>OX419190.1:2555000-5055000 GCA_948465475.1 Thalpophila matura | reverse complement strand
AAGTTAACATAAATACGTAGGCTAAATAAAAAATAATTCCTTATCCGTAACTCACATACCACAGCCCTAGCACATAACAATCACACAAAGGCCCCGAGCGCTCAAACACACATTGGGTGCAATTGCCCAAGTCAAATTAACTGAATGTACACAAGAATGCTTTATTAAACGAGGCATATAGTCGGCTTAATAACTTTGTGGTGCCGTTATATGTCAGTTTACAGCCTTCAACATGCTCTCAACACGCTCAAAGCCCATTTTGATCGCAATTTACATACTAGCCTTTGCGAAACAGAAGGTTTCTACTAATAATGTTACTACCTACTGAGTGTGCGAAGACTCAAATAATGTAAAACTAATTAACAACTGCGACATAGAAACTTCCCTTGCGAAAAGTTGGCCATATGACTTTTTAATTTAGTCGCAATTTTAAAGAATTTCTCTGTATAAAAATCTCATTTTTATGTCATAAAAAGAACTTGCACTCAACATTTCGCGACTTTCAGATTATTTAATTTTTCAAGCTGTATCAGGGCGTCGACTTGTCAGTCATAATTTTTTCTTTACAAATAGATCTTGCTCTCGTAGCAGACTTGTTGCTACGCCGTCTACGAAATGGTCTACGAGAAACCGTAGGCGTTTAAACGTAGACGTTTACTTACGTCACCGTTTATCTAGCTAATAGGTACATTATTCGCGGTGTGTAGCAAGTAATATGCTTTTAAAGCGACGCGTCTAATTGCTGACATTAAACATATGTATGTGTTAGTAGGAAATTACTACGGTAAGTGTATATAATACATATAGCATGTCTCTTAAGTAACTAAGTTATCAATCTTATATATGTATATCAATCTTATGAAAATACTACACTTCAGGCAAAATTAAAAATCAGCTACCATCCTCACTAACCAATAGCCGTACAAAATATTAAATCAGATGCAAATGACAATACAACCGATACAGAAACTCATCAAATCAAAAAACATCATATTTCCCGAACAAAAGTTAATGCAATCGAATTGAACAACAGAGAATCGAAACATTTTTCCGATGGAACTCGAATAGTTTTCACCATTCATTATCAGATTGCCGACGGCGAATGCAACCAAAAGGAGTTTCATTAGCGGAAAAGCCAATGCTGCACGTTTCTTTGTTACAAAAAAAAGAAAAACGACGAAAATACGCGTTCTACTTTCCTTTCTTCTTTGGTGAAATGGATGGCGGGGAAAGGGTGACACATAATGAAGAGACTATGCAACTGCGGGTTGAGATTGTCTCTTACCATGTTCTGTTATTTTCCTTTTAAATTGTAGATTTTGAAGACGCGAAATGTTTTTGAAAGGAAACTTTTGAGTACTTACCGAAAAATAATTAGGTATACAATTCTAAAAGTTCATTTAAAGAACCCTGTATATCCAAATTTATTCATACCTTAATAAATAGCAAATATGTATGCTTTCAGAATATCTCAAACACGGACTAAGATTGTAAATATATATACCTATTATCCCTACCAGTCCGCTCGCATTCTCAAAACATATAAAATTCAAATTAATTTCGTTTTATATGAATCATTTTTTCTGTCCTTCGAGCTATGAATAAACACATGATTACAATAAAATTTGCACATATTACCGTGGAAAATCTTTTCTCTTTCATCAGCTAAAAGGTCCGGCGGACGGGCACATTGACTATGTATGACTACCCCCACAAAATAGCGGGGATGAATATTATGCACACACTCTTATGTATATGAGATGACTGATTTTATTTTGGTATGTTTTGTTTTGTTTATAGGTAACAAAACAAAACAAGAAAAAAACGTGTAGGTATTGCTTAGATTTTTTTATATCAATCATTCTTTTTATATCAACCAATATACCTACTTTGTAATTTACATCAAATCTCGAAAATCTGTCTAATCAAAAAATAATTTTATTCTAGTGGGTAATTTAAAAAAAAAACATTACAAAATAAAGTAAAATTATTATTCATTATATTTAGGCATATTGAGGCGAGCAATAATTTTCGGAAATTGCTCTTTACTTTATCACACATAAAAAATACCAAATTACTTTTCATAGAATTTTCTCAAAAAAAATCCGTCTTTCTCAAAAAAATAAATCTATGTATCTAAAAGTAATATCCCCCATCGTTTAAGTCAGTGATGAAACGAACAATTTTTCTCTCAAAGCGAAAACACATACCAAATGTACGAAAAAACAAGCTTCATTACAGAAACTTCCGACACACGCCGCAAAAACGTGGCAAAGTTCGACAAAGATAGTGTCATTAACATCAATGGAGCCATTCTGGGCTCGCTTTGTGCACCCCTCACGACCGACACTCAACGGGGGTAAGCAGACAATAGAATCGCGCGAACAATACTCCACAATGAATCTGAACAGGTTCGTTTTCCAGGCTGCCTTCCTGCCTACCATCGTATTGATGGAGATGTTAATAGGTCAGCTCTGAATAGTAAGGCAATTAGCCCAGGCTATTATGCGACGACCTAGAAACCTTTAAGGGTTAAGTACGTTAGGGAATGTGTAGAAAGCGATTAGCATGTTCTGCATAATTACGGTATACTAATTCCACAGTCTAACTATATACATATTCCTTACAGTCGTTCAACGCGAGGGTTTTTGCTTATCAATCGTGCGGGGGTTTGTGGGGGGAAAGGGGGTCCCCTACTGTCATACATGCAGTCCCTCTAATCCGGGACCTTCCACGTCCGATATGTCAATTTTGACATTTCTCAAGTCTTGTCAAATGGATGGGCGATAAACCATTGCTTGGTCTGTAAACTGGGTGGTGTGACACTTAGATAACTCTGGCTCAGCTATTTTGTGGGAAGAATAACTTAATTATTCTAAGATTTTTTATCGAAAACTTCGCTTTGACTTCTAAAGAAGTTTATCTAAAACCAACATCTAATCTTGAAAATTTTATTCGTAAAACTTGAAACTTTTAAAGACATTATCTTAAAGACTCTCTTAGGAGTTTGAAGACTTCGCACAGAGAGAATAAGAAATCAGCATCAACAAGCGATAAAACAGACTCTAAAAATATATTTAAATGACAGCGCACATTTTTATAATTCACTTTAAACGACCTTTTGAAACTTCAACAAAAATGCCAAAAGTAGGTAACCAATAATTTGATCATCACTCGACAGAAACAATAGTCTATATTATGACTGAGATATTGTTCTGAATACCTCATAATTCCATTAAGCAAGCTTTATCAACCCTTAAGTAGAAAAAACACTAATTAGCCTGAAACTCTAACAAAAATACCGAAAGTAGAGAACCAGCAATTTAATTATTACTTCTTGAAAAGAGATAATCAAATCGCTACTGCAAACAAAAAATACTATAATTGTCTTAATTCTATTTAGTAAGCTGTATCTAGGGTGGAGCGGAAGGGAGTGTCAGACTCTTACTGACTAAAACCCACCCGTGTTCCTTCCTTAGCTCTTTATGTTCCGGGTCAGCGGTACCCCTTTCGGACAATCCCGCTTTCCTGGCAGGCTTGGGCCCTAGTGGGCCCCCTCTTCGATGCTGACATCTCTTTGAGGCGCGCGTGGAACACGTACGCGCCGTTCGGCACGGGCCTGGTCCTGGTCGGACGGTGAGCTAAAGCTGTATCAACCCTAAGGTAGATAAAGCACTAGTTAGTCTGCGAAGCCTGACGATTAGCAAATCCGACAGTTGCAGCCCGGTTGCGTAAACCAATCCGACGTGCCTTCGGTACGCCAATATATGTCGGGTGCGGTGCCTCGTTTACTTTCTGCTTTCTACTCGGATAAAATGTTTAACGATCTTTTTGTTCCACGGACAACGAACGTATAATAAATGAAAGGGTGACTAGCATTCCAATTACGTAACTCAATTTCTATCACCATGGCTTTCATTTTGACAGTCCAACAACATCCATTGCGTCGTTAAGCTAGTTCGCGAACACGGATTTAAAAACTTAACACGCAATAGATATCAAAATTAATACCAACGGAGTTACGAAATTAGGGTGCTGTTTCTTTTTTATAGGGCGATGAGGGTAATATTGACTAACAATGAGTTTCTGACACATACATTCACTCACTCGCACACACATACCACAACACACCGCTCATACTCAAATATCAAACCCGATACAACAAAGATATTCTAACTTTACGAGTACATCCATTAGAATTATAGCAACCCAGATTTATTTGCCCTAATAAAGGACAGTTGAATGACCTGACGAAACAACAAAGTTAGGAAGGCTACTGAAAGTGAAACCCACAAATTAATTATCTGGCACAATAATCCGATTAGTGAAACTCCATCATGTTACAATAAAATGAGGGTATTTTCAAATATTAATGTGTATTTTCTTCAAACGGAAAAGCCAAAAGGTCTGTAAATCATGTCGGGATATGATTACAAGAAAAACTGAATTGAAATCCCTCTTTTGCCCCACCAATGGCCAGAAAAACGGTTAGCACTTCGGTTCCCAAAAGTTACGATGGAGACGGAGGCTCGCGGAAGGTAACACTTCGCGTAAAACCAAATACAGCGTTCTCCTACCATTTTCCTGTTCCAGTTTTCTAATAATGACCCTCGTTACTGACCAGATATTCCAAATAGTACCCCATAACCTTTTACCTATTAACCCGGCCTTTTCGTAAGTCCCTCCACAACCTGGAAGATAATGATTGTCCATGCCGTGACAATCATTATCTTCCACGTATCATGAGGTATTTTATACCCAAACCATACAAACGAAACCACCACAGCAAATACTCTAATGAGTCACATTACGGACTAATGGGAACTCCTTTACGGTGTTCGCAACATTTTTCCGCATTATCCGTTAGTACGAGGATTTTTTCCGATTTTATTAGGTTACGTAACCCCCCAAATGCTGCGAGTGGGGCCGAATGTACCCAATTTGCAGTAATGTAAGATATTTTACGGTACAGGTGAAAAGCAAAATGAAGCTTATAGGTTCCCGTTAGATACATTAGCTTTGTTGTGAAAATAGAAGGGTAGTGCTTTACGATTCTATTTTTCCTATTCGGTTTTCGTAGTTTTGGGTTATATAATAAATCTCCATATTTTCCAATACCTATTACAGTAGTTATTTATATAAAACTAGCACTTCGCCCGCGACATTTTTTCGGGATAAAAAGTAGCCTCAGTGATAATGTAGCTTTCTATTAGTGAAATAATTTTTGAAATCGGTCCAGTAGTTTCGGAGCCTATTCGGTACAAACAAACAAAAAAATCTTTCCTTTTATAATATTAGTATAGATGAGGGATCACACGAGTAAAGAAATACCATTTTCCTATACATAAAGCCTTACGCACGTCATCAAAGGCTTAAAATACGCATCAACAAATAAACAAACTGTAAAGATAAGAATTTATTCCGCAACGTTACCTCCATACGTAAAATATTACCTATCAATAACAGCCATCCATAACTCAAGTCATGGGGACACAAGCCCTATGGGAAAACCGTCATCGCATGAAAAGTCATGTTCCCCAACAAAATAGATTAACTATAGGTGTTTATTTGTAGGATGGCCATAATATATTACCGGTGAACTACGTCGGGTACTTGGGTATCGGGGGGTTCCCGATAATCGGTCCTTCGGGACGGCCTGTCGTTTCAACCTGAGTGGCTCTTTTTCCACTCACCAAACGTTTTTGTGAAAGGGAATTCTCTAGAAAAAATGTTTTCTTGTCTGTTTGTTTTGGAATAGGATGGCATACTTTCTGGTACGCTCAATTCAAAACTATAAAATAAAATAACATACAGATTATTTTACAGATCATGAGTTCGTAATTCCTACGGTATTAATTTCGATTCAACATCAATTAAATACTGACTGACACTGGATTCACTCATCGCATCGTAAGTTATTTTATTTCGGAGCTGCATTGGTACATATAATGTTACTTGATAAATAATTACTCTAATTAGTACTTCCACAAAGCGTATACAAGTTTTAATTAGTAGCATATTCCGTCTATATTGAAAATATTCTGCATTACATAACAAAAGCATCCTGTATAATGCCGATGAACATGATGCTCCCACAACACCACGAACAGGTTTGCATCTCCATTTCTACAAATGTAATGTTTCCTTGTTATCTAACTTTTGTTCCATTGTTCCCGAAACGAACTAGCAAAACTTTTAGTAATTTTCGTATTATAACATTTTCGATTTTAGAATTTCAGAATAATTTTCTGCCTGTCTAATCGTAGCACGAACATTTGTCAAAATAGATAGATATTGTATGGCACTTGTTTTTGGGGTATGTTTTTGGAAATCAATGTGGGTCAATTATTTTCCATGTCCATGTTTGGCATCTGTGACAAGTGAACTGAGATGCTGACGGTGTCGATTCCGGTCTTAAGCGTTACGTCAATTTTATGGCCCACATAAAAACTTTACTATTCTGCATTCGAATCGTAGAATATAGTTAGTTACACGTCGCTGTTTTCGATGACTAAGATAACATTTTTATCAGCGAGATTTATGTTCAAATTAGTTTGGATAACCAGGTTAATAAAACTGTCACCTATAAAGTATTCAACTTATAGGTACCTACCTAATCCTAATAAAATGCAAATGTAACTCTATCTGTTTGATACGTTTTTACGATTAAACCGCTACACCGCCTATGATGAGATTTAATAAAAATATAGCTTAAAACCTAGGGAAGGATATAGAAAACGAAAAAAAAAACAACTGTTCGATACAAATATACTCGTATCACTCGACAAAATTTAATTAGATACCAGCACATTTTTTTTTCGTGATTTTAAGTTTGGTTTCGTAGTTAATCGAACTTTTCTCGAATACTGAATATCCTCCTTCAATATGCCTCTCGTTTAACCTAACAGACTGAATAAATCCTCTACGAATGAGTGAAACCGTGAATAACACAATTAAAAATCATAGAACGAATACAAAAAAAAGAGGAAATAAAAAACTCTACTACATTAATTTAGCCTTTAAGTTAGAAATAACGACGTCATTTTACCCAAACTATAATTCCAATTACTGAACAACAGAATCCACAATGAGGTAACAAAAATAATAACACAATCAACAACAGGACCCGGAAATTAAACAAGAAACCAGAACACGCGAATCTACCTGCTCACGAAAAGCAGAGACCGACTTCGTAGTCAAACGAACAGTTAGTTCTAAAGCTAGTTATATAACGCTATTTGTTTTGCTTATTCCATCCCTGTAGTGGGGAGATAAGACGGCTCCTATTTCATTGTAATAGTATGATGACGCCCTAGGGCGTTGGCGAGGGGAGATTGGATGCACAACGCCCTGTAATAAAGTCTTTGAAATCGCACCAAACTGCGCCGAGTGTGGATAATGGCACTCGAATTGCATTTGTTTCTTGATTCTTGAGGCTTTAAAGCAATTAAGCAACGGAGGGAGATAGCGGAACGTGAGGTTTTGGAGTTAACGGAAAATTTTTAAAAAATATGGTTTTTTGTTGTGTACCATCTTGTAAGATTATATTGTGAATAATTATTAAAACTTTTAACAAATCAAGACAGTAATGTTGTGTCTAAAGTTTTGTCTTACATTATACAGTAGTCTGTATGCATTTTAGTAGTAGCTGTAGCTTGTATGCAGTTTTTCAAATTCAAAAATAATATATTAAAAGTGGGCTAAAGCCAATTAGCACTTTTCGAACGTCAATATAGATACATAAAACCAGCTCCCAAAAACGCCTACCCTTTACCGCTTCCAAGTGTTTTAGCTACGAAGAAGAAACGACGCAACAAACTCCGCAGAACTATATCATCTCCGTATCGCAACAAACATAGGTAAGGTAAAAAATGTATTTTTTGAACTGACTACGCTTTTTGCGGATTTTCTCTCATCCCTATTGCTACATAATTATATGCTATAACATTAAATTTAATACAATGTATTACTAAAGCCATCAAAATCGACAATCTTCAAACTATTCCACACATCTTAAATATATTTCACAGTCAGTTTTCTCAGAACATTGTGACTATGATATCTTAAATGTGTAATATGCAGAGCACCAGTCCCAACGTTGCGGGCCCCATAACACTTCCATAAAATCTCGTAAAAAACGGAATATGTTTACACATTTATGAGTTCTCACTTCGGACATTCGGGAACCTTTGCTTTTGTCCTGGCTTAGTGGTCTGTGCGGACGTAAACGGAATTGAGTTTTAAGAGCCCCTTTTGTCTGCTTTTGTAAGATTATATGCACATAAACGTTCATATGTAAGCCATAAAATATGGTCTAGTGGTCAGCAGATTCATTTCGAATGTAAAATGTATTTTAGATTATGATACTACATAGAAAAATCAATGTGTTTAAAAAAACGTCGTCTCTTACAAACGCAAGTATTTATTTGTCTAAATAAGGTCAAACTACAATATTCATAGAAATTATCCAAAATTATTTCACGTTTCCCAATAGCTAAAAGAGTTTCAATAAGCGTAAACCCTAATAAATCCGGATAGATGGTAACCCTAGATACGTCGTGCAATATCGTACTGGCAATAGAAAATTTATATAGCATTGTTGCCGTACGCACGCAGACTACCAACAACATACTAAAAAATATGGTCACAATAAAAATATGTACCAGAAACGTGGACCTATTTCGAGGCAGCCCTAGTTTCCGTTATTTAAGGCATTAAATCTTTCCTTGGATTTATAATCCGGGTTTGGAATTTACGCAAAATTTATGTACAAAATGTTATGAAACCCCGTACGTGATCAATTATAATTTATAGCTACTAGCTACCTTTAGAAACCGTATTAGAAATATTTGTACATGTATTACAAACTAAAAATACGAAAAAAGTAAAAAGGGGTTGTTTAACGATGTTACATTGAACCAAAATAAGATCTGATGCGCACTTTTGGTGTTTTGTTGATGCTTGCCAACCCTAAAGATAACAAAATGGACATCATTGATTCTAAAAACATTAGACTATTGGATAAGTAAGTTTTTATGTTCGATTGTAAATACATCTAAGTCTACCTATTTAAAGACTCTTATACTTAAACTATATATTATTAGATAGAAATGACTGGCTTTCTATTTTTGTATTTTCTTAAAGGCTTAATTGCAGAATTACCTTCGTACCTAAACATAACAATAACAATGATAACAGAGAAAAAGATGAACTTTTAACAGTTAGTAGAAACTGTTCCTTTGAAAGTGGACATAAAAGAATTCTTGTGATCAGAGAATTGTTTTAACTTTGTTCCTTTAATTAAAACAGAACGGAATACTTGAGAAACTTCTGTGTTCGGCAACTCCTTACCTGGAACAATGGAAATTAATATCATTATGTTTCTGGTACTGACATACGCAAGTATATTAATTTATTATGTAGGTTATTAAATTAAAGATTTTCTTTGAAACAGTATCATCAGTTTAACCAAGCGTGCTCATGCTCAACAATTTTGAAGGTGGGACATAATGTTGATTCCGTGTCAGCCGACGGGCCATCTAGTGAATAAAACTTACCTTTATCTTACTCATGGTTTAATAATAATCTAATAAAAAACGCTGTTGGCGAGCCAATCCAAATGCGTTGGCGGGCTTGGGGTTGAGCAGCCTTGGTTTAAACCTCAGATCATAGAAACAAGGAGATATGCCATCATAGCAAATTAGTACGGGAACAACTGATGCCACTTTTAGTACATTTTTCGATACAATTACGTGCATAATTAAGCGCTCCTTGTGAATAAAAAGATCTCCCACGCATTGAACATTCCGCACACCCTCAATCTAACACTGTTAATCGTCACTCAACAATAGCACTAAACTAAAACACTGTATTTATACCATCGATCGTGTTCGGTTTGTCGCCAGCGCGTACGTTTTTAATATGAGCAATTTGCTCAAGATCAGGCATCAAGCTCGATAGCGCCTTGGCACATCTCCTTGTTTCTATGATCTGAGGTTTAAACAGTACAAAACAGGTAAAGATAGCAGGATGCCCTGCATCATAATTACGTGGGTAATGACTGCAGTACATCATCATCGTAGCATCATAATTATGCCGATTGAAGAGTGTAATCCTTAATTTAATTTCAATAAACTCTGATAATGTCAACTGGACATCTTGTAGTATTAAACGAAACCATATTATTATTAAAAACCATGCCAGCTTATTACTGAACAATATGCGAAAACCCATTTCATTTTACCCGTGAATATAATCCAAGGACTTTTCAAATTACATAATGGGTCTCAAAAAACAACCATCGGTAATTTCATACTCGCTAACGTGACCGGATATCGCGTGACGTCATATCCTAGTCGACTCAATTTGTCAGAATTACAAAGGCGCCGTATTACACATTTTTCATTCAAATTCAAATACGTATGAAGCTTGATAAATTACGCAGTGAACGAGGTTCATAGTTTAGTCGTGTGTTCGCAAGCTAAGTGTAAGTACTAAGTGCCTTTCCTAAGGTGACATGAGTAAAGACTTATTGAAGGAGCCAGTATTTTGTTATACCTGCTAAAGGAACTTTGAAAAATCTGCTGAGAACTTAATTTTGCTATTTTAACTATACATTGCGAAAAGTGGAATGGAGAATCGGCGAACGTAGCGTAGGACGCCCTCAGGCTAGGTGGAGCGATGATCTTCGCAGGGTGGCTGGTGGCAGCTGGATGAGAGTAGCCGAGGATCGAGTTAAATGGCGTGCAATTGGAGAGGCCTATGTCCAGCAGTGGACTGCTATAAGCTGATGATGATGATGATTGCGAAAAGCTTGTTTTACCCCCCTGAGGATGGTAAAACAAGCTTTTCGCAATCATCATCAGCTCTCCTCTGGCACATTTTAAAGGGTCGGCAACGCGCATGTGATACTCGGTGTTGCAAGCGTTACATATGGGCTACGGTAACCATTACCGTCAAGCCAGCCATACGCCGGTTTGCCACCATTGCCGTGTAAAAAAAAACTACCTACCTCAGATCATAGAAACAAGGAGATATGCCATCATAGCAAATTAGTACCGGAACAACTACAACAACAACAAAGTGGCATCAGTTGTTCCGGTACTAATTTGCTATGATGGCATATCTCCTTGTTGGACGGAATGTTTAATGCGTGGGAGATCTTTATATATAAAGATCTCCCACGCCTTAAACATTCCGCACACCCTCAATCTAACACTGTTAATCGTCGCTCAACACCAGCACTAAACTAAAACACTGTATTTATACCATCGATCGTGTTCGGTTCGTCGCCAGCGCGTACGTTTTTAATATGAGCAATTAACTCAAAATCAGGCATCAAGCTCGATAGCGCCTTGGCACATCTCTCTTGCTTCTATGATCTGAGCTACGTACCTACACTACACTACCAACAACAATTTGGCGTCAGCAAATTGACCTTCAACCCCTAAAACCCCATAAAAATGCCAAACAAAAAGACGCTCAAACTTGTTGAATTTATGTAAAAATATTCATATGTCACAAACAGAACGTTAGACACAGTGTTAGCAATCTTCACTCGACTGTAATGCTAATATAACGTTATTCCGTCTTATTCTTTTCACAGCTGAATTCCGTTACAGAGCATTTTACTTTGTGAACGCGGAGACCCGCAAATGACTTTATAATACGACCGAATTGCGAAGACATCTGATGATACCTCAACATGTGCAGAAGGAAAACATTACCCGGTGCTTTTTAAATTGGCCGTTAGCCGCCAAAAACCATGCGATTACGTAATCTCTTTCGAATTTCCAGCGAAATGAATTTATGTAGCAAGGATTTCGTTTTGCACTAAATTGTAGAGCGGATTTTTGCTTGCGCCTTTTTCGAATGTAAGTTTTAAGTAGCTACTACGCGCGTAGCGCTCGTAGCGCTCGTAGCGTTCGTAGCTTGCATTTTTATCTTACTTCTTTTAGTTAATTAAAACACAAAAGCACGATATTACCCGTTACCTGTGTAGCCTTTATGTATAATTTAGCTTTATGACTGTTTTCTGCAACATAGGTACATACTCATAGAGACAAAATAGTCATAAAACAAAAAAAATGTTTAAAACCGCAGTATTCAGCGGCTATGTGACCGTAATCACCACACAAAGCGGTCATAACGAAACCTTTCAAACTAAAAACTTGTACGTCACAAGTTAGCAAATCATTTCCCTGAGCACCTCGCCTCGCACAGGATATTTGACTCGGTTGTGTTACGTAGGTGTTTTTATTCATTTTTCCCTGTGAAGTTGATACCTCCCCCCACCCCCCACCCTTTGTTATGACAGAACGCCCCCCGGGAACCGCTGCTGCCTCGAGATTATAACTTTTCTTGAAAACGAAGTTACATTTTATACGGGCCATTAATAAGCTGGGATTTCATTCGCAGTGCACTGAAAGCATTACTCTTTGTTAATTTAAATCGCCTATTTATCGTGTTTATTGCGTGTAATGGAATTTGAAACGGAAACGTAAGAATTTTCTTTTTATTTCAACGTGACCGTAAGTATTTTAGTGGCTTAGAAATATGTTACACCGTTTTCTTGAAAATTCTAGAATGTATTTGTAAGTAAAGGTATATTGATATTTTAGTTCAACATATCACATCAATAAAATTATATTTTATACAGCATCTAACAAAAACCGTTCTGTTCGGTCCCGGAGCCATTAAGCTCATCATTATGAACAATATTTTGTATGACACAACCCCGAAATCGCTAAAAAATCTGCTATTCCATACATTTTATCGACTTATGTGAACACAAATGTATGGAACAGCATTTTTTTTCGCTATTTTAGGGTTGATAATGGTTATTCATAATGATGAGCATAATGGCCTCCTTTGGGATCGAACAGTGTTTTTGTTACATGCTGTATATCTTCTGAAAAGGTACACCAGTTAGTTCCATATAAATTTGATGAAGAGCTAATGAAAGCTTTCGGAGATATGAAATGGAAGTCTTCAATGGATGGCAGCAAATTACCCGCCATTTCTGAAATCACGTGTCTGTGTGCTGCAATGCGTGTACTAATTATACGACTCAAAATCGAGGAATATATATATTTTTAAACAAAATAAAAACACTATCCAAATAATAATTAGGTATAGTGTGTGCCCACTTTTGAGAGCGTAGTGCCAAAATTATTAAATCAAACCAAACAAAAGCACCGATTTCTAAATCTATTTTACACATACGATGATACGAATAATATCATAAATTCTTCAAAAGGTGTTTTTTTTTTTTTCAATTCATTTTTATCAACGTAAACTCTAAAAGAATAGTCTTTTAAAACAACTTGCATTTACAATCGCAAAGTGCTCACCCACCTTGAAGAAAAAGCGTGAAATAAGCTTTGATAGGATAAGCCTTATGGAGGGAGGGGGGCTCTTAGTAAGCCATGGTAAAGAGATCGCCGCTTAATGGGATTTTTCTTTTATTTCGTCTATTTGTGTTTTGCACATCTTTTTATTTACGTCACAGAATATTATATGAAATTCTAAGAATTCTAGGCACGTAGACAACAACCATAATTCAATATTATAGTTTTTCTTAGAAGCAAAAACAATGTTGATATAGCTTACGCCTACGTAGCTAACATACCTACTATTTAATTTATAACCTAAGCCGTCTTATAGAATTTTTATTTCCCTCTCTTCCAGTAATGAAACCGCTACTACGTCATGCCATAACTCGAAAGTTTAAGATTAATTAAAATATTTGAAACTAGCACTTCGTCTTTCGTCCGCGTGACCCACAGAAACTGCATTTTTTCGGGATAAAAAGTAGCTTATAGCACTCAGGGATAATGTAGCTTTCTATTAGTGAAAGATATTTTCAAAATCGGATCAGTGGTTTCGCAGATTATCCCCTACATACAAACTTATAAGCAAATTTTACCTCTTTATCGTATGCAAAAAAAAACTAAAAATCTTTCTCAATAGATTATGTACGTAAGCGCACTTACACCACACAAAACATTCCACATTCCATCATGCACATAATGCAACATTTCTCCACAGCATCCCTCTGTGCGCACTACACTACACTACACTACACTACACTACCAATAATGTGCAATATCATATTAATATGGCCGCGCACCGGAACTGCTGCGGTGACGAACACACTTTGTACACTGTACATTTGCACATTTGCAAATGTACATTGTTGTACATTGTGTATAACTGTATACCATGTGTTTATTCAAAAACTGATAGTATTCAACAATTTCTTTCATCTTTATAAACCTTAAAATGCGTTGAATTTATTTAAAAGCTTTAGTGCAGTGTTCCGCAAAGAGTGTGCCGCGGCGCACTGGTCAGTCATATAAAGGCCTTGGGTAACCCTATAGAGTTTTTACAGTTATTATTGGTACAATTTGGCATTTGTATGTCTTCAACGACACTATTTGTCAAGTTTCACCGGCGCGTTTGAAAGTAAACTCAGGTAGAAACTGGGCAAGTAGGCGCATTGCACAAACTTTCGGGCATGCTGGGACGGATGGTTTGCGGTATCTAGTCTACTCTAAATCTGTGATGGTGTACCTCCAAAATTTTTCGATTTGCTAGGTGTATCTTGAACACGAAAAGTTTTGATCACTATATTTTCCAACTTTTCATACTCTTAGAAGTCTAAAATTAAGTTACATCAAAGTTGCTTATTAATGATTAGTCTTGTAGACTAGATTAGGATTAATTATTAAGGACTTACTTTCTAATAAAGAAAAACGATATCTTTTCGAAATATTTAATCCAATGTTTTATTTAATTATTTTAAAAATCTTATAAATCTGACCAAAGTTTGCTTAAACTTTATTTCATATTGTTTGCGCATTAAAATCTTAAGTACAACCTTCGAACCTTCAAATTGACATTTATAGCTGACCTTTTCAGCAAAGTTATAATAATGAACTCTAGTCTAGCTCTGAGTTAGGCAATTCACTTTAAAGTTCAGGCGATGTCGACAAACTAAACCCATTCAGAACCCGGTTGAATTACTGTCCGAACTTTACATAGCTACCCTTTTGCAACGCCCGAACCAAAATCGAAACAAAACATCGTTTGTCCCCTGAAAAACGTCACACTGTCATATAAATTCGATCAGCCCCGCCTATTCCAAGCACATGCGATAAAAAACATTAGCATACGGTACTTGCGACACTGGCATCAACCATATTTTTTATGTGCAAATAACAAAAAGCACGCGTCGCGGCCACACTTTAACATACAACCTTGTAAAAAATACATCGGTCGAACAAATGTCAGCTTTATGTTCTCAACAGCTACGCCTGAACTACTAGCGTCGTAGCCTTTTGTTTTTACACGTTAAACAAAATACAACCCTAACGACGTGTTACTGAAGTTCAGTTTTTATTAGCTCTAGAGCTGTGTCGAACGTGATCGATTACAAATTGTTTCATTTTGTACCTAATTACAGTAGCTGAAGGTAGCTTTTACTTTATTCCTCTACAAGGGGAGGGTGTCAATGTAAATTGACTCTCATTGCTTTGTCGTTAAAGTAGTGAATAATGTGTGTCGTCGATGTTGGCTCGTCTCCCATGGAGAGTGTGCCCCCGGGCACCCTGCGGTGGCCCCTGTAAGGTCAAATGCAAACTCTATACCTCCCCCTGAAGAGAAACAGCTATTACGCCATTTTATTGGCTTAAGATAGCTGTTCTTGGTAATTGTGTACACAAATGAAGGGCTTTTGTGATTATGTTATAAACATGTTTACGATAGGCAATCAAGACGCACCAAAAAATAGGCTTTCACTGAAAATTACCAAAATTATATTATTTGCGCTTCAAATATTGGTTGTAATCAAACATGTGTCACATGAAAATATATCGTAAAACTGGAATTTGTATGAAGCTAATATTACTTGCCTATAATTTTGAAGAATTGCGACACATAATTTGTTTCAGTGTTTACTGTACGCATTTTTTTTATACGGATAAGTGGATTGTAATTGTAACATACTTTTAAAGAGTTAGAAAACCAATAATCACTAAAAAGCTTTGCAAAGAAAAAATATAGGCACCTAAATATATTTTCGCAATACAAATGTTCTGCTCCAACTGTACCTTTTACCGATAACATCAGTGATTCCAGTACATAAACTAACCTTACTAGCTAATCTATCGAGTACCGTTCCAAGATTATATTCAACAAATTACCATAACTAAACGAGTTGACACATATCTCTATCCCTTCTAATTTATCTACCTACGGCGAGTTTCCTTTACGACGGCCACTGTTACGTAGTCGTAAGCCTTTAAATAACTTGGTTTTTCGCCTCCCGGCAAATGTACTGAGATTTTTCTTTGTTCGCTCTGACATCGATGGATGTCAATTCATCGAGAAAACGAAGGAAATGGCATCTTTTGATGGAAAAAATACGGCTTTTTAATGTTGTTGGAGAGGCTGCAGCGGAAAAGTAAAGATATATACGGAGAATTGATTTTTTGTTATAAATTATTGATGTTCGGATCATTTGACGACATCACAATAGGCATCGAGGACTTTTTGAAGAAGCCATTATAAAAGAATCGGCATGACCTATATTCTTATACACCCTTACATTAATTGCTTTTCAATGTTGGGTTTCCCTGGTACGTGATAGAGATTGGGGAATAATTGTGCACACATGCAAACAGAAACCAGACATGCTAGTAATTCCATTTATGTGATCCCGAGCAATATCTATAATTAGAATCTTCGGCCTTTGATCGTGAACAATTTAATGCGCGTAGCATGCTATTCTATCGATCGCGACGTCAGTACTCTGCGAGACCAAACGCCCGAGTGAGTGCTTAGCCATCCGTGAGCGTCTAAATACCACGCCCTTTGCCAACTACCCACATTCTAGACATTGAGTAGACAATAATAGACACGTGATACTTATGATATTGGTAATTACACACAATTAGTTAATCTTCCGAGAATATCATTATGAAGTAAATCAGATGACCAAGAGATTCGATACAGTATTTTGGTCCTACGCTATATCTTATCTACTGAACGTAAACTATATAGATAAAATCGAAGCATATACATATTTTATCAAGAGAACGTACAAAATACGAAACGATATTACCCATCATCCCTACACTTTTCTTAGCTCTTCAATACTTCATCTATCTCTTTCGTTCGTATAGAAATACTGTCATAATGAGCAGGACACGTATAGATAGGTACGCTATTGTGCTTGTAGGGTTCGATAAATTGACACAAAAGCCTCCGACCGCAAAGTATCTGTTGCTGTTACTTGAATAGAAGCTATTGGAAAATATTAGAGGTGCTCTTTGGATGCTCGACAAAGTTAAAGTCGATAAAGTTTATTCTGCAAACCAGCTGGCTTGTGAAGATTCTTTTAAAAAATCTTTAGTTTAGGACTTAATTTTCTCCATAAGTTGTAGGTGCTCTCTAGCATTGTTTGTTTACTTTCATGACAACCTGTCTTGAATCATGTCACAGCCTGTTGGCTACAATCGATGGGCGATTATAGTCAACAGGCCATTCTACTATTAAATAAACGTCGATATCGAAACATCTCCATTAAGTATATAGAATCAATCGAATATCACTCGACGGCGGCCTCCCACTGATTGAGCCTTTTGATGTGATTGAAAGCCTCTTTTAAATTAATTTATACCAACAAACGTTTGAGTTCTGATGGGTCAATAGATATAAATACGGAGCTATGTGTTGGTCCGTTTATTAACTTTCAGCTGGTATTTACATGTTTAAATATTTCCGGAATTAACAACGAAGTCGATATGTTACTCGTTAATTATGTCAGAAGCAGGGTAAAAGAGCCAGGAGAATGTTGGTATTAATGACTCCAAGTATGTGAGTACCTACCTGCTGCAATTCCAGTTAAATATATATTTTTTAAACTAAACTAATCTAGCTTACCTAGATATTTATTTATAGTAACAAAAGAAAACAATATCATTATGTCTGTCTGTAGGTCAAGGGTAAATATTATAATCAACGATCAATAGCCACTCCCAACCGAATTAATCGAGAGGAACGGTGCTCAATGTATCGATATTCGATATTTAAAACTGACTCATTGGAATAGTCGAGGTACTCGATAGTAAGCGAGTTCAAGAATAAAACCTAGGATTGGAAAAGTATGGAAAAATGTAATAAAATTGTGCCACAATCCAATATCATGCAGCCAACAGAATATCTGACTACTTCCAGATAAGTAGGTACCGGCTTATCCGTAAGTTCCAGCGTATCTGGCAGATAATTTCATACAAATTAGGTATCTCTGATATAATAAAAACGGAAATATTCCCAAATGCACTATTTCAAAGGACTTATGCTACTTAGGCTACCTGCGGGTAACTCAAATCATAGAAACTAAATAATAAGCCCATGGAAGTCGCAAGGGCGCGTTTTGCGGCTTCTATTGACTTATTAAGCCTGCAATACATGTTGGCCGAGCTTAGACCAACGCAAGCCTAGACAAATTGACACAAGGCAAGCGCTACTGTCTAGACGTTCGGCAAGTTTGACGTCAACCGCATAATAGCGCGCGGACAAACATGTGAATACTATTATCCGAGCGCGCGCGAGCGCCTTTGATTTGTGCAGAAAAACCGACACCGCTCCGAAGTGAGACAAGTGATCGCGAGCGACTGCAAGTTGTGGCACGCTACGTCAAATGAGGTTTATACACGTTGACGCTTGTCTATACTCAACCAACTAGGCAAGTGACAACGAGCGATAGCAAGACAAGGCAACTGTCTACATGTTGGTATTGGCTTTCACCCGACAACGCTCGGCCAACATGTATTGCAGGCTTTAATTAGATTTCCGTGCTAATAATACAAAACTCTAAATCACGCTTGTATTTCGATAAGTCGAGAACTTATCGAATTACTAGCGTGATTTATAAGAAAATAAAGCAAAAACGCAACCAATTTCCACATTGCACGTAAAACTTGATCACGATTACCGATTCTCGAACAATCCTTTCACGCGATGGTTTAAATAAATTGGTGGAAGGCTAACACGGGTTTTGATACCCATTCCATCCTTTCCGGGTACAATACCTATCCTATATGATTTATTTCTGGCGTTCCGCCGACCGAAATTGGGGCTAAGTCAAACTTTTCTACCGTTTCTATGACGGATATCAGTTTTCGGTAATTTGCGTCCTGGTCCCGAGACCCTTTAGGGTTTTGTACTGTAAAAATGGAACTCCATAACGAGTTTGTAACTCCTCGATTTGATACGCTCTAGTTTTCGTGGGTGAATAAAAAACGTGTTGAATAAGGATTATGCATTATGAAAAAAAATAGGATTTTTAAGGCTTGAAACACTTTTTGGGTTTCTATGGGTACCTATATGCAAATCTAAACTAATATTATAAACAGAGAGTGCGAATTCTGTGTTACTGATTGCTGGACTACTGATCTGATCTTGAAAATTCTTTCACTAATAGAAAGCTACATTATCCCTGAGTGCTATAGGCTACATTTTATCCCGAAAAAATACACAGTCCTTGTGAGTTACGCGGACGAAGTCACGGACAAAGTGCTAGTATAAAAATTTGCCAAACTTGTAATCTAAACTCACCCACGATATCTCACAATTAAGTACCTACCTACTACTGATGAGTACCTTTGCGATATTTCTACAAGATAATTGAATTTATAAAATAAAAAGAAAATAAACATAACTTTTGTTAAGAATACCAAGTACCTAAGTAAGTAAACAGTATTAATCAGAGCTGTCTTAAGTACTTAAAGCAGAATACCAATGTTGATGAGGTCGATATCTCGACACAAACAGGGTAGCGTGCCCAGTTGTCGGCTCATGCTAATTTAATCGTTCTGCTTACCCACGCGGCTCCCACGCGACTTATAAGTCCTGTGCCTCGTTTAGTACGTGGGTGAGTAAGTACTGTACCTACTAGCATACAAGTATAGAATAAGTATCGCTCTTTAAAAAACTTTTTATTACACGAAAAATACAATTTCTTTGCGTCATACTTTAGAATGAAATATTCATTTCAACACACTTTTTTCAGCCACTAAAAACTTTGCTGGAACGGAATTCTAATTAACTCTCCCACTTTGCGTGCATTAAACATGATACCAAGAGTTTTCGTTTGACGCATTACCATTTCTATCTGACTTCCACAGCTACTTAGGAAATCTGTTTTTTTACAGTACCGCCTAAAATGTCGTATATTAACATGCTTACATGATATGATTAAATACTAATGTCCGTACAAATGATACTGTCTTGGTTTTCGCGATAACTATTATATGTAAACACTGTAATAAAATTTATAATTTTATTACACTATTACAGGCGGGATTTAAACCCGCGACCGCTGCCTCTCCGTGGCATCGCTCTAACCAACTGAGCTACAGTATCATGCCTCACTGTACAGCGTCATGGCAGAGGTCGCGGGTTCAAACCCCGCTTGTGTCAGTTGTTTTTGAAAATCTCTTATATATTTAATAACATTAGATAAGCACAACATGAATTTAACATGTTTGAAATTCGCAAAAAATATACATTTATAATTGTATGAATATTTTAGTCCAACTAAATTTGACAGCTCTTATTTATTTCCGTCTCTTTCTTGTTTTATCCGAGAGAAAAAGATATCAATAGCCTAAATTAAGTTTAGTTAGTGCGCAACAGAATCAGCACCATTGTCTCTATAAGCCAGTTCAGCTAAATAACGTCATGTCTACATGGTAAACTGGAGACTAGCTCCAACATCTGCTGTGACGTTCACTTGATACAATAATTCCTTCGACGGAGCATTAATTCTCACTGAGATTTAGTTACCGTTATTAGTTTAGCGTAGATATTCTATGGCTTATTGCTTTAGGGGATACAGAAATAGGGAATAGTGTGCGCTGCACAGAATTAAATCTAAATATTAATTAATAGATTGGATGTACTTAATTATGAACAATATTAATAATTGAACAGTGACTACAAGGGCCGTACTATGGACCAGTGGCGTGCCTAGAGGGCAAGCGCGATGCATTTTTTTCGTTTAAGAGAGTATTTATGTTCATTTTTCATGAATTTAAGTGATTTTTAATGTATTTATTACTTTAATAACGACATTAACTCACTTAACAACAACACGCCACTGTTATCTCCATAATTGCTTCAGCTATACGGGACGAATAGCAAAATCCCTTTAGTCATCGGAACAATGGCTTTAACACAACCTTAAAACAATATTCATCATGTATGAGTAGGGTTGCCATCCGTCCGGGTTTCCCCGGATTTGTCATAGCTTAAGAGGTTTGAGGGTTCACAAAAAGTGTCTGTCGCGTTGGCAGTCTCGTACGTTTTCCAACAATTAGTTCCATGCGGCACACTCACACGTATATCACTTGGGTAGAAAATTTCATATTTTTTAATATTTTCCAGGGCATCCGGGAAACTATGCCGATTTCGACCAAATGTCCGGGTTTTTGGGAGATTTTGTCCAGTGTCAACAATTCAGGAGATGGAGGCCTACCTATGACTTATGAGTTCACTTTTTTTATCGTAAATTGTCAAAGCTTCTAATTATTCCATTAAACATGTGCCAACTTCATAACCATGAAGCACGTATATCATATTTTTGATGTAGCAAATTATTCCATCAGAAAATACAACCCAATTTGGGCTTGCGGACCAGTAAAAAAGAAGATACATTTCAATGCAAAACGAAGGTTCGCTGTCCGAACCAGAACACATCAAAAAACACGGAAAACGGAGACGTGAAATATTAAATTTTAACTACCATGAGAGCTAACGAATTTCCAACTGCAGAAGCAATTAAAATAGCGAGCCGTAATAGTGGAAAGTGAGATGACTCCGTAGCCAAAGTATAACGTTAAACAACACTAAACATTTTAAGTTTTAATAGGATTCACAATAAGACTTTTATGCCTATTTTTTTGTAAGGTGCAACGTTAAAAACAGCTAGCTCTTAAAATCTCTTATCAAAAATAAATACGAGATGTTCTTGTTTAGTAAAATAGGAAACAATTAACCCTTCCACCGCTCCAAAATAGCCTTTAGTAATATGGTTGTAGCCTAAACATAGAACAGCGAACGTTATCGCTCAACCGCAAACTTAGATATTAATTAATTGCAAACTTAGATTAAACCGTAGCCTGGGATGTAACAATGTTATTGATAACAAAGGGGCCATTGCAATAAATTTAGCTAACTACATTTATCATGGCTTCAGTAGATAAATTACGTGATAAAATACTGAAACCACAATAAACCAATCTCCTCACGACGGAACTCTACAAAAACGATTCCAATTTCAAACAAAACTTAGCCAACAACTCGCACAAGTAACTCATCCCGTTCTAAACGCTCCACAATCCAATATAAGGCGTCTAAGGACTAAGACCGGTCCAGACACGTACCAAGTGAAAATCTATATCTAGAGATTCCCACACTCAGTTCCGAGATCCGAACAACTCATTTAAACAGACCATACTGAGCGAACTTGAAACTGGAAATTAATAGACAAAGTTTAAAACCAGCAATGGGTTCTGTAGTTTGAAATAACTAAACTTTTACTATTTTGGACCTCATATTATTCAAACATCCTGAATTTATGGGGGTCCAAAAGTCTGATATTGTTGTATTCACAAAATGTGTATCCAGCTGTAGTTTGCAGAGTATCTTGCTCAATAAACCATTGAAAGATTGTAATTAACAAAGTTCACTTTGGACTGTCAAATTTTCTCAAGTAATTAATTACTTTGGCGAAGTTCACGAAACCTTTTGACATCGTATTAAAAATTCAGTCATTCATCACTTAAAAATTTCGTAATTTAGAAAGAAAAATTCGAAGAATTTATTTTTGTTTTCGATATTAGGTTTAGTGTAGAAAGGTTTGATGTTAGTTGCTAGTACTACGTGGTACATAAACCGGTCTTGTCGTCCACTCTGAATTGTTAAACCTTCTGATTAACCTATAGTGCTGTGCCTGTAGAACAGACCCAAAATGATGCTAAACACCTAATAAATATCCAAGAAGAAAATTGATTTAATTAGCAGCATAACACCTTTGAATAAGTAAAACCGTTATTTTTAAAACACATAAAAAAAAGATATACCATCCTACTAAAATAAGTAAAAGTTTGTGAGGATGTATGGATGTTTTTTATTATTTCACGCAAAAACTACTAAACGGATTTGAATGAAATTTAGAAGGGAGATAGCTAATACCGTGAATTAACACATAGGCTACCTCTTACTCCGAAAACTGGCGAAGCCGCGGGCAAAATCAAGTATTCAAATAACAGAATTGTTTCCACTGCTGTCAGTCACAAACTCAAGTCTCACGACATGTCGTGTCGTTATCGTCCGCAAGACGGACGACTCGTTGGCGTGACGATATCCATTAGTTTATCCGGGTCGCTGCCAACGTTGGGCCAACGTTCGATGTATTGAGATATTGGGCTAAACCAAACGTGATTTAACGATATTGATAGTGAATCTGAAGTGAATATGTTGCTTCACTGATTGAGTTTAGCTAAAATTAGTTTGTGCAGGGTTATATTCTTGTCTTAGCTTAGACTTGCAGCTATACTAATACTAGCTAACTTGCTTAAAATTATGCATAAGCTTAATCAATAATCAACCTTTAATGTTCCCATTGCTGGTACAAAGGCCTCCTCTTTGTAAGAGGTAATGGGCCAGAGTCCACCACGCAGGCCCAGTGCGAGTTAGTAGAGTAACTTGCTTAATTAAAATTATTAAAATTAACTATTATTTATCATATTATATTTGTAACTAAACGGCTCCTCATTATGTATGTTTACGGTAACGTGATAATGAAAGGACTAGGTACCTTGCTGAGGAACGGATTTATCTTTTCCTAATTGAATAGACATCAATCACGGTAATAGGACTTGAACATGGATAAATTATCACATACCTACACAGTGTAATTGTAGTTCTTAACATCGAACGTCAACTTGTGCTTAAAGCTTTAAAGGGTCCCCGAAATAATCAATTGCGATTGATCAATGTTTAGGTGATTGCATAAAAAAATATGGACAGTCAGTAGACGATCAATAGTCACATAAATGAACGTCAATCACGTACCTAAACGTTAACGATCGCAGTTGATTGTTTCCATACCAGAATCCCGTTTTAATACTATAAGAAACAGCGCGATCACCATCGATATAAAAGCCAAACGGTCATAATAACCATAAAAAAATTATTAAAATACCTATAAAATAAAATAGCCTTAAGTAGAACGGAAACCTACGTATCGATGCATATCAGAATAAACACCTAGATAGCCAGCTTTAGGCTATACCGAACAACAAAACATTATAAGCATGTTGTTTACTAAAATTACATTTTATCGCCCATGTTGTACACAAACGCGATGTGAACAACAGATAGCGACCAATAACGGGTAAATAATGTACTGACTTGCCTTGTGTACTACAATAGGAATGGAAGGCGTAAGCTAGATAGCTAATACCCCGGGCTATTCGCTTCGGACTCGATATTGAAGGGAATGTCGAGATACACCCTTTATTGTCGGGTTCTGTAAGAATCTCTGATTGTTATAGCGGGGAAAGAGTTATGGGTACACTTGTAAATCTATCGATGATGTCCATGCATTAATATAATAATTATGTTAGTCCATTTTCAATCAATAACTATGCTACTTTTCAAATTAGGTATTATACTTAGATTGCTGATAAATAAAGTTTCGTATTATGAAATTAATTTATTTATAAGGTTTCAAATAAAGCGGATTTTTCTACAAGTTACTATAAGAGATGCAGAAACTTTCTAGTTTAAAAAAAATCTACAAGTAACATTGTTTGGAAAATACGAAAACCAAACTGACTGTTAAGCTAATAAGACTTTTAAACCACAAATATTGACGCCAATTCCGACCCTTATTAAAACCACACAGCGAAATATAATTATTTACAACTTCCAAGTATAAAATGTTACAATATACAGCCAATATAAATTCCAATATCCTAAAAATTCCTTGAGACACTTTCAAGAGGTGCTCATAAAAAGGCTACTTATTACATTTCGCGGCCGCCATCTTGGAACAAATTAACTTCCGACCCTGTATAGGGTGAAAAGTACGCGAAAAATTCGAGTCTCTTTAATAAACTCCGCATTATGAAGCTCGAATTAATACGCACACCATACAGCCTCTTTCGGCTCTTTTGCCTCCTTTGGAACTTGGTAGGGAAGTTGTTAACATAATTTAAATAATCGATATCGATAAAATTTACTGCTTGCAAAGGTTTGTTTTCAATTCGGTTTACGTTGCGATCCCAAAAAATAAAAGCTTGTAAAATACGAATAAAAAGCGAGTTTGGCAAACCTTCTGGTGTTTACTGAACGGATTCAAGTGCTTGTTTTATTTGAATATGCTGAAGTATCGATAAACCAATACGAAAAGTATTGGATATCGATGTTTTGTATGTGGACAACCCTATTGCCGCTACCTGTACGTGCACGTACAATGAGGAATTTCTCATTTAGAACGCGCTACCTATGCACCTTTTGGCGCCACTAGTATAGCCAAGGAGGAGACAGGAAAAATGTAAGAATTTCGCTATAACACAAAACGTGCGGCGTAAAATGATTGTCGTAAATATGTCATGTGATTCTTCTGGAAATGACGCGTAACGTGTCCGCACGACACACGATGATATATTGTGAAAAGTTTCCTAGAAAAATAACTACATCCTGCTGTTGTTAAATTTTACGTGTGAGCGATAAACGGGTTATGCTAGAATCCTTAGATGATGTCGTCTATTTAATTAACTGTTTGTGTAAACCCTGTAATATTATGTAGTCAAATTATGTCATTAATATTAATACGAAGGTACAACAACATAAACATACTATTAATTTAATACATCAACCTGTCAACCATTATTGCGTCTACCCTCAACCCTTATAGGCATAATTCCCATCACATCACTCATTCAGCAGTAGAAACTCCATGCGTTTCGCACAAGACAGGACTTGCCAACAATTCACACCCGACTTCAATCGTAGAAAGTTCGACATCAGAATTTGGAATGTCGGGTCGGGAATCTTTGAACTTACGGGTGCAAAGTAAAACAATATGGAAGACGTCAGATTTATTACTCGACCAATAGTTCTCGAGACTTCTAGCAATGCGGTATGAATTCCTATAACTAGGTATTTGATCTAGGTACAGAAATTGAATCGGAGTGTTGACATTTAATTCGATAAGTTGGATTAACTTGAGCTCGTTAAAGTTGTGCCGTGACTTCGGAGTGAATTTGCATTGGGAAGCAAGAGCATGATTCAAATAAAACAGGTTCAATTCTGGGTGAAACTATTTTACCGCTTAAATTAAGCGTGCCTTTCTATACTTTTGTTTTATTTAACTGTCCATACTTATTTTATACGTACCATGCACCTACTTATAAGACTTTATTCGTTTAATAAACTTCAACCCTTGCTTTACCCGCTTAGAAATAGGTGGAGATTCGAAAACACGTTTTTAGTGCACCTGTACACCATCTTCTAAGGAACATATTGTCATCCACACTTTCTATTCCGCGGTAAATGCTGTGCATTGTCTGTCAACCAGTCAGTCAATTACGTAACTGGTTAATTATATATGCATAGATAGTAGGCCAATTCCCAGCGGTAGAATTACGGACTAACAGTAACAGTAATGTGTAAACAAACGCACATAAAACCACAAATTAAACATAGCGTCAGTTGCTGTCCGCAGTTTGGTATAGATTTATGGTGACAGCAACATTGCGACGTGAAATACCCGTCCGCGTCATAGTGACCATAAAATACAGTAATTTGTGAAACGCTGATGATGACAGGCGCCTTTTCTGTTTTTAATAACCCGTTGATATATTATTTAAAGTATTAAATATTTAATAAGTTCTTTTTCCTTTTTTTTTAAATTGAAAATAGGCTATCGTTTGACCGCCATCTCGTCTAATGTTAAGCGGTAACGGTAATGATGATGGTTTAGCAAAATAGGTGAAGACGAGGCCAATACACTCTAGTAAATACTACTGCTGTAGTCTGCGAGTGTTAGGAGAGCCTAAAGCAAGTAACTACTTACATAAAAAAAACTGATTAAACAATAAACAAAACTTCTAAATACCGTGCGCTCACATACAATTTTGCTCGCATAGCCTATAACTTGTATAAGTATCTAGTCTACCACCCGGGCCCATTGCGGGCTAGTAAATAGATGGTAACAATAAAGTTTTTAGTAAGAAAATTATTTAAAAACAAAGCACGAATCCCAAAGCTACCATGCCTCGACGATAACCTTTCCATATTTTATGGCTAAGTCTAGACGCCATAAGTCATGAATTACCTACTACACAGCTATATCTACACATTTGGCTGGCTGTACGTAGTGCACGTGCCTCTCTAAAAGGAAATATGTTTCTTTAGTGCCGTAACCAGCTTTTTATACGCCCGGTGCGTGCTTCTATAACTGCGCCCTTGTTATTGTTCTTTTCTGATAGTAGGGCGCATCTACACCCGTATTACGCCATAAATACAAGGTGGCAGGTTAGACAGTGGAAATATTTTAAGGGGTCATTGTACCCATCATTATGAACAACTTTTACTATGGGACCAACCCTGAAATCGAGAAAAAAAATTAGCTGTTCCATACATTTATTTAATTTTTATTTTTTTTTCTCGATTTCAGGGTTGGTCCCATAGTAAAAGTTGTTCATAATGATGGGTACAATGACCCCTTAAAATATTTCCACTGTTTATCCTGCCACCCTGCATATTAGGCACTGTACCTATGTATGCTACTAACCACCATAATTATATGACCCAAAACTTGGTCCTGGTCTGGTCATTTCTGTACTTCTCCAGAGTCTGTGCCCCGGCACCACCCTAGTTACATCACCGTTTTTCTTTTTATTAAACTACAGTAGTAGTAACAATCACCTTTTTAATGTCATCGTCTTGACGAACCAAAGTAAACGTTGTAAATTACAGTAGGTACATGAGGCGTTTCAACCTTCTCTCTTATATACCAATGGCCATTGGTATTACCGATATCTTTAGCGATTCCTTTGGTATTGCAGATATCTTTAGCGGCTTTAGGCAATGACCACATACCATCAGAACTTAAAAAAGAAATAGCACGGCCAGATATCTCGCTCAAATCTGGAGCAGCCCGACTGTAAAAGAACGTCCACTTTACAGAATACCACAGTCAAAACGCTACTCTTCGGTAGTGGCGGTGGTGTAGTTCCTGTGGTGAGTAAGGTCTCTAGAGCTTCTGAGGATGCGCTGTATTGACAGAGGATGACCTGTTTGTCCTCCAAGCTGTCGGCACAGCGAAGAAAGTAGCTCCACCTTACAGAATACCACAGTCAAATGACGGTATTTTCGTTAGTGTTGTGTTCCTGTGATCGCCTGAGCTGAGGATGCGCTGTGTTGACAGCGGGGAACCTGCTTGTCCTCTAAGCTGTCGGCACAGCGAATCCTCATTTGAAAAGATTACAACGCGTATTTGATACACAGTATTGCAAGAGTTTTAAAGGCTACGGTGACCACTTATCATCGTAGTGTAAAAAAATAAACATCAGAACACTTACGTCATCGTCATGCAGCAGACACAATAGAAAATCTATTGTTGCATGTTCTAGAGATCGTTCCACGTAAGAATTCCCCTAGAAGTTATGTTGGCTGCCCTAAATCTCAATTTATTACAACGTTTTTAACGGTGTTGGAAGTTTTGTTTCAGCACCAATTCACTTTCATAACTTTTTAACGTCCTAAATATTATTATAAAACATAAATCTACAATAAACACAAAACGATATGACCTAAATAGGAATGACAAGCAGGGCAGCCAACATAAATTCTAAGGGTATTCTTACGTGGAACGGTCTCTACCGTTAGTGCATAAGTCACTTGACGTGACTTGTACATACGTGCAAGAGCACATAATAGTGCATGAGTCTTAAAATGGGACGCACATACAAAGACCGTACCGTACCATACCGACCGTAGAGTCGTTTTACCGGCAAACATACTGACCGGCTTAAAAACCAGGTACCCGTAGATTTTATAGAAAGGTTGGACCGATGCCGTCTGACACAGGGGTATCAGGTGTTCGGTATTTTTTTTTTTGCTAACTAGTCCTCTTTTATTTTTGCGTTTGTTTTTAGGGTTCCGTACCAAAATGGTAAAAAAGGAACCCTTATGGTGCGACTTCGTCTGTCTGTCTGTCTGTCTGTCTGTCTGTCTGTCTGTCACACCTGCCTATTTCAGTAACTACTTATGCTATAGACTTGAAATTTGGAACAGTTATAAAGAATGCTTGTTCAACTTTATTGCAAATGAAAAAAGTCCAAAAATATTTTTATTTTTATTGCAAAATGGGCCGGAGTGGGGGTCCAAAATTTCAAAGTGGGGTTACTAGGTCAAGTGACATATCATATGAAAGGGCTTGATCTGCACATTTCAAAATATATTTTGATTTTATGTTATGTCTCACAGTTTTCGACATATGATGAAAAATGTCCAAAAAAATACCATTCCTTATCTCCGAAGTTTGCGGGGCGAAAAATCTGAAATAATTAGAGTTGATAGGAATTGACCCAAATATGGCACCAAAAATAAAACAATGTTCCTAACTAGTACAGTTTTTTCAAACTCATCAAAATTCCTTCACAAACAAACTTAGTTATGCGGTCCGGATTTTTTCACTTTTTACGTCCAAATATGATACGGAACCCTCGGTGCGCGAGTACGACTCGCACTTGGCCTGTTTTTTTTTTAATCTGAACTGACTACAATTTTTACACTTAAGCTTACTTTAGTTTTCTTAGGCCAGGATTACACCTGTAAGTTTTGCTCACGTAGTCCCTAACTTACGAAACATTTGCAAATGTAGACACTCTGTCAAAAAATTTTCGTAAGTAACTACGCAAGGGACTTACGTGAGCAAAACTTGCAGGTGTTATCCCGTCCTTAAATGCTGGGTGGCAGGTTAAACGAGAGACCATATTGAAGGAACCTATTCACATTCAGTATTCGATTTTAAGTAGTATAATTAACTACGGGACTAGCCTAGAAATCAGAAAACAAAATCAGCTGTTCATTTTGTCGAATTATATGAATATTTTTGTATGAAACTGTTATTATTTTTTCGTGATTTCAAGCTTGGTCCCGTAGTTACAGTCAATCGAACTAGTATCAAATGGTACTGAATCTCTTTATTCAATATGTCCCACACCATAACCTGTTACCACTATATGCCCAGAAAGTAGGTACCTACTTACCATCAAATCATGACCATCCATAAATAAATTGAAAACATAAATTAAGAATATGACTAACCGCTACTAGGCACGCTATGTTACTTTTTCTCTTCAACCATGAATCCTTTGAGGTCACTGACCGTTCGGTAATATCATGAATATTATTACTCTCGTAAACTCTTTCGTGACATTTACTCGATTACAGCAAACCAATCGGATTGGGTTCGAACCTAAATATGTATCGGAATGTTTAGTAGCACGCTATTGGGAATTACAGAGCAATTGGTTTTTAGTTATTTTCCGTTCATAAATTATATTGAAGCATGTCTCTGTCAAAAACTGTATTGCCTGTAAAAAAAGCAGTCGGCCTTGTAATTTTGCAACGTTTTAAATAAATAGCCTGCACGGTATAATAGTCCTCACGGTAGCGATAGGACTCTTATTAAATGTTCGTCAGGCGCACTCGCGCAGTCATTCCCACTACCATCATGCTGACTGGCTAATATTTTTACCACGCCATGTACTATATTATTTTTTGTTAATTCAAAAGCTGAAACATCCAAAAAAATAATAATTAGAAGAGTATATATTGAACATGGAAAATGGAATAATGAAAACTGATAAAGTTCCGCCCCCGCGCTGCAAATATTAACGAACAAAAAGATTAAAATAATATTTTTTGACAAAATATAACATGATTTAAAAACAACTGGAATCGATTCTTCTACTGATTCTGAATAAATTACTTTAAGGTTTTGTATACCTATATAAATAAATTATGTATAGTTCATGCCGATACGATAGAAAAAGAACGGCATAACTACAAATCCTATGTTATAATTTTTACTTGACGTTCAGAAATCAAAATTTTACTTCGCTTGAGAAGAAATTTAAAAGAAAGTGTCATCTATGGTCACCAAGAGGCTGTTTATGAGCCAATATTTTCAACAGCAATCGTTCCGAAGTAAAAAACTCACCTACATCTAAAAAACAGAGAGACAGACAGACGAAGTCGCACCATAAGGGTTCCTTTTTTACCCGACTGCGAGACGCAAAGGAGGGTAATGTGTTTATTACCATTTTGGTACGGAACCCTAAAAATAACCCTACGCTTTCAATTCCACGCGCTAAGAGACCGCAACCACCGTATGAATTCACCTAAAAAACCAAAACCATCTACTACGCCAATGTTGGCGCTAACTGAAACAAACAACAGGAAATCCGTTGAAACAAGAACCGTGGAAAATTTATAAAAAAAATCCTGCAAAAAGGTGGAAACTGGACCGCGGCATGGGGTATGCGAACTATTTGGGGCACGTATTGTAGCAGAAACATCGCGTTTCCAACCACTTTTGTCATTGAAAACAGTGGAAACGCAGCCCATTTACAAATTCTGAAATTTCTTAAAAACCCGGACAAGATGTATATAAATATCACACTGCTGAACTCATTGCTCACTCAGCACATAGATCTCGATATCTTTCATGATAAGCCATACCAAATAAATAAATGTATATATTTATTCTTAAGTAATATTATGTAATTGTTATAAGTTTTAGTTAATGATTGGTAAGTTAAGTTAATATACTATGTGTTAAGTAATTGTGTAAAATTGTCCACTAAAATGTAAGTGCTTTGGTCGTTACTGTAAACTTATATTTAATTAAATAAATAAATAAATAAATTGTAAACAGTAAACAACGCTCAAAACGTTCAGTCTTCAAACCTAACATGGTATTGGAACGCAGCTGCAGTCGAAACCGCCGCATCTCCTAATGGTATCGTTAAATTTTATACGCTATGTATAGGGAAATAGTATGGGACTAATGGGAAACATATTAGAATACCTCCTCACATAAAAAGTCCCTTCGGCGCTATGTTGGCTGCCCTGATTTTCAATATGTTACAACGTTTTAACGGTGTTGGAAGTTTTCTTTCAGTACCAATTCTCGTTCACCGCTCTATGTTATATACATTATATTGGCACATAAATCTAAAAAATATAAAACGTTAAGACCTAAAATTATGATTGACATTCAGGGCAGCCAACATAGTGTCGAAGGAACTTCTTCCATGAAACGCTCACTACTAAAATAAAAATTTATATACCTACCTACGGGTTAGTTTTCAATTACCCGTCAAATTTTAAAATTAAGTTAATGAGATCGTTTTGAACATAATCAATAAAAAAAACGTTTATTTTAATATTTTTTTTTAATTTCACAGAATTTTAAACACTCGATAACGTCAATTACCTAATGACCTCGCACGGGCCTAAGCCCTAAGAATAAGATTTAATTTATTATGACGGCCCTAAGGCCTTCACAATAAATTAAATTTTGTAAGACAAGTTGTTTTTATTTCACACATCGAAAAACGGCAACAAAAACGTAAGGTAATTAATTGCTCACCATTCATATAATCATGCAACAACCAGTTTCGTGGCTGAACGTCATTTCTTGCAAAAAATTGCGAAAAATAAAACCCTACTAAACAAGAGGCATGCTAAGCAAGGGATTCGTTTTCTTTCCTTTTTTTACACATATGCACATATGTATTTAAAGTGTATTTGCGCCGTTTTTTAGTACAGTGATGTTGGTGTATGTCGCATCTATACGAGTACGGTATATAATTATGTCATTGAGTGTAAGAGTGTAACCATATACATCATTCCAATACCTACTTCTAATCCTTAGAAGCGAGCTTATAGGTATGATGATTTGACGAGTGTATTTTTGATCATCCGAAATAATCATATTATGTCACAGATGCACAAGACGCCTCCTGCGATCGGCAAATTATAAAATTTTAACTGTGTCTCATTTGACCCGCCTCATCGATGAGATGAAAATATATTGGATATCTTGCAGAATTTGTATTTTATATTCCAGTAAATCTAGATTCTACAGCCTCTACTCGAATCCTCTTTTTTATTTAACCGTCAAATATTTAATGGGTGTAATATGCTAATTTAGTTACAGTGTTCCCGACACCCATCGATGTCTGGTCATAAACCGTGAAGCATCAGTGTAGCATATTATGCAGGCACACTCGTGCGGTGCGTTTACATGTAGATAAGCATCTCTCACTAATGAAACCACCCCGCCTACATTTATTTTATTGTGCTTGATGCCGAGTCCAAGTTAAGCGATCAAACGTTTTATAACGAAACCTTATATCAATACATATAAAAAGAAAAGTCTTGACTAACTCATTGATTGACTCTGAAAGCTGAACGTTTTCCATATGATGTAAGGAGATAAGGGTTAAGGATTTATTGAAGTTCCCACGGGATACTAAAGTCCACGAGGACAAAATCGCAGGCAAAAGTTTTGACATACTTAAAAAAAAATCTAGTATCTACTCACCTATTTTTTTTCATGAATATAAAAGCTAAAGTTTTGATTAGTTTCATTTCAAGTTTAGTTACTTGCTTTACACGACTATCAAATCGGCTTCTAGTAAACCAAAAATATGCCAAGATAAAAGGGCACCTTCATTACCTTCCAAACATTAATATTTAAACAAGTATACAATATTTAGGATTTGATTTAAATACTTGAGAGGCATGCTTTTTTTTACTATAAGAAGGTCATTTCAACGGGGTTTCTCAAAGCATTACAAAACTAACTAAATAAATAAATATTTTCACTCCCTACCACTCCCGTCCGCTGGCAGTTTTTGTCTTGCACCAAGCGTCACTATATCGAGAGCGCCACATGATTTATGTTCTTAGTTTCGGTAATGAGGGGTATTCACCAAATACATAAATATTGGTCTACTAATAAATGTGCGCTTATTAGGGCCTTAATATAAAAGCGTATTGATCAATCATTGGTTGTTTCATGAAATATAAACAACAAAATAAAAACAACGTAAGAAATAGTAAAACCTAGGAAGATATCACGAAATTTTAATATAAAAAGGTTTGCATTCTGCATACGAAACTTTTTTGTTACCTACCTATGCCTACTGTCTCACTACTGGGCAAAAATATCCGCAAACACTTCCATTCCATTACCTAATCATGAAATTGCAACAGATAGACAGAGTTACTTTCGCATTTATCGAAGATCCCTGAGTAGATTTAAAGTACGCAAAAGCCAAAGTTAGTATGCAAACAACAATTACGATTAAGCTCCATACAAAGCACAGCCTGTTCAAACAACATTTAAGTAGCGTTACAACAAAATTTTCACTTTGATGCTTTTAAATGCTCTCATGAAATCCATTTGGGCGCTAACCGAACATGATAAACCGGTGCTCAATTGAATTAAGTGGAGTCTCCGCGCTCCGACGCTCAGCTCGCGCAATTTTGTTCGCGTCGAGCCTATCAGCCTTTACGAACCATTGACTGACTGAGTTTAACGTTGATAGTAAATAAATGGGATTTAATGCGAGTTTCAGATGGCAGTCAATGGCTGCAGAAGAAAATAGAACTTAAATGACGACTAAAAGTCTTGCCTTTTTCCTATTCAGTGGGTAAAAGACGAATGGGGCAGAAATAGTCCTCATTGCTCTTTTTCCTATTTGTATATTAGTGGGTAACAAACAAATGTGTAAAAAACGAGAAGTTCCCAACCCATGGGAGCAGCCAGGTATAGTACAGGTAGGGGGGGGGCAGCTACCGAACTAGCAACTCCCGAACCGAAAAGCATTTTAAAACATTCATCAATTAATTAATTCGCGTCAAGTTGAATATAGTTTAAACTATGAGCATTATCTCTAACGGATCTCGAATCGGATACCTTTCCTCTTTTTTCCCAACGAAAAAAATCCCGGCTACACCCTTGTCCCAATCCAAAAAAGAGAAACAGGGCAATGGACGATGATGAGTTTTTGGAGGAGTTTGGACCAATAAATTGTTGTGATGATAAACTAGATAAAGAATTATAAAATTCAAAATGGCGCGGCAAGCTCTGGTGGTAGCTTATACGTTATTTCCGTATCGTTTTCTTTGAAACACGTCCGGCAGGATTTCGTTTCGCCAAAAATCTGGAGCGGAAGCAAACCGACACAAAACGAAGTACGCACCGCCCGCGTTTCGTCTGAGGAAGCGAATTTTTATTAAGTGGAAGAATATAGAAGCAAGTATACCTACTATAGCTATAGGTATCCGTTTTAAACTTCGACTTTTTCAATTTTTCAAGAGTTTAATGAGTGACATTCCGTATTTGGAAGTAAGACTATTGGTCTGGTCTTCGGACTGTTCAAAAAGGTACCTACAAATATGTTAAGTAGAAACTTATCTAGTGGTGAAACCTTCTCTGCTAGCAAGGAATTTTCATTGTGAAAACCGCAAAACAATGGAATTCGCTGCCCGAGTGGGTGTTCCCCGACAGTTACAATCTGGGTATCTTCAAGTCGAGAGTGAATCGGTTTCTTCTAGGCAAGCGTGCTCCATCGTAGACCGCATCATCACTTAACAACAGGCGAGATGGCGGTCAAACGCGAGCCTATAATTTAATAAAAAAAAAAAAAAAAAAAGGAGACTAGACAACTGACATTTTTGCCATACAATTTATAATCTCGTCTCTTCTCGTCTTGCTTGCCTCGACAGTGTAAAAACACCTTTATTATTATTATTTTTATATACTTAAGCACACTAGCAGCTTAATAAGCTGATGCGTATGTGTTTTAAGATCTGGAGATTTTATACAGTCTGTTTTTGAAACAGACTAGATAAAATATTTTCATCCCATCTATTCGAAAAGGATGACTTGGTTCGCCTTTAAATGCGCCCAACGGTGGTGTTTTCTCTAAGAAACTTTTAGGGGGCAGTAATGAGTTTTTTTAATGTCTTAGGTTTTCGCGATTATTACACATTATAATAAAACAAGTTTAAACGAATTAAATCGCGTATATTACAGATTTTACAGAGTTTTCCTGACGTTTCGAACGCTGCTAAACTTGTTTTATTATAATGAGTTTTTTATCCTCTTTAGATGTTCCAAATTCAATAAGTGCGTGGAAAAGATCTTTTCCGCGCACTTATTGAAGCTGACTAATAACCGATGAACTGTAGTGTTTTTGTAAGGGGGAAAGGGGGCTAAGGGGACTAAGAGGACTGGGACTAAGGGGACTATGAGAACTAAAGGGACTATGGTGGGGACTATGAAGACTAAGGGTACTAAGGAGACTATGGTGGGGACTATGGGGACTTAGGTAACTATGGGGACTAAGGGGACTATGAGGACTATAGGGACTAAGGGGACTAAGGGGACTATTGGGACTATGATGGGGACTATGGGGACTAAGGAGTCTATGGAGACTATGGTGGGGACTATGGGGACTTAGGGGACTATGGGGACTAAGAGGACTATGATGAGGACTATGGGGACTAAGGAGACGAAGGGGTCTAAAGAGACGAAGGGGAATATGGGGACTAAGGGGACCATGGGGACTATGGGAACTAAAGGGGACTAAGGAGATTAAGGGGCTTGGACTTGGAGCTGGGGGAAGGGCAATGGACGAAAAATGAATTCTACAAGTGACAGTGAAAAACATGAGTCGCCTTTTATTTTCTCATAGAGGGTGATGAAAAGTAGAGTGTATCACTTGGGTGCAATAGTATATTATGCAATTAGTGAATAAAGGACGGATTTAAAGCGAGGGCCATAGATGAATCACGAGCTAGTGAAGGATTCTAACGATTGAATCACGACCGTAGGGAGTGATTCATGATGATTGAATCACGAGCGTAGCGAGTGATTCAAGTGTTAGAATCCTGAGCGACGCGAGCGATTCATGGCCCTCGATATAAATCCGTTTTATTCAAGAGTTGCATACTATACTTTATACCATGACTACGAGAAAAAGAAAGATTTAAGTGAAAATATACATATAATGAAGAAAAAGTAAAGTTAAATTGGCTTTGATGTAAACCAGCCGTGATTTTTTGGGTAGCAAGCTTTCCACCTTTCCACTATATCGGCCGCCCTCTCTTTCACAAACTCAGGTGTTAACACATCTTCATCACTAGAATGCATTTTTAATCGATTAGAACAACACTAAACAAACACAAAATTAAAGATTAAAGTAACACTAAACTTTGTGTTCGTACAACTAACAGTATTCAAAATAGCGACAATTTACTAAGGACAGCAAAGAACACAAAACAGTTTTTATTCTAATGCTAAACTCCTTGTCGAAAATGTCGACCAATCAAATTGAATTTAGAACACATCAATTAATAGGTCGAATACACAGATTACACTTACACTAGATACGGCAAGCCACGACCAAGCGTGCCCTGCATGTTCGACTGTTCGTACTAAAAAAAGTCTGTTAGCTCAGTGACGTTTAGTGATTGAAACAATTCTGTTTACTCTGAGCACATCACTAAATGGCTGGGGTGAAGTTATCGTAGGTATAAAAAAGATGACACGTTCGGTTTTCATACAATCTAATAACGTGCCGCATCTAGCATAGGTTCTTTAAATCTGTGGTCGAATACATTGGTGTGTTCCCTTTTCAAAAATCAAAACAGTGAGTAAAAGTGGTTTTTATTCACTGTTTTCAGTGAATAAAATAAACTTTTTAGAGGGGGAATGGTATAAAATATATTTTTGGCTCGGGCGACGTACTTTGGATCCCTCGCTACATTCAGGATTCTACTATAGAATCCCTCACTTCGCTCCGGATTCAAAAAAGCGCTCTCGCCGTAAAAATATTATTTTGCTCGGATTATGATACAATCTACTATTATGCTTCACATCTTATTGTATCTTTTCCTTTCAAGCTCACTTATTCACCTCAGGTAGTTAAAACTAAATTTATTCTACCAACAAAACATGTTCATATTCTGACATGACCTTCACATTTTACCTTTATATCCCTATCATTCTTGATTTGAAATAGAAACTCACCTATTCACCAACCCACTGCAAGTCAAATTTGCTTTATTCTACCGACAAAATTCTACAAAACGAAAGGTAAATCCTGAATCTGGGAGTTCACGAGAGCTTTCAAACGCTATCACTACTCTATTAACTCTTTACATAGTAAGAAAGTCTGGGATAATGAATGAGCCACTAAAAGGATATAATACTCTCTCTGAAGCTTCACTATTTGCCGACAAGAGCTCTCATATAAATTGAAGAGGAAATTGTAGTGTTACTACCTCAGATCATAGAAACAAGGAGATATGCCATTATTGAAAATTAGTACGGGAACAATTGTCGCCACTTTTAGTACATTTTTTAACACAATTACAAGCGCCCCTCGTGAATATAAAGATCTCCCACACATTAAAAATTCCGCACACCCTCAACCCTCTAACACTGTTAATCGTCACTCAACACTAGCACTAAACTAAAACACTGTATTTATATCATCGATCGTGTTCGGTTCGTCGCCAGCGTGTACTTTTGTACTACGCCCCATGTGGGCAAATTAAAGCATCAAGCTCAATAGCGCCTTGGCACATCTTCCTTGTTTCTATGATCTGAGGTTATTACCCCGAGGTACCGTTTCGTCCTAGTTAGGAAGTAAAACTAGGTTGCAGAGAACTATATTGTTGAAGTTTTGGTACGTACGTCTTGACGTATGTATTCGGGTTGTGTGTGCGGTAGGTACTATGGAGAATTTCTAGAGCAGTAGTGGCCTCGTTATAGCAAACCCGACTTATAGTTATAAGTCGCAGGTTGTGGTTTGGAACCTCGGCAGACCCATACTTTGTTCGATTTGTTTCATCACTACTGCTCTAAAATCGGTGAAGGAAAATATCGTGATGAAATCAGCATGTCCTAGAACGAAAAAATCGAAGACATTTGTGACGTCCACTATAAATCCACACTGGGCTCGCGTGGTGGACTAAAGCCCACTCCCTCTCTGTGAAAGAATGCCTGAGTCCCTGATTGTGGTTATGCATGATTATGCTTATATGCATGCAAATAAATGATTAATTTTAAGAAAGTTCTCTCTTTTCTAACATTCTCTATAGTAAAGAATGGTAGAAAAGAGATAACTTTCTTAAAATTAATCATTTATTTCTGTAAGGCAATCTATAGCTTTACGTTGGTATAAAGCTGAAAAACTTTATGAAAGACCGACAGAATTGCCCCATCTCTTATCCTTTTGTCTTGAATACTATTACGATTTCCTGAAGTTTCCATTGAACACAGATAAAATTGTACGTATAAAATTATTTTACTCAGAGTAAATTACAGCAACTTGTAACTGCCCCAAAAACATGACATCAACCAATTATTGTCATAATTAAAACACAACCGATGCGACGCCAAAAATTGCTTATTTGCATATACTTTTATGAAAAAAATTAAATTCAGCTATTTTTTTAAAGCCGTCCTTTTTTTAGCCTCCCTAGAGGTGAGGAGTCTTGGATATGTAAATAAGACGAGCACTCTCGGAGCCGGAATTAAAAAGTGGCCGGCGGTCGAGATAGGGCTGCGCTGACAAGAGCCCTACAGATAAGCCACCTGATTTGGCACACGAGATTGTAGTTCTTGCTGATTATTAATTTTAATATCGTCGCAAAATAAATAGGTTGATTGTAGGATGACATTTTTACACTGAAGCCAGTCATAGACGTAGCTATAATATATATTAATATGAATTATAGTAAGGCATATTACGACATATTTTCTATATAAATTTTCGAGTGACCACACACGCAGCTATAATATATATTTCTATGACGTCACCGTTTCTATACGTTTCTATTTCTCGATATATGAATATTTGTATATTATAGCTACGTCTATGTGTGACGGGCTTGAAGATGAACGCATCTATAAGCAGACTACTGAAAAACCACATCCACTAAATGTATAAATGCGAAAGTTTGGGTGTGTGTGTGTGTGTGATTGTTGCTCCTTCACGCTGAAACGTCTGCACGGATTTGGACGAAATTTTACAAAGAGGTAACCTGTATCTGGAAAAGCACAAAGGCTACTATTCTTCAAGTTTTACGTAGACATAGTCGCGGGCAGCAGCCAGTATCTCATATAAAAAACATTAAAGAAAAACATAACTTCTGATGCGAAACCCCTTGTGTTGAGCACGTAGCAAAAACAACGCTATACCTACACAAACACATCCCTTAAAACTACCATCCCAGAAAAAACCAATAGACCCACAACTTCCTTGTTCATTTCAGAATTAAAGAAAAACAACTGTTCAAAAACTTTTAATTACGAACTACCGGTACCAAACTTTTTAACGTCCCAACCGATTAAAAGTAACAATGTCGCAACAGATTTCTATCAAAAGGGTTTTAAGTAAGAAAAGCTGGTACCCACCCGTGCCTTCCTCTGCTTTAATGAATACAATCTTAATAGCGCTGCCCTTTTCTCGCGTAAATATTTAATTAGGTCGCAAGGTGCTCCTTTAACGGCTTAATTGCTGAAAATATGGTATTACGCAGACGTTTGTTGCACGGAGAATATTCTAATTTAGCGCTAAATGTGGTTATATGGGGCGTATCATTTTACGATTTGCGTTAGAGGTTGTGTGAATGTACAGTGATAGCGCTGTCGAGAGGGATAGATGGGGATAGTGAGGAAATATCCTGTATGTTTTGGCTTCGCATTTATTAAATGTCTTGTGAGACAGACATGCCTATAGCGATCTGCACATATCACTTATGTCCAACCGTAGATAGGGAGAATGCAAAGTTGTAATAAAATTGTAGGGAAAACCAAAATACCTACATTATGTGTATTTACTAAATCATTTATGCTCTCTGTGGCGCAAGTCACACGAAATTTTATTTTTGTTTTATGGTCCTCTACTACGGGTGTTCCTGACGTCACATCGAGCCGCGTGAGGCGGTTGCAACGGGCCGGTTCAACGACCTTCAACAATCTTCAAGTGCAATGCCCCCACCTTAGCTTAAGCCGCCGACCGTCCGCGGTTCGCCACTCACTCGCCGACGCTGTAATGTACGCGCGCATATCGGCCGTTTTCTTTGTTACTTGCACCTATGACAATATTATAGTCTTTTATTGAAGTCTAAGTCTTTTAATTATCAAGCCAAGACCACCAGCAGCACACCTGGAGCTTGGCACTCAAACAGTGGTCCTTCGAGAAAAGAAGATCGCCGTCTTTTTGCTGCGCACACCGCCCGTGGACTTTGGACTAGTCGTTCCGTCCGGCCGCCTAAGCCGTAAAGGACACTTAGAGGACAGTCTAACCAGAGGGAAGGACATTATTCTGAGTGAGTCCGTTCCATTTATCCTTAATTTCCTGCCTTTTAACTTCTTCTTTCCAGGAATTTAAAATAGTGCTATACGGATCAGGCATAAATTGATCTCTTCATTGTTATAGCTTCTTCAATCATAATAATTTTGCATACCTTAGTCAATCAACGTCATATTGCACAGTTGCTTATCTATTTTACCTTAATACATTTCTTTTGTGCGCTCGTCGCATCGATGAGTGCATACTTAAACGCGTAAACACCTCATTAGTGTTTTTTGCTACTTATTTTTTTACTTTGCGCCGGTTCATTGTCTTCATATCAGCTGATTTACTTGCATTGCCGGCTATTCACGCAGTTATTTTTTTTAACTATAACATTTATTTAGTTCTTTCGCCTTGTTTGCACTTTAGACCTTTGCTTTGCCTTTACTTCTTAATATGTCTGATGCAAAATTGAGGGAACTTGTAAAGAGGCGTGGTGGCTTTAAGGCTAAGCTAACGCATTTTGCCAACTTTTTAAGATTACTACCTAGTACTGACTTAGATAGTTTCCAAGAGGCTGAATTACAAGGCCGTCTTAGTTTAATGGAAACGCTGTATAAGGAGTTCGACGTGTTACAGACCGAGTTGGAGCTGTTGTCGGAGAATGCGGACGACATGTATGCCGAGAGGGAACAGTTCGAGTCGCAGTATCACGCGCTTGTGGCCCGCGCGCGAACTATTCAATGCCCATCGCGCGCCCCTTCGCCCGCGCTTGTTTCTGCCGCTTCCATCGACGATATCCCGCGCCACGGCTCTGGCTGCAAGCACGACTTCGTCCGGCTGCCAAAGATAGACTTGCCTCACTTCAACGGGGACTATCAGCACTGGCTTGAATTCCGAGATACGTATCTTTCGCTTATTCATAACAATAATAGCATACAGGACATCAACAAATTTCACTACCTTCGCGCGGCCTTAACTGGCAGCGCATCTATTGTAATTAAAAGCATTGATTTTAAAGCCGATAATTATGCTATAGCTTGGCAGTTATTGTCCGAAAGGTACGATAATGAACGACTTTTAGTTAATAATCATTTGCAGGCTTTATTTAACTTAGGACACATAAAACAAGAATCTAGTAGCTCATTACGTAACATGATTGATGTCACAAATAAAAATTTAAGGGCGCTTGATACACTTGGACAACCCACTCACCACTGGGACACATTGATCATATTCATAATGTCCAAAAAATTAGATGCCGTGACCAATCGTGAGTGGGAAGAATATAAAAATAATTTAGAAGCCTTTCCAGATTTCAAAGATTACATGAAATTTTTATCTAACAGAGCAGACTTACTTGAAACCTTAAATGACAATAATAACTTAACTTTTCCTAACTGTACAGCTACTAAACATAATAATAATAAAGAAACTAACAAAACTAAAACCTATCTTACAACTACAAAACCTAAACCTATTTACAATTCTGATAACGTTAAATGTCCTATGTGTTCTCAGAATCACTTTTTATTCACTTGCCAAACTTTCAGAAATCTTGATATTGAATCACGTATCAAAAAAGCTTCAGAAAGCAGTGTTTGCATGAACTGTTTACGACCTGGTCATTCAGTAAGCCGTTGCAGTCTTTCACATTGCAAACATTGCAAATTTAAACACAATACCCTCTTACATAGGGAATCTACTTCAGAAACTCAGACAGGGGATAACATAGCATTGTCTACTCATGTCGTATTACCCTGTTCAGAAATTAATCAGGCTCATATTTTACTATCCACAGCATTGGCAAAGGTGGCAGACGTCAATGGAGTGCTTCATACTGTCAGACTCCTGTTGGACAACGGCAGCACCTCCAACTTTGTCACCCAAGACCTCTGTGGGAAGCTTGGCCTGGTAAAACGAAGCACTAGCTCCACCGTCTCAGGTATTAACGGTCAGATTTCTAGTACCTCAGAAAGCTGTAGTCTTAAGTTACAGTCTTGTTATGGTGGTTATCGGGCGAAAGTAAACTGTTTCGTCTTACCGAAAATCACACAATCGCTGCCTGGCTCTTATATGGATAAAAAACGTATTACTATCCCGCCAGGTCTTCAGCTTGCAGATCCTACATTTAATGTACCTTCACCTATTGATATTCTCGTAGGTGCTGAGGTATTCTGGGATGTCTTAGGTTCCAATACAATTAATTTAGGTAAAAACCAACCTAGATTACAGTCTTCCAAACTAGGCTGGCTTATTTCGGGCTTATGTCAGTCTCGTCATCGTACACAACCTTCAGTATGTAATTTTACATCCCTAGAGCGTAGGTTTGAGCGAGACTCCACTTTTAAAAATAGATATTTACAATTTATGCAAGAATACATTGACCGTAATCATATGACAGAAAATTTCAAATCAGATCATTCAAAATTTAATTATTATTTGCCTAAAATTAACTTTTAAAATCACATAACGTAATATTTATTTTATCCTAACAAGTCAGGTGTTTGATTCTCTTGGCCTCGTAGGACCTTGCATAGTTCAGGCCAAGCTTATGTTACAGCAGCTGTGGATACTTAAATGCAACTGGGATGATGAAGTACCTACAGAAATAAAATCGCAGTTCTTGAATTTCATACTTTCACAGCTTCACACTTTCACAGCGGCGCTTATCGTGCCATAGTATATGTGAGAACGATGACAGTCGACGGAACAGTTTGCGTTCGCCTGTTGACTTCCAAAAACAAGGTTACCCCTATAAAACCCACAACCATTCCACAATTGGAGTTGTGTGGTGCCTTACTGGGTGTACCTACGACTATTTCTAAAGGTACGCAAATCACTTACTCTCAAATTCAATCACTGTTTCTTTTAGTGTGACTCTATGATCGTGCTGGGTTGGCTCTCTACATTGCCAAGTCAGCTTGATCAGTTTGTCAGAAATAGAGTAAGTGAAATTCAAGAAGCTACGACCGGCCAGACGTGGAGCTATGTGCCTTCTAAAAGCAACCCCGCTGATCTCACTTCTCGGGGGGTGAAGGCTGATTGCATCAGCTCATCCATTCTTTGGTAGTCGGGTCCTGATTTTCTTAATCAGCGTGAAATACATTTTCCTACTTCACCTAATACACAACTTCATTCTCTACCAGAACTAACTTTACATACAGCTGTTGACATAAATACACATCAAAATAATAATAATAACAATATAATTTCAAATTTAATACATAATAAATCATCATTTCCAAAATTAATCAGAATCATAGCTTATATACAAAGATTTATTCATAATTGCAGAAAACATAATAATTAAAAAATCATCTAACTTAATATATTCAGAATTACAATAATCTCAGAACCTTATATTACAGATTTCTCAGCAGGAAATGTTCCCTGAGGAATATACCTACATGTCTTTAAAATAATCAGATCTTACATAAAAAGAATTGATTGATAAGTCTTTCTCCTTTCATTGATTCTCAAAACTTCATCATCATATTCGAAAAATAACACAAAACACTTTTCCATGCAGGGCCTCAATTACTTTTAGCACACATTAGGCTTACCTACTGCTCTTTAGCAGGTAGAAACCTAGCAAAGTACATAGTGCGTACCTGTGTTCGCTGCACTCGCTTAGAAGCTCAGCCTGTTCAAGTCATAATGGATAATTTACCTAGTGACAGGACGTATCTCGAGTACTCTTTTTTGAACACAGGTCGTGATTACGCCGGGCCAGTGCTGATAGCCGACCGCAAAGGTCGAGGATGTAGGCTTCTTAAATCTTATATTTGTGTTTTTGTGTGCTTTGCAGTCAGAGCCGTTCATCTAGAGCTGGTTTCCAACCTCACCAAGGAGGCTTTTCGTGCGGCATTCAGCCGATTTGTCAGTCGTCGGGGCAAGCCTCAGCGCGTGTACTCCGACAACGGCACTACATTTGTGGGAGCTTTCAATGAGCTTTCACACCTCTTACAGGTTTCATCTAACAATATAGAGTCAGATCTTGCAATTAAAGGCAAAACATATTACATTATTACATAGAGTCATGAGCTCAACTCACTTAATTAACATAATATGAAGAGTTTTCAACATGTCTGATCCAGATAGAGGCTATTTTAAATTCCAGACCCTTAGCGCCTCTATCCACTGATCCTTCTGATCTTTCTTATCTTTCCCCTTCACCTTTCCTCATCGGACGACCTCTCATATCAGTCCCTCGTCCTCAGATCACTGACGTCAACATCCAACGGCTACAACGCTTCGATCGCATCGAGAAACTGCGGCAACATTTTTGGCAGCGTTTCTCTAATGATACATCTCTCTTCTGCAGCAGAAAACCAAATGGCAGACAGCCGGGCAGAACCTAAAGCCACGGTCTTAGTCAGAAACGCCAGTCTTCCACCTCTTCTGTGGCTGCTGAGCAGAGTAGTCGCCGTCAAACCTGGATCGGACAGGCATGGCAGAGTCGCCGACATCCTGACGAAGAAGGGCACCATTACATGTGCCTATTATATGCCCTCTTCGCATCTCTTTAACATCATCTTGAAGCCTTCCATACTTCAACCCGGGGAATATGTTCCTGACGTCACATCGAGCCGCGTGAGGCGGTTGCAACGGGCCGGTTCAACGACCTTCAACAATCTTCAAGTGCAATGCCCCCACCTTAGCTTAAGCCGCCGACCGTCCGCGGTTCGCCACTCACTCGCCGACGCTGTAATGTACGCGCGCATATCGGCCGTTTGCTTTGTTACTTGCACCTATGACAATATTATAGTCTTTTATTGAAGTCTAAGTCTTTTAATTATCAAGCCAAGACCACCAGCAGCACACCTGGAGCTTGGCACTCAAACAACGGGTCTTGCAGATTAACGTTTCTTATCTAATTTTATGGAAGAAGGTCACATTCACCACTGACCTTGTCATTGTAACAAAGCTGATTAGACTCTTGTCCTTCATATAATAAAACGGAGGTAACTACTTAATAATACATCTATTAAGATTTCCATAACGTTATTTTGCACGTCCATGATCAATAATAACTAAATTACCCATTACTGAAGGACAACTACATCGTTTCAGTACAGTCTGAAGGCCGAAATAAATTGTCTTGTACAATAAGGTACGTCGTCTATCGACGTACCTACTGCTTAGGAAATAGTCTTATTAAAAAAATATAAAATGTGTATGTTAAAATATATACCTAAATACCAACATACATGCGCCGTTAAAGATTCGTCTCAGACCGACACATACCCAGTACCATGTCTTTAATTAAATAATGTTTCTAAGGCCATGTTGTTTCATCTTACAGTTACGTATCTGTAACCGTCAAATATGGCGGCTTGTACGACAATTTCATACTGACTAATGGCCGTTCCCAATAACCGATCTATCGGTTCTTTCCTCTACTAGAGATAGATTTTTGACATAAGCTCTATAGATGTAATGTCAAAAATGTATCTCCAGTAGGCTAAAGAGCCAATAGATTGGTTATTGGGAACGGCTATTAACGATTACGTACTGACTTACGAATACAGATGGTTTGAAGCAACCCGCCCTAAATGTTCTTAATTTAATCTTCTTATCTTAAATAAATCTAGTAATGTTCTTAATTTTTTTCAGTTCATTAACACGTTGCGGGACACTGAACGCATATAGACGTCATACGTAATAACAATAAAACTGCTATTGTGCCTCGTCTACTTCCCGCAAAATGTTAAAGCCCAATCGTATCATCTTACGGTTACGTGCCTGTAATCGTCAAATACAGAGGCTCGAGTGACAATTTCATACTAGCTTAACGATTACGTTCCAGTGCACTACGGAAATGCGACAGTCAAGTGCGAATATCGCTGATACGACGAGACAGTAGCGCGAATCATAGAAGATCGAATGCATGCTGGTTCAGAGAACTGTGACTCGACTCCACGCAAGTGCGAAAATACACCACTAAGACATGGTATCACCACGACACAAGGGAGCGGCGTGAGAACACAAAAAGCCGATGATGAAAGACCACTTAGGTTAGGTTAGAACGGTGACCACACAATGCCAGAAATGATCAGCCGATTATATTTGGGATTACTTTCAACAGTCACAACATTTTCTTTAGAACTCCAGTGGTATCAAACTACAATGGTAGTTATCTATCAATCTTGTGTCACACTAGCGTGATTCGCACTTGAGTGAAGTCAAGCTACAGTGCTTCGCACCAGCGTGCATTCGATCTTCTTTGGTACTGTCCTACTTTTGTAATGTACTCATTACATTCTGACTTTACATAAGAGATTGTTTGAAACAACCTACCCTTAGTTATCCAGGTTATTCGCTATTCCATTCAGAACTAAACACATTACGTAATCACTGACGCTTTAGAAATGTTATCCATTAAAAGCAACATTTTTCCATTAAAAAAGAGACCGGACTGGCCGGTGTGGTTAGCATCGTTTTGTGCATTCAATGTCCACTTCAACTCAGTAAAACTATTTCAAATCATATTTAGGAGCATTTTTTGCATTGCAGTCTTTATTTTGCATATTAAAAACTGACTAAACAAATGCCTAACTTCATATTTTTTGCGAAAAGGAACGATAACTGTTCCGCACGTAATACACTAAAAGGAAAATCTTTTTATTCAGAGGGTATATGAAGTAGGTACTTTTTGTTCGTCAAGTAGACTATATAGGACTGTTTCGAGACATGGCATAGCTTCGGAGATGGAGACGAGACGCAATTTACATTCCGACTACGTTAGTCGAATGCTTCAGCCGAATCTGTCTTGAAAGTGAACAGTTAAGTAGCAGGGAATTTTATGAAAGCATTCTCTGAATTGTTATTGTCATTTGTTTTTTTTTCTGATTCAAACGTTACAACATTTTAGATACCGTACCTAGCTCTTCTATAAGCGAGGGAAGCTCAATGTCCAGGGTGTGTAAGGTATGCACCACCACAGGTATACCGGGCGTTTGACCAGGTTTAACTGAATCTGCACATTCACTTCCATTTTAAAAACGCTATTTTAAAACACCTACCCTTTGAAACGTAAACTTTTCATCTCGTATTTACCAAAATGATTCAACCAAAAGCGCTAAAATTCTACTTCAGCCTCCATCGTAAAATAAATACTAGTATTCCTTTTTGAAAAGTGTAAAGAAGCGAGTCAGTATGTCAGGGCCGCTCCAATACCACTCGAGATAAGGCGCGAGCAACTTAATGAGGACTCCACGAGATTCCTCAAAGGTTACCTGAGGACTGGAATTTACTGGAAGTACTAGGATAGTCGTAAAATGATATTAAATGAGATTGGACACAGGTTTTATCTTCTTAGCACAGATGGATTAAGTTTTTAATGAGATGGATCTGTTGAATCTGTCGACATTTCCAAAGTTTTAATAATGAGGAAGAAGAAAAGGAGTTTTAGTCGTTTGATGATTTAATAGAGAAACCAGACATTTTCCACACAAAAAAATCATAACGCACTAGTGTATAGAAAGACTGTCTTCTTTTATATTTTTATAAAATCTAAGCCGTTTTCTATGTCTTCGTAGGTAATTCCGAACCCCTCAAGCAGCAATAAAATTATGCAATGATTTTGCAATTCAGCATTTAACACAATATTTTACTCTCAAAAAAAACTCTTATGCATGTCACAATAAGATTGAAATTCCCGTAAATAAATCTGAATAAAAATATTAACGACACTAATAAAATCTCTTGTTTTATTCTCAAACTTGGGATACGTTCGGGTTTGCGCCAAGTTTATTGTTTTCAATTACATCTTTACCTTCGAATAATATCCTCGATTCTCTTCCTGAGACGAAAGGAATTTATGCGATTACGTATTTAAATCTAATGTACCTACTTTGTCACGAGAATTTTTTTATTGCTTCAATTTCTTTTGTGGACAAATTAAGTTATTTTTTGTTTTTCAAAAGTATGCAACATATCCACAAATATTTTTCTATAACGACACCGTTATCTACACGTACCTATACTAAGTATTTGTAGAGTTTTTTTTTATTATTATTTAGAGTGCCTCAAATTATTATTTAGGCTGAGATCTATAGATCTCAGCCTAAATAATAATTTGAGAACTCGTTAGCTAAGAATGAGCAAAGTCTATAGACTTTGCTCATTCTTAGCTAACGAGTTATGAGAAATGCATAATTAATATAATGCATGCTTAGCAAAGTTTTTCGTAAATTGTCGATTTTGTAAATTTAATAGACTTTGCTAAACATACACACTCCTGGGTTCGATTTCCGGGCGTATCTACAGTGTTATTGAGTATTTCCATTAAGAAATTAGTAGGTAGTCTAGATTTGTGCCCGGTTGATTCCAATTTCTAATGTGTTGCCCCTTTTTTACATAGGACTTAAACATAACTGATTACATGCAGGTGTTTATACGACACACCTCTGCTTAACCATTCGGGAAATATCGGCGTGATGTTATGTTTATTATTTACAGTCTGGGATACACGATCAAGTAGAATGAATAATAAATATTTTAAATCCAATAGAGAGCAAGTTCTTAAAACCTCTTTAATATTCATTTCCCGAAACTGTACCATTTTCCTAAACGTAAAGCTCATCCTTCGTTCTTGCTCTAAATAAATAAAGAATGAAATAAATACTTAAACAGAGGAGCCGGGAGACACACAATTTACTTGAAAAGTTTAGTCATGGACCACGAGTAAACAGAGTTTGTACAACAACCAACAACTCTTGGTATCTCAGTGCACAAAGTAGAACAAAGTTTCGGAGCAAGCTGAGCGACAAATTAGACTCTTGCCGGTCGGAAATTAACCAAAATACCTATGTTTACCTTCGACGTGAACACGTACACACTAGATCATACAACTTTTAATTAATTAACGCTTCCATAAAGTTCTAGACTCAAACAATTTACTTTTATTTTAGTAGCTCAATAATGTAAAAAAATACAAAAATTCCCTTCGGCATAAAATAAAATAGAATAAAAAAAGTCAACAACAACACTAAATTGGAAAGCGCGGAATAATTGGACTCGATAAACCCACTTAATCCAAGCAAAGCGAGTCCAACCTGACAATGGAAAATTAAAAACCATTAAAACATTTTTCAAAACAACGTCCTGAAAGCGTCGAGATAATACACGTTAAGCTAACGTAATCTCTGAGTAACACTGAATTTGAATTAGTCCAGTAACCTCCCTTAAAAGTTACGGAGCGTCCATTACGTAGGTCATTATAAAGGGCGTTGTACAAAGTTTTAATGAGAAGAAGCGTCGCCATCATCGTGGACCTCAGATCATAGAAAAAAGAAGATATGCCATCAAAGCAAATTAGAACGGAAACGACTGTCGCCACTTTTAGAACAGTTTGCGACACAATTACAAGCGCTCCTTGTGAATATAAATCCCTCACATTAAAAATTCCGCACACTCTCAATCTAACACTGTTATTCGTCACTCAGCACTAGCACTAAACTAAAACACTGTATTTATATCAACGATCGTGTTCGGTCCGTCGCCAGCGTGTACATTTTAACTATGGTCAATGTGGCAATATTAAAGTAGCGCCTTGGCACATCTCCCTTGTTTGTATAATCTGAGTCGTGGACAGATAAGAGAGGCTGGTGTAATCCTTGCCTAATTGATTCTCAAAGTGTCGACTCATTCTCTTGGAGGATGTAGGGCCGGTCGCCATTGTTGGAAGTCCATATCGATTTCAATACCGTTATCGCAGGCATAAACGCTGGGGAAAAGCCCCGGTTATTGGATGCAGAGTAATAAACGAGTGAGCAACGTAAGGGGACGAATTATGTATGTTATTGAACTGTTAATGGATTGCGTGAGCTTCCAATTTGAAATTTAATCAAAATCAGGGTAACTTTAACAATATGCTTAACTTAAAGTTTGTTATGTTCAAGTTTACATGTTCAGATTCAAATACAACGTCAATTTCTTACTAGGCCCTTTTCTCACAAGTATGTTCATATTACCTAGGGAAATCTGTTTGCTTTTTCTGAAGTTCGCCAATACCTGACGCAAAAACATTATGTTTGCAAAAGAGTGCTTGCACATGAGTAAATATCCCAATATCTACTCATGTGGTACTTGTAAACAAAATCATCATCACATCGAAATTTCACGACAGGAAATTATTAAAAACTTCGAGCATAATAAAGAAATTCCACACACAGACACTAATAACTCTATCGAGCATTCAAGAAATCAATCCTACGCACACATTCCACCAAAAATTGAAGTATCTATCGACCGAAAACTATCCGTAATAAACGATCAAACAACTTTCCGCTAAAGTGTTTACTCCAAGTAACCCTTCGGTCCCTCGTTGACGCTTTGTAACATTTTTGCCGACGCAACGCTCCTTTTGATTCTTGAAAAACGAGCGCTTACCGCTCAACTTTCATTCGGACCAACTTTGGATGGTTTTTCAAGTAATTATACGGAACTCTGGCAGATACTTCATGGTCCCCTGAAGATCGTTCATTATATAAGTTGATATCACGTATCTTGTTTAAATTTACGGTTCTTTACAACCATTGCAGAACGTTTTCACGTTTATTTGATTATATAACAAACTTTTAATACCCTTAGATACTTCTTACATAAGGTCGAATAAAGTAAATGTAATAATAAGTTACGTATAGCTCCAGCCAATATCTGAAACTACAATAAACCTAATCAACCGTTATTGAATAAAAAAGAAACCGCTATCCAAATAAAATTGATACGAAAATACAATACGGGGATATAATACCAATCCTTATCCTTTTCAATTAAGAGTTACAGGAATACCAGCTATATCTAATGAACTAGTTACTCAATAATCTCTTTTCGTATTATACTCTAGAAGTCTAGAGTCTAGAAATTAAGGGTTAAAGAGAATAATACAAAAAATGAGTAGCGGGATTTTTAACTAACGCTACGACGACGCTACGCTACTGAAAACCGCGCTGCCCGCTGGTGCAAAGGTAAGCGGTAAAAATTACTGCTATACCAAGTTGCAGCAAGATGCATGCAATGCTATAAACTTTAGTAGTTTATATAACTAACATACCTAACTCTTTTTAAGTAAAGACTTTTCTATCTATTTAATCAGCCTCTTTGTCGGAGTGTAACCATCTATTTAGATAAGGAAGAATTATGTAGTTCCAAGATTTTTCTCTTACAAAGTTTCTAGAACGGGTTTATTCTTCGTTTTAAAATTCTTCTTCCCTTTATAGCTCTAAACTAATACCACGCAATGTGTCATTACAAAACACAACCCGTGCCCGGCCGTGGAATGTCATAAATATGATAATACCAAACCATTAATACCGATTATGACAAATTAACCAATAGGAAAACCATAAATTATTGCTATCCAAAATATATTTTCACCTACATTTCGGTGGAGCCGGACCGGGAATACATAATTTATTCCCCGATGACAATATAACAGTGGCGTCCTTACGGCACGCACATAATTTATAACATGAATCGCATTATAATAGTAAATGTGCTATTTGCATGCTTTCTTTTAATTAACTTGTTTAATGTTCGCAAGCTCGTTGAATATTTTTTAATGGCTTCGCATTGTCTCATTGAACTTTCTAGACAACTACACTTAAATCACGAACATTCTGAAGTAGAGAGACATGTCTGCTCTCGAACATCACTTAGCAGTAAAGTAGGGACTTAGGACGACTAGAAAGACAATATTCCCTTAACACCTACATCTGCTCTATGTAGCACTGTACCTTGAAAAGAAAATTGTCCAAAAGCCGGCTATAAAACTGTCACGGTCGCCGGTAGCCCATCAATTACAAAGAGCATAAGCTCCACGGACACTCCATTCTGTAGGGAATGGTACGGACAGGAATCCACTACACTTCCACCCGAGTAGCGGCACTATTCGAGCGGAATAAACTCAAGCATGTCGTGTTGCAAAGAAGTGTACTGAAGTCGGAAATATTCCGGAGAATAGAAAACTTAAAAGTTCCACTTAAAGAATAGGATACGAGTTACATTGGCTCGGGATCGACTTAGCGGAATGTACAATCAAAAAGACAAAAAGCATTATCTCGTCTGAGAAAATTCTCGAGGTGTAATAAAATACCAGCTTAACTCCAATACCAATCTTGAAACGAAATACGAAGGATTATTTCGTCAGCTGATCTATCTAATTTATAAGATTGAAAGCTGAATGATTAGATGATTTAGACTTAGAGCCCAATTTGATATTTTGTGCGGAATAAGCATTCATTGGATATTTTACTCTTGTACAATATTGCTGGCTTTTTTTTTATTAAGACTTCATTTGGTTCACAATCGAGTACAAAGCATCGAAATACTGAATAGGAACAATCAAAATCGCTTCAACACAAAGTGGACAACAATCGTCGTATATCTGCAGCGACAAACAATACCATTTCATGGATATCTTTGTTGAGCACACGGTATAAAGTCCCATTTCACATTGGAGTATACAAAGCGCTCCATTCGTTCGGAAATATATCACGGCTACAGAAGTGGAGGCTCTATTCGTGCTCCTCTTTTTGAGAAGCTCTCGAGTCTCGTTTAGGCGAGTAATTGGTATACAGGACAGTGTCCTGGACATTCGTGTTCCCCTGGTAACGGCGTGCAAATATGCGGCTATTGCTAATGGCGGCCAGAGAGTACTTTCAGACGTTTTTAGCACACATTTTCAGCTCTTTACGACTCGTCGCATGCTTTGTTTTGGCCTATTTTTTACTTTAATACGTTTCCGCTGTAATTTTATCGTCGAATTAAAACGGAATACTCAGGGCTTTGCAGCCTAACTTATGTCCTGCACTTAGCGTATTTAGTAGTACCAAAATGTTTGCCAGAAAGATAAAAATCTCTGAAACTGTTTTTCGCAATAACCATAACTGTTAATCTTTGATTCTCTATGTACTTAAATGTAGTTGGTTTATATACACGTATTGTGACTCAGTTATGTATTGAATCTACATAAATATATAAGGGATATGGTGTGTATATTTGCACATAATGATGTGTATATCTGCACGGAACTCCAATATCTCGTCTCTTCCTTGGTACAATAACCTCATCGCTCACCGAATCAATATTCCAAAGGCAGTCGTGTTGCTTCGTACTCAACAGAATTATGGGTTTATGCATCTCACTCGATGCCAAATTATTTACGTGCCAAAATGTAAAATTACGTGAATATAGGTTATGATATTTTTACTTTGCGCTCCAGATAAATGGAAGATCAAACCTTCTCACATGGCATAACCTTTTGGCCTTCATTTGCAAGTACATCAAAGGGGGAAAGAAAATACAAAATATATTTTTTATTCTCCTTGTTAAGATTGACGACACTTCTCCGATTTTATTACGTTAGATACGAGCGACACAGGCAGGATTTTTATGTTCGTAAAAGATAATTTGATTGGTCCATACATCTGTATATCTAAATATCACACGCAAAACAAAATTCAAAACACGTTGAAAGCTATTTGAAGATATGAAGGTAGGTACCGCAAAATCCACATCAAAAACAAATTCCTCCTATAGAATGTAATATGAGAACCAAAATGTACCTATTACTTTAAGTCCTAAAACTAAAACGAGCAGGTTTAATACAATCACCTGACTTTACAATTTATCCGTCCGGTATCACCCGGGCGGGTAACATAACGTGGTGTGATGAGGCCGGCCCGGGTGAATACTGATGAGGACCGTTGACCCGGACGAATATTAATCACTGGACGTAATGCGACCGCCTGTTGCTTTATGTAAGCTTTCAGTGCCAAGACTTCAACGGACTCGTAAAAGAAGACTTATGACAGATTTTTGTAAGAATATTACGACGGTGGAAAATAATATGGGTGTAAGCTGAAGAGTTGAAAGTACTAAAGTATTTTTTTAGTCAGCGAGATTTTATCATAGGTACTAATTTTTAAAATACTTGCTTCTACCATCCCTATATTTTTTCTTTCGTTTTACCACGTATTTATTAACTCGCTTTCTTGTCTGTCTGCTTATCAGTACCCCGTACCCCTATCATGAGTTTTTTTGACGTGTAGTATCGTAAACGTAAGCATATTTGAATTGAAAATAGAGAATATATAGAAAACAAACGTGTTTGTTACACAATATTTATATAAATTAAATACTTAATTAATTTCTCTGTATTTTTTTAAATGTGCAAATTGTATAAAATTTTATCAAAATGTTCCAGGACTGCTGTATTTTAAATTCAAAATATGCTCACGTTAACGATACTATACGTCAAAAAAACTCATGATATGTTCGGTACAAATATTGCAATTATTTTTTTTCTTTCTATATCAAATAAAGAATCAGCGGAAGCTTATCATATTGATATTGTTTTGCGCTCTTACTGCTTTTAACGTCAGGTGGTCTAACACGTAGTACCAAGGTACTAAACAGGTAGCTACGCAATTTCTCCACCGGTACAATCATGACCGTTACTTTCTAATATTAGCTACAAGTTTCCAAGTACAATTTACCAGAATAGAAACTTGTGCCCATTGTAAGCTTCTACTTAATGATCATTAGTTAGATGAGGTTAGTCTAACGACCAATAAGCACGCTACATTTTACTAAGTACAGTAGCCAGGTAAAAGAGCTCTTTTAATAAAATATCTTTGACATATAAATGAAGCACGACTTTTGATCTTGATCGCAAACAAATATACTTACCTACCTTTTTTTTCTATGTAGGTCTCGATAATTTTATTAGGTATCAAATCTTGATTTTTTGCGTATGCCTTATGTACTTATAAAAGTAAAGGTTAAGATTTTTCTACACGTTCCTTTTTTGTTACTTGAATTATATACAAAAACTATTTTGCCTATAAACATTTGATTTCTAAGCAAAAAACAAATATTCATCCCAATACGGAGATCGGAAACTCCGCGTCCCACAAAATGTATTGTGAGCGGATAGCCGATAAAAAATAAGAAAAATAGTGGTGCCATAATATTCCCGGTCCCATCCCGGCCTGATTTATATCCGGGTAACATCAGTCAAGTAATATCCGGGGTGAGAGACAACCCGCCCGTGCGAGCTAGGGGAAATGAAATAATTTTTCATTTTCCCACCTGATTAATTTCCATTCACCTCTTATCATTTTATGTGGAGGAATCTACTTTTGATGGGACTTTCTCATGATTACTTAGTGTGATGATTTAACAAAATAAGGTAACGAAGCATAATATATTATTAAGACACGAAAAAAAAAATTAACCCTCTTACCTACTTATCAGATTAAATTACACAACTATCCTTGTCATTTGTATGACAATAAATAGAGATGACAATTGACATAAGAGCTGTATTAATTTAATCATCGTTAATAAGTAAGGGGGTGAATGTGTAATCGAGACTATAATTAGATTTTTTTATACAACGATGGTGGCAAACAGACGTACGGCCCGCGTGATAGTAAGCGGTTATCGGAGCCAATGAAGTGCTGGCAACACTGAGTACCTATTACTTGCACGTTGCCGACTCTTTAACATGAGGATGCGCTGTGCCGACAGCTTAAGGGACAAGCAGGTCCCCCGCTGTCAACACGGCGCATCTTCAGGAGCTCTGGTGACTTTACTCACCATAGGAACACAACACTACCGAAGAGTACACACCTAGCGAGATCATTTGGCTGTGGTATTCCGCAAGGTGGAGGTACTACTCAAACTCCAAAGATCGAGATATCCCTACCTCTCTTGAAGGATGTGCTTGATTACCAACTTGTTTAATGTCGCGAGAATCTAGTTGACATACTAATATAAACGATGTATGAATTAGTGCTGTACTAATTAGTATCGATGTCAATTCTCATTATCTGTAATCAATCAATTTCAGACCGAGATCAAGGAAGGCGACAATTTCATCATGACATACCACTAATATTACACGCATGAATTTTGTGAGTTTGTTTATACTATGTGGAAGGTTATCTCCGGAACTACTGATCCAATTCTGGAAATTTATTCACTAATAATAGAAAGTTACATTATTCCTGGCCACTGTAGGGATAAGATACTATACTATGCTACTTTTTATCACGAAAAAATGCACAGTTCCTGTGAGTCACGCGAACGAAATCGGAGGCAAAATGCTAGTCGTTAGTAAAAATATTGTCATTTTTCAACTTGGTATTCAAGCCATACGGTGTTGAGCCAGAATATTTATCAAACAAGGTCACGCCCCCGTTTTATAGGGATAATAAAAAGTAAAACAACACGTCCATCTGACGAATGAGATCTGAAATGAGGATCTGCCACGACAAGAAAATGTAAGGGGCACAGAATATTTTACTCTGGCAACTCATACATTATTAAGGTAAAATGGTGGAAGTTGTAATGAGTTTATCTATAACTAAAAAGTTCTTCTTTGGCTTAACTTTCCGTAGTTTCTACCTTATAGTGGTTAATTTTAACATGGAGTTCGCTGGCGGTTTTTCTAGTTTTGCCAGATTCGAAATTATGTAACCAGTTCACCTGCAATGTGGATACATAAAATATCCACAAGTAATGACAAAATGTTTTGATTTTATGATCGCTCATCAAGACCCGGTAATATTTTGCTCTCTTAAATTGTTCTCTATAAATACATTTCTTATGCCTAGCCTTTTCCCAAACTGGGTTGGGGTCGGCTTCCAGTCTAACTAGATGCGGCTGAATATCAATATTTTACGTGAAGCGACTGCCATCTGAACAAACCCAATTATTGAGTAATACTGGTATTTGAAAATTAGACCAGTTGTCAGACTTTCGGGACTGACTACCCGTAAAAGACTGTCATTAATATTCGTATAGCAAACGGGACCGGCTGTTTAACGTGCTCTCCGAGGCGCGGAGTGGTTTCGATGGAGAAAAAATCCATGAACTGATCGCGGCAAGCGTAACTTAACCTCGCAACGTTTAACCATGAGCCCCGCGCTAGCCACGAGTCCAATAAATACATTATTTGGATGAAACCATCCTCATAAAAAAAATACATAACCGCTATAATCAAGTAATACAAGGGAAAAGACAAAGGACAAGATATTTTATTTGTGCGAACACCGCATTGTGAGCGACGGACGTCCCACAAGGCTCATTACTGAAAATTAGGTTAGTCTCTTGAAAAATAATGGCGGGTAGAGACCCGAGTGAAGAGTCACTCGATGAATATTCACAAGATGGCGTCATAGTGGTCATGACGGTTCTCGCGCCGCGCCACACCACGGGGATAATTAAAAATAATTATAAAACCCAACCCGTACTGGCGTCCTGTATATTGAATTAATAATTCAGGAACATTTTCATAGGAATACCGATTGATGAATAATATTCAAATGCGTACGAGAGCATGCCAGATTAACCACAGAAATGGCAGCCATTTTCATTACTTTTCTTACCAATTTCATCAAACTTTTCAATTAGAAAATCCAGCTTACCTGAAACAAAGAACGATAATTCATTAATACTTAAAAAAAACAGATCGTTCATTCACCAAACTGACTTAGGCCCGTATTCCAGAACGATACTCGAGCACCGCTCTCTGCTTGAGCATAGATTTAAAGCCATTTGATTGGTTTAAACTAGTTTCAATCTATGCTCAAGCAGAGATCGGTGCTCGAGTATCGTTTTGGAATACGGGCCTTAGACTAAGATTCAATCATTATTAAAGGAACGTCGGAGCAGTAATGCCCCTGAGGCACGGATCTCCTGTCTTCGATTGAAATCCGGTATCCGTAGTTGTGTCGACAGTGTTTACATTTGCGTTACACCGTTGAATTCTCTTTGATGTGTTCATCCGCGAAATAAGATGCAAAACAGAGTTGATACATATCGTAAACTTGCTACCGCTACTTACTGAGTCCTAATTTGTAGAATAAATAGTCATAATAATACCTTTACTACGTATAGATTCATATTTTCTTAATATTTTTAAGTTACAAATAGCACAAACTTAGTGACCGAATTTATTGCTATTATAGTTATTGAACTCCTGCATGATACCTAAACCATCTTAATTCTCATGGTCGGTTCATATTATTCAGAAAAGATTTAACTAAGCCAGTTTAACTTCAAATTCTCATATAACGCACCTATTGTACTGAAATATATACCTCCCTATAAATAAGCACTTTATTTACTACACAACCATTCGGCATTTCGATAAGAAAATAGCAGAAACACCAACATTTTCCTCTGAAATATATTTCTTATTCCATATTCAGTCTGTGTGCTATGCAAAGGCGAAGTGTTAGAGATAACTTTGTACGAGCGTCGCTAACAGTACATACGAACTCTAACACAAATAAATGGAGCGATGTGACTTTGTAGAAACGTCCTCACCGTAACACGGAAAATGCTGCGGGGTCGGTATCATTTATTTTTCTTTTTCATAGACTGTTCAAAGGCAGAAAAGAGTGATTCCTTCGATCGCGATTGTAAAAAAATAAATAAAACGAGCTAGTTCAAAGAGGATTCGAGCGGCAGACGATTTTCAGCACAATCTATTTTACGTTTTTTATTCATTGCACCGAATAAATCTGAAATTTTTATTGAGGAAATACCTATCGTGTTTCATTTTAGAAAAAAAATTGAACGCTATAACAACTCGTTGTTTTGGTTTTTTTTTGCAAAAGGTTGTCACTATACAATTTTGTCAAAGCCTATTTATTCTCTATCTATAAATTGTATAAAACAAAATCGCTTTTTATTTGTGTTTGTCCGATTAGGTCTTCTAAACTATACAATGGATTTTCACGACCATTTAGAGAATTTATTGCGGAAGGTTTATATGTTATTATTTAACTCAGATGCAGCACATAAATCTCTATATTTTGACATTTCGCCACGTCATGCACCCATGCGAACATGCTGTCTCCAGTTTTATAACAACTTTCTGTTTTGACCAACAACAAATAAAGCTTAATTAGAAATCTCGCGTCAACTGCACTTCATTTTAATTGCCCAAGTTAAATTAATATAGTTTGTGGCGTTATAAACTAAACATTCGCTTTTCTAAGAGCGAAGCGAAAACCTCTCTACTAATAAATAATTTAAACAGATTTACGTTTTCCTGCAGTTTATCTCTAGACATCACCCTCAGCTATTAACCGTAATGATAGTATTCGGAATACTAATTTCGAAAGAAAGATACTGTAGCCCGGGACTAGGTCGTTTAATTTAAAACGTTCTTAAAACGCGACTAAGTAAGACCACGAAATATTGTTTGTAGATAAGGACTGAAATGTTGTACCTATTCGTAATTTGGTACCGTATAAATACAGTCAAATCGCTGTATAATACTGGTTCCAATTAGCAAGCCTATCATTAACTAACGATGTCATAGTATCTCAAATATCTATGTTCTTGTAAGATTACTCTTATGCTAGCTCCACCTGCATTAATGTTAATGTTAACAACGCTTGCGTCCAAATGCGCCTTAATTGAGGCGTTAAAAAATGACTAAACGTTCACAGACTGGCTGAATTATTGTAGTTTGTATATTTATCGTCTAAAATGTCAATTGTAATGGCGTTAGGAAATTTACGCGTTAACGTCTTTGATCTGCTTAGTGATATTTATTATTGCGTTAATATGCGCATTAGAACGTAGCTGGCGCATGAATATGACAGTACCTATGTTCCTGCATTTAGGTACTCTTCTTTATCTAAAAAACATGAAGTAAGTAATTTTAATAGTGCATCACTACATACATACGAATGCACTCTGTACTACACACCTAGGTATGTTATTTGACGAAATGAGTATTTTATATACAGACAACTTTTTTGTAATTCAAGCGTTTATGATGAGATCAGTAAAATTTTGCCTCTTTAAGGCCATTGAAACAATTTCGGAAATATTACTTAAATAAAGCAGCTCAAAGATAACAAAATTACTTTAATTAAATTTAACTAATACTCAAAACTGTACCTGCATCATAATAAACCTGATATATAGCGCTGCAGTAGCTAAACAACCCTGAACCACCTATTCAGAAAAAAACACCCAAAGTAGGTCAACGCGCTAGTCGAAACTTGTGTTCTACATATGTTGGCACCGGCACTGGAGGGTTGCCAGTCCTCGCCCAGATCCCTGGCGACTTCATAACCTTGCCAATTTAAATGCCACACTTTTGCCAGAAAACCTTGGAAGTCGTTGGAAGTCGTGCCGCAGCGCAAAGTAAAATACACGACGCTATTGCGACTTTTCGTGTCATCTAAATGCGATAAGCCAAGAGTTGAACCGTAGTTCAACTCTTGGCTTATCTATTACAACGTCACGTATGACGTCTGTAGGTATTAGATTATGAGTAAATACATTCGTATTCTGTATATGTATAGACAAACATACATAATATATATGGTGTATAAGGGTATCATAAAGGATACGCGGCATGTAAATACGAAAGAAAGTCGTTTGGCTCATGAGCACGATGATAAGGCTTACGAATGTCCTAAGTTTGTTTTTTGTAGATCTTTTTATAGCTTTCATTTCCTTGATGATTATAGTATTTTTCCAGTTTAGTACCAGCATATATGGGAGAAAATTTTTAGGGTTCCGTACCTTAAAAGGAAAAACGGAACCCCGTTATAAGAGCATTCCCGTGTCCTTCCGTCTATCCTGTCACATAGGTTTTTCTCAAAAATTAAGCAACGTAGAAATTTGAAAAAAAAAAAAATAGATTCATAGAGGGGGTCAGTTTGGTACCAATAAAAAAAGTTTCAAATTGAAATATCGTGTGGGGTACTGTTTGAAAGAACTAATTTAAAGAAAGTAGAAGAAATTTGCAAAAATAGAGTAACAAGTAGGTAATAAGCTTTGAATTTATCGTGTCGGTATCGTGAGTCCATTTATCACAAATATTTTTTTCCATTTAAGAATCAAACTCACCAAATGTAGTAGCACAACAGCCAATTTTTATGTCACTGCGCCATTTCTGCCTTCAAAATCTTAAAGACAAACTAGACTCATGAACTCAGCTTCCAAGTACCTATACCTATTAAAGAAAGCCGAGTACCTACGTAAGTTATCTAGTACCTATTCGTTTTTTAGAGCAACACAATCAATACCGTTAGTACCTAACCATGCTTGAAACATCCAATATTATAAAAACTAAACATTTCACCAGCTGTATAGACACCGTATTACATACGTTCCGTGTTATATAAGTGTAAGTTTTTAGTTTACTTATATTCTCAAGTTATAAGCAATACATCCAAGGATATTGGAAACGTGTTTTGGCGAAGAAACGTTTCTTATGAGCTGAATATTCTTTTGCCAAAAGTCAATTTTGAAAACATCCTTCTATACCGTATGTATGTAATGTACACTCGACGCCATTGACGGTCGACCACTTTTCACCCTTATTACTAAGAACATAAGGGTGAAAAGTGGTCAACCGTTAATGGCGTCGAGTGTACATGTGTATACTAGATTACCAGGCAGGTCAACGACCCTCCTGGTGAAGTGGTTACCGCCGCTGACCGACACAGGGATGAAATGTCTCATGTGCCAGCAATTTTGCCCCACATACTACCCTACAAATTAAATACAATTAAACTCCTCAGAAGCAGAAATATGTTTGGACTTTAATTGTGAAAACTGCCAAACAGTGGAATGCGCTGCCCGAGTTGGTGTTCCACAACAGTTACAATCTGGGTGTCTTCAAGTCACGAGTGAATCGGGTTCTTCTAGGTATAAGCGTGCTCCATCGTAGACCGCATAATCGCTTAACATCAGGCGAGGATGCCGGTCAAACGCTAGCCTATTACCAAATAAAAAAATAAACAAAACTTAGGTAAAGAAGCTCTGCTACTACTACATCAGTCGCGGTCGCAGCCGAAGACTTTGGGGGGTCATACCGTAGCCGTAGACTTTGGACAGGGGGGTCATACCAATTAATGCCTACGTGCTATACTGTGAATTAGCGTATTTCGTACATTTTTATACGATCTTCGGGGGGGGGGGGTCTCATGACCCCTACGACCTCCCCCCATTCGGACCGCCACTGCAATACTTACCTATGTATGTAAAATTTAAATGCGTCTTGTGCACTTGAATATGTCTTGCCTGTAGGATGTGTCTTCTGTAGAATGGTTACTAATGGTCCACGCTGACCAAAGTTAGTAGAGATTCCAGTTTCGTAGTTTGTATAAAGGGTCAATTAAAGTAGTTAGTGGCGCTACAGAAATTGAAGTGTTGTCATTAGAGACCGAGATTGTATCTCCGCCCAAAGACAAATTTACTTTGCAAACAGTTTAGTACCTCTGGTTTGGGACCAACTGAAACTTTCCCTTGCCGCTAGATAAATATATATCCCTGGTAACAGACAGGTCTGTAAATAACAAAAACATAAATAGTTTCTTCGCGACCTAAACGAAGAAGTTCGAATCTTCTAAAATAACAATTGTCAAAATATTCAAAGTGGGTTATCTAAATACGGATTACACATTAATCACTTTTCTTACTTCTTTGAATTTTGATCATAGGGTTATCTTATCTATCTGAATAAAATGCTTTGTCCTGACTGACTGACTGATAGATCAACGCACAGCCTAAACCGCCGGTCGTGGAATCGTGAAATTTGGAGTACGTATTCCTTATATGATGTAGGCATCCGATAAGAAAGGATTTTTGAAAATGCCCCCAAGAGCATAAAAACGGATGGCAAAGTTTGTATGGAAAAACGTGTTTGCTTCTTGATCAACTCAAACTTTCAATTTTTTATTTCTAACCTCCACGCGGGCGACGCTGCAAAAACTAGTAAATATATAAATTTAAAAACTTTAAAAACATGATTTTCTTTTCATGAAACAATACCTAATTATAATTTTAAAGTAATACGAGACTTTCATCAACAACCTTTGTTAAAAATATACAGGTTTTAAGGTACTCAATTACAACATTTTTCTATAGTATTTTTTGCTTAGTACTGAGTATTTTATTTACGAAATCCCAACAGTTATATCATCAAATATTTACAAGAGGAAAATGGAGGTCTTTATCGCAGGGCTGCTACCACCTAAATCTCCGAGTTCACGGTACATTATATCTAAAAGGTCGTAATTCTCCACGTTTAGAGTGATTGTCCTAACTATGGTGTAATAGGTAGTTATTTGATTTTTGCAAGTGTTTCATAATTACAAATAACATAAATATGGAAGAATCATTTAGGAAAAACAAATAGGTATTCGTTCCCTCATATCATTCAATATTAATATCTTACTGCCCGTTAAAAAGTTAAAACTAAGACCAAAAAGATCGAAGTGATTTTGATACTTGTACATAAAACTGCATGACGTATAAGGCCAGCTTGGTATAATAGGTGATTAAGATGACATGACAAATTATTTTAAAAAACTAATTATGCGGACCTATTTTAAAGATAGAAGGACGAATTAATGGACTTATAAATATCTCCTTTATTTTTTCTTTGCAGATTTTATCCTTTTTGCAGCGAAACGTGGCAGCCCTGCTACAGCTCGCCTACTGGCACTTCACTGAGTGTTTATCTACAGTTTGGAGATCCCCCAGAGCCCTTAAATGACTTTTTGTACACTCTTCGAGATGTAAAGGTAATTAGGACCTAATCTAAATCTTGTGCGGAACCGTTGTTTATTATTAATGAAACAGAACAAAAAGCATTTTTTTACGTAAAATACCGCTTATTACTATTACTACTAATATTGATATATAGTTGTCATGTCACCCAATAATTTACCACCCACCCAAAAACCCATACATTTTCTTTGATAGCAAAGATACCTACCTAATTCTGATCTAACAAGTTGTTAGATATAAAGAAAAACACCGTTAAATATTTCTTGTAGCTTCCAACTTACACCTCATCAAAGATATAAAATTAAAACATAAAATGAACATAACAATTTAAAAAAAATCTAAAGAGTTCAGTTTTGAATACAATTTTCTTTTACTTAATGGCTAGCCTGGCTTCCGTCAACAGACCGGAAATGAGTTCTGCCGTCTTATTCCTCTCCCCCGTTCGTCTAACACCCCCTCTGTCTCGTGGCAGGGACAGGCAAGTCGCCTCATTATTAGCACGTCGGAAAATCCATTTGACCCCGGCCGACTTGAAAGAATAAACAATTTAAGTCCCTTACAAAGTTAATTATTTTTTTATTTGGTTCATTTGCAAGGTTTACTTAAAAGTTCAAAAATTACAGACGACAATTTAAATGTTATTTTTAATGTAGGTAGGTCGAGTAAATCGGAATATTTTTGAATCTACAAATACGTTATTTCAAATGTATTTATTCGAGCTCTCATTTGCGAAAATGGTATATCCATGTTTGCTTTTGCAATCCACAAAAACGAAGCTAAAAATATGTTTGTACGAAAATAAACAGAATCCCTAACGAGGTACACCAAATGAAAGCAAACAGGGTACCCAAAACCTGCTCATATACAATAATGAAATCAAACGCCGCTTAAAAAGTCCAAAAACAAACGTTAATAATATTTTTTTCAGTACATATAAAAAGATTAGGAAAGTCACAAACGAGAGCTCTCATGAAATCAAATTACAAATTCAAGACATGGTCAACGCCAGAGCTATAAATTTCACCAAAACAATCATGGACGCGCAAGTTGTATCCTCAGCCAAAATGTTTTTGCTGATAACACAACGAATGCCGGTGAAATCCAAACCTTACAACGAATGCAATGAGCATTTGGTTTTACAAAATCATGCATGTCAGCCAACTTAACTTGGCTGTAGATTTCATCCCCGGCGATCCCAAAAAATATAGCACAGGCCGATTTGCTAAACTTAAAAGCGTACCTTGGATTGCGGCCAGTTGTTACCGATATTCGGCCAAATCGGTATGGAATTGCTTTTTGTGATTTATTGCAAAACATAACATGTACCTACCGTGGTTTAATTACTGGAATAGCCTGCTTATCCTATCACTTATAGTTTACGATTTGGTACAAGCCACGACTTGGAATAGTACCTACCTAGCTTATGCACACCCAAGTAAATTATTTATACAGTAGTTTGTTCAGCACAAGAAGCGAAGTCATGTCTTTCGAAAAAGTAATATTAACTTAAAAGTAGAAATAAAGTTATTCCCTGTTCCAACTGGTTCATGGAGTTGACTGTACCGTAATCAAATAGACACGTACCAGGCGCGCATAACACCGTAGAGATGCGCCGCAGAGGAGAGGCACAAAACGCTAGTGCGCTACGAGCCCTCGACTCGCGTGCCGTCGAGGGCTGCCAGTGATTAGAGCGCGCTAACAAAGCGCGAAGGGCTCTTAACCTACATGCTCCGTTTCACAGCATCGCCCGGTGACACTCCTAGGGACCGCTGCGAGCCTGGTAGCACGCCCACTCGCTGACGGCTAATCTCACTTTACTACAATTTTATTCTTTTCTTTTATTCGACTTAGCAGCGACAGCAACGACGGGCACGCGAACTTCACATCTAAATCGCCATGGGACGGACAGTCAAGATTTCATCAAAATTCATAAGATGCAGCTAAATGATATCAATGAAACCTTATCAAAAATTCAACAGTGTAACCGGAACAATAAAATATAGAGGCGAGTATAATATAAACGACACGTCATAAAGCCTTAAAGCAAGCAATACATAAAACAACAGACAATGTAACAAAGCGCCGTAGATTTCCTAGATAAACCTGAGAAGATGGTACACCGAAATGTTCAGTTTTATTTTGCAAAAGTAGAAGTACTTGTGGAGGCTTTTATAGCATCAGGGAGCGGCAATAAAACGGCATTTAATAAAATGGAGCTCCGCGACGCGAGACAGGCACCGAGAGCCGCTAACACTACAGTCGGGAACATGAAACACGTTGACACTTTGCAGATATTGATTTCCAAAGCGTATTTCTAGCCGAGTGTTGAACATCGTCGCATTGATTCTTGTGAATTTATATAGAAGCTGGCACCTCGTCAAGTAGTAAAGCCGTTATCTCCGCTCGTTTGCGCCAAAACGGAACATTGATATGCCCCATACTCGGCAATAAAAAGCTGGAAGCGTGCTGAAGCCGAATTTCAGCGAACGGCACGGTAATTACGAGCAAACTTCGAAGGTGGGAGACAACTTTACGCTCGTAATTTGTTCCTAAACTTGGTTAATGTTCCCCCTGACAAGATAAATTCATTAAACGTTACCTGTTTCGAGCTTAGAGGACAAATGAATCGACGGCCTCCTCTCTTACGACATCGTCTATCTCAAGTGTATCGCTCTCTAAACCAAACTGATATTATACAACGAGTGTCTCATTTGATAGTCGTATTAGATGAACCGCAATAGAATTTAATAGCTTATAACTTTTCTCCCACAAGGCTCTGTTGACAGCTATAAAGTTGAAAGTTCAAACGCCAAATCATTTCTAGAATATTGGCAAACTTTCAAATGAATCAAATCAATATCAAATAACGTTGTCTGTCAGAATAAATCCCTCGTCTACAAACTATTATTCAGGCTTCCATTTTCTAGAACACGACTCTTCACTTTTATGTTGAATGTAATGTTGAAGTTGTTTAGGGCGCAACCGTCAGTCACAGCAGTAAAACCACAATATTGTCCAAGTGGGTCGATATAAAGCCTAAATGGCGTTGGAGCGGTCAGTGCATCCCGCGGAGAGGACCCGCTTGCGTTAAACTTTTACAATGCCATTACAAGACGAGACGGTGAACGGACTCTTGATTGCTTTCCGTAGCAAGTCCAAGTCCATTAAGTCCATCAACTCCCGCATTTCAACGTTTAGCTGAAGCCAATATATTTTGAAGTGCTATTGTTTCTGCTTATTGCACGAGTTCAGTTTTATCGGTGTATAAGACAAATTGAGGAAAACTTTCGGTCTTATTCAGGGGAGTAATGATTAAGGATTTATCAAAAAGAAAAGCCGTAAATAGCGAGGGCGGGTTTTGGTTCATATTTTCACTTTTCTTAAAGTGCTTTTTTGAAAATATGCTTTTAAATATACTCTTATTAAACTGCTTTGAAGAATATAAAACAGCGTGAAATAATTATATTTAAACTTAAACAAAGAGGAAGAAGTTAACAACTCTTGAAGTTAATTCTTTCGTAACATCGCTGCTCTCTGCAACAAAATGTTGCAGTGTTTTCTCTAGAATAAACACCCTAAAGTACCAGAGACAGTTTATTTATGATCCTGACTGGCTTTTCAGAACCCTCTTTCATTTTGATGTATTTAAAACTTGTAAAGAGGCTTTTCTTATTTCTCATATCAAATCCCAAAACAACAAAAGCCGACGTAAGGGTAAAAATGCCCTCCATAAAAATCCCACACTAATGGTTTGACTTTGTCGCTCCATCATAAAATTGCTATAATTTTCGTTTACAATAAAGATTTTAGTAGACGACAAAACGTAGTCGTATAATGCGAATATAATAGAAATAGTGATGGTAAAGTTAGTACCTATACCTACATCTTTTTATAGTTTCTTATACATAATAGAATTGTAATTCTACAATGAAGTGAACTGAAGTGGCATACACGAATATGCCACTTCAGTTAAGGTATAAGAATTAGGTAGCATACGTTTATTTCTTTCTTACATACTATTTGCATTCAGAAAACAATAGACATTGGGGTAAGAAGGAATCAAAAGTAAAGTTTAAATAACATTCAACCCATAGGTATCCTAAATATCACCTCGAGAGCAAACTCAATGAATTAATGAATCATTTACTTCACTACATAGGTATGCTGCTGACGTCATTAGGGGTGGATTGAAAGCACACATCACGTGAAATGGCATTCATACGGAACAATACATTCTAAACCTTTATTATACCCTATAATACGTAATTTAATTGTACAATTGCGACCCAAATTCTCGCCTGCTTCTAAAACGACGATAGAGAAACCATTTACAACATAAAGCGAGCAGGCGTCGTGCCCGTGAGTTCCTTGGACATATTTAATGAAGTCCCGAATAGAAGGATAATGTATGTAAATAGATACGGGGTCACGATTTATGTAGTAATTGGTGCGTCGTTCAATTGTGGCATAGAATTGGAACGGAATTTATTTATGACTGGTGATGAAAAGCGACGCACGTAGTAGGTTTACTGCCGCGTGCTGCCGGCCTAGCATGACCACGATAGAAACGAGTTTTGTCTACAGCAGAATAGACAAAGTGACAGATTGTAGAAAGATTTCTACCGTTTTATGCATACAATGAAGAGAAGAAATGTCTCTATTCTTCAGTAGACAAAATTCTGATAACGATTTGATAGAAAGAACTTTGTCTATTCTTTGGTAGAATAGAGATAGAATTGTTCTTGCTAAGCGTGCTGTTATAGTATTGCTCTGTAAATATCTCATTCAATCAAATGCTGAACACATTGCTGAAGGCCTCGACAGAGCCGTGACGTCATAGACTGAAGGTCATTTGTCAAGGATTTTTGCTGAATAATATCGTTGTGGGGAATCTATACGCATGCGTGGAGACTGCGAACTGTATGGGGGATATAAATAAATTGAAAAGCTTCAAGCTGAACAGCAGCTGCGAATGGTGGCAGCGGAGCGAGAAATGACATGAACACGGATCTGTGGAGCTTTATCGTCCAGCATTCATATCCACATGTACCTAGTCCTGTACCATCTATACACAAACGTGGCTAAACGGCTTTATCCTTACACATTGCGCTATGGATATTTTAGACTTAACTTGTAAAGTCTTGCTTGATAGAACAAGATTGTAAATATTATAGCTAGGTTTGACATTTGTAACTATTTTCAAAAGAAGGGGAGATAAACACAATCATGTTTTCTAGCCCTATGACTTCCACAATCTATATCCATTATTTTATACTCTTGAAAAATTAGAAACAATCTGTTCATACTTAAAACTAAATGAAAAATCTCTCAACGGAAAAGTAGAAAACTATAGACTGTATTCACAGAACACTAATAACACAAAAGAAACCACTACATCTACAACTCGGCTGAAACTAAGCACAGCGGATAGACGTACGAATTAAGGAGAGATGCGGGCACCCAATCGGATAACAACGCTGATTGCAATTTGATTTAGCCGTATAATCACTAAAACAATCAACTAAATGTTCGGAGCTTGGCGTGTGGAAGTACTGGATAATAATGGAACAAGCCCACAATAGGCTTAGACGCCTAATGCGATGTGGTTAGACATAATATTACTTAGTAAGACAAACGAGTGGAGTATGTTTCCGTCTCGTAATACCCTTCTTTGTATGTGCTCTTAGAATATTACTTAATGCCTTGTGTTGATGAAGTAGATTTGCTTAATAATGTGAAGAAGTTAATATCTTGTCTTAATGTTATTAAATAATTATATAAGACATTTCAAAAACAACTGACACAGGCGGCATTTGAACCCGTGACCTCTGCCGTGCCGTGACATCGGAAGAGGTCGCGGATTCAAACACCGCCTGTATTAGTTGTTTTGAAATGTCTTATATATTTAATAACCTTAAGGGCCGTAAGATCAATCGTAGCTTAACCACGGAAGAGAGTTTAATCCCCCGTCTTCAATTGTTTTCTAATACAAAAACCCAAAGAAACAATCGAAGACGGGAGATTAAACTGTCCTCTGTGGTTTAAACTACGATTGATCTTACGGCCCTTAATTAATAAACTATTTATGTCAATGCTGGAATTCGTTTGTTAGAAGAATATTCTAGAATATAGGTTACTAAGTAACCTTTTGTTCTTTGTCCAGCATCAGAATCTAAAATGCTACATTCAATTCTCGTTGTTAATAACGATACGCAACAAAGAGCAACCGATCCGCAAATCGATAGTATCGATACAAAGAACATTGGCGATTCGATGACGGGGCCTTTAAATAGGAAATCGGATTACTGGCATATGGCCCTGCCGGATAGAGGACAGGCAACGATGCATTGTGGTCGAGTTCCGCGCTCCAGTGCCTCTCTATACATCGAGTACTTGTTTGGATGTACTGACCAGTGACCTATGTTATGTGGATTTAGCTGATACGGTTCGGCGAATATTAGCTAACGCATCCGGGACAGTCAAAGTCATTGCTCATAACGTACTAATGCTACTAGATGATATCATTTTGGTAAGTGCTGCTAGATTTTAGACGATATAATTAATAGGTAATACGATATAGCAGATCTAGCGAATACAGAAGTAGCTAGAAGCAGCATCGCGCTACGACCCTTACCCCTTTTATTTTTTTTATATATTATAGGAGGCAAACGAGCAGACGGATCACGTGATGGTAAGTGATTACCGCCGCCCATGGACACTCGCAACACCAGATGAGTCACAAGTGCGTTGCCGGCCTTTAAACTGCTCTTGCCTTGGGCATTGTTGAGCGCAGTTTTGCCCCCCCCACAACAATGTGGATTTATCAACTGCGCCATCATGGGGGGGGCGGGGTTGGGCCTCCGGTACCCTCACTCACTCGGCGAAACACGACGCAAGCGTCGTTTCACGCCGGCTTTCTGTGTTTATATTTTGATATTTGTTTATTTCTTACCACATTATGGTACCAATGAGATGACGGGTGTCATTGCCCTTTTGTATACTACAGTACAAGTGTGATCTTGATCACTAATCCGTTTGACAAACACGGTGATTAGAGCAATCCCTTCCGAACGTCATTACTTACATCCATCATTGGAAGGTCATATAGCAGTAAACGTTTACAATACGATATAAATAAGGTAATATACTTATCCAAATTATGTTCTCGGTACCAAAATTTGAACATCCATATTTACCGAGCAGTGATGAATGTTTTTTACCTACTTACGTAAAAAATGAGTATGTTATACATAGTTGATTTATCCGCTAATGGATTGGAAAAGCCTTTAATAAAATATCACTACATTTGTAACCCCAGAGAGTTGCGAGCAAATTGACATGGGCAAGATTAAAAACCTTTTTTGGCGATTTTTATTATTTGCTTTAACAGAAATGAAAATTGAGGGGACGCTTTCAGATTATTATCTATCAAAAGAAAGCTTGCTGCTGTAGTAAATTCGGTTTTAAATCTAATCAAAACGTAACGAAACCGTAAACACAAACACAGGTATATTTACTTTTCATAAGCCACCACACTTGGCCAACGAGTGGGCCTGAATAATTCCGTCCCAATTTACTCTACTTGAAGAGGTTACCTCAAAATTCATTTTTCACGGATCCCGCCTTAGAATAAAATGTACAAGATTAGTTTGCGAGAGGACCGGGATATCAGTGTTTAGGCCCGTCGCCATGGCAACTGGAGCAGAAGGGCCTATTTGCCGCTCCATTGGGCATTTTGAGTGGCTCTGACGTAGTTAGGACCCAACATGTGTGTTACAATGTCGTTATAATGAAGTTTGAAGACAGTAATGGCTCATAATAGCTGCTTAGGTAGCAATATCAAAGGTTTTGGACCTTGTTCGGGCTTGTATTGATGTTACGATACGGTCTTCCGTTGGGAGGTCACTTCGTTTGTGATATACCTTATTTTACTCACAAGTTCATTCATATGATTTAGCTCTACTTATTTTTAAAAGATATTGAGAAGATAAAGCACCTTACCTTACATTTCTCAGGTCTACCCTCGTTCAAATAACTGGACCTGACAGCTAATTCTAAACCCACATTCTTGCTAAAGTCCATTTCACGAAAGAAGTCCCGCAGACGCAGCGCTGTATTCGCGCGACATAATGTTGTTAGTTCCACAATTACTTAGTTAGTTCCACGATTTGTCCGCGGGACTTCTTTCCTGAAATGGACTCTACGCTGAGCTCAGTGCGAATTCAAGTCTTACTTACAAAATCTATAAAACCTGTTTAGATATTATGTAGGTAGGTACTCGCATAAATCGATTACCCAAAAAGTAATAAAACTATGCAACCTTCCTCGTATCCAATCTAATTAACACAATCGATTGCGATACTTGGCGATCACAGAAAAAGATGACAGTGTTGCCACAACAAGATATGAATAAATGAAGACCACTGTACCTACTAGCTTTCTGGAATGCGGCCTAGACATTTTTATTTCTGTTCTATAAATAGTGGCGTCCTAGCAAGGACGAATAGGTTTATCGATAATATTGTTTACAGTTAAAGTTGGCATGCCATCGATTTACTTTTTAATCGATTTGGATTTTTATGCATTGTTAGTAAACCTGTAGACGCGTCTTGCGGTGGTCTGCGGTACTTTTGAGATATCTACTTGAATTTATGTGTTGATTAATTTATTGCGTAGGCATAAATATTTTACAATGCAAAAACCAGAATGCTTTACATTTTGTGACAACTACGTTTTCTGACAGCTGGGAGTAGAGAGTTGGCCGAGTTATGGCCATGTCTGGCTAAAATCTACTATACCAGGCCCGTTTTACACCTCTAGCATTCCACAATACTAATAATATGCAAAGTTAGACAATTCAAAAATATCAATAAACTTTACACCACTACTTCAAAGAGACCGCAACACTCTTACTGTCGGTATTAACAACCAAGACGTAGTTGTCAAGTAAGGAACACCGAGGGAACCCTAAAGCCAGGCACTCAACTAGTCGGTAAACAAAAGCAGGCCAATAAAAACTGCTGCAAAACAGCACAACTGTTTTCTTGTTACCAAACAGAAAACGAGTTTTACAAAGTTCTTTTAGAAATACAACGCTGGAATCGTGTAGCTGCGCCTTTATACCTTTCTCTATTCTCCCCTCTGTTCTGACGTCACTGTCAAAAGGAGTTCGAATTTCAAAAGGATTCGAACATGAGGATGTAAAGGTGATATTTTTATTCGTATGTCCTTATTCAGGGGCTCGGTTGTCTGATTTATTTCAACCGTTTGTCGCTCCGTTTCAACTGGTCTGTTGAATTATTTAATAGTCGTCTATAGATGTCGCAAGAAGCTCTTCAGCCATAGCATAAATAAGACATCGTGGATATTTCTATGATGGTTTCCGAAAATCACATTCCTGAAACTGGCAGAAAAATTAATGAGTAGTCGAACCTACGACACGTAGGAACAATCTTATCTTCTTCGACTAGCTAGCTGGAAAAGTTAGGTAATTATTACCACACTCGAACAGCTAAACCTTGAAAATGTACCCGCACATGTCCTTCCACAACCGAAAGAGGGTACTCGACTAAAAATAGATAAATTTCCCTTCGCACCCTCTCTGCCCACAACACTCCACGATGTTGCATTCTTGTTAAACAAAAGACTGTAGCTCACAAACTACGTAGTAGAAAGTTCTAAGACGGCTCTAACATGGCCACTAAACCAACGAAATCAAACGCTACTTATTTGGAAGGCTAGAAGCCATTTGTAACTTTAATGTTCAGAAATTGCTGATGATGGTGGTAAGCAAGCGTAGGGCCCGCCTGATGTTATGTGTAGCCTATGAAACGCTTGCATCACCGAGTATCACATGCATTTAAAACATACAAATACACATTTTAAAACTAATTTTCACATTTTTTGTTGCAGAATTGAAAACCAAAATGTAAATTACAAACCTCATGACCATTTTTTTACAGAATAAATTGTCATCAACAGCTATTATTTAATAAACGCAATGTCAGCCTTTGCTCAAATCCCACAATTAGGTATTACAGTCTACATCATATACCTATACTTATTTTCAGCTCGTCCACTAAGCAGAAATAGTGATTCGGTATTTAGTCGGTGCCGCTTGCTTCGTGGCCCTAATCTTGCGAACTGAAGGCTTAGCACGGCGCGGAGTACCGTCGCCATCTTGGAACCGGGGATTAAATTTCAAAGAAGCTCTTTGAATTGAGGGTAGGTGTGTGTGGTACTGTTTTATTTTCTCTAAATCTATTCTGTTTGTCGGTGGAAACGCTTCTTTAGTAGAAACTTTCACTGTGTTGTTTTTGATATTGAGTTATAATTAAAAACATAAATAGAAAGAAACTCCTATTTTGTTTCTTTTTGGGACTTCCCCGTTTTCTTGGACTTTAATTAACGCCAGCCTTTATTATATTTTCTTAAAATCTAAGTACTTGATGCTCAAGCCGTGGTATTCCGTTTCATCCGACTGATTCCGTAATCATACTGTCTCAACATCACTGCAGAATACCTACGTATAGAATAGAAATTGTGATAGAAATAGACATACATTCCTTGAGCATTGAACACGGATTGATTGATGGGATCCGAGCACACAATACACCCATCTATGTTGGACGGGATTAAGATCCTCAACCCACTCCGCGAGGGATTTAAATATAACCGTAAGGAACTTTCCAGAATCCCTAATGTTTATTTAATTTTATTCACTTCGGCTTTCCAGAACTTTTCACGTCCTTCCAACGTTTATAATCAAGTTTTAATTTTTTCAACTTCTAAGCTTTCTCAAAGTCGGAAAACTCGGGGAAAATGAATGAGTTTTTCATTTCTATAAAATATTGCAAAACCCTCCAAAGAACCAAGTTTTGTATGCGGCGCTGGTTCGGCTTCCTTCGGATTTGAAGAACATATTGACGAAGTTTTTTCGTTGAAACGTGATTAATAATACGGAAAAGCATTTCTTATAACATTACTAGCTGTGCCCCGCGGTTTCGTTTTAAAAGAAATCGGATTATTTACCCGCCCGCCCCATTACTTCGATTTCGCTTGGCGTTCTTACTGTATCTTTTTCTTTTTGTTCGGCTCCTTAGGGTCATAACGTATTACGTACCTAATGTTAAATAACCTAACTATAACCTCCCTTAAGAATTCGGCTATCAAATACAAAAATAATTTCTCAAATCCGACTGTTACTTCCAGAAATTAGCACATTCAAACAAACTCTTTAGCTTACAAATAGACAGCCAAAGAATGAATGCCTAAATATTAGTACCTAGCATTCCATTTTACAGAAACTTCGATACAAACTAGTTTCTATTGTTCCAGCCTTTGAATATACCACAACCAACAACATTCTACCACTATTCAAAATATTGATCATCTAAGCACAACTGGCTGCATTTAGCACAATACCCCGACGTAGCCGTTCGCAAGTTTTCAATAGACTCAATGAAGTGTACATTGCGACAGAGCAGAACACGCAGATAACTGAAATTAATAACCTGGTACACTTTATATATCTGCTAGTTTGTATGCCTTTGTCCATTGTATGTGCTGTTGTCAGGTAGGATAATGGGTTTCATGCGATTAGTGTTGGATAGTTGTTTGGAAATGTGCAACTGGATTCGGATAGTGGCAAGAGTTTGATGCTATGATTTAGACGTTACCTCAGATCATAGAAACAAGGAGATATGCCATCATAGCAAATTAGTACCGGAACAACTGATGCCACTTTTTGTACATTTTTCGACACAATTACGCACATAATTAAGCGCTCCTTGTGAAGAAAAAGATCTCCCACGCATTAAACATTCCGCACACCCTCAATCTAACACTGTTAATCGTCACTCAACACTAGCTCTAAACTAAAACACTGTATTTATACCATCGATCGTGTTCGGTTCGTCGCCAGCGCGTATGAGCAATTTGCTCAAAATCAGGTATCAAGCTCGATAGCGCCTTGGCACATCTCCCTTGTTTCTATGATCTGAGGACGTTACTTTGATTTGTTACAAGGGTTCCGGTAATCTATCGAGATCTTTTTTTATATTTTTTAAAAAGAAATTAAATAGGTAGGTATTTAAAAAAAAATTGCAATTGGTTTTGGATAGTGGCAAGAGCATGTTGTTATGATTAAGCTGTTCCTTTATGGTTTGTTACAAGGGTCCTATTAACCTTCCGAGATTGAGATTATTTTATTTTGTTATTAATAAAACTCTTCGTAAACATTTTTTCAGTAATATTTCAATCAATTTTTTGCCATGAAAATCTTTTTGAGTATTTTTCTTTTAGATAAATCAGCACACAATCAGTAGCTAAACTAGCACGCGCCGTCTTCTGTCGTATACCAATTAAACAAAACGCTAACACTTCGCCATAGGTTTTAATCACTCCACAATTAACCGAGAGGACGGGACAAACCTTATCAACGACACACATACACAACAAAAGGGTACTCGAGCCGCTTAAACAATGGTCACTCTACAAAGCCACCCCAAATCCAGGGAGAAAGGAAAATTGGAATAAAACCTCGCAACATCGACTGGGTTACCAGATAATATATTTAAAAAGACATTAAATGTTGTGAAAAAGAGATTTGAAAATGGAATTTGAAGCTTCGTATTTTAAAAGGTTTCGAAAACAGAACAATATGGCGGGTGTGCTAGTGTGCGTTGTTGCTGGGAGTAAAAGTTAAGGGAGGAGTTTTACTTATATAGGTTTTCTGCGAGAGTAATGGACTTTTCTTGTCACTCCGTCTCTAGGAGCACAGGAGTGTGTGGAATGGGAATAAAACTTGCTATATTGGCAGGGATATTTGGAACTTATTTAAACAGTCTTTTTGACGAACCCAACGTCATCTTTTTTTTTATAAAGACGAAGAAATATTGCAATATAAAAACTTGGCAAAGGAAATTATTAATTACTGTGCCTATAAGCAATGTACCGACAAGCAACAAACCTATTATTATAGTAAATCTAACTTATCTAATCTTGTTTTTCCTAGCAAACATGTTCTAGCTACTGCATTACTTAAAGAAAGGGAATTATAGGTGGTGTTTATAATAACCGGAACATTACTTGAAACCACTGTGGTCATAAATGTATGGTTGAAACATTTGATAAAATTAAAATTGCAGTGTGCAGTCTAAGCAATCTTTTATGACTGGCGGAGAACTTAATGGTTAGACCTAACAATAATAAATGAATAAGCGACCAGCCGATATGTCAAATCATCGTTATTTTTGTGCTCTTTCTAAGTTAAATATAAATGTATTATACAGGGTGGCAGGTTAAACAGTGGAAATATTTTAAGGGGTCATTGTACTCATCATTATGAACAACTTTTACTATGGGACCAAACCTGAAATCGCGAAAAAAAAATCAGCTGTTCCATACATTTACGTTCACTCAACTCAACAAAATGTATGGAACAGCTGATTTATTTTTCGCGATTTAAGGCTTGATCCCATAGTAAAAGTTGTTCATAATGATGGGTACAATGACCCCTTAAAATATTTCCACTGTCTAACCTGCCAGCCTGTACATAAACCTTCTGGAATAAATTTTGTAAATGGTGGTGAATCCCGCATTAAATTCGCATTGTGTAGTTTAGAAGAACTAAGCGGACAAACAAAGCTACTTTGTTTTATATTATTTATCGATGGGACACTTGCGTCCTCAGTGACAATCCCAAATTATTCCGCACCAAAAATAATACAATACCTAACTAATCTAAGCATTTATCCAAATTAATTTATGTTGAGCAGCTTTTGTTCATAATGAAATTAAGGTTTCATAATATATTTCTGTAGCGAATTAACCAATTTAGAACTTGTAATGGTAGGTACGTGTAGACCTAATGTATGAAATATTACGAGTAGCCTTTCCAACAAATAATGATACTGGAATGGTTTTCAGATGGTCCCTTCAACAAAAGTAATTAATTTGTCCTTTCATTTGGACCGTGATTGGTATTGACGAAGAAAAACAAACACGACGTAACGAATTATTCATTCTATTATCGTTAAGAAAAGGGTTTATTGGTTTGTTTGTTCTATTCGGAATTAGGTATTTAGAACGACCACTTTGGAATATATGTGACATACCTACATAAAAAAAATGTTTCAACCACATCGTTACTTAGATATTTATAATCAAACCTTGCAATTCAGGTCTCATAATACCATACTACCACTATATGAAAATCCATTGTTAATCGAGCTTACTAGATTGATACAAAGAAACTACTCAAAAGAACGGAAAACCCTTCTTGAAAGCCAATCTTCAGCTAATCCGATAAAGTCGCATCTCCCCTTTTTAAAAGGATCAGTTTTCCAAGAGTCATTTATGATGAATCTTTAACATAACCGGCTAAATTGTATGTAACCAAATTATTAAGCTTTAAAATGCTTTTAAGACATATTCATTGCAAGTCCATCAGCCTAATTGCTAACTCAATTTCTATCGAAATGACTTTCATTTTGACAGTTGAACAATATCCATTGCGTTGTTAAGCTAGTTACGGGAACACGGATTTAGAAACATATGGCGTAATGGATGTCAAAATCAATACCATGGTGATAGCAATTGAGTTACGCTATTAGAGTGCATATCAAAAACCTCCACCGTAACCAACCACGTTTGTAACAAAGCGAATGGAGTTGTCAGAACGCAAAGCCTCGCTGCTTGACATCCAATATTCGTGATCCGGCAAAGCTGGCTCTCCCCTTTTGTTTCGCAGTGTCAATCACGCATATTCCATCTGGTTGAATCAAAACCGTTTGAAAAGAGTGTAAAGCGGAGATTCGAAAAATTATTACTGATCGAGGCTGTCTGGAGTGTGAATCGAATTTTGATCGAACGATACTTTGGTTTCAACGTTGTGACTTCAGAAACAAGGGAGTGTGCCAAGGCGCTATTGAGCTTGACGCTTTAGGCCATGTTGTTTCAACTTACAGTTACGTATCTGTAACCGTCAAATATGGCGGCAAATTGTCATACAACAATTTCATACTGACTTAACGATTACGTACTGACTTACGAATACATTTCATACCCTTGTTTGATCACATTGACCATGGTTAAAACGTATACGCTGACGACGGACTGAACCCGATCGATGATATAAATACAGTGTTTTAATAATTGTGCTAGTGGTGAGTGACGAACAACAGTGTAAGATTGAGGGTATGCGTAATTTTTATGTGTGAGAGATCTTTGTATTCACAAGAAGCGCTTGTAGGTAATTGTGTCGCAATTCGTTTTAAAGTGGCGACAGTGGTTCCTGTACTAATTTGCTATGATGGCATATCTCCTTTTTTTCTATAATCTCAGGCTATATCCAAATAGTTCCTCTCTAATCAAGAATAGTTAAGACTAAAAGCAATTTGTCGCAGTCTACTACTAGACATTTTATGTAGAAGATATTCATTTAATCATCATAAAACGGTGCCTGAAACTCACCAAGAAACTCATAATTACTCTTTAACGATCGAAGTAAATCACACAGTCAACAACATAAATTCAATTCATTAGCCATAACTAAATAACCAACGACGGTTTATAAATCATTACCGGAAAATATACGCTCAATATTACTGGAATTCCTTTAACTTGGGTACTAGGACCCAAGAGTAATGCAGGAGGTTTATTACCCATTCGATATACGCCGGCAGAACATATTGCGCGTGGAAAATCAAAAGGCTATTTAATTTTGCACGCACAATAAGCTCCTTCCTTGGGGTCGCCAACTAGTTTTTCTTCCTATATCATAACCACTCTATGCGTCATTCAAATAAACGCGGTCTGCGGTGGCGGTCAGTAGTAATTTTGGCATTTGACTCTGTCGTTAGTAGGTACTGACTTGACCCTTCCTCTATTAAGGTACTCAAGGAATCAGTACATGACATAGTATAAAACAAAGTGGCTTTCTGTCTGTCCCTATGTATGCTTACATCTTTAAAACTACACAACGGATTTTGATGCGGTTTTTTTAATAGATAGAGTGATTCAAGAAAAGGGTTTATAGCACCCGTGCGAAGCCGGGGCGGATCGCTAGTATATAATAATATTAATATCAGCCCTGTTTATAAGCTATCCCACTGCTGGGTACGGGCCTCCTCTCAGAATGAGAGGGGATAGGCCATAGTCCACCACGCTGGCCAAGTGTGGCTTGACAGACTTCACCTTCAAGAACTTAACGGAGAACTCTCAGGCAGGTTTCCTCACGATGTTTCCTTCACCGTTAAAGCAAGTGATAATTACTATAACTTCGAAAAGTCAGCGGTGCGTGCCTCGGGGTCGAACTCGAACCATTCGCCGTGGGAGGCACATGATTAAACTACTAGGCTATCACTGCATTTAAGGAATATTTTCTTCAAATTTCAAATCTCTAGGTCCACTGGTTAGTTATTTATCAAGCCGCCACCGCAAACCACGTCTGTCTGGACGACGCTATAAGCGGTTTAACAAAAAGTTCATTAAAAATTTGTTCACGTTTGTCGGTTAAGGGAGGTCCTTCGTTGGTAAGTACCTGATCAGTATCGCCTTCGCTCGGGTCGTCATCGAGTTAACCCCCCGTAAACGTCGTTCCGGTCTCTAGCTATTTTATTGCACCCATATTCAAGTTTTTTAGTGTCTACGTCAGGCGTTGCTAGCTATGTTGGCGAAACGACAAGACGACAACGGTTATTGACGTCGTATTGGACAGCGTTTACAGACATTTGGACAGATTTTTAATTTTTTATGATAAAACAACAGCGTATAATTAGTTATAAAAGAGGCAAACAAATGAACCTTTAACAAAGTTGATGAGAGTTGTTGCAGTCAATGTACCATTTTTCCAATAACTATGTGTCTTAGCATCCTCAGTACGACACTTGGTTACATTATTTACATCAATATTTGGTCTTTGCTGCGTTAATTAAGATAAATTCCATTTAATACTTAGATTTAGCATAATTGGTCACTGAAAGGAAAATGGAGACAAAAAGAAAAAAAAAACCGGACAAGTGCGAGTATGCCTCGCGCCCTAAGGGTTCCGAAATATCATAGATGGCGCTACTGCATACTTCCAATGGCGCCATCTATGAGCAGATGGCTCCACTTATGGTCCGGTGATTGACGGCGGACAACAAAGTGATCCTATAAGGGTTCCGTTTTTCCTTTTGAAGTACGGAACCCTAAAAACGAAGACCAAGAAAGTTCATGGAACAACTGCATGGAAACGCTAAATGTAGAGACCTATAAGAATTAACATTCGATCGAGTGGGATGGAAATTGATCGACAAGTACCCAACACTTTACGGTTAATTGAACTTACCGTGAACTTTAACCAACTTCATTTCTTTTTCACGTAATTGGTGTGGTTTTAATGAAACGGAAAAATACTTCTCGGTACTCATGCAAATCGTGCAGTATGGGGGTAATGCTAGTTTTAAAAAGAAAACGATTCCAATGCAACTATCGTTGCACTAAAATTGCATGCTTATGCAATCTATAATGTTGTTGACAAATCGCTTTGAAACTAATTGCAAGTGTGCGCGCACCTATTTAATATACATGCTTTGTTTGAATCAGTACAACTTTGGTACAACGATTAATTGCAAGTGTGTTCTTGTTATAAAAGCACACAAGCAGCAGCAATCACAACAACCAAATCCATGTTGGAATTAACAATCGCAATCGCCAAATCGTTCCTGCAATAGTTGCACGATGACCAGCACCCTAATCGAGTAACTCAATTATTATCTTCTACTATCACCATCGCATTGATTTGACATCCATTACGCCGTATGTTTTTAAGATCGTGTTCCCGATAGCTCAACGATGCAATGGATGTTGTTGAACTGTCAAAAGGAAAGCCATGGTGATAGAAATTGAGTTACGCAATTAGGCTGCAGATTATGGGAAAACAAGTGTGTTCTTGCTCTAATGTCGGATGCAACGTTTTGTTAGATCTATATGAAAACTCATTAATGAAAATTAAATCAACTTGATTGGCTATGGTGCTATATAAACATAGAGACGTTGAATGACTAGGGATTGAACATAAAGTTAGATTTATATAAAATTCATTCAGTTCAAAAGAACGGCGCCGCTCGATATCTGTTGTATGAATTCCTGAAGCGCGCTAGGTATCTTTCAGAATGCAGAAATATTTTTTACCTAACTAGGTACACACAATAAGAAAATTATTTTGTAGGTACATTTTATATAATTGTACCTTAATTATCCTATTTCAGTATTACACAAATATACCTAAATACATAATTATATCTTAATGTATATTCATTCAGGTTAAAATTTCTATAAAACGCACTTGCAGTAAAATTAACTATTTTTTAAAGAAAAACCTACTTATAAAATTCCATTTAGTAAACTAGCACTCAAAGCGCAATCATCGATTAATTACAACGTACCTATGTTAAAAAGAAGACTAAAAGAAACCGCAATTATTTTTACTTACCGCAAAGTAAAATTGCGAATTTCCTCACATCGGAATCATATGTAATTTACGGCTATTTCCTTCAGGCTGTGCGGCCTGGCGGGATGAATAAGTGCAGGGACGCAGCAAATAAGATAGAAATGTATGGAAATGAGGGTAGGTATATAGGCAACAAGACGCATAAGTATTGCGCATTATTTATGCTCCGTCGCTTTTGCAGCTGCCTGTATATGCCGTAATGTCGAACACTCTGTATTTCAGCTATGACGCAATACCACCGAATAGAAAAATGTTCAATGCAGTATTTGCGATTGCGGTATTCAAACGAGGCCTAGTTCCAAATTGAAAAATAAACTCATTAAACTGCGTTCAATATTGGCCGTAGGCATAAATCTGCAGGATAAAAACTTCGATTTGATTTGGAAATAACTTTAACCATAGACGTACCTATAGGCTTTAAAAGTCGTCAATTAAAAATTAAAATGTTACAGATTCTATTATATTTGTAAAAAAAATGTGCAAGAGTAGTAAGTAGATGCTACTTGCTGAGAAAAGTACTGGACCTACTTGCTTAGGTATATTTTAGGTATATTTTATAGAAAATATACCTGCAACTAGGTCCAAAAACCTTATAGAAACAGATAGGTACTTTAAGAGAGAACAGTCTGGAATACTACATTGAGTAGGTATAGTATTCCAGGCTGTTCGCTCTTGAAGTATTTGCTACAAAAGTTGAATGCCCCTCGTACTTAATTGATTTTATAAGTCTACTTAGAAACAATATAAGAAGCCGGACAAGTTCCTTTTGTTTGAAACACTTGTAACGTAGACTTCGGAAAATAATTTCGGCAGTTTCAAACTAAATCTTTGCTTGTTATGGTCCAACATTAAACGTGAGTTAATGTTAAGTTTTTAAGCAGAATTTCATACAAAAAGCCATTAAATAAAAGCCGACGGGGCTTGTAGATCGTAAAAGTCTTTAGATCAATCGATTTGATAACTTTCCGTCTATTTTGTTTTTATACCTAGATGGTGTAGTTTGTGTTGCTTTCAAGTAATTGACAAGATATCAGTAGGTATCTGATTTGAGCTATTCAGATAGCTAATGTAGGCATTACTTAATGCAGCGCTTTTGTGCAGTAAGTACAGCGCAGAGTGCGCTTTTAATTATCAGAAGTGCAGCGTAATGCATTTGATATAATTACATAACCCGAAGAGATCTTAGATATTCTTATAAACGCCTTTCTGAAAAACGATAATTATACTAGCTTTTAAGTTTCTTATATTTTAACTGCTTAAACTTAATCTCTTTAGTAGGTATAATTTTCTTTATTTTTTTTCTTTTTTTAATAATAATAAGTACCTATATTAATGGAGTAGCAGTTATCAGGGTTTGCATGCACGGTTACAACCTGTTTTTTCTGTTCTGTGGTTACAACAATACTACTGAAAAAAAGACAAAAAACACGTCTTTTCTCGAAAATAAGCTGTATGCTTGATTATATAAGGTAATAAATCACTTATCCGCATCGTAAGCGTCAGAATTATTCATAATTAAGTGTCAATTTGTAGGCATTTGCAGGAACGGGAGACTTGAGTGGTCCGATGACTTTGCAAATTATGTACATTATGAAGGAAAATTAATTTTCCTTTCTTTTTTTCTTATTGATGAATAGGTACATGCGTTTATCTTCTTGATACCTACTACTACTACACTACTATACTACTTAAGATTAGAGTGTGTAACCGTGTATACCTGATGGTGTCAAAACAGCTTATCTAAGGCCCGTATTACAGAACGATGCTCGAGCACCGATCTGTGCTTGAGCATAGATTTCAACCAATCAAATGGCTTTAAATTAAATCTATGTTCAAGCAGAGATCTGTGCTCGAGCATCGTTCTGTAATACGGGCCTTACTATTGATAAGGTGATTCACTTTTGAATCTATTTCTAGTTCCATGACTGAAAAAAGTCATAAAAAGTATTTTTATGACATCCGTAAGCCCATTTCAGTGATCGTTTTGAAGAAAATTTAATAACACGTTAAAATTATAATTAAGAACTAAGAAAAATCCCTTTTTTGTCAAATTTAATCAATATTGACACTGTACGAGTATATCGCATAATATTTATTTATTGATTCTAAACCATGATTCTAGATACAAATCTGCTCGGTCGTATAAAAAGAACGGATGTATAAACAAATAGGTACCTACACGTATTTTCGCATTAGTTTAACAACGCTCTAAATACCTACATTATTAAATCTACGCAAAAACTTGTCAATCGAAGAATAAACACAAATACAAAGTTTTCCATACTTTTCTAAGACCCATTATTGTTACGCAATCTAATTAAAAAATACTGAACGAAAAACGCTATCGAAACGCTAACGAAAACAACTTTTACGGCATCTGCAAGTGTATGAACGGGCTCCTTTCAGCCAGACACTATTTTACACCCGCCTTGAAAACATTACCCAACACGTTCAATCGATTTTCGACTTAGTGTCCCCGGCACGATGCCGCCGCATCACATTCAATTAATTCATTCAACATCTTCCATTCGAGCCTTTATCTTACCTGTCCGGCATGCAGCACGTCCAAAAATATGGTAAATACACTTATAAAAAGCACGGCGCGCGTCATTTTTGCGACCGCGTTGCGTTCCTATACCGGACTGGCGAGTGCTGACGTTTGCGCCAGACGCCAGAAACCTGCGTACTAGTCGGTGGTACGGCACTGTAGCCGTACCTAGCGTCGTATAGATCGACCCTCCCGGGAGTGACGGAGACAGCTGATGCGAAACCACGGATCGAACAGAGACGCAAGAGGGAGGATAACGCACGCGCAATGCTGTAAACGCTGCGTACAATGAGGACTCTATCGAAGGGAATCGCGAATGCCGTCTTCGTCTGGCTTTGTCTGGATTTCCCGATGATGATGCGTCATTTTTTCAAACGGTTCCGATGGGTACTTACTATTTTAATGCAGTTCAAAATTGTTTGACTGCATTAGTGTAAGATTCAGGCACACATCAAAGAGGCTACAATGTACCGTAGGCTGTTAGTTAACCATAGGCCATACAAGCTCCACTCGATAATGTTATGCGTAAATACAAAATATGGTAATAAAGTCTACCCTTTTAATACCTGCGCTGAGTCATCAAATACCTACCAGGTTAGGGCGACAGAGCTTTCACCCCGCCATACTATGTCCTTTAGAATTAGGTGTTGAAAATCGATTAAGTATGATTCAGCCGTTTGTAGATTTTGAAAACAAAGACGATTAAGTATATTGAATGAATATTTTTCATGCGTATAAAAATATGCTTCTACCAAAGTCAACAGATTGAACAAATAAATATCGAATTTTAGACAGCGAATCGTAGAATTGGGAATAAAGTTTTATTTTACTTAGGTACTTAATTAACTACGTGTTTTTCACACAAGTCGTATAACATAAATTACCTACGTGTGTACAAATTATGCACAAAAAAATAAAAGCAGTGGTTGAAAAAACATATCATAAACATAAACAAAATTCGTCATAACTCATTGGTTGATATGAGACTCTTTAGGGACTTCGTTATTTTAAATACCTACTTATTTTCCTTAAAAATAAAGCATTTTTATTAAACCCGCAAACAATGACCATCGGATAACCATTGATTAAAAGGTCGCCATGAACATTTTCTTCGTCCATTCAAAGTTGATGAAATTACGGAAGGCGATCATTAAACATTCACCACCCGTGGGTCTGTCCGTCATTGTATATCCACTTGGAGAATTGGTTACCATAGATCACGGATTTTGATAGACATGTTTATCATCTTTTTTAATTGCTGAAACATGGTTTTGACAATAAGCTTTAAATCGAACAATATTTTCATTCTTTATTGCGTGCACTGAAATGTATTTTCAAAAACGCTGATCAAGTTATTCTAGTAGGTACTTATTGTAGGTATAGTTTCAATTTAGACGATTGGTGCCCGACGGCTGCAGTGCGGTAGTCGTGCGGCAGCAGTGCGGGTGTCGCAATGCGCACCGTCGATTGTTTTTTTTCATACATTTGACACGTCGAGAGAGTCGTCCGGCTGTCGTGCGACGCCCGCACGGCTGCCGCACGACAACCTCACTGCAGCAGTCCGACACCAATGGTCTAAATTGAAAGAGCCCTATAAGTGTAGACATCGTAGTATGAACTGCATACCTACGACTGCATAAAGGGAATTCCCTTTAAGCAGTAGTATGTACCTATGTGTCCCTTATAGGACACATAATATGTAGAATCTACAGAGCTTCGAAAAATCAACTCTACAATTATATACCTATGTGAAAAAAAACTTCTAACAAACCCGAGTAGCCAGTAAAAAATCTTACTAAAAGATTTTTTTAAAAGACAAGAATCTTTAGCAGAGGCTCTAAAACTTATTAAGAAATCATTAACCTACCCGTAGTAACCTAAAATAGTGTTCAAAGTTCAAATACGTATCAGAGGTCACAAAAGGCCCTCTTTCCTAGTGGCCCTACAGCAGCCTGCCCGTAAGTCCGACACCCCTGTATCTCACCTCTCACCCTTGTCAGCGGCACTCGTATCAATTTCACTGCGTGTCGCACTGTCTATGGCTCCATGTGTCAAAACTATTACAATATGATTTGTTTATGGAACCTACCAAGCCTATCTAAAACATCAACTTTGTTTATGTGATCGGTGGATCACATAAACAAAGTTGATGTTTTAGATAGGCTTGGTAAAATAGTCAAGGAGAAAATCAAGAGGTTTTTTATAAATTAGTACCTAGGGGACATAGTTTCTTATAAGATGTCATTTAATATCGAACACTTGTTCGAATGTAGGCCTCTGCAAGTACATGCAATAAAACATTTAAGATCAATTTAACAACGTAAGTTATTTATGAATTCCGTCAAATGTTTATTTGTCAGAAATAAATGATTCATCACTTATTTACGTAAATCAAGTAGCGTTCCGATTCGTTTCGACATTTCTCCACATCAATCGTCAAATTAGGCTCATTACTATTGAATAAACCATAAGGCTGTAAGTTTGTCGTCAATATTTCTACACAGAAATTAAATCACTAAAATCTGTTCACAAATCAAACGCAAAAACCTCGGCTTTGAAGAGAAAATTAATGAAAAATCGAGCTTCTAAGTCCCAGTTATGCAGCAAAGTGCTTTTTAATTATAATTTCGGTTAAATACCAAAGTTGCTTCGTTCGTGAAATTCATCGGTGTATTCCGGCGGTGCTCATAACTGCCTGTATTGATAGGTAGGTTATCAGGTGGGGTTCGTTTATGCACTTCAGTGGCACAGCCCCACACTCCGCATGATTGAGTGCCTCGTATCCGCTTATTGAGCTGATATTGCATTGAAACTGCATGCCGTGTTAATTTTAATTCAGGTGGGCAGTGAAGTATTTTGCTATTAGGTATACAAGGTGTAGATCCGAAAAGAGGTCAGTCACTCATCATTAGATAATCTGTGTCATTAGGAACAACTTTTACTATGGGACCAACCCTGAAATCGCGAAAAATATCAGCTGCTCCATACATTTTGTTGAGTTAGGTACGAGAACATAAATGTATGGAACAGCTGAATGTGTTTTCACGATTTCAGTGTTGGTCAAAGAATTTTTCAAATCCAACTGGTAGTTCCAGAGATTAGCGCGTTCAAACGAACAAACTCTTCAGCTTTATAATATTAGTATAGATTAGTAGGTATACATAGTCTGGAACTTACGAACATTGTAATAAATAACTTTAGAATAGATAATAGAATTAGGTACGAGATATAATAGGCATGAACAGAAACGCTGGCTCTATAGAGTTGGATGGACCACTCAAAAGTTCTGCTGTCGGTGGATTGTGCGTTGGGTTATTCCGTTCCCTATAAAATGGTATATCGGGGCGATGATCCTCCTGATTCACACCTCTTGGCCATGAACGGGTGCCTTTAGTCGGAACCTGGTCAGATTATCCACCATGGCAATGCGTTAATCCTTTCTTTGTATCAATGTTATAATAATGAGGTAAATTTAGTAGGTAAATAGTTGAGTAATATAATAATTAAGAAAAATTATAGGTAGGTACATAGCTTGTAAAATTACAACTAAAGGGCCGGACGAAAAGTCTGTGGCGTAACAATTAATAATAATAAAAAAAGAAACGTTTCCGTCTTTTATTCCTTAAAGCCTAGTCGTTGATTGTATAGGAAGTAGAAATTAAGAAAACTCATTAAAGATTTTTTTTTTGTTTAGAATTAATTAATTTAAAAGTGTTTGGAACAACAAACTTATGGCAACTGTGTCTGACGTCTAATTACAGGAGCATGGAAGTCTACGTCTACCTTATTTCTGAGAAATTCCCTTCAGTACCTATTTTCGTAAACAACCCCGGATGTACAATGTACCCGTTCTGGTAACATTTTAGGAATTTAACAAAACCGCAATGTTCCATTCGTTTTTCCGAAAAAAGTTTTTGTAACTGTTCCTAACTGACCCTAACAATGTTAGAATTAGGCGTTAACATTTATTTATTTATTTTTTTTAGTAGGTAATAACTTTATTGTTTCAATAATGACATAATATATATACAGTACTATTTACAAACAAAAAAAAACAACCTTATAATAATTATAAATACATCTACAACTAAAGATATTATTATAATAAAGTTATACAATTATTTATCTTTGTGAAAATAGTCGGTGTTTTCACACTAATATTATAAATGCAAATGTGTGTTGGTTATTCTTTCACGTTGAAACGGCTGGATGGATTTGAAATTCATTTGACAAAGGCCTGAGACCTGGAGGAATAGGCTACCTTTCATCTATTTTTAACGCAGACGCGAAGTCGCGGGCAACAGTTTGAAATAAACAATTTGAATTGAAACAATTTAATTGTATCGGATTAAAATGTTAAAGCCGCTCTGTAGAGGCTCGTCTAAAATTTAGCTTTAGGATATGGGTTCAGTGGAAGTTTGTGGTTCCATAATGATAATAATCATCAATTTTATACACGTTACCAAACCTAAAGTATTTCTTCCTTTTCCTGCCGAATTTTAAGAACTCAAAAGAAATCGTTAAACAATTGACGTCAGTTTTCATAAGCTATCAAACAAAACCAGCAAAATTAAATGTCCGTCCGGACCTCCTTAGGTCCAAACCATGGTCCAACTTGTAGGTTATGTGGCACGAGCACATATTTTTATTAATTCGCCGCCAGCAATAAGGCTGTGACGTCGGTGTTTTGGCAACGCCGACCGACGCGACGTCCGGACTATGATTGGTCCAATATTGATCACACGAGACCCAGTTTAACCGACAAAATGCTCTTACGTAATTTTTCATCGGTCTTTTCGACCCTTTATATAATGTAGTGCGTAGGTAGTACTAATTGGACACAAACGCCTGAACACGTTTTTGGAGCTGACCCGGGTGAATGTTGCATATCTAGAGCTATGTCATCAAGCCGGATAAAATAATGTTTGAGATGCGAGAGCGTATTCCTTAAATGCTGTATTGATACCTACTGCATTAATTGGTCTTAAACTCCTGTATATAAGTATTTTTGGAGTTGACCCGGATTATTGTTGCATACCTAGGGCTCGCTGTCATCAACCTTACGAGCTCAGGTAAATAAAAGAGTATAAGTAGATTCGAGGCACGACGCCGTTTCCTGTTAATGATGTTGTGATACTGTACTAGTTGATCTAAAACGTCTGGACACATTTCTGGGAGCTGACCCGGATAATTTTGCATACCTAGGGCTCGCTGTCATCAACTTTATTAACTCAAGTAGTTACATAAATAAAAGAGATATCGACACCAGAAGTAGGTATCAATTAACGTAAGGGACATTTTACCGAAAAGGCAAAATGTACCGAAGTATTAATAATGTAAGGGACATTTTGCCTTTTCGGCAAAATATCCCCTACGTTAATTGATAGGTACTTCTGGTATCGATATGTTCGAGATACGGTGAGCATACATTTATACCTATTTAAGGAAGCGTTTAAACGTTAGAGTAAAATCAATTTGAATTACCATATTAATACACTAACTAAGCTTTATCTCGATTCTCGAGCAAATAGCGAACATTTTTTTAAAGGCATGAAAATCGTGACGCAGTCAAGTAGGAATGGAATGGAAATAGCTGCACTAAAGAGAGCAAGCCCCTTTATAGAACTATTGGATTGAACTGAATCCAACTTTTTTATCACTTTATTGTACAGACTGTTAAGATTTTAGTTCAGCACAGATAACGAAAGTAAATTCTTTATTTTATCATTTACCTAGTGAATTCGCAAAAAACCTTGGAACTGGAACATTTAATAGAGAGTTAGCAAAACTATTAAAACTGCTGTCTATTTTGTTCGGCGCTCATTCTTAATTGGGGAGCTTACGAAGTTATAATTAAAATCTACTTGTGTCAACTAGCGTTATCCAGGCTTGTGACTGGGTGCTCGCTTTAAATAAGAGCTTGAACACACTTGCAATTTAATCATTGTGCGTTAGTGGCACTGATTAAAAGAAAGTATGGATACCTACTTACATTTTAAAAATCTACCAATCTTATTTATTTTACGCCATTCCAAGAATGTGACTTGTGTTGTATCAATGATTATTTCTGCCATTTGCAATGCCAATAGCGAGTCGTATACCCTCAGAAAAGCGAAGAAACTAACAACAGACCGTCATCTGTTTCCCTTTTTACAGCATTTGAATCATTCAGTGGCTTCTCTCTTAATAAATCAATGTAAGTAGCCACTATTGTTCACGGATACGGAATGGAGTTACATTGTATGAATGGGAGGCATTATTAGGGTTATAAAAACATTGTTACCCTTGGCTACCGTAAAAAGAGCATTGTTATAGGTACTTAATAAATTATTTTTGTCTGGTTTTAGACCCGTTTCATGTTTTAGTATCGTTAATCATGGTTGGCAAGAAACTATTGCTTATACTGTTTATTGTGGACTTGATTAACTTAGATCTTTATCTAGTACTGACTTGTGACGGCCTTTTAGCCGCAATACTTACATCTAGATGTTTATTTTTGAGCTACTTTCAGAGCATAAGATTGCTTATTGCATAGTGATGCGAGTACTGCCTGAGTGCCTGTAATTTTTTTTTAATGTTCTAACATAAAAATTTTATGCATTCTAGATTTGAAATAAAAACATTTCAAATATGGAAAACTGCATAGTAAAACAGTCCACGAAAAAACCTAGGCATGAAATTTTGAAACCCATACCATTTCGGAGGCTTAAATAAATCCTAACAACAACGCTAACATAGATTTATTTGCGAGACAAATCCGAGACTACCTTTTAAAACATTCAGAATCGTAGAACCGAAATCCTTTGCCCATAAACTAACATTAAACGAGGCAGCCCCTATCCAAAAGTGAGCAGGCACACATCAGGGCATCTCAAAAGGAACATAGTAGCCACCAAATCGAATTTTGAAGTGCACCACCACGGCGGGCCATTAAAGCATCTGCACATAGAAACGCTGGGCGCTTCGTTCGTCGGAATATTCTAGACATTTGCATATGGCGGCCGGTGACGTCACGGCATGTCGCGAGCAGCCAGACGCGCCGGTATTCATGCGGGCCTTACTGCGGACGCAAAGGGAGATAAATGTGCTCGGATTTGTTGGGACCGGGGCCAGTTCGACTTCAGTAAGTAATGGTGTTTTAAAAGCAATTGTTTGTTGCTGTAGAGGAAATATCAAGTGATGCACACTTCGATATTAATTTAGTAGGCAGGTATAGCATTAAGTAATACTAGCTGTACCCTGCGGTTTCACCTGCCATTTAATTTAAAAGATATCCGGTTATTTACCTGCCGGCGCTATCCTACTTCGTTTTCGCTTAGCGATCTTTCCGACTTTTTTAGGGTTCCGTACCAAAATGGTAAAAAAGGAACCCTTATGGTGCGACTTCGTCTGTCTGTCTGTCTGTCTGTCACACCTGCTTATTTCAGCAACAACTTATGCTATCGACTTGAAATTTGGAACAGTTATAAAGAATGCTTGTTCAACTTTATTGCAAATGAAAAAAGTCCAAAAATATTTTTATTTTCATTGCAAAAGGGGCCGGAGTGGGGGTCCGAAATTTCAAAGTGGGGTTAGTAGGTCAAATGATATATCATATGAAAGGGCTTGATCTTCACATTTCAAAATATATTTTTATTTTATGTCTCACAGTTTTCGACATATGATGAAAAATGTCCAAAAAAATACCATTCCCCCCTTATCTCCGAAGTTTGCGGGGCGAAAAATCTGAAATAATTAGAGTTGATAGGAATTGACCCAAATATGGCACCAAAAATAAAACGATGCTCCTAACTAGTACAGTTTTTTCAAAATCATCAAAATTCCTTCACAAACAAACTTAGTTATGCGGTCCGATTTTTTTTCACTTTATACGTCCAACAGTCATACGGAACCCTCGGTGCGCGAGTACGACTCGCACTTGGCCGGTTTTTTTTTCTTTTTGTTCGGCTCCTAAGGGTCATAGCGTGATGTATAGACATTTTAGAATTCGACTGGTAGTTCCAGAGATTAGCACGTTCAAACAAATACCGAGACTCTTCAGCTTTATAATATTAGTAGGTAGATGTAGGTAGATGTAGATGTATCATGTAAGTCAAAGTCAAAGTCAAAGCATTTATTTCAATTAGACCAATTACAGGTACTTTTGAATTGTCAAGGAGTCTGTCAGTTAGTCATAATGATGAAGCTAGATGCCCGTTCCAAAGCGTAGATTCCTATGGAGAAGAACGGGCAAGAAACTCCATGGTTACTCTTTCAAATCAAATGATTACAATATCATGGTTACATTGCTTTTGTCGGAAATAACACAAATATGAGAGAACAATGTAAAAGTCTAGAATAATAGTAAACACAACTCCAAATATTGGCCATAGCAGTTCAGAGATGACCAGTCCCAACAGACGTCTCTGTAGGTAGATGTCTCATTTATTTTGATGATTTCCAAGTTCCAGGGTTGACATGTTGAGGAAACGTTAATCAGAAATCTAAAGAAGTTTCCAGAAAATATGATTTTTAAATATGTAAAACTAGGTGTGCCCGCGTACCCGTCCGCGTGCAAGTCAGAAAACAGCAGTGTCGTTATTCACAAAATTTACCACCTCTTTAGAGATGGAATTTCAAAAATACCCTCTAGGATACTCAAGGAATATTTCCTACTCAAATCTCTAGGTCCACCGGTTTAGGCTGTACCTACGTTGTCTGTAAGTCAGTTATGGTAGGTAGGTACTGTTTTATATGTAGGTCGTAGGTATAGAAGATGATCAAAAGAATCTTTGAAGGATTAAGAAAACACATTTGCATGAGTCACATTGTGATAAGATTAGGGCTGCCATCCGTCCGGGGTTCCCCGGATTTGTCCTAGTTTAGAGGGCGTCCGGGGAGCGTCCGGTAGCGGTTTCAAAAAGTGGCCGGGTGAAACCCGGACTCTCTGTGTCAAGGTAATCCTGATTGATGAAATATTTTTTTCGGAGGCGTCCGGGAAAATTACTCAATTTCAGCCAAATTTCCGGGGTTTTTAAAGCTTTTGTCCAGCGTCAGCAATTTAGGTGATGCCAGCCCTAGATAAGATTCAACATCATCTCCATATCGATACTCAGTAGGTACGTAGGTAATAACGTAAAGTGACATTCTTGAAATGAAGCCTTTCAAACATAACATAATTATTATTATTATTACTTGACTGTACTTACTATAGTACTATAGTATAGTAGTATAGTATAGTACTTTACTTACTATAGTATCTAGGTAATCATTTATGTTTATAGTAATTCACTATCTGTTGGATCTCTTCCTTCATTTTCCACAAAGATAGAACATAGGTACATAGCTATCTCATTTGAGTGTCTTATAAAACATGCTATGTTATTCCCAATCTACACTAATGAAACGCTAGTTCAGTATAAGATATCAATCAAATAAAAGTCATACTGAATACCAAACGCTCTCCGCGATCCCCATAATAACCATTCTTTATCCTTTAACGGGCTATCGCTTCATCCAGCGGCCATGTACGGCTATCCTACACAATAATGAGCTCAGTTAGTGAGTCCGAGGCTTAAGGCCCTGTCTAACGATGCAAGCTGTTGCGTTATTTTACCAGTCTCCTTCCCCAGACGGTCCAGTGATTAATAATGGCGTCCGATTCGCTTTATTATCTACCCGCTTAGCCTCTAAGACGTTTACTAAGGTCTTGTCTTGCTAGAAATCTTCGTCGCAATCAATAAACCTTCCTGACGTCAATTCGCATGCCTGAAAGATTTAAATATTCATACGATTCGTGCCAATGACAATAAGTCAGACCAAGTTTTATAGAGCTTGTCCCATTTATGTAATGAATTGGAACGTAGTACCTACTTCAAATCTCTTTGCTCTCTTCCTTATTTTCTTGAAGTTACGCCAAATCCGCTTTGGGACGCGACAGAATTAGGTGAATTACTGTTTTCCTGCCATCTTACGTCATTCATGTGAGGTGACGTCATCATTTTTCTGCTTCATAGGTCCAAGGAAACCTAACGCCATCTAGTGTGCAACATCGAAAACATTGTAGGCACTAGCACCACATGAATAAATAACCGAATTTATTCATGTGCTAGTGCTAGCACTACCTACTTGATTAATTTATAGATTTGCAAAGTTATGGTTTAAATCCTTTAGATTAGAGTAACTACAAAGAGATTATTATTATTAATGATTGAATTTATATCTAGGTATCTATTGTCGGTTAACAATACCTATTAATTACCATTAAACATTGGAGGAATGTAATTTGTAAACATTGGTGCCGGTGCATTAAGTTCGTAAACAACAGAATTGTTGTTTACGAACTTAACTAATTTAGTCTCATTAAGTCTCTTTCTAATAAGAAACATGAGAAAGGGATAGATTAAATTTAATCCTGTCAAATTAGCCCACTTGAACAGTTTTGATGTCAATTTAGTCGTAATCGCAAAAGGTCACGACTATTTTCCCGTAAATGACAAGGGCGTAGACTAATATGACAGTTCTAAATATTTTCTGTCCTTTTTCAATTATATTTGTAAGAAAGAGATATAGGCCCGTATTACAGAACGATGCTCAAGCACAGATCTCTGCTTGAGCGTAGATTTAAAGCCATTTGATTGGTTGAAACAAGTTTCTATCTATGCTCAAGCAGAGATCTGTGCTCGAGTATCGTTCTGTAGTATTACAGAACGATACTCGAGCACAGATCTCTTTTTTCATCAGATTTTAATCACACTATGGCCAATTAATCGTACAAAATCTACTACAAAAAAGGTTCTATGAAAAGATTCATTTTTTTTTTTTTTTGGGATATGTGGGTCGGTAGGTCGGTACTTAGGTAGGTATCTAAAAAGCTACACTTTTGTAATAAAATTATAGATTAAATAAAGTTTGAATAAATTATTATTTGTAGTGTTACAAATCGTACATACGTAGTAGTTTCGTAGCTTAGCCTTGCCCTCGCCCACCGCTTAGCTAACTCGCAGATCTCTTGGAAAGGCACAATAAATAATTACACCTAACAATTAAATGAACTAATTGACACTATGGCATCGACAAAGGCGAAGTTAGCAGGTCAAGCGGTATCAATTGAATGCTATTTGAAATCTAAGTTGCGAACAAGACTTGTTAGTTCAAACTACCTACTTTTAGTTATACTACTGTTTTACTGAAGTATTTATGTTCGAGGTCCGACTTTAGTTGCGAACTCGGATGGAGACCGCATGATGACACTATTTCGCTTGTCGAACACATAATCTATAAAAATATAAAAATACATTTTTGCGAATTTTAAACATGTCAAAGCCATGTTACAGTAGCTCAGTTGGTTAGAGCGACGCTGTACAGCAGAGGTCGCGGGTTCAAATCCCGCCTGTGTCATATTTAATAACTAAGTATACTCACTAACTTTCATTCAAGTATGAAACTTATCGGAAAATGAATCGAATAGATAGGTACTTACTTCAGTAAAACCATAAACCGTGTCTCACGCAAGTTATAATATCAAATTACTGTGCCTCTCCATTTATAAAGTTACTACCGGTGCAATATTCACCATTAACCACTTAAATTAAATGAGATTCTGAACTGATTCATAGTGTGGACTACACACTTCCCCTCCCGTGACTAATCGCGGCCAGTCGAGGTATCACAGTCACGATACAGAGCCATACATCATATCTACCCTCAGAAACCCCCTAAATGTAAGCATATATCATCACATTCCCCTAAGGGACGGATTAAATCTAAGTATACGAAAATAGAGATAGTGCAAATTTTGTAAGTTTGTGTAGGTAGATGTGGAGGATAATCTCCAGAACTACTGATCCGATTCTAAAAATTCTTTCACTAATAGAAAACTACACTATCCCTGAGTGCTATAGGCCACTTTTTATCCGGAAAAAAAAATGTAAAATTCCTGTGAGTCACGTGAACAAAGTCGCTAATGAAAATAATAGGTAGGTATCGGTTATAAAGTCTGCCTAGTTAGTTTAGTGGTCGTAAGCGTGACTGCTGAGCGTGTGGTCCTGAATTTGAATTCTCAATAGCAGTCGTCTGGTTTGGAAATAGGCTCAAAGACTACTATATATAAATAGGCTCGTCCCTAGGGGGCTGTGAGTGGCTGTAATTAAAACATAACTAGCTAAATGTAGCTGTCTCGTACACAACACTTCTCTTTCGCACAAATATAACGGAATTAATTTACGGAGCTTGTGTTAAGTTCAAGGCAACAAGGGCACTTCCGATATATCAAAAAAACCATTAATAGTGTCCCCCTGTTTCCGCGACATTTGGCTAATGTCAGGGCCGGCCACCCCTGCAGTTGGGGTAGTTATGTCGCGTAGGTAAGCACCAACTGCCCCCGGAGACTCGCCGGCCGCTAATATGTCGAACAACTGAGGTGAACTAATTATAGTACGACAGTTTGGCCGTATGGCAAAGTTCTTGATGCAGTTGACATTAAATTAAAACAGGATAGGAGGAGAGCGTATCTATGACTAATGGTTTTTATAAAAGTTTGTTGAATATAAGTAGGTATAGGCATTAAAGATGATCACAGATCGCGCATGTACATTTTCGACCCAATAGACAGTTGACAATACGTAATAGAGAATGGTCCAATTATACGACGAGCATCGAGTGAGAAACCAATAGCCAGCAGGTTCGGCGCCCCCCGTCTTCTTCATTCCGATAGAGACCGAAAAACCAGCTAATGCACAGGTGACGTTTGTGAAACTGACGCCGCTAGTTATACCTACACTGAATAAAATATTAACCACACTACTTCGGCTTTTTGAGGAAAAACCAAAGTTTGACTAGACTTAACCAAAGTTTGACAAGACTTAAATAGTAAAGTCGAGTTCAATGTTTGGAGAAACAGAATAGTTATCAAGTGAACGATACTCTCCCACAACTGACAATGCAATGCCGAATGGAAAAATCTTTACATGCTTGTTACATTTTTATACTTTCCAGTAGATCCCTACCAGAGTTCTACTACCAATCGACATTAACAATTATTAATTTACTAGCTTCCGCCCGCGGCTTCGCCCACATTTTTCGGGAGTAAAATGTAGCCTATGTGTTATTCTGATGTACGGTCAGGGAAAGGGATCCTTTAGCAGGTACACTACCATTCATATTTGGTCGTATATTCAAACTTCGAAGCAATCCGAATCCGAATTGCTTCGAAGTTTGAATGTAGGTACGACCATAGGTAGCGGCGTGCTGGGTACGACCAAATGGGATCCCTTTCCCTGACTGTACCTATAATAAATCCGTTCAGTAGTTTTTGCGTGAAAGAATAACAAACATCCATCCATCCATCCTAACAAACTTTCACATTTATAAAATTGGTAGTTTTAATTTATATGGAAATAGAATAAAACCAATAAGTATTTAAAGTTAGTTAACAATGTATTTATCTGTGGTATTTATTCACATAACAAGTCATGAAATTTTTGCTTAAACAATGATAAAACATATTTACTTACCAATAACTTTTTTACATAATTCAACTATTTAACATTTGAAATAATCACAAAAATATACATTTAATAATTTAGAACAAAAATTCACAATTTGATTGATATGTTCTTTAGTCAAAGCGGACATGTGCGACTCTGTACAGACCTAATCAAGGCAGACTATACTGAAGGCAGTATGGAAAGGAAATGTCTATAATTTAAATAGTTTAGTCAAGGGACTAAACTATTTCAATTATAAAAAGTTTTCAATTATAAATAGTTTAGTCAAGGGACTAAACTATTTCAATTATAGACATTTCCTTTGTTAGTACAAAAATATTTATTTTTTATACTATCTCGTGTTATATCATTATCACAGACTGCATCTACATTTAAAAAAAAAAATATCGGTACTCTTACTTCGATTAATAGGAATCCCTTTTTTATTTTTATTAAGTCGCACCCCCCACCGAATAATATGGTAATGTGCTATTGCGGTAGTTTATGTTTTATTGCATATTCGGTGTCTAGAGCATTCATTACACCTTGTGATTTTTTTTTGTAATGTTTCTATGGATATTGATAAAAGTACAATAATTTCAATGGCCCCGTAATGAACATAACAATATTATTCTCTTAAAATCTAAACACAGTTTTTACACGAATAGTACCATAACAAGTAAATACAGATTATGCAATCGTTAACTTTTTCGGTAAGTGACGATTACCATTTTATTCGCGTAAGAAATACATTTTTGTTTTTATGTAAAGTTTAAAACAATCATATTCATGTGTTATTTTTATTTACACGATTTGGTAATGTTTTTTTACAATACATGACAGATATTATGCAAAATCGTAATGTTGTTCGCTGTATAATAGGCTTGCATTTGACCGCCATCTCGCCTGATGTGAAGCTATGATGCGGTCTACGATGGAGCACGCTTGCCCAGAGAAAGAAACCGATTCACTCTCGACTTGAAGACACCCAGATTGTAATTATCGGGAACATCCACTCCGATAGTGAATTCCATTCTTTTGCGGTTTTCACAATGAAAGTGGAATCAAAGCGCTTCGTACGGATTTTTGGTACATCAACCATGAACCGATGGCACTTTTTCGTGCTTCTGGCTGTCCGATACAAAAAAAGATAGGAGGGACATGAAGTACCGTCGCAGCTTCGAAAGGAATCCTAGCTTTTTAGCTGCCAATTGAGCTTTGGACTCAATGAATGAGCCAAAGTTAAGAAGAGACGTCAGAGTAACGACCAAAATGATCAGTTATTGGTATGGACACATTCCGAAAAGTAGGTAGGAGCCACCTGGAATGGGCTTTTTTTGGCAGAGAACAGACACGCCTGGGTCTTAGTTGCATTGAACTTGACCAGATTGGCATCGCTGCAATCGAAGACTGCCTTAAGGAACATTAATTCAAGCGCACGACCATGGCCTCTCTCAGAGCCTGTATTTATAGTCCAGTAGTCCGTGCATTGGCTATGTATCTCTCTACAACAGTGTTGTCATCTGCATACCCTAACGTTCCGGGCTTTAGCAGATCGTTGATACGCAGCAGGAAGAGCGTTGTAGAGAGCACTGACCCCTGAGGGACCCCGGCATTAATTGCCTTTCAATCGGACGAGCAGCCATCGTATCGAACGATCCCTCAGGAAGTCCGATATCCACGCAACGAAACAAGTAGGCAAGCCATATCGGCGGGACGGGAGAGGGAGAGATTCTCCCGTCCAAGCCGCCGCGGTAGACGCTCCGGGCGTCGGGAGCCGCGTGACGACTCCCGGCCACCGTAGGCGCGGGCCTGCGGGCGGTGAGTAATGGGTAGCTCACCGTCCGATCAGGACCAGGCCCGTGCCGAACGGCGCGTACGTGTTCCACGCGCGCCTCAAAGAGATGTCAGCATCAGAGAGGGGGCCCATTAGGGCCCAAGCCTGCCGGGGAAGCGGGATTGTCCGGAAGGGATACCGCTGACCCGGACAAAAGGGCTAAGGAAGGAACATGGGTGGGTTTTAGTCAGTAAGAGTCTGACACTCCCTTCCGCTCCGCCCAGAGCGGGAGGGGTCATTTGATGATTTCCCATCCTCAAAAAAAAAAAAAAAAAAAGGCAAGCCATATGAGGAAACCTTACGAATAAGGCCGTCGTGCCAAACCCTGTTGAAAGTCTTCGAGATGTCCAGGGAAACGGCTAGCGTGTCTTCATGTTTCATAAGCAAGTAGTGTAGGTTAGGTCCCCAGTAGACCGGTTTCGGCGAAATACGGATTGCCGGTCACTGAGGAGGTTATTAGCTTCAAGGTACGTCAGGAGCTTGCTATTGAAGAGACGCTGCATACTTTTGTAAAGTATGGACGTAACCGAGATGGGCCTATAATTGGCAGGGTCGGCACGACTACCTCTTTCGTTTCTCTCTTGAAATCTTTTTTGGGCACGGGTTGCACGTTGACAAGATTCCACGTTTTCGGCACTTGTCCAGTATTTAAAAGAGAGAAACGAAAGAGGCGTGTAAGCACAGGAAACAACTCAGGCGCACATGTCCTCAGAACTATAGCTGGAATACCATCTGGGCCACTGGCCTTGTTTACGTCAAGATTGCACAGCGTTTTGCAAATCTCCATTTGGCAAATGCGCATTTCCGACATAAATGTCGTGCTGCCAGGTAGAGTTGGAGGTATCGCGTTGCCAGCATCTAGACGTGAAGACTCCGCAAACAGAGAAGCAAACAAGTTTGCTTTCTCTTCGACGGTATGAGCCAGCTTCCCATCAGGCTTCAGCAGTGGAGGTAGTGAGGGGCGGCAGAAGTTCGTTTCAACTGATTTGACTAAAACGCTTTACTACCCGCAGGGTACGAAGTCAATTTGTTCCCTGTTCGACTAATGTGATCAAAGCGAGCTCCTTTTTTGCAGGACTTGGCAGCCTAGTTAAACGACTTCTTCCACTGACTTATGTCCTTCGCTTTACGGTGTCGAGCATCAAACCAGGCCAAGTATGCCTCACTGTTTACTGGCTTTAGCGAGACCACATTGAGGCCCAAACCACAGGCGAGCTTTAGCGGACAGCGGTACTTCGGAATAAGGAATGTAGTATTCCATGGCCCGATGCAACACATCCGTCACAGCATCCGCGCAAGTCGAAGGATCATCAAACGAAAACACATCAACTGTCAAGGATAAAATGCAATGAAAGACTGCATCTCATCCCAATCTGCTGACCTGTATCGCCACACTTGGTGAGTTCTTCTCGGGCAGAGATCGGGCGGGGAGTAAACAGATACAGATTTCACCAGACAGTGATAGGAGTTACCTAAAGGTGACGAAACCGATACCGAGTAGCGGTAAATTGTTAAAAGAAGATTTATTAAGTCTATGCAGAACAGAAGCCTTACCTCAGCATTGTCATTCTTTTTATAATTTCCTTCAGACCAGTGAAATTATGACAGAGCAGTCTTCAGACTGAATCGGACTGTAATAATGATTGACATGATTGATTTTTACTATAATTTAGATACCAACGACCCAACGGACCAATAAGACTTCTATCTGATTATTATTTGTGATACAAAATATAATGTTGTACCTGATTAATATAATAAAAGCTGTGCATCGTTTTATTTGAAAACCTTTAACAAATCACTATTATTTATATAAATTATACAGTACCTATAAAATCAATTTCTTCTAAATTTGTTACTTTTTTGCCAAATCAATTAATATTTACTAATTTTTTTAATAAAATAACGTATTTGCAACATTATATTACTGTGCATTATTGACACCATACATCGACGAATATTACTGTAATGTAATAATACTGTATACACTATCGCTCAGATTTCACCCGAATAATGTCGTAATGTAATAATACTGTATACACTATCGCTGAGATTTCACCCGAATAATGTCGTAATATCATATTACCGTTAACTTTTTTGACACTACATTTCAACGAATAATACTGTAATGCATTAATAGTGCCTACGATATAGTTGGGTTTACACGCGAATAATATTGGAATGATGCGTTGCATACTAAACTTTTGACCAGCAATTTCAGTAATGTTATTTTCGTCAATAACTTTATTTAGGAAACTATTACAAAAAAATCATAAAAGGAAATAGATAGTAAAAAAATATGCTTTGTTTTGACATCTAAATCACTATCTTACGATGCACCCGTGCTGAGATATAGGCAAAAAACAGTTTTTTATTTTTCCTGTAAAATTTAGAATTATCGATTACCATATTATTCGGTGGGGGGTGCGAAGTCATTTTATTTATACTGAAGTTTTGTCACGTATCATTTAGTCATGTTTCACGCTACTTTTCTCATTAACTAGACAGCTTACTACCTATATATTTAATATATACATTATATTCAAGTGAATCGAATTTTATCAAGACCCATGTCACTTTTACAAACTTGTCAGTACAAAAATACTACGTATTTACTACTTTTTACAATGAATTATTATCTTAACAAATAATTAATCCCTCTAATAGTGTATACCACAGACTCTGTTGGCAGGCACAGCTTTGTCTGAAACAAAACAGATAAATTTTAATCCATGGATGTTTAAAGTCGCCTATTTTCTACATAGACTTCAACTATGTATTATGGGTTCAGCTACCTGATCCAGATACTGGATCTAGATGTCCTTGAATATGTTTTTCACCACAACCTAATTACCAAGCCATAATAAAATCCAAATGATAGAACATGACCCAATGTTAGACTATAACCCAATAATATATTTAGACCATGAGCCAATGTTAAACCATGACCCAATGATGGACACAGATCCATGAAGGCATTATATTTTAAAGCACTTTCCTTGTCACAGAAGCGTAAGCTAATGGACATGTGTATTATTTCAGTCTGGACTTTGAGAAAAAATAAACAGTGGCGAAGAGTCAAATTTTGTAAGAGGTAAGCCGTAGCTAATCATGCTTACCTAGCCGCGAAAAGCTATTTCTTGTTTAACTAACAAAATTAGTGTCTATAAACGATATTTTTTTTTTATTTCGATTAACTTTTCTATTAAGAACTTCGTGCGTTTTAGCCTCAGATCATAGAAATAAGGAGATATGCCATCATAGCAAATTAGTACGGGAATAACTGTCGCCACTTTTAGTACATTTTTCAACACAATTACAAGCGCCTCTCGTGAATATAAAGATCTCCCACGCATTAAACATTCCACACACCCTCAATCTAACACTGTTAATCAACACTGTTAATCGTCACTCAACACTAGCACTAAACTAAAACACTGTATTTATATCATCGATCGTGTTCGGTTCGTCGCCAGCGTGTACATTTTATATACGGTCAATGTGACCGTATCAAAGCGTCAATTTTAGTAGCGCCTTGGCACATCTCCCTTGTTTCTATGATCAGCCGGCCTAGCATGACCACGATAGAAACGGGTTTTGTCTACATAGAAATAGACAAAGTGACAGATTGTAGAAACATTTCTACGTTTTATGAATGAAACGGTAGAAATGTTTCTACAATCTGTCACTTTGTCTATTTCTATGTAGACAAAACCCGTTTCTATCGTGGTCATGCTAGGCCTGCTGAGGTTTTAGCGAAAAAAAATAATTCTATCCTACGAGTCCCGAACTCATGTAAACCTAAACAACTCGTTATTATGTTTCTCAGCTTAAAACATGACGAATTCGATAGACTTTATTAATATTGACTTAGATTTTGAGGTACGGAACCCTAAAAAACAACAAAAGTTAACTCACCAATCATTTTCGGGTACGGCAAGTTCAAATTATCCATAATACTGACAAATTCCTTTAAAGGTTTCGTCAACCTTGGGTTGTATTTCTTTTCTTCCCACACCGTTGTCGCTGTCTGACCCCTGTAGTCGTGTGCCGGGTACAGTGTGTAGTGGTCGGGTAGCGTGAAGATACGTTTGTGCACTGAGTTGTATAACGTCTGGGGGGAACCTTCTTGGAAGTCCGTTCGACCACAGCCTCGAATTAGGAGCGTGTCGCCGGTGAATGCTAGGCCCTGAAATTAAAAGTGTATGATTTAAAATACTGGTCATCACAGCTAAACAAGTCAATGTGAAAGTCAAAAACACTTATTTCACGTTGATCAAACTCACAAATGTATGGAACAACAGTCTTTTTTTTTTTCGTGATTTCTGCTTTGTTGCCATAGTAAAAGTTGTTCATAATGATGAGCATAATGACCCCTTTTGGGATCGAACAGGGTTTTTGTTACATGCTGTTTGAACCAGCAAGTGTGTGTTCTATGTAAAAAGACATGATGTAATTTACTGGATAAAGATGAATATTTATGTGTCCCGGAATTTTAGCCTACCATCTATCTACAGGGTGGCAGGTTAGAAAGTGGAAATATTTAAAGGGGTCATTGTACTCATCATTATAAACAACTTTTACTATGGGACCAACCCTGAAATCGCGAAACAAAAATCAGCTGTTCCATACATTTTGTTGAGTTATGTGAACATAAATGTATGGGATTTTTTCTCACGATTTCAGGGTTGGTCCCATAGTAAAAGTTGTTTATAATGATGAGTACAATGACCCCTTTAAATATTTCCACTTTCTAACCTGCCACCCTGTAGATAGATGGTAGGCTAAAATTCCGGGACACATAAATATTCATCTTTATCCAGTAAATTACATCATGCCGACCCGAATAAGTGTAGAACACGCCTAAACTAGTGCCGTGACTGACTGAGAAATAACGCACATCCTAAACCGGTGGAATTAGAGATTTGAAATATGGAGGTGGTAGTTTGTATGAAGAAAATAACGGCATTGTTTCGACTTCCACGCGGAGTCGCGGACTCCTAACTATGAACTGACCTGTTCATGACAGATATAAGTGAAGCACCCGTTCGTATGTCCAGGAGTGGCCGTGGCCAGCAGCTTGTGTCCCCCGAAGCTCACCACGTCGCCGTCCACCAGGTGTATGTCCGCGTCAGCCCCGCTATCCTTGCCTATCACGCTCCTCGTTTCGGGCAATATAGCCTTCAGCTTGCCCGTACCCGTTATGTGGTCGGCGTGCATGTGGGTGTTCACTGTAAGGAATAAATATTACATCTATTAGACTATGGTTTCTCAAACTGGGGTACGCGAACCTTTAGGGGTTAGGAACACAACACTACCGAAAAGTAGCGTTATTTGACTATGGTATTCTGTAAGGTGGAGGTACTTCTCCAGTCGGGCTATGCCTTACCTTTCTTATAAAGTTTGTCTATCTCTAATCTCAGGAACTACTGATCCGATTCTGATTGAAAATTGTTTCACTAATAGGCAGATACATAAAACCAGTTCTGACTCCTTTACAGTGGCAGTCCGAGGTGGGCCAGGTCGTAGGGGTCATGACCCTCCCAAAATCGTATTAAAATGTACAAAACACGGTAATTCACGGTATAGCACGTCGCACAGTGTTTTTTTGACCCAAAAAAAGTGGCATTCGCTTTTTATTGAAGATTTATACTAAATACATCATTCCAAATGCAAGAGTAGAACACCCAGGTGTCAATTTCCCATACTTTATTTTTAAAAAAATATTTTAGTTTTCGTAACCTTCTCACTGAAAATACTAAAAATGATTCGTAAAAAAAAATCTATACATATTTTTTTGTTTTTTGTATTTAAGTTTTATAAAGCATTTTTTGGTGCACATTATCCAGTTTATATTTATTCAAAAATGTTGACAAAACCTTCAAAATATATTTTGTTGTTGAAATCAATATTTATTTTTTTATAATTTTGCTAGCACGAAGTAGAACCTCTATCTAGCATAAAAAGATTCCTTGTACTAACTAAGGTTTATCATCCACAAAAATATTACGTTCAACTTCGGCCTAGGTTTCGAGAAAACGATTCTACTCTTGCATTTGGAATGATGTATTTAGTATAAATCTTCAATAAAAAGCGAATGTCACTTTTTTTGGGTCAAAAAAACACTGTGCGTCGGTATGGTATGACCCCCCAAAGGATCAAACGACATTACCTCAGTATAACAGCAGATATTCCTCATGCAACTAATTAAAGAAAGGTGATGCTAATTAGAATCTGAGTAGTATAATTCTGGTAAATAGGTCGAGGAAACACTAGTCGGAAAAATATATGTTGAAACTAATATTCTTATGAGTATCCTTTCCTTAAATATTTGTTTCAGAGGATTCATTAACAATTTCTTCTAGTTAGCAGGAAAAACAAGAGTAATACATTAATACAAAATCAGTTCTTATCAGATTCGGGTTTATCTGTTTCTGTTTGCGAGTTGTAAGTCAGTGCCAATTTTCACTAGGAGAAAAAGTCCCAAAACGTACACATTACGTGCAAGCAGTGCATCTTCCAAAAAAACCTGTTACCCCTGCTAAATGGCGATTCAAATTGCCAGATCAAATACCTCAAGCCCGTCTCCTAGGGCAGACGTATCATCGTGCTTATCAACTTGTAGGTATAACTGGGATTTTGGCGACCGGCATGGTCGCCAAAATCCTAGTTACATTATTCTATATCTTTTTGTATATGATAGCCAGATTCATGAGGAATAGTATAGGCTATTTAACATCACGCTACGACCCTTAGGAGCCGAGCAACGGGGCTTAAACTGTGGGGCACAGCTAGTGTCAAATTAAATGGAGTTATAGTATACTCACTGGCATATACCAGCTTGAAGCCCAACTCTTTGACGAGCGCGGCGTCTCTCTCCGCGTGCTCGAGCACGGGGTCGATGAGCACCGCGTCGAGCGACCGCGTGTCGCCCAGCAGGTACGTGTACGTACTGCTCACTATGTCGAACAACTGAAATAAAACAACTTACATGATGTTATTTAGACAAATAAATAAAATGTAAGTGTCTGTAATGTCAAATAACTGCTTTTTACTAAATGCATATCGAAAGTAAAGTACCTAACAAAAACAATTTTTGTGTCTGTTTGTTCCGGCTAACCTCCGAAACGGCTAGACCGATTTTGACGGGACTTTAACTGGCAGATAGCTGATGTTATAAGGAGTAACTTAGGCTACATTTATTTTAGAAAAAGAATTAGGGTTCCAAATCTCATTCATTACAGTTGTATCTATTTTTCTTATTTCGGATTTTACTATGAAGCATGAATGTCAATTTCTTTCTCAGTTTAAATGAGAACATAAACCACAAATAAATGGTTAATAATATCGGTGATTTTAGCGATGAGCACTTAATTACATGTTGTATGTTATTTTATCAAGCTGCTCAAGCATGCAATAGTCAAGTAAGAGTTGATTTATTGAAGCAAAGAAGTATCGCCTTTATTTTTAAAACAATAAGGTTGAAATTCACTTTACTAGATTTCAATAGACAATTAGGAGTAATGATTTATTGACTCAAAGAAATATGACTTTAATTTTCAACTTGTTTATGGTTGGAATGTAATGCAAGGTTTGCTAGATTTCAGTTCTATACTACAGACATTCTTCATTTTCAGTTTTCTTAACAATTAGCAATATATATATTAATAACGAGATGTTTGCGTTTAAAAAATAGAAGTAACAGAAAATGTGGTATTTTTGAAACTACTAAGTATTATAGCAACAGTGTGCGTGTGCAAAAATAAATACAGCTCTACAAATAATAAGAAATATATACATATTATGAATTATGATTCCACTTTTTCTGAAATAAGTACTTATGTATAAGCTAAGCGGTTACCTATGTAGGTACTCTAAATTCCTATGTGATATTTACAAATAACATACTTATATATATAACGTTTATAAATGAATGAATAGACCTATTATTTATCTAAAAACATTATCTATTTCATCATGATCATATCAGCCGAAAGATTACCTATCTAAAATAAATAAATAAAAATATTAATACGCATACACACCTGTCTAAAAAAGAACGGCGAACCTTTATCCATGGCCGTCGACATCATTCTGACACGCACACCAGTCTTGGTCAACGTACACACCGCGCCGGCAACCCGCCACCCACTAAACGACAGCTGTTGCAGCATCCTGCGGCAAAGAGAGCGTTTATTACACAATGATAATGAGGTATTACACTTGATATGCTACTTGCCGTAATTTTATCTAAAAGTTGACATAGATGATGGTTCATTCTTCAATGTTTGTAAGTTAAATAAATCTTTGTTATATATTCTTGTTCACATTAGTGCACATGTGATCTAAGTGACAATGCAATTAGAATATGGAATTTTCTACAAAAACCTATACATATAATGGTCCCAAAAAACCGAAAATGCCATACCTAAGTCGATTTTGACCAAGAGTGTTATTTGATCATTTGTGAAAATATAAAAAAATATGATTTTGATAAATGAAATTTGAGAACCCCCTCCCGGACGCTCTCGGACGCCCCTCAAACTAGGACAAATCCGGGGAAATCCGGACGGGTGGCTGCCCTACCATGCCCTACCGGGTGGAGGTTTGAGACGTGTATCTTTATTATAATATTCTTCACAAAGAAGATTATGTATTTTTGTCTTATATTTTCTTAGAAAGTTTACTTCAGTAATTTAACTAGAACAATCTCAATAAAATAATTTACCTTAGGTCAGGCTAGAAAAATTCCACACAATAATATTATTCCACACACAAGACGCACGACAATTCAGGAAAGGTAAAAGAACCAATATGAGCCCATGTATCATTCTCAGTAATTTATTTAGAGGTAAATCATTCAAGGAAAATTCATATATGTATTCAATACTTGCTACTAATTTCTACAGCATGATTGCTAATTACCTACTGTAAACAGCTGCTAGTCACCATACTCATGTTATAAACATTTTCGCGTGTAGCTAAAATAACCTGAAGGGTTATTTTAACTAGAGTACGAAAATAAAGCAAACACCTTTATACAAAACACTATGTATGTATCACACTTTGGTAAACAGAAATAACTAGAAACTCAGGGGTGAGTAATTCGCTGTGTTGTAGTGCATTTTTGTAGGGAACAGCTAATGTTTTTTTTTCATATTTCAGTGTCGGTCCCATAATAAAAGTTGATCATATTCATCAGTACTTTCACCTCCTAAAATATCCACACTGGTTTTAATTTTACCCTGTATAGCGGTAGGCTCCGCCCATCGGCTGCAGCGACGATCACCGTCACACGCGGCATGTAAATACCCACACTAATCTAAATAACAAGTCAATAGAAATGCCATCTACTACATGTTATTCCCAGACGCGTGTCAACGGTTTGCAGTCAAAGTATCTAATGCAATACAAAATTAACTTAATTCCGTTCACATAAGTCACATTTTTAAACGCGCGCTCTCGATGTAGTGGTGTTGTGTAAGACACCACCTAACTTTTAATTTTCGGATCGGAGCGCAGCTAGTAATAAATAAGAATCTATTGGCCATCTGATTTTAAGCTATCAGATATTCATCAGGGATAATTCTTTTAAATTACGGTTTATTTTTCATGCATGGGGTTAAACGCACTAACACACAAAATAAAAATTACCTCATTTTGAAACTGCAACTGGAAACAAAATTAATTTCTATCAAACTTCTATTACCAAAGCCACAACCTCAGTTAACAGTATCAATTGCAATACTACTTTAATAGCCCATTAATCCTATTAATATTGTTCTCTTTCATGACACAGCAGTGCTGGAGTATTTATCAACATGGTACTGAACAATAATCAAGGTGCAGACACCAGCTTAATAAACTGTACTATTGTATTGAAAAAACAATTGCGAGTGAATCAAGGAATATGAGTAGTACCTACCTAATCTTAATTATACAGGGTGCCTGTTAAACGAGGGGTGTATGGAAGGACGGTATTCAGTATTCGGTTGTCTATGATATGTTTATTATTTACTACAGGGACAATCCTGAAATTACGAAAAAACAAAACACTTTTCCATACAAAAATATCCATATCTAGATAGGCTTGGATGACATTATCATCACCATCAATAATTTTAAATGAGATATTTTTAGATAAGATTTAAATAAAATGAAAAATTATCAAATGCTTATCACTATTACTATCACTTGCATAATGTACCTCACTGTGCATAATAATAGATTATCTTTCAACATCCTTTTCAGATACCAAGCTACATACCTATATGCTGCAGATTATTCCTACCTACCTAGTCACAATTCTGTTTTTTTATCTATTTTAATTATAAAAGCTCTCTTCAAGTTCAAGTCACAGATAGAAATGCTCTCACTTGGCTTTGACCGACATGAAACTTTGATGCGGAGAAAAGTTCTATTGTTCCACGGGGTCGCTGAACAGCCTAACGAAAAGCTGCAAGACACGGTTCACAAAATATTAACCGACCAAATGAGCTTGTCGGAGGTCAGCAAAGATAAAATCCATGTCTGTCACAGACTGGGTTCCTCTCTGCGTAAGTCTCGGCCTATCCTGGTCAGACTGTATACCACGGAGGACCGACTTCTGATATGGGATAGCAAAAAGGCGCTAAAAGGGACTGGTATCACCATCTCTGAATTCCTGACCCACACTAGACACCAAACTTTCATGGCTGCACGTGAGCATTTTGGCATGACGAACTGTTGGTCGGTGGAGGGCAGGATAGTGATCATCACGCCGGATAATAAGCGCCACAAGATCGAAACGCCGGGTGATCTTCGAACACTAGTTTTGCGGTTCCCTTCATGTTCTTCAGAGTCTGGCGAGATGTTGCGGACTGAGGAACAGTCTTCTCCATCAGGTGCGCGTACGACTGTGGAGGCTCCAGCAAAGGCACATAGGAAGGCGCGCCGTGGACGCAACTAATGTTTTTGTTGTCGTTTCCCGGGCTAACGTTTGCCTGGTTCTTCTGAAATTGGCCGGGTTGTACGATGACTTTTATTGGTTTCTGTGTCGGTACGTGCAAATTTTATTATTTGATGTCTGACCATCTTAATTTATAATACATTTAATTTAATGTCGGTACGTTACACTAACTTTTTCTAAACCTAATTCTTTGTGACACATGAACTGTCATGAACTGTCACCACTTTGACGTTTGTTTCGGTAGCAACGTTCCGTTCCGAGACCAATACTTGTTTTTGTGCTCTGCGGAAGATTTTAAATATAATTACATATTTTATGTTTATTTTATTTTTTTTGCTTTCAATTTTGCTATGTACTGGTTATTTATATCCATTGTTTGTTTTGTCTAGGTCGTTAATGTTATATTTTGGATGTATGTATTTATCGAATTTCTTCCAATACACCAGTGAGTAGGGGTGGTTGTATTTTATAGCATACAACCGTACACATAGGTAGTTAATAGAGTTTTAATTATTTTTATTTTATTTTATATATTTATATTTACGTATTTATGGATGATCCTGCTGATTTAAATGACAGTTTTTTCTCTTGTTCCTCTTCAGCCAGCAGTTTTGTCAGTGCGGACAGTGACTCCACTCTGCTTCACACTTTGCATGATAATATCACCACACTTTTTTCCAACTACCCTAATAATCTGCATATAGCCCATATTAATGCTCAGAGTGTTCCTGGACACTATTCGGATCTTCTGGCATCCTTTAGCAGTGTACAACTTGATGCGTTATTGATATCAGAAACTTTCCTTAAACCGTCTCTCCCTTCTACTCACTATGTCCTTCCTGGCTTTGTTCTGATCAGAAATGACAGGACTGGCAAAGGTGGTGGTGGTGTTGCTATATATCTACGCGCGGACATACCGTATAAAATTATAAGCAAGTCTCCTTCTCAGTATTCTGAATCGGCAGAATTTTTATTTTTAGAAATCACATTGAATCATGCTAAAATCTTACTTGCAGTTTTTTACTCTCCTAATCTTCACATTAACTATTTTGACTCCTTAGAATGCACTCTTAATAATCTTTGCCCTATGTTCGAGCATGTTATTTTAATGGGTGATTTTAATACCTGCCTAATCAAAAATGATTCTCGCTCACTAAAACTTATTTCTCTCTTGTCTTCGCTTAATCTTCAAATTCTACCTCTTTCTGCGACCCATAACTCTCCAAACTGCGCGCCTTCATTACTGGATCTTATGATTGTTTCTTCACCTCACAATGTTGCTGAGTTTGGACAACTCACTGCTACTTTTTCATATCACGATCTTATCTATCTTTCTTATCGTATCCGTCCTCCTAAACGTAAACCTCACTTTTGCTATCTTCGTAGTTATAAGGGCATTGACCTGGAGGCATTGAAGCGTGATACTGGCGATATCGATTGGACTCGGGTCATCGAGAGCGCCAGTATCGATGAAAAGGTGAACTATTTTAATAGTAAACTGTTAGGTTTGTATGATCAGCATGCTCCGCGTAGACGCATTAAAATTAAACACAATCCTGCACCGTGGATGTCTTCAGACATTTTAAAATTATTAGCTCGTAAGGATAAGGCTAAGAGTAGATACAGGCGTAGACCCTCGGATCAAAACCTCGCTAGTTACAAGGCAGTGCGTAATCGCTGCAATAGTCTGTGTCAAGATGCCAAGAGACGCTATTTCCATGACTCTCTCGTCAATCGTAACTCCTCCGATATCTGGAAATTCTTAAAGTCAGTCGGTATCGGCAAATCTCCAACCAGTGCCTGTAAAGATGTTGACCTGTGCGCTCTCAACAGGCACTTCTCTCTTTCACCTGTCTCTCTTGATCCAAGCGTTAAAACTTCTACTTTGACTGAGCTCTCTAACTTGCCGTTACCGAATTGCCCTCTTTTCAATTTGAATCCTGTCTCTGAAGATGACGTCAATAAATCTATTCTTTCCATTTCTTCATCAGCTGCTGGCCATGACAATTTGTGTTCGAGAATGATAATCCCTATCCTTCCACTACTTCTTCCCACTCTTACTCATATTGTAAATTATTCTTTATTCTCCGGTACCTTTCCCTTAGTCTGGAAACAGGCGCACATTATTCCTCTTCCAAAAATAAGTAATCCATCTTCTTTATCCCACTACAGACCCATTTCCATTCTACCATTTCTTTCCAAAGTCCTCGAACACATTGTTCATGGTCAAATTTCCAGGTTTTTATCATCCAACAACCTAATTTGCCCCTTCCAGTCTGGCTTTCGTGCTGGTCACAGTACTGTGACTGCATTGTTAAAGGTGACTGATGACATACGCTGGGCTATGGAGAATAGGTCCCTAACTGTGTTAGTATTGCTCGACTTTAGCTGTGCTTTTAACTCAGTGGACTTTGATATCCTAATAGGGATCCTCCAATCTATAAATTTCTCACCCTCTTCTTTAGCCTGGCTTGATTCATATCTTCGGGGTCGCTCTCAGTGTGTCCGTCTTGAAGAAACCTATTCGGATTGGTGCGATCTCACTGCTGGTGTGCCTCAGGGTGGCGTTCTCTCTCCTCTCCTTTTCTCTATCTTCATCAACACAGTTACTAAAGTTATTTCTTCTAATTTCCATCTTTATGCAGACGATTTGCAGCTGTATCGACATTTCTCCCTGGCTGATGCGGACTCTGCTATTGGTGCCATGAACAGTGACTTGGACCACATCAGTAAATGGGCAAGGTCTTATGGCCTGCAGATAAACCCGACCAAGTCCCAGGCCATGATCATAGGTAGCAGATACGTCCGCAATGCTCTAGACCTATCTTGTCTGATGCCTTTAACATTAAACGGCTCATCCATCGCCTATACCGACACGGCTAAGGATCTCGGTATATTGATTGACTGTAATCTTTCGTGGCGTGCCCAAGTGAATGAAGTTAGTCGTAAAGTTCACTTTTCTTTTCATTCGTTAAAATGCCTTCAGAGTTTCTTGCCCTTTAAAACTAAAATCTCTCTTGCTCAATCCCTCATTCAGCCGATTATTGATTACGCTGATGCCTGCTATTTGGATGCCACGGAGGAGCTCTTAAATAAGCTGGAACGTCTGCAAAACTTATGCATTCGTTTTGTTTTTGGCCTGAGAAAGTACGACCATGTTTCTCACTTGCGTAAAGAACTTAAGTGGCTCCCTATCCGGCTTCGCAGGAACACTCGAATATTATGTCTCCTTTTCAATATCCTTCACAATCCTATCTATCCTGAATATCTGCGTGGCCGTTTTTCTTATACTCGTCCTTCCAATACTCCATGCAGATCTCATCTCAGAACTCTTCTTAAATTTCCATCTCATAAATCTGATTTCTACTCTTATTCCTTCTCTGTTCATGCAGTACGATTGTGGAACTCACTTCCGCCTGACATACGGGATTCTAGAACCATTTCCGTATTTAAAAAGCGTGTCAAAGAACATTACCTCTCCTTATAACTGTTATCTGATTATCTACACTGATTATCCACACATTTATAATATATATTTATGTATAGGTATGTATGTATGTATGGATTTTAATATGGTATATATTTATATATATATATATATTGGTAGATATGTATCTAGTTTATTAATATTAAGTTATTGTAGTTGCATTTTAGTTTATTTTATCAAATTACACACTGTGTCTACATGTCTAATCCAACTCTCCTGTCGCAGGTCTGCTGGAAGAAATTTCTTATGAAATAAGCAGTACCTTTGTGCTCAATTATCTGTCTTACTCTCATACTTTTATATGTGTTTTGTGTGTACATAAATAAATAAATAAATAAAATAAAATAAAATAAAATGCAGTAAACACATATTTCAGGAATGTTAATGTTTTTCATATAAGTAATAAATAGGGATTGTAGACTGTTGATCACTTGCTGCGTAAATATTTTGTGGTTGATCCCCAACACTAAGGTCTGAGCACCAGTGGCGGATCCAGGAACGATTTGGGCTAGGGGCTAGGGGCTCATCTAGATATGATTTTGTATTAACCCTGCGATAGGAATATCTTTTTCAATTTACAACACAATGAAGAAGTTAAGAAACATTGTAATCATTCAATAGGAGCCATGAACTACAACATTAAGGCACCAATGCATAAAGTAGTTCAATGAAAAAACACTAACAAAAATTACACAAACCTGGCTAAACCACACAATGAAAATTATGGTTTATAATAAACCAAATGTAGGGTATTGCCTTTAAAACCACTCATATCTGTTCAAACAAATGTGACAAGAAGGAAAACACAATAATAAATTACACATAAGTACTCGACTGAAGTAAATTGTTAAACAAACACTATTTATGACTTGACTGTCATCGTGAATCATTGTGCATTTTATTTGATTGCCAATACATCATATTACCAATAGGTTTATTCCCATATCTTGTTCAGCTAGATAATATAGACAAAGAATAATTATGATAAAACAAATAACTAATTACATCATAATTTAAAGTGTTATTACATCTGTTATAACTTATTTTAAAATAAAGTTTATGTAGTTATCGCAAAAACGTAAGATATAATACTTTATAATATGATGAACAGACAAACCTTGTAAATGTTTTTTGATGTTTCTCTATAACTGTTAGAACAGTACCCCTATCATGAGTATTTGTGATGTATAGTTTCGTTAACGTAAGCATATTTTGAATTTAAAATACAGCAGTCCTGGAACATTTTGATAAAATTTTATACAATTTGCACATTTTAAAAAATACAGAGAAATTAATTAAGTAGGTATTTAATTTATATAAATATTGTGTAACAAACGTGTATTTTGAATTCAAAATATGCTTATGTTAACGATACTACACGTCAAAAAAACTCATGATCAGGGTACAGATGAAGATGATTTTTATCATACAGATTTTTCAATACCTTACAGTGTCCTCACATAATTAGGGTATCAATAGAAATTGTAATGGGATTTGTTGAAAATAACCATTCTTGTCCATTCTTCTCCTTAGGAATCTACATTGTGGTACGGGCAACTAGCTTCAACTTATGGATTTAAAAACAGAGCGACAACTGTTTCTTTGCATTCAAAAGTGTCTGTGAATGGTCTAATTGAAATGTTTTGACTTTTATTTCAATTAGACCATTCACAGACACTTAGTCGTAAGGTATTAAGGATGTATGGTATGGTGTGATGAGGATGGTATGGTATGGCATAGAAAAGATTTCCAAAACAAGATCAAAATAATACTTACTTGAAATCGAATAGGGGCTAGGTACTGCTTCTGCTAAAAGGCCTACTCAACTCAGTATAAAGAATTCTTATCCTTGGCAACTACTTATCAACACATCATGTTAAATTATCATTATCACCACGTAATTTCGAAACACAATGATAAAACAACAAGATTTTAGATTCGTGCCGTGTGAACGTGACAGACGAACGAAACAGAAATAGGGATGTCAAAAAATAATCGATATGGAAAAAATCGATTTTTTTTTGATAAAAATCGATTTTTATAATCAATTCAATAATTGAAATAATCGATTAATAAAAGTCGATTTTTTTTTCACTGCCTTTTTTGTTATCGAAGACGACGACAGTTTACGAGCGTCAATAAATTGACGGACGACAGTTAACGACGTCATACTTTTTGTATGTTGAAAACAAAGTTTCGTAAGTTTCGTTAATGTTATTAAAACTGTCAATAGATAGCGTCAAGTCGTCAACGGAATACTAAGTTTCGCGGAATGTAAGTATGTTGCGTAAACTTAATAAAAGCTATTGTAATAATGTCTTAGGTTTTCGCGATTATTACACATTATAATAAAACAAGTTTAAACGGATTAATCGCGTATATTACAGAGTTTTCCTGACGTTTCGAACACTTTGCAGCGTTCGTGGTCGCAGGACGACTGAGGTGGTAGGCGTCATGACAGCTAATTTATAGAAAAATTATTCTCGATCTACCCGCACAATCGATTCAATCGATATTATTCGAATCGTACTCGTTTCGATGCACACAATAATCGCTCACGGTGTCTCGATGTTTTGTAGTCCGGTGTGAAGTTTGGGACTTGATTATTTTAAGAACTGGATTCCAAACAGGTGGTAATTGCCAACCATCCTCTCTATTGAAATTAGGATGTTTTTTAATTTCAATAGCCTCGCGAAGCATTCTAGGTACATATCGGTTCTCCTTTGCGAGGATTTGAGGTTGATCAAAACGTAGGAAATGGTTGGGTTTGCCTAGGGCATGCTCACACACTGCAGACTTTGTAGAGCGCACGTTTTTGACGTCAGCTATGTGTTCTTTAACTCTAGTGGCTATACTGCGCTTTGTTTGCCCTATGTATGATAGCCCACAATCACAGTCAATCTTGTAGACCCCTGCATCTTGTAAAGGAATATGACACTTCACAGGTCTAAGAAATTGGCTAATCTTTCTATGTGGCTTGAAGTAGGTTTTTATAGAAGCACGCTTCAAGATATGACTAATTTTGTCAGTGACCCCTCTTATAAAGGGTAGAACAGCAGGTCGACGATCAACTGAGATGGGCTTCGGGCGGCTTTTGCGACGGGGATGTGGAGCACGTAAATTGTTCTGTTTCAGAACTTGCTTCACATGATGAAGTTCCCCTGCCAGATGGTTGGCGTCGCAGATGCCATGTGCTCTCTGTAACAAAGATTTAGCCACAGTAGCTAACTGACTAGGATGGTGGTGAGATTCACCGTTAAGGTACCTATCTGTATGGGTAGGCTTTCTGTACACTGTATGACTAACAGAATGATCGGGATTATGAATAAGTCGTATATCAAGGAAGGCTAAGGACTTGTTATTTTCTAATTCCATAGTGAACTGAATTTTACTGTGTATGGAATTTAGATGATCTAAGAATGCAGGGACCCTATTGTGAGGCAGGGCAGTGAAAGTGTCATCAACGTATCTTTTAAAAATCTTTGGTATAACCGGGGCCGATAGGAGTGCTCCTCTTTCAAACTCCTCCATGAAGATGTCGGCCACCACAGGGGAAACTGGTGAACCCATGGCTACACCGTCGATTTGAAGATAGAACTCATTGTCCCACAATAGGTAGCCGCTGGTGAGGCAATGTTCTAGCAACTCTGCATATTGTAAAGGCATGTCTTGATCACTTAACCGTTTTTTTACGACTTCCAAGCAGTCCTTAACCGGTAAGTTAGTGAATAAGGACTGTACATCGAAACTAACCATCACCTCATCTTCAGCCAGTGTTAGGTCTTTTATTTGGCTGACGAAATGATAAGAATCCTTCACATATGTGTTAGACTTTCCACGAAGTTGTGAGAGTATCTTCGCTAGATGTTGTGCCAGTTTGTAAGTTGGTGTGTCAATCTGGCTTACTATTGGTCGTAAAGGAGCATTTTCTTTGTGTATTTTTGGCAGCCCATACAGTTTTGGTGGTTTCGCGCATGATGGTATAAGTAATTTAACGTCCAATTCTAAGGTGTCGGAGTATTTAGATATTAAATCAGAAGTTTTCTTCAGAATTCTATTAGTTGGGTCTTTGTTAACCTTTTTGTAAGTATTTTCATCCGACAAAAGGTCTCGAATTTTCTGATTATAATCGGACGTGTCCATTATAACTGTCGCATTACCCTTGTCCGCACGAAGAATAGTTAGGTCTGGGTCTTTACTAACGTTTTTAAGAGCGAGGTACTCGTCACGTGAAAGATTTGGTTTAGGTGGTTTACTACGACGCAGTACAGCGGAGATATCCTGACGAATCGCTTCCAAATCATCTTTTTTCACGTTATTTTTTATAAGACAGTCCTCGACATTGCATATTATATCTTCGTACGGGATTTTTTTAGGTGCTAGCGCGAAATTTAGGCCCTTTTTTAGGACATTAACGGTGTTTTTGTCCAGAGATTTTGTAGAAAGATTTACAACCGGATCAATAATATTCGATTGTGACATTTGCTCGGAAGCATGTTTATAGCTCGTATTTTTGGTGTTTTGGTTTTGGCCACACAGTTTTTCATACTTTTTAATTTGTCTTTGTGTGTATTCATTGAATTTCGTGGTGGCCCTTTTACTATTGATAGTTAAGCATTTGGAATAGTCGGATGTAGATAGTTTGTTCTGCAATTCTCTGGACAAAATCTCAATTTCATTACTAATTTTGTGGGCATCTGTACGGTGTTGGCGGATAAGATTTTTCAATAATTTTAGGCTTGCCTGATGTAGAATGCTTGCGCTTCCAAGTATGTCCTTTTTAGGAGATATTCTTACACATACTGGAATGATGTTGTTATCCCGGCATCTCTTCAAGAAATTTAATGATGCGAGTAACCGGGCGCGCTGAGTCATACGGCACTCCACCTGGCGCACTTTATCGGCGAATTCCAGTCCGTACTGGTTCACATAATAATGTCTTAGGTTTTCGCGATTATTACACATTATAATAAAACAAGTTTAAACGGATTAATCGCGTATATTACAGAGTTTTCCTGACGTTTCGAACACTTTGCAGCGTTCGTGGTCGCAGGACGACTGAGGTGGTAGGCGTCATGACAGCTAATTTATAGAAAAATTATTCTCGATCTACCCGCACAATCGATTCAATCGATATTATTCGAATCGTACTCGTTTCGATGCACACAATAATCGCTCACGGTGTCTCGATGTTTTGTAGTCCGGTGTGAAGTTTGGGACTTGATTATTTTAAGAACTGGATTCCAAACAGGTGGTAATTGCCAACCATCCTCTCTATTGAAATTAGGATGTTTTTTAATTTCAATAGCCTCGCGAAGCATTCTAGGTACATATCGGTTCTCCTTTGCGAGGATTTGAGGTTGATCAAAACGTAGGAAATGGTTGGGTTTGCCTAGGGCATGCTCACACACTGCAGACTTTGTAGAGCGCACGTTTTTGACGTCAGCTATGTGTTCTTTAACTCTAGTGGCTATACTGCGCTTTGTTTGCCCTATGTATGATAGCCCACAATCACAGTCAATCTTGTAGACCCCTGCATCTTGTAAAGGAATATGACACTTCACAGGTCTAAGAAATTGGCTAATCTTTCTATGTGGCTTGAAGTAGGTTTTTATAGAAGCACGCTTCAAGATATGACTAATTTTGTCAGTGACCCCTCTTATAAAGGGTAGAACAGCAGGTCGACGATCAACTGAGATGGGCTTCGGGCGGCTTTTGCGACGGGGATGTGGAGCACGTAAATTGTTCTGTTTCAGAACTTGCTTCACATGATGAAGTTCCCCTGCCAGATGGTTGGCGTCGCAGATGCCATGTGCTCTCTGTAACAAAGATTTAGCCACAGTAGCTAACTGACTAGGATGGTGGTGAGATTCACCGTTAAGGTACCTATCTGTATGGGTAGGCTTTCTGTACACTGTATGACTAACAGAATGATCGGGATTATGAATAAGTCGTATATCAAGGAAGGCTAAGGACTTGTTATTTTCTAATTCCATAGTGAACTGAATTTTACTGTGTATGGAATTTAGATGATCTAAGAATGCAGGGACCCTATTGTGAGGCAGGGCAGTGAAAGTGTCATCAACGTATCTTTTAAAAATCTTTGGTATAACCGGGGCCGATAGGAGTGCTCCTCTTTCAAACTCCTCCATGAAGATGTCGGCCACCACAGGGGAAACTGGTGAACCCATGGCTACACCGTCGATTTGAAGATAGAACTCATTGTCCCACAATAGGTAGCCGCTGGTGAGGCAATGTTCTAGCAACTCTGCATATTGTAAAGGCATGTCTTGATCACTTAACCGTTTTTTTACGACTTCCAAGCAGTCCTTAACCGGTAAGTTAGTGAATAAGGACTGTACATCGAAACTAACCATCACCTCATCTTCAGCCAGTGTTAGGTCTTTTATTTGGCTGACGAAATGATAAGAATCCTTCACATATGTGTTAGACTTTCCACGAAGTTGTGAGAGTATCTTCGCTAGATGTTGTGCCAGTTTGTAAGTTGGTGTGTCAATCTGGCTTACTATTGGTCGTAAAGGAGCATTTTCTTTGTGTATTTTTGGCAGCCCATACAGTTTTGGTGGTTTCGCGCATGATGGTATAAGTAATTTAACGTCCAATTCTAAGGTGTCGGAGTATTTAGATATTAAATCAGAAGTTTTCTTCAGAATTCTATTAGTTGGGTCTTTGTTAACCTTTTTGTAAGTATTTTCATCCGACAAAAGGTCTCGAATTTTCTGATTATAATCGGACGTGTCCATTATAACTGTCGCATTACCCTTGTCCGCACGAAGAATAGTTAGGTCTGGGTCTTTACTAACGTTTTTAAGAGCGAGGTACTCGTCACGTGAAAGATTTGGTTTAGGTGGTTTACTACGACGCAGTACAGCGGAGATATCCTGACGAATCGCTTCCAAATCATCTTTTTTCACGTTATTTTTTATAAGACAGTCCTCGACATTGCATATTATATCTTCGTACGGGATTTTTTTAGGTGCTAGCGCGAAATTTAGGCCCTTTTTTAGGACATTAACGGTGTTTTTGTCCAGAGATTTTGTAGAAAGATTTACAACCGGATCAATAATATTCGATTGTGACATTTGCTCGGAAGCATGTTTATAGCTCGTATTTTTGGTGTTTTGGTTTTGGCCACACAGTTTTTCATACTTTTTAATTTGTCTTTGTGTGTATTCATTGAATTTCGTGGTGGCCCTTTTACTATTGATAGTTAAGCATTTGGAATAGTCGGATGTAGATAGTTTGTTCTGCAATTCTCTGGACAAAATCTCAATTTCATTACTAATTTTGTGGGCATCTGTACGGTGTTGGCGGATAAGATTTTTCAATAATTTTAGGCTTGCCTGATGTAGAATGCTTGCGCTTCCAAGTATGTCCTTTTTAGGAGATATTCTTACACATACTGGAATGATGTTGTTATCCCGGCATCTCTTCAAGAAATTTAATGATGCGAGTAACCGGGCGCGCTGAGTCATACGGCACTCCACCTGGCGCACTTTATCGGCGAATTCCAGTCCGTACTGGTTCACATAATAATGTCTTAGGTTTTCGCGATTATTACACATTATAATAAAACAAGTTTAAACGGATTAATCGCGTATATTACAGAGTTTTCCTGACGTTTCGAACACTTTGCAGCGTTCGTGGTCGCAGGACGACTGAGGTGGTAGGCGTCATGACAGCTAATTTATAGAAAAATTATTCTCGATCTACCCGCACAATCGATTCAATCGATATTATTCGAATCGTACTCGTTTCGATGCACACAATAATCGCTCACGGTGTCTCGATGTTTTGTAGTCCGGTGTGAAGTTTGGGACTTGATTATTTTAAGAACTGGATTCCAAACAGGTGGTAATTGCCAACCATCCTCTCTATTGAAATTAGGATGTTTTTTAATTTCAATAGCCTCGCGAAGCATTCTAGGTACATATCGGTTCTCCTTTGCGAGGATTTGAGGTTGATCAAAACGTAGGAAATGGTTGGGTTTGCCTAGGGCATGCTCACACACTGCAGACTTTGTAGAGCGCACGTTTTTGACGTCAGCTATGTGTTCTTTAACTCTAGTGGCTATACTGCGCTTTGTTTGCCCTATGTATGATAGCCCACAATCACAGTCAATCTTGTAGACCCCTGCATCTTGTAAAGGAATATGACACTTCACAGGTCTAAGAAATTGGCTAATCTTTCTATGTGGCTTGAAGTAGGTTTTTATAGAAGCACGCTTCAAGATATGACTAATTTTGTCAGTGACCCCTCTTATAAAGGGTAGAACAGCAGGTCGACGATCAACTGAGATGGGCTTCGGGCGGCTTTTGCGACGGGGATGTGGAGCACGTAAATTGTTCTGTTTCAGAACTTGCTTCACATGATGAAGTTCCCCTGCCAGATGGTTGGCGTCGCAGATGCCATGTGCTCTCTGTAACAAAGATTTAGCCACAGTAGCTAACTGACTAGGATGGTGGTGAGATTCACCGTTAAGGTACCTATCTGTATGGGTAGGCTTTCTGTACACTGTATGACTAACAGAATGATCGGGATTATGAATAAGTCGTATATCAAGGAAGGCTAAGGACTTGTTATTTTCTAATTCCATAGTGAACTGAATTTTACTGTGTATGGAATTTAGATGATCTAAGAATGCAGGGACCCTATTGTGAGGCAGGGCAGTGAAAGTGTCATCAACGTATCTTTTAAAAATCTTTGGTATAACCGGGGCCGATAGGAGTGCTCCTCTTTCAAACTCCTCCATGAAGATGTCGGCCACCACAGGGGAAACTGGTGAACCCATGGCTACACCGTCGATTTGAAGATAGAACTCATTGTCCCACAATAGGTAGCCGCTGGTGAGGCAATGTTCTAGCAACTCTGCATATTGTAAAGGCATGTCTTGATCACTTAACCGTTTTTTTACGACTTCCAAGCAGTCCTTAACCGGTAAGTTAGTGAATAAGGACTGTACATCGAAACTAACCATCACCTCATCTTCAGCCAGTGTTAGGTCTTTTATTTGGCTGACGAAATGATAAGAATCCTTCACATATGTGTTAGACTTTCCACGAAGTTGTGAGAGTATCTTCGCTAGATGTTGTGCCAGTTTGTAAGTTGGTGTGTCAATCTGGCTTACTATTGGTCGTAAAGGAGCATTTTCTTTGTGTATTTTTGGCAGCCCATACAGTTTTGGTGGTTTCGCGCATGATGGTATAAGTAATTTAACGTCCAATTCTAAGGTGTCGGAGTATTTAGATATTAAATCAGAAGTTTTCTTCAGAATTCTATTAGTTGGGTCTTTGTTAACCTTTTTGTAAGTATTTTCATCCGACAAAAGGTCTCGAATTTTCTGATTATAATCGGACGTGTCCATTATAACTGTCGCATTACCCTTGTCCGCACGAAGAATAGTTAGGTCTGGGTCTTTACTAACGTTTTTAAGAGCGAGGTACTCGTCACGTGAAAGATTTGGTTTAGGTGGTTTACTACGACGCAGTACAGCGGAGATATCCTGACGAATCGCTTCCAAATCATCTTTTTTCACGTTATTTTTTATAAGACAGTCCTCGACATTGCATATTATATCTTCGTACGGGATTTTTTTAGGTGCTAGCGCGAAATTTAGGCCCTTTTTTAGGACATTAACGGTGTTTTTGTCCAGAGATTTTGTAGAAAGATTTACAACCGGATCAATAATATTCGATTGTGACATTTGCTCGGAAGCATGTTTATAGCTCGTATTTTTGGTGTTTTGGTTTTGGCCACACAGTTTTTCATACTTTTTAATTTGTCTTTGTGTGTATTCATTGAATTTCGTGGTGGCCCTTTTACTATTGATAGTTAAGCATTTGGAATAGTCGGATGTAGATAGTTTGTTCTGCAATTCTCTGGACAAAATCTCAATTTCATTACTAATTTTGTGGGCATCTGTACGGTGTTGGCGGATAAGATTTTTCAATAATTTTAGGCTTGCCTGATGTAGAATGCTTGCGCTTCCAAGTATGTCCTTTTTAGGAGATATTCTTACACATACTGGAATGATGTTGTTATCCCGGCATCTCTTCAAGAAATTTAATGATGCGAGTAACCGGGCGCGCTGAGTCATACGGCACTCCACCTGGCGCACTTTATCGGCGAATTCCAGTCCGTACTGGTTCACATAATAATGTCTTAGGTTTTCGCGATTATTACACATTATAATAAAACAAGTTTAAACGGATTAATCGCGTATATTACAGAGTTTTCCTGACGTTTCGAACACTTTGCAGCGTTCGTGGTCGCAGGACGACTGAGGTGGTAGGCGTCATGACAGCTAATTTATAGAAAAATTATTCTCGATCTACCCGCACAATCGATTCAATCGATATTATTCGAATCGTACTCGTTTCGATGCACACAATAATCGCTCACGGTGTCTCGATGTTTTGTAGTCCGGTGTGAAGTTTGGGACTTGATTATTTTAAGAACTGGATTCCAAACAGGTGGTAATTGCCAACCATCCTCTCTATTGAAATTAGGATGTTTTTTAATTTCAATAGCCTCGCGAAGCATTCTAGGTACATATCGGTTCTCCTTTGCGAGGATTTGAGGTTGATCAAAACGTAGGAAATGGTTGGGTTTGCCTAGGGCATGCTCACACACTGCAGACTTTGTAGAGCGCACGTTTTTGACGTCAGCTATGTGTTCTTTAACTCTAGTGGCTATACTGCGCTTTGTTTGCCCTATGTATGATAGCCCACAATCACAGTCAATCTTGTAGACCCCTGCATCTTGTAAAGGAATATGACACTTCACAGGTCTAAGAAATTGGCTAATCTTTCTATGTGGCTTGAAGTAGGTTTTTATAGAAGCACGCTTCAAGATATGACTAATTTTGTCAGTGACCCCTCTTATAAAGGGTAGAACAGCAGGTCGACGATCAACTGAGATGGGCTTCGGGCGGCTTTTGCGACGGGGATGTGGAGCACGTAAATTGTTCTGTTTCAGAACTTGCTTCACATGATGAAGTTCCCCTGCCAGATGGTTGGCGTCGCAGATGCCATGTGCTCTCTGTAACAAAGATTTAGCCACAGTAGCTAACTGACTAGGATGGTGGTGAGATTCACCGTTAAGGTACCTATCTGTATGGGTAGGCTTTCTGTACACTGTATGACTAACAGAATGATCGGGATTATGAATAAGTCGTATATCAAGGAAGGCTAAGGACTTGTTATTTTCTAATTCCATAGTGAACTGAATTTTACTGTGTATGGAATTTAGATGATCTAAGAATGCAGGGACCCTATTGTGAGGCAGGGCAGTGAAAGTGTCATCAACGTATCTTTTAAAAATCTTTGGTATAACCGGGGCCGATAGGAGTGCTCCTCTTTCAAACTCCTCCATGAAGATGTCGGCCACCACAGGGGAAACTGGTGAACCCATGGCTACACCGTCGATTTGAAGATAGAACTCATTGTCCCACAATAGGTAGCCGCTGGTGAGGCAATGTTCTAGCAACTCTGCATATTGTAAAGGCATGTCTTGATCACTTAACCGTTTTTTTACGACTTCCAAGCAGTCCTTAACCGGTAAGTTAGTGAATAAGGACTGTACATCGAAACTAACCATCACCTCATCTTCAGCCAGTGTTAGGTCTTTTATTTGGCTGACGAAATGATAAGAATCCTTCACATATGTGTTAGACTTTCCACGAAGTTGTGAGAGTATCTTCGCTAGATGTTGTGCCAGTTTGTAAGTTGGTGTGTCAATCTGGCTTACTATTGGTCGTAAAGGAGCATTTTCTTTGTGTATTTTTGGCAGCCCATACAGTTTTGGTGGTTTCGCGCATGATGGTATAAGTAATTTAACGTCCAATTCTAAGGTGTCGGAGTATTTAGATATTAAATCAGAAGTTTTCTTCAGAATTCTATTAGTTGGGTCTTTGTTAACCTTTTTGTAAGTATTTTCATCCGACAAAAGGTCTCGAATTTTCTGATTATAATCGGACGTGTCCATTATAACTGTCGCATTACCCTTGTCCGCACGAAGAATAGTTAGGTCTGGGTCTTTACTAACGTTTTTAAGAGCGAGGTACTCGTCACGTGAAAGATTTGGTTTAGGTGGTTTACTACGACGCAGTACAGCGGAGATATCCTGACGAATCGCTTCCAAATCATCTTTTTTCACGTTATTTTTTATAAGACAGTCCTCGACATTGCATATTATATCTTCGTACGGGATTTTTTTAGGTGCTAGCGCGAAATTTAGGCCCTTTTTTAGGACATTAACGGTGTTTTTGTCCAGAGATTTTGTAGAAAGATTTACAACCGGATCAATAATATTCGATTGTGACATTTGCTCGGAAGCATGTTTATAGCTCGTATTTTTGGTGTTTTGGTTTTGGCCACACAGTTTTTCATACTTTTTAATTTGTCTTTGTGTGTATTCATTGAATTTCGTGGTGGCCCTTTTACTATTGATAGTTAAGCATTTGGAATAGTCGGATGTAGATAGTTTGTTCTGCAATTCTCTGGACAAAATCTCAATTTCATTACTAATTTTGTGGGCATCTGTACGGTGTTGGCGGATAAGATTTTTCAATAATTTTAGGCTTGCCTGATGTAGAATGCTTGCGCTTCCAAGTATGTCCTTTTTAGGAGATATTCTTACACATACTGGAATGATGTTGTTATCCCGGCATCTCTTCAAGAAATTTAATGATGCGAGTAACCGGGCGCGCTGAGTCATACGGCACTCCACCTGGCGCACTTTATCGGCGAATTCCAGTCCGTACTGGTTCACATAATAATGTCTTAGGTTTTCGCGATTATTACACATTATAATAAAACAAGTTTAAACGGATTAATCGCGTATATTACAGAGTTTTCCTGACGTTTCGAACACTTTGCAGCGTTCGTGGTCGCAGGACGACTGAGGTGGTAGGCGTCATGACAGCTAATTTATAGAAAAATTATTCTCGATCTACCCGCACAATCGATTCAATCGATATTATTCGAATCGTACTCGTTTCGATGCACACAATAATCGCTCACGGTGTCTCGATGTTTTGTAGTCCGGTGTGAAGTTTGGGACTTGATTATTTTAAGAACTGGATTCCAAACAGGTGGTAATTGCCAACCATCCTCTCTATTGAAATTAGGATGTTTTTTAATTTCAATAGCCTCGCGAAGCATTCTAGGTACATATCGGTTCTCCTTTGCGAGGATTTGAGGTTGATCAAAACGTAGGAAATGGTTGGGTTTGCCTAGGGCATGCTCACACACTGCAGACTTTGTAGAGCGCACGTTTTTGACGTCAGCTATGTGTTCTTTAACTCTAGTGGCTATACTGCGCTTTGTTTGCCCTATGTATGATAGCCCACAATCACAGTCAATCTTGTAGACCCCTGCATCTTGTAAAGGAATATGACACTTCACAGGTCTAAGAAATTGGCTAATCTTTCTATGTGGCTTGAAGTAGGTTTTTATAGAAGCACGCTTCAAGATATGACTAATTTTGTCAGTGACCCCTCTTATAAAGGGTAGAACAGCAGGTCGACGATCAACTGAGATGGGCTTCGGGCGGCTTTTGCGACGGGGATGTGGAGCACGTAAATTGTTCTGTTTCAGAACTTGCTTCACATGATGAAGTTCCCCTGCCAGATGGTTGGCGTCGCAGATGCCATGTGCTCTCTGTAACAAAGATTTAGCCACAGTAGCTAACTGACTAGGATGGTGGTGAGATTCACCGTTAAGGTACCTATCTGTATGGGTAGGCTTTCTGTACACTGTATGACTAACAGAATGATCGGGATTATGAATAAGTCGTATATCAAGGAAGGCTAAGGACTTGTTATTTTCTAATTCCATAGTGAACTGAATTTTACTGTGTATGGAATTTAGATGATCTAAGAATGCAGGGACCCTATTGTGAGGCAGGGCAGTGAAAGTGTCATCAACGTATCTTTTAAAAATCTTTGGTATAACCGGGGCCGATAGGAGTGCTCCTCTTTCAAACTCCTCCATGAAGATGTCGGCCACCACAGGGGAAACTGGTGAACCCATGGCTACACCGTCGATTTGAAGATAGAACTCATTGTCCCACAATAGGTAGCCGCTGGTGAGGCAATGTTCTAGCAACTCTGCATATTGTAAAGGCATGTCTTGATCACTTAACCGTTTTTTTACGACTTCCAAGCAGTCCTTAACCGGTAAGTTAGTGAATAAGGACTGTACATCGAAACTAACCATCACCTCATCTTCAGCCAGTGTTAGGTCTTTTATTTGGCTGACGAAATGATAAGAATCCTTCACATATGTGTTAGACTTTCCACGAAGTTGTGAGAGTATCTTCGCTAGATGTTGTGCCAGTTTGTAAGTTGGTGTGTCAATCTGGCTTACTATTGGTCGTAAAGGAGCATTTTCTTTGTGTATTTTTGGCAGCCCATACAGTTTTGGTGGTTTCGCGCATGATGGTATAAGTAATTTAACGTCCAATTCTAAGGTGTCGGAGTATTTAGATATTAAATCAGAAGTTTTCTTCAGAATTCTATTAGTTGGGTCTTTGTTAACCTTTTTGTAAGTATTTTCATCCGACAAAAGGTCTCGAATTTTCTGATTATAATCGGACGTGTCCATTATAACTGTCGCATTACCCTTGTCCGCACGAAGAATAGTTAGGTCTGGGTCTTTACTAACGTTTTTAAGAGCGAGGTACTCGTCACGTGAAAGATTTGGTTTAGGTGGTTTACTACGACGCAGTACAGCGGAGATATCCTGACGAATCGCTTCCAAATCATCTTTTTTCACGTTATTTTTTATAAGACAGTCCTCGACATTGCATATTATATCTTCGTACGGGATTTTTTTAGGTGCTAGCGCGAAATTTAGGCCCTTTTTTAGGACATTAACGGTGTTTTTGTCCAGAGATTTTGTAGAAAGATTTACAACCGGATCAATAATATTCGATTGTGACATTTGCTCGGAAGCATGTTTATAGCTCGTATTTTTGGTGTTTTGGTTTTGGCCACACAGTTTTTCATACTTTTTAATTTGTCTTTGTGTGTATTCATTGAATTTCGTGGTGGCCCTTTTACTATTGATAGTTAAGCATTTGGAATAGTCGGATGTAGATAGTTTGTTCTGCAATTCTCTGGACAAAATCTCAATTTCATTACTAATTTTGTGGGCATCTGTACGGTGTTGGCGGATAAGATTTTTCAATAATTTTAGGCTTGCCTGATGTAGAATGCTTGCGCTTCCAAGTATGTCCTTTTTAGGAGATATTCTTACACATACTGGAATGATGTTGTTATCCCGGCATCTCTTCAAGAAATTTAATGATGCGAGTAACCGGGCGCGCTGAGTCATACGGCACTCCACCTGGCGCACTTTATCGGCGAATTCCAGTCCGTACTGGTTCACATAATAATGTCTTAGGTTTTCGCGATTATTACACATTATAATAAAACAAGTTTAAACGGATTAATCGCGTATATTACAGAGTTTTCCTGACGTTTCGAACACTTTGCAGCGTTCGTGGTCGCAGGACGACTGAGGTGGTAGGCGTCATGACAGCTAATTTATAGAAAAATTATTCTCGATCTACCCGCACAATCGATTCAATCGATATTATTCGAATCGTACTCGTTTCGATGCACACAATAATCGCTCACGGTGTCTCGATGTTTTGTAGTCCGGTGTGAAGTTTGGGACTTGATTATTTTAAGAACTGGATTCCAAACAGGTGGTAATTGCCAACCATCCTCTCTATTGAAATTAGGATGTTTTTTAATTTCAATAGCCTCGCGAAGCATTCTAGGTACATATCGGTTCTCCTTTGCGAGGATTTGAGGTTGATCAAAACGTAGGAAATGGTTGGGTTTGCCTAGGGCATGCTCACACACTGCAGACTTTGTAGAGCGCACGTTTTTGACGTCAGCTATGTGTTCTTTAACTCTAGTGGCTATACTGCGCTTTGTTTGCCCTATGTATGATAGCCCACAATCACAGTCAATCTTGTAGACCCCTGCATCTTGTAAAGGAATATGACACTTCACAGGTCTAAGAAATTGGCTAATCTTTCTATGTGGCTTGAAGTAGGTTTTTATAGAAGCACGCTTCAAGATATGACTAATTTTGTCAGTGACCCCTCTTATAAAGGGTAGAACAGCAGGTCGACGATCAACTGAGATGGGCTTCGGGCGGCTTTTGCGACGGGGATGTGGAGCACGTAAATTGTTCTGTTTCAGAACTTGCTTCACATGATGAAGTTCCCCTGCCAGATGGTTGGCGTCGCAGATGCCATGTGCTCTCTGTAACAAAGATTTAGCCACAGTAGCTAACTGACTAGGATGGTGGTGAGATTCACCGTTAAGGTACCTATCTGTATGGGTAGGCTTTCTGTACACTGTATGACTAACAGAATGATCGGGATTATGAATAAGTCGTATATCAAGGAAGGCTAAGGACTTGTTATTTTCTAATTCCATAGTGAACTGAATTTTACTGTGTATGGAATTTAGATGATCTAAGAATGCAGGGACCCTATTGTGAGGCAGGGCAGTGAAAGTGTCATCAACGTATCTTTTAAAAATCTTTGGTATAACCGGGGCCGATAGGAGTGCTCCTCTTTCAAACTCCTCCATGAAGATGTCGGCCACCACAGGGGAAACTGGTGAACCCATGGCTACACCGTCGATTTGAAGATAGAACTCATTGTCCCACAATAGGTAGCCGCTGGTGAGGCAATGTTCTAGCAACTCTGCATATTGTAAAGGCATGTCTTGATCACTTAACCGTTTTTTTACGACTTCCAAGCAGTCCTTAACCGGTAAGTTAGTGAATAAGGACTGTACATCGAAACTAACCATCACCTCATCTTCAGCCAGTGTTAGGTCTTTTATTTGGCTGACGAAATGATAAGAATCCTTCACATATGTGTTAGACTTTCCACGAAGTTGTGAGAGTATCTTCGCTAGATGTTGTGCCAGTTTGTAAGTTGGTGTGTCAATCTGGCTTACTATTGGTCGTAAAGGAGCATTTTCTTTGTGTATTTTTGGCAGCCCATACAGTTTTGGTGGTTTCGCGCATGATGGTATAAGTAATTTAACGTCCAATTCTAAGGTGTCGGAGTATTTAGATATTAAATCAGAAGTTTTCTTTAGAATTCTATTAGTTGGGTCTTTGTTAACCTTTTTGTAAGTATTTTCATCCGACAAAAGGTCTCGAATTTTCTGATTATAATCGGACGTGTCCATTATAACTGTCGCATTACCCTTGTCCGCACGAAGAATAGTTAGGTCTGGGTCTTTACTAACGTTTTTAAGAGCGAGGTACTCGTCACGTGAAAGATTTGGTTTAGGTGGTTTACTACGACGCAGTACAGCGGAGATATCCTGACGAATCGCTTCCAAATCATCTTTTTTCACGTTATTTTTTATAAGACAGTCCTCGACATTGCATATTATATCTTCGTACGGGATTTTTTTAGGTGCTAGCGCGAAATTTAGGCCCTTTTTTAGGACATTAACGGTGTTTTTGTCCAGAGATTTTGTAGAAAGATTTACAACCGGATCAATAATATTCGATTGTGACATTTGCTCGGAAGCATGTTTATAGCTCGTATTTTTGGTGTTTTGGTTTTGGCCACACAGTTTTTCATACTTTTTAATTTGTCTTTGTGTGTATTCATTGAATTTCGTGGTGGCCCTTTTACTATTGATAGTTAAGCATTTGGAATAGTCGGATGTAGATAGTTTGTTCTGCAATTCTCTGGACAAAATCTCAATTTCATTACTAATTTTGTGGGCATCTGTACGGTGTTGGCGGATAAGATTTTTCAATAATTTTAGGCTTGCCTGATGTAGAATGCTTGCGCTTCCAAGTATGTCCTTTTTAGGAGATATTCTTACACATACTGGAATGATGTTGTTATCCCGGCATCTCTTCAAGAAATTTAATGATGCGAGTAACCGGGCGCGCTGAGTCATACGGCACTCCACCTGGCGCACTTTATCGGCGAATTCCAGTCCGTACTGGTTCACATAATAATGTCTTAGGTTTTCGCGATTATTACACATTATAATAAAACAAGTTTAAACGGATTAATCGCGTATATTACAGAGTTTTCCTGACGTTTCGAACACTTTGCAGCGTTCGTGGTCGCAGGACGACTGAGGTGGTAGGCGTCATGACAGCTAATTTATAGAAAAATTATTCTCGATCTACCCGCACAATCGATTCAATCGATATTATTCGAATCGTACTCGTTTCGATGCACACAATAATCGCTCACGGTGTCTCGATGTTTTGTAGTCCGGTGTGAAGTTTGGGACTTGATTATTTTAAGAACTGGATTCCAAACAGGTGGTAATTGCCAACCATCCTCTCTATTGAAATTAGGATGTTTTTTAATTTCAATAGCCTCGCGAAGCATTCTAGGTACATATCGGTTCTCCTTTGCGAGGATTTGAGGTTGATCAAAACGTAGGAAATGGTTGGGTTTGCCTAGGGCATGCTCACACACTGCAGACTTTGTAGAGCGCACGTTTTTGACGTCAGCTATGTGTTCTTTAACTCTAGTGGCTATACTGCGCTTTGTTTGCCCTATGTATGATAGCCCACAATCACAGTCAATCTTGTAGACCCCTGCATCTTGTAAAGGAATATGACACTTCACAGGTCTAAGAAATTGGCTAATCTTTCTATGTGGCTTGAAGTAGGTTTTTATAGAAGCACGCTTCAAGATATGACTAATTTTGTCAGTGACCCCTCTTATAAAGGGTAGAACAGCAGGTCGACGATCAACTGAGATGGGCTTCGGGCGGCTTTTGCGACGGGGATGTGGAGCACGTAAATTGTTCTGTTTCAGAACTTGCTTCACATGATGAAGTTCCCCTGCCAGATGGTTGGCGTCGCAGATGCCATGTGCTCTCTGTAACAAAGATTTAGCCACAGTAGCTAACTGACTAGGATGGTGGTGAGATTCACCGTTAAGGTACCTATCTGTATGGGTAGGCTTTCTGTACACTGTATGACTAACAGAATGATCGGGATTATGAATAAGTCGTATATCAAGGAAGGCTAAGGACTTGTTATTTTCTAATTCCATAGTGAACTGAATTTTACTGTGTATGGAATTTAGATGATCTAAGAATGCAGGGACCCTATTGTGAGGCAGGGCAGTGAAAGTGTCATCAACGTATCTTTTAAAAATCTTTGGTATAACCGGGGCCGATAGGAGTGCTCCTCTTTCAAACTCCTCCATGAAGATGTCGGCCACCACAGGGGAAACTGGTGAACCCATGGCTACACCGTCGATTTGAAGATAGAACTCATTGTCCCACAATAGGTAGCCGCTGGTGAGGCAATGTTCTAGCAACTCTGCATATTGTAAAGGCATGTCTTGATCACTTAACCGTTTTTTTACGACTTCCAAGCAGTCCTTAACCGGTAAGTTAGTGAATAAGGACTGTACATCGAAACTAACCATCACCTCATCTTCAGCCAGTGTTAGGTCTTTTATTTGGCTGACGAAATGATAAGAATCCTTCACATATGTGTTAGACTTTCCACGAAGTTGTGAGAGTATCTTCGCTAGATGTTGTGCCAGTTTGTAAGTTGGTGTGTCAATCTGGCTTACTATTGGTCGTAAAGGAGCATTTTCTTTGTGTATTTTTGGCAGCCCATACAGTTTTGGTGGTTTCGCGCATGATGGTATAAGTAATTTAACGTCCAATTCTAAGGTGTCGGAGTATTTAGATATTAAATCAGAAGTTTTCTTCAGAATTCTATTAGTTGGGTCTTTGTTAACCTTTTTGTAAGTATTTTCATCCGACAAAAGGTCTCGAATTTTCTGATTATAATCGGACGTGTCCATTATAACTGTCGCATTACCCTTGTCCGCACGAAGAATAGTTAGGTCTGGGTCTTTACTAACGTTTTTAAGAGCGAGGTACTCGTCACGTGAAAGATTTGGTTTAGGTGGTTTACTACGACGCAGTACAGCGGAGATATCCTGACGAATCGCTTCCAAATCATCTTTTTTCACGTTATTTTTTATAAGACAGTCCTCGACATTGCATATTATATCTTCGTACGGGATTTTTTTAGGTGCTAGCGCGAAATTTAGGCCCTTTTTTAGGACATTAACGGTGTTTTTGTCCAGAGATTTTGTAGAAAGATTTACAACCGGATCAATAATATTCGATTGTGACATTTGCTCGGAAGCATGTTTATAGCTCGTATTTTTGGTGTTTTGGTTTTGGCCACACAGTTTTTCATACTTTTTAATTTGTCTTTGTGTGTATTCATTGAATTTCGTGGTGGCCCTTTTACTATTGATAGTTAAGCATTTGGAATAGTCGGATGTAGATAGTTTGTTCTGCAATTCTCTGGACAAAATCTCAATTTCATTACTAATTTTGTGGGCATCTGTACGGTGTTGGCGGATAAGATTTTTCAATAATTTTAGGCTTGCCTGATGTAGAATGCTTGCGCTTCCAAGTATGTCCTTTTTAGGAGATATTCTTACACATACTGGAATGATGTTGTTATCCCGGCATCTCTTCAAGAAATTTAATGATGCGAGTAACCGGGCGCGCTGAGTCATACGGCACTCCACCTGGCGCACTTTATCGGCGAATTCCAGTCCGTACTGGTTCACATAATAATGTCTTAGGTTTTCGCGATTATTACACATTATAATAAAACAAGTTTAAACGGATTAATCGCGTATATTACAGAGTTTTCCTGACGTTTCGAACACTTTGCAGCGTTCGTGGTCGCAGGACGACTGAGGTGGTAGGCGTCATGACAGCTAATTTATAGAAAAATTATTCTCGATCTACCCGCACAATCGATTCAATCGATATTATTCGAATCGTACTCGTTTCGATGCACACAATAATCGCTCACGGTGTCTCGATGTTTTGTAGTCCGGTGTGAAGTTTGGGACTTGATTATTTTAAGAACTGGATTCCAAACAGGTGGTAATTGCCAACCATCCTCTCTATTGAAATTAGGATGTTTTTTAATTTCAATAGCCTCGCGAAGCATTCTAGGTACATATCGGTTCTCCTTTGCGAGGATTTGAGGTTGATCAAAACGTAGGAAATGGTTGGGTTTGCCTAGGGCATGCTCACACACTGCAGACTTTGTAGAGCGCACGTTTTTGACGTCAGCTATGTGTTCTTTAACTCTAGTGGCTATACTGCGCTTTGTTTGCCCTATGTATGATAGCCCACAACCACAGTCAATCTTGTAGACCCCTGCATCTTGTAAAGGAATATGACACTTCACAGGTCTAAGAAATTGGCTAATCTTTCTATGTGGCTTGAAGTAGGTTTTTATAGAAGCACGCTTCAAGATATGACTAATTTTGTCAGTGACCCCTCTTATAAAGGGTAGAACAGCAGGTCGACGATCAACTGAGATGGGCTTCGGGCGGCTTTTGCGACGGGGATGTGGAGCACGTAAATTGTTCTGTTTCAGAACTTGCTTCACATGATGAAGTTCCCCTGCCAGATGGTTGGCGTCGCAGATGCCATGTGCTCTCTGTAACAAAGATTTAGCCACAGTAGCTAACTGACTAGGATGGTGGTGAGATTCACCGTTAAGGTACCTATCTGTATGGGTAGGCTTTCTGTACACTGTATGACTAACAGAATGATCGGGATTATGAATAAGTCGTATATCAAGGAAGGCTAAGGACTTGTTATTTTCTAATTCCATAGTGAACTGAATTTTACTGTGTATGGAATTTAGATGATCTAAGAATGCAGGGACCCTATTGTGAGGCAGGGCAGTGAAAGTGTCATCAACGTATCTTTTAAAAATCTTTGGTATAACCGGGGCCGATAGGAGTGCTCCTCTTTCAAACTCCTCCATGAAGATGTCGGCCACCACAGGGGAAACTGGTGAACCCATGGCTACACCGTCGATTTGAAGATAGAACTCATTGTCCCACAATAGGTAGCCGCTGGTGAGGCAATGTTCTAGCAACTCTGCATATTGTAAAGGCATGTCTTGATCACTTAACCGTTTTTTTACGACTTCCAAGCAGTCCTTAACCGGTAAGTTAGTGAATAAGGACTGTACATCGAAACTAACCATCACCTCATCTTCAGCCAGTGTTAGGTCTTTTATTTGGCTGACGAAATGATAAGAATCCTTCACATATGTGTTAGACTTTCCACGAAGTTGTGAGAGTATCTTCGCTAGATGTTGTGCCAGTTTGTAAGTTGGTGTGTCAATCTGGCTTACTATTGGTCGTAAAGGAGCATTTTCTTTGTGTATTTTTGGCAGCCCATACAGTTTTGGTGGTTTCGCGCATGATGGTATAAGTAATTTAACGTCCAATTCTAAGGTGTCGGAGTATTTAGATATTAAATCAGAAGTTTTCTTCAGAATTCTATTAGTTGGGTCTTTGTTAACCTTTTTGTAAGTATTTTCATCCGACAAAAGGTCTCGAATTTTCTGATTATAATCGGACGTGTCCATTATAACTGTCGCATTACCCTTGTCCGCACGAAGAATAGTTAGGTCTGGGTCTTTACTAACGTTTTTAAGAGCGAGGTACTCGTCACGTGAAAGATTTGGTTTAGGTGGTTTACTACGACGCAGTACAGCGGAGATATCCTGACGAATCGCTTCCAAATCATCTTTTTTCACGTTATTTTTTATAAGACAGTCCTCGACATTGCATATTATATCTTCGTACGGGATTTTTTTAGGTGCTAGCGCGAAATTTAGGCCCTTTTTTAGGACATTAACGGTGTTTTTGTCCAGAGATTTTGTAGAAAGATTTACAACCGGATCAATAATATTCGATTGTGACATTTGCTCGGAAGCATGTTTATAGCTCGTATTTTTGGTGTTTTGGTTTTGGCCACACAGTTTTTCATACTTTTTAATTTGTCTTTGTGTGTATTCATTGAATTTCGTGGTGGCCCTTTTACTATTGATAGTTAAGCATTTGGAATAGTCGGATGTAGATAGTTTGTTCTGCAATTCTCTGGACAAAATCTCAATTTCATTACTAATTTTGTGGGCATCTGTACGGTGTTGGCGGATAAGATTTTTCAATAATTTTAGGCTTGCCTGATGTAGAATGCTTGCGCTTCCAAGTATGTCCTTTTTAGGAGATATTCTTACACATACTGGAATGATGTTGTTATCCCGGCATCTCTTCAAGAAATTTAATGATGCGAGTAACCGGGCGCGCTGAGTCATACGGCACTCCACCTGGCGCACTTTATCGGCGAATTCCAGTCCGTACTGGTTCACATAATAATGTCTTAGGTTTTCGCGATTATTACACATTATAATAAAACAAGTTTAAACGGATTAATCGCGTATATTACAGAGTTTTCCTGACGTTTCGAACACTTTGCAGCGTTCGTGGTCGCAGGACGACTGAGGTGGTAGGCGTCATGACAGCTAATTTATAGAAAAATTATTCTCGATCTACCCGCACAATCGATTCAATCGATATTATTCGAATCGTACTCGTTTCGATGCACACAATAATCGCTCACGGTGTCTCGATGTTTTGTAGTCCGGTGTGAAGTTTGGGACTTGATTATTTTAAGAACTGGATTCCAAACAGGTGGTAATTGCCAACCATCCTCTCTATTGAAATTAGGATGTTTTTTAATTTCAATAGCCTCGCGAAGCATTCTAGGTACATATCGGTTCTCCTTTGCGAGGATTTGAGGTTGATCAAAACGTAGGAAATGGTTGGGTTTGCCTAGGGCATGCTCACACACTGCAGACTTTGTAGAGCGCACGTTTTTGACGTCAGCTATGTGTTCTTTAACTCTAGTGGCTATACTGCGCTTTGTTTGCCCTATGTATGATAGCCCACAATCACAGTCAATCTTGTAGACCCCTGCATCTTGTAAAGGAATATGACACTTCACAGGTCTAAGAAATTGGCTAATCTTTCTATGTGGCTTGAAGTAGGTTTTTATAGAAGCACGCTTCAAGATATGACTAATTTTGTCAGTGACCCCTCTTATAAAGGGTAGAACAGCAGGTCGACGATCAACTGAGATGGGCTTCGGGCGGCTTTTGCGACGGGGATGTGGAGCACGTAAATTGTTCTGTTTCAGAACTTGCTTCACATGATGAAGTTCCCCTGCCAGATGGTTGGCGTCGCAGATGCCATGTGCTCTCTGTAACAAAGATTTAGCCACAGTAGCTAACTGACTAGGATGGTGGTGAGATTCACCGTTAAGGTACCTATCTGTATGGGTAGGCTTTCTGTACACTGTATGACTAACAGAATGATCGGGATTATGAATAAGTCGTATATCAAGGAAGGCTAAGGACTTGTTATTTTCTAATTCCATAGTGAACTGAATTTTACTGTGTATGGAATTTAGATGATCTAAGAATGCAGGGACCCTATTGTGAGGCAGGGCAGTGAAAGTGTCATCAACGTATCTTTTAAAAATCTTTGGTATAACCGGGGCCGATAGGAGTGCTCCTCTTTCAAACTCCTCCATGAAGATGTCGGCCACCACAGGGGAAACTGGTGAACCCATGGCTACACCGTCGATTTGGGACAATGAGTTCTATCTTCAAATCGACGGTGTAGCCATGGGTTCACCAGTTTCCCCTGTGGTGGCCGACATCTTCATGGAGGAGTTTGAAAGAGGAGCACTCCTATCGGCCCCGGTTATACCAAAGATTTTTAAAAGATACGTTGATGACACTTTCACTGCCCTGCCTCACAATAGGGTCCCTGCATTCTTAGATCATCTAAATTCCATACACAGTAAAATTCAGTTCACTATGGAATTAGAAAATAACAAGTCCTTAGCCTTCCTTGATATACGACTTATTCATAATCCCGATCATTCTGTTAGTCATACAGTGTACAGAAAGCCTACCCATACAGATAGGTACCTTAACGGTGAATCTCACCACCATCCTAGTCAGTTAGCTACTGTGGCTAAATCTTTGTTACAGAGAGCACATGGCATCTGCGACGCCAACCATCTGGCAGGGGAACTTCATCATGTGAAGCAAGTTCTGAAACAGAACAATTTACGTGCTCCACATCCCCGTCGCAAAAGCCGCCCGAAGCCCATCTCAGTTGATCGTCGACCTGCTGTTCTACCCTTTATAAGAGGGGTCACTGACAAAATTAGTCATATCTTGAAGCGTGCTTCTATAAAAACCTACTTCAAGCCACATAGAAAGATTAGCCAATTTCTTAGACCTGTGAAGTGTCATATTCCTTTACAAGATGCAGGGGTCTACAAGATTGACTGTGATTGTGGGCTATCATACATAGGGCAAACAAAGCGCAGTATAGCCACTAGAGTTAAAGAACACATAGCTGACGTCAAAAACGTGCGCTCTACAAAGTCTGCAGTGTGTGAGCATGCCCTAGGCAAACCCAACCATTTCCTACGTTTTGATCAACCTCAAATCCTCGCAAAGGAGAACCGATATGTACCTAGAATGCTTCGCGAGGCTATTGAAATTAAAAAACATCCTAATTTCAATAGAGAGGATGGTTGGCAATTACCACCTGTTTGGAATCCAGTTCTTAAAATAATCAAGTCCCAAACTTCACACCGGACTACAAAACATCGAGACACCGTGAGCGATTATTGTGTGCATCGAAACGAGTACGATTCGAATAATATCGATTGAATCGATTGTGCGGGTAGATCGAGAATAATTTTTCTATAAATTAGCTGTCATGACGCCTACCACCTCAGTCGTCCTGCGACCACGAACGCTGCAAAGTGTTCGAAACGTCAGGAAAACTCTGTAATATACGCGATTAATCCGTTTAAACTTGTTTTATTATAATGTGTAATAATCGCGAAAACCTAAGACATTATTATGTGAACCAGTACGGACTGGAATTCGCCGATAAAGTGCGCCAGGTGGAGTGCCGTATGACTCAGCGCGCCCGGTTACTCGCATCATTAAATTTCTTGAAGAGATGCCGGGATAACAACATCATTCCAGTATGTGTAAGAATATCTCCTAAAAAGGACATACTTGGAAGCGCAAGCATTCTACATCAGGCAAGCCTAAAATTATTGAAAAATCTTATCCGCCAACACCGTACAGATGCCCACAAAATTAGTAATGAAATTGAGATTTTGTCCAGAGAATTGCAGAACAAACTATCTACATCCGACTATTCCAAATGCTTAACTATCAATAGTAAAAGGGCCACCACGAAATTCAATGAATACACACAAAGACAAATTAAAAAGTATGAAAAACTGTGTGGCCAAAACCAAAACACCAAAAATACGAGCTATAAACATGCTTCCGAGCAAATGTCACAATCGAATATTATTGATCCGGTTGTAAATCTTTCTACAAAATCTCTGGACAAAAACACCGTTAATGTCCTAAAAAAGGGCCTAAATTTCGCGCTAGCACCTAAAAAAATCCCGTACGAAGATATAATATGCAATGTCGAGGACTGTCTTATAAAAAATAACGTGAAAAAAGATGATTTGGAAGCGATTCGTCAGGATATCTCCGCTGTACTGCGTCGTAGTAAACCACCTAAACCAAATCTTTCACGTGACGAGTACCTCGCTCTTAAAAACGTTAGTAAAGACCCAGACCTAACTATTCTTCGTGCGGACAAGGGTAATGCGACAGTTATAATGGACACGTCCGATTATAATCAGAAAATTCGAGACCTTTTGTCGGATGAAAATACTTACAAAAAGGTTAACAAAGACCCAACTAATAGAATTCTGAAGAAAACTTCTGATTTAATATCTAAATACTCCGACACCTTAGAATTGGACGTTAAATTACTTATACCATCATGCGCGAAACCACCAAAACTGTATGGGCTGCCAAAAATACACAAAGAAAATGCTCCTTTACGACCAATAGTAAGCCAGATTGACACACCAACTTACAAACTGGCACAACATCTAGCGAAGATACTCTCACAACTTCGTGGAAAGTCTAACACATATGTGAAGGATTCTTATCATTTCGTCAGCCAAATAAAAGACCTAACACTGGCTGAAGATGAGGTGATGGTTAGTTTCGATGTACAGTCCTTATTCACTAACTTACCGGTTAAGGACTGCTTGGAAGTCGTAAAAAAACGGTTAAGTGATCAAGACATGCCTTTACAATATGCAGAGTTGCTAGAACATTGCCTCACCAGCGGCTACCTATTGTGGGACAATGAGTTCTATCTTCAAATCGACGGTGTAGCCATGGGTTCACCAGTTTCCCCTGTGGTGGCCGACATCTTCATGGAGGAGTTTGAAAGAGGAGCACTCCTATCGGCCCCGGTTATACCAAAGATTTTTAAAAGATACGTTGATGACACTTTCACTGCCCTGCCTCACAATAGGGTCCCTGCATTCTTAGATCATCTAAATTCCATACACAGTAAAATTCAGTTCACTATGGAATTAGAAAATAACAAGTCCTTAGCCTTCCTTGATATACGACTTATTCATAATCCCGATCATTCTGTTAGTCATACAGTGTACAGAAAGCCTACCCATACAGATAGGTACCTTAACGGTGAATCTCACCACCATCCTAGTCAGTTAGCTACTGTGGCTAAATCTTTGTTACAGAGAGCACATGGCATCTGCGACGCCAACCATCTGGCAGGGGAACTTCATCATGTGAAGCAAGTTCTGAAACAGAACAATTTACGTGCTCCACATCCCCGTCGCAAAAGCCGCCCGAAGCCCATCTCAGTTGATCGTCGACCTGCTGTTCTACCCTTTATAAGAGGGGTCACTGACAAAATTAGTCATATCTTGAAGCGTGCTTCTATAAAAACCTACTTCAAGCCACATAGAAAGATTAGCCAATTTCTTAGACCTGTGAAGTGTCATATTCCTTTACAAGATGCAGGGGTCTACAAGATTGACTGTGATTGTGGGCTATCATACATAGGGCAAACAAAGCGCAGTATAGCCACTAGAGTTAAAGAACACATAGCTGACGTCAAAAACGTGCGCTCTACAAAGTCTGCAGTGTGTGAGCATGCCCTAGGCAAACCCAACCATTTCCTACGTTTTGATCAACCTCAAATCCTCGCAAAGGAGAACCGATATGTACCTAGAATGCTTCGCGAGGCTATTGAAATTAAAAAACATCCTAATTTCAATAGAGAGGATGGTTGGCAATTACCACCTGTTTGGAATCCAGTTCTTAAAATAATCAAGTCCCAAACTTCACACCGGACTACAAAACATCGAGACACCGTGAGCGATTATTGTGTGCATCGAAACGAGTACGATTCGAATAATATCGATTGAATCGATTGTGCGGGTAGATCGAGAATAATTTTTCTATAAATTAGCTGTCATGACGCCTACCACCTCAGTCGTCCTGCGACCACGAACGCTGCAAAGTGTTCGAAACGTCAGGAAAACTCTGTAATATACGCGATTAATCCGTTTAAACTTGTTTTATTATAATGTGTAATAATCGCGAAAACCTAAGACATTATTATGTGAACCAGTACGGACTGGAATTCGCCGATAAAGTGCGCCAGGTGGAGTGCCGTATGACTCAGCGCGCCCGGTTACTCGCATCATTAAATTTCTTGAAGAGATGCCGGGATAACAACATCATTCCAGTATGTGTAAGAATATCTCCTAAAAAGGACATACTTGGAAGCGCAAGCATTCTACATCAGGCAAGCCTAAAATTATTGAAAAATCTTATCCGCCAACACCGTACAGATGCCCACAAAATTAGTAATGAAATTGAGATTTTGTCCAGAGAATTGCAGAACAAACTATCTACATCCGACTATTCCAAATGCTTAACTATCAATAGTAAAAGGGCCACCACGAAATTCAATGAATACACACAAAGACAAATTAAAAAGTATGAAAAACTGTGTGGCCAAAACCAAAACACCAAAAATACGAGCTATAAACATGCTTCCGAGCAAATGTCACAATCGAATATTATTGATCCGGTTGTAAATCTTTCTACAAAATCTCTGGACAAAAACACCGTTAATGTCCTAAAAAAGGGCCTAAATTTCGCGCTAGCACCTAAAAAAATCCCGTACGAAGATATAATATGCAATGTCGAGGACTGTCTTATAAAAAATAACGTGAAAAAAGATGATTTGGAAGCGATTCGTCAGGATATCTCCGCTGTACTGCGTCGTAGTAAACCACCTAAACCAAATCTTTCACGTGACGAGTACCTCGCTCTTAAAAACGTTAGTAAAGACCCAGACCTAACTATTCTTCGTGCGGACAAGGGTAATGCGACAGTTATAATGGACACGTCCGATTATAATCAGAAAATTCGAGACCTTTTGTCGGATGAAAATACTTACAAAAAGGTTAACAAAGACCCAACTAATAGAATTCTGAAGAAAACTTCTGATTTAATATCTAAATACTCCGACACCTTAGAATTGGACGTTAAATTACTTATACCATCATGCGCGAAACCACCAAAACTGTATGGGCTGCCAAAAATACACAAAGAAAATGCTCCTTTACGACCAATAGTAAGCCAGATTGACACACCAACTTACAAACTGGCACAACATCTAGCGAAGATACTCTCACAACTTCGTGGAAAGTCTAACACATATGTGAAGGATTCTTATCATTTCGTCAGCCAAATAAAAGACCTAACACTGGCTGAAGATGAGGTGATGGTTAGTTTCGATGTACAGTCCTTATTCACTAACTTACCGGTTAAGGACTGCTTGGAAGTCGTAAAAAAACGGTTAAGTGATCAAGACATGCCTTTACAATATGCAGAGTTGCTAGAACATTGCCTCACCAGCGGCTACCTATTGTGGGACAATGAGTTCTATCTTCAAATCGACGGTGTAGCCATGGGTTCACCAGTTTCCCCTGTGGTGGCCGACATCTTCATGGAGGAGTTTGAAAGAGGAGCACTCCTATCGGCCCCGGTTATACCAAAGATTTTTAAAAGATACGTTGATGACACTTTCACTGCCCTGCCTCACAATAGGGTCCCTGCATTCTTAGATCATCTAAATTCCATACACAGTAAAATTCAGTTCACTATGGAATTAGAAAATAACAAGTCCTTAGCCTTCCTTGATATACGACTTATTCATAATCCCGATCATTCTGTTAGTCATACAGTGTACAGAAAGCCTACCCATACAGATAGGTACCTTAACGGTGAATCTCACCACCATCCTAGTCAGTTAGCTACTGTGGCTAAATCTTTGTTACAGAGAGCACATGGCATCTGCGACGCCAACCATCTGGCAGGGGAACTTCATCATGTGAAGCAAGTTCTGAAACAGAACAATTTACGTGCTCCACATCCCCGTCGCAAAAGCCGCCCGAAGCCCATCTCAGTTGATCGTCGACCTGCTGTTCTACCCTTTATAAGAGGGGTCACTGACAAAATTAGTCATATCTTGAAGCGTGCTTCTATAAAAACCTACTTCAAGCCACATAGAAAGATTAGCCAATTTCTTAGACCTGTGAAGTGTCATATTCCTTTACAAGATGCAGGGGTCTACAAGATTGACTGTGATTGTGGGCTATCATACATAGGGCAAACAAAGCGCAGTATAGCCACTAGAGTTAAAGAACACATAGCTGACGTCAAAAACGTGCGCTCTACAAAGTCTGCAGTGTGTGAGCATGCCCTAGGCAAACCCAACCATTTCCTACGTTTTGATCAACCTCAAATCCTCGCAAAGGAGAACCGATATGTACCTAGAATGCTTCGCGAGGCTATTGAAATTAAAAAACATCCTAATTTCAATAGAGAGGATGGTTGGCAATTACCACCTGTTTGGAATCCAGTTCTTAAAATAATCAAGTCCCAAACTTCACACCGGACTACAAAACATCGAGACACCGTGAGCGATTATTGTGTGCATCGAAACGAGTACGATTCGAATAATATCGATTGAATCGATTGTGCGGGTAGATCGAGAATAATTTTTCTATAAATTAGCTGTCATGACGCCTACCACCTCAGTCGTCCTGCGACCACGAACGCTGCAAAGTGTTCGAAACGTCAGGAAAACTCTGTAATATACGCGATTAATCCGTTTAAACTTGTTTTATTATAATGTGTAATAATCGCGAAAACCTAAGACATTATTATGTGAACCAGTACGGACTGGAATTCGCCGATAAAGTGCGCCAGGTGGAGTGCCGTATGACTCAGCGCGCCCGGTTACTCGCATCATTAAATTTCTTGAAGAGATGCCGGGATAACAACATCATTCCAGTATGTGTAAGAATATCTCCTAAAAAGGACATACTTGGAAGCGCAAGCATTCTACATCAGGCAAGCCTAAAATTATTGAAAAATCTTATCCGCCAACACCGTACAGATGCCCACAAAATTAGTAATGAAATTGAGATTTTGTCCAGAGAATTGCAGAACAAACTATCTACATCCGACTATTCCAAATGCTTAACTATCAATAGTAAAAGGGCCACCACGAAATTCAATGAATACACACAAAGACAAATTAAAAAGTATGAAAAACTGTGTGGCCAAAACCAAAACACCAAAAATACGAGCTATAAACATGCTTCCGAGCAAATGTCACAATCGAATATTATTGATCCGGTTGTAAATCTTTCTACAAAATCTCTGGACAAAAACACCGTTAATGTCCTAAAAAAGGGCCTAAATTTCGCGCTAGCACCTAAAAAAATCCCGTACGAAGATATAATATGCAATGTCGAGGACTGTCTTATAAAAAATAACGTGAAAAAAGATGATTTGGAAGCGATTCGTCAGGATATCTCCGCTGTACTGCGTCGTAGTAAACCACCTAAACCAAATCTTTCACGTGACGAGTACCTCGCTCTTAAAAACGTTAGTAAAGACCCAGACCTAACTATTCTTCGTGCGGACAAGGGTAATGCGACAGTTATAATGGACACGTCCGATTATAATCAGAAAATTCGAGACCTTTTGTCGGATGAAAATACTTACAAAAAGGTTAACAAAGACCCAACTAATAGAATTCTGAAGAAAACTTCTGATTTAATATCTAAATACTCCGACACCTTAGAATTGGACGTTAAATTACTTATACCATCATGCGCGAAACCACCAAAACTGTATGGGCTGCCAAAAATACACAAAGAAAATGCTCCTTTACGACCAATAGTAAGCCAGATTGACACACCAACTTACAAACTGGCACAACATCTAGCGAAGATACTCTCACAACTTCGTGGAAAGTCTAACACATATGTGAAGGATTCTTATCATTTCGTCAGCCAAATAAAAGACCTAACACTGGCTGAAGATGAGGTGATGGTTAGTTTCGATGTACAGTCCTTATTCACTAACTTACCGGTTAAGGACTGCTTGGAAGTCGTAAAAAAACGGTTAAGTGATCAAGACATGCCTTTACAATATGCAGAGTTGCTAGAACATTGCCTCACCAGCGGCTACCTATTGTGGGACAATGAGTTCTATCTTCAAATCGACGGTGTAGCCATGGGTTCACCAGTTTCCCCTGTGGTGGCCGACATCTTCATGGAGGAGTTTGAAAGAGGAGCACTCCTATCGGCCCCGGTTATACCAAAGATTTTTAAAAGATACGTTGATGACACTTTCACTGCCCTGCCTCACAATAGGGTCCCTGCATTCTTAGATCATCTAAATTCCATACACAGTAAAATTCAGTTCACTATGGAATTAGAAAATAACAAGTCCTTAGCCTTCCTTGATATACGACTTATTCATAATCCCGATCATTCTGTTAGTCATACAGTGTACAGAAAGCCTACCCATACAGATAGGTACCTTAACGGTGAATCTCACCACCATCCTAGTCAGTTAGCTACTGTGGCTAAATCTTTGTTACAGAGAGCACATGGCATCTGCGACGCCAACCATCTGGCAGGGGAACTTCATCATGTGAAGCAAGTTCTGAAACAGAACAATTTACGTGCTCCACATCCCCGTCGCAAAAGCCGCCCGAAGCCCATCTCAGTTGATCGTCGACCTGCTGTTCTACCCTTTATAAGAGGGGTCACTGACAAAATTAGTCATATCTTGAAGCGTGCTTCTATAAAAACCTACTTCAAGCCACATAGAAAGATTAGCCAATTTCTTAGACCTGTGAAGTGTCATATTCCTTTACAAGATGCAGGGGTCTACAAGATTGACTGTGATTGTGGGCTATCATACATAGGGCAAACAAAGCGCAGTATAGCCACTAGAGTTAAAGAACACATAGCTGACGTCAAAAACGTGCGCTCTACAAAGTCTGCAGTGTGTGAGCATGCCCTAGGCAAACCCAACCATTTCCTACGTTTTGATCAACCTCAAATCCTCGCAAAGGAGAACCGATATGTACCTAGAATGCTTCGCGAGGCTATTGAAATTAAAAAACATCCTAATTTCAATAGAGAGGATGGTTGGCAATTACCACCTGTTTGGAATCCAGTTCTTAAAATAATCAAGTCCCAAACTTCACACCGGACTACAAAACATCGAGACACCGTGAGCGATTATTGTGTGCATCGAAACGAGTACGATTCGAATAATATCGATTGAATCGATTGTGCGGGTAGATCGAGAATAATTTTTCTATAAATTAGCTGTCATGACGCCTACCACCTCAGTCGTCCTGCGACCACGAACGCTGCAAAGTGTTCGAAACGTCAGGAAAACTCTGTAATATACGCGATTAATCCGTTTAAACTTGTTTTATTATAATGTGTAATAATCGCGAAAACCTAAGACATTATTATGTGAACCAGTACGGACTGGAATTCGCCGATAAAGTGCGCCAGGTGGAGTGCCGTATGACTCAGCGCGCCCGGTTACTCGCATCATTAAATTTCTTGAAGAGATGCCGGGATAACAACATCATTCCAGTATGTGTAAGAATATCTCCTAAAAAGGACATACTTGGAAGCGCAAGCATTCTACATCAGGCAAGCCTAAAATTATTGAAAAATCTTATCCGCCAACACCGTACAGATGCCCACAAAATTAGTAATGAAATTGAGATTTTGTCCAGAGAATTGCAGAACAAACTATCTACATCCGACTATTCCAAATGCTTAACTATCAATAGTAAAAGGGCCACCACGAAATTCAATGAATACACACAAAGACAAATTAAAAAGTATGAAAAACTGTGTGGCCAAAACCAAAACACCAAAAATACGAGCTATAAACATGCTTCCGAGCAAATGTCACAATCGAATATTATTGATCCGGTTGTAAATCTTTCTACAAAATCTCTGGACAAAAACACCGTTAATGTCCTAAAAAAGGGCCTAAATTTCGCGCTAGCACCTAAAAAAATCCCGTACGAAGATATAATATGCAATGTCGAGGACTGTCTTATAAAAAATAACGTGAAAAAAGATGATTTGGAAGCGATTCGTCAGGATATCTCCGCTGTACTGCGTCGTAGTAAACCACCTAAACCAAATCTTTCACGTGACGAGTACCTCGCTCTTAAAAACGTTAGTAAAGACCCAGACCTAACTATTCTTCGTGCGGACAAGGGTAATGCGACAGTTATAATGGACACGTCCGATTATAATCAGAAAATTCGAGACCTTTTGTCGGATGAAAATACTTACAAAAAGGTTAACAAAGACCCAACTATTAGAATTCTGAAGAAAACTTCTGATTTAATATCTAAATACTCCGACACCTTAGAATTGGACGTTAAATTACTTATACCATCATGCGCGAAACCACCAAAACTGTATGGGCTGCCAAAAATACACAAAGAAAATGCTCCTTTACGACCAATAGTAAGCCAGATTGACACACCAACTTACAAACTGGCACAACATCTAGCGAAGATACTCTCACAACTTCGTGGAAAGTCTAACACATATGTGAAGGATTCTTATCATTTCGTCAGCCAAATAAAAGACCTAACACTGGCTGAAGATGAGGTGATGGTTAGTTTCGATGTACAGTCCTTATTCACTAACTTACCGGTTAAGGACTGCTTGGAAGTCGTAAAAAAACGGTTAAGTGATCAAGACATGCCTTTACAATATGCAGAGTTGCTAGAACATTGCCTCACCAGCGGCTACCTATTGTGGGACAATGAGTTCTATCTTCAAATCGACGGTGTAGCCATGGGTTCACCAGTTTCCCCTGTGGTGGCCGACATCTTCATGGAGGAGTTTGAAAGAGGAGCACTCCTATCGGCCCCGGTTATACCAAAGATTTTTAAAAGATACGTTGATGACACTTTCACTGCCCTGCCTCACAATAGGGTCCCTGCATTCTTAGATCATCTAAATTCCATACACAGTAAAATTCAGTTCACTATGGAATTAGAAAATAACAAGTCCTTAGCCTTCCTTGATATACGACTTATTCATAATCCCGATCATTCTGTTAGTCATACAGTGTACAGAAAGCCTACCCATACAGATAGGTACCTTAACGGTGAATCTCACCACCATCCTAGTCAGTTAGCTACTGTGGCTAAATCTTTGTTACAGAGAGCACATGGCATCTGCGACGCCAACCATCTGGCAGGGGAACTTCATCATGTGAAGCAAGTTCTGAAACAGAACAATTTACGTGCTCCACATCCCCGTCGCAAAAGCCGCCCGAAGCCCATCTCAGTTGATCGTCGACCTGCTGTTCTACCCTTTATAAGAGGGGTCACTGACAAAATTAGTCATATCTTGAAGCGTGCTTCTATAAAAACCTACTTCAAGCCACATAGAAAGATTAGCCAATTTCTTAGACCTGTGAAGTGTCATATTCCTTTACAAGATGCAGGGGTCTACAAGATTGACTGTGATTGTGGGCTATCATACATAGGGCAAACAAAGCGCAGTATAGCCACTAGAGTTAAAGAACACATAGCTGACGTCAAAAACGTGCGCTCTACAAAGTCTGCAGTGTGTGAGCATGCCCTAGGCAAACCCAACCATTTCCTACGTTTTGATCAACCTCAAATCCTCGCAAAGGAGAACCGATATGTACCTAGAATGCTTCGCGAGGCTATTGAAATTAAAAAACATCCTAATTTCAATAGAGAGGATGGTTGGCAATTACCACCTGTTTGGAATCCAGTTCTTAAAATAATCAAGTCCCAAACTTCACACCGGACTACAAAACATCGAGACACCGTGAGCGATTATTGTGTGCATCGAAACGAGTACGATTCGAATAATATCGATTGAATCGATTGTGCGGGTAGATCGAGAATAATTTTTCTATAAATTAGCTGTCATGACGCCTACCACCTCAGTCGTCCTGCGACCACGAACGCTGCAAAGTGTTCGAAACGTCAGGAAAACTCTGTAATATACGCGATTAATCCGTTTAAACTTGTTTTATTATAAAGCTATTGTAATCTTCTCTCTGATAAATCAAGAAAGAGACGGAAATAAGTAAGACACGTCGGAAACTCTGAATGTGACGATTAAGGGTCTCCCCACATTTATCGACGCGGAATCGGCTAACATCGGTCAAAAAAGCCTTCATGTCTACGAAATAAGGGTGTTACTAACAGGCGCGGCCCCAGGGGGCGGGGGGTAACGGGGGACATGACCCCCCCAAAATCGTACAAAAATGCGCCAAACACTTATTCTTATTCACGGTATAGCACGTCGGCATTAATCGGTATGACCCCCCCTAAAGCCTTTAGCTGCGGAATGACCCCCCCAAAATCGTTGGCTGCAACCGCGCTGGTTACTTATACCATTCGCATCGGCTCGGCTCGGACGAAAAAAAAATAAAAAAAACAATTTTTGCTATAATCGATATTATTTTTCGTTTATTCATTGTTTATACATTCGTTTATTTATTTTTATTATTATCTCTTTATTCATTTTATTTACATATATTTTACATTTTTAAATATTTCAATAAAAAATTAATACATTTTTTTTAATTAATATTATTATTTTAAGTTTCTTTTTGTTGCACGGGACTTTACAAAGTCCCGGACCTTTCGAAGGCGTGCGTGGGGCCGAAGCCAACACGTAGAGGCCCTTTACAACAAACTTACAATATACAGGGTGGCAGGTTAAACAGTGGAAATATTTTAAGGAGTCATTGTACTGATCATTATGAACAACTTTTATTATGGGACCAACCCTGAAATCGCGAAAAAAAAATCAGCTGTTCCATACATTTTGTTGAGTTAAGTGAACATAAATGTATGGAACAGCTGATTTTTTTTTCGCGATTTCAGGTAATAGTAAAAGTTGTTCATAATGATAAGTACAGTGACCTCTTAAAATATTTCCACTGTCTAACCTGCCACCCTGTATAAAATGTAATGGTGCCACAGCTGGCGATTATCCCTGTATGCACTATATAAATGCACCCAAGGAGAAACCCCAGCTGTGCAGAACTATTGCAAACATGTGGAGAAAAACTACTTGGGCTATTGTGATGGGATGGTAGTGGATTGGTTTTGGGGAACTATGGGAACCTATGGCGCCTGTCGGAACAATGTATATTGACACGTAATAATGGCAGACGGAGACTTGCCAACTCACTAACTGGGCTCCCCGAAAATGGTTGCTCGAGTCGCAACAAGGGGGCAACAGGAACGTGAGCGGCTGAAGGGTGGAGAGGCTTTGCTGGACTTTAAACTCAGATCATTTGCTCCCTGAGGGTCCGGCATCACTGGCCCACTCACCACTTACGCTCAGCATCCACCCTTCGAGCAGTGGGGTTCTGCTCTAGCGACTCCACTCTGGACGGCCAATTAAGGCAAGCCAGAGGCGGGAGACCTGTTCCTCGTCAGTGTTCACTCCGTCCAGCCAATTAAGCTGCGGGCTTATTATTATTTATTATTAAGAAATTCGAAAAAATCGATTATTCGAAAAACAATTTTTTATCAGTTCGTTGACATCCCTAAACAGTAACAATCATATGGCTTGACTTGACAGTGACAGACACATGACATTGACAGTCAACATGACAGGACCACAGACTTAAGCCTACAATACATGTTGGCCGAGCGTTGTCGAGTGAAGGCCAATACCAACATGTAGACGGTATATTTGCCTTGTCTTGGTATCGCCCGGTGTCGCTTGCCTAGTTGGTTGAGTATAGACAAGCGCTAACGTGTATATACCTCATTTGATGTAGCTTGCCACAACTTGTAGTCGCTCGCGATCACTTGCCTCACTTCAGAGCGGTGTCGGTTTTTCTGCACAAATCAAAGGCGCTCGCGCGTGCTCGGCCAATAGTGTTCACATGTTTGTCCGCGCGCTATTATGCGGTTGACGTCAAACTTATCGAACGTCTAGACAGTAGCGCTTGCCTTTTGTCAATTTTCCTAGGCTCGCGTTGGTCTAAGCTCGGCCAACATGTATTGCAGGCTTTAGGCTGCTTGTGAACTACAGACGTTTTCAATTCGTATTCGGTTTTTTAAAATGTATAAAATAAAAACGGTCCGTGAAAAAACGTGCTGTAAACGTGTACCTAGTGCACATCAGCCCTAGCGTATTTTTTATAATAAAAACCCTGTAGGAATGCTGGCCATTTAGTAATAAATTAGGAAATGACATTAGTTTTTTTGTTTGGGTTTTGGCATTAGTCAGTTGTTGAAAGGAAAATAGTAGAAAAAATGTAAAAATAAACAACATTACAAATAAAATATTTAGAATTTATATTTTCAATGACCATCGGATTAATAGGAATTCAAGGTGAGAAACTTACTATAATAATATAATTATAAATTATTTTCTCCTGCCTCTCGTCATGAACTCATGACGAAATAACATCTCACAGAAACACGATGTATTTACTAAACACAACAACGCAGAATCGTTCGAATCGTCTCACCATCTTGTATTTAAGATATTAATTTTAGTGAATAGTAATGTTATTTATCTATTTATTTTATTTAATTAAAACTTTATTGTCAGGTAACTAAGACCCATCGATAAAATACAAAAATACAAACAATAATATAATAATTATAATAGTAATTTGATAACTATTCATAAATAATGTATGATACATAAAATAAACTCATACTTATAATATAAAGGTACATACATACCATCCATACCATCGATAGGGTGCTTGTGCACTACAGACGTTTTCAATTCGTATTCGGTTTTTTACGGATTTTTAGCCAATAGGCGTGCAGAACGATCCCCACCACTTTTTAAAATGTATGAAAAAAAAAAACGGGCCGTGAAAAACGTGCTGTAGACGTGTAGTGCACGAGCAGCCATAGAGTTACTTTTTTGAGCTTCAATAAGTGTGTTCTTGCCTTTAGATACACACATTCACAAACCTGTACCTACTTGTGTTGCGTCTCAGGTGGCTGATTTGTTGTATTTCCTTCTCATTTTTTCCTTGAATTTCATAGCTCTGTCTTTGTCTCCCAGTACCGCAAATGTAAACGTCATTGACCCCTTTCATCCCCACTCCTATCAGTCGATATTTCGCTTTTGTAATGTACACAAAGTGATACTAGTGTGAGTCGACACAGGCGTTGCGTCTGTGCAATGTATTGATGTAAACAGTCTCTTGTCATTTTATTTCAGTACGTTTGGAGGATCGTATGGAAATCTCTTCAAGGCGCATCTGAAAAACATGTGAACAGCTGATTTCGTTCTTTTTAAAATTATAGTGGACCCCAATGTGTGTATTTAAGCGGCATTTTTTGAAAATTTTGCGCCAAGAAAAGTGCGATAAAAGTCTTTGTTAGGAAGTGTGGAAAAAGGTCAGTTTTCAATGTATTTTTTCTTTAAACAATATAGAACCCGGATTATTCAAAATGATTAGCATCTTTCAAAATTAAAATCGGCCTTATTAGTTGTGTCGTTTTTAAGTGAAAACCAAATTCGAGTTTGAAAATCGAGCCTACGTTTTCTTCTACAAAATTAGGTGAGTACCCAGACTTATTTATTTACAAGAGAATAACCTTAAGGGCTGTAAGATCAATCGTAGTTTAAACCACAAGAGAGTTTAAAATCTCCCGTCTTCGATTGTTTGTTTGGGTTTTTGTATTAGAAAACAATCGAAGACGGGCGATTAAACCCTCTTCCGTGGTTAAGCTACGATTGATCTTACGGCCCTTAGTAATTAAAACCTACTCAATTATATTTTTGTAAATAAGTAGGAAGGTAATTATTAAAACAACAAACAACTTCCTTGTTCTAGGTAAATGAGAAGGTGATAAAATACGCACTCGAATTTATCGGCTGGTTGAGTAGGTAGGTAATATTTTATGGGAACAAATTTTTTGAGCTCTTATTTAAATATTCGAAATGTTATTCATGATCAGTTGAAAAACATATTTAGCAGTTATTTAATTTAATGGCGGTTGATTAATTATTGCGACAGTAAAACATGGACCGTAATAAAAAATCAATTAGTCAGATAATTCATCATACAATGTAAATTCTAAAAGTAATTGAGCAGTCCAATAACTGAATGAGCGGTAAAGATTATGGAATGAGCGGTTCGATAAATATTTCGGCAGGTAGGTACCTACTAAGCAAATTCTATGTCAATTTAATGACCTATGTTTCGAATTACGAATCATTTGAGTAACATACCTAATTAGGGTCCAAGAGCGAGCGAAGCGAGCTCGGGAACTTGCGGCACCCCAACACGGACAGGTTAGGTTCGAAGGGGTTGACGGGGGCTTCAGTAAGCGAGCAAAGCGAGCGAACGAAGCCCCCGTCAACCCCTTCGTGTTAGGTTACTTTTAACCTTGCAGACAGAAATAGGAGCCCCGCATGGCGGGGCTCCGTCGATCACCTCCCTCCCCCTTGTAAGTCCAAAAAAATTGACACTAATTTAAAAGTCAGATTTCTTACCGACCAATTCCGATTTATTACTGCCCACACGTAACCGCTCGTTCAATAATTTTTACCGCCCATTTAATTATTTTCCTGCTCAATTATATATTCACTGATCCATTTCATTATTTTTTATTACTCATTTTTGTTTACTTTACTGCTTAGTTTTAACTGCTGAACTAGTTATTAAACGTGCCATTTATAATTTGTAACTTACCAAAACCTCTATTTACAACTGCCTCTTTAAATCAGTGCCATATTTTATCCATAGGGTTAGGTAGGGTTGATCCGCATGAACAACTTCGGAAAAAAAATATCGATATCATAAAGCTTTCCCCTACCCAGTGAATGCATTCTCCCGCTCTTTTTATCGCGAATTCGCGAGTATCTAAATTGAGGATCGACATAAACTTTACTAGGTACCTAGGTACAAATGTTATTAATTAATCATGATTTAATCTTTTTTTCTGTGCACTGAGCGAGATCGCCAGCATGTTATCGATTTTGACCGTGACCTATTTATTTCTATTCGCGTGCGTATCTCCTACTTCCTCATAACAAAAACGTGTCCAAATTGTTTTACCAATCATTTACTGCTTCTGTTATTGAGCAATTAACATTAATATAATGAAAGCGATTCCGTAACAAGTGTCTTCATTAGTATTGCTGGGGCATTTCTTTGTTGCTCCATATGGGAAAACATGTTACCGTAGATAATGTAGATATGTACTAGCTTTTACTTATGTAGCAGGTACATAAGTAAAAACTAAAACTACATTGAAGGCTACTTTGACGATAGAATGTTTTCTTTAAATTATACGACAACTCGGGACAAGAACATCTACAGACTTATTTTTCTTTAAGTGATTTATTTTTCCCGCAAAAATGCGAGACCGAAGATTTACGAATAAACTACGGACTGTGAATATTTTTTATACAAAATTAGCTGGCGTGAAGAATGGCAGACACAAGATTTAAACCTACATAATATTTTTATAATAATAAAATTAATCTTCGCTCCACCATAATCGTGCGACAAAAGCGTAAAATTCCCGCGCATTGCAACATCGCGTTCAGAAATAGTGAGCCGTCCTTGTGATAATCGTGCGAAGTAACTAACTCATTCTACAGATGTTCTAGAGAACAGTAATTTATTGTAAACGTAGCCTCAATACCTACAGCTTGTTTATTGTACTTATTTAATAAATAAAAAAAACACAATCCAAGGTTCAAACCACATTCGGCCCATCCCGAACCTAACCTTTCATTTAAAAAAAATCAAGCAAATCGGTTGAATAGAACGGCTGGACGAACTCGTTTAATTCTTTTAATATAGATAGTTGATATCGATAAACAAAGGAGTATCATCACCTTCATCACTAATCTAACAAGGAACTGCACTTGTCATAGGTACCTACCAAAATCATAATTTTAATATCAGTAAACTGTAAAGGTATCTTTAGACAAGGCGAAGTAAAGGAGTGGTTTTATTACTTATAATCAGTAATGTGTTCACTGTCGCACGTGTCATGCGGCCCACGTAGGTACCTACTTGACTGTTTATCTACGACGACCTTCAAGATCCGCGTAACAACATTAATATCACAATAATTCTAAGTTACAATCACAGCAAGCATGCTAACTTTGTTCAACATAATTATTTTCAAACCGAAATTCCTTTTATTTACGACTTTTAGAAAATATCACGGATTTGTAACGGTTGTGCCTTAGGGATCTATCTTCGGACCAGTGCCTTTAGCTATTAAAGAAAGTATCTGATTACAATTATAAACAAAGATTTCGATGTAGTTTATGACGACTTAAGATTTGATATCCTTCATATTGATCATTATATCCGTCAATATAACTTAGCTAGTTTGTAATTATCATTTGATGTGGGTAATAAAATTAAATAAACGTATAATGAAGCGCAATTTATTTGTAAAAATAAATCATGAACTATGACGAAAGCCAAGAAACAGCAACTGGTAAGGGAAAAAACATGATTTTATCCAGTCACCTTTATTTACTATAATCTATGATTTGAACACTAAACACTGCGCAAAAAGAACTGCGCAGTATTATCTCGCATTGTTGGAAGTTCACAATTATTTTTTTGTCAACATTTTTCAATGTTTGCAAAGGACACGTGCTCGTCTTGTCATCAAATTAACAAGTTACAATGTGTTTGTTTCTTTTTTTTTGCAAAACTATTATGATCTAACTCTATTGTACCTACTTCGTACTTGATTATTTGTTCACGCACGAATCATTTTAGTCACAAGCTCACAAGCGTAATCTTTTTTATTTCGTCTTTTTTGCATATTTTATTTGTTTTCATTCTCAATTAATTTGGGAAACGCACGGTAAAGCAGGTTATTTGACCTGCTTCACGTCGTCTCTTTTATAATCCAGCTCATAATATTTAAATCACCAAGAAAATTATTTAAAAAATACTCTCCATTCATAGGTATAAATCTTGGGTCTACCTAAATCAAAGTCAATTTAATGTTCAGTCAGACTTTCTAATCTAATATGTTTTAAATCCAGACATTTTAAGCAAGAGATGGTAATTAAACAAATTGGTTTAGCCCGAAGTGTGGGTAGTCGAGACGTTAGGTTCGCCGCCCTTACCGACACGACGCGACGCGTCGCCCTGGGCACGCCAGGGTGGCCACCCTGTGGATGAATTCTCATTTATGCCACAAAGGAAACCACAGCGTCTACGTTCTTTTGTTTGCTCCTGAGCAATTCTGTGCTCAAACAAATGCACATGAGATGAGAATCAGATGTTGTTTGCTTAGATATGACAGATTTTGTATAGAAAATATGTCAAAAATTTAAAATGAATCATGGGATAAAGTTATGTGATGATGGTGAAATCGGCGCTTAGTTTTATGTGATTAATGCTATGTAGTATCGAATAACCACAAGTCTTCTTGATAAAATAATTAATGATGGTGCTATGCTACAGTTAGGTGCTTTTTGCCGTGGTAGAGTCTATTAACATTAGATTTGCAACAGTGATCTTTACGTTAGCAAACAACGCGTTCGATTAAAACGATACTGCCTACTCTGCAGAGCTGAGAAGTAGATATGCGATACCATAGGTAGGTCCATATAGGATAGTTATTTTACTCGAAATTGACTTGCCCCTTGATAGACTGACACGCGAAGATTATCATCAGTCAAAATTTAAAATATTAAACATTGATTTATTCTGCTTGTTGAGAGCTGTGCACGAAATGGCAATCGAAGTAAGTCGAGTACGACGCGACATAATATGTCTTCTACAATGTACAACTTATTCTAGTGCTAGTTGAACAACATGCACTATTAATTTTATTAGCCTCATTGTTTCAAGCAGGATGTGTATTGCGCTTTGTCTTTGCACTATCTCGTTAGATATCAAGAACCTGTCATAGATATTATAGAATATGTAAATATTATGAATAGTGTACAATTAGACCTATAACTAGTACATGTTACAAACAGAACAAAAGTGTTTTAATACATTGTGCAAAAATTACGATTACGATTGTTCCGGCCTTGGTAACTCTCGCTTTCAGAGCAACCTTACTGTAATAGCATTATAAACTTAATATAATAAATTAGTAGCGTTAAGTATAGATTACTGACCGTTAATAAGGTAGGTAGGTATCTTCTTTATAATTTATTATCGAATAAAAAAAAATCAGCTTAAATTATCTATAGATATTTTGCCAAATTTATACTGCTTTGCTCTACCCTACCGTTTGTCAAACACTGAAGCTGTAGACAAAAATATGCCAAAAATATTTTTCCGTCTGTAATTTTATTAAAATCAAACCAAAATGATGAACTAGTAGGTACCTACATAAGCCTTGCTAATTTCACGTTATGTAAAGAATAACTAGAGCGGAATTGGTTAACCTTATTATGATGGCCAGTGCAGTGGCACAAGATGTCCAAAACTACATTGGAAGTTGTACTAATTTGTAAAGGGCAAATGTACCTTAATGAACACAACACGAAACGCGTTTATAATGTATGCCATGACACGATCAGTTCCGGAATTTGAAAGGGATATTGAATTTGAAACAAGTTAAGGTAGCTAACGAGGTTGATAAAATTTTTATTGCGTTTTCGGAATTTATACACGGATTTTCGTCTGTTGTAGTGGATACTATGGATATCATTGAACAGCTTGTAGTCGTAATAATACAATAGGTGCGTTAGTAGGTATAATAATCAGATACTGCGATCTTGCAGCATATTTCTTTATGTTCAAGGAACTAAAAATCAAAGCTGATATTTCATTTCACTTGCAGTTATTTATAAGAACAGTTTCACGTTATAAATTTTCCACGAGCCAAGGCTTCCATCGTAACCCGCCGAGGTTTTTTTAATACCGACTGTCAGGCAATGAAAAAGGTTAGGCTACACGTAATGCACGTTTATTTACTATCGCATTAATATCCGCGATGTTCATGATGCTTTGCACAATCAATGGACGCCAGTTAGCCAACACAGCCGCTCGCAACAGCATTATACGCGCATTGGAAATGTAGAACGGGATTTTATGTCATACGTAATGCGTGGTTATAGCAATTTACGGCTGTCTGATGTCATGTTTTATTGATATTCCACAACGCTACCTATCTAGAGAAACATAGCGATAAAGAGTTTAGGTATCATGATTAAAAAGATTCATGTAGGTAGGTATTCCGAAGCCAGCTTAGATGCATTATTAGATACGAAGGATAGAAGAAAAATTTCTCTTGTCTTCTTTTATACTAAAATTGCAAGCAACATTAGATATTCCCTGTGGAAAATATAGTCGGGACATGTCGGAACACTTCGCGATATTGTCTGCACGTAAGCCAGCTAAAATTCTATTAGCCTTGACTTTATCGTTCATATTACGTTCCGCCAACAGTTTCATAGCCGACAAGCATCCAAAGAATATGATAATAATCCAGCTTTACTTTGCTTGAAGTGATTATATGCTAAGTTAATCAATACAACACAATGTCCAATCGTTTGTCCGTTTAGTTTAGTAAGGTCGTTTTTTGTTGCCTTGCGAGTCTTGGAGCTTATGCACATTTGAACTCGACCTTGGCTGCAGCAGTCACGAGTCACGAAGCCTCGGAACAGCCCGACTTAGGATTGAGCAACATCCCTTCTAATATTGTTCCTAGCGCTTTATTTTCTTGCGATAGGTACTGGTGTGGAGAATTTCAATTAATTTCAAGCTGGAGCCAAATAACTTGGGCAAGCAAAAGTTAGGGCATCGATGGAACTTTAAAACATTCTTTAACTTTGGGAATGAAAATAGAGAAGCTATAGGTCTTACGAATCTTACAAGTCTTACGAATACGAATTATTTAGAATATTTTCTAAGAGTAAATTAATGGGCCAGACATGCAAATAATATTAGGTAGATTTATCCTAAAGACTCCGCTGAAATTCTACTTGATACCTACTTGAAATACCTACTTAGTTTTGCAAAATAGATGTGGTAGCGAAACCACAATGCAATAATTCTTGGATTTCTTAATTTTATATTCCTTTCGCAGTTTTGCCCCGAGATTAGGTGCTCAAATCGCGATATCAGTATCGGCCTCTAAACCTTCGTTTGTACGCATGAATTGATAAGAAGCATCAAAGCGAGTCGTAAACTATAATTAGTAACAGCCGTATAAAACACACATCACGAACTGGGCTAAATTTACTTTTTATTGTTCAATATTACGAATCTAAAACGATCGATTAAACTGCTACAATTCTATTAAGGAGCATTTGTTGTGTTGAAACTTTATAATAAAGATTGTTTTATCCATTAAACACATACCTATACCCAAATAAATTTTATGGCGGCTACGAGGATGACGATGATAATGAATGACATACAATACCTACCTTAATTAAAACACCCATTAGGTAGATACTACTCCTAATCGCACGTATCATTTTGCCGACCATGGAAAATCTGGGTTACTAAAACACATGTTTGAATGTTAATTCATCTGAGAAACTCACATCAATCTGATTCCTGAAATAATATTTACTGAACTATACTCATGCAAGTCCTTGAGCAAATATTCCGCTCTGTTGGTTTATTGCTTTACGTAGTACTGTGTATTTATTTAGCCGGTTGCGCATGAGTTCAAGCGAGAAGGAAACGCTGCCGACTGCTCATTAATATTGACCAATAATTAATTAATTTCCAATTGAGCCTTCGATGGCTTTGATTGTGTAAATGATAGCGACATTTGATTATCATGTTCTTCATTTGTCGTCTATCAACAATTCAATAGATGGTAATTGCTTTTTTATGGACTGCCTTCCTGATATCACATTAGTACATTACTTACTACTTATTGACCTACTGGCAATGAAATAGCTGTTTCATTGCCAGTGGGTTATAATCGAGATTCTAAATGATTATACAATTAAATTGAAATAAATAACGGTCGCTCGTTGCGTAGGCGCAAATAATTCAGAAAATATCGTAGGATCGGAAGGAAGTAAAGTAAAACTTTTGTTAACCACCATTAAACGTTGCTGTGATTTATTAATACATAATAATAAACCTATTTTCCGTTGTTACAGGTATTAACAAACAAGAATCATAGGTGTCCACCACCATGCCGTCGCTCCTAGAAGCTCTAGAGCGCAAATATGGCGCGAAGGGCGAAGTGAACCCTCCGATAGATGACATGCCAGTTGCTATATTCGTGCCGAAGCGCTCCCCTCGGCTCAGTGTGCCCACACTCCTGGTGCTCAACGACTGCGACATCGACTGCGCGGGAGACTCCTGCGCCCTCGCTGATAAGTGCGCCGATGTTGTCGAACTCGATATAGCCCATAACAGACTCACCGAGTGGGAGGAAGTAAGTTACAATAGGGAATTTCATTATATCTAAGTTCATCATAGTTATGGACATTACCTCCTTGTCATCGATTATAGCAAACAAACCTTCTGCAATAAGCGCACCGTTCCCACAGTTACGACAAACTATACTAATTATTGGTTACAGACTGTTATTTCCGCGGTGTTACGTTACTCCTTAATAATGTACGACTGACATAAAGTTTTGCTTCTAGGTTTTTGCAATACTGGAACAGACACCGCGAGTAAGGTTTCTAAACTTGAGCTTCAACCGTCTCTCGGCTCAGATCCAAGCGGCACAAACTCTCCAGCCGCGATGGGACAGTCTGAGCCACCTCATCCTAAATTCCACGTACGTCGGTTGGCCGACCGTCCACTCGCTACTCAAAGCTCTACCAGCTCTGGAGGAGTTGCATTTGAGCCTTAACGAGTACTCCTATGTGGACTTGACCGGACAAGAGGTTGATGAGAAAGATCAGTGTGAAGCGTGTTCACGACTTAACGTCGATGCCACCGAACCTGTGCATGAACGGCTGAAGAAACTCCATTTCTCCGGAAACCACGTCAGTAGTTGGCGAGAGATCTCTAAGCTAGGCTATGCCTTTCCGAATCTGGAAACCCTGCTGGTTAACGACTGTCCCATAACCACTCTAGAGCCAGACCCGTGTGAGAAATGTATGGACGATAACGGCAATAAGAAAAGCCACGATGCCTTCCCGTAAGTGAATACAATCATTTGTTATCATTATGAAACAATTAGGTCAATGTGTATTGTGTGTATTGCCATTGACCTATTGATCTTCAGAATTTAAATATAGTTTTCGTGCGGCGTCACATCAGCGATGTCATTAATATTCCAGACACCTCCGCTTCCTAAACCTGAACAATACGGGCTTAGCGACGTGGGACGAGGTGGATCGACTGGCACAGTTTCCTGCTCTCAGGAGTTTGCGTGTACAGGTGAGTTGAACACACCACCTGTTAAACTTATTGTGTATTCACGGCACACAGGCTATAATGTTTGCAAATACTGACCTCGCGAATGCAGCATTATGCACATGGCCGGAACTGTATTGTATACAGTATTCTAAGCACACTTAGTAGCAGGAATTTGTAAATAGGCGTGACTGTGGAGTATACAATCTTGATTGATGGGTAATTTATTAGGGATATTCAAATGTTTGAGACAGCTGTTGATTAGTAAAGGAATCGCAAACAGTTTATATTCATTGAAATCCGTAAGCTGCAACTGCACTTGGCAGTGCGTAATCTGTCAGACCGCCAACACGTTTAACGCCGCCAACTTGTAATCTGAACGACTCCGCGATAACCGATCTAAATTTGACGTTGACTGGTAACGTATGAAGTGTTCAGGAGTGTAGTAGTTTTAAATTATCCGTGTAGCGTCCCTCGGGAACACGGGGGCCTGGCGTAATGCGGGTGAAGGTCTTCCAGATATAGTGGTGGCCTACTTGACGCCCGGTTGTGCAACGTTAGCTAATAATTATCACCGATCACTACAGCCGGCACGCATAATTTCGCCACGTCTCCACTCGTGGGTTTGAACGGGAGCTCACAGATTTTATTGGAGCGTTAGCCTTGCATTCATCTGATGTTTTACGTTTTATGATCCCTTCGAAGCTTCGAACAGATTTTGTGTCGTAAAACTGATCGGTAATTCGACTGGCTTCTCGTTCTCAATATATAGGATAGCTTTACAGAAAATAGGCGTACTTGTAATTTCCGCGTTTGCCTCAGGCTCAGCCGTCACAAAGATCGAGCTACTTTCGGTTTCCATTACGAGTCAATCGTTATCATTTATAAGATATGGGTGGACGTAATTATATTTGTCAAGTTCAAGGTTGTGCAAGTACATCATTGAAAATGAACCGTCCAAACGTAAATCTCTTTGTGTACCTACACATCCATGTCCTTTGTTACACAAAATATCGTTAATCATAGTTAAAGCTATATTGTCAAGGTAATATGACCCGTATTTAAGTATTTGTAGGGTTATTTTTACCATGAGAGCTGTAGAGTAGTTATGTTTTGTGACCGTCACGCGACAAAGAATGTGAAAGTGTGTCTGTTTGTTTTAATGCGCGGTTTATGCGTTTGTGAGCGATTATGATGTCATAACGGTCAATCTATTTTTTTCTATGTAACACAATGAGTTCGTGGTTGAGAAATATGGACACCTTGACTTATTTTTGTAAGTAGGTAATTTATACATAAAAACTGTGAAACAATATTTCGTACTTATTCAGTAGCAACAACTTGCGGGACTGCGGTCCATACAAATACTGAATCGGATTCTCATGTAAAATTAATAGGGATATTGCTTGATAAATAATGTCTTGCAATAAACTAGGTGCCTTCCCATCAGGCAACGATCCTTGTTTGTTCGATTGTGTACTTTTGGATGCACTATTTTCTCCATTTTGTTGTGGTTTTCTTTGAAAAGTGTTATTAGGTACGGTCAGCATCATAAGTCGCTGATAATTTAAAAATTTTAACATGTGTTTTATGAATGAAAACTTTTCAATTATAACTTGCTTGTAACAATTTATTAAAGAGCAGGCAATACTTTGAAAACTAGTATTTTATTTATTTTATTTATTTATTTATTTTTATTATGATATATTTAAAAAAATAATTAGGTTTTACGATATTTAATTATTAAAATTTTAAAATGATCAGAGACTTATGATGCTGACCGTACTTTCGCAAGTTTTATTTTATTATGAGATTTAATGACTGATATGAGTGATAAGTTAGATAGTAAAGTAGCAACTTGGTGCTATAATATTCACAAACGATCTGTTGAGGATGTATCTACTAATATACAGTAAAGAAATTCGTAGGCGATGAACCAACACACTTACAAAACTACTTCTGTTACAATGTTAAACACAAAATATGACTGCGTGGGTTCAAGTGGACCAACGAAAACAGTATAAACCTCGGCTATGCTTTCACATTGATGGAGATCTTGAAAAGATACTAAGTAAGTACCTAATATCATTGCAAAATAAGTTGCGAGGCAAAAAGTTGAGGACAAATAAGTCGATGAATTAAAACTGGGAGCAAAAAAAAAAGGATCATACACCTCGCAATAAAAACAAAAACTGCAAAGGTAAAGGCACAGGTAAAGGGTTCGCGGTGATTCATTCAAAAAATGAATCGAACCCAACGGTCGGTCGGGTCGTTCACATTAACAGCTGAGCCTGCTGGCGTCCTTGTGTCACTTGGTATTTATACTGCACCTACGTCTGCACGACCGTTAGCGTTCAAAATGCTCAATTAAATTACTAGATCAAATTCATTAACGTAACTTTTCATGTCTACTAAATTCATTATCGTTTTATTAACCGACTTCAAAAAAGGAGGTTCTGTATTCGTCCCGTATGTATGTATGTATGTATGTTTGTATGTGCGCGATTTTCTCAAAAACTACTGATTCGATTTGGATGGGGTTTTCACTAACGTAATCTACATACTTTGAGGAAGGTTTTAGTGTATAATACATTAGGTGATCATTCCTATGTACAAAGTTATATGCATAAATGTACACACTACGTAGAAGATTTACTGTTGAACGAAGTCGTCAAAGTAATCTAACGTGAGATAAAGAACTAAAAAGGGAAAAATAAAAAACTTTTTTACAAAAAATAACCGACTTCAAAAAGCCACTACAAAGAAAATAATAATTTTGGTTTCGGAAGTCGGTGGCAAAAAAAGCAAACAAAAACCAAAGCCACCGACTTCCGAAACCAAAATTATCATTTTCTTTGTAGTGGCTTTTTGAAGTCGGTTATTTTTTGTAAAAAAAGTTTTTTATTTTTCCCTTTTTAGTTCTTTATCTCGTTGGTGTATAGCGCCAGGGCTTTGTATAGTTCTTTGTTTTTCTTTGTTCAGAAATACTTAGAATGGACAAAAGTTTCATCAAATTAGTTGTTATGATCGTTCTCATAAATTGAAATAAGTATAGTAAGGTCATGTTAGTGTTGCGCTAAAATGTTGTTTCTGTAATGCATACCTACATATCAACGTTGTCCATCTTTCTAAAAGTGCACCCAGGAGCACCCACAGAAGTAGCAGCATTATTAATGAATGTACCTTACTGGCTTTCTGCCTTTTTCGTTCGTGTTTGTGCCTCACAATTTGCAGCGTCTGCGGCGATAAGCACGAAGCATGCACATTTAATCCTGATACCAGTAAAATACAGAGCGCAAGCTTTGATAGCTTGCACTAATACCTGTTGCGAAAGATATCGCGCTATTGTATTTTATGACTTTATTTTTCATAACAGCTCTTACATTTTAAAGCAATAGCATTTAGAAAAATTGAATAGCTAAAACTAAAATTATGGATGCCATAACCGTTAAAATTCCGGTTACTTATATCCTGATAGAGCTGATCAAAACTCGACCAATAAAACCAAGACCTTCAAATCGTTTAACAAGGCTTCATTCGTAAAAATATATAGTTTACAAGAAACGTAGAATACCGACATTAAATTAGTCATTAAAAATTATCTTGATCAAAACAAACTGGTCCAACATTTTGCAAACCCTGTATTAATTTTAGTTAATTTTTAACGTTTGGAAATACGCCTCGGGTTTAGGCATAGGAATTTTAACAGCATCATCTTAAATATTGTATCTCAATAACGTACCCACTCGTACTATTATGTATGTACTTATGACTTGTATGTGAAATTGTGAACTGATGCAGATGCAATTTGATGTTGTGCAAATGTCTACCTCTCGAAGAAAAAGGTCTGTTCAATTTAAATTGAAGTGTGTGGTGGCCTTCTGTGTATTTCGCATCTGAATTTGTAGACGGTTTAGAAAATATTTTATACCTTGTTCCTATTGCTTCACATCAAATAAAACTATCAACCCAGTCAATTTCGTTGATAGCTTCTCTACCTCTGCAAAATGGGATTCCTATGCCGTCCACTCGTGGTGCATTTTCCAAATATTTTTGATGTAGATTTTATTAAAATGATAGGCTTCAATAAATTGGAAAATTACTTACCAAGTGTAAGAACAATAAGCTTCAGACGGTGATTCATATGGGGACGTTAAACAGTCGATTCACTCTGATTTTTTGCCCACGCCTTCTGCGCGTCACCTCGTTCTTCATGCACTTTGTTGATTGAAGTCAAAGTCAAAGTCAAAGTCAAAAACATTTATTTCAATTAGACCATTTACAGGCACTTTTGAATAGTCAAGCAATAGTTGTCAGTCAGTTTGTCCGTTAGTTGAAGCTAGTTGTCCGTTCCAAAACGTAGATTCCTATGGAGAAGAACGGACAAGAAACTCCATGGTTACTCTTTTTCAACTAATTCAACTATACAATTTCTTTGTTTACATTTATGCCCTAATATGTGAGAGCAATGTGAGATATTTTAAAAATCCCTTAGGATAAAAAATAAAATCAAAGGTAGGTACTAAAATAAAATAAAAATCATTTAAACCTGTAAAATGTCAAAATATTGCTTGAGCAGTCAAGAGATGACCAGTATCGACTGACAGCGCCCGTTCACGGACATGACGCGTGCATCAGCACCGTTTAACTCAACCATTTTGGAGGGAATCGAACGATCCAATACACACGCCACCATCAGCGGTACATTAAAGCGAGCATGACATGCTCTCAACTGTCATACTACAATCAGCTTAAAACATTGTAAATATCTACATGGTACTCACATTCACAAATCTCAAAGAAATTTACTTAAATATACAAAAATAATGTTATTTATAACTATACAAGAGAAACCAGCTTACTTAGAAACGAACAATTAATTCATGACAATCTCTGGACTGATTACCTATAAATGTCAGAAGAATAATAAAATTTACAAAGTCATAAAGGGGAACTTCAAGAGCAGTTATTAACTCCGATTATATGAGTCTAAGTGGTTGTGGAGCAGGACCAGCATTAAGCCAAGCATCTTTATCAGCAATATAATCTTCTAGTTTATAATATGCTTGCCTACAAAGTGTGCGTTTTATACAATCTTTGATTATATTCTCATTTAATTGGAGAACGTTGGGAGGTAGTTTATTATAAAATTTTATACAGTACCCCATAAAAGATGTATGTACTTTCGATAATCTGTAGCGTGGTTGAACTAGTTTGTTCCCATCTCGAGTATTATAATGGTGTCTTTCACATCTTTTACTAAATAGATGTAGATTTTTCCTAACATACATTATGTTTTCGTAAATGTATTGGCAAGGCACCGTCATGATGTTTATTTCTTTGAACAGTTCTCTAAGAGATTCGCGACTGCGGAGCTTATAAATGGCTCTTATAGCTCTCTTTTGCAGAATAAAAATAGATTCAATGTCTGCAGCTCGTCCCCACAGTAAAATACCGTAAGACATGATGCTGTGAAAGTAACTAAAGTAGACCAGTCTAGCGGTATCGACGTCTGTTAGTTGCCGAACTTTCCTTACTGCGTATGCGGCTGAACTAAGCCGTCCTGCAAGGGAAGTTATGTGAGGACCCCATTGAAGTTTCGAGTCAAGCGTGATCCCTAGAAACACTGTCTCATTAATAAACTCAAGTTTTTCCTTATTTAGTACGACGTCACATTCACTGCTTTTTACATTCGGTAAGGCGAACCTTATACATTTAGTTTTTTTCCCATTGAGCACTAAATTATTTGCAGTAAACCAATCATGTACCTGAAGAATAGCATTATTTACGTCGTCAAGGTTTTGAACACGTCTATCTACTTTAAAAATCAATGATGTGTCATCAGCAAATAACACCATCTTTGGCTGATTTTGCAGTAAATGTGGTAAATCATTAATATATACTAGAAATAGGAACGGACCCAATATTGATCCTTGTGGTACCCCCATTTTCACTTTTTGACCCAATGAACTTACACCGTTTATTTGAACATACTGTTGTCTATCACTTAAGTAAGAATCTACCAAACTGAGTGCTAATTTATGAAGCCCGTAAAACTCGAGCTTCAACAACAGTGTTTCATGATTTACGCAATCAAATGCCTTCGAGAGGTCGCAAAAGATTCCGATGGCATCTTGCCCTTCCTCCCACGCATTAAAAATATGCTTCAATAAAGTAACACCGGCGTCAGTAGTACAACGTCCTTTGGTGAAACCATACTGTTGATCATGTAAGATGTTGTTAGAATTAAAATGATGTAGCATTTGATTAAGCATAATTTTTTCAAACACCTTGCTGAAAGCTGGCAGCACAGATACAGGTCTATAATTATTGGTGTCCTTACTATCCCCGGATTTGAAGAGCGGTATGACTTTACTGTATTTCATTAGATCCGGAAAAATTCCTTGATCCACACACGAATTAAATATTAGGGCCAAGTAGGGCGCTACGGTCACAATAATAGATTGACAAACTTTAATTGACATGCCCCATAGATCTTCGGTTAGTTTAATTTTAATATCCTTAAAAGCTTTAATCACGGACATAGGGTCTATATGTTTAAACTTAAATTCTACAGGACAGCTGGAGACGTTTTCTCTAAGCAAAGTAATAGAAAGTGCAGGCGAGGACTTTAAAGATTCCGTAGTTTTCAACGGTATATTGGTAAAGAAATTTACAAATTCCTGAGCCACTTCCATGTTTGAACTTATGGGACCTCGTGGTGTCTCCAGTGTATAATCTTGATTTGATTTCTTATTCCTGTTTGTTTCATTATTAATTATTTTCCAGGTGGTCTTTATTTTATTATCAGCTGATTTTATTTTGTTGCTGATATATAGGGCTTTAGCAATTTTACACACTTTTTTGAAAGTTTTAGAATAAGTGGCAACATACTGTTTAAAAACGTCCGTATTATTATATGGTTTAAGACCATACAGCTCGAACAGTCTTTCTCTACTTTTCCTAATGCCTATAGTTGCCCAGTCGCTAAATATGAATTTAGGGTAAATATTTTTCTTCTTTACTTGAAAATTGTTTATAAATTCGGTGTGTACTACTGAGAAGAAATCATCATATAATTTATTTATACTGTCCATATTATGACCCTGAACATACTGTAACTTATTTATTAAAGTATCATCAAATCTTTTTAAAGCGCCGGTTGATATGTGTCTGAATTTTATCTGTATTTTTTGTATAGGTGTGTTGGACCTAAAAGTAACGGATTGACCACTATGATCGGAAGGCAGATAATTAACAACGGCCTTATCTAAATAATCACAGCTACAGAAAACATTATCTATACAAGTCGCAGAAGTCGAAGTTACTCGAGTGGGTTCGAAAAACACATTACTCAAGCTATATGAATTTAAAAGGCTTAACAGTCTGTTACTATAAGATGTATTTTCTAATATGTTTATGTTAAAATCCCCACAGACAATTATTGCTTTATTACTTGTAGAAAGTTTTGACAAAACATCTTCCATTATGGACTCAAATATAGCAAAGTTTTGATAATTTGGGGGTCTGTATACGCACACTATAACATGCTTATCTAGCTCAACACATGACAGTTCAATGCTACGTTCTACTGATAGTCCACTTATGTCTTTACGTGGCTTAGATTTAATACAATTTTTAATTAAGATTAATGAACCTCCATGTAGCATAGATATCCGATTAAAACAACTGAACTTGAATTATTCGATTTCCTTTCATCAGGGCGTTAATACCTATCATTAGTATCAAAGCGAATAGCAGTGTTGGTGATATGATCTATTTCGCAATTTTAGGTTACGTTTCAAAATTTTAAAGCACGTCAGATTTTATTGCTAAGTTTTTTTTGATGAGTGTAATTTCAGCTGATTGAATTAGTAGTTGGAAATATTTGATTTTTCATTTCTTTGCGTTATTAAAGTATTTCTTAGTAATACGTTGAAAGAATGAACAAATCCCTTCTATTATCTGCAACATGCAGATGATACATTTAGATAATCTGAAGTAAGTAGACGCCAGTTGAATACAGAGTTTATTGTAGATTTGGACGTGGAGTGTCGACCGGGTCGCTACGGGGTGACCCAGAAACACGTGCATTGCTCTTTACCGTATTCAGTGATTTTGTACTATAGGTACTGTAGAATGCTAGATTACGTACCCATATTATGTTGTTAGAATTTTCTCGAATTGTTTTTGTGCAATTTCCCGGCATCAGATTTTACTATGAGTGCCTAAGATGGAAAATAGGTATATTCAATAAAATTTTATTTCAATTTAATGTGTATATCCAGCAGAACTATCAGACAAGGCATTTGCACTTACGTAGACGTACATACGTATCTTTCTCGTCTGTCTAGCTGGCGTGATTAATTCTGGCTTTTGTTGGAGAATCCTCCTACACAAAAGATGGCTTGCATTTGAATTTTACATTCAGTCAGCGGTTGGTCTGTTCAAGTGCTGTCTAAGTAACTCGTCTCGTGTCAATAAACCTTACCTACCTACCTTGTAAATTCCTCATGGAGTAATGGTTTTATGAACATATTTATATTATTTTTTATCTTGTCCATGAAGCTCTTCTAAACTGCAGTAGGTACCTATGCCTCTCAGACAAATAAAGTCTTCATTTATGACAATAATTTTAAGTAACTCTCAAAGTCTCAATTAATAATGCTAATGCTTTTATAGCCGTTATAAAAATACTAGCTGACCCGTCCGGGCTTCGCACGGGTAAAGTTTAGTACACCTACCCTTCACCTACCCTACCCTACACCTACCCAACCCCTACCCTACACCTACCCAACCCCTACCCTACGCCTACCCAACCCCTACCCTACGCCCACCCTACGCCTACCCTACGCTCACCCTACGCCTACCCTACGCCTACCCTACGCCTACCCTACGCCTACCCTACTCCTACCCTACGCCCACCCTACGCCTACCCTACGCCTACCCTACTCCTACCCTACGCCTACCCTACTCCTACCCTACGCCTACCCTACGCATACCCTACGCCTACCCTACGCCTACCCTACGTCTACCCTACACCTCCCCTACACCACAAACCTCAAAAATAAGTTTCAAGCTTCTAGCTTAAAAAATTATGTAATTTCCATACAAATTTTCATCCCCTATTTCAACCCTTTACAGCCCTTTTATCACATTAAAAAGTAGCCTATGTCCTTTCTCAGGCTCTAGACTATCTCTGTACCAAATTTAATTTGAATCGGTTCAGTAGTTTAGGCGTGATTGAGTAACATACAGACAGACAGACAGACAGAGTTACTTTCACATTTATAATATTAGTAAGGATTAGATAGCCTGTTTAATGTCTTGGTGATAGACTCGGACGTCGCCGTCGCCATGGTGGGGAGTGGGGACGTCGTGACCTATGAATTCATTACTTCATGGCACTCGATATTTTAGGTCAACTGTCCCGAGATCCCTCCTTTGTGTATCATACGTTTAATAGACGTATAGAGGGGCATAGAGATGCCTATATAAGTGAGGATTTTATTGTACGCTAGGGACCAGGGAGAGGGACATGTCTTTACGAAAGAACCAAACATTCTTGGAGCGATGTACCTACTCAATGAGGTACCTATTGTAAAGAAAGGGTTTTAGATCGTTCTTCTAAGAGAAGAAAAATAGTTTTATCACGCACAAAGTATATTATTGTAATTAGAACGATAGCAAATCCAGTTTGAATTAAAATGTTTTCGAAATTAATAAAAAAAGACAATATTAATAAAAATAATAATAAGAAAAAGCATTAGTGACTAAAAAATACACATTTTCTACAGCTTGTAAACTAGTTCATAATTGCCTGTTATCGATAAAAACGAGTCTTTTCCACAGACAATTACTCAAGTGTTTATATTGTAAAGGGCACTTAGGCAGTTTCCTTCGCATGCAATGCAGTACAGTAGTCAGTTTCCCTTTAGTAACAGCTAATTCGATTTTTAGGGTTCCGTACCTCAAAAGGAAATAGGATCACTTTGTTGTCCGCCGTCAGTCCCCGGACCATAAGTGGAGCCATGTGCTCATAGATGACGCCACTGGAAGTATGCAGTAGCGCCATCTATGATCATTTAGCGGAACCCTTAGGGCGCGAGGCATACTCGCACTTGTCCGGTTTTTTTACTGCAGCGCTATTGCTTAGATACCGTAGTTGATTTTAGCTGTCGCAATCATACTCAGGTATAATTAACTAATTATGTAGTAAATGATATTATAGCCTGTTTCTTTCATGATATTCATGGCTGTTAGTTTATTTTATCTATATTCATTAGCTACAAAACCGTATAGAATTTCTTAAATCTGGTCAAATTTTCGGGGGACCCCATTCCCCAAAAGGTGTGACAGATGGAATGAGGGAATCTGTCTAGAATAGTCTAGATTATAAAAATGTGAGCATATCGCCGACTTTTAGATACGATACTAATCCTGAATGTTACTAAATTTCTGCAGTTTTAGGTATAATATTTGCATAATATTATACTATTTCAAACAAACGGTTTGCATTAATGCCTTCATTATGGCAACACTATTATCGTTTTAATGCTATGTGCTCCTAGTAGGCGGGATATTACATAACGATCGTGTTGAAACTAGAATAGATTAGAAAATTATGGCATTTGGATCGTAAAGGCAACATTTGTACGTATAACAACTTCAATATAGGACAAGTGTTTTCCACAGTAACATACGACGAGTGACGTCATACGATATGATGGTTTCTTTGTCCTTGAGCTGTTTAACATATAGATTACGGTATGTCACAGTCAACTGGGAAGGGGAGAACGGCTGATATGGAAAGACAACTTGAGGCTTTCCAAAATGCCTTTCCCTTTTAAAGTGCTACCTTCATACTACAATTTCTGGTTCCTAGTATTTTTATTCTACTTGCGAAGTATCGTGCCATTGTTACCGAGCGCACGACAAGATCCTTTTATTTTAATCCTAGCAAGCTTTAATTTTGCGTTTATGCGGGATGACTGCCACAAAGCTGACCTCACAAGCACAACATACCTTCTTGCAGCGCTAAATATTTAGCAGCTTCGGGATTTACTGTACTGTCTGTACTGTACTGACTGATTTATTGCTAGTGTCTTACAACACCCAAAAAATAAAGGAGTCAGGGCACATGACATTATTTAGAAGAGGTAGGTACCAGTGGCGAAGGGTCAGTTTTTGTAAGAGGTAAGTCGGAGCTACAAATGCTTACCTGGCCACGAAAAGCTAATTTATAAAAGTAGGCAATACTGCCTGAGCAATTTTTCAAAGGGAAGCCGGTAGGAATCGTATTGTAGGGACCCTTCGCCACTGGTAGGTACTTACCTACCATGCAATGATGCAACTGAATGCATTAGTATTTATGATGTTTTTTTTCTCTTATTTATATTCTTCTTGCACAGAATATATTTATTCCGTGAGTGTGACGTGCGTTGTTCTAACGTCACACTAGCTAGGATAATGTTTAAAGTTTAAACAACGATTAGGTAGGTAGGTATGTCGGTACGAAATATTTCCTACTTCTTTGTTCTATTATGTAGGCACACGCTAGATCGCGATATCTCACAGTAAGGCTAGTTATTATTTATTAGATATACCATGAATAAGCCACTGTTTACCTACTTTCAATGCATCGTGTCGTGAGTCGTGACCCTTCATCGTGCATTGTTTTTAATTTATATGGGAATTAAACATGTTCGTAGTAGTAATTCCTGAGGATATATATATGCGCTGTTTCTTTACCTAAACAACGCATACCTAATATGCAGAGCAGGTTTTTATCGCGGTTGTGCTTATTTTTAATGGGTCTTTGAAATCGTTTGGGTAATAATCACGCGCTAAGTTAGTGAAAATAGCTGGTTTTATTGCAACAACAAAATTAATTAATTACCTAATTAATTTTACATAAATAAAAATTATTAAGTCACTTAACTTTGTTATACGTAGGTATAACAAAGTTAAGTGACTGTATGCTTGGTTTTAAAGAAAAACATGTAGGATATAGGTATGTACGTAGAGTACAAAAGCATGAGACACAATAGGTACATAATGATTTTTATTATCCGTTGGTAGGTATGCATTAATGTCGCATCCATCTTTTGACACTATACAATTCAATCGATACGGAAATTCAATGATCCAGAACGGGGCTGTTACCGATCGGAACGGAACTGAAAATTATAACCGTTTATTTAATTTTGGAACGGTCGTGTCATAGTATAAAGAAACATACAGTAGGACGACGCCTTTGATCTTGCGGTTAATGCCGACAACGTCTAGACAGTTTCGCGACAGCGTCTGGGGGCTAGGGTTGTCACAAGTATTTATTAAATTATTTATTTATTTCACATCAACATCGTCATCAATATTATTATTAAAAACAATAATAAACAATCATTTAATTAATAATAACTTGCTGAGCTACAATTCGGCTTATATGTATAATAATTATAAATATGCAACTAACAAATATTTTCGGTTTCTAGATTTATTAGATTTGAAAATGGATCCCATTTTCGTAATCATCACCCCAATAAGGCTCGAAATTGACACCCATAACATTTTACGAAAACAATATTATGTAGGTACGCCATCTTGGATTCGAAAATACATTCTTAATTAGTAACCCGAGAAACTTTCAACTACTTCCAATCACTCAATGCCCTACTATAAGTATTTCTTACCGTCCGCCATTTTGGTACGCCATACGCCATTTTACTTTGGTAATTTGACATAACAAATTATATAATATACCTAATGTTATATTTTAGTGACATTCATTGCTCCCTTCCACCCCACTTATCATCATCATCATCACCATCATCATCATCACCATCCCCCATCATCATCACCATCACCATCACCATCCATCATCATCCATCATCATCCATCATCATCATCATCATAATCGTCCATCATCATCATCATTTATGCGAGATAATGACTTACTATCTGTCACAACAGCACACGTTGCCATGGTATGCACCATTTTAATTAGGCCCAAATGAAATAATAACAAAACCAAACACTCGTTAACCTTGAAAGTAGTGTCCCGAACTGCTAACATTTTGATGTTAGCAGTTCGGGACAGCCCTTCCCGCGTCTCGTCCCTCACGCCCCGCACGATTGTTCTGTCTAGACGGCTTCGTCGGACGACTGTATGGATTTATAGACTGTGGTCGTGTCGTGTGTGAAATGTGACCAGTGTTGCCAGAAGGTTACATTTCTTACATTTTTCGTAACTTTTGACCCCCTCGCGTAACATGTAAGTAATTTTTATATTTAAGGCAATTTTCGTAACTTTTGAGAACAACGAGATTTGTAATACAAGATTTTTATTGCACGCAGTTTACGAACGCATTTCAATTCAACGCATCCAAATTGAACGCACCTAAAACTGGCGCGTCTAAAAAGTATTTCACTCTTTCACACTCAGAGATGGCTCTGAATGGAAAGCGCCATGACAAAATGAATCGTATCTTGGGTTATTTAAAACTTGATGTTGCTTGAGCGTGTGCGCGCACGTTTCCTACTTCGCGAGTTCCCGCCGTTCGCAGTTTCGTAGCTACAGAAATGCCTATAGGCCAGGCACACTATATGTGATTTGTTTTGATTATTGTTTGTTGTCGTACAACTGTGAGAAAAGTGCGTGAGTGAAGTTCCGATGATTACATTTATTGTTTGGTAGGTAAGTTTATCGTTATAGTTTTTCAAATTGTCGTGATACGAGTGCATAAGTATCTTATTACCTACGTACCTTTGTAAATGATACGTTAATATTTATGAGCGAGCATCTTATAATTGTTTGAATAACTTCTCTTTGACCATTCCGAAATCAATCAAAGTTCCGTAAAAGATTATGATTATTAATATCGTCAAGGCTCGAAGAGCCGTACTATGCTTAATGCTATAGAGTATAGACGTGCCTATGTACCTATCAGCTATTTCAGATAATAGTACTTTAAAGTCGGGTCGGGAATTATTATTATTTACGAGCTCCCGATATTTCTACGATATTAATAGGTTATTTTATTTCGTGAGGTATGTATTTCATCTAATAGTCTTGTTAACACGTAATTTAGATACTCCAAAATAATTATTACCCAGTAGGTTTAATACATCGTGACGATCTAAGATCTTATGATTTTTTTTGTTTCCGTAAAGACTGGGATGCAGACGTAGATATGCAGAAATTTTTTACGAAAAAAAATTCAAAGTATATAGTATATAAAATGATTACTTACTACGTTATTTACCTATATGTACTTAAATAAAAAAATGATTTTTGAAAGTTCGCGCCTTAGCATACATAATTTAGGTATAATTTATTTATAATTCACTAAAGCAGTTTTCACGATTATTAGTTGCCTATTCACTATTCAGTACTAAGTAATCCTAAGTACTTCTTCTATGTTCTCTCTCTATCGTATGAACCAAGGAACATACTTACTCTCTAACGAGAGGTATAAACTAAAGTCGCCGCCCGCGTCATTCTGCCTGTCTGTGCGCGATATACTCAGATGCGATTTTCAATAACAGGTAGGTAACTAGGTAGCTTAGCTAGACTTAGCTAGCTAGCTAGTTAGCTAGCTAAGCTAGCTAGTTAGCTAGCTAGCTTAGCTAGACTAGATAGCAACAACAGTGAAGATGGTGCTGCGAACAAATGAAACTAGAGTCTGTTTTATCCTAAGATTAGATACATTTAATTCCGCAATTTTGCTGACATCAATTTGCCTCCGACCTCCGACCCCAAAAACACGTAAATAAAAAAAAATCAATAATGTAACTTTTGCAGCAAAAATGTAACATTTCAGGAAACGAAACGTAACTTTCGACTCAAGGGCCCTGGCAACACTGAATGTGACCGTTCCCGCGTGGGTAGTCAAATGTCAGTCAGCCAATTAGAAGGGAGGGGTTAAATTCTGCAACCGTCAAAACAATAGTTTAATCGTCATAATCGGATCCTTCGAAATAGATCTATTCCTATTCTGCTTCTAGGCTTAACACATAGGTAGTTGGGAAGGTATAACATCAGCAAACAGCCACTGAACAACTCTTTGTTATAATTATGAGGCTTTACTGCGAAAACCAACTAAGTGCACTGATGTTAGTTTTGAGTTAGTCTTTTAAAAGTTAAGTTAAATTGCTAAAATTTCAGTCAAATTTAAACAAAGGCAAATATTAGAGATAACCTGTATAAAATCATTGTTCTCTTACACGTTCAATGCTTTGCTAAAGGTTTTTTCTTTCAAAAATGTAACCTCACGATAAAAATGGTATAAACATGCGGCAATAGTAAATTCCGTACGAACCGCCGATGTATGCAAAGGTGATTCCGCCTTCCGTTTTTAGGCAAAACAGGGCCAGCGAGGTTGAACGCACGCTCAAAGATCTCTCATAAAGGGGAGAACAAAGGAATGCTAAAATATTAGAATCTAAACTCAAAAACCTTACCTGTTAGATCTAATTTTGTTTGCAATCTGAATATGAACTGAGTTATTCATTTTAGCCTTTATTATTAGCGCGGTAGTGACTAATTTTGAGTTGTCTAAGATTATAGTTAGCGCATATTAGGTAGGTGTAGGTTTGCTTAGTAAGAGCGCCACTTTCCTGTGCAACCTCAGTTTTCTAGTGCTATGCGAGACGTGGGTGAAAATTTGGCAGATTTAACTTACAAAAGGCAACAGGTATTTGCGACCAGACTGCTCTAGATAGTGACATTACAATCGTCTGATATGATAATTATCATAATGTTCGATAAAGAGTTTGATTCTATTTTTTATATAATCTAAAATGTTTATCAAAAGACATTTCATGCTGTTTCTGGGACACAGTGGCGGATCCAGGAATTATTTTGGAGGGAGGAGGGCTTAGGGTTAATTGCCATCTCTATTAATTGTCATAGAAATTACCTACTAGAATAAATTGTAACTACCTTTTTAATCAGTGGTTTAATTAAGCGGCGTTTTTATAAGGGGGTTCAGTCAGCCCCCTAGCTCCCTCAATAAAACCTCATGGGTGCTCATGCTCATTTGATGACTCGTTAAAGTGGCGAAGTGTGAGAAGAGACCCAACACAAATATTTGTTTCATCAACAAACATTTGTGTTGGTGGGGGAATCGACCCCACGACCCTTGCGTCTTAACCGGCGCGGCGGCGCTATAAACCACTGCGCTAAACGGATCGTCGGGTAATGAAAAAACTTCCATCCCTAAAATGCGATTACTGATCTGTTGCTTGATATCTATTCCCAGCCGGCCTAGCATGACCACGATAGAAACGGGTTTTGTCTACATAGAAATAGACAAAGTGACAGATTTCATTCATAAAACGTAGAACTGTTTCTACAATCTGTCACTTTGTCTATTTCTATGTAGACAAAACCCGTTTCTATCGTGGTCATGCTAGGCCGGCAGGGGTGCTCAACACCCACTGTTTATTTCTCATGAGAGCTCGAGCCCCCGAGCACGCACGGAGTCGGCGCCCCTGGAGCTATGAAAGGAGCTAGGAGCATAAAGAACGCCATAAATAAGCCTTGAGAAAAACATCATCGCGGACATAAATCGATTATAAATAAAATACATGTCGGGACAGTTGGACTAGGAACTAATAACGTCTTCGCATCGATTCGTGCGCCCTACAAGGAAACTTGATCCTTGCGGAACCTTGAGTCGAACAAAAAGCAATTCAATTTAAATCTACGACTTTTTGTTTCATTCGATGATCCTATCTACAATGCGAGTCGTGACTTCGGGCTTCTTTTTGTAGTAGGTAGGTACTTAGGTATGTACCTATTACTTACATAAAATATATTATTATCTACGAATAATTATATAAGAACGTAGATACCTGCTATAGGTACAAAGCAGGTAGGTATTTACATACCTACCTACCTGCGCAACTTATTATTTAGTAGATAGGTAGTTCTTTACCTGGTGACCTACCCAAGTAGATAATTACCTGGTGACCTACCCAAGTAGATAAACTTATATTGAATAAAAAATCTGCGAATATAGTAGGTCGGTACTGATTTAATAACACACCTATGTATCTAACTTAAATAGAATAGTTTTCAAGACGAGAGTTCAAATAATTATATTTTTGTTTATAACCCTTTATTTTTCACTAAAGTTCGCTCTTTTTAACCGACTACAAAAAAAGGAGGAGGTTTTCAATTCGTTGGAAGATTTTTTTTTTATGTATATTCATTACATTGATAAACTAACCACAACCACAGATTATACCACAACGTATTTATCATTCATGAACTGATAAGTAGTACGCGCCCAAAAGATAACCTATCAAAAAAAATACGTACTCACCTACTGAATATCTAATTTGACATCATTATCACCGGCCTCGGTGGCGCAGTAGGCAGCGCGTAAGTCTCATAATCTTAAGGTCGTGAGTTCGATCCTCACCCGGGGCAATAGTTTTTGCTTTTTTGTTATTTTTTCTAAAATAAAAATGTTACTAACTTTATAACTTGATTGTACATTTTAGTTGGTAAATAATGATCGTATAAAGATCGTTAATAAACATGTTTTGAGAAAAACACTCGAATTATTTTTTTTTTCTGTTTGATTCCACTTTTCTCTGGGTGCTGTAATATTCCGAGTCAAGCGTGGTGATACCTAATATTAGTAACAGGTACCTTCATCAAGAGTAAGAAGGGCCTTCTTCAAAGTCACCAATAGTCAAAAAGAAGACTGGTGTTCACATAATTATGATCGTTTAAAAGCTGATTTTTGGGGTTCCGTACCTCAAAAGGAAAAACGGAACCCCTATAGGATCACTTTGTTGTCCGTCTGTCCGAGGCAAGACTCTTAACCAGTGGAAGCAACTGCTCATAGATGGCGCCACTAGAAAAAATATGCAATAGCGGCATCTCGCTCATAGATAGCGCTATTACATATTTCTAGTTCTATAATATTTTATTTTATTCAATACTATCAGTTCGTCGCGGTTTCACCCCCGTTGCTCCGCTCATAAGGGTCGTAGCCTATCTATACTATTCCTCATGAATCTGTCTATCATATTTATACAAAAATATTTTTTCGAATTAGATTGATAGTCCCAGAGATTAGCGCGTTCAAACTTTTGAGCTTTATAATATAAGTAGATATAGATATCTACATACACAATTAAGTTGTATCGAACTCTCGGGGCGCGAGTCCTACTCGCACTTTTTTATTCATTTCTTAAAATCATTTCAACTGACACTTATTTCCTCCGCATATTCCAGGGCTGGCCGTTATGGGAGCGTGTTGAGTCGACGGAGCACGAGCGACGGTTGCTGCTGGTGGCGCGGCTGCCTCACGTGAGGACCCTGAACGGCGGCGGCGCGGTGCCCATAGAGGAGCGAGACTCCGCCGAGAGAGCCTTCATACGGTACTACATGGAGAAACCAGAGTCTGACCGGCCCGACAGGTTAGATTGTTTGTTACTACGTTTTGCCCGCAGCTTTGCTCGCGTTTTTCGGGATATAAGGTATCTAGGCTAATGTGTTATTTTGATGTAAAGTTTCATCAAAATCCGATCAGTAGTTTTTGCGTGAAAGAGAGACAAACATCCATATGTACATTCCATCCATAGGTACCTACCTATACAGGGTGGCAGGTTAGACAGTGTAAATATTTGAAGGGGTCATTGTACTCATCATTATGAATAACTTTTACTATTGGACCAACCCTGAAATCGCGAAAAGAAATCAGCTGCCGGCTTAGCATGACCACGATAGAAACGGGTTTTGTCTACATAGAAATAGACAAAGTGACAGATTTCATTCATAAAACGTAGAAATGTTTCTACAATCTGTCACTTTGTCTATTTCTATGTAGACAAAACCCGTTTCTATCGTGATCATGCTAGGCCGGCTGTTCCATACATTTATGTTCACATAACAGCAACTCATGATTTTTTTTTCGCGCTTTCAGTGTTGGTCCCATAATAAAAGTTGTTCATAATGATGAGTACAATGACCCCTTAAAATATTTCCACTGTCTAACCTGCCACCCTGTATAAAAGTTTGAAATTTTACACGAAGTGTTCTGGAAATCCCGATTACTTGTGTAAATAAAACACTTAGGTAATGCAGTTGTCCTTCTAAATTACAAAGACCGCTCCGAAGGTTCTATTAATAAAGAGCAATGTAGGTGAGGTCTCTGCGCCAACTCCGACCCAAATGACTAAATTCGCATGCAAATGAGACTACGTAGGTGTAGTTAATAATAAAATCTCACTCAATTTGTACCTTGTTTCACTATAACGACTGTTTAATCGTGGCACCTTTAGCAGGTGAATAACACATTTGCAATGTTTTCCAACCACATAAGGCGTGCTTACAAATAGCCATGACTTTTTAGCGATAAATATACATTTTGGATACCTACGGCCTACCGGACTACGGACTATAATTTATCTGTGTTCAAAATTTCATTCAAATCAGTCCAGATGTTTTAGCGTGAAGATGTAACAAACATACACACACGCACACACACACACGCACAAACTTTCGCATTTATAATAATAGTGTGATGTGATTTTTTATTAAACGCCTGGATTGTCCACTGCAGGGCAAAGCCCTACCTCCTCTTTCCACTTCTCTCTCTGTAGCGACTAAAGAACAGTCTTTTTTAAATGACTCTAGCACTCATCCCGCCATCACCATCTGGGTCTGCCGTTAAAAATATACGTAACAAAAACACAACATATTGCTAGTCAGGTGGCAAGAAGGATCCCGTCATGTACCTATCTACGATCCAAAAAGATTACTTGGGTTATTCTTTTTGGTTAACCTATCTGGCGTTATTCTTTCCCAGGTACTGGGAGTTGGTGGGCGTCCACGGCAAGCTGGATCCTCTGGTGTCGGTGGACCTGAGGCCGGAGAAGCGTGTGCAGATCACCTTCACGTGCGGCGACAACAGCGAAGTGCGCACCGTCGATGTTTACAGGCAAGTCCCACTTATTCTACAGCCGACTTAGCATGACAATTCTATCTTTATTCTACAAAAGAATAGAAAAAGTTATTTCTATAAAATCGTTATTTCTTCTGCCCGAGCACGCGGCGATCAGGTTTATCAGAATTTTGTCTACTGAATAATAGAGACATTTCTTCTCTTTATTGCATTTATATGCATAAAACGGTAGAAATCTTTCTATAATCTGTCACTTTGTCTATTCTTCTGTAGACAAAAACCGTTTCTATCGCGGTCATGCTAGGCTGCTAAGTAGACAACGGAGAGCGCAGTTGACAAGAGATTTGATTCATATGATTGATCCTATTGATTAGTGCCCTAAAAATACAGGGAGTTATTTTGTCACAATCATTTGTATCGGTTCAATTCATAGAGCAATTATAAAATATATTATATAATATTAAGTTTTACATAGCGTTTTACTTATGTACTTCTAAATGATAAGAAAGTTTCCTTTGAGTAAAGGGCACTGGCAGACGCCCATAGAACGCTGGGCCTCAGATTGTGTAAGTCGGTACAGATATGAAATTAGTTTGGTGTGATCGAGTATTTCAAGAGTATTTAAATTCATTTTTTATTTGTTTTTGTACGTAATTGGGTTAAAGAGAAATATTCTTATTTCTGACAGTGAGGTTAAGTATGGTGTGAATGATCCAGTGAAGTACAGCCCGACTAATGAGTTCTCAATTCAAAGGTTTTAGTTGCTGTCACCATGATATTCTGTGGAAGCACGCGCCAGCCAGCATGCACCCGTTTTTGTTTTAGTGGTTTTTTCAAAATGTCAACGGCATAATCATTTTATTTCTTATTTATTTCGATTTTTGATTCCAATTCTTAATCTCTAAGATAAATTAGGCAAAGAACAATTAAAATATATTTTTATTTTTGGTTAAGCTTTTATTACTGTACCATATCAAGCCTAAAACTGCCGACGTCCTTTTCTAACTCCAATATTTAGGATACTTTTTCTCCAGCGCGCAAAGCTTGTTGATGACTTGTTTTGAGTATTTATATTATTTCTAGAACTGTATCCGACCTAAAGACACGGCTAGAGCGGATGGCTGGCTTCCCTGCAGCTAAAATGAGACTCTTCTACGTAGACCAAGAGCTTCGGGATTCTCAGGTGAATTTACCACTTTATGCAGTTATTATAATAAAATAATAAATTATTAATAGAATATAACATGCATGACAAAGAAAATTGCTGACTCCAGCGAATAGATGCAATGCGATGGCGAAATTACATGACCGTCTAACAATGATCTTTAAGAATAACATGGGTACAGTAGCATTCAGAACTGAAGTCCTCCAAAATTAGATTATTTTGGAGGACTTCAGTTCTGAATGCGGTGACTAGCTCGGCTCACAGATAAAACTCTTGCACGCAAACCACTTGTAGTCCGTAAGGCCTGTATTAAGAAGACGCGTACCTACGGTTTGGACTGCACTTATTACCGCGACCATACATTTGACACTTGGAATAATTCTAAATTAACTCCAGTTAAATCTTTAAATTTCACTGCTACACTAACATTATAATTATGCTTTTATATGGTTAGTATTAACAGTTTATATTATTTCTGAAGCCTTTTCAGGGTCCCGAGGAAATGAAGTACCCTACAAAGCAGCTGTACTCATACAACATCAGATCCGGCGATGAGATCATCATAGACTCCAAATTGAAACACTCGATCTCCGTCAACTCAACCGCGTGAGACGACGGACTACACCCCATGTCGACTGCATTTCTATAACATACCTACCTACTTATAATTCTTATATATTCCTCCTTCAGGAACTGAGACTGAAGAAAGGCCAGTCTTGAAATTTGAAAAATGTATTTGATAAAATCTTAGATATTTTTAAGGTTCCGTACCAAAATCATAAAAAGGACCCCTTATGGTGCGACTTCGTCTGTCCGTCTGTCACAGCCGCTTATTTCAGCAACTACTAATGCAGGAATAATAATGACTTGAAATTTGGAACAGTAAAAAATGCTTGCCCATCTTTAATGCAAATGATAAAAGAGGGTTCGAAATTTTGAAGTGGGGTTACTAGGTCAAGTGGCATATATGAAAGGGCTTGAAATGCACATTTCAAAACACATTTTCATTTCTTTTTATGCCTTATAGTTTTTGACATATTATGATGAAAAATGTCAGAAAAAAAATATTCTTCTTTCATTCTCCCCCCCCCCTTATATCCGAAGTTTGTAGTGCGAAAAATCTGAAATAATTTGAGTTGATAGAAAATTACAAATTACTTGAATATTGCACAAAAATAAAATGATGTTTCTAAACTAGCACAGTTTTTTCAAAGTTATCAAAATTCCTTCACAAACAAACTTAGTTTTTTTTTTCACTTTTATATGTCCAAGGATGGTACGGGACCCTCGGTCGAGTACAACTCGCATTTGGCCGGTTCTATCTAACATTAGAAAATATGCAGTACAATGTTTTAAACAAGATAAATGCAACTGACTGGCAATGAGTGATATTTTTGCCTACAAATGCCATTTCGTAAATTATGTTCGTGCTGTTCGTGCGTACTGTTCGTCTTACTAACGTTGATGTATGTCATTGTACCTACATGGGTTGAGTTTGGTATATTTTTTTGTAAGAAATTGTTTCTGTTTTTTCCATGTGGATTATTTTAGAAGTTATATGTATCGCAAAGTATTAAGTATAGGGAATGTCAACGGTTGTCACAAAGCATTTAGTTTTAAGAATTATCACAAGTTTTGAGCTTGATGAAACTAATTTTATTTACAGAATTATATTTTTAAATAGCACAATAAAATTAGTAACTGAAATCTTATAAGAATTTTGAATCATGGTTTATTTTTTATTACTAAATTATCAAGTAAATTAAGTAATTATGCATGCTATTTTTACAAGTCCAGATACCTTATTTTTGTTTGCAATAAGCAACTGTGATAATACATTTTAGATTATAAAATCTGAGATTAAACTACTTACTTAATGTGACATTATTTTTCCATGCTATCTGTAGGTGGTTCTTACACAGCGTCTATCTTTCGACTATTACCTACTACTTAAAGGTGTTGTTAAAGTGCTTATTAACATTAAGTGATACTAACTGCCATTTCGAATTATGAAATATGTAATGCCTATTGTGTCTTTTAGGTATACTTAATCCTAAAATTGATACGATTTTTTGTGAAAAAGAAACAATGGTTATTTCGGGTTAATTTTGGTTTTAGTCTGGTACTGGTACTGCCAAAGAAGTAAATTCAATTTAGACATTTTTAGATTCTGCAGCTGCCAAATTTTTAACAGTTAAAAAACTTCACGTTTTACATTTGCATGAGCTATTTTTAGCACTGGCCCTCAGTTTTAGGAATCGTGATAATTTCTTTCGACGCAAAATTACAATGTAGTGACATATTTTTATTTTTCCTTTTATAGACTTAGAAAATAGTATCAAAATAAAAAAATAAATGAAATAAAATCTTGGTTTTATTCATTTATATCACAGACTTTATTAATTTGTTATTTACTAGTACCCATTTCACTTTAATCTGATATAAACAATCTTTTACCATAAACAGCTATCATAGCATTCTGTACTTGCTCAGATATATTATCATAAACTTTCAACCAGTCACTATTTCCAATTTCTCTAGTCATCCTTCTTAGAAAATTCATTAAAACAAACAATTTTTCTGTATTCTTATTTACTACCATTTCTTGTAAATAGGCTACAATCATTTCAATATCACATTGCAGTGGGGTCTGTCCACTTTCTAGCCATGCTCTTAACATTTCTCTCACTTCATCCCAAGGAAGACCTAACAACCCTTTGGGCTTTTCTGTTTTTGGTGGTACTTCTTTATAAACTTCTTCCTTTATCATTGGATATTTGTATGGCAAGTCTCTTGTTATGTTTTGTCCCTGGAGAAATTTACTCATCAGGTTCTTTGAAGAAGACTGTGGGATCCTCAAACTTTTTGGAGGCCTGCCTCTTCTTTTGCCAGGTGGAGATTTCAAAGCAATGATAGATTTCTTCTTGGGTGATGTAGTAAACTTGGATTTGCTGGGAGTACTAGGATTCTTTCTAGAATAATCATGTTTTTCCAAAACTTTGGAATCACTATTGAAAAAAAATTGTACTGTATTCGCGTGTAACACATCAGTATCAGGCTTGGCCTCTTTTTTAATGATTTTGTTATTAGATAAAAACTTATTTATTGCTCCCTTTGAAGGTTTACTATTTACATGTTCTAGCTTTGTAACCTGTATACCAATTCCTCTCATTTCTTTAGGATCTATATTTAGCTTCTTACAAATTAAAATGACTTCCTTAGTTATAACTTCAACATCATTTGTGGCATTATTCAATGAAGTTGATTTATTGATAACATTGCAAAAACCATGGCCCATGTATTTTGCTGTTTCTACAGGAGCCTCTTCATTTCTAACCATCAGTTTTAAAGTTATGCATTTTCCTAAAACTTTAAATTGCTGCATTCTTGAGTGTACTTCAGCTGATAATTGTTTTAAAAATTCTAGACATTGATTATTGTTTTCAAATCTTATTCCATAGTTTACTTCAGCTGAAACTGACTTCCTTACAGTGTGAAAAGTTAAAGGGTTTGGATCACGGCCACGACATTGATCAAATAGTTGAGCACCACTCTTATTTCCCAAATGACTTTTTAAGGTAGCCAATGTTAAACTTTGTAGTGAACCACAAGTGACATGACCTAATGATTCCAATTTTTGAGCAGTCTGTCTGCCTACACCAGGTAAATCTCTTAGTTTTATTTCAAAGATAAACTCTTCAATGAGATCTTCAGTGAGGAAGAACTGTCCATCTGGTTTGGCCCGCTTTGTGGCCAATCTAGCTTGCAATCGGTTACCACCGAATCCAGTTGAACATGGACAACCTGTTTTATGTTTAATCTCCTCTCTCAGCATTGTTGCAAAACTTTGAACACTGATATTCATATCTGTCAAAAGTTCAGTACAATCTACATACATCTCATCACATGACACAGCCTCAATATCTAAAGTATATTGAGCTATAGTATTGTATAAAGTATATGCAACTTCTTTGTAGCCCTCAAAGTCATATGGTATAGTTTGCAAATTTGGGCAAAATCTCAATGCTGCACCCATGAACATACCATTTCCTACACCTTTGGCTCGGGCTTCATATGAACATGAGGCTATTTCACTCATTGAACCATATTTGTCATCCTCATCAGCAATATTATCTACTCTGCTCTCAAATTCAATCTCATCTTCTGGTTTTCCAGTTGCTTTACCTAGTTTCTTGGCTTGCTTCTGTTTGTACAGACCAAATTCTATATTCCTGTCAACACCTGGTCTTTTTTGCCTACCCTGTCCACCTTTAGAGTGAGTAACAGCAATGGGTTTGCCTCGGAGATCAGGCCTATTGCGCAAACCAACAGATACAAAAAAGCAATCCATGTCAATATGCATTATTACCTTATTTTTCTCAAATTTCAGCTGGGATGAATTATGGAAATAATTTCTACATAATATACTTTTTTTTAGTTCAGTACGAGCAGGAAATACGAAGTTACTACTTTCTCTTAAATCATTTACATGCTGTTTAAAACATGCCCCTAACTGTGAGATGTGATGTAGTCGAGAATTATTGTAAAATTCTGCAATGAAATTAGGATCTGCAGCAGTTTTTGTTAGTGAACCCAGATTTTGTTTTAATGGTTTAGAATCCAAACCACCTAAGTTATTGTCATTTTTTATTTCTGAAGTGTTAATGTTGGAAGTAGAAGGCCCTGCATAGTTTGAAAAACGATTATATTCTGCTCTATTATCATACTCAGTTTCAGATAAAATCTGTTCTCCTACGATGGTCGCATTTGCTTCATTTGCAAGTGGACATGTGTCATTCTCAATAGAAGAAAACTTGATTTCAGTGTCTGAAGAATCATTATTTTTGATAACCTTAAAGTTAAGCTGTCTTTGAGTTCTTGAGTTTTTATAGAGCAAGTAGTCTCTGTAGTCTAATAAGCGATTAGATGCTATGCTATCTGTTATCCATTCAGGTTTTACAACTCTGACAAGAGACATGTTTTTAACTTTGGTATCTGGTAAGTTTGAGGCTATTATGAAATCGTTACCTTTTTGATATGTGTGATAGATTCCCCCATGTTTCGTCATGAGTACTTTTAATTCATCTGCGGAAGGTATCGTAAATCCATTGACATAAATACTTACCCCGTTAAAAATATTGGACAGGGTATCTTCTTTGTCAGCTCTTACACAAAATTGTTCTTCTAATTTTGCAATTTTTGCTTGCATATAACCACCCCAGGCTTCAAAGCCATTGTCAGGAAACTTTTCATCACGGCGCCTCATTTTAGGGAAATGATTGTCACTCACGCTCACGATATCATGATTTTTTTGGAATAAAAACAATTTCTGCTTTGTCTTGTTTTCCCCAGTAGTCTTCTTGTCTTTGGTTTTCCCTCCAAATTATGGCTTCTTATGCACTACCACAGAGTACTTTAAAATATTGCACTACAGCACTACGACTACAGACGTTTTCAATTCGTATTCGGTTTTTTACGGATTTTTAGCCAATAGGCGTGCAGAACGATCCCCACCACTTTTTAAAATGTATGAAAAAAAAACGTGAAAAAACGTGCTGTAAGGTTGCTTGTGCACTACATGACACGTTTATAGCACGTTTTTTTACGGACCATTTTTTTTTTTTCATACATTTTAAAAAGTAGTGGGGATCGTTCTGCACGCCTATTGGCTAAAAATCCGTAAAAAACCGAATACGAATTGAAAACGTCCGTAGTGCACAAGCAGCCTAAACGTGTAGTACACAAGCAACCTAAATCCAATAAATCTGTGATGCGAAATGACAGAATGACAGATGACTGATGAAGGTGACAGTGACAATGACAATTTGACAACAACTTTTTTCATTAATAGTGATGGACTTAAAAAAGATAAAACCGATAAAATTAAACTCCATATCTAACTACTATGACTTTGTTCATTTGTAATCATTTTATGTACCGTACATACACTTACAGCTTTTATTCTTCAGCAATCACAAAGTACAGGAATAATTTATTACTACACCTTCATAATTATATTTAATTTCGTCTAAAATCTTATTTTTTGACGAGTTATGAGTTAAGTTAGGTATGATAAATTATCATCTACAGACCGAGTGCTTAATCGGACCCCAATCCTCATTAATTTCCGCCAATTTTCTTGTTTTTTGTTTTTACTTGAACAAATTATTTACACAAGCGACAATTTCTAAAATAAAAATGAGTTACACTTAATTGTTAGTTTCCTTATAGCATAAAATGCTATAGGGAAAATAGGATAAATTTTATCCTATTGTCTTAGCAATCTATGGCCATTTAAAATGACAAATATACTTGCTCTGTAATGTTGGTAATAAACCAGTTTACTCCGGACTGTCAATCGGATCGTGCGGATTATTTAATATTTTGCCGCGATAATGTTGCGGCGCTTAATTATTTTTAACGCCGTCTGCGTATTTTTTGTGGCCAGTTTCAAGATCGCGCATCCTGGCCCGGCATACCCACCAACGAAAGGGGAGGTATGGCCAAAACCTCAACAACAAACAAAAGAACAGACATATTTTAAATTATCGCCCTCTGTTTTTAAGTTTACGGTAAGTTAAAATTAAAATTAATTTATATAAACCTAAATGCATGCAGACCTATCAATTTAAACTCTTTTTATTTTTAGTTTAAATGAGTTAGGATACTTGAAAAATACCTAAGAATGTGCTGACCCTTTTCTATTGTTAAAAGTATTGATTTTATATCGCACTCTAGTTTGCTTCGTTGGACTTGGACTTTTCGTACAAATAATTTCCTCTCAGGTACCTACCTATCAGACTACAAAAATACAAGATAATATATAATAATTTGTAATTCAACTTATTATATTTTGTTGTAGGTAATATAAAATATTACAGAACTCTCTAATTAAATAACGCCTATTGTTGATTCTGATTGATCAATAACTTCTATCATCATTATCATATCATCTATAATTATAGTAACCTACTTAGGTATAGTAGTTATATGTAACTTTCCCTATCTTACTCAAATGCAATTTGTAATAATATATCACGGGTCGGCAAAGCACCGTGAAATCGTCTTACGGGAAAACCATAACTTTTTAAAGAAAACGTAGACTAAAGTAATTAAGTAGTAGCCACGAAAAAAATCGTCGGACGAGCGAAGAGTTTGACTGTTCATTAAAAAATTAGTTTGAGGATAAACCTTGTAAATTAATGTACAGTTTACCTAAAAATAATTAATATCTTTGGAACGTTGAACCGTAAAATAAGTAGGTAAGTATAATATTAGGTACATATTTATGTTATGTGATGTCATAAAGTTCAATGCAGTTCAATGCTTTGGGTTTTTTTTTTAGTTATTGCAAATGTTTGTAGGTAGCGAGCGGAAAATATTTAATAATCTCTCGCAACAACGTAGAAAACAACAAAAGTAGTTACATAAACAGTTGATTAACGTAGTTAATAATAATAACGCATCAATCAAAACATTAAAGATTATTAAATTTCAACAGGAAATTGGATTATCGTGTGATATATTAAAAACCGCGATAGAGCGCTACACTGCCGTGCTGAGAAACACACACCGCATAGCCCGGAGACATTCAAAGAAGGTGTGGAAGCATGTGGAAGCTCGGTCTGCCGATACGGACCCCGAGTTCAAGGGGACGCTGGCGGAACTGCAAATATCTCTTAGTAGACCGTGCGAGGCCTACCCACACTTGGATATGGATGAGAAATGTAGGTATAAAACCAAGAAAGTACAAGCATTCTAGGACAGGTGCCTTAGTAGGTACGGCACTTTAGGGAAAAACGGCTGTTAGATGGCATGTCGTATTTTGCTGCGCATCGTTTGGTTCGATTCGCGCTCAAGCGCAGCGCTTGCGCAGGTGTATATCAACACCTGCGCAAGCGCTGCGCTTGAGGCTCAATAAACATACATACGTACAACTTGGCTTCAACATTGATAAAATCTTCACTGTCCATACTTTTACATTCATTCACGAAATAGTTACGTTGATTGTAAAAACAATGAGTCTGCAATACAACTACTTAGTAAAGTGTGAGTGTGACTGGTAGATTTAGAATAGGAATAAAAAGCCGCTTAGAATAGGAATAAATATCGAGGGGTGAATGGCTATTTGGTCTAAGCGATATTTTGGGTGATGATAATTTATGAGGTATGCAAGATGTCCCACGGCTATGCCACATGGAGGGAAAGTACCTTAAATATTTGAGATACGAAGTTTTGCTTCATTGAAACTTAGCTTTATTTTTAAAATTAAGTAATAATTAAAATAATTTTAAAATTAAGGGCGCGTGGGGAGCATTTAATTTTAATAAATTTGTTGATTTTCTATTAATTATATATTTGTATTTTATTTATACTATGAAAAAAGAAATTAATTTCACTATAGTATTCCTGCTCAAAATTGACAATAAATATGAGCGGCAAAATGCTCCCCACGCGCCCACTGACGTTATTCTTAATGGCGCGCCCACTCTCGGGTTAAAATAGTAATTTATTGCATTTATCATGCATTTATATGGAAAACAGTGTAAAAAAAGTACTTATTTGTAAATAATCAAAGTTATCTATGAAAATCGACATGAAAAGTAATTCTAATTCATTATTTTCCTAAACTTTAATGTAAAATTACACCACGTTATTTTAATTAAAGATACTATGTTTCTTAGAAAGAATTAATGCTTATAATTAACCCTTTAAATCGGCATCATAAAAATACAAGATGTTAATTTTTTCATATGTGGTCGGTTCGATTCCCAGATGAAACAAGCAACTTTAAAAAAATCTTTGAATGCAGTATTACTTAATTTTAAAAATAAAGTGAAGTCTCCATGAAGCAAAACTTCCTAACTCAAATATTTAAACTACTTTCCCTCCATGTGGCACAACCTGTATACTTACCTAATAAATTATTAGGTAAGTACCTACCTACCTATACTATACCTTATAAATTATGAATATTGATTCTGAATAAATCGATTCTGAATAAATTGATTCAGAATCAATATCACCCAAAAAGTCGCTTAGATCAAATAGCCTTTCACCCCTCGATATAATTATTATTTAAGTCCATTCCGCAAAAAAAAAAATCATCTATCCCTTTTTTAGCTGTTAGGTATTTTCGTTTTCGATATAATATAAAGGCTTGTCCTGACTAACTGATGGATCAACGCACTGTCTAAGCCGCTGGTCGTGGAAACGTGAAATTTGGAGGACGTATTCCTTTTATGATGGATCCTTCCGATAAGAAAGGATTTTTGAAAATTCCTCCCCGCGAAGAAGAGAGAAAATCCCTATCCTAGCGAAGCAAAAGCTAGTCTACTATAAAATAAATGTTTCTTTGTTTGTCCCGTATGCGTTCGCGCATATTTCATCTGATTGACTTGAAACTTTGTACAGTTGTTGTGCGCATGCCAAGGAAGGAAGGAAGGTTCCGAGAAAAAAAAAAAAGACTGCAATGCGTGCTGGGCATAGCTAGTATGATAAACAAAATCCTATGAGATAAAAAAATAAGCAGTAAATATTACTTTTCAGACAGTCTTAATGTTTCCACCGTATCGACACTCAACAGTGACTCTATATGGGGCATTATGAGGGGTCTGGAGACTTTCGCACAGTTGTTCTATATGTCTCATGGATATACAGTAAGATATTTTGCAACAATTATTTTGTTTTGTTCGCTTGATTGCATAAAAGTCAATAAAAGGATATTCAACATTATACTGAACTGATAACTGCATTCTCTGGTTACAGGACGTGCTCATCAACACGACGCAAATCGTCGACTTCCCCAGATACACGTATCGGGGCCTCCTTATTGACACATCGAGACATTATCTCACTGTAGCGAACATTCTCAAAACATTAGATGCCATGGAAATGAACAAGATGAATGTTTTACACTGGCATATAGTAGATGACCAGAGCTTCCCTTATCAAAGCGAGAGATTCCCGCAACTCAGGTACCTAACAAAAAAAAAAAAAGTGGAGCAAAATAATTTAAAGTTATAGAATTTGGAAAATCTAAAAGTTCACGCCTGATAAGCATAACGGTAACACTGATTATTAATTTATAGGTAATCAGCAAAAGTTTAGATATTGAATTTCAATCATGGAGACTCCACTGTTCGGCAAATCGGCACCCAATTTGATGTAGAAACAGTGGAGTCTCCACTTTCCGGCGTCCCACCTGATTAAGATTTTTTTTAATATACATAAGCGCATTCGCCACTGTGGACAAACCTCTTATCTATTTTAAAAAAACTTACCTATTCAACGATAGCATATTCTATCAGTTTTATTAGTATAATGTTGGCAGTGAACAAGGCGCATACGATCCTTCAATGGTGTACACGAAGACGAACATTAACCAGATAGTTACTTATGCGAGAGACAGGGGCATTCGAGTTCTTCCTGAATTTGATGTACCAGGTAACTTGAAATTCTATTACTCCAGCTGTCCAATAAAAAAAGGTTAACGATCTCATCATTACATTCCTCATAGTGCAAAATTACCTAAAAGAGTTGTAAAGAACTCTTACAATATTTTGTGTTCGATAATCAGCGAAGAAGCGCGATGTCGAATTGTAATGGTTTGATTGAAATCTTCACCCTGCACTTAGCGTCTCTATAAATGAGAAGTGGTCTTTCTTTACCCTAGATTGGGAGAATTTTAGCCATATTATTAGGTATAACCCGTGTCGTGCTTAGCTTCCAGAACACTGAGTCAACGCTATTTGTCCTATTCAAGTAAAAACAATAATAACATCAATGGATATCAATACCCTCTTCAGATAATGGGTGATGTCCTCTCAAGTGACCTTAGTTTAGATAAACAATACGTTGACCGATAGAAGAAAAGTGTCGGGTGATGTGATTACATCGCCCCTTATTTACCACGAACCTTGATTTTATCGCGCTATTACCTACTGTTATAAATACGTTATGTCAAGTACCTACTAACACTTAAAATTATGTATGCAGTATTATTTATTTTAATTGCCGCAGTAAAACTATGTAGATACCTAGATATTCTATTTAATTTATGCATTATCGGTATCGCCTGCACATACAAAGAAATTACTACTATAAATTACACGTTTTTCTAATAAATTTTAATATTACACAGCAAAGGATTTTAAATGAAATTGTTACGTCATATCATAGAAAAGTACAAGTTAAAATGGTATTTTAACAGGACACACAAGTTCTTGGGGAGTTGCATATCCAGCAATCCTGACGAAATGCTATCAATCCGGCGAATTTATTGGCTTGGGTCCAATGGACCCAACGAACAACGTTACGTACAAACTAATCGGCGACTTGTTCCGTGAAGTGCAGGAGCGCTTCCCTGACAAATACTTCCATCTTGGAGGAGACGAGGTCGCTATGGAATGCTGGTGAGTCTATTGGTTACATACCAGTGGCGAAGGGTTCCTACAATACGAGTCCTACCGGCTTCCCTTTGAAAAATAGTACAAGCTACCTCTTACTCTACTCTACCTACATCTACCAATAGCTCCGGATTACCTCTTACAACAACTGACCCTTCGTCACTGTTACGTACAGTTGGTTTTACAAGCTGTTGATCTGTAAACGTGTCATATTTCTAGAGGTTGTTTGGACTCTTAGGCGATTCGCACACCGCACCGCATCACGCAGCGTAACGCGGGAGTGCGTGATCTTCGGTTGTTTGCAAGTACTTACCTGTATTTGTATAGAAATCGCCTTAGAGCAACATTTGACAGATAAAATAAAAAAAAATGTAGCCCTTGAGATCGGCAACGCATCGCCGATTCCCCTCGGGCCGTCAAACTGTCAACCTACCGAACTAATTGGAAAATTCACGTATAACAACAATATAGAAAATCCCGGCTGTTGCAATGGCTCTCTGCGACTCGATATTTATATGGCTTAAAGAAGCACTCAGATAATTGAACCAACTATTGCGATGCTTTTGTAAGCCATTATCAAACATTCTACCTAATCATAAAGTTCTCAAAACCATAATACCTATAATAATATACTGTTTCCAGGTCATCAAACCCCGAGATCGTAAATTTCATGAATCACCACAACATGACTCGGCCCAGCGAACTGCACGCCTACTTCATGACCAATGTTCTTCCGTTGTTGGGACAGAAATCCAAGCCCATGGTCTGGCAAGTACGTTATCCCATAATTATTTTCAAGTTTATTCTTTCAATAAAATCAAAAATCTAGATGTCTGTGTAAATGTTTCAGGAAGTTTTCGATGAAGGTGTAAAACTTCCAAGCGATGCAATCGTACAAGTGTGGAAGACTGTCGGAGCAGAGGACATGGTCCGAGTAAGTCAACTGTATTCTCACTAAAATTATAATAGAAATTATGCAATGTTTCCCCTACCTAGAGGTAAGACAAACGAACAAAACTGAACATTAACATGAACTTGTTAGTATTTTGCGATCGTAAACAAAATTTCCAGCCTTAATTTCGCCAAGTGTGTGGATGGAAATATTGCTGATAAAAAAAGTACCTATTCCTTCTAACCTAGCCATCTAGCGTGTTCGACTTTTACTTTTTTCCTATTGGTAGATATTTCAACATCGTTCGAATTGGTCAATTGTAAACCGGACATCGCTATTTATGGAAAACTATTTTAACACTTCTTGTTTTTTTTTGTTGAATCTTAAAATAGCCCATTTTGTTATGACATAAATACTTACCAAATTAATTTCAATGTTCACAGGTCCTGGAAGCCAATCACAAAGTTATCTACTCGGCATCATGGTATTTAGACTATCTAGCTAACGGTGGTGACTGGGGCAAATTCTACACAGTGGATCCGCGACAAATGATCCCAAGACATTACAAGGAACTGAACCTGAATGACATTCTGGGAGGTGAGGCTTGCATGTGGGGCGAAGCAGTCGACGATAGAAATTTGATAAGCAGGTACGTAAACTACAATTTTATTCAACCGTTTTTCGGTTCATTTCACTGCAGGTACAGATCATTTGGGAATTGTAATAGTTCAATATCGTAGAACCTAATTATTGTTTTAAATTATAATACTAGTTATCAAAGTATTCCTGCTCTATAATTTATTACAAGCAAGTAATAATTGGCAGGTTTTCATTCATAAAACTTTCTCAAACTTTGGACTCATGTCGCTGACTGTACCTACAGCAGAACCTAGCTAGCGGGGATCATGTCGTAAAGAAAAAACCGGACAAATGCGAGTAAGACTTGCATCCTGGGGGTTCCGTACAAACTTAATTATGTATGAACCATGAGCAATGAACAATGAGCGCGATTTCACTATACAACTGCATGTCTGGCACTGAGTGCGGGTCCCCCTCTCAGGTGGCAGAAAGAGATTATTAAACATATTTTCCTATCATGAAATGAAAATTCTGTGCTAAACTAATGTTAATTGATTCCAGGGTATGGCCTCGTACTAGCGCAGTTGCTGAAAAGCTATGGAGCGCCGAACAACCTCGATTTTACTCCAACAGGCACATTGCGGATGAAATCAACTCTCGTCTTGAAGAGCACACGTGTCGCATGAACCGTCGCGGCGTACATGCTCAACCACCCAATGGTCCTGGATTTTGCGTCGGGGGAATCTAAATGTTTGTTATACAAATGCACAACAATTTAAGATTAATTTACTTTCTGAATTTTAAAATGTTTTCTCACAGTACTAACCGCGTTTTATTATATGCCTATTCAAAGTATTTTTTTTGCCAAGTAAGTATAAAGAAGCATTTTTAATTCTTACATGAAAGTAGAAAACTTGACCAAGGTTAACCTTTGCTACATTATGGTCAAGTTTTTTCTACAATTTCCTATTGTGAAGACAATGAATACGATAATACCAACAAGATGTTTATTTATATACCGTACCTATCTACATAGGTAAATTATATATAATTTTATGAAAGTTGGCAGATTGAAGTAGGTAGGGAATGGTAATCCTGGCAGTAAACAGAGGCGTTTTTACACTTATTTGTATTTTTCCGAACTCATCTAGCTTAAAAAATGTTTTGACGTGTAAAAGTGTTATTTTTAACCTATTTACAAAATAAATATCATTTATCATTTTACGAATCAGTTTTTTTATAGGTACTTAAATAGTAAAAAACCGGCCAAGTGCGAGTCGTACTCGCGCACCGAGGGTTCCGTATCATTTTTGGACGTATAGAGTGAAAAAATCCGGACCGCATAACTAAGTTTGTTTGTGAAGGAATTTTGATGATTTTGAAAAAACTGTACTAGTTAAGAACATCGTTTTATTTTTGGTGCCATATTTGGGTCAATTCCTTTAAACTCTAATTATTTCAGATTTTTCGCCCTGCAAACTTCGGAGATAAGGGGGGGGAATGGTATTTTTTTGGTCATTTTTTATCATATGTCGAAAACTGTGAGACATAAAATAAAATAAAAATATATTTTGAAATGTACAGATCAAGCCCTTTCATATAATATGTCACTTGACCTAGTAACCCCACTTTGAAATTTCGGCCCCCTACTCCGGCCCCTTTTGCAATGAAAATAAAAATATTTTTTGACTTTTTTCATTTGCAATAAAGTTGGGTAAGCATTTTTTATAACTGTTCTAAATTTCAAGTCGATAGCATTAGTAGTTGCTGAAATAAGCAGGTGTGACAGACAGACAGACGAAGTCGCACCATAAGGGTTCCTTTTTTATCATTTTGGTACGGAACCCTAAAAACGGATAGGACAGCTTCGGATCTTGAATTATTTCGAGGCGGGGCAAAAACTGAAAAATGCCGCCCCTGCCCGACAATATTTTTACCTTTATCATCATCATTTCAGCCTTATCACGCCCACTGATGCTGATGCATGTAAGCCTCCACCAAAGAACCCCACAACGACCGGTCTAGCGCTGCTCCTTGTGATTACTACACACATACACTACTCAGTGTATTCGTCTACTAAGCTTGAATTTGCCGCCCGGGACACGAGCCTCGGCTTGCCCCCCCCCCCCCCCCCCCCCCCCTAGATCCGGGGTTGCGGATAGCTATCGGATGTATATCGACGGTTGAAAGGCTATTTGATCTAAGTGGCATTTCGGGCGATATTGATTCCGAATGATAATGGTGCTGATTCTGTTTAAGGTCGCACTAAACTAATTTTAATCACACTACATCTCTTTCTTACAAATAACATTGAAAAAGGACAGAAAATATTTAGAACTCAGATTAGTCTACGCCCTTGCCATTTACGGGAAAATAGTCGTGACCTTTTGCGATTACGACTAAATTGACAACAAAACTATTCAAGTGTGATTTAAGTGGACTAAATCTTCTATCCTTTTCTCATGTTTTTTTATTAGAAAGAGACGTAATGAGACTAAATTAGTTTAGTTGGTAAACAACAGAATCGGCACCAATACCTAATTATAATAATCATATAATTCAGAATCAATATCGCCCAAAATAAGACAAAATGTCGCTTAGATCGTTAACCTTTCAATCGTCGATAGTACGTAAAAATACGAAAACGAATTGAAAGTGGATAAGTGCACAAACGCCTTAAATAGTGAAGTGCCAAGTCAGAGACAAGGATAATCATAACCTATGGTAAGCAAAGTGGATAAAGTGGTAACACTGATGAAACTTACGTCAAATATTCAAAACAAAAACGTTTCCGTTGTTTACGAAATTACGAAGAACGTGCGAAGAACTTTTACGATTGAGTTTGAGACTGAGTTACAAATTGGTGCAGTGAAAATGTCCACGATCGAAGAAGAAGTCGTAGTTGCACCGTGGGTTGGTCCTACAAGTTGCAAAAATACGTTATCAGTGATTGTTCTCTCATTCAGCATTGACATTATTGAAAGACTATCGGAAGTTCTCACAGAAGTTCACACTTACGGGAATTTTCGCTGGAAACTTATTCTATTACGATCGTTTCATCTGGAAGAAATCGTTAAACAGTCAGACGTAACCGGAAACATCGGCATCGACTTCGTTATTTTAGCTATCGACACAAGTAGAATATTTTGTTTGGAGTGGGCGAAAAAAGTTTTAGCACAAGTGCATCCTGACTTAAGACTGCGGCGTGTAGTGCTCGTGAATGCTGGTGGGCTTCCTGTGAACGCTATGGCGATCAGTGCTAGTGAATTGATAAGCTTCCAAAATGATATGAAGTTGGACATGATAACTGCTAATGTGTTTGACGCAGACAATGCATACTTTTTGGCGCGTAGATTACTAAAGTACATTGAAGTGTCTGTTGGTATTAAAAGTGGTATACCAAATCTAAATGTATGAATAAACAAATTATGTGAAAAAGTGTTTAGAGTTGACCAACACCACCAATTTTCAATAATTATCTCCAAAATGCCCAATAATCCCCATAGTGCCATCAGCCAGCCAGGGTATTGTGTAGATGTTTCGGTCAGAGAGTCGCCTTAAGGGTGGAGTGATGTTTCTTTATAGTATATTAATATTAATATGCAGGCAAGGACATAAGCCAGGATTTTGTTTAGAGAGGGGGCAGGTAAGGGAAACCTGTAATAAATCTAGACGCAGCGGTCAAAAGAACTTTGTCACAAAAAAATATTATTTTATTTACAAGGGTTGGGTAACTTTGAATAGAACTTCAAACAATTCGATGTTACCCAGCTTGACTAGTTATCTTTGTAGTTCTTTACTAAACCAAGACTGCTTGGGCTTGCTATTTTCTTGAAGCATTTTATTTTGGTTCCGGAGACTGAGCACCTGCTAGGAAAGTAGTCCGGGCCCTTCTCCTGTTATACCTAGCTATGCCCTGCAAAAGAATGGATCACTCACTATTTCTTCACGGTTGGATTCTTGCAGTATCTGTCTAAAAATAATGTTTATTGAATTGCCCATGATTAATGTTAATTTTGTAATCTGCAATCAAAAGAAGAATAGGACTGACCTTAAATGGAGTAACTTTGACTGGGTATTGGTCATGCATGCATGGTTCACCTGCTGTGTCCACTTGGGCGGACCATGGGCAATTTATTTTGCCCATAGTCCACGTCAATGATAGGGAACAGGAATTTGAATACTCTTATATTGCCCATGGTCCACCTGTATTTTTTTATTTGCAATTGGTACTATATGTATTTACAGTACATAATAATAAATTCCCAATACTGGCAGATCCCTATATTTTATATTTTTACATTGTAGTCTGCATGATCTTACTTGGCCAGGCAGAAGTTAGTCATGTGTGGCTATTAATTAATTATTAACTTCTATATATATATAAATCTAGAAAAAGTGTCTTTTTTAACCGACTTCCAAAAAGGAGGAGGTTCTGCATTCGGTTGGTATTTTTTTTTAATGTATGTACACCGATTACTCCGTGGCTTATGAGCCGATTTACGTGATTCTTTTTTCATATGGTAGAAGAAGCTCGCGCGGTGGTCCCATATAAATTTTATTAACTTTGGTTGAGTAGATTTTTAACCAGGTGTAATAAACGGTATTTTTGGTGTATCTCGATGACATCATGACGATGATGAACAAGTGATATTGTGTAAGTACATGAATTCCTGAACGCAATCGCCCTCGATATTATGCATACATAACATCACGCCGATATTTCCCGCAAGGTTAGACAGAGGTGTATAGTACACACAATTTTTTTATGCTTAAGTCGCATTTGTTAGAACGCTAGGGAGCGAGCATATTGCCATTACAAACTGAAAAATCACTGTTTTTGTTTACTGAAATGCTCTTATCCACCAACATCTATGAATATAAGTACCTATTTAAATTAGTGGAAGTAATCGATCTCGGTAAAAGTACATACCAAATGTGTGTCAAAGGCAGTATTAATATACTGCCTTTGACACACATTTGGTATGTACTTTGTCTATTTACTTTGTCGCTCTATGCATGATTTTATGGTACTTTTATATACCTACGTAAGTTATTATTATCAAAAAAACATAACATGTTACACTACACTAAAAAGTTAAAAATAAAAAACAGATTTTAAAAAAAACGACTTCCAAAAACTACACTAAAAACTATGAAATAAAAAGTTTAAACTTCCATAATTAAAAATCTAAATGTATATTGAAGTCGGCGGGGCCTAGCATGAAAATAAGCAAAATTGCAGATTAACAAGGAATAAAAGGAAATCTTAATTTCCATGTGCATACACTGCGCACACCCTTCCTGTTTAAAGACTGAGAGGCAAAAACCTGAAGAGGCCCCGCCGGCTTCAATATACATTTAGATTTTTAATTATGGAAGTTTAAACTTTTTATTTCATAGTTTTTAGTGTAGTTTTTGGAAGTCGGTTTTTTTAAAATCTGTTTTTTTGTTTTTGGTAAAACAACAAAGTTCATTGTCCACTTATAACTGTTTTCTAAGTGACTGTACATAAATGCAGAAATGTCTTAGTGATTGTTACAAATATTCATAAAATTAAATTTTCTAAAAACAGGATCTATGTGCCATGATGTCGCAAATGTGGATGCGAATATTAGCAGCATCCCTGCTAAATACTGTGTTTTTAGACTGTGTGTGTGTGTGAATTTAAAGTGAAGTAAAATTTACCTTTGTTGTCATAACTATAAGGGAAGGGCCTTTGTACATGGCGCCGCCGTGCTTTCATACACACTGCCAGTGTACCACTTAGACCATTCATATAAATACTCAAAGGTGTACCACAACTTGCCGCCACTACTGCGACGCGTTGTTGAAATTGCGTATACAAATGCAAGGGCGACTGCAACGGGGCGGCGTCATGTGCAAAGGCCTTGAGAGATACAATTAATAAAACATGTTTTACACATTTCTGAATCATTTATTATACTTTGATTGTACTACAAAATAATAGGAAGTTCTCTACAGTTATAATTATAATTATATATTACATAAATAATAAAACAATTACAGCAGTCCTCACTCATATGTAGCAACCTCACAATATTCATGTAGCAACACTATTGCTAGGTAGTTGTATAAAAAACAAAAATAAACTATAGGGCTGTGCGGTGATAATGGATATAACATGACCTTACATCTAACTGAAATACTGCTCATTTATTAACATAACTGTTTTATAATTATAAATAACATTTTAAGCATAGAAAAATCTGTAAAATAATCCAAAATTATAATAAAACAATGAGAATTCCTTGTAAAACAAATATCGAACTCACAAATTAAAATGCACTAAAATTTCCATGTTACACTATAGGTACACTATAAAAAATTATATCGCTATAGATTGTTGCATCTAACATTAAAGTCACCTTAGTGACTTGATTAAAATAAACGTATACAAAAATTTAATATTAGGCAATATCACAACTAAACCGCCTGTTCAATAGCAGGCAAATAAATACAGTCACATAAACATCATTACTTAAATAACCCCACAATTATGTACCGGGATCAGTAAATAAAATATTTGCAAATAATAAGACAGTTATACTGCACTATGATTTCAATGTGAGTACACAGTTTTGGATAGAATAATTGCTAAGGCCCAAACTAAAAATTGATTCTCAGAGTTCTGAATTAACAGTAAATATTTCACTAGTATTTATTAGTATTTCGTGAGCAAACCTAAGGGTGCACTTCCACTGACGCGGAGGAGAGTGGAGCGAAGAAATATTAATCAATAGAATTGCACAAAAAAAGCTTAGTGGAGCAGAGACCAATTCTATTGATTAATATTTCTCCGCTCCGCTCCTCAGTGTCGGTGGAGACGCAAACTAAGAGTATGTTAGTTATTTGTAAGCTACATTATACATATACTTCACAAACCTGGATTATCGAATATTTCCTGTCATGATGTATGTATTTGAAAATATTTCTATTTGAGGTCAATCATAGAACTATGATAAAACCTGCCTCCCACCCAACTCATTTTTCTTGTCTTCACTCTGGTTTTTATGAACTTAAATTACACTACTTACATATGGGAATAAAAAACAGATCGTTTAAAACTGAAATTGCCACAATAGCAAAATATGTGATAACATCACTAAAATAATTTCTCTCTAATCTTAAAATTGAACATCAATGTTACTAATGGTTTATGTGCCGAGTTGATAATATGTATTCCATTCCAGTTTCTAATTGTACAATCAAAAATATTGATTAAATATACATAAACCAATGAATAACATTAATTTAGATTGTTGTTGCAGTAACTATATGTAGAGTAATATATTAACACTATATTGTTACATAGTGGGTGCTTGTCACATCAGCAAACAAATGGAGTGTAGCATACGAAAGCTGTATTCAAACCAGTTGCAAATCGGTATAGGTACCGGTGTGAGTCGTGAGAGCACAGTACCCCGATCATAAGTTTTTTTGACGTGTAGTATCGTTAACGTAAGCATATTTTGAATTGAAAATACAGGTTTTTTAACCAATATTTATATAAATTAAATACTTAATTCATTTCTCTGTATTTTTTAAAATGTGCAAATTGTATAACATTTTATCAAAATGTTCCAGGACTGCGGTATTTTAAATTCAAAATATGCTTACGTTAACGAAACTATACGTCAAAAAAACTCATGATAGGGGTACGGATCGCGCATGTAAAGACCGTTCCACGTAAGAATTCCCCTAGAAGTTATGTTGGCTGCCCTGCTTGTCATTCCTATTTAGGTCATATCGTTTTGTGTTTTTTGTAGATTTATGTTTTATAATAATATTTAGGACGTTAAAAAGTGATAAAAGTGAATTGGTGCTGAAAGAAAACTTCCAACACTGTTAAAAACGTTGTAATAAATTGAGATTCAGGGCAGCCAACATAGCGTCGAAGGGAATTCTTCAATCTTCATGTGGAACGATGTCTACACTTTCGGCCCAATAGACAGTTGACAATACACATGAGAATAGTCCAATAGACGACAAGCATCGACTGACGAACCAATCGCGTGCAGCCTCGGCGCCCACCGCCTTCGTCATTCCGCCAAAGAGACCGAAAAATTAACTAAACTCCATTTCAATAGAACTTGTAAACTATGTAAACAAACTTTCTATACAAATTCATCAAATTTTGACAGTTTGCCATACTGATATTGTTTACAAAGTTCACAATTTCAATTGACATGGACTTTAGTGCTTAGTGCTCACGACTCATGCCGGCAATTATAGATCTAATGATGTTGACATCGTCATACGACGCTTCCTATTTCAACTTCATTAGTTGAGGTGAGCTAGTATTATGCGTTTTAGAACTCCGTTTGCTTACTAACCTATTAGTGTATGTTCATACAGTTCCGTGCGCACTCTCGCGGTCACTACTATGTTAGACACACTGAAGATTTTTAACTACCAACATATACTTATCGCTAATTTCCTGTACTGAGAGATATAGTTAAAATTTATCAAGCTGACACCTGAAGCATCCTATGACAGCATTCATACAATCACATTCTGTATAATTATTATTTATTCTATAATATTACACACAAATTTTATAATCAAATAAAATGTACGTGTAATATTTATTTATATTAGCTTCCACACACACACAATGAGCGTTCTGGCGCGTATCGACTGGCTGGTAATGCTGCATGCATGAGCCAATCGCGCGCAGTCAGAACAGTTGCCCGCAGCCTGAGTGCGCAAACCACTAATACGATTGCGTCATGAAAAGTAATTGTCATGTTTTATATTAATTGGAATGAATAGATTAATGGGTGATCAACAAACAAGTATCAAGAACATATTTCCAGTAGCTTTCTTAGGATGCTTCGTTTGTTCGATAGTTCCTACGTGATCCTCACACATAGTGTCAGAAAGTAGAATGTTAACTCCCGCAAGCACAAGTGTCACATTTCAAGTCTGAGCGCTACGAAGCTTAAAATATGACCGAACTTGTGCGCCTTATCATTTACTAAACTACGCCTTAGGCTTCCGCTGTTGTTGAGTTTAACGAAACAAAGTGGAGTTTTTTTGATATGTGGACGCCACTAGTCCTCGATAGGAAATCATATGGAGAGTATACGGCTAACGTCTACAGGGTCTGAACTACAAATAAAATACTGAGATTGTTGATATGTAGCATTAAGAGCGCAAGCCACAAGGCGAAAAGCTACATATATGGAGCTAACACTCCAAAATATCACTGTATTTTGGCCAGATGATTACCTCGAGTGCAGAGCGCTGTGGACTCGACCGGGGGCGGAACCCCTGTACTCGGCTACTACTACTGTCCCGGCCGACCGGCGAGTCCGCGGCGACTACACCCCACTCCATATAGCAGTGTAGCACCTATAATCGTTCACTGTACACATCGGTCCACTTTGCACCTCTTTCACTACCTGTTGGTAAAAAAGGTAAATGTACTAAACACTCAATGCAATATATATATATATTTTTTTATTTTTTTTTAAAACGTTGCCCCACACTAGGATTTCTCCTGTGTCGTGGGGCGTTTACAAACACAAATTTCACATACACAAACAGCCATATTCTGAAGTACAAATTCAGTAAGCAAATGTTACTATGGTCCGTTTTTTTACAATCTAATAAGAAGGTAAACAAACAAGTCAATAACTTGTATAGTGATGTTCAATCGTAGTGCCAATTACAGTTAAATTAAATAATTGAACGATTCGATTTTATTAATTGAATAAGTTATAAACGTTTTTTTTTATTTCAATTGAATTTATTGATCTATGACCTAAAAATAATGTGTTTGATTGCGAATGAATTTCACATTGTTTTAAACATATAGAAAAAACGATTTATTAATCAATTACTTACAAATATTTTAATTGAATAAATTGAACTATGTTTTTCGAACAGCACTCAAGACCATAGATAATATATGATTTTTTATCTGTATTCTAACCTCACTTTTCGTCTAAGAAAGTCTAGGATATTTCTTCTATTTTTCAAATACAATTATTTAATGCTAATCAAACGAATGTTGTTGGAAAAAGTGGCGAGGTATCAAGCTGAAACCTTCAAAATACGGATTGATGTGTTACGAATTCTATTTAGTGAGTGTTTGTGTGATCATTATATCGAAATTGGGTTTGTTTACCTTCTTATTAGATTAGATAAAATTTCAGATACAAAAAGATGGCGGATTAACCATCTGAGTAATGTCTAGCATGATAATAATTTAGCTTCTGTCGTACATAGACCATTTATACATGAAAATACACCATGTAAGGACAGCGAAGTGTTTCATGATTGGCGTAGTATACGTACCGGTCTAGTCGGAGTCGAGGTTGACGACGTCCTGCGCGGGCGCGGGCGGCAGGCGCGGCGCGAGGGGGGGGCGGCCGCGCGGCCGGCCGGCGCCGCCCATCATGATCTCGCGCGCGCGTTGCTGCTGCAGCGCCATGGCCACGGGGTCGCGGCTGCCGAGCCCGCCCGCGTAGAACTTCGCGCTCATTTGTTGCTGTAAGTTACGAACTATTCAGATGACAAGCGCTTGACGCGCTTTTTGCTAATGCGCGGCTGCCTCGGATCATAGAAACAAGGGAGCGTGCCAAGGCGCTATTGAGCTTGATGCTTTAGTTTGATCACATTGATCGTGATAAAAAAGTACACGCTGGCGACGAACCGAACACGATCGATGTAAATACAGTGTTTTGGTTTAGTGCTAGTGTTGAGTGACGATCAACAGTGTTACATTGAGGGTGCGGAATTTTTAATGTGTGGGATATCTTTTTATTCACAAGAAGCGCTTGTAATCGTGTCGAAAAATGTACTAAAAGTGGCATCAGCTGTTCCCGTACTAATCTGCTATGACGGCATAATTATCTCCTTCTTTCTATGATCTGAAGCGGCTACAATGTGCCGTTAGCAACGCACGTTCATTTCAATTTATTTGTCAACACACATTAGCAAAATGCGCGTCAAGCGCTAGTCATCTGAATGTTAACATAATTATGGTTTAAAACAAATTAAAAAGTCAAAGCTAACTGAATAATTATATTATTATGCATAACATAGTATCCTCGATTGTAAAACCTAAGATTTGAACCGTCTTTTAAATGCAAAGGAACGCATTATTTGACAAAAGTGTACACAGACACTACTAGTTATGTCTGTGGTTTATACAAAAGTGGCGGAGCAGCACAGACGTGGTCTGAACGTCTGGTGGGGCAGTTCGAGCCCCGGAGGCTCGAACTGCAAAGCGACGCGCTATGCCTTGTGACTTGTATATAATTAACATCATACAAAATGTATGGCCATAATAATATTCCCGCGGCCCGTCGTTGCAACTTTTGTATAACCACGCCTTACCGGTGCAGTAACAAAGGGCGGCTTGTACTCACATTCTGCTGCAACAGCTGCTGCAGGCGCATCTGCTGCTGCTGCTGGTGCTGCCGCTGCCACGGCGGCTCGTACTGCAGCGCGCTCGAGCCGCCCAGGCCGCCCGCGCCGCCGCCCGCCGCTGCTGGAACATACGAGCCTTAGGGCCATATCTCATTAGGAAGCCAGCAGACGACGCTAGCAGCGCTTCCGTGTGTACCCTTGGCGTCCGTGAGATGCCAAAACTGGCCGCCAAAGCGGATGCCAGACAAGATTAGACAAGAGAGATGCCAGACAACTAGCTTCAACTAACGGACAAACCGACTGACAACTATTGTAATATTGTTTGACATTTCAAAAGTGCCTGTAAATGGTCTAATTGAAATAAATGTTTTTGACTTTGACTTTGATTAGTATCGCTTGTTCACACAGCTGTTGTGTCGAGCGAGTGAGCGGGGCGTCCGCCACTCGACACAACGCCAAGCCGTCGCCAAGCGAGGTAGGGTTAGGTACGTTGTAACACAATTTGACATGTTTTAATTGGCGGTGCTGCTGGCGTCGCTGCCATGCCATCCTAATGAGATATGGCTTTTAGAGCTTGTACATAAAACTGTGAATCGGTGCGGTGCGAATTCGCAATGCAGAACATTGCGATGCGATTTCGTGCGGCAAGAGGTCTCCTTTCCACTGTTCTGGTGACCATTCCATCGACGACATTCAACCGTACTGAACGGACGAGAACTATTTTTGTCTAAAATAATAAAGCTTTGAAATTGGACCTAGATTTTCTATTTTTTTATTTAGAATGAGCATATCTACACACACGTCTTCGACTTTTTCGTCTTGCCCACACGCTGTCTCAGAGCAGACTATAATGGGCAGGCTCGGTCAACTGTGTATGGGTGACCTTGGACTCAAGGCGGGTTCCAGTTCATGAAAAGGATAGCGATATCGACGACTCTGTCTAACAGGCTGATTACAATGCAATGTTTCCAAGTAAAATAAATTTGAAATATCGTGTAACAAATTATGACTTAAACATGATTAATTTAATGTAAAATGTAGCTTATTAACTAACAACTATTATTTTTTCGGTTATATAATTAAAATTATGAATTCTAAACGAAATTTGGAAAAATAATTATATCTTTAGAAATAAATTTGAATTTAAAAAATGGACTCTGGAAGTTTGCTCTGGCAACACCATAAGATAAATGTCTGCTGTTACGGTTGGTCGTTTTTTCTTGTTTCTGTTTATTTGTTGTGCTTTAAAACGATAAACTGTTTCTGATTTTTCCATCATAACGTTGAGTGTTATACTGTTACGCCGTTGCACTCTTGTGGTGAAAAAGCGTTGTGTTGAGTGAGATAGTGACTCTTTCGAGATTTCTTTGTGAGAACGAGAATTGTTTCGCAATTAATCAAAGTTAAACATAGGAAACTGCGTCAATTGTGGATTTTCAGCTTGTCAAGATGTATTAATTTGTATTATATGCCCACCTTTATGAATAGATATTATTTTATTGTCATAAACTGTCAATAAAATAATATCTGTTCTAGGTGGGCATATAATTTTTTTCACTGGATTTACTGGGATCCCACTAGATGGCGTGCAAATTCATCTCACATTTTTACTATGAAGTTGATATTCTTCTCGCTAGAGTAATATTGTTCTGTGATAATGGGGTTAACAAATGTGACTAAATGGGGTTAACGAATCAATTCACAAGTTCTTGCGATGCGCCGTGCGAGCTCGCATTTTAAAAATACAAATTACTCAGAAATATTATAATTTCTTCCTATTACGAAGACGCTGTCCGTTAATAATGATTAAAGTTTTTGATTTCGCGAACAATAATATTCAGTATGGCTATGTCACGTTATTGACATATTTGCGAGTTATAAGGTACCTACTTAATTGATAAAACTCACCAGGATTCATAACAGGGTTCATCATAGCAGGATTCATCATGCCCGGCTGAGTGTACTTGTATATTTCACCCATTTTCTGCATCAACTATAACATAAAGACAAATCAACGTCATCAAAGATTCCAATTTAATATTAAAATTCTGCGTCACTACAAAATAATGAAAATGACATGCTTCAAACATAAAGTAATTGTCTAACGGCGTCTGGACTAGGCGTACATATCTAAAACAAGGGATATAAAATATATCGATATAAACTTACGCCAAAGTCATATCCACCGAACATCTAAACAGATAAATGTGAAAACGTGAATAAGTTGAAATTTAGTTATTTTACTTATTCAAACATAAATCGGTCAGTGTGGTTTTGAAAATAAAGACGCCAATCCACAATGTTGAATGAATGACAAAAAGAGAACATTCGTTTTCGCAAACTGAGATGAAATAAAATGATGAGTGTGATGTGAATTTTGGGTATACTCTACACATGGTTTATTTATTACTAGCACTTTGCCCGCGACTTCTTCCGCGTGGTCCACAGGTGCTGTGCATTTTTTCGGAATAAAAAGTAGACTATGTTTCAAAGTCAGTGTAGTGATAATCTAGCTTTCTACTGGTGAAAGAATCTTTAAAATCGCTCTAGTAGTTTGTGAGTTTATTTATTACAAACAATCAAATCTTTCCTCTTTATTTCCTCATATTAGTTTAGATGAATGCAACAAAATGGCAAATTATTTTAAATAATTAATTATTAAATTATTATTAATTATAAATGTGTATAGGTATTGTATAATCCAGTACCCGGTACCCAGTACCCAGTATCATGAGTTTTTCTGACGTATAGTTTCGTTAACGTAAGCATATTTTGAATTTAAAATACAGCAGTCCTGGAACATTTTGATGAAATTTTATAGAATTTGCACATTTTAAAAAATACAGAGAAATTAATTATGTATTTAATCTATATAAATATTGTGTAACAAACGTGTATTTTCAATTCAAAATATGCTTACGTTAACGATACTACACGTCAAAAAAACTCATGATCTGCTGATGTACTGATTTCTAAGCCTATTCCGATTCCTGTATCTAACATCCTTTCATGTAAACATGGTTGCTTGTACACAGCAAATGAAAAAAGTAAGTGTTATTGTGTCAGGTATAGTTCGTCTGATCACGAGACACTTAATAGTAAAATAGCATTGACTTATATGTCTAGACAAACAGTTCCGAACATTATACATGTCACACTCAAGTGTTGTGCAGGCACAATACAAGCCTCACATTCACTTTGACGTTTGACACGGTGAGCAACAGACAAGTACCCGCGTGTGGGGCATCATTTTTGTTCGGAACTGCTGCTAGTCTAGGGACTTATAGGACAATGTAAACTAGTGTTGAGGCTCATTTACATGGAGAGTTTCTCGCACGTTTTGTGCCGAGAATATGCATGCGATTATTGTAGGCGACAATTTTAGACGATTCTCGCACTCATTTGTTTACATTTAAGCGAAAAACAAAAACTCGCCTACGATTATGTCATGCGATACTCGTCGGGTAATAATCGCCATGTGTGATTGATTGTTTACATGACAAGCCATGTCGCAAGGCGACATATTCTTACGATTTGTCTTGTATGACATTTTTTCAAGTTCATACGAGTATCGCACAAATCGGTTTGAATCGTTTTGAAGGCGAGCCTCGCCATTCGAGTTGTTTATCCAAATGTTGTTTACATGGAGACTTCCAATATTTAAAGGCGAGGCGATATTCGCCCTTTCAGATGCGGATATCGTACTTTAAGTTTACATGAGGAAAGATTTTTATATTTTTACGATAATCGCATCTCGAAGATGAGAAACTCTCTCCGTGTACATGAGCCTTTACTGTGTCAGGTATAGTTACTAGTGAGATCGCGCAAGACGTGTGCGAGTAGCGAGTATCTCACCCCGGGGTTGGAGTTGTATATGAGCGGCAGCATGTCGCGGATCTGGTTGTCGTTGATGTTGGGCATGTCCTTGCGCAGCATGGCGGCCAGCGCCGCGTACGCCAGCTGCTGCTGCTGCTGCGCCAGCAGGCCCGGCACTGCAAGCGGACACCGGTTAAAGCGGCTACGGGAGCTAAACGCAAGTTTTATAATGCCAGTATAGGTACGTCAGAAAACAAAATCAGAAAAATATATAATATTCAGGATATTATGCTAGTTATACAGGGTGGCAGGTTAGACAGTGGAAATATTTTAATAGGTCAATGTACTCATCATTACGAACAACTTTTACTATGGGACCCACCATGAAATCGCGAAAAAAAATCAGCTGTTCCATACATTTTGTTGAGTTATGTGAACATAAATGTATGGAACAACTGATTTTTCTTCGCGATTTCTGGGTTGGTCCCATAGTAAAAGTTGTTCATAATGATGAGTACAATGACCCCTTTAAATATTTCCACTGTCTAACCTGCCACCCTGTATAGCCGTTTGAATGTGCAATGGATTGTTTGCAGAAAAGTTTGTTGATCTATTAGCCGCGGTCATAGTAATCCTGAGGCGTCGTGCAGACAGACGCAGTCTACAATGGCAGTCAGTAGTAATGTTGAGATTTAACACGGTTGTACTGACCGCCATCGCAGACCGCGTCTGTCTGAACGACATTTTATTTTGTTTTTATCGCCACGTTCTAGGGATGCCACAGGGTGCAACCAAATAGGTATAATTGCCGGCACGAGTCTTGAGCACAAACGTCGCCTGCGCATAGTTGATTTTTCGGTTTCTTTGACAGAATGAAGAAGGCGGGGGGCACCAAGGCTTCACGCGATTGGTTCGTCAGTCGAAGCTCGTCGTCAATAAATTGTCAACTGTCTATTGTCTATTGGGCCGAAAATGTACATGCGCGATCTATGCTCACGACTCACGTCGGTACCTATACATCAAAACTATATGAACGGCTGATGTAAATGGTTACCCATTCCGTTGTGCATGGGCCAGGCGGACGGGAAGGGCGCGGGCGGCGGCTTGTTCTTCTCGTTCTCGAAGTCCTCCCAGGCCGCCTTGCGCTCTTCCTCGCTCAATGTCTCTTCTTCTTTGTTCTCCAGCAGAGAGTCGTGCTCGTGGTACTTGTAAATCTGTGGGAAATGTTATGTTGATCACTTCCCTTTCTCAGATTTAGCAAGAGTAAAAATGCGAAAGTGTATTCGTATTTATATATTCTTTTTCGCTTTATAGTGAATACGTCCGATCGAGATTACGGAAAATAACAATTAGTTCAAGGAGTTTTAGATGCCAGTTGTCAAAAAGGCCAGTCTCTCGGTTCATAGTTCACCATGTTTGGAATATACTACCGTAATTGTGTCACAGATTGGTTAAAGCCCGAACGACGCAGGAGATAGAAATCGACTAGGATAGACCTTAAACATGGGCTGCAAAGGAGCCACTGAATGCAAATCACACTATTATCACGTGAATCTATGCTAAAATGCACCACTTGCCTTAGCAGCTCATAAAGTACCTGTACCTCATGTTCCCTTAGCATTTCAGCGAACAGTCTGTCTTTGGGCAGCGAGGGTAGCGGGCGCGGCTCGTCGAACTTCGCGTTGAGCTCAATGATCACCCGAATCTATGTTGAAATGCACCACTTTACAGCTCTAAAGTACCTGTGCCTCGTGTTCCCTGAGCATCTCGGCGAACAGTCTGTCTTTGGGCAGCGAGGGCAGCGGGCGCGGCTCGTCGAACTTCGCGTCGGACTCAATTATCACGCGATTGTATAGAAAGATCCACCATTTAGCAGCTCTAAAGTACCTGTGCCTCGTGTTCCCTGAGCATCTCGGCGAACAGTCTGTCTTTGGGCAGCGAGGGCAGCGGGCGCGGCTCGTCGAACTTCGCGTCGGACTCAATTATCACGCGATTGTATAGAAAGATCCACCATTTAGCAGCTCTAAAGTACCTGTGCCTCGTGTTCCCTGAGCATCTCGGCGAACAGTCTGTCTTTGGGCAGCGAGGGCAGCGGGCGCGGCTCGTCGAACTTCGCGTCGGACTCAATTATCACGCGATTGTATAGAAAGATCCACCATTTAGCAGCTCTAAAGTACCTGTGCCTCGTGTTCCCTGAGCATCTCGGCGAACAGTCTGTCTTTGGGCAGCGAGGGCAGCGGGCGCGGCTCGTCGAACTTCGCGTCGGACTCAATTATCACGCGATTGTATAGAAAGATCCACCATTTAGCAGCTCTAAAGTACCTGTGCCTCGTGTTCCCTGAGCATCTCGGCGAACAGTCTGTCTTTGGGCAGCGAGGGCAGCGGGCGCGGCTCGTCGAACTTCGCGTCGGACTCAATTATCACGCGATTGTATAGAAAGATCCACCATTTAGCAGCTCTAAAGTACCTGTGCCTCGTGTTCCCTGAGCATCTCGGCGAACAGTCTGTCTTTGGGCAGCGAGGGCAGCGGGCGCGGCTCGTCGAACTTCGCGTCGGACTCAATTATCACGCGATTGTATAGAAAGATCCACCATTTAGCAGCTCTAAAGTACCTGTGCCTCGTGTTCCCTGAGCATCTCGGCGAACAGTCTGTCTTTGGGCAGCGAGGGCAGCGGGCGCGGCTCGTCGAACTTCGCGTCGGACTCAATTATCACGCGATTGTATAGAAAGATCCACCATTTAGCAGCTCTAAAGTACCTGTGCCTCGTGTTCCCTGAGCATCTCGGCGAACAGTCTGTCTTTGGGCAGCGAGGGCAGCGGGCGCGGCTCGTCGAACTTCGCGTCGGACTCAATTATCACGCGATTGTATAGAAAGATCCACCATTTAGCAGCTCTAAAGTACCTGTGCCTCGTGTTCCCTGAGCATCTCGGCGAACAGTCTGTCTTTGGGCAGCGAGGGCAGCGGGCGCGGCTCGTCGAACTTCGCGTCGGACTCAATTATCACGCGATTGTATAGAAAGATCCACCATTTAGCAGCTCTAAAGTACCTGTGCCTCGTGTTCCCTGAGCATCTCGGCGAACAGTCTGTCTTTGGGCAGCGAGGGCAGCGGGCGCGGCTCGTCGAACTTCGCGTCGGACTCAATTATCACGCGATTGTATAGAAAGATCCACCATTTAGCAGCTCTAAAGTACCTGTGCCTCGTGTTCCCTGAGCATCTCGGCGAACAGTCTGTCTTTGGGCAGCGAGGGCAGCGGGCGCGGCTCGTCGAACTTCGCGTCGGACTCAATTATCACGCGATTGTATAGAAAGATCCACCATTTAGCAGCTCTAAAGTACCTGTGCCTCGTGTTCCCTGAGCATCTCGGCGAACAGTCTGTCTTTGGGCAGCGAGGGCAGCGGGCGCGGCTCGTCGAACTTCGCGTCGGACTCAATTATCACGCGATTGTATAGAAAGATCCACCATTTAGCAGCTCTAAAGTACCTGTGCCTCGTGTTCCCTGAGCATCTCGGCGAACAGTCTGTCTTTGGGCAGCGAGGGCAGCGGGCGCGGCTCGTCGAACTTCGCGTCGGACTCAATTATCACGCGATTGTATAGAAAGATCCACCATTTAGCAGCTCTAAAGTACCTGTGCCTCGTGTTCCCTGAGCATCTCGGCGAACAGTCTGTCTTTGGGCAGCGAGGGCAGCGGGCGCGGCTCGTCGAACTTCGCGTCGGACTCAATTATCACGCGATTGTATAGAAAGATCCACCATTTAGCAGCTCTAAAGTACCTGTGCCTCGTGTTCCCTGAGCATCTCGGCGAACAGTCTGTCTTTGGGCAGCGAGGGCAGCGGGCGCGGCTCGTCGAACTTCGCGTCGGACTCAATTATCACGCGATTGTATAGAAAGATCCACCATTTAGCAGCTCTAAAGTACCTGTGCCTCGTGTTCCCTGAGCATCTCGGCGAACAGTCTGTCTTTGGGCAGCGAGGGCAGCGGGCGCGGCTCGTCGAACTTCGCGTCGGACTCAATTATCACGCGATTGTATAGAAAGATCCACCATTTAGCAGCTCTAAAGTACCTGTGCCTCGTGTTCCCTGAGCATCTCGGCGAACAGTCTGTCTTTGGGCAGCGAGGGCAGCGGGCGCGGCTCGTCGGGCTTCGCGTCGAACTTGTACAACTCGGCGAGGTCGTTCTCGGCGTAGTGCCGGTCTATCTGTTGTTCGTCGATCACGCGCTTCGAGATCGCCTGCTTGGTCACTTGACGCTCGTAGATTTTTTCTTCCATTGTGCCCTGTCGGTGAATAGATTTGATTAGTATGTTTATTTGCAATGCTTAAATCTTTTGAAAAGTTGATTTAGGTGCTGCATGGCAAACTTTAATTGAAGCAAATGTCAACTTTTTAAGTTTCCGATAGCAAAACTGTAGTCGATAACCGAAACCCGCAACTAGACTCTATTTCTGAGTAGTGTCTAGAATTTATAACAAAAATTGTGTTAAATGTTGCGGCAATTGGTGAAACTCGCAGGTCAAAATTGCTACGTATGCACAGAGAATTAAAGTGCCAATATAACATTTTCCGAGAATAACAAAGTCAATCATTTAAATGTTGTTCAAAATGTGACAAACAGCTTTTCAAACTATAATTAAATGTTTGGTGTATTCTATGGTATTCTTTTTGTGGACTTGAGGAACACTACTAAACAATCCGAGATAGTTTCCAGAAACCAGTCAAATACCGTATAATAGAAGTCGGTTAAAAAACAATAAACATGACCCACCATAGCTAAAAACCGGTATACGTAGCAGGGTTTCTTCTGTCCGAACCGGTATATTCTGAATATGCTCTGCACGTCGTGCGAGGGGTTCCACGACACGTCGAAAATGACGACGCGGTTGGCCGCCACCAGGTTGATGCCCAGCCCGCCCGCGCGCGTCGATATCAGGAATAACCTGCAGTAAGTACAATTACATGAGAAATATACTACAGAAGACATCTCCTTTCCTCTGTTTTTAAGGGTTTGTAGTAATAGGACTTGTGTGAAACGCTCTTTTCTACGATAATTATTATCGTCTGCCAACGTGACAAACAACCAAGGATCTTGAATTATTTCGAAGCGGGGAAAAAACTGAAAAATGCCGCCCCCACTCGACAATATCTTTACCTTTATCATCATGATCATTTCAGCCATAACACGCCCACTGATGCTGATGGACATAGGCCTCCCTCAAAGAACAACGACCGGTCTGTTCTTTGAGATTACTACAATTGGTAGCAATACTTAGCAATAGGTAGCAAGCAGTAGAAGCTAGAATTTGCCGCCCGGGGCAGGGGCCCAGCATGCCCCCCTCTCCCCCCCCTAGGTCCAGGGCTGGACAAAAATGTAGCAGTCAAGTTGCTGTGGTAGGTAAGTGTCACACTGACCTGGCTCTCGTGTTGTCTTCTCTATTGAAACTTTTACACCAGATAGATCTGTTCTCGCACGACGTGGAGCCGTCCAGTCTGAAGTAATCCACGCCCGGCGACCATGAACCTGGTAATCACCATCACATTCATTATTATTTATCATCAGCTTAAGTCTATCATAGATTGTTGAAAAACCATTAAATGTAGGTAAGTCCATCCGTAAACAATGTATAGTTGAACCTCATGACAATGGGCGTTTTTCCATTAGATGCCGTCTAATGAAAAACCGGCCAAATGCGAGTCGGACTCGCGTATGAAGGGTACCGTACCATTATATATACATCAGTAGACACTATCTTATAACCTTTATTAAGATCGAGAAAAAACGGCAAAAAAATCACGTTTGTTGCATGGGAGCCCCCTCCCCCTATTACTATTAATTTTATTCTGTTCTTAGTATTTGTTGTTATAGCGGCAACAGAAATACCTACATCATTTGTGAAAATCTCAACTGTCTAGCTATCACGGTTCATGAGATACAGCCTGGTGTAAGACGGACAGCGGAATCTTAGTAATAAAAACGCCCAATACTTGTGATTGTCTGACCAAAATACTAACCATTCAGATTTGACAGCACGTTTAAATTGGTAATGATTAATTTGATTGATACAGAAATAATAAATAACTCACTATGAACTGCCGGCCTAGCATGATCACAATAGAAACGGGTTTTGTCTACAGAAGAATAGACAGATTGTAGAAAGATTTCTACCATTTTATGCATAAAATGAAGAGAAGAAATGTCTATATTCTACAGTAGACAAAATTCTGATAAACCAAGCACGAGTCGCCGCGTGCTCGGGCAGTAAAGATAACGAGTTGGATAGAAAGAACTTTGTTATTCTTTGGTAGAATAGAGATAGAATTGGTCATGCTGGCCTAGCATGACCACGATAGAAACGGGTTTTGTCTACATAGAAATAGACAAAGTGACAGATTGTAGAAACGTTTCATTCATAAAACGTAGAAATGTTTCTACAATCTGTCACTTTGTCTATTTCTATGTAGATAAACCCGTTTCTATCATGGTCATGCTAGGCCGAATGCTAAGCCAGCTGGAATCACTATTTTGGGTGTACTCTCGAATTTGCGACAGTTACACTGGCACCATAGGAACACTCACGACGGAAGTGTAGTGTGTACTCACCCACATGTCCTCCCAGTTTCTCGTCGATGCGTCCCTCTTGCGTTGCCTCGTCCACCTTCCCCAGGAAGTGCTCGATCAGATCTAATGAGTACAGCGACTGTGAGAACACCAACCTGATAAGAAACAAATCAATTAGTATAGGTATTAGATTATAATATCATTCAGATATTCTGTACAATAAGATATCTTCATTGTCTTTATGTGAGTTTGTGCTGGCAGTGCTAATAGGCCTATGACTAAGACATCGGACTGTTGATCAAGAGGTGTGTTCAAACCTCATCCGTCGTTCTACAAGCATATTTAACTTAGTATACCACTTTCCATGCCAAGCACCCGGCTCCCGGGTCGAACAATAATTCGTTCGTGTGCCGGACAACTCGGCTCCCGAGATAGCTATCTCTAAGTATACTCGGGAGCCGAGTTGTCCGGCACATGAACGAATTATTGTTCGACCCGGGAGCCGGGTGCTTGGCATGGAAAGTGTAGGAGTTTAACAGCAATAAAAGTAATGTTTAATAAAATAATATGTTATTCTATTGAATGGGCCATGAGCTATACAACAATTATGCAGTTTAAGCCGTGGTTTGTGCCGTGGTGGCAGATTAGCCAATTAACCAGACTGGTAGCGATGATAACTTCTTAGGGTTCGCAAAACCGACACAAGTCATTATAGCTAGCAGAATAAAATGGGGCAATAGGGATGTTGACTACTTTTTTTTTATTGTGAATCTGTAACCTGTTTGAAAAAAGACAATTAACACCAAAAAAACCCATGAAACATCTACAAAATTGGCAAAGTTATAAGCGTTTTAAAATGATTTGCTAGACACGGACGGCACTACGTACTAGTGACGTAACACCACCCACGTCCGCTTCGCGCGACAAAGACGGAGCGATACTCCCTCCAAAAACTTTAAAAGCGTCTATGTTTTCCATTTTGTGATAAATTATTATTTTTGCTTTTACTTTTTTGTTGTGCCTATTCCTTCTTAGAAATAAAATAATTTATTTGTACTTTTTCAATAGTAGGCCACTACCGTATTGGTTGTCATCCTAGTTGTCGCAAGACATTTCTATACTCCACAGAAAGATAAGTAATAAGTCAATAGAAATGTTAATGATGAGTATAATGACCCCTTTTGGGATCGAACAGGGTTTTTGTTGCATGCTGTATTATCTGTGGCTATACTCACAGCTTGTCGCCGATGGCCTCGCACTGCCTGAGTATGTCGAACAGCAGCACCAGTTTGTGCGAGTTGCGCATGTCGTCCAGCTCCTCGTCCCCCACCAGCTTGATCCACCACTCCGTGGGGTTCTCGTTCTTCACTTCCACTACTTCTGCGACGTCCAGATCTTCGTCCTCCACTTCCACTGGTGAACAAAATAAATTCATGTACTGGGTGTAGTGTAAGGCCGGGGACATCACTATATAGTATAAAACAAAGTCGGTTCCCGCTGTCTGTCCCTATGTATGCTTAGATCTTTAAAACTACGTAACCGATTTTGATGCGGTTTTTTAATAGATAGAGTGATTCAAGACGAAGGTTAATAGCACCCATGCGAAGCCGGGGCGAGTCGCTAGTATGTTTATAAAAGTTTGTTTTCACGAAATCGCCGTCGCGTCACTGTCGCCGTACCAGTGCGGCCCCGGACAAGTGACAGCGTAACGAAAACTAAAACCATGGGTTCAGTACCTTATTCTGAACCCCTCGGAGTTAAAATTTTGCGTCAAGTTGCAAAATAATTTACGACTTTGTTGGGAGATTTTTTAGTTCCTTAAAAAATCTCCAAACGTAGTCGTATTTTTTTTAAAGTCCGACGTAAAATTTTAACGGAGGCCTCGAGGGGTTCAGAATAAGGTATTGAACCCATGCCATGGTTTCAGTTTTAGTTACACTGTCACTTAATGACCGTATTTTTTTATTTCGTTGATTTAGAAGCTTGATTTTTTTACAGCTCCAAGGGACCGAGGTCTTATGATATTAATTTCATTCATTTCAACTGGATATCTTCGAGCGTTCCTGAGAAAAACGGTCCTTACAGAAAAACAGACAATGCAGTGATCCTATGAGGGTTCTTTTTTCTTTTGAGGAACCTTAACAACGATCATTGTTACTTGTGATAAATACGCAAACGAATGATAAGACTAACAACGCAATGGTCGAATGTCATCATCATGCACTTTAAGTAAATACCATAATAAATAAGAAATCATAATAAAAAGCTTGTTTGACAGTACCGTTACCTGGGTTGGCCCTCGTCCCCCGCCGCGTGCCCGCCTTCGACTCTTTGGCCTTGCTCTTCTTAGCTGCCTTCTTCTTCTTACTCTTCTTTCGGCTGTCATCGCTCATATCTGACAGGTCGTCTGAGGACTCTTCTGTCGAACTTTCCTGGTGAAACAAGATTTTTTTTTGATTAATTCATATTTATTAGAGGACTATACTATACTTAGACTTTTAATTGTTTGCAGTAACTTGACAACTGGAGGGATACCACTTTTTAACAAAAAAAAAGTGAAATAAAGTTAATAAAAACTAAAACCCGACGACAAAAATCGAACTGAATAGCATGAAACAAGAAAATATTCCTGTCTGATAGCCTGTTGTGATATCCAGGGTATAGCCGTGGTCGCATGCCACCCGGCTGTTGGACCGGCTTATTAGTCAACAATACGGCGGCATGCGACCACGGCTATACCCTGGAAATCACAATTTTCAACTTCGACAACCCACAGGAACTGATATAGAAAAAAAAAGATCAATCAGGGATAATATAGTTTCCTATTAGGGAAAGAATTTTCGGAATCAGATCAGGAGTTCTGAAGATTGCCTCCTACATACTAACTTACACCTCTTTATAATATTAGTATAGACTAGCTGTTGCCAGCGGTTTCTCTCGTATCCTATCGGAACTGCGCAATTATGTACCCAGATAAAAAATATCATAATTATGTCCTTTCTTAGAATTCAAGTCATCTCCATATCATCAAAATCGGTTCAGCGGTTTAAGCGTAACAAATAATAGCATTTGTAATATTTATTTGGATACAAAGCAGACGACATTTCCGTCGCTTAGAGCCATAGAAAAAAACCTTTGGCATTAATTACGGGTGGCCAGGGGCCCGAAAACCTGGCAAGCAGGATAATGACTAAATAGCTGTGAAAAGACTGATTGGAAATATAAGAGTATTTGGATACATCAACTTACATCTGGAGTAGAATCATCATCTATAAAATCTACTAATGATCCTTCTGAGTCTTCTTCTTCTCTCTCCCTCTGAAACAAACACATTCAAATTAAAACATGTAGAGATTATCAAACATCACACCATTTCTCCTTATGGAGTTAGCAGAGGAGTTATTACGTCTATGGTTTGCTAACTATAGTCGGTCCCCTGTAATAAGGGGAGAACCTGTTGCCATTTACCGGACACAGTTCAAATAGCAAGAAGTTCAATAACTTACACCCGTATTCCAACATTACGTTGTGTCATCCGCTTAGCCTACTAACTAAACTGGGGTCGGATTCCAGTCTAACATTGACCTATATGTCCCTAGACAAGCAGTTCCGAAGATTATACATGTCACACTCAAGTGTTGTGCGGGCACAACACAAGCCTCACATTCACTTTGACGTTTGATGCGGTGAGCAACAGATAAGTACCCGCGTGTGGGGCATGATTTTTGTTCGGAACTGGTCTGAACTGTCTAACTGGTTGCGGCTGAATATCAATATTTTACGTAGAGCGACTGCCATCTGACCTCCACAACCCAATTATTGGTTAATACCAGTATTCGAATGTTAGACCAGCACGCTTAGCATGACAAATTCTATCTCTATTCTACCAAAGAATAGACAAAGTTCTTTCAATCCAACTCGTTATCTCTTCTTCTGCCCGAGTACGCGGCGACCCGTGCTTGGTTTATCAGTTTTGTCTACTGAAGAAAAGAAACATTTCTTCTCTCCATTGTATGCATAAAACGATAGAAATCTTTCTACAATTTGTCACTTTGTCTATTCTTCTGTAGACAAAACCCGTTTCTGTCGCGGACATGCTATAGCGTGGTGTTGTCAGACTTCGACATATCATTACGTCGTATGCTAACCTTTTTCTGTTGCATTATCTCGTATCTCTCCGAGTTATATTTGAGTACGAGCGGGTGAGTCCATATCCTCTGCAGCGACTGGAAGTCAGGGAACAGAAACCCTGACGACTTGCCTGGTTGCGGCCTGCACAAATAATATAAGTTCACATCACATGTTCAGGAGCTTGCAGCAATAATAACCCGATGTGCGTTTAATGTTTTTAAAATGATACCCGAACCGAAAAGTAAATATTTTTAAGAGAAAAGGATTTTAAAATAATTCATAAATTAATGATTTCGCGTCAAGTCGAATATAGTTAAACTACGGGCATTCTCCCTAAAGGGATCATCTACACTTTTCCTCTATGTATATGTATGTTTTCCTTGCTTGGACAGGTTGGACTATAGGATTTTGTTCAGGGGGGCGCCTGAACAAAATCCTATAGTCCAACCTGTCCAACGACTTGAAGAAGTTCGCTGAGTTGTGTGTGAGCAGTGAATTGAGATCGTTCACTAGGCAGGGCCACTCTGTTATTTTCAACATGACTAATTATTGAAATACTAACTGTCCTCAAGACTTTTGCTATCAAATGCAAAAATATTTTTTCAAATTCAACTGGTAGCTTCAGGCTCATCACAGACGTCCGTAATGGTTTAAGGCGGGTCACCTGCGCGTGTTCATTGAACATCGAACATGTTTCATTAACAAAAAGGGGCGTAGCCCACGCGATTTGCTGAGCAAAATCACTCGACCACGTGACGGAAAACATGTTCGTCGCTCAATTGAACACGAAAACACGCCGCAGGAGACCCGGCTTTACTGAATTCAGAGAACGAATTAATGATATCGTTCATAAATTGAATGATATCGTTCACAAATTGAACGATATCATTCATAAATTGAACGATTCCAGCCGCAATCGTTCAATTTGACGTAAAATACCTCATTCACCTTCTTAATTTTTCCGGACGTCTGTGATGACCTCAGATCATAGAAACAAGGAGATATGCCATCATAGTAAATTAGTACGGGAACAACTGATGCCACTTTTAGTACATTTTTCGACACTATAACGCGCATAATTAAGCGCTCCTGGTGAATAAAAAGATCTCCCACGTCAATACGTGGGAGATCTTTTTATTCACCAGGAGCGCTTAATTATGCGCGTTATAGTGTTAGATTGAGGGTGTACGGAATGTTCAATAACATTCCGTACACCCTCAATCTAACACTGTTAATCGTCACTCAACACTAGCACTAAACTAAAACACTGTATTTATACCATCGATCGTGTTCGGTTCGTCGCCAGCGCGTACGTTTTTAATATGAGCAATTTGCTCAAGATCAGGCATCAAGCGATAGCACCTTGGCACATCTCCTTGTTTCTATGATCTGAGGTGATGACCCTCAAGCCGGGTCTCCTGCGACGTGTTTTCGTATTCAATTGAACGACGAACATGTTTTCCGTCACGTTGTCGAGTGATTTTGCTAAACAAAACGCGTAGGCCACGCCCCTTTTTGTTCATTAAACATGTTCGATGTTCAATGAACACGCGCAGGGGGTCTCCTGCGCGTGTTCATTGAACATCGAACATGTTTCACACACCTTCAGAGTTTCGCACTTTCAAACAAACTCTTCAGCTTTATTATATTAATATAGCTATTTAAAACAGACATTTACCTTCTAGAATAGTTATCCAAATAGAACTGGTACAGTTTAACTTGCACGTCAGACAGCGTAATAAACAACACGTATTCGTGCTTCGGAGGTAGGAATGGCGCCAGCACCCCGTAGTCCCTTCTCTGAAAACAAAACATTTACAAAATAAGCATACAATACATTCAAAGAGTATGGTTTGGAATAGACAGATACAGGGTGGCAGGTTAGACAGTGGAAATATTCTAGGGACCAACCCTGAATAGGCGAAAAAAAAACAGCTGTTCCATACATTTATGTTCACATAACTTAACAAAATGTATGGAACAGCTGATTTTTTTCGCGATTTCAGGGTTGGTCCCATAGTAAAAGTTGTTCATAATGATGAGTACAATGACCCTTTAAAATATTTCCATTGTCTAACCTGCCATCCTGTATGCTGCTGAATGCCTCAGAGCCGGCCCTGTCGAACGAAGCGTAGTTTTCCAGAAAAAAAAAGTGTCGATTTTAAAAACCGGCTAAGTGCAAGTTGGACTCGCGCAAGAAGGGTTCCGTACCATTATCTATAAAAACGGCAAAAAAAATCACGTTTGTTGTATGGGAGCCCCTCTTAAATATTTATTTTATTCTGTTTTTAGTATTTGTTATTATAGCGGCAACAGAAATACATCATCTGTGAAAATTTCAACTGTCTAGCTGTCACGGTTCATGAAATACAGCCTGGTGGCAGGCAGACGAACAGTGGAGTCTTAGTAATAGGGTAGGGTTTTACCCTTTGGATACGGAACCCTAAAAAGCTCTGTGTTTATACCTGAACAGCTCCGTCCAACATCTTATGCAGCACGTGCGAGCGTCTCTTCATGATCTTGATGTCGTGCTCCGTGGAGTCGGTGTACTGCCCGTTGGTGATGGGGTTCACGAAGCGGTTCAAGTACTCGTTGTACTTGCCCAGCAGGTTCGGCTTCACGAATGTCACCATGCAGTAGTCTGAGGGCAAAATTGAATTTTAAATTTATAAACGGTAGGCTTCTAAAGGCGCTTTCTGCCGCAATCTATACGGATAAATGAAGTGTCTGTTCGTAATGTCAAAATAACAACTTTTTACTAATGCATATGAAAGTACATAATAAAGTATATACGGTACTTAAAACAATTTTTTTTGTTGAAAATATTGTCTGTTTGTTCCAGCTAATCTTCGAGCGTTTCAGCGAAACGGCTGGACCGATTTTGTCGGAACTTTCACTGACAGATAGCTGATGTTATGTATGTGTAGCTGATAATTTATGTAGATCTATGTTCCGACAGGCGTAAGATCAAGACACTTGCACAACCCAAGAGGTTTCCGATGCGATGCCAGCCTTAGCCTAGATATCAGCAGTCAGCATTGATACTCTTCAAGCCGGAAGAAAGAACTGTATTGCTTTGGTAATACAGACCCTTCACAAGATTATTTGAAGGCAATTACCTAGATACTTGCTTGTAATTCTTATCTCATCAGTAAAATATACGTAGTAGTAAGCTACTTCTCCTATGTTATAATTATTTATTTTAAGATGTAAAAGGCTCACATTCTTTCAAGTTGTTCTGTAACGGCGTGCCGGTGAGTACAATACGGCGTCGTGTCCGCACTCTGTTCATAGATTGCGACAGGCTGGTCTTCTCGTTCTTCAGCAGATGTCCTTCGTCACACACCACCAGGTCTGGTCCTGTGTTAAAAACAATTGCATATTAGTAAATGTGTATTTTATTGAAATTTATTTTGCTCTATAATCCTCAAGCAATTTTCGTCGTTCATCTTATCAGTATAATAATAGCTGCTTACTTGCTTGGGTTGTTATTATTACAGACACACGTTAAGATGCACCAAAACATCAAGAAATTACGGTGCATCAAGTGAATTTTAAGTCATTAGGATTGGACCTCCATTTTATTGCAAAGCCAATTGAATATAGTATAGCATTGTATATGCCATATTGCCGAGTTGCTTTTCTGTTAGCATTTACGCCAAACGCTACGTACAAAATGTCACGAAAAGTCACGTGACCTCACTAATGTCACTGCCATACATTTTGTCAGTAGCGTTTGGCCTAAACGCCAACAGAATAGCAACTTGGCTTAGGGGGCAGGTCAAATAGAGCCTCAATCTCTGCAAGTTTGCTAATACTAGGCTCTCCAAAATTTCGCGCAACTACAGTCGTTTAATAGTTCAAAACATCCAAAAACAGATACAGTGACGCCATTCGCACTAACTGTGTACCATTGTAAGAGTAGCTGTGAATTGAGCTCAGTGCCAGGAGAGCATTCTAGACTGCCGTGTTACGCCTATTTGCTGTATCTCAAAAAACGTAGTTTTGAGATATCAGCGTTTAAAGTTAAAATTATTTAAATTCATAGTAACAAGAGTTTTGGATAGGCCCATACGACGAATCGGTTAAAGTTAGATGAAAAGTTGCTTTTGTGGTTGATAAAGGACCTTATTATGATACGATTCACCTGTTACGCGTAACTCATGTATCTTATGATAACAGACACATGTCTGTTATTATAAGATACATGAGTCATGCCATGTCACGCACATGCGTGACATGGCAAAACAACTGTAGACTTCAATAGAAACTAGCAGTGGCGAAGGGTCAGTTTTTGTAAGAGGTAACCGGCTTACCTCTTACAAAAACTACACAACAGCTACAAATGCTTACCTGGCCACGAAAAGCTAATTAATAAAAGTAGGCAATACTGCCTGTGCTATTTTACAAGGGGAAGCCGGAAGGAATCGTATTGTAGGGACCCTTCGCCACTGGAAACTAGTGGTAACTGACCGGGGTCGACGAGGCTCTCCTGGAAGCTCCGGAGCATCTTCTTCTTGAACTTCTTGTTGTTGTCGGCGGAGAGGTTGCGGAACATCTCGTAGCCGAGCACGCACACGCCGCCGCCCTCGAACCACTGCTGCAGCTGGAACGCGCGCTCAGAGTTCTGCTTGTACCTAACGGGGGGTTGAGGATTTAAACCAGGGTTTCTTTATCTGCCGGCCTAGCATGACCACGATAGAAACGGGTTTTGTCTACAGAAGAATAGACAAAGTGACAGATTGTAGAAACATTTCTACCGTTTTGTGCATACAATGAAGAGAAGAAATGTTTCTATTCTTCAGTAGACAAAATTCTGATAAACCAATCGGTCGCCGCGTGCTCGGGCAGCACCCCTAGCCAAGTTACTTTTCTGTTAGCGTAAGCGTCAAACGCTACGAATAAAATGTATGGAAATGACATTTGAGTCACGTGACTTTTCCGCAGGTAATGTCATTGCCATACATTTTGTGCTTATCGTTTGGCGTGAACGCTAACAGAAAAGCAACTTGTCTAGAGCCTCAGAAGAGATAACGCTTTGGATAGAAAGAACTTTGTGTATTCTTTGGTAGAATAGAGATAGAATTGGTCATGCTAAGCCGGCTGGGGTCCATAGACCCCTGAGCGGTCTATGTCATTAGTGCCAGAGGTCCATAGGTAGCTTGCCTAACATAAAATTTATCAAGATAATAATTTCAGTTCTACTTAAATTCTCTAGTTTTCTTTTCGTACAATTGTTTACGAAAGGTGTCAGTAGGATGACTGTTTAAATTTTAAAGAAAACACAATTGTTTTAGTTGTGTGCATCGATATTTGGCGCAAGAATAAAGATTTTTTTTTCTTTGGCAGCAAAATTTACTCCTGTGAATAAACTAGGTAGCTAAGTATAATATACTTATAGGTAAGTATATTATACTTAGCTTTACTAGGTAGGCCTAGTAAAACCAATATTATTGGTTTTATTTTGGTCAGGTTAGGTTAGGTAGGTAGGTAGGTATGCACTGGGAGCTGGCCCCGACGACGGCTTCGCCGTCGCTAAACCGGTTACCAAGTAATTACTCAAGCGTGAAGCTGTAGTGGACGTACCACATAAATTCATTACGGAGTACACAAATAGAGCCTAACTGAGTATGTTTCGCGCGTAAAATCCTTACGGACAAATGGTGTCCATATGACATGTAACGGGAACCCCTCACGCGTCACCAAAATTTTTTTTGGTTTAGGTCGAATTTGGGTCTGTTGTCGAATGTAGGTTACTGTGGTGTTAGGTTAGGTTGGGTTAGGTTAGGTCTACTACACTACTACACTAATGGTATACCACTTAAGACCACCAATTGTACACCACTTAAGTCTTCCCGACTTAAGTGGCCTACAATTGGTGGAATTGCATACAACTTCAGTGAAGACTTAACAATTGGTATAGCTAACGAACCAGCCAATAACAAATAAAAAAAATGACGCAACAAGTTGAAACATGACGAAACAAAACCAACAAAACCTAAAACCTACCTACCTACCTACCTAACCCTGAGGCGGTGGAAAGTTCAGGTGCGGTCGTTCAGGTGCGGTCACGGTACATGCACAAGGTGCAAAAAGCATCTGCAACGACAGGTGAAAATAACGGCAGGTGAAAATAACGACCAAGCAAACACTATATAAAAGGAACTAACGCAGAACTAACAATTCAATATGTATCACGCCTTCCACATCATCACATCGACGGAAATAAAACACCTCAAAGAGTATGGTTTGGAATAGACAGATACAGGGTGGCAGGTTAGACAGTGGAAATATTCTAGGGACCAACCCTGAATAGGCGAAAAAAAAACAGCTGTTCCATACATTTATGTTCACATAACTTAACAAAATGTATGGAACAGCTGATTTTTTTCGCGATTTCAGGGTTGGTCCCATAGTAAAAGTTGTTCATAATGATGAGTACAATGACCCTTTAAAATATTTCCATTGTCTAACCTGCCATCCTGTATGCTGCTGAATGCCTCAGAGCCGGCCCTGTCGAACGAAGCGTAGTTTTCCAGAAAAAAAAAGTGTCGATTTTAAAAACCGGCTAAGTGCAAGTTGGACTCGCGCAAGAAGGGTTCCGTACCATTATCTATAAAAACGGCAAAAAAAATCACGTTTGTTGTATGGGAGCCCCTCTTAAATATTTATTTTATTCTGTTTTTAGTATTTGTTATTATAGCGGCAACAGAAATACATCATCTGTGAAAATTTCAACTGTCTAGCTGTCACGGTTCATGAAATACAGCCTGGTGGCAGGCAGACGAATAAAATGTATGGAAATGACATTTGAGTCACGTGACTTTTCCGCAGGTAATGTCATTGCCATACATTTTGTGCTTATCGTTTGGCGTGAACGCTAACAGAAAAGCAACTTGTCTAGAGCCTCAGAAGAGATAACGCTTTGGATAGAAAGAACTTTGTGTATTCTTTGGTAGAATAGAGATAGAATTGGTCATGCTAAGCCGGCTGGGGTCCATAGACCCCTGAGCGGTCTATGTCATTAGTGCCAGAGGTCCATAGGTAGCTTGCCTAACATAAAATTTATCAAGATAATAATTTCAGTTCTACTTAAATTCTCTAGTTTTCTTTTCGTACAATTGTTTACGAAAGGTGTCAGTAGGATGACTGTTTAAATTTTAAAGAAAACACAATTGTTTTAGTTGTGTGCATCGATATTTGGCGCAAGAATAAAGATTTTTTTTTCTTTGGCAGCAAAATTTACTCCTGTGAATAAACTAGGTAGCTAAGTATAATATACTTATAGGTAAGTATATTATACTTAGCTTTACTAGGTAGGCCTAGTAAAACCAATATTATTGGTTTTATTTTGGTCAGGTTAGGTTAGGTAGGTAGGTAGGTATGCACTGGGAGCTGGCCCCGACGACGGCTTCGCCGTCGCTAAACCGGTTACCAAGTAATTACTCAAGCGTGAAGCTGTAGTGGACGTACCACATAAATTCATTACGGAGTACACAAATAGAGCCTAACTGAGTATGTTTCGCGCGTAAAATCCTTACGGACAAATGGTGTCCATATGACATGTAACGGGAACCCCTCACGCGTCACCAAAATTTTTTTTGGTTTAGGTCGAATTTGGGTCTGTTGTCGAATGTAGGTTACTGTGGTGTTAGGTTAGGTTGGGTTAGGTTAGGTCTACTACACTACTACACTAATGGTATACCACTTAAGACCACCAATTGTACACCACTTAAGTCTTCCCGACTTAAGTGGCCTACAATTGGTGGAATTGCATACAACTTCAGTGAAGACTTAACAATTGGTATAGCTAACGAACCAGCCAATAACAAATAAAAAAAATGACGCAACAAGTTGAAACATGACGAAACAAAACCAACAAAACCTAAAACCTACCTACCTACCTACCTAACCCTGAGGCGGTGGAAAGTTCAGGTGCGGTCGTTCAGGTGCGGTCACGGTACATGCACAAGGTGCAAAAAGCATCTGCAACGACAGGTGAAAATAACGGCAGGTGAAAATAACGACCAAGCAAACACTATATAAAAGGAACTAACGCAGAACTAACAATTCAATATGTATCACGCCTTCCACATCATCACATCGACGGAAATAAAACACCTCATTCCTCAAGATGAGTCAAGACAAGGAAATTCTAGTACTATCGGACCAGGAAGACGTACAGGAAGCGTTCGAAGAAGATTGGAACGACAGCTACACACTCCCACCGGAAGAAAAACACCCGGAAGACAACGAAACAATAACTCCTCCGCAGAGCCCAACGTCGGATCAAACACCACCGACTCCGGAACCAACAGCACCGAAGAAGAGATTAGCAGCAATGCAGCTACGGCAGGCACCATCGAAGAGACAAAGGATGGAGATGAAACAGACATTACAACAAGAAATGAGGCAACAGAAGAAGAATATGACGCCTGCAGCCTGGATTGCTCAATGGATGAAAGACAACATTACACCAACAATGTCACACCGACAAAACATATTATATACTGCAATGAGAAATCCACAACCGAATCCATTAGTAATGGGATACAAAGTCATAGACCACAAACAAAGTGGCGTAATTTTAGGACACCAGCCAATAACAGACTTAATTGCAACACCATTGGAACATCAACCAGAGCCGAATACAACTACAATGGAAATAGCATCATCAAGAGGACGACGCGAAGTCACCGGAGACAGTCATGACCACACAGTCTTAGAACAAAGAGCAACTTTACTTTAATTTTACCTCACGTGTCGTTAGATCATATATTCCTTGATGATACCAGTATTCCATTCTGTTGTCAATGAATTTTCCTTGGCATGCTGCACTTTGGTATTCTCCCGGTATTTGTCTGTGTTGATTTTGATTAATTAGATCTCCGATTTTTTTGCCATATAATATTTCTGGTTTTAAGTTGTCTCCTAATTTTATCATTCCGTGTCTTCCCATGTCTTCCCATATTCCGATGGTTGTTTGTGAGTTTGCGTTTGCGTATTGTACGTTTCCTGATGATGCTACGAATGGTGTTCTGTTTCCTAAGTTGTATATTTTGATGTAACAGTTTTTTACTGTCGCTGTGTGGTTTGTTTCTATGATGTCATCGTATTCCTTATGTGTTAGGTACATGTATAGTTTGTCCCATGGCAAGGTGTGTATGAATGTTTTGATTATTATTCTTCCGTTTGCTGCGTTTTCGCTTGGTTTTTCGGTTAAATATGTGCATAGACTGCTTTTGATGTGGAAATTGAACATTTTTTTGAATTTGAATGTTTTTTTGTTCATTTCATTGTCAATTCCGTTTGCCATTATTGTTGGTAATATTGTGTTGCTTGAGGAGTCCATAATTTTGAAGTTGGTGTTTCTGGTTGTTGCTCTAAATCGTGGATATATTGTTCCTAGGACTCTTTCTCCCAAATATTTTGTTCCTATTCCTGTTAGTGCTGCTATCCTTGCTGCTCCGTCGTATTTTGTTTCTGGTGTATAATTATATACTTGTTTTAGGAATTTTTCGTCTGCTTCTTTTACTTGAGTTGTTGCAATTTTTTTTAGGTTGTCTGGATTTTTCCCACTTTTTATTCCGTTTTCATATTCTTCTTGTATTTGTGTATAAGTTATGTCGTGTTCTTGAGCTATTCGGTCTAGTTCATTTGTTGGTTCTCCGAGGTCGAGATCGTTGCCCGGTCCCAAGTATTTATAGCCTGGTAGCGTATAACCTGTTTCTGGCTCGCCGCTTTGTTCCATTATGGCGCGGTGTGTGTCGGTAGTTCTATTTATAGCTTTTTATTATGAGTAGGGTTGAAACGAAAGGTGTTTGTGTGGTATATATTTTTTATTTCTTATATTTAATGGTTACATGGTTCTAAGTACTATATGTCTTATTTCTATTTTATCTTAAAATTATATGTTAGTATCACTTGTTATACCGCTCTTATTCTATGTTATTATTTATTCTATATCTAATATATCTACGTCTAATGGGTTGTTTGTTGCGTATACTTCCCAGAATGCTTCCCACATGAATGTGTTTAATTTGAAGTATTCTGTTGGTTTTTGGAAGTTAAATGTGATTGTTCTTGTTTCCATGGCTGTTTCTGCATCTTGCACCGTAACGTATTGGCATATTCTACTTAACCGTAATGTACTGGCTGTATATAGTATGCAGTTTTTTACGTGTTGCCTATTTTTGTATTTAATGTCTGTTGGCATTGGCTGCCTTGCTGCTAACAGTTTCCATTGTTCGAACTGGTTGTCTGTTAGTTTGCATTCGTCCATGAAGCATGCATTTGTTTTTATCAAACTTGCATAGTTGAATGATGATTGGGGCGTTAATCCCGTTAGTCGTTGTATGTTGTAATGCATGTTGACTAAACTCTCCATGATCATTGTTTTTCCTGTGCTCGGTGGTCCGTAGAAGAATAAATTGTTTTTTTTCGGTGTTTCCTCGTAGAAGTGTATTTTAGTTAAATACGCGAATTCATACGGGTTTATTCCGTTGTCTTCTAATAGGCCCACGAGCTTGTCTAATCCTTCTTCGATTAGATTTGGGTTGTTTGCTGATGGATTTTGGCGCAAGTCGTATTCTTTTGATCTCTGAAGTCGTTGTTCTGTTTTTTCTCGAAATACCAATGTTTTGGCGATACGTATTGCTGTTGCCAGTCGTTGCTCGAAGTATCTGTTAAATTGAACTGTAATCCCCGTAGGCGTGTCGCATAATAATTGTTCTGCTTCGTCTTCGTCAAAAGCTTTGTTTTTACATAGGTGAAGGACAAGTTCTTGATTTTCTCTGTTAATTTTTGCACGTCTTCCATGATCGTTGAGTCGTGTTTGTTGATGAAAGGCATTCTGTTCACTTCCAGAGTCATCGTATCCGTCTTCACACTGATAACGCTGTTGTTCATTACCGACGGTGCTTTCAGGTATGCTTTCACTGGAGCTAGCAGTTGTTTGATCCATGAGTCGCTGAATTGCTGCTCGTTCTGCGCTTTCTGTTCGAAATATATTATCTCTCCTTTCGGCACCTCTAGCGTTGCCTTTGTTTTGTTTAGGGTCAATTCCCAGTGAATGAGAGACGCAGATTGCCATTTTTTTATCACGTTCGGTGAGAATTTGTTTAAGTGTTGTACGATTATCGCCGGTAGTAATATACTCCAGCAAGCACTGAATACATGCAATTTGAGAACATTTGTGCTCCTTGGATCTAATAGTTTTTCCAAGCTTGCTGTTATGCCCCCAGTTTTTTGCGGTGGCTGATGACTTTCCAAGGAGACAGTTTATTTCTGTTGGTGTAATGTTGTCTTTCATCCATTGAGCAATCCAGGCTGCAGGCGTCATATTCTTCTTCTGTTGCCTCATTTCTTGTTGTAATGTCTGTTTCATCTCCATCCTTTGTCTCTCTGATGGTGCCTGCCGTAGCTGCATTGCTGCTAATCTCTTCTTCGGTGCTGTTGGTTCCGGAGTCGGTGGTGTTTGATCCGACGTTGGGCTCTGCGGAGGAGTTATTGTTTCGTTGTCTTCCGGGTGTTTTTCTTCCGGTGGGAGTGTGTAGCTGTCGTTCCAATCTTCTTCGAACGCTTCCTGTACGTCTTCCTGGTCCGATAGTACTAGAATTTCCTTGTCTTGACTCATCTTGAGGAATGAGGTGTTTTATTTCCGTCGATGTGATGATGTGGAAGGCGTGATACATATTGAATTGTTAGTTCTGCGTTAGTTCCTTTTATATAGTGTTTGCTTGGTCGTTATTTTCACCTGCCGTTATTTTCACCTGTCGTTGCAGATGCTTTTTGCACCTTGTGCATGTACCGTGACCGCACCTGAACGACCGCACCTGAACTTTCCACCGCCTCAGGGTTAGGTAGGTAGGTAGGTAGGTTTTAGGCACAGAGGAATTACAGAGTAGAGGTGTTGTAAAGGGATTTGTCTTTACTACGATGCGTGATATTTTGCGGGACGCGGGGGCCGGAGGGTACCTGAGACTCCACCCACCTCAAAGTGTCTCCATCTAGTGGTGAATAGCATTACCTACAAGTCTACGACTAAAAATTGGTACGACGTAGTTTAGCTATATTCCGCTAGTTTTACCTTGGCAAATAGTCAAAACTGTTTTACTACTAGTGTTTCCACTTTCTGGAATTTCGCCTTATTGTAGGGAAAAAAGATCAATTTAAATGGTAGCTTAGGATGGCTCTTATTTAAAAAAAAAAAAAAAAAAGAAAACACACTTGTTTTATTCAAGTTAGTGCTAAAACAAGTGCGTATTATATTTGGAAGCATTCGTGTTGAACACGTGTTTATCTTTTTTGTGGTACGGCCCTTAAGGTTTAGTGGAAAATGAGATTTGTGTAAATAGTTCCCTATTTTGTTTGTGGTACGAACATATAATAAAAATCTGATTTTCGTTAATTCTTTCCTAAAAATTTTCACACATTGTAATACCTACAGCCTATTTAAAAAATATATATATTTATATGTCGCATCCGCTCATTAGTTCAGAACATCAATAAAATTGACAACAAAACGCAAGTGTGAAGTTGTCGCACTTGACAGAGTCTGTCAAGTCTGTCCGTGAGTCCTGACAGAGGCTCATGGAGGAAGGATTGCTGGATGTCGTGTATCCGTGTCCGTATACTGTGTGAAGGTTGGTCATTTATTGTTGACAGTGATACACATAGTGTATCAAAACATTGCGGTGTGGTTGTATATATGGTCCTACCCTTCATACTCGAAATATTTTAAGGGGCACATCTATAGGTGGTAAAGATGCAATACAAATGAAAAAAAAAAATTATTTGAGTATTTATTTTTATTAAATGAATTATTTTAAAATTATTTTGACACTAAATATAAATACTATTAAAAAAAATACTATTTTCAACATCTATTATGCTAATTTCGAATAATAATAATAAGTTACTTAAAAACTAGCGTAGTGGATGTTGAAAATAATAAAGAGCGAGTATTTTTATGTATATCAAATAATTTTAAATTAATTTATTTTAAAAAAAAATATACTCTTTTTTTTTCGTTTGTAGGTATAGCATCTTTAGGCCACCAACAGATGTGCCTCTTAAAATATTTCGAGTATGAAGAGTAGGACCTTATATAAATGCAAATCCTACTATATCCTATCCTACTAATATTATAAATGTGAAAGTTTGTGAGGATGTATGGATGTTTGTTACTCGTTGATGCAATAACTACTAAACAGATTTTGATGAAACTTCACAGTAATATAGCTTATACATCAGAATAACACATAGGCTACTTTTTACCCCCAAAACGCGGGCGGAAGCTAGTTATTAAATAATTGTAGCGGTATGGTATGTATGTATTTATATTTTTAATATTTTCCTCTTTTAAAACATTGACAACACAATTTCTCCAATGTGCTACACGGATTTGGGCCAAACCGGCTAGCAAAACCTTTAATTCGGTCATTTAGAAGGTTTAATTTTCAGCCGTCGACATAACCCTTTATTTATTTATTTACTCTTTATTGTACACCATAATATCATATACAGAAAAAGCTTCCCTACTAATTTAAAATGTGCGGTCTTATCACTCAAGGCGATCTCTTCCAGACAACCTTTGGATGGACTGAAAGATAGAAGATATTGGGCAGTCTAGGTGTACGTATAGGACATAATAATATTACTTAGACATAATAATTAGTAAGAGAATTTGAAAAAAAAATATTATAGAATAATTGAATAAGTTTATTTCTCTATAAAACCTAACCTCACTGATTTTCAAAAACAAATAGAGTTTCGAAGAAAAAAACTTTGAAAGTCAATTTGACATCTAACTTCAACCGCAAAATGAATTTTTAATTTTTATGGATTAATCTAGTTTTTATTTATTATTTCATTATTAATTACAGTTGAAGGTAGAGAAAAAGTGAACAGAATGTAAATTAAACCGTGTTTGATCGTTGATGGTGATGGTTATTAGAGAAATATTGACTAAAGTGTTTGTTTACATTGTTCGCAAGTTCTATCCGAATACACTTTATATTAATTATTAAAACGAAAAAGATTTTAGTGTCAAAGTGACAAAACTTTTAGGGTGAAATCAAAACGTAAGATGGAAACATTAATTGTTTAGGCTACTTCACGCCGTACGGCGTGCGTGCGCCTCAAAATAATAATCTACTATACAGTAGGTAATACCTACTGCGAATAATACGATATTTTTGCAAAAAAAGGCTGTAAGTAATCTAAAATTTATTTCACTACACTACTAATCATAACGATATAGTAATTATCACGTAGTTTGTACCGATTCATGTGATAAAAAGTGACGCCATCTTTTGTCGAGCAGTAAAAGTATTTCTAGGGGACAGTGTCGAATGTCATTCCGAGTATTTTCTAGAACTTCTTAGAATAAATTACGTTTAAAAATATTTGCAAGTGAAATGTGACGCCATTCATAGCATCAGAACGTTTATCCGAGTAGCTTTTGCAGGTTAACATACAAAATCAAATACAACATTCATCTTTTTCTATCAAATATTAAAGAAAATAATAATAAACGGTGGGAACGCGAACGTTTTATTCGCACTAACAGTGGCGACCGACTGATTGAGGCCACGCCCAAAGTGGGCGTGGCAAGATGACGTCACGACTCCAAAAGTATCACGGTTCGTGTTAGCTAAGGGCATCTCCTCTGTGTATTTCCTCCGTGGTTTTAGGTTTTGTTGGTTTTGTTTCGTCATGTTTCAACTTGTTGCGTCATTTTTTTTATTTGTTATTGGCTGGTTCGTTAGCTATACCAATTGTTAAGTCTTCACTGAAGTTGTATGCAATTCCACCAATTGTAGGCCACTTAAGTCGGGAAGACTTAAGTGGTGTACAATTGGTGGTCTTAAGTGGTATACCATTAGTGTAGTAGTGTAGTAGACCTAACCTAACCCAACCTAACCTAACACCACAGTAACCTACATTCGACAACAGACTCAAATTCGACCTAAACCAAAAAAAATTTTGGTGACGCGTGAGGGGTTCCCGTTACATGTCATATGGACACCATTTGTCCGTAAGGATTTTACGCGCGAAACATACTCAGTTAGGCTCTATTTGTGTACTCCGTAATGAATTTATGTGGTACGTCCACTACAGCTTCACGCTTGAGTAATTACTTGGTAACCGGTTTAGCGACGGCGAAGCCGTCGTCGGGGCCGGCTCCCAGTGCATACCTACCTACCTACCTAACCTAACCTAACCTGACCATAATGGTCAGGTTAGGTTAGGTGGCTCCAATATTATTGGTTTTACTGTAACACCTTTTGATTTATGAGATCGATATAGTTTATTCCTATAAATAAATTTCATCTAAATCCGGTAGGCTATTTAGAATAAACGATTGATTAGATTGGTCGTTACCTGGACAGCTCGTAGACGTCGACCTCGAACTCCGAGTGAGCGTGCTTGAGCCACATGCGGTACTCGCTGACCCAGTTGAGCACGGTGGACAGCGGGCACACCACTAGCACGCGGTTCACGCCCGTCAGCGAGCCGTGGATCAGCAGCGTGTGCGTCAGCGATATCACCTGCACAAGTATCGCATTTAGATTCGAAATTCGCTTACGTTTACGAAACCATACGTCAAAATTATTCGTGATAGATCCACTGTACATGGCAGTAAGGACTTGTACACAAAACTGCGTGAATTCGCAACGCAGAAAACAGCGACGTGATGCTGCGATGCAATTTCGTGCGGCAAGGGGTCTCTTTTCCACGGTTCGAGTGACCATTTTTTCGACGATCGTCAATCGTACTGAGTGTATTTTTTTAACTAGGTCGTGACATGGATAGTAAAAAGAGCGTCACACTGCTGTTATTGATAAAAACATAGAAAAAAAAAACAAAAACAAGTAACGTCGCAAGAATGCACGATGCGAATCGATTTGCAGGTTCTTGCGATGCGTTGTGCTAGCTCGTAGCAAAGTTTTGTGGTTTACAAGCCCTAAATATTACATATTGAGCTTTACAAAGAGAATCGGCTAGCTACGGCGTTATAGAGCGTCATCTCGTTTGCACGAAGCACTAACAATCCGGTATAAAATATAACAACCAAGTCAGCGGCAAAACATCACATTATGAGTGACGAATACGACGCTCTACAAAGTTGAAGCTAGTCGAGTATCTCTTACTAGCTGTTCCCCGCGGTTTCACCCCCGTTGCTCGACACCTAAGGGTCGTAGCGTGATGTTAAATAGCCTATACTATTCCTCATAAATCTGGCTATCATATAAATTATATTATAAATTAATCATAAATTAATTTAAAAGCGCACATTTACGCAAATATATATTTCTCATGAAAAAACACGGTCTATTACACACCCAACACATACACGACATACAACACACCACACTCATACATTACACACTCTAACTCACACAATCCTTAATGTCGCATCTAAACACTTCTACTCTGGATAATCACACTCTGAGCCCCAAGATACAGACTAACTGTCTAGTTTGGGGCTCATCGACAACAATTGAAATTGTATCTTAGCAGTAAGTAATACTTTTATGTAACCAATTATTGTATTATTTGATTTGGACAATAAATAATTTCTAATTATTTTCTAATTTCTAATCATATACAAAATTATTTTTTCGAATCCGACTGGTAGTTCAAGAGATCAGCGCGTTCAAACAAACTCACAGGTTTATAATATTAGTATTATAATATATAAATATTATAAAATAGAGATATTTTTTTTACAGATTTATTTAAAGTAACTTACTTGTAAAGTTTTTCCAAGTCCCATGCAGTGCGCGAGGATGCACCCCGATCCCCTGTCCTTCTTGATACGTTTCACGCTCTCGAAACATGCGTCCCACATGAACTTAATACCGTTTGCCTAAAAGAAAACACGTATATTATTGAAACATGATGAAAATTATATTAGTGTTGTGTTCTGTCTTAAACTATGCTATTTCTATAATCGTATCAGTGCTTTAAGTGAGATATGAACAAGATTTTTTTATATTATTTTGTTTGATAATAGGCTTGCAGTTGACCGCCATCTCGCCTGATGATAAGCGATGATACTGTCTACGATGGAGCACGCTTGCCTAGAAGAAACCGATTCACTCGTGACTTGAAGATACCCAGATTGTAATTGTCGGGGAACACCCACTCGGGCAGCGCATTCCACTGTTTGGCGGTTCTCACTATGACATAGTATCAAAGCGCTTCGTTTGGGTTTTTGGTACTTATTATATCGCCCATGAAACGATGTCAGTTTGTCGTGCTTCCGGCCGTTCGATAGAAAAAAACCGGCCAAGTGCGAGTCGTACTCGCGCACCGAGGGTTCCGTATCAGTTTTGGACGTACATATAAAGTGAAAAAAACCGGACCGCATAACTAAGTTTGTTTGTCAAGGAATTTTGATGATTTTGAAAAAACTGTAATAGTTAGGAACATCGTTTTATTTTTGGTGCAAAATTTGGGTTAATTCCTATCAACTCTAATTATTTCAGATTTTTCGCTCCGCAAACTTCGGAGATAAGGGGGGGGAATGGTATTTTTTCAGACATTAATCATCATATGTCGAAAACTGTGAGACATAAAAAAAAATAAAAATATATTTTGAAATGTGCAGATCAAGCCCTTTCATATGATATGTCACTTGACCTAGTAACCCCACTTTAAAATTTCGGACCCCCACTCCGGCCCCTTTTGCAATGAAAATAAAAATATTTTAAGACTTTTTTCACTTGCAATAAAGTTGAACAAGCATTCTTTATAACTGTTCCAAATTTCAAGTCGATAGCATAAGTAGTTGCTGAAATAAGCAGGTGTGACAGACAGACAGACGAAGTCGCACCATAAGGGTTCTTTTTTACCATTTTGCTACGGAACCCTAAAAAGGCAATCTTATTAGGTAAATTAGTAGCTGCAAACTATTGCAAATACCTACCTAGTTACGTGTATGTACTGTAAAATAAGATTCACCTGATGGGGTTTCAGTTTCTTCACAAGCCCTCTGTCGACCTCGATCAAAGGCTCTTTAGTTTCAGGATCGAAATCCAACACCACCTTCTCCAGAACAACCTCGTCTGGCTTACCGGACTCGTCAAACTCCAAGTTATTGTACTGAAAAATAAAAAAATTGATAATAGTGTAGAGCAGAGGTTTCCAATCTTTTTTATACTGCGACTCCCTTTACATGTTATAATTAAGAAGATACAAATGTGTGTAGCTCAAAATTATTTTCAAAAAATGTAGAGTCATAATAAATATTCCTATTATAATTACCGGCACCAGTCATGAGCACAAACGTCACCTGCGCATTAGCCGATTTTTCGGTCTCTTTGGAAAGACCGAAAAATCAGATAATGGCGGGGGGCGTCGAGGCTGCACGCGATTGGTTCATCAGTAGATGCTCGTCGTCTAATGGACTATTGTCTACTGTGTATTGAGCCGAAAGTGTACTATGCGCAAGGTTGCCCCCACTTCTATCCATCTGTGCTGACGACTCATAGCCTACATGTAATAATCGCAAAACAATACTAACCAATTTCTGTCTTTCCGTAATACGAGCAATCCTCTCTTTTTCTTCGCGGGCTGCTTTCTTAGTGGCCTCCTCCAGCTGATTCTTACCCATGACCTGTAAACAAACACAACAATCATTAATATTCCATTATTTTCTAGATATATAATAAATAAGATGGTATTTATAAAAGTATAATTAGTTTACCTTACGTATATTCTTCCTGCCATGTTTATTTCTGCCCTCATTTTCTGTATCTGATCCGGAAGCGTCACTGTCTCTGAGTTGTTTTATACGTCGACGTTTCTTTTTGCTATAAACAAATCAGATACTCAGTAAGTTATATTACATTCATATTTACCCTCCATAAAAATGCAGCAGGAATACAAGGTGACTTTCAATCACCAATTCACCATACAATTTTTTTCTAGGTATTAGATATTAAAGAAATCAATAACAAAGACACAATCTTTTGCTAAAAAAAATAGGTAGGTAAAGCTTTCATAAGAAAATATTTTTCCCGAATTTTGCATGTACACAACTTTGTGATGCCATATCTCAATATTTTAGTACATAGTGATATACTGAAATAAAAAACTATATTTTTAATTTTCACTAAATATTTTGATTTGGATGGTGATTAAAAAGTTACCTTGTATACAGGGTGACGCGGAAGTAGAATTTCAGTCCAGAAAAACAGAACCGCAGTTAATAAAGTAAATAATGATATGGATTTATTAAACATTACTCCTACGATTACTGGACAAGGAATGCAAAAAAGAGTTTTGAAAGAATATGGACATGATTCTTTCATCCTACCCCTCATTACTAGAACCGCCCGACGCATCACTTTCAGAGGCTATCTTCTTTCGCTTCAAACGCTTCGCAGACTCTGAACTGTCTTCCCCTGAGTCCTCGAAGTCGCTCAACCTCACATCTTTGTCGTCCCGCTTGCGATGTGACGTCCCGCCTTCGGAATCAGATGATATCGCGTTTGCTTTGCGTTGCCGTTTTAATTTTACACTGTGAAAAGTGAAAAATACAACTTTTTAAAGTCCAATGCGAATTAATAAACAAACTTAAACATTTTTCCGCTACTCCTATCCGACATCCATGATATATTATAGTATACGCGCCGGATGTTGGTTTCGATTATTATAGGACGTTAGACGAAATTAATGCAGAATCGTCCTTACAATAGTGAAGTAATACATACTATGCCATATGAATGAACGTCAATGACCTCGAACTGTCAACTATCACTTAAAAAGTATGTCTTACAAACCAAATTAATTTGCGAAACAATAACTTTTTTTTGTCACTATATTTAACTGAATCTTTGATTTATCAAGTATGTTGTAATGGATTTTTTGAATACAAAACAGCTCAATTTTCAATACGAAACGTCACAATATAGCGCAAGGTCAATCCTATTCTTACTTTGATCGCATAATGCATCATTTAAATAATTATATTTGCTTTATAAAGAAAAAATATCGGACTAAATCAAAAAGACTTCGGTACTTACTCTTCTTCTTCTTCTGAATCATCCACATTATGAGTTTCCTGTAAAAATAATTAGAGAACCGTATATATTTGTTAGGATGTTGAGAAGGCTATTGCATTATTTTCCAAAATTGTAGTACCTCAGGCTCGCTCTGTTCCTTGTCATGTGACGCCGATGAATCGCTGTCATCAAGCAAATCATCTTTAGCTAAATGACCAATGCTGTCTCCGTTGAGGCCTGACAGTGTCACTGGAGGCAAATCTGCAGTACAAAGAGCATTTATCATTTATATTCTTTACTATGTATTTAATATTATAATGTAAGAGATGTATATTCAGTGTTTAATGGTACTATTCAGCCGATCGCATTGTATGCTGGGCCTATTATTATGGTAGGGACAGTACACAAGATGAACGCCATCACAGCTTATCATAGTAAAAAATTGGAAACAATTTGAAGACTTCTTGAAAGTAAAAATCGTATGAAGGAATTCCCTTCGATCGGTAGTAACGTTCATATGACTAGCAAATCCGTGCGTGAATTCTAGGTAAAGTAAGGCTCTGCCGTAAAATTGTTTAGACCTGCCGTGGCAGCCATTATGTAACCCCGGCATTGTCCTTTAACATTTTGAACTGATACGGGTGTGGCACTGTAGCGTATTGGTTAGAGCAACACCACGCTACGGCAGAGGTTACGGGTTCGAGCCCCGGCCGAGTTATTTTGTTTTACCTACGAGGGTGCGGAATGAGAGGGTTGGAGGGGGGTAATTAGGCTCATTAGGATCGTAACGTGTTCAGTTACCGTAAAATGCTGCAACTTTGCACGGATTTTGACGTTTTTCTTCGATAAATCTTTAATCGTTAAGAAAGTCGTATGTTTTTTCAATTACTGTCCAATATTGGACTTTAAGCTATAGGAATACATTTGCTACTAGTAAAAAAAACACCTATAAAGCACCAAAAAATTGCTTTGAAAACGTAGGCAAAGTTGAGGTAAAAACTACAACATTGCCTGTCATAATATCTTTTTAAATGAATAGGTATTTTGGTAACGGATTTGACACCCATATTGCCATGAAGTTCTTTTCCACGTCAGACTTCACTGAATCTTGAATAGCACAAGAAATTTTTTTTTACAATGCTAGGCAAAGTTGTGAAGGTTTCTCTAAAACTCCCATACAAAAGTGAGTTCGGTGTAGGGCTGCCCCAAAGGAAATGCAACAATTTTTCTTAATATTCAAATATATTTTTAAGAAATCAAATCGTTGTACTTAAATTCTAATAACATTTTTTCATAGGAAAACAAATATGTAGGTAGGTAATAACATTTAAAAAATAATAATGTTGGTACCTATTACGTATAATAAAAATTACAACAGCAGCCTGCAGAGAGATCAACAAATAGTTTTACATAAAATCAAATAATTTTAATTTATTTTATTGATTCTAATTTTTTACATAACAAATAGTTTTACATAAAAGTGGCAGCCCTAACCCTTGATAATGTTGAGTAAAAAGTTGCGAAAATCTGACACAACTTTGCCGACTATGATTTAACGGTTTAAATTAAGATATAATACTGAAAAAACAGTTTAAATACATAAAAGAGCATATTTTCTTTGCTATATAACATATTACGCTAGAAAATAAAGCATAAATACTCACAAAATGAAATTTTCCTGAGAGCCGGTAAAAAGCGAGTATCCGCACTGACAATGAAACTGACACTGACAGTTTGTTAACTAAAATTTGGAGTGACGTATGATCGAATGTTGCCATACAGATTGCCGACTTGCTTTTAGTAATACCATAGACAGTAAAAAACATTTCGCAGCGGGAATAATTTAACTTTTTTGAATTTAGGCAATGTTGAGCTATAAAGGCAATGTTACAGCATTTTACGGTACTCATAATTAGTATAAATACGAGGTTTCATTGTTAATAGACAATAATTAGTCTTTGAGCTATCGTCAACCAAGTAACTTAATCGGGAGTGAAAAGTAAAATATGGAAAAAATCGAATATCATGCCGTTATAAAGTTCCTTACCAAGCAAGGAAAATCTGTTGCGACCATAATGAATGAGATGTCATTGGTTTATGGCGACTCTTGTCCAGGAAAAACCATGGTGTACAAGTGGCACAGTTTATTTAAACAAGGAAGGGAATCCCTTGAAGACGACCCGAGGCCGGGCAGGAGCATCGAGATGACCACGCCAGATCTTATCCAAAAAGTCGAAAAAATTGTACTCGACGATGCTCGACTAAAGAAGAAACAACTCGCAGAAATGGTTGGAGTATCCGATACAACCATTTTTAAAATCCTGCACGATCATCTTGGCAAGACTAAGGTCAGCGCAAGATGGGTGCCGAGACTGCTCACGTCCGCCGCAAAAGCAACAGCGCGTAGTGTTCACGTACATTTTGGGACCTCTATAATGAAGACAAGGATGGTGTATTGAGTCCAATTGTTACTGGAGACGAAACTTGGGTTCATCATTATGAACCTGAGTCGAAACAAGACTCCATGCAGTGGCATAAAAAGGGCACAGCACCTCCCAAGAAGTTTAAGGTGTCACAGTCAGCTGGGAAACCCATGGCGACGGTCTTTTGGGACTCAGAAGGAATATTATTAATCGATTATTAAGATAAAGATTCTATAACCGGAGAATACTACGCTTCAATATTAGAGCGACGAAGAGAAGCCATTAAAGTGAAAAGACGGAGAAAATTGACGTAAGGTGTGCTGCTTTTGCACGACAACGCGCCCGTCCACAAGAGCCGCGTTGCGTTGGCTGCCCTGCATAAGGTGGGCTTCGATATTTTAAATCACCCACCCTACAGCCCAGACCTGACCCCGTGATTATTACCTCTTTCCAAAAATGAGCTGCAGGGTAAAAAATTTACCACCGATGATGAAGTCAAAGAGGCAGTTTCGGCGTATTTTGAAGACAAAGAGAAAACATTTTTTATGAGGGTAGGTACTTATAAATAAATTAATTGAATGATCTGAAAAATGTATCCGTCTTGCAGGTAGGTATTGAAAAGGAAAAATAATTTGGTTTTTTAATTTCCAACATTTATCCCCAATTCCGCGAATATAAAAACGCTCCCTCGTATGTCTCACTCTCATAAGTATCAACAAAAAGTAAGTATTGAAACTATTTTCTGTGTATACTGTTTTATTGGCTGTACTATTAAAAATAAAATTAAAACATACCTTCTTCTGCCATATTGTCATCTTCGGATGGGTCAGAGCTGCTCATGTCATCCAACAAGTCCTCGCCTATCACCGGCGTGTCCTTTGGTCTGCTATTCTTCTTAGTAGAGCTTCGACTCCCGGAGGTTTTCTTCGAAGAGGAGTCGCGCCGTCGATGTGATTTGTTTAAATTATTCAAGTTTGTTAGCCTACAAAAATCCCATTGTCGTGATAAATGCAGTAGAGTATTTTCTCTAAGTACCAAATAGTCACATGTAAATTTTTCTACTTTTTGGGGGTCGTTCCCGCTCGTTAACACTATTAACTACTGGGAATGTTTTGTCCCACTCGTTAACAGTGTTGAAGAACGCGACTTTTTTTCCCAATCGTTCACCTCTCGTTTCGCGTCTAGTTTAGGAATCAGGGTAAAGAAAAGAGAAATAAAACAAGAGATATAACAGTTATTGAAAGTGCTTTAATCAATTAAAGCACTTTTAATAACCGTTATATCGGAAAAAGGGTTGAACGATTAGGAAAAAAATGTCGCGTTCTTCAACGCTGTTAACGAGTGAAACAAAACATTCTCAGTCGTTAAGTGTTAACGACGGGGTGTTAACGAGCGAGAACGACCCCTTTTTAGGACAGAAAACACCTAACCTTATGAAGTCAGCATATTTTAAGATTTTGGTGTTTTAACCTAATAATTATTTTCGATGGATTATTTTTTATAATAAAATGTATCTCAACTGTGAGCCAATATACCTGCTAAATTCAGAAAAAAGTTGAATTTTATTTCAGAAGTGTGATTGAAATTTTTTGATTTTCTCTAAATATTTTCGATGTACTAAGGACTAAACTTTAGGTAGGTATATATACCTACCTAAAGTTTAGATCTCTCTTTGCTAAGTCCTCTATCTGCCTATGAAAGTCCCATCAATTTTAATTCAGCTTTTTCGAAGATTTGTCAACATAACGAACAAGAGACCCACCTAGTTTTGCAACAAATGTATACATATTTTTACAACACTAATCGAAAGGGTCATTCTTTTTAAGTACGTTTGTAAAGGTGCGGTTAAACGGGCTAGTTTTTTGTCAGTTTCTTGCTGCAATTGTATAGCTGTGAGTTGAGATCTATATCGTACAGTACAGCAGTTATTGTGATGTACCATCATTAACTTCCATTGCAATATCACCGGGCTATGCTGCAAGATTGCGGCAATTGTTCTACTGAGTTGCACGATATAGATCTCGTGTGATGTGTCATGTTCATCATTACCATTAGATTTGTGTTTATCTTCGAAGTGATAAACTTAAGCAATATGAGGCTTGCCTGAAGCATTTTAGCAGTATCTGTTGTTGCTGCACGCATTGCATGCCCACTATAGAAACGAGTTTTGTCGTCGGAAGAATAGACAAAATGACAGATTGTAGAAAGTTTTCTAACGTTTTATGCATTCAATGAAGAGAAGAAATGTTTATATTCTTCAGTGGACAAAATTCTGATGACCGATTCCATCTCTTTTCTACTAAGAATAGACAAAGTTCTTTCTATCTAACTCATTATCTTTTCTGCCAAAGCACACAGCAACCCGTGCATGGCGTGGCAGACTTTTATCGGGTTATTCCCAACGGACCACGTGGTCGGTTTTTGAGACCTCTAAAAATAATAAAAAACAAGACGATATTGCAGTCGGGACCCACTCTTATAATATGTAATATATTTAATTTAACCACGAACGAGTGGGCTTTTTTTATTTTTGTTTTTTATTATTTTTAGAGATCTCAAAAACCGACCACGTGGTCCGTTGGGAATAACCCCTTTTGTCGATTGAAAAATAGAAACATTACTTCTCTTCCTTTTTAACATCGCCGTGCTTAAATCGGTAGAAATCTTTCTACAATCTGTCATTTCATTCAGTCTATTCTTCCGTTGACAAAGCCCGTTTCTATAGGTGCTCATGCTACGCGTGCTGCAAGTTTTATAAGACTAGACTTACTAGAATCACATTTCAGATGTGGAAAACATACAAAATTAATTATGTACTTTTATGAGTCACAACTGTAATTTAAACTCCTTAACCCCATTTATTTTTTAGACAATATTTACCCATCAATATCTTTGTCACTTGCATCTTGATTATCTGAATTCTGGCCGCTGCTCCCACTGGGTTTTGCTTTAGAGCGTACCATCTGTAATTATTTTCATCATATTTATTCTTCATGTTTTGAATACCACTGTTCAGTTCAAATACAAAGTAAAGGTATAAAGTACAAATACAAAAAAATATACCTATTCTATCATTAATTTTGCAATGCCTATTTAATTATTTAGTTTATACCTCTATCTTTTATTCAGTATGTGAAATAATGGAATCTACCTTGTGTCTCTTTTCTGATTTCTTGTGCTAAATTAAAACTCCAAATGTTTCAATTGGCATTTAATAACTACCAATGCACAACAATACAGAACAATATTTATTATCCTTAAACAGATATTTATTACACAAGTAGACATGAATCATAAGTGTTTTACTTGCTTAAAACTAAAAATGCAATAATTATTTTCTATGAATGACATTGTTACTAACATTTATAAAATTAAGAAAAAAAGGCATTAGTAATAGGAGTACTATGACTTATGTACAATTTCGATCATATTAATTAATAATATTAATATGTATAAGTTTGTATGTAGGTATGTAGGAGGTAATCTCCAGAACTACTAATTGGATTCTGAAAATTCTTTCACTAACAGGAAGTTACATTATCCCTGAGTGATATAACTTTTTTTAAATTTAAAAGTTTCTGTGGGTCACGCGAACGAAGTCGCAGGCAAAAGCTAGTATATTTATATGTACTTATGTCCTAACCTTGCTAACACTGGAATCTGAGTGCTCATCAACGGTTCCATCAACCTGGTCTATACTTCTGCTATCCTTATCTTCATTGGGTGAATGTGCTTTGACGCTTTTATCTGGAGAGGCAGAATCACGTGAATCCTTGCATTTCCTGTTTTTTATGTCTGATGAAGAGGAGCTTGAGATACGTGATTTTCGTCTACTGTGTTTATTTGTGTGTTTTATAGAATCAGGCTCTTGTGAATGTTCTTCATTTTCTGAACTAGATGAATAATGTAAAAGCATTTTCTTAGCTTGCATACTTTTAATGGCATTCTTTCTTTTATGCTTAGGCATCTTTAATTTTCTTTTTTTTGTTTGTACTATAGATGTTTCTGACTTACTATCAGATGAATCATTCAACAGAGATGATTTGATTTTTTCAGGGTCTTGGCTTGATTGACTTTGCGTAATGGTGTCAAACAGCCTGTCACATTCATTTTCATCATCGTTTTGCAACATAGTTTTATCTTTACCACCGCTATTAGGTTCAACATTACAATCAGCATCTTGTGATGAAGGACTTTTATTTTTGTTGTTTTTTTCTTTATTTTGATTCTTATCAGAATCTGAATCATTGAGCAATGCACTTTTAATGTTGTCAGCAACTTCTTTTTCTATTTCTTTTTCAGTATCATTGATAACAGAATCTTGAGATGAAGGACTTTTCTTTTTGTTGTTTTCTTCTTTATTTTGATTCTTATCAGAATCTGAATCATTGAGCAATGCACTTTTAATTTTGACAGCAACTTTTTTTTCTTTTTCAGTATCTTTGGTAACAGAATCTTGAGATGAAGGACTTTTCTTTTTGTTGTTTTCATGTTTATTTTGATTCTTATCAGAATCTGAATCATTGAGCAATGCACTTTTAATTTTGTCAGCAACTTCTTTTTCTATTTTTTTTTCAGTATCTTTGGTAACAGAATCTAAAGTCTTACTATTCACTTCTTCAGCATGTTCATTATTTTCAGAGTCAGATTCATTAAGAAGTGCATTTTTAATTGCTGAAGGATCTGAATTTTTTTCCTGGTTACCATCATCAGAATCTTTGGATGTCTGCGTTTTTGTTTCAGAATCTGAATCGTTAAGAAGTGACTCTTTTACTTTGTTTGCTTCAGCTATCAATGCATTATCATTATCATCTGATCCAGACTCATTAAGTAAGGCATTCTTAACTTCATTAATACTTTTTACTAAATGCTCTGTTTCCTTGTCCTTTACCTTTGTTACTTCACAAATAGTTTTGTCTCCTTGGGAAATTTGTTTGATGTTATGTGTTAACAAAAAGTTTGTAGTTAATTTTGGTAACCTTTGTATATTTACAGTAAACTGCTTAGCTTTAAATAGTTTAACCTCATTTCTTTTAAGTGCCCAAAATTCATCATCACTTTTGTTTTCCATATCATTATTCTTTTTTCTCACACTACTTTCTTCCCTTAGTTTATTTTTACAATTTGTGCTCCATTTACTGTCTCGTTCTCCTGTTTTCTTTGCTAATTGTTTCTTAATTTTCTTACTGTCGGATGGATCAGTAATTTTGGAATCTAACACATCAGGTTTAAGCAATTTAGTTATATTTACACATCTTATTAGTGGTTTAGAATTAATGTCACTATTATTTGTTTCTATTGAATTATGGTCTGAATCTTCATTGCCTTTTGAGCCATCATCATCTAATTTCCTTTTTTTATTCTTAGATTTAGAGTCATTTTCTTTACCAGAGGATTGATTTTCATTATCTGTGTTCTGATCTTTGTTTTTTAAAGGCTCATCACTCTCCGAGCTATCATCAACAATCTTAATCTTACTAAACTTCTTTCTTATACTGGTAGTTTCCTTTTCTCCTTTTTTATGTTTCACACTGTTTGGTTTATCTTCATCTACTTTTGCTTCATTAGCAAAACATTCAATTAGTTCAGATACTGCTAAATCTTCTGTAGACTTATTTCTTGGTCTAGTTGTTTTCTGTGAGTAGACTAAACTTATGTTGTTTTGTTCATTGTCACCTTGTTTACATTGGGAATTATCATTTTGTGTATCCGATGAATTGGGAGGAATAACAGTTTTATCATTATTTACATCTGGGTTAGAAATTGGTGGTTTCCCATGGACAGTTTCACTTTTATCAAAGTCTACACTTTTTTTTTTAGGCTCTTCATTCTTTCTTGATTTGCCAGATTCACTTGCATCAGATTCCACATTTTGGACACTCTCTTTTTCGTTTTGTTTTGACTTTCCATTGTTCCGATTTATATCAGAACTGGAAGTTGAGCTTTTTCTTTTTGGCTTTTTGTCCAATTCACCTTCAGACTGTTGTTTTTCTAATAGTTTACTCCTCAGCCGCTTTAATTTACAGTCGTAAAATACAGGATACTTTTCTTGCATGGAAATGGGCATACCTTTAGCAAATACTTTTACCCCCATAAAATGTTTAATTGAAATTTTCTTCGATATTCGCAATTTGTGCGATTCATATTCAAAATAATAAAACTTTTTATTGCTCCCTTGGTTTTTCACATCGATAGTTTTCCCGCCAATATTTGTGTGCGCCTGAGACGCGTCAACTATAGACAGTACATTCCGAACACCAGCCTCAACATTCTCAAGTGATTTTTTTGACAATTCACATATGAGGAGCACCTTTTTCGCAGCTTTATGAACAGCATGCGCATTTTTTAACTTATTCTTACTTATTCTTTTCTCTTTCAAGTTCTCGGATCGAGTCCGCAAATTCGTGCCGAGTTTAGACAAATATTCCATCGCTTCACATAGTACATCACAAACAGGCACCTCGGCAGCCATTTCACGTATCCTATCCCTTTAGATTTCGCACTTCACTTTGTTTAGACTAGTAACGCAAAAGCCGTAACTAGAATAATTTATTAACAAAATCTCACTGTTCATCAATTAGACAGTTCAGCGTAAAATAAATAATGTGGAAAAATAATGTCTACAATATTCCAAAAACCAAATAAAAAAACCATAGACTAAAAACGTTCCATTTCCATATTTTTTTTTCCCTCATTGCTTTTGCTTCATTCCGACAGTCTAGCTCTATTTTCAAATAATTTATTTGAAATACCCAAATAATCAACTCGATATTTTTTTGAAGACTTTCATCTTGAGGTCATTAGACCTAAGCCAGGATCTTGGGTAGAAGAGATAATCTATCAATTGTGAAATACCGTTACATGAAATGGAACGTAGTGCTTCCTCATGACCTATTCAACTCGGTCGGGTTATAGTTGCTATACATAAATATAACATACAAAATAGCGGCAAATAGGTATATATATGAACTATAACATATGCAGTACTATATGAATAATTATTCACAGTCAGATATCTTACATTGATCAATTAAAGAACATAGTGGCATTAATTAATTCACTATTTTCCTAGTGACACTAGGGTGAAACCCAGCTTTACAAAAAAAAAATAGAGGTACCAATTTTTTGTACTCACCTTTCATGTAAATGGCTGAACTTGTGTTTTACGGACACCTACAAAACAATTAGATTTAACTATGATTGAAAAACATTATAACATGTTGTATTATAGATTACACGGTTAAATTATACACATATTTCGCTTCCAGACCGAAAAATCGGCAATTTAAGCAAGGTAGGTAAACTATCCAAAACAGTCGTGAAAAAGAACCATAGACACTAGAGAAGACGCAATTTACCACGGAAGTAAAGAATGCCTGTGTAACGATCCATCTATCATAATTTTTTTTTCGGTTGATGAATAAATAATATTCTTTCATGATAGTTAACATCCTTAAATTTAGTCATATATCAGTGCTCAAATTATAAAAAGAAACAAACATTGAAATTCTAGGTATGTAACTATTATGTACCATCAAATAATCGCCATAAGGGGCCCATTCACTATCCTACCTAGCAGTCTGCCTTAGTGCCTTGCCATCCGCCGCAGGGATGTGCCGGATGCCGGATTATTAAAAATGTAGATCCGCGGATACGGATTTGGATACAGATCATTGGCGTTATGATCCGCGGATACGGATCTTAACTTCCCACTCAATCGGTGTCGATGCGCGTGACCTTGAAACGATAGTTGACGCCACTTGACGCTTTGCGTGACAGAACATGTTTCGACTTACGTTGCGCGGGTTTTTTTTTAGTTTTGTTTATAGTTTAGTATGACACTGGGTAGCATAAATAACGTTTGTGTTTGTTGTAAGAGTTATAAAATTAATGTCTACAAAAAAGTTTAATAGCGCAATTTGGAATTATTTCGTGTGGTAAGAGATCCGTCAAAAATGTAACGCATACGGATCTTTTTCCCGCGGATATCCGCGGATATCCGCGGATACGGATACGGATATCCGGAACATCACTATTTATTACACCTTCCAGTCTGAATTCAGTCGTCCTAAATGAAAAAAGTAACTGATTCAGGAACGTGTGGAATCATTTTGCAAGTTTCTTAATGCTTTTAGGAATAGCTATTAGCTATTTCTAAAAAAAAAGAAAATGTGTGAGCTACATCCTGCTTCGTAGTCCGGCATGGTGGACTGCTAGACAGGATAGTGAATGGGCCCCTTTTGTCATTTTGAAAATGGTTAAAAACTCTCTAACGAAAAGTTAGATAGGTAGTTAAATTATCTATAAAATGATGGAGATTTCGTAAAAATACGCTCTATAGTTTTCGTGCGATCTTCAATTTTTTCAACGCGTTAAGACTTAACTTACAAATTAATTACATACACTACATAATAAACGTGATCCTGGATGTATGGATAGATGGATGGAAGTATGGATGTTTGTTACTCTTTCACGCAGAAACTACTGAACGGATTTTGATGAAACTTTACAGTAATATAGCTTATACATCAGAATAACACATTGGCTACTTTTTATCCCAAAAACGCGCGCGCGGAAGCTAGTCTAAAATATACTCTAATCAAATTATTAAGAAAATGCTCTAGTTTAGCAAATATTTTTTTATATCAATAACACTACTCGTTTAGACGTTGTGATCTTTAAATAGTTTAAAATCTTTAAAAGCCGTATATCTGCGCCTACATTGCTAACAGTAGGCAGACGTTGACTATGTTACATTATCTCTAAGCCATACGCTTAGTGATAATGTAACATAGTCAACGTCTCAACAACCAATCAAACATCGGCTCGCGCTCGAAAGTGAAGACGCTAACGCACATGACTGATTGTTCCAATCACTTAGTGAGATGTTTACTCGATCAACGCGATGCGATGGTTTGCAAGTGCAACTCGCAATAAGTAGGATGATTGTGCACTACAGACGTTTTCAATTCGTATTCGGTTTTTTAGCCAATAGGCGTCCAGAACGATCCCCACCACTTTTTAAAATATATCCGCCTAGCCTTTTCCCAAACATGATTGGGGTCTGCTTCCAGTCTAACTGGTTGCGGCTGAATATCAATATTTTATATGGAGCGACTGCCATCTGACCTCCACAACCCAAATAATGGGAAATACCGGTATTCGAATGTTAGACCAGTTGTCAAACTTTTGGGCTCCTGACTCTCGCTAGAGTAATATTGTTCTGTGTCCTGACTACCCGTAACGACTGTCAAAGATATTCTTATGACAACCGGGACCAACTGTTTAACGTGCTCTCCGAGGCACGGAGGGGTCTCGATGTGTAACGAACGGTCACCCATCCAAGGACTGACCGCGGCAAGCGTAGCTTAACCTCGCAGATCGATCGATCAGCGCGGCTGTCATTTAGCCACGGGCCCCTCTACCCCTCCACCACTTTTTAAAATGTATAAAAAAAAATGGTGCATAAAAAAACGTGCTGTCGCGTGCTGTAAACGTAGTGCACAAACAGCCGTATTCTGATACATCGCGAAAGGATTAGGTATTGGTCCGAGGAAGGTACGCAGACACAACTGACAGTGTCAAGATAGTTAGGTACCTACTCTCAAGTTACTGTACTCTTTGGTGTCAAATTGTCAACTGTCAGATATTCTGCATTCATGTCAAAAGTCAAATCCATGTCAATCAAAATCAATGTCATATGAAGATTTTTGTTTGCTGTAATTACTGTACCTACGTTGTGTAATAGAAAAAAAATGTATGCTCTGAGGAGGAATACGATAAGAGCTTTATCTAGATTTTACAGTGAGGGTGTTCAGAGTACTCCCCCACCATCTGCACCAGCAGGTCAGACAGTCGCCAACGTTCCTGGACTGAGCAGCAATGTAATCCAACCAGCAGCTCAGCCAGTGGGTCCTGGCGTTGATCCTAAAAAGACCGGAGCGTATAAAGTCCCGGAATATTTCCAATACGATAATATGAGTTTCTTCGAAGCTGAAATTGAAATGTCCAGGTATAGATGCCCACAACCATCTGCTATTAAAAAGTAAACTGGTGTAATGAATTTATATTGTCTTTTGTTTTAGTTTACCTAATAAATTATTAGAGAAGGTTAACCACTGTTTTATTTCTGTTTATTTCGTGCATCTACATTGAAGAATTAGTGTTCCTCTCAGGTGCAGTCTACTCAAAAGTAATATAAATTTGAAAGTTTAAATGTAAATTCGCAAGCAGGGATGTGATTCACCTACATAGTATTGTCTAAATGACTTGCGGTTATTCCCTATGAAGGGTCTTGGCACAACAGACATGTTAATGTGCCAATAATTGCAGCAGTTGACCAGTAAATGCACTAAAAACATCGAAGCCTCATAACTGCACCAGTTATATGAACAGTGGTGGCCTAATGGTAATGACTCTGACTTTAAAGTCATATGTAGTGGGTTCAAACCCAGGTGCACACTTTGTGCAATTTGTTGCATCACCACTGCTTTAAAACACTGAAGGAAAACAAGGGAATGGCATATCATGTCTTAGAACCAAACTTTGAAGATGTGAAGACCACCAATCTGTACTGGGCCTGCATAGTGGACTAAGGCCCACTTACTGAGAGCAGGCCTCAGGCTAGAGTCCTACCTACATTAAAGACCGATTATGTAACAATTTCAGACATCTCAGTGGTTTTATCTGTTCCAACAACAAACAAAATAGTCTAATTGATTTCAGAACTATACTTGATTCTGCATGCCTAAAGCCCGTCACAAACATAGCTATAATATATATTAATATATCGACATATAGAAGTAGAAACATATAGAAACAGTCACGTCATAGAAATGTATAATATTATTATAGCTGCATGTGTGATCACTCGAAAATTTATATAGAAAATATGTCATAATATGCCTTGCTATGATTCATATTATTATTATATTATAGCTATGTCTGTGACGGGCTTTACTCAAGAAGACTCATCCTATAATATATTACAGAAATAATACACAAAAAAGGCTTTTTTCTGCAGCTCCACAACAAAGCTTATAGTAGGTACTAATTAAGTAACAAGAACATTTAATTTTGAAATGGTTTTATTTAATCATTACATTCTCATACATACTCATATAAACCTACAACTAAATAATGTAAAATGCAATATTACATTTTGAACTGGCTGACTTTTTACAAAATATCTGTAATGCTCATGGTACCTACACAAGACAAATGCACTAAACGACAACTGAAGCAACGCCACCTATAAGAACAGCAGCATCAACATCCGTAAGAGTGGTCGCAGGCTCCAGGCTTTCAGCGTACACACTCTCAACCTCATGTTACTTCTTCTTTGTTAGCTTCTCAGACAAGTTGTCAAAGGTAGGATCTTGTAAGTTGATCATCAAGCTATCACCAGGTAGGAATACACGGTTTGGAGATTGAGATATCATTCTAGAGATGCTTTGAGCAGCACGGATCTTACGCAGCTTCAGGTAACCAGGGTTCATTCCCATAGCCTTTCCCAACATTTCAGCGGCTTCTGCTTCACCCTCAGCTTGAACAATCTTCTGCTGACGCTCCTGCTTGGCCCTTTCCACAACGAAAGCAGCACGCTGAGCTTCCTGTTGGGCTACCTGCTTAGCCTCAACAGCAGCAGTGTACTCCTTACCAAAACTTAATTCAGTCAGGGAGACATCATCCAAAATAATATTGAAATCAGCTGCACGCTCCACCAGCTCTCTTCTTATCAAAAGTGACACCTGCTGACGCTGAGTAATCAATTGTGATGCATTGAATTTAGCAACAACAGATTTTAATACTTCATTGCAAATTGATGGCAACACCTTTTCATCATAATCAGTGCCAAGCTGTCTGTACATCGTAGGGAGTGAGTTCGCATCAGGGCGGGAGAGTACTCTCAAAGAAATATTAACCATTTGTAAATCCTTAGATCCGGTGGGTGAAGAAATCTTGCGAGGTCGGGACCTGATGTCGTAAATAATAGGGTACTGGAACCAAGGCAAACGGAAGTGCAGACCTTCACTCATGACGTGCTGCTGTATACCTCCTATTCTGTTGAACATGATGGCACGGTGACCGCCTTCAACGGTAAACAAGGACTGCGAGACGCCATAAGCTGCCGCACCTAGAACGGCGACCACTTTCAGACCGACATTGAGGCCGGGAGGTCCACCCTTGGCGAACTTGCCCGCCATATCGTTAAGCTTACTTTGTGCCATGTTAATGATGTTCCAACAAGTATATTATTATTATATTACAATACCTTTTTGAACAAAATAATTCTAACCTAAAACGGCAGACCGAAATCGTATCGAACAAATTGTGCAATGACCATAGACAAAAAGAAAAATAAGAACACGAACAAGAAACAGATAATACAAAATATTACAAAAATTACTTTTTAGTTCGGCAATTTTTAGAAGAGTGTACTTTTTAATTGTTAACGGTCGGTTGCAGAAAGATAATTTTTTAACTTACCCATACAATTTCTATCGTTAGTCTCTAATTTAATAACCTTTTCTGCAACTCAGCGTTAAGCCGCGTCTCCTGCGACCTGTTTTCGTGTTCGCCGAACATCGAACAGTGAACAGTGAACGATAAAAGTGCGTGGTCTACGTGTTTTGAGTGTTTTTATTCGTCAAAACACGTAGACCACGCCCCTTTCTCGTTCACTGTTCACTGTTCAATGTTCGTCGAACACGAAAACAGGGCGCAGGAGACGCGGCTTTAGAGTTTTTGAGACTTTCTGACCGATGGGTAATTTTCCGAAAAATTTCAAAACTCGGAAATTTTTCAATTAATTTTTCTGAAAAATTGAAAAATTGGAAAAATAATGGGAAAATATCTTTTTATTGACATTATTAGTTTAAATGAATAATAAAATAGAAAATATGGTTTATATTAAGTTGAAATTCAAAGGGTTGAATGGCTTTAAAGTTAAAGTTTTTCGTGTTGGCAATGTGTAGGATGGCGCTAAAGCAGAAAACACTTTTTTCCATAATGTATGTTCTACCCAAGAGATAGGAGATCCTGATACTGTAGTTGGTAAGGCGATCAATTTATCGACTTCTTTTTAGGGTCCCGTACCAAAATGGTAAAAAAGGAACCCTTATGGTGCGACTTCGTCTGTCTGTCTGTCTGTCTGTCACACCTGCTTATTTCAGCAACTACTAATGCTATCGACTTGAAATTTGGAACAGTTATAAAAAATGCTTGTCCAACTTTCTTGCAAATGAAAAAATTAAAAAAATATTTTTATTTTCATTGCAAAAGGGGCCGGAGTGGGGGTCCAAAATTTCAAAGTGGGGTTACTAGGTCAAATGACATATCATATGAAAGGGCTTAATCTGCATATTTCAAAATATATTTTTATTTAATTTTATGTCTCACAGTTTTCAACATATGATGAAAAATGTCTGAAAAAATACCATTCCCACCCCCTTATCTCCGAAGTTTGCGAAGTTAAAAATCTGAAATAATTAGAGTTGATAGGAATTGACCCAAATATGGCACCAAAAATAAAACGATGTTCCTAACTAGTACAGTTTTTTCTAAATCATCAAAATTCTTTCACAAACAAACTTAGTTTTGCGGTCCGGTTTTTTTCACTTTATACGTCCAAAACTGATACGGAACCCTCGGTACGCGAGTACGACTCGCACTTGGCCGGTTTTTTTACTAACGGAACAATCTGCTACTGAAGACACGGCGGAAGAAGTAGAAGGCAAACTTATGCACGAATCGGCTTCTTTTGTCAAGCTAACATTTAAAATTTTCATATCTTGTGGACATTTTGTGCAATTTGCAATATGAGACCGCATACGAGTAACATTCGCATATCGAAACATTTTGTTACAATATTTACAAAAGACACTATTATTCCGTTTTTCAAACGAATTCCACACTGAAGTGTCCTTATTACGACCCATTTTTGTCCCAAACTCACAAGAATTATTTCATTAACAAGTACCAATATGATTTCAGAAACAAATATAACATCACTTGCTTATTATAACACTAATACAAATACTCCGAAGCTAAATGAATGCCAGCCAACTAAATACTGAAACGCAACGCAATTCTCTATTCCATACTAAACACACATAGCGGGGAATCCCCGTACATAGATTACATGCTATTACGTTACGTACTTACCATAAACTAAAATCTGCGGGACAATCAGTGTTGCCAGTTTCGCTCAGTCTCCCTGGGGGGTGATTCTCGCGGGTTCGATATTGATATCGAATTCGATATAAATTGCAACAACTGTCAAAATCCCTACCATTTTGACATTTGTTGCAATATATATCGAATTCGATATCAATATATCACCCGCGAGAATCACCTCCCTGGTCGTGAGACCTGGGGGGTGATTCTCGCGGGTTCGATATTGATATCGCCTTCGATATATATTGCAACAACTGTCAAAATCCCTACCGTTTTGACATTTGTTGCAATATATATCGAAGGCGATATCAATATCGAATCCGCGAGAATCACCCCCTGAGGGGTGACTCTCAGTGGAAAAATATCGCTTTCGTGAAAGATTTTGAAAGTATTTTGATAAAAAGTTAAAATAAAAAGTTGCTATCTTGTTTTATTTTCTGATATTGGTTGACTTTCCAATTTTTCCAATATTTGAAAAATATTTGAAAAATTGGAAAAATATTGGAAATTTTTCATTTTTTCTTTTCTTTTCATTCCGAAATTTTTCCATTACCCATCATTGCTTCAACTCAACTCATTGCCGCTTTAGGAGCGAAGCAGACGACAGACTTTTGTGCGATCGAGTCTGCCGCGCTTTGCAGTGCTCGAACAATCTGTGAACAATCTGTGCACTAAATTTCGCAGATTGTTCGTGCGCTGTAAAGCGCTGCAGCCTCGATCGCACAAAAAGTCTGTCGTCTGTGTAGCCCCTTACAGCTGAAGTTTTGTTCACGCATCGATCGCATTATTTAGTCGATTATTTAGTTTTACAGATACCACCACTAAAACCATCAACAATATTTTTAGTTTTATTGACATCATCATGACATTTATTTTTTGTATCTGTAATTTAGAAATTCAGCTGAAGGGAAAAATGTCTGTTTTCATGAATTTCTGAAAATATTTACTTTATTTGCCTGTAATTTAGCGCGTCTTTGTTCGATAAAAAGTTCAGTGGCGTTGGTCAGATTTACAACATTGTATAAAATTATTAAATTAGAATATTGCTATCGCTTAACCATGGATTCGTGTATTGGATTTGAACAGGATTTGGACAAAGCTTTAACAAAATTTAACTCTCTAAATGATCACACAAATAGAGTTCTACAGGATATTATAGACCAAGTCGAAGAACTGAGAAAAGAAATTGCAAAACGTAAGTGGTTTGTTTGCCCCTTCTACATGTCCTCTTTGTTCACACTTCACCTGTCCTGAATTTGTATTTTATAGCTATGACAAGACTGATGCCATTTCTTAACTTTTCACTCAAGAAATGACTATGTATTTAAATAGTATAGAGCATGGAGCTAAATTTTCCAAGTGTGTATAGCCTGGATGTACCTTTCACTTCATAGTAAAAAAATAATAAAATAACATGCCTCTGTATAAGTTCATAGTATTTCTCCAGTTCTTATCTAAGCTTTTTTTTTTTTTTTTTTTATTTATTAAATAATAGGCTCGCGTTTGACCGCCATCTCGCCTGATGTTAAGTGATGAGCATGCTTGTCTCATGCTAAGCTATTCATTACTATGTACACTAAGGCCGAGATAAATAGTCGTTACTAAGCAAAGGCTTAGCCAAAGTAAGTGCCAAGCCACGTTCTAAGCATCTAATTCGAATAAATAGACAGTACTTTAGCATTTACTTTCGATGAAAGCCAACCTAACACTAAGCCAATGCTTTGCTTAGGCATAGTATAGATTTTTGAAGACTTAGCACGTTCTAAGTATGGATTTGACATTTATTTTGAGGTTCTTTGCTTATCCTCTCGGGCGTCGTATTACAAAAATACAATAAAACATAATATCGAAGAGTATAAATATGGACGGATTAGATGAGATTAAATTTTTTTTGAGGAGGTCGATAATTTAGTATCAGAAGATGTTGACCAGATGCCCAATATTCCAAGATTGCCCAAATGCTACATAAGAAATAAAATTAATCCATTCCACTTTTATTCCGACCAAGAATTTAAAGACACATACAGATACGTTTGTCAGTATCTGTCAGTAATTTCAGCAAAGCGTAAGCGTAGACAGCGTCATTTTGATGCGTTCAAATTTATACTTATTTTAATTCTGGATTAAAATATTTTTCAGCTGTTTATATGTAATTATTATTATTAATTGTCCAATTTGGATTAATTTAAAATAAAATTCATTAAGGAAATATAGCAAATTCAGTTGTTTATGAAATTAACATTATCAAGTATACTATGAACGCTTCTGAAGCATTAAAGAAAAGTAGTACTTTCGCTTGAACTATGACTTAGCTCGTGCTAAGCAAAGGTATGGCCATAGTGACGTCTATTTATGTCATATCGGATACTTTGCTAAGTCAAAGTAGTACTTCCCGAAGTAATACTTTTGACTAATGCTTAGCAACGACTATTTATCTCGGCCTAAGGGCGGGTTGCTTCAAACCATCTGTATTCGTAAGTCAGTAGGTAATCGTTAAGTCAGTATGAAATTGTCGTACAAGCCGCCATATTTGACGGTTACAGATACGTAACTGTAAGTTGAAACAAATGGCCTAAGAGTACTTCAATAACATGTATGTTTACAAAAATAATACTTTGAGCAACTTATATTTGTGATAAGTTTGCCACACATATAAATAATCTTACTTTTTTGTTGTGTCCGACCAAAACTGACACCAAAACTTCCATAACAAGGTCATAATATGACCTTATAGAAATTTTGGTTTTGGCTGTATAAACTGGTTTCAGTCAGACACAACTTTTTTGTATGTTTTCCTATGTCCAACAGTCGTCATCTTGCGGCTGATATGATAATGATGATATGTTTTCCAGAGCCTGACAACACTTCACTATCACCAGCACAAGCTATGGTAGTGAACGATTTGGCAGCATCAGTCAAACAGAGTGTGTTTCAAATGTCTACAGGTAATTATAGTTTTATTTGATAAGGCCATTTAAAAAAAAAATCAAAGTATAAAAAATAAATGACAATTACTTTGCTTATCAGCCAGTTTATGTTGTAAAGGTCTTTGAGTTGTGACTTCTTGTACTTGTTGCAGCCCATAATTTTTTCTCAAAAATATCCAATAATACAATTGTACTCATTGTAATACTACTTTATCTGACATTCATGTGAGAGTTTTTTGACCTCCACAGAGCATAGGGAACTTCATGCGACAGTGTCACGAGTGGGCAAGTCCATTGACAGGCACTTCATTGCTGACTATGGGTCAGTGGCACCTAGGGCGGAATCCTTCTGTAATGATGTGAACAGGCCTATCATGGAGCAGGCCATAGCTCAACATTTGTATAGACAGGTACGCAATCACTGACCTCAGCCAATTTGAATAATCTTTTATGGCATCTCTTCTATAACTTTGTAGCACAATTTTACCGTGATTATAGCAACTACATGTAATAAAAATTTGAATCTTCAAGATATGAGCAATGATGTGGATTATTTCTTTTTTTTTTCATATGAATGGCAAAAAAATATAAAAAAAGATTGTTCTTCTGATCTTTGTGATAAATCATAAAGTCACCCTATTTTTACCACTTGTAACCCAATGATTTTTTTTTTTTTTGTTTTTTTTTTTATTCGATGCTAGGCTTGCGCTTGACCGCCATCTCGCCTGATGTTAAGCGATGATGCGGTCTACGATGGAGCACGCTTGCCTAGAAGAAACCGATTCACTCGTGACTTGAAGATACCCAGATTGTAACTGTTGGGAAACACCCACTCGGGCAGCGCATTCCACTGCTTGGCGGTTTTCACAATGAAAGTGGAATCAAAGCGCTTTGTTCGGGTTCTTGGTATATCTACCATGAACCGATGGCGCCTTGTGGTGCTTCTGGCCGTCCGATAGAAGAAAGGGCAGGAGGGAATTAGATCATGCAGATCTGAAGCACACTCTCCGAAATGTATCTGGTAAAAAACCGATAAACTAGCAACTTTGCGCCGATGCTCAAGACTTTGGAGCTTGGACTGAACAAGGGAGTCGTTGTTAATGAGCTTCCTGGCACGCTTCTCAATAGACTCTAACGCCTCAAGCTGATACTTTGCTGTGCCATCCCAAAGGTGCGAGCAGTACTCCATGCACGAACGAACCTGTGCTTGGTATAATTGAAGCAACTGTTCCGACGTGAAGTACCGCCGCACCTTCGAGAGGATACCCAGTTTTTTAGCAGCCAATTGAGCTTTGGACTCAATATAGGAGCCAAAGTTGAGGGTTGACGTTAGAGTTACGCCCAAGAGCTCAAGGCGGTTGGTTATCGGTATAGACACATCTCGAAAAGTAGGAGCCAGCTGGAATGGCGTCCTTTTGGCAGAGAACAGACACGCCTGGGTCTTAGCTGCATTGAATTTGACCAGATTGGCATCGCCCCAATCGGAGACTGCCTTAAGGGACAAATTCAAGCGCTCGACCATGGCCTCTCTCAGAGACCGGATTTGAGGTCCACCGGTCCGTGCATTGGCTGTGTAGCTCTCTACGACAGTGCTGTCGTCTGCATACCCAAAGGTTCCGGGCTTTAGCAGGTCGTTGATATGCAGCAGAAAGAGCGTCGCAGAGAGCACTGACCCCTGAGGGACACCCGCATTAATAGCCATTCGATCGGACGAGCAGCCATCAATGACCACTCGAATCGAACGGTCCCTCAAGAAGTCCGTTATCCACGCAACGAAACCGGTGGACAAGCCATATGAAGAAAGCTTACGAATAAGGCCGTCATGCCAAACCCTGTCGAAAGCCTTCGAGATGTCTAGGGAAACGGCGAGCGCCTCCCCATGTTTCTCGATGGCCTCACTCCATATGTAAGTGGCGTACGCTAGAAGGTCTCCAGTAGACCGATTTCGGCGGAATCCGTATTGGCGGTCACTGAGGAGGTCATTAGATGATGTTACTTCTGCAGCTTTCAATTTATAGCAGCAATTCAGCAGCAATTATAGGAGCATGATTTGGTTCGCAATGATCATGTGGATCAGGAATATATCTTGTGTGGTTCAAGGGTCAGGAATATGTGTTGTGTGTGTGGTTCATCTACGACAAAGCTATAGTATTACATATTCCTCAGGGCCTAGAAGACGTAGGGGACGCATTCGTATCCGAAGCCAAGATAACGGGCGTGGAGCGTACCTGTACGTTCGCGTTGCTGCAGCGTTGCGCGGCCGCGCTAGCCGAAGGGGAGCCGAGCGCCGCCCTGCACTGGGCCGAGCGGCGTGCACATGAGTTGCACAACTCGCCCCTGCCGTTCACCTTGCATAGGATGCAGGCGCTTAAGGTATGTTTTGCAATAAGTTTAAGTGTTATTAAATATATCTGAGATTTAAATTTCACAGAATGATTTATTATAATAATATTATTTATGAAGAGGTTTCTCTTTTGTAAGCATGTGTTTTTTTGGTTTTAGTTGGCTCGTGAGCAGGGCGTGGGGGCGGCTATCGAGTACGCTCGGCGCCAGTTTCCCATGCACGCGGCTCGACACGAGCGCGCCCTGCAGGCCGCCGTGTGCGCGCTGGCGTGGTGCACGCCGGGCGCGGGGCCCGCCCCCGCCATCTACCAGCACCTGCTCGACCCCAAGGCGCTAGGTTAGTATTGTAACACTCACAAACTTATTAGTCGTAGAGCTTTTTCTGAAAAACCTCGTCCAGGGAATATCTCTATACCTATTTCTGCCGTTAAGCGGCATTAGGAGGATCTTCCCTTTTCAATGGAGGGAAATTCCACCTCATACATTCATTTTCTTTAAGTGGTTTCCCTCGTTATCCAGTTACAGCAAACAATTTATGGACAACATCTGTGATGCCTCTGGTATTGGCAGCGGTAACCATTTACCGTCAGGTGGGCCGCCTGTTTATTTACCACTGAATCCTACTAATATTATAAATGCGAAAGTTTGTGAGGATGTTTGTTACTCTTTCACGCAAAAACTACTGGACTGTGTGTGTGTGAGTGAGTGATACTACTTTTTATCCCAAAAACGCGGGCTAAGCCGCGGGCGGAAGCTAGCAATATACAAATGTGATATTTGTTTAGGCGCGGAGGCGGCGGAGCTGTTCATCGCGGAGGCGTGCGGCCTGCTGCGCCTGGCGCCGCTGTCGCCGCTGGCGGGCGGCGTGCTGGCCGGCGCGCGCGTGCTGCCCGCGCTGCACGACATCCGCTCCAAGATGACGCACCCGCACGTCATCGCCGCCTGGTCCGACGACGAGCTGCCCTTCGAGGTACGTTACGAGTCTACACTTTGAGCTGCCTTCCGAAGTGCCTCACCACTTTTCGGAGACTTTTCATAAAAAGCCGACCAAGTGCGAGTCGGACTCGCGCACGAAGGGTTCCGTACCATCTATACAACATTAGACACTATATTATAACCTTTATTAAGATCGAGAAAAAAACAGAAAATAAACACGTTTGTTGTATTAGAGCCCCTTTAAATATTTATTTTGTTCTGTTTTTATCGCGTCAGTTGGTTTTTAAAGTATTTTATATTACAAAACATGATAAGCGTAACATGGCTTTGACATGTTAAAAATTTACACAAATATACATTTATAGTGGTTTTGCCACGCCATGGTACTGGGCCCTGGGCCTGCAGTCTCGACTTAGCGATCACTTTACGACCAAAATCGGTTGTTCCGCTGTATTTTTCCATAGATTTTTCATAGATAGCGACCGATTTCTGTCGTAAAACGTTCGTTATCTATGTCGAGCCTGCAGAGCCTGATCAGTAATGAAACTTGGCACGTCAGGTGGACCTGGGCGAGGACGGCGGCGGCTACCACTCGGTGTTCGCGTGCCCCATCCTGCGCCAGCAGGCGTCGGAGCAGAACCCGCCCATGCGCCTGCTCTGCGGACACGTCATCTCCCGGGACGCGCTCAACAAACTCGCCATGGGCGCCAAGTAAGTGTCATTATAATGTAATTTGCAGTTGTGGACGTCTTGCTGCAGATATACTTATATATCTGCCGTCTACCATCATAATATTATGATGGCCTATTGTAACATCGACGTAACACTAGAGAAGACACCGCATTAGACGCTGCTGTCCCAATCAACTGTTGAACAGCCGCACCAGCCACACGTCGTAAATGTCGCATTTATTCTACTATTGTTTGTCACACGACGTTTGGAACATGACGTTTATAATTTATTCAAAGCGTCTCCTCTAGTGTTATACCTCAATGCATATAAGATAGGACAATATAAAAATCTTTATCGCAAGTACCGATTGCATTCACTTTTCCTGGAATGTTGCCAAAGTGCGCTGTATCGCTCCCTCAGAGCAAGCTCTATGTGTATCTACTATCTATGCAATACTAATATGTATAAGCTGTTCCATACATTTTGATGAGTTAAGTGAACATAAATGTATGGAACAGCTGATTTTTTTTTCGCGATTTCATGGTCAGTCCCATAGTAAAAGTTGTTCATAATGATTAGTACAATGACCCCTTAAAATATTTCCACTGTCTAACCTGCCACCCTGTATAATGGCGGTAAATCTTGACTAACGCTATGTTTCATTCAGAACAAGATTTCCCGTTAAACACGGCATCCGGAATATTAAAGCTTTTCCATCGATCTTTAGAAACAAAGTGATCCTATAAGGGGTCCGTTTTTCCTTTTGAGGTACGGAACCCTAAAAAACGATAGAACTTGCTTGATGAGATTAATGTTTTCTTTTTATTTTCAGATTGAAATGTCCTTACTGCCCGATGGAGCAGTCGCCGGCTGAAGCCCGACAGATATACTTCTCATGAACAGTTATAGCGTACAGACCGTTGTTTTTTACATGAAAAATATATTTCTAATGGTAGCACAAGGGAACGAACTTGCCACGGTTAAGCCGCGTTGACACAGTACGAGTATGATCGATTCGAGTTAGAGCGTAAGAATAGAGCGGAGTGGTCTCCCAATTGTGTCTGAAGCCAACATCCGATTAGTCACTTGGATTGAGCGCAATTATTGTGTTGTGTCAACGTAGCTTAAGAATTTGATTATTTATATGTCCAGATAGTGCAGTTCAGTGCGCGAACACGTCGCAAACATAGTCAAACTGTTGCTGATAACTTGATATTCCTATAATATTAGCTTTTGCTAAGTGTCTGCCGAAATAATGCCGATGACGACTGAAACCAGCTATAATCGGTAATAACTCTCTTACACTAGGTCGACAGGTTGACCTCGCTTGCCCGGCGAAGGCGGCAACCGACCAAGTTTAAGCACCTAACCGTTTGACGACTACAGTGGGCAGCCGTAGTCGACCGAGTCGGCTAAGACTGTGTCCCCAATAGGCAAACTGTGAGCGGCCGACTGAGTTTGCGGCGTATCGGTTTAGTACACCCTTCCATACATTTGAAATGGAATTCCTACTGTAATTTGTTAGCGCGAACTCAGTCGGCCGCTCACAGTTTGCAGCCTTAAGCCGCGTCTCCTGCGACCTGTTTTCGTGTTCGACGAACATCGAACAGTGAACAGTGAACGATAAAGGGGCGTTGTCTACGTGTTTTGAGTGTGTTTATTCGTCAAAACACGTAGACCGACGCTCCTTTCTCGTTCACTGTTCACTGTTCGATGTTCGTCGAACACGAAAACAGGGCGCAGGAGACACGGCTTTAGTGTAAACACTGCCGGGCGACTCATACGCCTTCGGCAAGCGATCGTCGACCGAACCGAATTCGGAGTATCGGCGGCTTTCATTTCATTCACCGCGCGCTGTACTGTTCGCGCCGACTTTGGCCGGAAGCAGCAGTTGATTTGTATAAGCAGCGGTGCGACTGCGCCGCCTTCGGCAACTCGTAGTGGCTTGGCGAAGACGGTAGACAACCTAGTGTAAGAGAGTCATAAGAATCTCAATAAGTTTTTCGTTTTATGATGATGAATAGTTATTTGAATAATCTGAAATGGTTGTTTAATTATTATATCTCAAATAAAGTAAACTCATCAAAAAATCAGATGGATTTTTTAAGAGTTTAGTTTAATTTCAATCAGCAAAAGTAACTAAGAAATCAACAAAAATAACACAAAACCCGTTTTTTTAACCTGTCAACGCTGCCTTATTGATTTTTATGTAATCACAGCGCGGCGCGGTATCTAGACATATAAATTAATAAACAAAAGCATTAGTTATAGCATTGCAGGACTGAAAAATAACATTTGATATTTAAATTCTGTTATTTTACGTATAACAAATCGACAAGGGGCAAAATAAAATGTTGCAACATGTAAAATTAAAAACATGGCAACAAAAACAAAATTGTCTCGGTAGAGAAGAATCTGACTTTGATCCAAATATTTCTTAGATGATGTATGAATGGTATTGAAGAATTAATTTTATTGAATTGCTCTGAGCAATACAGCATCCGAATTAGGACTGACTTAATTAAAAATAAGCATGAAATCACTTTTTAGCATTCAGTTAGATTTTGCAAGCTGAAAAGAAAGATATAAAAAGTTCTTCGTTTAAGGCGATTCGCACACTGCCCCGCATCACGCAGCGTAGCGCGGGGGTGCGTGATTTTCCGTTGTTTGCAAGTACCTGTATTTGTATAGAAATCACGCATGGTGCAACACATTGAAAACGCATTCACGCGCGGGACTTTTGTTCCGTCGCCACGCACCCCGCAGCGTAGCGCCGGGCGGTGTCTGATTCGCCTAACTGACGTTAAACAATTATTCAGTGCATCTTTTTCTAACACAAAGGTTTAAATTCTAACATCTGCATTCTTCATAAAAAAATGGTTTCGAAATAAAATCGGCAAAGGAGCATATTCCTTTACGGTGATGAGTCTGATGCGGCGAATGTTGGGAATAATATTCTTATAGATGTTAATTAAGGTAGACAACATTATATTGTAATTTTAAGACAAAACTATTATTGTATGTTTACGTACTGACTGGTTGTAGAGCCATGCTTCTGTTCTTTTTTTGTAATAAAATGGATTCAGTATTCAATTCTAGTTTAATTTACAATATTTTATTTGTATAGGTATGGATAGTAAAAATAGTGTACCTACACTGCTGTTATTGATAAAAAGATGGGAGCGCCTCCGCAGCCGGCGGCGGCTCCCAAAAATAACGCCGTTGGAAACCGGCGTAGCCTTGGAGTTGCTACTCCAAGGCTACGCCGGTTTCCAACGGCGTTATTTGAGTGAGTGATACCAGACGAAAATAATTGCAAACTACCGTAGCAGCAGATTAATGTTGCCGTGTTTTAAGTTGAATTATCTACCTTAGACTGACTTTTAATTACAGTGTCAATGTAAAACAAAATTTTTGGACTTACAAGGGAGTTGGTCGACGGCGGGGGGCTCCTATTTCTGTCTGCAAGGTTAAAAGTAACCTAACACGAAGGGTTTAACGAGGGCTTCGTTCGCTCGTTTTGCTCGCTCAGCGAAGCCCCCGTCAACCCCTACGAACCTAAATTGTCCGTGTCCGGGGTATCCAAGTTCCCGAGCTCGCTTCGCTCGCTCTTGGACCCTAGTTAGGTAGGTATGTTACTCAAATGAAACATGAAATGTTTTTTTAATTATGCCAAATTGCCAACCCCATTTCCCGCTTTTTTCCAAAGTGCTGACTTTGGAAAAAAAGCCGGCTGCCAATTTAGCAACCGGCGGCGGCTGCAAATTCCGGTCACGGCGGCGGTCGCGGATCTTGCGATGCGTTTTGTGTGAGCTCGTAGTTTTTGTGGTGCGACATCACATCGCAGTTTGTGTGTACAAGCCCTGAAGAGATTAGCTCGCACAGAACAATATTACTCTAGCGAGTTAGCTCGTCGGCAAGGTTGCTAGAAGGGCTGTATGGATAATACGATCAGGGAGCTGTTTATCCAAGACACCGTTCTTGGATAAACAGCTCCCTGATCGTATTATGCATTCCAACAATCACAGTGATAGTGGCGGTCCGAGGGGGGGTCGTGGGGGTCACGACCTCCCTCAAAACCGTACAAAAATATGCGAAACACGGTAATTCACGTCAGCATTAATCGGTATGCCCCCCCCCCCTCAAGTTTTCGGCTGCGGTATGACCCCCCCTCAAAGTCGTCGTCTGCGACCGCGTCTGTCACGGCGAACATGTTTTATTTCTTTAGATAACTGATGAACCTGCTTCTAGCTATGATTTTGGAAGGGATCTTATTTTCTAGCAAAAAGAAACGATAAATTCTCGGTACATAATTTATTTAATGGATATGTACAAAGACAAAAGATTTTAGGACAAATAAAAATTTGGCAATAACTCTCAACAATAGCAATAATATAATAAAGAGTGGTGTCGTTCAAAAGTCGGCAAAATATCAACAACAACAATAATTTAATTTTATACTTAAATATAGTTCGGACATACCAAGGTACGGCTAGCTTTTAGCAAATTATGACGTCATCGCTGTAATAAAGACGGATGTACGCGAAATCCCTATAGTTGGTCACTACTTCAGTGATACGACCATATCACAGTCATTATCACTGGGATGGTCGATCGACTTTTCAGATTCTTAAAGTCTGAGACGTTAATATTTAATCGATCGATTTAGTATTTTTAGGGTTCCGTACCTCAAAAGGAAAAACGGAACCCTTATAGGATCACTTTTTTGTCCGCCGTCAGTCACCGGGCCATAAGTGGAGCCATCTGCTCATAGATGGCGCCATTGGAAGTATGCAGTAGCGCCATCTATGATCATATTTCGGAACCCTTAGGGCGCGAGGCATTCTCGCACTTGTCCGGTTTTTTTTAATTCGATAACTGCGTTTAACCGCCATCTCACCTATGTTAAGGCTCTAGACAGACGGACTGCATTTCAACTGCAATCCAACCGCAAATTGCAGTTCGATTGCAGTGTCAACTGCATTCAAACTGTAATTGAACTGCAATTTGCGGTTGGATTGCAGTTGAAATGCAGTCCGTCTGTCTAGACCCTAAGAGATGCCGCGATCTACGATGGACCACTCTTGCCTAAAAGAAACCGATTCACTCGCGACTTGAAGACACCCAGATTGTAACTTTCAGAGAACACTCACTCGTAAAAGACATCCGCTTTTACACACGTCATTGTCGATAAACAGTCCTTCTTTCCATTTCACACAAATAGATTTCCGCATTCACAAGTGAACGTTTACAGAGATGACGTCATAACTCAGTCCGTAAAACGATAATTCCAAACAAATACCACTTATTTCAAATAAAGACATACATTTTGTTTAAAAATTCCGTTTTACAAACAAATAATAACAGCATCATTAATTAACCTAAGAATAAATTAATCGATAAAAAAATCTTTTTGACCATAGAATATGAGCCGTAACAATTTTAATATCATATCGATATACCTTTTAAAAGGAATTTTATGATCATTAACAACTGAAGTGATTTTAATTACTCTTCTATTATACGATTGGCTTAAAATCTTTTTTCGATTTATCCATAAAAGCTTGTCGGTCTGTGACCATAACAGGTGAACATATTGCTTGAAAGTTGATTACGATCATAAAATTTAATTTAAACACAGCACTTAATAAATAAATCGCATTTTATCACACATAATTATATACGTAGCATCTACCAGCAAAGTACTACTATTAGGTACTAATTATTGCTGTAAAATTTCATCTACAATACCACCGAAAGAAAGGCTAGTGTGTACGGTTAGAGAAAAGAGTTCACTATAATAAATACGCCCAAATAAACACTACATTTCAATGCAATGTTTTATTAAAAAGACGTGTGTTTAACACCGTCTATGGTTGTTCATTTTATACCTCAAAGGCAAGTGCAATATCACATACCGACTACCCTTTAGAGGTCGTCAAAATGCGAACTTTTTTCTCCAACGGTAGTTATCTAAGAGAAAACAATACGAGTAAGATGGAAGACGCTCCTAAATACAGCAAAAATGTATGTATTTTAATTATTTAGCAATTAAATTATATTACTATAATATCACTTACGACCTAATCTATCTATGCGTTACATAGTATTTTTATTAATATAAATACATTCATATTACTGGTATTTGAATTTGCTTGTTATAATATGGTAATAATGTTATCATTTTCATAAACATTTGGCACACATAGACCATTCATTTGCCTACAAAACACAGTTACGAGGAAGTCAACAAATCATAAGGTTTGGGGAAAATATCTCTAAGCATTTCGCCATTGGTTAAGAAGCACTTTGAAAGTCAATAGTCATATTTATTTTGCCATAATTTATTATACGACGCATGCATAATATAACCACGCGTGACGCTTTATATAAATGTATGCCCAGACATGTTCATAAAATGTGCAATTTTTATTACTAATTCCAAAATATATTGGCTGATTCGAAAATTGTATTTTAGTTAAGATATCCATTTGGCATATTATTTAAAACATTCTAACGTTACACCACGTAACGTCACGGTCACGATAACAAGCCGCAGGTTCGGGGAAACGAAAAGATATATCAATTTCACTAATAAATAATATTGCTTCATCACAAATCAGTCATTGCATCAGTCTAGTACTTCCTACGCGTAAACACGACGAAACACCAATGAAATTGTACTAATCAAGCCAATCAAATAATAATTACAGTTGCATACGATAAAAATTAAGACATTCCGACGTCACAGTTTACTTGTGTCTTTCTATCTTATCAATCATACATACACTTACATTTAAAATATTTTCTTAGTACAATATTTAAGTGAAGGGACATCATTTTGTAAACTGTGGCGAAGGAGATCATTGGACAGTATAATTATACCAAAAACCCAACTTATATTACGAGACATATAAACAAACGTTAAACTAAACTGAAGTTTTATCACAATTAACTCTATTTGGTGTATTCTTTCAAGGCTTTGCCGTGAGCGCCAGATAAATACACATTTTGAAAATGTTTCACTATGAAAATAATATTTACTAATGGGACTTAAAAACACTGAATTGTATTTTATTCTAAGTCTGTCACAGCCTACTATCACTAGTTATTTTGGTGTTATGTAAAGTAGTGTGTCCATCCATGAATTATGTCCCTTCTGTCATAAATTAAGTTTAAATATTTAACAGAATATGTATAAAAAGGTATTTATTCTGGCACTCGTCCTCTCTAACGACACTCCGTACTCCAGTTACAATTCTCTAACGATAGAAGCATTTTAGTAGGCACTTGAGAGAAAACGGCCTTGTACCACGTATATATTACTTAACCAATAGTTTATACATTTGCATTTTAGCCACACCAATATAAGAGGCATTGATATATTTTTTGGCTATGTAAAATAGCAACATTCATCCGCCATTCATAACTTTTTAGGATATTTTGTTTTTTATGTATTGAAAATAGAGTTCTTAAATGGCGAACACGATTATATCAGTTACTTGATGGATATTGAATTCTATCACTGATCTAAATCAAGAATATAAAAGATTTGGATTGTTTTTTGCATCTGGTTGTAAAAGTTTAACGTCCTCTGTACTTAATAGACATTAATTTACGGAAGTGATTGATATTATAGTCTCTAGAGAGGAAGCAGCTACACAATATATCGAAAATTAATTATTATACCTTACTATAATGAATAAAATTTCTCTATATCTGAGGCGATTGCCATTACATGCTAAGTCTTAACTGCGAGACAACGGGAACAGTCTACTGGCTAGTAAATATACCGGTAAAATTATTTGAGTACATTTTTCATCGAACCACGAACAAATACGAAGTTATAGTCCTTATCAATATGATAAATAAGATTTTTGTTAACACTGTAGGCGATTGTATGAAGTAGTTCCCATGTTTTATGAACACAAAATACGGCTTGCTTATGGCTAATGCAAGTACTTGCTATAATGTAAATATATATACATGTACTATCACTTGGAAGTAACACAATTCAAATAGATAAAAATACATTTTGATCGCCCTGTATACAATATTTGTATGTTCAGATCACAAGGTATATTAAATAGATTTATTAACATTAAATATTGCTCAGTTTAGAATCAGTATTTTTCATCTTTATACTTACCGGTGAAAGGTATCCTAACATATTGAAGATGCAGGTAAACAATATGACATAATTATAACTTAAAACCTATAATGCGCCACATTTCCGTCTTAATTATGCACAATAGCAACTCTGTCAAATGTCAACTCGTACATTACTCTGGCAACATTCGGCATGAAATCAAAATAGATCGACGGAAATACGGGAACACGCTATATTACTTTAAAATTATGCATAGAATAATTAATTCTTACAATAATATATTACGATTGATTGACTATTAGTAAATGGGGAAAAAACCTAAATGCATATAGGGAGTAACTATTCAACTATTTTCCATTCTTTTTAAATTAAATATTTCATACTAAATAGTATCAGTAGTATCACATCTATCACTATATGTATCTACTATTAAGTAAACTGTAATTATTCTAGCAACATGGTTCGCTACACCTGCTTTTATGATAAATGTGATGTTTTACACTTTGAAATAATATTGAATGAGAAAATAGGTCCTAACTACGACAGCAAGTGAGCCATTTTACCTAAGCACGATAACTATTTCATATTGAATATAATTTATATTATATAGTAAAGACATCTGTGTATCTCACTGAGATTTGTTTAAACATGGATTGTCTTTATTGGACTAGAGAATGGTAAACTTTCTTGTTTATTTTATAAATTACGACAACAGAACCTGAAATAAAAATTGTCAAACATTTTTTTAAACAAATTTTTCGTTCTACGAACTCATATGTCAATATAGAATCACTGAATTTTAAGGGGCTTTGCCCCCGAGAAATTTAATTTTTCGTAAATTTTACATTATTGATTTAATAACTTATTCATAATTTTAGAATTGCCCTTGTGAAATCAGTGTTTTAAAACTGCATAACAAAAAGTATTCTATACTCTTGAAAAATAGTGCAAATAATAATTGCAAGCACTGTACCTTGTCGCAAAATAACTTTACCTTCTAGATATTAAATCATGCAACATCGGTTAGAGGGGTAACATCGGTAATGCAGCTCTTCATCTGACATTGATGAACGTATAACTTAGCGGTAGTGGGTAGGTAATCAAAGTGTGAAATCGATGCAGGGCTAAGTAGAAATCGTCATTATGTTATTGCGATACGCTTTATTGTTTAATCAGATCAGAGCAGCGCTGCTAGCGTGCAAGGAATGTGTGGCTAACACTTTGTGTACCCATGACCTAAGTACGAAGAGTATGGCGTATTACAATCAGGCGTAACAGTGATACCTGACTATGAAGACAGCGTGAGCGTGGGGGAAGCGTTGATACGGGCACTGTACCAGCGTCGGAGACTATGTTGAAGTACAGGCGCCGTAGTACCGGAGCATGTATGATACGGGCACTGTACCAGCGTCGGAGACTATGTTGAAGTACAGGCGCCGTAGTACCGGAGCATGTATGATACGGGCACTGTACCAGCATCAAGGAGACTATGCTGAAGTACAGTAGTATGTGGCGAGGGGGCGCTTGAGTGAAGGTACAGGAGCAGCAGTTACCCAGTCCCGGTGGGCGCGGCGGTCGCGCAGCTCACGTGCGCTCGTGTGCCGGCGGGCGCTAGCTCACGTGCGCGTCGCGGCTAGCTGGGCGCGGGCTCGGAGCGCACGCCGGCGAGGTTGAGCAGCGCCTCGGCCGTGCGGCGCTCCTCGCCGCCGCTGTACGAGTGCTCGTCGCGCGCGCAGCGGGAGATCACCAGGTGAGCCGCCGGCGGCAGCTGGCGCAAACGTTCACGTTATACAGGTGGCCCATTTATACTGGTCCATACAGAGTGGCCCACTTGTAATGGTTTTTATCTAAACGCAACATATGGTTTCGCGAAAATTCAGTAGTTTAGAAGTTTTGATTTTTGATTTCTTAAAATCTCTACTTTAGTCATGTAGAGTAGACCTCTCTAGATTGAAAGTTATTGATAAAATAAACGGACCTTTTGCATTTTGACCACTACGTTTGAGACACCTCTAGAAAGACATCTCTAGTAAGGGAAAGAGTCGATGGATCGGTTGTTGGGAATGGCCATAAGTGTTGCTCGCAGCAGTGTTGTAGTGACAGTGTACCTGGTCCAACACGGCGGGCCCGTACTTCATGGCGAGCACGGTGGGCTCGGGCTCGGCCGGCGCGGGGATGTTGTAACTTGTAGTGACAGTGTACCTGGTCCAACACGGCGGGCCCGTACTTCATGGCGAGCACGGTGGGCTCGGGCTCGGCCGGCGCGGGGATGTTGTAACTTGTAGTGACAGTGTACCTGGTCCAACACGGCGGGCCCGTACTTCATGGCGAGCACGGTGGGCTCGGGCTCGGCCGGCGCGGGGATGTTGTAACTTGTAGTGACAGTGTACCTGGTCCAACACGGCGGGCCCGTACTTCATGGCGAGCACGGTGGCGGCGGCGAGGTACTCGTCGGCGCCGGGCTCGGGCTCGGCCAGGCGGCGCGCGAGCAGCGACGCGCGGGCCTCGGGCTCGTCCGGAGCGGGGATCGGCTGCCGCCCGAACGCCTGCGGGGACACTTTCTGATTACGACTACCTAGTGGTGTCCGCTCATTCCGTTGTTGGATGTCGATACTTACTGTTTTGTGGCGTAGGAATATTAGGGTACGGTCACTAAATAGATCGGAGTATAATGACAGAAAATTGGGAGTAGGTAATTTGTTACAGTATGGCAAGGGTACAAGTGTGGGTACAAGAGTCAAATTACGTTATTTATGAATAAAAAAAAATATTTTAACGCACCAGGCTTCGTGGAACGTTCATGATACAATGAGACTGTCAATATATTTGCCATACTTCTGATGTGGTGAAAAAGTTGTGCCATACTTGAAAGACGCATTTTTTAGAACATATACCACGACGACCAGCGTTAAGACAATTATTTTAAATTCATAAATTACGTAATTTGACCCTTGTACCCTTCCATACTGTAACAATTTTCTGTCATTATTCTCCGGTCTAAAAATGCTAAAACATTCAGGGATATAGCGTAGATTTTTAGCCCAGCAGTTGGACATCATAATCATCATCCGCCTGCCTTTATCCCAATTTATTTGTAGTCGCATGTCATTTTCTTCTATACATCATCAGCCGTCATCCCACTGTTCACCCCCTTTTTGTCCATATCATCTTTCACACAATAAAATTCATCCATCGCTTTTTGGTCCACATTCATACTTCAAAACTTTTCTCACGATATTTTCCTCTTTCGTCCGCATCACATGCCCATACACCACGACAAACGATTTCCACACAACTTTTCGGTCACAGACAGCATAATTATTTTAATTTGATAAAGCAAAACTCATGGACCTAAATAAAATATTCCATTGTATTAACCGAACTAACGAAACGTCACCTACATTTTAACCCGCCAGCACTCGCGCCTCTAGAAATTACACGGGCACTCGCGTGTAGAGCATTTTGCTCACGTTTTTGAATGTCATTAAATGCAAGTTTTACCTAAAAATATATATATATTTTTAATTTAATAAATAAAATACACATTATTTATTCTAGAAAATATATATTCAAAAAGTTAACAATATTAGTCTTTTTTATTTTAATTAACAATCATAGGAACTAATTTGCCAGTCTTCTAAGGCAGTCTTATTGAAAAAATTAAACAAAAAAAAAACTTTAAAAGTACAAACTCAAATAAGCAGGTATAATTAATCTTGAAGTTCACTGCCTTGATCGCTTTCAATGTCATCGGCTCTAAAGGACGGGTCCTCAATGTCTTCCAAATCTTCCTCCACCAACCATGCCAGAACGCGTTCATCACTTCGATCACGATCCATCTATAATAGAAATACATAATAGATTACTATTTCAGTAAAATAAAATCATAATATTGCATAAAAATTGCAGTAAAACTGTCGCTAAGATGAAAAAAAAGAAGCCATGAGTAAAAAAAAGTACTTACTTCGATACACGCGCGATGAGCAAAACGCCGCTTGATGGTACACGGCGCAACAAACCACCTCGTCCGAGCGACTGGCGCACACTGGCGAGAAGTGAACTTCATGCAGGGGTGGGGGACGGAACAAAACTCAGCTACCGAATGAACGATGTACGTACGCATGATTTTAACAAAATGGCGAGTGTTTTAAATTTACTGTGAGCAAAATGCTCATAGCGCGAGTGCTCGCGGGTTAAGGACGCTCTCGGAATTTTGTCTCCTCTCTCGCTCGCTCAGAACCATATTTAAGAATGTTCAATGAAAAGATGCATTTTTGAAAAATGTAATTTCATAGTGAACTATAAAATAATATTAGGTCATAAAAAAAAAAAAAAAAATGAGTTTATAATATTATAATTAGGAAGTGACTTCGCGACCGCCGCCGTGACTTGAATTTGCAGCCGCCGCCGGTTGCTAAATTGGCAGCCGGCGCTGACATTGGAAAAAGCGGGAAATGGGGTTGGCAATTTGGCATAATTAAAAAAACATTTCATGTTTCATTTGAGTAACATACCTAACTAGAGTCCAAGAGCGAGCGAAGCGAGCTCGGGAACTTGGACACCCTGACACGGACAATTTAGGTTCGTGTCAGGTTACTTTTAACCTTGCAGACAGAAATAGTCGACCACCTCCCTCCCTCCCCCTTGTAAGTCCAAAAAAGTTGTATTTTGTTTTACATTGACACTGTAATTTAAAAGTCAGTCTAAGGTATTTAATTCAACTTAAAACACGGCAACATTAATCTGTTGCTACGGTAGTTTGCAATTATTTTCGTCTGGTATCACTGCTACTCCAAGGCTACCGGTTCCTAACGGCATTATTTTTGGGAGCCTAGTCGGCGCCGGCTGCGGAGGCGCTCCCTTATAATTAAGGGCCTATACTACCTCAAATGGCTTAGCAAAATACTCTGTTACGCCGAAAATACTGAAGCATTAATTTTGAAATAAATATATGGTAAAGTTGAGGATTAATGTTAAGTCCTATGTTTGGCGAAAACACGATTCCATAAAATTTTCCCGATAGAAATAAATTCCAAAGTTACCTCTAAACCGAACAATAAACAGCTGGCAATCATAAAATACTTCAAATTAGATCATGAAACTTTTTATACTAACTAAACTAACTATAAAGCAGGTCTTATGTTATTTATTTTCGTGCATTTCTATTTTAAAGTTAATAAACTATAATATCGGCCGTATTAAAGTTTGTTCCCCGCCGCGCGCAACCCGCGCTCATTCCTGCTCCGGCTTTCGTACGGGAGGGCTGTGTCATTTTGCGCTCAGGACACATTACGCAACAGAACGACAATAAAATAAAAATATTGAATTAGGTACGTGAGGTTTTAGTGTTTGCATAATGGGAAATAACCGAAACAAAAATAAGAAGCGACGGGGTTGGCGTAAAGAAACAGGCAAACATATATGATCGAAATGAAGTACCTACTCGGGGTGTACTGTGTGCCGTGTGCGTTACCCTAGCAGGAAAGTAGCTCCTAGGGAGATATGAGTGGGACGAATAATTAATGCCTAATCTGCTGTAAATGTGCGCCAAATAAATAATTTGTGCGCCTTGTAGTTTTGGAGAAAAACAGAAAAACCGCTTCCTGCTGGGGTAACGTTGTTCCAGCAGGAAAATTCTAAACGAATGATCGGAGAGTGAAATATTGTGCATGGGCAGATAGTTTATATTTGTGCATAAATGTGCGCCAAAAATATAATTTGTGCGTCTTCAGGTTTTCGAGATATTCCATTTCCTGCTGGGGTAACGTTTTGCAGAATCGTGTTTCTCTAAAACCATTGTATGTGCGCTTGTAGAATAAACACACACGAGTAGCTCTTAATTTGTGCGTATTTGTGACAGAATTAGATTTCAGAAAATATATATAATTTTCAAGTAATCGCGTTTTTTCGAAAACCCGAAAAAAATTTGCAGCGCCTAAATGAGAAAACGTAGAAGGTCGCTGAAAACTGTATTCGGTCCTTCTTGACGCTTATAATAACCATAAAAAGTTTCAATAGTGTACATGCATGCGTTATTGAATAATATTGCTGAAAATCAAAACGACGGTGTCATAACTTGACGAAAAAATACAAGAAACCGGCTCAACCTAAGACGTGTAAGTGTGAACCAAAAATTAGTGCGTTTAATCAAAAATATATAGTAAAAATATTCAGCTTAGAATGTTTCGCATTATGTAGATATAAACAAAAAATTAAATACGTAAACAACGGCTGGTTATCCGACCAAATTCGAATGACTACAAAAAAGCGACGGATTCATACATATCGATGACCTTCTTAACTTTACTCACGAACCGGTGGCAACGTGTTGTGCCCGAGTACACTGAAGTAGAAAAGATGGAAAAAATAAACTTGTTAATAATACGAAAAAAAATTGCGTGTAACGAAGACTAGAATTTGTACTCCTATTTGCAATGCATTATAGATTGAAATAAATAGAATAATCATATTATACAATGCGCAATGTTTTGATACACTTAGTGTATCAAAACATTGCGTTATGGTTGTAAAATGCAAATTATTAAATAATTGTAGCGGTATGGTAAGTGCTTAAAATTAAAACATGTCGTATGTGGCTGTGAACTGTTCATCAAGATCAACGAAAAAAAAACGACAAAAAAACGTCTGAACGCGACTGTACGGACAACGGTAAGCCGTTGTCCGTACTTAGGCTTAATACGTCCAATAAAGTCCAAGGCTTATAATACGTCCAATAAAGAAGGTCATCGATATGTATGAATCCGTCGCTGCCGTTGTTTACGTATTTAATTTTTTGTTTATATCTACATAATGCGAAACATTCCAAGCTGAATATTTTTACTATATATTTTTGATTAAACGCACAAATTTTTGGTTCACACTTACAACACGTCTTAGGTTGAGCCGGTTTCTTGTATTTTTTCGTCAAAGTTATGACACCGTCGTTTTGATTTTCAGCAATATTATTCAATAACGCATGCATGTACACTATTGAAACTTTTTATGGTTATTATAAGCGTCAAGAAGGACCGAATACAGTTTTCAGCGACCTTCTACGTTTTCTCATTTAGGCGCTGCAAAATTTTTTCGGGTTTTCGAAAAAACGCGATTACTTGAAAATTATAAATATTTTCTGAAATCTAATTCTGTCACAAATACGCACAAATTAAGAGCTACTCGTGTGTGTTTATTCTACAAGCGCACATACAATGGTTTTAGAGAAACACGATTCTGCAAAACGTTACCCCAGCAGGAAATGGAATATCTCGAAAACCTGAAGACGCACAAATTATATTTTTGGCGCACATTTATGCACAAATATAAACTATCTGCCCATGCACAATATTTCACTCTCCGATCATTCGTTTAGAATTTTCCTGCTGGAACAACGTTACCCCAGCAGGAAGCGTTTTTTCTGTTTTTCTCCAAAACTACAAGGCGCACAAATTATTTATTTGGCGCACATTTACAGCAGATTAGGCACTAATTATTCGTCCCACTCATATCTTCCTAGGAGCTACTTTCCTGCTGGGGTAACGCACACCTGTGTGCCCGCGCCGCGGGACCGCGCGAGCAGCAGTGTGCGAGGTGCGAGCGAGATAAAGAGTTAGGCGGCGCGGTGAAGTGGGGGCGAAATTAGAATTTGAGCTGAGGTAGTATAGGCTCTTAATATCATTTTGTAGTTCGCGTTGAGATTACATTTTCCAAAAATTCATCTTTTCATTTAACATTCTTAAAATATATGGTTCTGTGCGAGCGAGAGAGGTGCCGAATGCGAGAGCCCTCTTAACAGCAGTTGGAGCACCTAGTATATCAGCGCTGCGGCATTTATTTTTAAATGTCGCGGCACTATGCTGAGATAGGAGCCTTTTGGCCACAGGTTTTACCTTTTTTTAATTCGATTTACATATATTTTTTCTTTTTTAGGGTTCCGTACCAAAATGGTAAAAAAGGAACCCTTATGGTGCGACTTCGTCTGTCTGTCTGTCACACCTGCTTATTTCAGCAACTACTAATGCTATCGACTTGAAATTTGGAACAGTTATAAAGAATGCTTGCCCAACTTTATTGCAAATGAAAAAAGTCAAAAAACATTTTTATTTTTATTGCAAAAGGGGCCGGAGTGGGGGTCTGAAATTTTAAAGTGGGGTTACTAGGTCAAGTGGCATATCATATGAAAGGGCTTGATCTGCACATTTCAAAATATATTTTCATTTTATTTTATGTCTCACAGTTTTCGACATATGATGAAAAATGTCTAAAAAAATACCATTCCCCCCCCTTATCTCCGAAGTCTGCGGAGCGAAAAATCTGAAATAATTAGAACTGATAGGAATTGACCCAAATATTGCACCAAAAATAAAACGATGCTCCTAACTAGTACAGTTTTATCAAAATCATCAAAATTCCTTCACAAACAAACTTAGTTATGCGGTCCGGTTTTTTTTCACTTTATACGTCCAAAAATGATACGGAATAACGGTACCCTCGGTGCGCGAGTACGACTCGCACTTGGCCGGTTTTTATGTTTGTAATTTCCTGTGAGAGTCACATATGCAAAAAAAATCTTTTCTTTTCTTTCTTTGAGGTCAAATATCAAGGTAAAGAGGGGAACATTCTTGTGTTAAAAGTACCAACCAACCTGTAATAAGGAGGCGCGATGTTGCGGGTCTACCGTCCAAAGCGAACCCTTGCCGAGACCTGGAGCGGCCGCGACCTGTAATACAAATGATTTCTTGTTATATATTCATAATGAAATACCCTGAAGGTGCGTACGAACAACTCAACCTGGCACCTGATCTGTAGAGCTGATTCGGGCGAGTCTCAACAGATAGCACGCGAACAGAATATTGTTTAGACTTCAAAAGAAACCTTTGAGTAAAAATAAAAAAAATACGACTTCGGAGATTTTAACGAACTACAAAATAATCGCAATTTTTTTAAAATACCTAAGCAAAATTTTAATGCTGAGGGATTTAGAATAAGTAACTGAACCTATGGTTTCAGTTTTCGTTAGAATGTTACTTACACCCCGTATAGTTTAGGTATGTCAAAAATCAATATCTGATGAAAGAGCCAATGGAAAGTTTATTAAAAACGGCCATAAATCAGTGTAGTAGGTACCACTTACCTTATGGAAGCACTTATTCAAAGACAGATTATGCCTGACACTATTCTTCCAGCCCTGCGGCGCATGTCTGAAGTACGGGAAGTGACGTACGATCCACGCATAGATCTCTTTGACGGGCAGCGCCCGCGCCGGGGCCGCTTCGATGGCCATGAAGATGAGGCAGGAGAAAGAGTACGGCGGCTTTGTGTGCGTGTTGGCTGGGGGGGAGGGCGGGGCCTTGCACGGCGTGCGAGGGGGAGAGGGCACTCGAGCCACTGGTGGGGGTGTTTTTGTCTCTCTCTGTGGGTGAAAGAAATTTTTTATATTGTATTATGGAGAGTGAATATAAGGAGTACCTACTATCTTTTACGGGAGACAAGTTGAATAAGTTTCATTTATTTTTACACGGTTAAATTATGCGTATTATTTTTCAATCCGGCGACAAGAGTTCCCGCTCTGAAGTCTCGTTGGGTACTCGTAGGAGACCGCGAGCGCGATTGCCGTGAGTTTTAGATTTATGGAGGGGACGTGACGCTTTTTTATTACGTGACGATTTACCTACCGCAAGCCGCGTTAAGGAACTTCATTCCAAAAATACTATAACTAACGCTACCAAATGCTGTCATACTAATATTTTGACGTGCACACACAGTAAGAAAAATCGGGTTTATAATGCATGAAACTCTTTATGAGATATCAAACCAGTATCATAGCAGTGCAGTCAATATTGCGTTTTGCACACTGCATGTTCTGCACCTGTAAGCAGTATGGCCCGGCCTTACATACTCTGAATTCATTACACGGAAGAGCCCCACAACAAATTCTATCGATACGCTGAAAGTGTATTTCACCACTTTTACATACAGGATGAATTTGAATAAATGCGACAAAAAGAAAGGGGTCATTGTACTCATCACTATGAACAACTTTTACTATGGGACAAACCCTGAAATCGCGAAAAAAGAATCAGCTGTTCCATACATTTTGTTGAGTTATGTGAACATAAATGTATGGAACAGCTGATTTTTTTTACAACTTTACTGTACAACGTGCTATTCTTACTTTAATATTAGTATTGCATAGATAGTAGATACACATAGAGTTTGCTCTGAGGGAGCGATACAGCGCACTTTGGCAACATTCCAAGAAAAGTGAATGCAATCGGTACTTGCGATAAAGATTTTTATATTGTCCTATCTTTATTTACCTATGATGTTACTTAATTAAGCATTGTTGTTAAAAAAAAAAATTCCTTTCGGTTAATTTTAAAATAAAAGAAAATATTATCGTGTCTCCTGTATCGTAATCAGTTTAGGAGATAAAAATCTTATATCAGCGATAAGTATTTCTGTACTGTACCTATTTTCAAATATATTGTAATCAATCAGTAAATTAGAATGACTAAACTCTTGTTAAATGCTTAGTAGGTAGGTACCTACTCCGCCTACACGAGCGTACAAACGGCTTACAAAATAATGAATGACCACGGCTGAACTTAAATTTTTGTACGAATCTCTACCATAAACAACCGTGAATCACTAGTGTTATAGTACGACGCTTGGCAAGCAGATCGGTTATACAGGGTAAAATTAAAACCAGTGCGGATATTTTAGGAGGTGAAAGTACTCATGAATATGATCAACTTTTACTATGGGACCGACACTGAAATATAAAAAAAAATCAGCTGTTCCCTACAAAAATGCACTACCTACAACACGATCAAAATGTATGGAACAGCTGATTTTTTTTTTCATATTTCAGTGTCGGTCCCATAATAAAAGTTGTTCATATTCATGTGTACTTTCATCTCCTAAAATATCCGCACTGGTTTTAATTTTACCCTGTAGAAGTGTTGGTTTACTACAAAACGACTGCTTCGTACGGCAAAGCCTTTACGAAACTTTACTTACGAGAAAGTTAATGTCTTATCTTTGCCAAGTACAAAATAATTCAAAAACACATGAGTACAAAACAAACATAGTAAGTACAACCATGTCGTAAAACGATACTAAAAAAAATACAGGCTCAAAGCAATAAAAAATATTATAAAATAAAATATTATGAATCAAAACATGCTAAGTTTTTTTTTCGCCATCTACTATATTTTTACAGGTAATATCCTCGAAAGTAATATTTTTATATAAGATACTAGATTTTGCCCGCGACTCCGTCCGCGTGATCTACAGTGAAATGACCAGTTTAAATGACCTCCGCAGTGTAGAGTGGCTAGTAGTACCAAGAGGTCAAGCTGTATCTCTGGTTCCTCCTATCAGAATTAGATGAAACGTGGCTTAGATTGTAAGTGAGACCCCAAGCTATCGAACTGTGAAAACCACATCAAAATACGTTCAGTACTTTTTGCGTGATGCGCGCACAAACAGACAAACAGATAAACAGACAAACAGACAAAAATTAAAAAAAAAACTTTTTGGGTTTAGTTACGTCCCAGTACCCTATCCCAACTGTTTTTTCTGTAATATCTTCAATGTACACACACAGCTTTTTTACAATTTTATAATAGTATAGAAAATTTTGCATGCATGTTTCGTCTTACGGCGTGTTTTGTGTGTTTACATAGGTAAACACACAAAACACGCCGTAACTACGTTGACTAAACACATCTCATTCGGAAGGACAGACATCAAATTAAGTTCATGACGACCAGATAGGAAAAATGTAGGTCGATTACAAATGAGTTCTTCCTACACACAATCGTGGCCCCACAATTCAACCTGCACTTGTGTAAATAAAACAACACGATTGTAAACAACGGTAACAAAAGATTATATTGATCTCAGCTCTGTTGTACATTTTTTTTTATCAAGATTCACTTTTGTAATGTAGGTAGGTATGCCGTCAGAAATTTGAAAGTCATGTTTGTTAAAATTAATTGTATCGGTACAAAAACGAAGTTTAACTCGTTTACATAATACAAATACAGTTTTCAATAGGTTATTCGTTTATTCTCGAAGCTCCTACAAATAAACATCTCATTATATCTAAGAAGGGCAGTGAGCAATTACTAAGGCTACAATAATTATGCATTCCAACTATAAAACATGAGTCATTGTATTGTATCAATGAATGATGATGAATCTAACGAATGAAATAAATTCATTTCCTGCACGCTGCCGCTGTATAGACCGATTAAGTGCATTAGGGACATAAAAGTGGCAGTTTTTGGCATGTCAAGAATAAAATTATTCATTTCATGGACACCAAGAAATAGGTACAGTAATTTATAGCAATGAAAGTAACAGACAATCAAATCATCTAGAGGCCAAGTTTAAGTAGAGCTTTATAGTAATAGGTAATAGCTTTGTTCAGCTCTTGAAGTTACATTTAGTAGGAACAACATACGCACCTTCGGTGCTACAACGTCACTATTAGCCAAAACTGCAAAATCGAATCTAAACCATATCTAGGTATAAGTATCGGATCTTGATCACAAACGCCACTGGCGCACTAACTGATTTTCGGTCTCTTTGGCGGAATGAAGAAGACGGGGGGCGCCGAGGCTGCAGGCGATTGGTTCGTCAGTCGATGCTCGTCGTCTAATTGGACCATTCTCTATTACGTATTGTCAACTGTCTATTTTCTATTGGACGGGAAATGTACATGCGCGATCTGTGATCATCTTTAATGCCGGTACTTATACCTTATTAGGAGCAAGTTATACATTTGATTTTGCAGTTTTGGCTAAAAGTGACGTTGTTGCACCGAAGGCACTGATTATACCGAAGGTGCGATTAATGCTGTGTAGCAACTTATTAAGATCACCAGTACGTTTATAAATGGTGATGAAACAATATTTTTTATCTCAGTTCTAAGTATTGTAAGACCTATTTCTGCAGACAATTATGATAAAGTTTACAAACACAAGTGGGTTTTTTGTTGCATAGAAATACCACGAAACTGCTTAGTTCGTCACCGCAGGGAACGAAGTGATTCTGTATTTCTGGCACGTTTTGCACATAAAAGACCCTATATCATCTCTCATATGTATGTGAGACTTGCTGAAGTATTTCTAAACGTCTATTAATTCTGAGTCTTCTGAGATCACTGCCTCGTTGGTATAGTGATCGCAAGCGCCATTGCTGAGCGTGAGGTCTTGGGTTCGATCCCTGGGTCGGACACTGTTATTGTGTTTTTCCATTGGGAAATTCTTTGTTACAGTCCGGAGTCTGGATTTGCGTCCGGTTAGTGACAATTTCTCGTCCCATATAGTTTTTTCCACCTGTAGAATCCAGTAGCGGATCTAGAAATTATCTTTGGGAGGCTTAGGGGTCCCAGATATTATTGGAGGGGGAGAGGGTGCGGCTAAGGGTTGGAATAAAGATATCACAAATATATTTTGAAATCTACCAGGGACTTAAGAGTTTAGGGGAGGGAGGGCGCCACTGGTAGAAACAATAAACCAAGACAAGCTCGAATACCCGGATTTTCGAGATTAAAACTAGAACATTACTGCCTGGCATCAGGCCGGTCAACAGATTGCGAGTACAAGTACTGTGTCCACGGTAGGCGATAGTAGCTTATCTAAAGTTGCGCACTATCGCATCGCAATCATTACGCATTATGTACCTGGTAGGTACCTAGTTACGTTACACGTGGCGTTTTGCTCACGGTGAGACCACACTACGTAAGTAGAAGTACCTACGTACCAATGACGTATTGGTTCCGTTAAAGCCGTGTACACAGTGGCTTGCGTTGGCGTATTTTATTTCATCTGATATTACTTCATTGAGTGGAAGCATGTAGAAATAATGTTTGCAAACGAATAATGCATGTTAGTGCTTTTAACTTGGGTTTTTGTAAACGTAGGCTTGCACGTTAAAATTGAATGGGATTTGGAAGCTAAAAACGTCGTCAAAATAATTACAAGACACAATTTCAGACTTAAATAAGAGGCAGAAATTTATAACAGATTTCGAAAAAGAGGATAACATTATTGTAGTATAAATATGTACTAGCATTTTGCCCGCGACTTCGTCCGTGTTATCCCACAGGAACTGTGCATTTTCTCTGATTAAAAAGTACCCTATCAATCAGGGATAATGTAGCTTCCTATTAGCATAGAATAGATAACAGTACTCTATTAGTGAAAGAATTTTCAGAATCGGATCAGTAGCTCCGGAAATATCTCGTTTGTAATATTAGTCTAAATAATGTAGTTTTATTTTCAATGAAAAATCCATTGTGAAAACGTCACTATTTTTATGTAATGCTCGTTGCAGTTGGTGTAGTACTCACAGAACTATATTGGTCCAGTAGAGCGACATATTATATCAATACGTTTCAAGGTAAGTATATAACGAGTATAAAATGTATAAATTGTATAAGATGCCATAGTCATGATATCTCATTATGTGATGCAAAAGACTACGTATCTACGTACAATCTGTTTACTAGTATGCCATACATACATAGTGACTAATTAATAAAGCTGAACTTAAGTTCACATTACATCTGAATATGTAATGAGTATGTACTCGGTTTTATATTTGAGGCCAGATATGAGGATATGACAAGTCAGTAAAGTATAGGCTTCCGCTTCACTCAGGTCACATAAGATTACATGTTATTATGGAACTTACATAACGGTAGCCGTCACTCTTGAAACATGAGTGGAGCAAGCTGCAATTGGCATCCTCGTGTTTTTAATAAAAATAAGGCAGTCATCTCACAGAAAGAATCTTATTGAGCATCTACAAAGAATTACCTACAGTAATATTGTAAATGCGACAGTTTATGTGAGTTTGTATTGTATTTGTATGTGTATGTGTATTTGTTTTCCCTGTCATCTATTAGTCTGGAACAACTTAACCTCTTACTAGGAGTTGGGCGTTGGTAGCTGCGCCACAGTTTTTAACTTTTGCAGCTATCATCGTTTTTAATTTTTATTTTTGTCTGTATGTTTCTTGTTCCAAAATAAACGAATTTATTTATTTATTGTTACTCCTTCACGCCGAAACGGCTGGAAGGATTTGGATGAAATTTGACAAAGAGGTAGCCTGGGATCTGGACAAGCATATAAACTTTTCATCCATTTTCACGCGGACAAATTCACGAGTATTGCTAGTATACTATACAGGGATTGAGCTGTCGCATGGCGCGTTTTGAAATAATTTTAGTTGATCATTAATCCTAAGAAAATGTCCGAGAAGTGTCAATATAATAGGATAATCAACATAGATATATTGAGTAGTATTATTGTACTGTTTCTTTCAGTTATAAAAATGGAGTTGTAGACGATCAGTTTAGTTAGGTACTGTGTCATACAGAACATTCCAACTGCTCATTCTATAGACTAGGTCACCGAGATGCAGGCTGTGCCTAATTTGTGGTCCACATTCACTTCTTAATAGTTAATTATATTTATTTCATTTTATGTAGTAAGTAGCTGTGTGTTTCAAGTAAATAAATTCGACCTCAAAAATCTAGTAAGTTCTTGAACACCACATTATCATCATTTAAAGTCCTGCGCAATCCAAGAATTAAGGTGAATGCTACGTAGAGTACGTAGCGCCTAAGTTGTCCTACATATAATATCTACAGTAACATTATTTTATGGGTAACGAAATCTAAAAGTACATTTTAATTCAATTATACATATAGGTGACAGACGAACGGACAGACAGCGTAGGTTTAGTAATAAGGTCCTGTTGGCACCCTTTGGGTACGGGACCCTAAAAAACAGGGTTCGTTATCAATGATAATTTTATTATCTCTAGAGAGAGGAAATCAAGAATTGGCATGGAATTTTATCTTGATAAATTATCAAAGAAATCTAGTTACTTAATTTATAATATTTTTAATATTTTACATTTTTGAATTGAACTCACCTTCACAATAATTTGGTTATCAACCATTTTGGTGTCCTCCATATCCACACCGCTTTTTGTAAGATTTATACCTGTAACAGAACAAGTTTTTGTTCAGTTAACCACGACCTTTGCAATTTATAAATTATTCATTAGTGAAAAAAAAAAATATCAGAATGTTCTATGTTATTCTGTAGTAGTGATAGCGAACTTCTATGTTTTGAGACGGTTCATTTACAATCTGAAACGGCACTTAATATTGTTGCTATGGCTATGGTATGTTTTAAAATCTTGTAGGTAAATGGCAGAACGAATATTATATTTGCTATTTTAATGGCTTCATTCCACACGAAGCCATTATTATAGTAATTCCATTAAAATGTGACTAAGGTTTGAACGAATATGAAACGAAGGCAATGGAGTCCACTTTTGCACAGACAATTTTTTCAGTAAAATTGCAAGCGGAGTGGTATGTACAGTAGTATTCCTGATAAGCTCCTCCAATCAGGGGGCTGATGCGCCATCACGAATCGCAAGTAACGCGTCCGCGTTTCTAATTAAATCTTTGCGTTTCAGGGTGGCGCTGCTTGCTAAGGACATTTCAAATGACTATTTCCTAGGTATTTACATAAACTATTTTGCCGTCTGTACATTCGCATAGTAACGCGATCGTTTTTGCATTTCGTCATAGCGAATAAGGCTCCAGGTAAAATTACAGGAAATACAATTCACTACAATAGTGCAACTATACACAACAACAGACTATAATAATTCAGCGACCTTCAGTCAAGTAAAGCCATGGTGTATCTAAGCTACCTCTAAGTAAATTCCTGTCTTGCAGCCAGCTCAAACTTGTGAGGTCGTCGTCGTGGTCAGCGGGGGGTAGGTTGCCAGCGTTGCCTCCGCAAGCCACCCTGATAAACGAGAACATTCGTATACTATACGAGACCATGAATTTAAAAGATTTGATACTATAGTTGCTATACAGGAATTGAGAAAGTGCGTGGGGGAAAAATGGGTGGCTTCTTAAATTTGATCCAAATCCTCCCTCCTAGCGAGGACTTGGATCAAATTTAAGAAGGGTTTATAGAGTACTTAGTAGTGTCAAACGTATAAGATAGGGAAGTAGGTACTAAAAAGTGTAGCAAAGAAACGATAAGTGCATTAGTGGGTCTAATATCACCGATTTTAATCTGTAGTTGGTAGTTCCACGATAAATTTACCTGATATACCTACCTATGTAAAATTAAACTAACTTAAAAAATTACACAATAAGACTTAAATACTATATTCTGTTACTCTGTTAGTCTTTCAGATGCGAAAATACAGGAAGAGATCTTTGCCGATATCGACGTCCAATACCTCGAGATAACGGCTGTCATCTGCCATTCAACTCCTGTTTGAGCATTCCATATGAGTATTGCACGTAATCCGTCTAAAAATGTTACTAAAATAAAAGGCTAGATAGATTTCCCAGAATATCTAGTTTAGGTTATCTATGTGCTAGTTCAGAAGTCGTAACTGAATGTTAGAGGCGTGGTAATGATTGTTCGCAGTTTCTGATATTTTTGAGCATGTGTAACAGTAGATGTTTGTATAAGTACATAGATTTATTATAGGACTTGTGTTAGTGTTCACAGCTATATGTATAGGTCCACCCTATCTTCCCATGGCCGGGGGTCAGGATAGGACGATTATATTTTATTATGTGAGGGGAGGCATCCACGCATAATGCCTGCTGTGGTAAATGCACTTAATACAAATGTATTTTAAAAATAATTCCTTTAATGAGTTATGGGAAATTATGGCATAGCTTAACTCATTATGGAGTTAAACAAAACATTTTAATGATATACCATTTTACATGTAAGTTTACGGCGCTCGTTTCGCAGTTTTGCAAAATTTTTACCTATTTGTATGATGTAGTTCGCTGTCATAATCGGCTCTGTATCAATCACAACTATTCCTGTTTTACCTTAAGTCGTTTGTCTTACCCACTAACCTAGCGAAATGATAACAACGTAATATTTTATCAGTTTTTTTAATACTGACTTACGGTTGATTGATGAGCTAAAACTAGAGAATACAATCCCGAGCATGTTTTTCAATCCCGGGATTACGGGATTTTTGAAGCGTAATCCCGGGATCCCGGGCCTATCCCGGGATTAGACTATGTGGTTTCTAATTGGGCTCAAATTAAAAAAAAACTTGAGTAATTAAAAAACTTTATAATGTCTTTGCACAACAGTCAACACAAATCACAATAATAATAAGAAAATAAAAAAGACAAAACAAAAAAATTATACTTTTGCAAGAAATTAAAAAGACAACATAAATATACTATTTAGTATTTCGAAAATATAATCGCAGAAATATCAAAGCATCCAATGTTTGACTTCCAAGCCTGCTTCGTAGTTTATTGCCAACATAAGCGGCAGCTGAAAACGCTCGCTCAGGTTCAACGCTGGTTGGAGGAATAGACAATAGATACTTGTATGCTGTTTCTAAGTGATATCCACGAACTCCTCCATTTTCGAACAGACTCATTTCACGTCTAATACTATTTGCCAACCCCAATTCATTTTGTACTTGTACATCAGGATCTGGGGATTTCATACTCTTGTTAATTTCCAGCTGTAACTTTTCCTTTAATGTCAATTGGGGTTGGGAGGTTTCTGGCCTTAGCTCATCATCTATTTGTGATCCTGACCTTTCTTCTTCTTCTGTGTCATCTCGACTATTAAGTCTTTTAACAATACTCTTTATTTGCTTCCTCACTATAGCCTGTGTCGGAACTGGAAATAAGTCATGCCATTCCAAATCCGATAACAACTGATTTTCATCATTCATTCGTGGATTTTGTAAATAATTCAATACACCAGTTAAATTATCACTTCGTCGTTGCTTTATACGTTCCACTAAGGATGTTTTCATTTTTTTGGCAAGTGCTGAGTTTTTGCTAGACAGTTGTTTTATAAGAAATTTCAAAGCGGCATCAGCTGTGCATAAATTAGCATCTCGCCTACAGATTGCTTCTACTGTCAATTTAATTGGGGTCAGCACATCAACAATTTTATTTACCAATTCAAAATCAACATCTTCTAAACGAATTGGATGATTGAGATCTATAAGAGCTTTTTGAATGCATGCTTTTAAAAGATAAAATCGCTCCAGCATTGTTAAAAGACTATTCCATCTGGTTTTACAGTCCAAAAGAAGTGACAGCTCTTTTCCATGTTCAATTTTCACATATTTTTGAAGTACTGTTTCATTTTTTAATGGTGATCTTTTGAAATACACTACAACTTTGCGGATTTTCTTTATCAGCTCATTAATATTTTCATATTGTGTTAACTCTGGTACGTGTTCTGGCGCAAGATCATTTTGTGACATTACGATTAAACCTGATTCTGGACAGTCTAAGTCTTCTAAATCGTGTTCATCATCGCTGTCGTCCATATAATCAACAGTAACAGCTGGTTCATTCAGAGTATCATCTGAGGTAGGGCTATGTTGCAAATAATTATGTTTTTCATAAAGCACATCACAGACCGCCAAATTGATACCATGTGCGAGACACAGTTGATGTTCGGTGCAAACAAGCCGCCCCACCTTTATCATAACATTCGGTCCATCGGTTACAATAGCCACGATGTCAGTTTCCAGGGAAATATCAAATTCACTGAGACGCTCTTTCAATATACGAAGACAATTTTCAGCTGTCATACTTCCGTAAATAGGAACAAGTCCTAAGTTCCAAAATTTTTTATATGAATGAACGTTGACAGCCATGTATCGTTTATTGGAAGTTGAAGTCCACTCGTCGAAAGAAAGACTAAATCTTTCACCTGCACTTTTCAATTGTTTCAATTCTGCAATTACTTGCTTTTTGATTTTTTCACTGTAATTCATAACACGTTTTCGAACAGTGACGGCTGACTTTGGTAAATCCGGGTATTTTGCTAAGAGCAATTTTCTCAAATCATCTGAAGCTATGAATACACTGAATGGAAATCCATCTAATGCAACCATTCTTGCCAAAACATCATCCAGGCTATCGTCGGCACTTTTAGTAAAATAATCATCTAACTTTCGCTTGGTTGGCGGCGGAGCTGTGTTCATATTTTCAGAATCTTGACTTGTTGAAGCTGATATAACCTTGATGTTATGTTTTGATAACAAATGTGTATGTAATCCCTTAGTCGATCCACCCAAAGTCTTGAGAATGGCTGGGCACCGCTTACATTTAGCACTATTCCCATCCTTCGCGACTAAAAAATAACTCCACACTGACGTCGCATCACTGTCTTTTTTATGTTTAACAAAGTCTGCCGCCATTTGAAATACTTAATTTCAGGTAATTTACTTTAAATTTAAATGACGAAACCTTCGTAACCCGTCACTGACAGAATAATAAATGAAAAAAATAAAATCTGATTAGCATATTTATACTTTCATACAGGGAATCCCCGACGGGAAAATACCCGCAACAATACTATGATATGAGATGATCGGGTGATTTCCCTGTTGGTTCGTTGGGGACTTGGGGAATCACCTTAAAAGTAGCATATTTAATACTTTCGTACAGGGAAACCCCGACGGGAAATACCCGCAAAAATATTATGATAATAAGAGATGATCGGGTGATTCCCCCGTTAGTTCATTCATTGGGGAATTACCTTAAGAGTATTGTATTGAAGTACTCAGAGTGGGGAAGTCCCTTCTAAGTTTACAACAAACATATTAAGACTGTACCTGTGTAGTGAATAGTACGTATCGTATGACGGCATTGACGGCGTATCTAAAAGTGTTTTTTGTCGTTATGTATTAAATGCTATTAAATAACCTAGGCAAGGTTATCGTCAAGGCGCAACGGACTACGGCATATAAACTAAACTTGTATGTGGCAATCCCGAAAATCCCGAGATTAGCCAAGTGCAGTCCCGGGATTTTCGGGGCCAGAAAACGGTCGGGATCCCGGGATCCCGAGATTCGGGATCCCGGGATTGTATTCTCTAGCTAAAACATTTTGATACTTTAGATAGCAACAATTTATTTAAATTTTTTGGCCTTATTTGGCTTTGGCCTTGGGGATTGTTTAAATGTTTCCTGGTGTAAGGTGATGTTCAGATATAATTGCAATAAAATATATTAAGTCGAAAATACAAAAAATCAGAGATATAGTGTACTATGCCTTAATGTTTTCGTCAACTGGAAGAGTTTGAAGTAGGTCACAATAAGATAATGTTGATCAAAATAAACTGTTAATAAAACTTGTTTGGTGTTGGTATTACATCACAAGGCACGTGTTGCTTCGCACGTGATGACTGTGACACGTGTCATCAAATTAAAGTTCTTATTATTTTGATAAATTATTCAAACGCCAAGTGTTTATTTTTCTGGCCTATCGCGGTTTTATGGTATTGTTTTACCAACATAAGTTTCGGCTTGATATTATATTCGTCATAATTATCATGTGTCGTGTAGCCTCCGAAACCACAAATTATTAAGAAAATTATCACAATTTTTTTTACGAAGTGCTCAGTTTTATTCTGCGTAGAAGTGAAAATAACATTTTCATTCAAGCATATAGCTGCTAGATAACAAAGAAAAGCGATAAATTTCCTTGAAATGACTAATTTTAGATTGTTTACTAACAATAACATACATCTATACATATAATAATTGTAACGTAGTGAAAAACGTACATTGAATATTTTTGAAAAAAAGTAAGTGCTACGTGATCTAGGAACGACACCGATGCCAAAAATATAGTTTTTAGATTTTTTGTCTGTTTGTCTGTGTGTCTGTTTGTCTGTTTGTATGTAAGAGCTTCACGTCAAAACTACTGAATAGATTTAGTTGAAATTCAGCATAAATGTCTATTGTAAGCCGGGTCAGGTTATAGGGTACATATTATCATGCTATTTGTTATGGGGACTGAGCAGTATTGTATTTTATGCGAGTTTGACTTCAGATTGTCGCGGGAAAATAACAAAACGATACAAATGGTAATATTATTGTTGTTTAGCTTCTGAATTAACCGCTTGAACAAAAATCTTCACGCTATTATACAAGGAGCTAAGCAGTGAATATTAATGTTGTATAGGAGTAACTATTTTAACACACCGTTCAACGTACAACTTGGCTTGGAGGTCTAGCGACCACCTTGCTATACTCTATTATAGTATGTATAGCTGAGTTCGATCCCTGCAGCCTGTTTTTCTTTTTGTAACTTTTATTGTTTCTTATGACACCATAATATCAATCTGAGTTCCATTCCAGACTACTGCGATTCTTTTGGTTTTTTTTTTGGATTTCATGATAACTCAGGCAAAACTTTAACATAAATACTTATTGGTTTTCATATTTATTATTTACATTCTTATTTCCGTAAACTATTTTAAAAAAATCGTACAAAAATAATGATCGTCGTTGAGTGATTTTGCTAAACAAAACGCGTAGGCCACGCCCCTTTTTGTTCATTAAACATGTTCGATGTTCAATGAACACGTGCAGGAGACCCGCCTTTATAATATACAGCAGTCAATGAAACGTTTATTATCATCTATCTACATGATTGTGTCCGTTTACTAATAATGCTAAAACAAAACATAACCACGTGAGTGAAGCCGCGGGTACAGCTAGTATTCAATATTCATGCTGCGTTGTAGGGGAACTACCAATTTGGTTGGCAGATGCCGTGTCCCTTGTGTGACGCAAGCTTCCTTTATGCAAATACTTCGTCATCCGTTCAAGACGATAGGTGTCACTGATTTAAATCCACTCCCGTATTTAACAGGATGAGTTACCATACTAATTAATGGGAAAAAAAATCCAGTCGGATATCCTATGAAGCCCTGATTGTCGAATACTTAAAGTATGGACAACATCGGCAAGTCTCAAAAAGGTATTTAAGTCACTTTGAAAATTCTCCTTTACAGCTCCGTTGCTAAGTCACCTTTTGTAAGATAAGAGGCAATCTCAAGGCCTTTTTAATTCTATAAACATAGATCCGTCACATCGAACATTAATTGATTACTTGTCTTCTTTATCAATAGTTTAAACAGGCGCCGTGACTATTTCCTTGTCTACTTCATATGACGTCAATAGACAGTCAATAGGTTTGATCTAGGCAGCGCGCCTTGAAAAGCTGAATATGAACTACATATTGACAAATGTAACGAGTTCTCTATAAAAGCGGAGCTTGGTTTTCAACTGGAGACTATAAAGGAAAAGTAATAAAAGGTCGTACCCGCCACAGTTTCAAAAGTTCGGATTTCACTGCTTTCAGGAAATGAGCGTGGTATTGTTACGATGGTTAAACAGTATTTCAGTAGTTGGTCCATTTTCGCTTTTAGTATATCATTTACTATTAATTTTATTGAATTTCGTCCCACGAAATAAAGGATTTCTAAACAAAAGTACCGCTTTTCGTCGTTCGACTAAGATGTTGACCGCAAAAATATTATGGTAATCAATATTAAGCTTTCCAAAATAAATCTCATCATTTGATATTGAGTCGTTCAACTTCATGTTAGAATTGATAGTAGTCAATGACCCCTCAAGGCGATTCGCAAAACGCTGGTTGAAAAAGTTTTATACATTCTCATACCAAAAAAAAAAACAGTTAGTATTCACTATTCACACTTGGCCATTCTTTCAGAAGAATACATAAAAGATAGTGATATAAGTACGGTTTCCAGAACTTACGCAGGCTGTGGTTGTTCCATATCGGACTCGTCAGACGCATCTTCAATGTCGTCAAAGTTGTCAATGACCCTGCCCGACACCTCTAGGCGTCGTAACGAACGCCCGCTGGAGGCAACGTGCCGCGCGATCTGGCGAATTAACCGGCGCGGAAGCGGCAGAGATGCGCGCGCGCCTCGCGCTGGTGACCCGCCCCGCTCGCCGCGCATTGGCGCCATCTGGTGGTAGGAAATAACGTATAAGAATGTAGAAAATAATCACAGTACACACTCGAGTCGCTTGACCGTGTTAGGTTTTGTTCTTATTTATATTAATATTTGTAATAATATGTTCTAATATTTTTAAAAAGAACTATGGTTAAAAATAAGTCACTTTGTTAGGATTTGGTTTTAAATGTTTAAACAATCTCACTCAACACTCAAGGATTTACGATATTGACATCACCCGGGCCAGAAATGGGGCGCAGCCCATTCTCTGCTGGAGTGTCGATCGAGACACTTGTTTTAGGAATTGTTCAGTAGCTTGTAGAATATTGCCTCTTTGTCATTGTCATATAAAATATAATAAAACTAAGTGAAATTTGTGTTTAACTTTACTTGTACAGTATCCCCTAGTTTAGCTTAGTAGGTACCCTCTGTGAGTCGTGGCCGCTCAGTTTTTATACTTCAGAAGTGGGATGCGTAACCAAAATAGTAAGTACACGCCCAAATTATTTATACCTATTATCTACTTTGATGTGGTCGTAGTTACGGACCTTGCCTCGAAATTAACGCAAGACCCACTAGTCTTAAATTACCTACCAATACACTGTTGTTTATTTTTAGATTTTACTATCATCAGTAGGTACTATTGAAAGTTATTCTTTTGAAATCTTGTAATCACATTTTTATCATTATTACCTAAATTTTTTAGAGTCAACAGTATATTTTTAACCGACTTCAAAAAAGGAGGTTCTGTATTCGTCCTGTATGTATGTTTGTATGTGCCCGATTTTCTCAAAAACTACTGATTCGATTTGGATGGGGTTTTCATTAACGTAATCTACATACTTTGAGGAAGGTTTTAATATATAATACATTATGTAATCATTCCTATGTACAAAGTTATATGCATAAATGTACACACTCCGTAGAAGATTTACTGTTGAACGAATTCGTGAGAGTAATCTAACACGGGATAAAGAATTAAAAAAATTTTTACCACATGCGTATTTTCTTGAACCTTAGCCCGTTCACACCATTCCATGTTGTTATTGTGAACGACATGACGGCACAAATAACTGACGTATCAGTGGTCAGCAGTGGTCCGGGTTCGAGTTCCGGTCAGTAATCAAACCGAGAATCTACAGTCGAATTAGTAAGGTGGTTATTTGGCTACCCTAGCACGGAGTCTCACAACCAAATTTAGTTCATACAATTACCCGTTTTTTTTTTATATACCTAATCAGTTTATTTGATTTGTAATGACAAAGAGTCCCGGGTTTCTGACATAAACACCAACTATAGGCTTCGAGTTAGGTAGTTATTTTCTCGAACTTAACCAATCTTAAAATACTAGCAGGTCAATTATTACAAATAAATTCAAATTGCGGGACTCCATCTAAAAATAGTTAGCAATACAGAAAGAACATTAAGTTGTTAAGTTAACAGTCAACAATAAGTGGTGTTGTAGTTTATGGTTAAAGATCTTTAGAATTTAGCCTTATCGATGTGGGATGACGGCCGCGGCATCCAAGCAGTGTGCCACTCGACAACAAAGCACTTGACGCCACATTTATCGCTGTTGGACTCGAATGTTTACAATTTGGAACAAAAAGTGCCTATGTTTTATTTTTAGAACAGGATGAATTAAGTTTGAATGGTTTACATAAAAGAAAAACATATCGACAGTGAATTCATTGTAAAAGGAATCGTGTGTATAGAGAAAGAAATATTAACTTGCTAAGCAGATATTATACTCTATTATAAAATCGATACTATTACTTTGATCTACTTAAATTATTCTGTTCTCCAATGGTATAGGAAAGGTTAAATGGAAGCTTACAGTTTTTTTTCAGTCCACAATCACTAACTACCTAACAGGTTACCACTTCAATATACGGCTCTCAAGTTTTTTTTTTCTTGCCGCGAGATTGCAGGCTATGTCGGAGTCGCCGGGTCAACGAAGGCTCATGATTCCGGGTCGCGGAGAACCCCACTCAGCCACGCTGAGCCGAAGTCGGCTGCGAGGTCGAGCCGATAGCCCCGAGCCGAACATCGAGATGGGCCGTGAGCGACTTCGAATGCTGGAGGATGAATTACGGCGAGAACGCAACCGTGTTCGCGCCGCCGAAGAGCTGCATCACGAGTCGCGTCGTACCAACGAGCTGTGAGCGGACGGCTGTCACCGCAGCACCTCCACATCGGCGCGGCGACGGGACGCCGAGCAACGAGCCACATCGGCGCGGCGCTGGGACGCCGAGCCACGTGGAGAACAACGAGCCACATCGGCGCGGCGCCGGGACGCCGAGCCAGGTGGAGAGCAACGAGCTACATCGGCGCGGCACCGGGACGCCGAACTACGTGCAGTTCCACGTGCCACATGGCGCGGCGCCGGGGCGCCGAGCCACGTGCAGAGCAACGTGCCACGTCAGCGCGGCGCCGAGACGCTGAGCCACGCACAGGGCAACGTGTGGATCGTGCACCACGGCAGCACAACCACGAAGAGCAGATTGAAAGGTCATGTAGCACTTCTTTTTCGAAAGGAGATTTATTTGATATCATTAAGAACTTGAGGGATGGTCTAGCATTGCCACTTATAGTGAACCAAAGCGCACCACAACCACTACAGAAAATTGATCATAAAATATATTGTCAAACATTGATCCCTCGTCCAAAAACCAACGACTGGACGTGTGGTTACGAAAGGTGAATAAGTGCGTTTCGGTATACAGTTGGAATGAAAGAACCACCACTCATTTTGCTATGCAAAAGTTGCAAGGTCTGGCCAAGACGTAGTACGAAAGCTTAAATACTATCAAATTTACTTGGAAAGTTACTAAATACGTTTCCATGCGAACAGAACTACGGCCAGACCTTGGAAGATATGATTAACTGAAAAAGTATATAAGAGATAACGAATCCATAAGTTACTATGAAACATTTAGGGCGGGTTGCTTCAAACCATCTGTATTCGTAAGTCAGTACGTAATCGTTAAGTCAGTATGAAATTGTCATACAAGCCGCCATATTTGACGGTTATAGATATGTAACTGTAAGATGAAACAACATGGCCTAAGTCTAGTGAATCAATGCGATATAATAGGTACCCGCGTAGCATAATGCACGGCATTACAAATAAGACACTTAACTTAATCAGGAGCTTTAGTACTGCGTTGCACCCACCTCTATCAGCTGTTATAGTATTTACTCATTAATAGGGACTATAATCAACCTGGTCTGTTCCGATTTCATGCTAAGAATAGGGATTTTGATAATTTTCACATTCCTGATACAACGAGCGCGAGGCTCAGTGCCAGACCGAGTCTCTTCAGCAGATGTTACAATTGCAAGGATCAGGGATATAGTTTCTTGTACTGCATTAAGCCGCTGGTGAAGTGCACATGTTGTAATAGGATCGGTCACACCGCGGAAAAGTGTTACAATAAGTTAGATGACAAAATACCAAACACTAGTGGTGCAGTGCAGAAGGCTATGAAAATCTATTTTATAAACAACGAATACGCGCATTTTCGGTAATAACCCGGGTTCTAAAATTAATAAAGAAATAAAGGTCAATAATCGTACACTTAGGGCTTCTATAGAACTCGGAAGCGACGTCGCCCTAATCTTCCAGAGATCTGGGTATATCTCATGATAGTATCCCCAAGAGAAACGAACACACAAGTACACTGATAAAAGAATTTCGCAATAGCCTATTCAAGTCGCTAGGAAACTTTATTCTTAACATGTATGTCGATGAAGTAGAGGCAAAACTTGCCCGCAATGTCGTTGCTGACCATCTATTAAAGGTCCTTGTATTTAAGGGACAATCGTTCACGGAACAGCCTCAGATATCGGTTTATAGGAGCAAACTATAATTCTATAATACTATGTCTCGTTCTGAACTTGTTGATGACAGTACCAATGTTGAGGTTTTCGCTAGCCAGTAGGTACACTTTGATTTTGATTGATGTATGATGATTGATGGTGCAACATCTGTTAGGATGGAAACACAACCTGTGTTCAATGGTAATATTCTTGTGAAAAATAGCGTAGCGGGGGAGCCTAATGGTCAGTAGGTATTTAATCGTTGGAAGACTTCATCGTTCGATCAATGACACATTAACGTATTGCTCGTGCCCCGTTCAATTAAATACTTTATTTCAATCTCTGTATTTATTAAAATGCGCAAATTGTATAAAATTTTATCTAAATGTTCTATGACTGTTGTATTTTAGATTCGAAATTCGCTTACGTTTACGATACGATACGTCAAAATTGTTCGTGCTAGGCCCACAGGTCGTCTTTTGCCGTGCTGAGAGAGTTAACGTTGTGAATCGAGTTTTTAGTGAACCGTTAATTGAATCACAAGTTGGACAGGGATTTGACGAAAGAAAGTCAGGTGCGTGTAGGTGAAGGAATATCTGAAGATGTAACGCAAACTTTGATGAATTTTCTCTGACCCGAAAACGTGCACAACCATTTCTAGGCCTGGCCAACTATTTTCGTAAGTTTATAGAAAAGGACATGGAACAGCTTGTATGGGGCGTTAGGCCCAGGCAAACTTAAGCTGTCTGAATACAACCTAGGTTTATTTCAAGTATAAAATTATGAACTACATTAATCAATTTATACTACTTTCGCAAATAGAAGCGTTTTTTTTTTTTAAATACATATTAGATTTTTAAAACTATTAACTCAAAACACTACCAACGCCATCTATCGGATTACAGTAGCAAACTATAATATAAAAAGGTGCCACCAGAAAAGAAGTTAATTTATAATATTTTTATTATATTTTAGTAATTTCCGCTATCTTGAAAAATACATATAAATAATAAAAATAATAATCATTTAGATTTTTAAAAAAATAATAATTGTATAAATATAAATGACAACAATATGGCAGATACATTTTATTTTTACAAACGCTAAACAGGTGGACCCATTTTGTTCAATGTCCTTTTGCCTAAATTTCGTTCCCTCTAGCAAGACAGCCTGGGAGTAGAACGAAGATCAAGAGCGGGCGTTCAAGAGGCTGAAAGCGAATTTGGTTAATAGGCCGGTTTTAGGTGCATAATAATGCTGCTATACTAGAATTCCACACGGATACGAGTAGGTTAGGAATCGGTAGGTTTATTCTACTACTACATTAGTAATTTTACAAGTAGGTACAACGAAAGCAAGGGAATTTCCACTCTTATGAGTTGGAAACTTTAGGTGTGGTTTGCTTGCTTCATAAGTTTGCAGTTTCTATATTAGGAAAAGGATCCAAATTTATTTAGTTCTATGGTCGAATATAGGGCTAGAATTAAAATGAATCACGTTGACGCATTGTTTTGAAATTTCGTCGAACCGTCCGAATCTCTCAAAGATCGGTTTCGGTGATAATGATGATTAGTAGCGAGTATTGTGCTTCATACGCTTCAATTAGGCGACTCTGAGTTGTGTAAGATAATGAATATTCTAAATAGTGATCTAGATGAAAGAGGAAGGTACCGCGAAGACAGAAAACCCGTGCGCACCTACAGCGAAGGCGAGTTCGTGAAAATTAAAAAATAACTTGTTTTAGTAACGATGGACAAAAAAAAAAAAAGAAAAAAAAAAAAACTTATTCCCTTTTCCAAAGGACCGTATTGCGTTAGCAAGGTTCTAGGCATGGACCATTACATTGTAGCACTGATACCGAGACTGTCAATACAGAAAGCAGATGCTCAACAACCGTAGATTCGTGTAACCGACTTAGAGCCCGATAAAAATAATGTCAATGATAGTTGCGATAGTGACAACAATAATACTGGCAGTGATTTGAATTAGAATACGAACACCTTACTTGTGTCGAATTGATTTAACTATTTACAGAATATTGTTCTTTGTTACAGATCAAGTACGCGAGAATCGATTGGTTCGCGGCTTGATAGAAAGAGCGTCGAAGCAAGTCCTGTCGGCTGCCATCACGAGCATTAATTGAGCGGCTCGTGCGGGCGTCGCCAGGCATACTGATTAAGAGATCGTTCAAGAGGCCAGGTACACGAGAATTGATTGGTTCGTGGAACCTGGTGGAACGAATACTGATTGAGAGATCGTTCAAGAGGCCAAGTACACGAGAATTGATTGGTTCGTGGAACTTGGTGGAACGAGTATCAAAACAAGTCCTATCGGCTGCCACCACGAGCTTAATTGATCGGCTCGTGCGGGCGTCGCTAGGCATCCTGATTAATTGATCGTCAGGATATTAGGGCACCCTGTTGAATCGTTGGACCAGGGATTTGGTTTGTTTCACGACTTAATTGATCGGTCGTGAACTTACTCTTAGATGTTTTATGACCCAATTAATCGATCGTTGGGTTCGATCACCTTGCTTCGATCCGGCTAATCGATCGCCGATGGATATTGTTTAGTGAAAATAAAGAAATGAATTATTATTTTTTTTAAGCTAATACCTATTTCCTTCATTCTTACTATTGTTCATTTGATGTCATAGTGTAAAATTTGTCTAATGTAGCTGATATTTGTAAAAACAATAGTGCATAATAAGGGCCAATAATGCTATTTTGTCTTCACTAGATATATCGTTTGATTGTTGTTAGTTTGAAAAATGTTATTAATAAAAATTTTATAAGTTCAAACAACTGGCCCGGAATGCGATTGTTAGGTGTTAGGTTCCCACCTGGGGCCGTGTGCAGGGACGCACACGATGTCAGGACGGACGATTGTTAGGTTTTGTTCTTATTTATATTAATATTTGTAATAATATGTTCTAATATTTTTAAAAAGAACTATGGTTAAAAATAAGTCACTTTGTTAGGATTTGGTTTTAAATGTTTAAACAATCTCACTCAACACTCAAGGATTTACGATATTGACATCACCCGGGCCAGAAATGGGGCGCAGCCCATTCTCTGCTGGAGTGTCGATCGAGACACTTGTTTTAGGAATTGTTCAGTAGCTTGTAGAATATTGCCTCTTTGTCATTGTCATATAAAATATAATAAAACTAAGTGAAATTTGTGTTTAACTTTACTTGTACAGTATCCCCTAGTTTAGCTTAGTAGGTACCCTCTGTGAGTCGTGGCCGCTCAGTTTTTATAACCGATTAATTTATTATGGATGGCTTTGGCTGTGGACTCCTTGGCGCCAGAAGCGAAAATCCACCAGGTCTAGTAGGTCATCCAAGTACCTACCTATATTATCGTTGGGGGTACACCACCCGACTTTGAATTTTGAGCAAAAGGTTGTGGTCCAAAGTTAAGATGAAAAACATGCTAATCAAATCTATTTGATGTTCAGTTCTTTCAAAGTTAAATAAGACTGAATTCGATTACAGCTGAATTTTCATGAATCCAGCTAGGTAACGAGGATTTAAAATCATGTGAAGAACACAGGTATTAATACCAAGCCTAGTAGGTATTGCGTAAATAAAGGGCATCCGCGTTAACACATCGTTAAACGATCAACAAAGGTCCCAAGATGACGTAACAATGACGTTGCTAAGTACAAGTTGTCCCTCGACGCTAAAGGCAGATTTACATTGCACAATAACCGCGTCGCGTCAGCGTTGATTTGTTTGGAAGCTATTGGATTTGCAGCCATTTCAATGTAAAATTATCTTGCATTGTTAATCGACGCAATAAGAATTAAAAACTAAAGTAATCAAAGTGCTTCAAACCCTAGGAAGCGATGTTGCAACCGCCCAAATAATTTATGTCTTGTCTATTGGTCATCATTATCATTACCTACCTACACCTACTTACTCGGAATTAATTTAGCATCTAAGCACGCGATTTTCGATGATCTGTTTTGGCTCTTCTAATTCTGCGCTAATAAAGATAAATGTTTTGATTGAAGTTGGTAAGTGAATTAACTTCTTTGTGCTAGACAGTTTTTAAGCGCTGAGAATGCATCAGGCTGAAATAAGGTTGTGAAATTTTTTATGAGAATCTCTACGAAACTGCGTTCAAGGAAATTTCTAGGCAGTCATATAATATCCAAGTTCCGCGGATCTATAGCACGTGTTAGTAAATTTAATACAGCTTCGCAAAATTTTGCAAAACACCGTTATCTTCCTTATTTAGCCGTTGTCTATCTGTGCTTTATTTTTATTTCACACTTCGAAATTTCAGCGCAGTGTTTCAAACAACTGCGTTATTAGCATCTACATAACATATCACGACCTACGTTGATCTAAACATGATTGTGTAACGTTACCGAATGTTATGTAGGAAGTTAGGAACACAAAAATAAAATTCATGTATTTTTATCTTTAATTTATCACGTGAAGTAGCTACACAATCACATAATATCGCGTGACCTTGGCATAGTAACAAGCAACTAAATGTAATGGCGTGGTTACGACGCGGTCGTGTCGTGGCGTCCCCGTGTCATCAGCGAATTGAACTAGCACCGAGACGCGGACTGATACACAAGAGTGATTATATCTAACGACGAGGTTTATTTACAATGCCCTATTACGGACCTGCACAAGGTACAGGTACAATATTAACTTAATCGATTCTCATTATCACGCCAAACCCTGCCCATGGGGTTAATTACAGCTAAATTAGAAGTTAGGATCTTATTCTAGTTATAACTACTTATAACGGACCTTGTTTTAAACGTTATCTTTATGGACGACAAGGATGTCAACAATCTTGTTGACGAAAATGGATCCGGCACATGGACGAAGCTTCTAGTCAACACAGTTTGTAGACGATTAACAGGAAAGCCTTGTATTTTACACGGAAAAGACGAGCAGGTATTTATTATAGAAAAACCAATTTCGTAATTGTTATATTGTTGGACAATATTTAACAGGAAAAATAAAGATGCAGCTTAATATATGTCTATTATTATATCAAAAGTATTTTAGAATAGAAAATAGACAATAAAGGTCAGACTACAAAAATATTTTAAAGTATCAAGATTTAATGGGCAGTATACATTTTATGGTTACATCACATTTTTTTTCTAAAGAAACCTTTTACATTATTTTGATTAAGCTATATTTATTATTTCCTCAATCACTTCATTAATCACAAAGTGAAGCAGTTGTAAACAAACCTCGAGTATCATGTGCCACTTCAAACAGTTGATTCCATCCAATCAGGAAATGATGACATCAATACATAATAATTAATGTTGTTATTTATTTGTTTTGTTTCTGATATTGAGATCACATCTATGTGAAAGTATATTGTAAAAAAGTACCTAAAAAAATTAATTATATTTAATAATATCTTTTTTTTCTTTTTTTTTTTTATTGCTGTTATGTTAAGATGAGAAATAAAGGAAGTAATAATCATATTACGTATATAAGAGTTAATTTCTTTTTAGGTAGGTAATTGAATACCTAGATTAATGAAATTATTTTGGCAAATAGCTGTAATAGGTATATTATTTAATTATAACTTTTAAAAACGAAATACTTTCTAAAATATTTCTTCTAATCCTCATAATGTTTGTTTTTAAGCCATTAAAAAATAGAGACACCTGTTTGAAAATATCTCATTTTCAAACAAATGCCTCTATTTTTTAATGGCTCATGCTCAATGATCCCAGTATTTCCTTGTATCTTCAGTATCAAAAATCTTCAAGAGTGAAGATGGTTGATGCTATAATGTATTGATTGTAAAACTTAGATAACAGGCTGTCTCCAAGGTATGCTATCTTAACTTACCACATATAATACTTATCATTTGGGTGAAGATTATGTAGCCTTGAGACAGCTTACAATTTGTAAATTGTATAGAATATAATTATGACATTTTAGCTGAAGTGTACACATAACTGTGATTTAAGAGCAGTTTATGATTATTCTTATATTAAGTTTAAAGGTCTTTGCCCTTCCTAGCTCCAACATGTGGTGCTACAATAAAATCTACTAGGATAAACAGATGATAGGTTTTTATACATTAATGGTTGTATCTAAATAAATATATAAACTTATGAATGATGATGCTTGTAATTCTATCTTCAATTGTGTTATGAAGTTATGATACTATTTAAAGGAAAATTGAGGAAGCTAAAAATGTAGCTACATGCTCATCTGAAACTAGAACACAGTCTCTGGGTGACACTTAAAATTAGAATTCCTACAGGAAGTGTGAACTGAAATGTAGGTCACACAAAGGTCTAGACTCTATTTATAGCCCAGAAACAGCAGGCTCTAGATAAAGCACCACTGGGATTGTTACAAACTATAGTTGATTGAAAACAATAGCAAGTTCACCAAGGTCATAACTCAATTAAAAAAATTAAGGGGAATCAAATTAAATCAGAGATACTCACTTAGAAACTTCAAAAATTACACCAGTGGAACTAACACCCCTACAAACTGCAAAGTAATTTATGTTATGGCTAATAGACACCCTAGCAACGTAAGCAGTGAAAATACGGCCACAATGCAATTGAGGTGTGATGTAACAGCTAGTTACCATGTGTTATTGTGTTCATTGGGTCAGCATTGGGTCAGCAGTGGCATCAACAACGTGTTGCTAGGAAACTGGTGCTCGGCCAGCGCGGCGACCGCGTGCGCGATTGCGTCGTGCCCGTGCGTCCTACGTCGTGCTTCCGACGTGGAACCGCCGCGTGCAGCTTCGTATGCACGTGCCGACGCACACCTTCAAGGGCTCTTACATAATCGTAGGGACCGCCGCATATACGACGCCGAGGACAACACAAACGTTGACTAACACCCGTTCCATAATTAGAAGGAGCGCCACCAATGCGTCCCGACGTAATTCATGCGTCTAGTCACATTTTTAGAACCGCATGTAAACGATACTTTTATCCCCCCACGCTGTACACTTCATGTGCGCATCGCTGTACTTCATTATGCGTTATTCAGGGTGCAAAATCCAAAATGCGTATTAAATTAAAGCATATAAACAGATGTAATCATGATGCTAAACTACAACATAGCTTGGTATTGCGATGACAATTGAAAAAGACGGTCGATTTAAATACAATGTACTTACCTTGAGGTTCTGTTGTTTGTTAGACGCACTAATTATAAATTAATAACAATAAATAAACAGCATTCCGCGACCTCCGTACTTGTGATCAACATTCAACAAACACCTTCCTCAACACCCAATCAAACCATAAACTAAAGAATAACCTACATAAATAAACATATGATTTGTAAATGTCTTTGGTTGATTTTCCGTTTCCGATAGAGAGGCGCTTTCGATAAAATTAATCAATACATATTTAGGCGATTAATGCTAACCGATATAAAATAAAAGTATACTTACCGGCAAACAACTAGAACATTGACTATGACTGCGCAATAGTCGAATTTGTGCATTTTGACCCTTATTGCATGAAAGCGTACGTGCACATACTTTCTCCCACTACGCTACTTTTGCTCAAGTTGTTTTCCGGGTACACTAGGTATTTTATGGGAAAGAGCCGATATATCGGTTATTGAGAACGGCCGTTAAGATGTTCCTGTTGATTTCCTGTAAGTTTACTCACCTTCGCTGCTCGCTCGGTGAGCTAAGGCTAAGGGTGGATACAGACATTTGCCTTAGAGCATATATCCCTGGAGACAAGCGTAGCATAGCATGTAATCACCGAATAACATTTTCTACCACTTTTTGCAGGGAGCGAGGTAAACACGTACGAAAATTTGACAATCACACACAGATACAGGCTTACAGATTGTAGGTACTTAAATAAAACCATGTTGGTCCATAATTTATTTTATACTTACATGTGATAGGAAATTCCATGGTTTCGCAGATTTGAAGCAGCTGGCCGCCTTCCACAAGAGGAAACTACACAATTAACCATTTTCAACATGACAACACAAAATGACAGCTGTCGCATACATACTACTTAGTTTTTCTATGGCCAAATCGGTTAGATGGCCAGTGTTTTTTGGTAGAGGGGTTCGCTCCGTTTTGGCAACTCCATATAAAAATATATGCTCTAAGACATTTGCACATGCTTCACCACTATTATGCACGTCCACACATTGCGAACCCGTTAGGGCAGTGGTTCTTAAACTTTTTGTAGCCACGGACCACTTTCAGAATTAAAAAAATTCCACGGACCCCTGTCGAAAAAAAAATAGAAAAAGAAAACAAAGCATGATACCTATTAAAAATCACTTTTTAAGATATTTTAAATACGAGTGAGTGGTCAAACCAACACTGCGTGAATTACTGCTTATTTTTCCTAATTTACTTATAATAAGTATTAAAAGAAATATATTAAGAGTGCACTGAGTGGCTATAGACCCCTGGCACTCATGTCACGGACCCCTACGTGGACCCCACTTTAAGACACCCTGCGTTAGGGTAGGGTATAATATATTAGTTCTGTGATTGCGAGGCATGCGATGAGCGCCGTGCGCGGCGCATGCCTCGCAATGTTTGTAATTTGTATCCACCCTAACATGTATAGCCAGCTTTACACGGATAATGTTTTTGTAACGTGGCTGAATAACCTGGCAACAATGCCATTAACCAAAAAGAAGAAAACACGTTAAACTTGACGTGGACTAAAGTAGCTGGCTCGCTGTATTGAAATAAAAATTTTAAGATTTTAATTATTCCACACTGTTCTAAGCGTAGTGATACTATAAAATAACTATTCTAGATGTTAGCTTTATAAAAGAAAATGATTTCAAACATTGTAAGTACATACTTTCTCATAAAACGCTAGTTTGCTGCGTCAACCTATTTTCCGGAATCGCTGATGTGTTTTTCGTAGTTTCGAGATTTATCTCATTGTTTCATTTTTACTTTACAGAAAATGTTTGGGGTGTTGAGTGTGTTACTGTTACCACTACTTTTAAGTCAACAAACAGAAGCCGCAGCGGTAATATCCATTGATTTGGGTTCAGAATGGATGAAGATCGGCATCGTGTCTCCTGGTGTTCCGATGGAGATAGTGTTAAATAAAGAGTCTAAGAGGAAGACGCCAGCGGTCGTGGCGTTTAGAGACGATGTAAGGACCTTCGGGGAAGACGCTGTCACCGTTGGCGTTAGATTCCCTAAAAATTCTTACAAATATTTGCTGGATCTGCTTGGCAAGCCAATTGATCATCCATTGGTGCAAGCTTACAGGTCAGTGACATGTCTACATACAGCCTAGCAGAGAAAGTAACCATCTACTCTTTTTTTTTGTCTAAGTAGGTAGGTACCTACTTGAGATCATTCATTTATAATTTCACAAAGGAACATGATTTCCATGTCACTTTATAAATTTTGCTAAGGGAGGTATTATGAAAATCTCCAGATAACATGAAATTTAATAATCACAGCTGCATATTGCATTATTTTGGTAACTTGTACACATATTTCTATTGGTAAATTATTACCAATAGAAATCCCAAGACATACTAAATTATAAAATTAAGTATGTCTTGGGATTTTTTTAATATATTTAGTTGTAAAGTACTTAACTTTTAAGTTTGCTTTTCTATAACAATTTGTTGCATTGAGAAATGGTTATTCCACGAACATTATATGTGCCATGTTCAATAACTCAATCAATTTTCTTATCCAATAATGGTATCTTGTACAAATTAATCCTATCTATACTAATATTATAAAGAGGAAAGATTTTTTTGTTTGTTTGTTTTTACCGAATAGGCTCCGAAACTACTGGACCGATTTTAAAAATTCTTTCACTAATAGAAAGCTACATTATCACTGAGTAACATAGGCTACTTTTCATCCCGAAAAAATGCACAGTTCCTGTGGGACACGCGGACAAAGTCGCGGGTAAAGTGCTAGTAATAGATAAATCCATGATTTAATAAAATTTAAAAAAATATAATTTGTGAATCAATAAAAAAAATGTTCACTATATTTAACTGACGCTCGGTTGCAGAAAGCTTTCAGTTATCTCCCGTTTGCTTAAAGCATTATTAGAGCTAATTATATGATTATTTTTTTTGAGGTTGCACAAAAGCATTTTAGCTTTTAATATTGGTTCGTTAACTAAAATGTTAATTAAAAATGTTGTCATCATAAAATAAACATCGAATGAACAAAGAGTGAATGATTGCGTGTTGTTTTCTGTGCTTTTACATTTATTAAGGACGAAACGCAGGCGAATTAAACGCGTACCTACGCAATTTAAAAAAATCAAATCGTCAAACTTTAAACGTCAAACTGTCAAAATTGCAGTGATGCCACCTTAGGGTATTTTTCCCTAGATTTAGGGTAAAACTGAACTCGTAGGGAATTTTTTAGGGCATGAAATTATTTAGGGTATTTTTTATCTTGTTTAGGGTATTTTGTCATAACACTACGTAAGAAAATTTCATGCTATAAAATAAATAAACATACATTAGAGTCCGCGCCACCACAGAAGTCTATTATACATGGCGCTGATATCGCTGAAAACTAACAAACAAAAGGCAAAAGCGGAACTTACAAGCTTAGTACCTACCAATTTTTTTCCGTAGGACTTTATTGGTGGCACGGACTTTAATATGAATAGGTTCAGCCGTTTTTGAAGAGGTAGAAGACTGAGTAGGTACAATAACTGATAGATTTCTTTATTATTTGAGTAAAAATATGAGCATGCCGTTTGCCGAATGGTGAGCATCAAACCGTGCAATGCAAATGTCTTTTTTTCATTTTAAAACATTAATATTTGTGTATTTTTTTCAATGTCACTGCAAATCTAGGGTAAAAGTTAACGGAGCTTAGGGTAAATTGAAAAATAGACCTGGCAGCACTACAAAATTGTCAAATCAAACTGACATTTTATTTTATTAAAATATCACAAGAAAAATTTATTAAATAAGTGTAATTCCGTATAATGGAGCCAATGGAGGAATCAAATAAAAAAAAGCGACGAGCACGTGGTGCTAATTACACGTCGTAAGAAAAGGCGCTATTAGCTGACCTTGTGTCCGAGTGAGTATTTTCCACGTACCTACCTTGTTACTTTGTATGATGCCTGAGATGGTATGTGCCTAGCATAGGCTCATTGTAACGCCGCCAGGACGCCCTCTTGCAGTGCAACACTGGACTTAAGGGTCGTTGCAAGATGCATAAAAATTATAATAAATAATTGAGTGAACAAGAGACAACAACTGGTATTGAATATAGATTGTCAGAGCAGATGTTTTCTCCCACAAACCCTTTTAGTCTAACCCTGTGTTCCTTCTCAAACTCTTTTATTATATATGTATACATATACAATACAACACTAATGATAAATCTCCTGAATAAAATAAAAATAATAGCTCTACCTATACCTAATGTAAAATTATAAGATATTTTTTTTTTATCATCTGTGTGACTTTGGGCAAGCTTTCTTTTCTAGTGCCACTTCTGTCCAGCCGACCTAGCATGACCACGATAGAAACGGGTTTTGTCTACATAGAAATAGACAAAGTGACATATTGTAGAAACATTTCTACCGTTTCATTCATAAAACGTAGAAATGTTTCTACAATCTATCACTTTGTCTATTTCTATGAAGACAAAACCCGTTTCTATCGTGGTCATGCTAGGCCGGCAGGAGAGTTTTGATTAAAGTGGTACAATTTAGTTGCCTATAATTATTTCAGATTCAAATCCATAAAACAGGAGGAGGATCCTACCAGCTACAAACAACAGATGATGATGCCAACATTTTGAGCATTATAAAGGAGCAGACTAAACCCTTGCCCAAACAACCAATAGCGTTGCGTTTTGATTGATAATGATTGTTGTGATTGTTTTGATTGATATTGATTGAATTTTAATATTATAACGCTTTAAATTAGAAAAATAAATATATAGGTGTAATTCTATAGTAATAAAGATTACAAATAAAAATACTTGATGTTTATTTGAATCACATGAATGTACGGTCCTATCAGAATTTTTAGGTGGTGCGAGATCTAAAAGTGGCGCTCCTCTAATTAGTGGCGTATTTTGAAAAAAAAAACAAAAGAAAACCAGCAATTTCATAAAAATCTTGTGCTACTGTTCTTAATTCACCCCTTTCTGGCATATTTATATATCTAGGCGCTTTGACTTCTCTTTCATTGTGAAAACCGCCAAACAGTGGAATACGCTGCCCGAGTGGGTGTTCCTCGACAGTTACAATCAAGCCTATGTTCAAATAAAATATAAATAAAAAAGTTTCATCCAAGTCCGTTCAGCCGTTTCAGCGTGAAGAAGTAACAAACCTAACACACAAACTTTCGCATTTATAATAATTATAAGAATAATAGCACAATTTATTGCAAAAACAAAGATAACTGTATGTTTAATAGATGCTTGGTGACCTATTAAATTTTGACATTCGTTAAGTTATATTTAAATTCTGTTTGGCCTTAACTACGTTTTGAGCAACCTAAATTGTGTCTAATGTAACTTTTTGACGTTTGAATAGTTAAATATTAATAACCAGTTAAAGAGGTAGCTAACTTTCTTTTCTGGAACAACTTAACAGAAATGTTAAGGTTAAAGACTCCTTTAAAATTTAATGACCTTTTCTGCAACTGACTGTTAGTCTTTGACTAACCAAATGTATTGTAATATTTTTTTTAATACAAATAAAACAGCTCAATTTTTAATACATAACATCACAATATGGCGCAAGGTCAGTCCTATTCTTCTTTGGATTGCATAGTACATATTATTTTGGAGTATTTTATTTTAGAGGCAGTAAATTATTCTTCTAAAATATGTTACAAAGTCTAGCTATCACTTAATAAGACATTCACCCATGTCTTTTGTGTGGTAAAAAATGAAGACTGCATAGTTGCTATTAGTTATTTAAAACCTTCATCTAAGGTGAAATAATAAAATACCAATGCTATAATTAGGCATCTTCCTGACTGGGTTGGTGCAATTTCATTTTTGCACTGAATCTGTGGGTACATATTTTTTACCGAGTGCACATAATTGAAAGAATCTGTACAGATTCTGCACTGAAATGAAAATGCATCAGGCTTCCTAGTCAGGACGAAGCCTTAGAAAGAGCAAAAATCTCTTAAAGTTTAAACAATTCTTCTTTTTAAATATGTAGTGATTTTTACACGCAGATCTTCTACCCATTCTCATCGTGACAGTTTTTAAAACATTTGTGGCCAACATTTTAAAAACATGGATGATAACATGAATAACTATGGATGACGAATCACATTATTTAAACTTCAAAACTTCAACTTCGTCTCATGCTAGCTTTAGGGAAAGAAAATAAGTTGAATTATAAATTATTAATAATTTAAATGACATTTTCAGAGCTCGCTACCCATACTATGAGATGGTCGCAACCGACAGGGGCACGCCACTGTTCATACATGATGACAAGACAAAGTTTACACCTGAGGAGTTAGTTGCACAACTCCTGGCCAAGGCTAAAGATTTTGCTGAACTTAGTCATGGTAAGATTGGTTTTTGTAAGAGTAGGCTTTTGCCTACAACTCATTTTAAATGAACTCCTCAGTGTAGGGTGGCTAGTACTACGAAGAAGTCAAGCTGTATATCTCTGGTTCTGAATGAAATGAAATGTGGCTCAGATTTTAAGTTGGACCGCATGCTACCAAACTGATAAAAATTAACAAAATCTGTTCAGTACTTTTTGCTTGATGTGCACAAACAAAGAAACAGACAAGCAGAAAAACAAAAAAAAAAAAAAAGAAAAAAAAAAGCAACCGAATGCAGAACCTCCTCCTTTTTGGAAGTCGGTTAAAAAAAATTGGCTATGGGTAACCATAGCCAAAAAATACAGTCGAGACTGGGTACTGGGATGTAAATCCCAGTACCCAGTCTCGACTGTTTTTTTAATATCTTCAATGGTTCAGACGACGCATTTTTACAATTTTATAATCCATTTTCTTTACAATTTTATAATCTCGTCTCTTTCTTTAGGTCAACCGATCACCGAGTGCGTAATCACAGTCCCCGGTTACTTCAACCAGGCGGAACGTCGCGCACTGAAGGATGCCGCCGCACTCGCCGGCTTGAATGTGCTGCAACTCATCAACGATTACACCGCTATCGCCATCAACTATGGCATATTTAGGAGGAAGGTGAGTTTACATGTGTATAAACAGCTCTTGTGAATCTTGTCTTGTTGAATAATATCAATTTCTCACCACAGCTAGAGCTTGCTCACTCACACATTCTTGTATTGTTTGTGCTAAAATGAAGAAAGGATATTATCATAACACATTTATGGTCAATTATCATCATTCTATTTATGTTTTTATGACTTTTTATGATAGAACTGGTGTCATTCATTTTAAAATTAATGACACCAGTCCTGTCAAGAATCAGATATTACAATCTGACAGATCAGCTGGCAAGCTTTCTCAGTTTCAAGACCACATATCCTAACTTATTAATAAATTAATGGTCCCCAAGCGCCTTATTTTCTGAATCATTCAACTTTTTTTTCATAGGAAATCAACGAGACCGCTTGGCATGCTCTGTTCTTCGACATGGGCGCTGCGTCCACCAAGGCGGCGTTGGTCGAGTACAAGACCGTCAAGATAAAGGACAAGGGTTACGTCGACACCGTACCTCAGCTGCAAGTGTTGGGCGTTGGATTTGACAGGTTTGTGATTGTGACTCTTGCTCAGGGGTGTCAAACTCGATTTTCTAAAGGGCCATCAAGGGTATGCTAGCGGGCCACACTCAAAACGCAAAGAGAAATGATAATAGGAATCTATATTTAGATATTTTATTTAGCTCGCGGGCCGCTTTATTATGGCCGTATGTTTGACATGACTGCTCTAGCCTATTCACTATTGATTGAGTAACCCAATAAAGCCTCTAACAGACGACGTTCTGTTTAAGCGATGGGGAACGAACCGTTTACTCGACATTATTTTTGCACGCGGCAACCATCGTGTTCTTTCGGCAGACTCAACGTGCACTACGTTCAACCACATTCATTTAGTGGCCTACTGCCATACTACTACTACCATCGGCCGTACTGTGGTCTGTGACGTGTCATTGCACGGATATGAAGTGGGTGCTTCATAGGCCGTGCTGTGGTCTGTGACGTGTCACTGCAGGGGCATGACGTGGACGGTTCATAGGCCGCACTGTGGTTTGTGACGTGTCACTGCAGGGGCATGACGTGGGCGGTTCATAGCCCGTACTGTGGTCTGTGACGTGTCACTGCAGGGGTATGAAGGGGGCGGTTCATCGGCCGTGCTGTGGTCAATGACAATGATAGACGCGCGTTCCTGTAGTGCAACAACTATAGTTTAATAGAAAAAAAATTGTTTCAAATAATAAAATGTGTTTTTTCTTCTCAGAACTTTGGGCGGTCATGAAATGACGCTACGTCTCCGCGAGCACCTCATCAAGGGGTGGGAAGCGAACGGGGGCGGTGACGTCAGAGCTTCCCCGCGGGCTATGGAGAAGTTGCTCTTAGAAGCAGAAAGGCTTAAGATAATACTCTCGGCAAACACTGAATTCTATGCGCAGATAGAGAGCTTGCTTGATGACAAGGACTTCAAACAGCTGGTAAGTTAATAACGGATTAATCTTTTAAGCCTTTAAGGAATTAAATTCAGTTTGAATGTTACAATGTTAGCTAGAAATTCTTTGGTAATTACTGTAATTAGCTTTTGCTCAGATTTCGATGGGTGAGAATCTTCTCCTTTTTTAAGTCGGTAAAAAATTAACCGACTTAAAAAAGGAGGAGGTTCTCAATTCGTTAAAATCTTCTTTTTACCTATGTGTGTTCAGCCATAATTCTTGAACTCGTGAACCGATTTCGATGATTCTGGATTTTGTGTTCGAAAGGGAGGTAGTTAGTTCAAGGGTGGTCATGGGATTCATGACAAAATCATCAAACTCTTCAACGGCGAAAAAACGAAAAAACTTCATGGGTAGTCTCATAAAAAGGTCAGGCTGATGTTGGGATCCATGACAAATAACGGAATTCTTCAATTCTTATGAGCACATAAACAACGAGTAAATCTAAAAAAAAAAATTAAAACACTGAGTGAAGCTCGGACACCCAGGTACCTACTTTCATTTTTTTTCAATTCCGACACATATTAACAAACACAGCTGTCGTCTTGATCTCATGCATAATAATATTATATGAGTATTAATAATTCAAATAGTTACCAAACCGTTGGCCGTTGTACGTGCATGTAAGTGACATTTGACAGCAGTATTATGCGGTCAAATCCTGTCCCGCATATTGCGCGCAGTCAGGGAGAGAATACATTAAATAAATTAGCCAAAAATAATTTGTCGTCTTTTGTCAAAAAGTATAAATATACGACAAAGAAGATTTTGTAGTTATATCTTTCGTACATTATTTTTTTATATCCGGAAATTAGCACACAATCATATTCCACGTACTAATTAAGCAATGAACGTACATACTATTGCAAACAGAATAATTATGTTAAAATTGTTAAATATAAAAAACCTTATTTTTAAATATTCGCATGCAACTATGCAGGTGCTTTTTTTTTGGATCAAACTTATCTTACATACTGATTAAGCTTTTGCCCAAAAGCTTATTAACTTACAAAATAGTGAATATAAAGTAATGTAAACTGGGAATGTCTGTCTGCTGAATGAATTTGAATAAAAAAACCTTCGTATGCGGCAAAAACATTAGAGCCGAAACATATAACCGCGTTGCGGCGTCGCGCCGCTAAATTTGGCGGTGGCGTCAACTCCGATTTTAGCGCGCCGCAAATTCTAGCATTATGACGTCATACTTTTATGGCGTCATACTTGTTGATTATCAAAATATATACAGAAAAACTAAATCATTGTCAACAAGTATGACGTCATAACGCTAGAATTTGCGGGGCCGCGCCGCTAAAATAGGCTTTGACGCCACCGCCAATTTTAGCGGCGCAGCGCCGCAACGCGGTTGTGTTTCATACAGAAAACCGGCGATAACAGGCGCACGCACACATAGCCGCGAGATTGCCGTACGTATACGTACACGGCGATGTCAAACCATCTCAAACGAATGCCAGTCGCGGGTGCGCTTGCACTAGCTGTGCGAAGATGCGTGTCTATGTGTGCGTGCCTTTTCGCTCGTTGAATTGAGCCGGGCATCTGAATCTATTTACTTTGTATATGTGGTTCTCTTTTAATTAATTTTTAAACAGATTTTTTTCTGTAAAAGTTGTCTGCGTTTAAATTCGCGTCCTAGTAAAACTACTGTATGTATCCTGATATAAATTAAGCTATATCCGTCCCTTCCAGCTATCTCCTTACTTTCATCAATATCGCTTTACCGGTTTAAAAGTCAAAATATAACAGACAGAGTTACATTCCCGTTTATAATATTAGTTTGGATTCAAGTATCCAAGAAATCAATAGTATAAGAGTAGAGCGATAGTCACGGATTATCGCCGTTGTTGCTGACCTTCGCTTCATGCCTAATTAGAGTACAGTTAAGACAATTTATTGCACGCTCGACGATTCCATTTTTTTATGTCACCATATCAATTGAATTTAAACTTCATTATAGTATTTTAAAGTCGTTTGCAAACCTGGTCCATCAGCTAGAATTTTGCGCAGCTGCACTCACAATCAGGCTCCAGTTTACATAGTTGTTACATGACAATGGAAAGTATACAAACACTGGATTGTTAAAGTGAGAGAGTGCGAATTTTGTGAGTTGGTGTATTATGAGGAATTACTGGTATGATTCTGAAAATTCTTTCACTAATACAAAGCTACATTATCCCTGAGTTCTTTATAATCCGGCTACTTTATAATCCGAAAAATGCACAGTTTTTGTGGGTCACCCTGACGAAGTCGCAGGCAAAGTGCTACTTTATACAAATAAATAAATTGAAGTGCCTGTTTGTAACGTTAAAATAACAGCTTTTTACTAAATGCATATAAAAGTGTATACGATACTTAAACGTTATAGCAAAAAAAATATTAAATAATATTTTTGTCTATCTGTTTGTTCTGGTTAATTCCCGAAACGGCTGGACCGATGTTGACGCGACTTTCACTAGCAGACAGCTGGTATAGCTCGTCAAATAAGAAGTAACTTAGGTTACTTTTTCACGCGGCCGAAGTCGCGGGTTACAGCTAGTTCATAATACAAGTGGTTCCTTAGGTGACTCGCGCGGAGCTGGAAGAGCTATGCGCAGATCTCTGGCCGCGCGTATCAGGCGTGGTGCAGCGCGCCATCGCGGCGGCGGGCGGCGCGGGCACCGGGGCGCGCCTCGTGGTGGCGGGCGGCGGCTCCCGCGTGCCCGCCGCGCTGCACGCGCTCAAGGACGCCGTGGGACACGACCCCGCCAGGTCCATCAACGCCGACGAGGCCGCCACCATGGGCGCTGTGTACAGGTAACATTACTATTACAATATTAGGTCCTGTCTGCACCTCTAAGGGCGGGTTGCTTCAAACCATCTGTATTCGTAAGTCAGTACGTAATCGTTAAGTCAGTATGAAATTGTCGTACAAGCCGCCATATTTGACTGTTACAGTTACGTAACTGTAAGATGAAACAACATGGCCTTAAAGCACTGAATTGTTTATAGCTTCGTAAAAAAAAAGCACTGTTACCATTACGAATTGTTTACAATATAACAAGTTGCTGGTAGATGGAGGAATAATTATTCTATTACTCCAGGAAAACGTCAGTTTTAGTGAGTTTCACGTTGTAATGACAGGTAATAACTGTAAACATCAAAATGCAAAGCTCAGCCAGTCAAACTAAAGGCGCATCTCCTGCGACCTGTTTTCGTGTTCGACGAACATCGAACAGTGAACAGTGAACGATAAAGGGGCGTGGTCTACGTGTTTTGAGTGTTTTTATTCGTCAAAACACGTAGACCACGCCCCTTTCTCATTCACTGTTCACTGTTCGATGTTCGTCGAACACGAAAACAGGGCGCAGGAGACACGGCTTAATAGTAAAGCACCTCTCAGTCCGTTATTGAAGTGAATTCGCTACTAATTATTTATACGAACAAACCAAATCAATATCTAAATATTCCAGGGCGGCATCCCTCGCGACTGGTTACAAGGTGGCAGCGCTGAACGTGCGCGACGCGGTCGTGTTGCCCATCCAAGTCACCTTCACCAGGCACGTCGATGGTAACGACAAACTGGTAAGTTTAATTACGTAATTGTTAATCTACAAATTTTCTAAAGGATTTCAAATTAATTTGTAGTCTATATGTAATTGTTATGTGGTTGAACCATACAATATTGGTAATATCAGGATGTAAATGTAGATTAGTTTTCCTGGGTCTTCACTGAATCATTCCTTGGATGTGATGGCCAAACAGTTTAAGATTTAAATAGTTATCATTGAATCACCTCTTATGAAATTTTAGAAATGTATAGCATTGTTCATATTCGTAAGGAAGTAACTTAGTTTCTGGTTTTTTTTCAGGAACCAGTAGCATACTTTTATTTTTGGGCAGAAATTTTATTAACTTCTTTAGCAACATTTTACAAACACTAAACTTATAATACTCATATTTGTTTCAGATCAAGAGGACATTATTCGGCCCCATGAATCCTTACCCACAAAAGAAGGTAATCACTTTCAATAAACACACAGATGATTTCGGCTTCCACGTCAATTATGCCGAGTTAGACCATATTCCCTCTAATGAGCTCCAATACGTTGGTACCTTGAACCTTAGCCAAGTTGTACTGAATGGTGTCGGTGCAGCCTTAGCTAAACACACCGGTGAAAATGTTGAACACAAAGGAATCAAAGCACATTTCAATATGGATGACTCCGGTTTACTAAACCTGGTCAATGTCGAATTTGTCGCTGAAAAGGTTGTTGACGAAGACGAAGATCAAGATAGCACATTATCTAAAATAGGAAGCACTATCAGCAAACTCTTTGGATCAGATTCCGAAACCCCTGAAAAGGTTGAAGAGAAACCTGAGGAGAAACCACAAGAAGAAGAGGCAAAGAATGATACAAAACCAGTTAACCAAACAGAGGGCGAGAAACAGAACGCCACTGAACCAGAAACTAAGCCCAAACCTAAGATTCTTGTACTTAAGGAGCCAATCAAAATTGAGGAAGAATTTCTAAACTTGCAACCCCTTTCACCGGAACAGTACAAGACCTCTAAAGCTAAAATTGCCGAATTGAACATGATTGATAAGAAACGCATTGAAAGAGAAACTGCTCTCAACAATCTTGAAGCTTTCGTAGTAGACGCCCAAATGAAAGTAGATATGGACGAATACGCTGAATGCGGTACTAAAGAACAGATTGAAGAAATTAAGAAACTGTGCAGTGAAACATCTGAATGGTTATACGAAGATGGGTATGAGGCAGCCACGGAATTATTTGAGGCCAAACTGGCCGCTCTGAAGGATAAGACTAGCCCAATCTTCTACAAACACTGGGAACACAGAGAGAGGCCCGACGCGGTCGCCTCCATCCGCAGCATGTTGAATAGCTCTAGGGAATTCCTCAAAATGGCGAAGAACTTCACTAAAGACGCTAACCCTGACAAAGACGTGTTCACAGACGTAGAAATTAGCTTATTAGAGAAGAAGATTGATGAGACTACCACTTGGCTCAGCACCTCCATCAAGGAGCAAAAGGCTCTTAAAAAGAACGAGGACATCAAACTGACAGTCGATAGCATCAGGGAGAAGATGGCGAATTTAGATAGAGAGATGAAGTATCTGTTAAATAAGATGAAGATATGGCGACCAAAGAAACCAGTCAAGAAGGAAACTGAGAATAAAACTGAAGAAACAGTTATTGAACCAGAAACTGAGACTGGAGAAAAAGAAGAGAAAGTAGAAGAAACACTAGAAGAGACCCCAGCAACTGAGAAACAGAATGAGAGTGAGACTACAGAGCCTCCGCTGCAGCTCTCTGACGGCCAAGATGAACATTCCGAGTTATAATCACGTGTGGAGTAACTTAATGTATTAGTTTAATTTATTTTTTTATTTAAATGACTGTGTGGCTTGTTTGTTTTTTGTATGTGGAACTGCGAACTGTCCGCTTATTTGTATATCGTTGCATTTAAGTCATTAATCCATCCATTTTTTTACCTATTTTACCTTAGTTCCTTCTAGGCTTTTGGGATTGACTAGTCTTAGATCCCAACACAAGAGATTCAGATTCACTAGTATAATATGTATTTTAAGTACCACCCTTCCTTGATCAGGCTAAGCTGGCTTTCCCTGATACATTTTGTTGGTGGTTATTATTATTATTAGTTTATTCTTCTTTGACAGAAGAAAACATTTTGGAACGATCTCACATTCACCCGATCCAATTAATCTAACCTATTCCATATTTATTATCGATTTTTACTAATGTTACAAGAACTTCATTCCCCCCCATCTACACAGTTTGAAGTGTATAATTTATTTCCCATTAAATTGTTATAACTTTTCGTTGCCGAAAACGAACAAGCCACTCAAATGGAACTACAATTAAATCTCAAATCAAGCGTTGGCCGCCTTCCACACTGAAAGAATTAAGAATAATTTTGTTGTCTTCGTTTTTAAATTGTACTTTTTTAACAATGAGCGGCTTCTCTCTACGTTAGCAGTGGCCCCAGTAGTAGCGGACGCGAGAGTGGAATATATTTATTATTGTACCTAAACTTTATGTGATATATTAAAGGCTATAAGTTTGTGTGAGTGTTATACTGTTTTTCTACTACAGACACAGTGTAAGCACAAATTGGAACGAACATAATGTTCTATTAGCTCTGTCATGAAATTAGTTATAATCTAAGTGATTTGTGTGTAAATCTATGTACTATGTAATCATTTGACAGGATTGTGTGCGATAAAATATATATTATGTACCGTTTTTCTTAGACTTCTCTCTCAGGTATCTATGCCTTTATTAGAATATGAACTGAGTAGGATAAATGTACGGTGGTGCGGACTTATCTAGTGAGCTATAAGCCAAAACTTATGAACAACATCACATCAACCGAAAAACCAAACTAAAACCACTTAAAGTGTGCCTTTATTTTCTGAAAACCATGTGTCAAAGAAAGGGACCTAAGTAGTTATACGTAAAAACAATAGGCTTGTAATCACAACATCGCTGTTTTTTTTAAATTTGTAAACGCATTTATTATGCAATGTAAGATGCGTCCGCGCCGTCGCGTGTGTCTGCGAAACACGGAGTAGTGAATACATGGAGTGCTTATGTTCGATGAATTACTTTTGTAGCTGGATAAAACACCTCGTATGTTATCGCGACGGTCGTTTTCCTACCACCAATTTGAACGCATTAAGGCCATGTTGTTTCATCTTACAGTTACGTATCTGTAACCGTCAAATATGGCGGCTTGTATGACAATTTCATACTGACTTAACGATTACGTACTGACTTACGAATACAGATGGTTTGAAGCAACCCGCCCTAAGTATACGACCGATAAGTGCCTCCCGAGCTTCGTTTATGGTAGAATCACTTCATTTATTCACCACTCCGTTCTGTGAACTTTTGAGATGTGTCGGTATTAGTGAAACAGTGTGCGGACTTAGGTCATACAATTGTAACATTTTAAATGAACCCAGCTGCAAATGGAAATAAATTATACATGAATGAACTTATTGACGTTTTATTTCACCTGGATATAACTCCTTTTGCAAGTTTCTTGGACGTTGTTAGGGTGCTAAGTTCGTTTTGGCAAAGCTTTGGTGTCAGACAAGACACCAGCTCGCATGCTGCTGACATGGTCAATGTGCATGTGATGTATTATGGCACAACCACCATTTGTCGTTCCCCGTATTGGGAGACCGATGGAAATCGGGCTAACGACAAAGGTGTAAAATAATGAAAAATGTCGAGAACGCCTATCCTCGAATAAGTTTGTCCAGCTTCGTCGTCAAGTTCTATAGACACCCAAATCGCCATTAATAAATAATCCCACTATATTTGCGCGGGTTGTTGTAAGTTGAAATTAGTATCAAAATACCAAGGTCTACGATCCCCTAGGTGTAAAAAAAAAACAATTTCTCTAAGTCGACGCAATTAAAAGATACGGCCATTTACCTGTCACATAAATTATTTTGACACTCGCAAACTCATCCATCAAAAATAAGGGTACATTATACAACATGAAATTTTAGTGGTTGTTTTCCCGCAGCAGAACGATTTGCCCTAAGTAGTACTATCGAAACAGAGTTAAATTTTAATAATTACCAGAAAAAAAATTTTTTTTTTTTCAAATTCCACGTTTTTAAAACGGTCTAAAAAGTATATGTTTTTTTCTGGTAATTATTAAAATTTAACTCTATGTTTCGATATATGTGCCGCGGGAAAACAACCACTAAAATTTCACGTTGTATAGGTACCAAAAACCCGAAGGAAGCGCTTTGACTCCACTTTCTTTGTGAATACCGCCATAGTAGAATGCGCTACCGGAGTGGGTGTATCCCGATTTTACCTACAATCTGGGTGTCTTCAAGTCCCGAGTGAATCGGTTTCTTCTAGGCAAGAGTGCGCCATCGTAAACCGCATCATCGTGAGATGGCGGTCAAACGCAAGCCTTTTATCAAATACCTAAATAAAAAAAAACCGGATGAGTGCGAATAGGACTCGCGCCCTGAGGGTTCCGTACAAACTTAAATATGTTTGTAGATACCTATAGGTATCATACAAAATAAATCATTCCATTAGAAATACGCAATAGCGTCATCTATGAGTAAGCTGTCGCTATTACATGCTCTTTTCTTTCTAGTGGCGTCATCTATGAGCAGATGCCTTGGACTTGCCACGGACAGACGGACGGCAAAGTGATCCTATATTATAATGGTTCCGTTTTTTGCTTTTGAGGTACGGAACCTTAAAAAGATCTTACCGTAATCTAGCATTTGTCTGCGTTCCCTAAACACAAGTATTTACCGAGGGAAAACTAGTAGCAACACAATTTCACGGTTTGCGCTTCCACAGAAGGCTTTCTTTACACCTTTGTCTAAAGTAAATATTGAACGCAAAATACACTTGAGGAAACCTGAGTGTTCTCACAGCAGCTATATACCCTATTATGGTACTGTTCAATACGTTATTGCATTCTGTATTTTGGTCTTTATTTCAAGAAAATGGGAGTTAAAAGCAGGGATGTTACGAAGGTGGTTTTATCGGAACTCAAATCGGAGTCGGAGTTTTTAAATTTGGTTTGTTGGAGTCAGAAACGGAATCGGACTCGGAGGCAGAGTTGGAGGTGGTGGCAGAACAGGGCCCCAATTCTGCTATTGCAATTGTGTATGAATGGTGTCATAATGACACCATAACGGTCAAAACCTAAGCGCTCATTGGCTTAGAGTAAAGTCAAAAGTCAAAGTCAAAAACATTTATTTCAATTAGACCATTTACAGGCACTTTTGAAATGTCAAACAATATTACAATAGTTGTCAGTCGGTTTGTCCGTTAGTTGAAGCTAGTTGTGGATAGAAGAAGATAGTCTACTATCTGTTTCGTCATTGGTCAAAACGATGTCATTGAGAGACCATTCTGACACGATTACGACAATTGCATTATTAGACTTGGGCCCCAGGCCTCTTAAATTTCAATTACAATATAATTGAAATTATTGCCGCCGTGCGCCGCCGTCGCTATCCGCTATGCTTCGACCTCCGATTTAAAAGTATCGGAGCCGAAGTCCGAACCGGAGGGAGGTATAATATCAATCGGAGCTGGAGTCGAAGCTCCGTAACATCCCTAGTTAAAAGTTTTTAAGGACAGTAGTGGCCAAACGTAACGGCTTGCGTAGGTTGTGGATTCGAATCCAAGCAGGCCCGCACTTTGTGCGATTTAAGGTAAAAAGTTTTTACCTTAAATCGTACAAAGTCATGCCGGTTAAAAACGATGGGGAATAGTGCGGAAACCGGCATTTGCTAAAACCAAAAATTCGAAGACATGTGACATCCACCGACCTGCACTTGGGCCCGCGTAGTGGATTACGGCCCACTTCCTCTCACAGAGAGGAGGCCTGAGTCCCAACAGTGAGAACACTGTGGGCTGTGTTATGTTATGTAAATTAATATCATCGTTCCAAGAATTATCTTTTAGGAATTTCATCTGCGTAAATGTATTTTGTACTTACATAGAAGCTTGATTTGACATTAAAATAACCAAGTGATTTAGGGTAGTTTCAAAACATGCTTCAATCGTTATTGGTTTGTAATTGCCGTAATTGGTACACATTTTATTTTATAATTGAGATACGTCTAAAGCGATCAGCAGGTAACGCGAATTGACTAGCCAAATTAACCAAAGTACTTACGCTAATTGAGGGTGAACTGGGTAGTAAAGGCAATGTATCGGAATTTTCTTTTCAAAGAATCTTTTGTGCCCTAGGTATACCTACCTACCTACGTAAGTAAAAGGTTTTTTTTTTTACTTTTTCTTCTTATTTCTGCGTCTTGTTTACCTATTTAAAAGTCATGTATATTTTTCAGGGATCTACGGATTTGAAGATCGTGAAAAATTTGAAAATGTAGGTAACTAAGTCAAGCATATTTTTGAAGTAATTTTTGTACTATGGTATTTTGCACCACGCTCATAGTGTAATAAAATTACTTTTTTATAATTAATTATAAACACTGCTATGCTTTTATTGCTTGTAGAGACAATTCAAACAAATCTGTCTCCAGAAATTCTTTCTATATCTTAATCTGGCTTTGACATCGCAACTATTTATCAAGTCTTCGAGTCTTACAAAATTTCTCGTCGAGCCCTCATGTCTCGGACTTGATGGCATCTCAAACAAATTTTAAATCATACAATATCTTGACAGGCACCTAAAGCCCCATTACCAGTAACTTGTTTCAAAAGAGCTTTTGTTTTTTTTAAGTCCCGAAGGAAGAAGTCGGCGCCCGCGCCGTGCACTGGCGCCTTTCTTCGAGTGAGCGAGACAGCTATATGTAATTATATACCACGTTGAAGAGAGACAAAGCAATAGCATTCCGCGTCATAGACAAGCCAAATGAATCCAGTTTGCTTGTTATACGCCGGTCGTTCGGGTGTGTGCTGCTTTAGTATTTTTTTGACAGTGATGTAAACAATTAAACTTGAATTTTTCTGTGAATCAACACATTCTTATAACACGAGTGTCGATAAGAACATGTGTTGAAGTAAGTTTTACACAAGTACCAGCGGATTTTGGTGGGATTTTTGTTTGTAAAGGTAAGAATAACTAAGAATGCAGTCGATTCCCTCTCGCGTCCCTCTTGGAGGAATGCAATGCACCTCGCTCTGCCCAGGCGCACCTTGCGAGTCTATCGAATTTTCCATCCAATCGATACTAAGTAACACAATATTTGGCGTTTTTGGTTTTAACCTGAGCCGCGTATTTCGAGATTTAACGTTATAAATCTGAGAGGACACAGATGTCATTGTATTGTTTTCGTAAACAAACATTATATTTATGTATTCCGAAACATGTGCACCAGTTTCCGTAATTACTACCCAGAAAAAAAAAAATATGCGAGTGAACACGTTTAAAATTATTTTAATGTTAATTATGAAGGGTGGGTAGGTTGGGGTATTTTAAACCACAAGACGTTAATGTTGATTAATATATTCTAAATATTAAGGATTCGTGAATATTTTAAAGAGTTATTCGTAGCTATGATAATGTAAATTTCTGCCTCGTTTAATCTAAATGTATTATGCAGAAGGTTAGAGGTCAAGTGACCAAATAAGTGCACGCTTATCGTTTGTTGCTTCCTGTGAAATTGAAAGTAGTTTTGTTTGTCTTTCATTCATAGATACCTACTGATAAACTGTTCGAGATCATGTAAGCCGAAGTTAAAACTAAGTAGGTACATAATACGCGTGTCGTTTCACTTTCAAAACAGACATGAACTGTCATGTGTAGGGTTCAAAAGTTTGTAGCTACATGCAGCTATACTAAATTTGAATTAAACTGGCAATTCGTTGCCACCGTTAGTATCAATAATTCCTATATCTTTCGTAGAATACACTTTTCCGTAGGTCCCGGAGTTGATCTCTTACTATCCACCTTTGACTTTCTTCCTGCCTATCTATTATGTACCGCCACGCCGCGTTATATCACCGCGAGAACTGCCAATTTGTTTGCGAACGTTCGAGGGAAAATCTCACCGTGACATTGATTCCTCGAACGTTCGCAAACTAATTGGCAGTTCAAGCGGCGCGGCGTAGAGAATATAGCGGCGTATTGCTGACAACATAATAGTTTCGTCATCAAGTGCCGCAAGGCAGTAATAAATATCGCTTTAGTCCGAATTAACATGCTAGATTACTATGTCAGATCCAGACGCCCCAAGGAATCAATTCCGAATACTAATCCTGTTATTGATAGCGTATATCGCATTGATTTAGCTGTATGCAATTGGACTGTGTCACTTGAAGTTAGAAGTATATATTTGGGCCAAAAGTGGCCAACAATATCTACATCTGGGCCCCAAGTATCCAATTGTCAATACCTTTGGTCATTGGCTTAGGTTTTGACAGTTAAGAAATCATTATGAGACCATTCTTACACAATTACAATAGCAGACTTGGGGCCCTGATCTCCGTACCCCGTATTTTTTTGTATAAAGAAATCAGCTTATAATTTATTAAAGTCATCTTTGCGTCTTTCCTTGATTTCTGGAATCCTATCATTCGATAATAATCAATATTGTGATTAATATAACTGCGTTGAATTCATTCCCGGTTTCCGTCAACCCTTCAATTAGATACTATCTACTTAATAGTCCCGAGCGGCTTAAGTCTTGTTCGAGATGAGAATACGGCTTTAATTTCCGGATATCACGCAAGATGATATTATTAACATCTCCAAGTTCTACGCCCTTTGAAATTGGGAGGTTATATAGTGAAACAGGTATTTTAGGCCAAAGCACTTTCGTTACGAAATCGGCGTGAAAATCGTAGGTGGGCGAAATAGTAGTCAGTTTTGATGCACATCATCGAACCATCTTGGGTCAGTTCATTAAAATGTTCTCGTTTAAGCACCTCTTTTGATGGATGGGTTTCTCGGCGATTGGGTATGATTAATAATACAGTAGTTGTATCGTATATTATTAACTTTTTTAACGGCGTCTGGTAGTTAATTGATTTGTATCATTGCACTTGTCTAAGTCTATCTAGACTTAGACAAGTGCAATGATAGAAATCGTTATTGATGTTGAATTGTCTTTATGCTATGAAAGTGTTTAGATCTAGCTTGGTTTTTCAAAATTCTGTTGTTTTTCGCTAAAGCGTCTGTTGCTTATTAATTTTCCTTTTCATAAACATGACTGCACACTACACAGTCTATGAAAGGAAAAATCTCGTATAGTTCAACATATGACCGCGCTAATTAGCCTGATATAGCTTTAATTTCAAAATGCAAAATATGTCAGACATTCATTTTTGGATCCTACGATGTTAAACAAAAATACTATCTGGCTGGCTGCCAATTTATTTGGATAATCTAGGTGTACCTACTGAGAGTGCATACGTTGTATGTTGTATTGCTTTATTTGTAATAATTTCGCATACAATAGAATATACCTAATTGTACATACGTTTCGTACGTCCAATTACAACTCTGGTAGTGTTTACCGAAATAATATACAGAATTTTGTGTGAAAGGATAATTTTAAAAGCTTTTTCTCAAACAAAATAGGAAAATCATGAAAAGGATGCAAGATTTTTATTTGAGTTCAGATTAAATGTTATGTTGGTTTTGGTATTTATAAAAACGCTCACTTTTTAAATATACTGACTTGGGGTGTATTCGGGTAAATTATTTATCGGAGACGAAATTTCCAGTTATTGAAAATTACTTGGTGCAATGCAGCTTTATATGGAATCATCTGCTTTTGTAAAAGCTTATCCGGTTGAAATTATTCCTTTTTGAATAGCTGGTTTAAGTATTTCCTACTGGCTCTCATAATAATACGAGTTATTTCGAAATATTCGGAATCATTTCTCATTGCTGATGTTCGAAAAAAAATACATGTAACCAGCTATTTATCATAATAATTTTGTAGTTTTATAGGGTAATTTAATTTGTGTTACACTGCCGCATTTTTTAAGCAAAAATAATACAAATATGATATAGGTAATGTATTACGATTATAACGCACGTAACTCCAAATAATTTTAAGATACCTATTTTATGTTAATCTTGCTTTCTTCTAGTCTTGGTGATATCTTCGGTCCTTCATGCATTACCTACACCAGTCAATCATGTTTGCTACTAGGTAGGTATACCTAGCAATAAACTGCGATTTGTTGAGATTCTGGCTATCATTAGCTGAAGTGAGGATTCAACAAAGAAACCATTGAGATCCTTGCACATTATTCTTCACGTGATTTTAATTGGTCACGTTGAATAAAGGTATTGGCAAATATACCAAATGCTCAATGATGTAAGGGTTATTTTTATCTTTTTGATTGGTCGCTTGATCCCAATATTGTGGAGCCATACATAACCAGTAATAAAGTAGGTACGGACGATGATAAATCATTACGAACACAGTTGATAAGAAGATGCGTACGTGATTTCTGAGACATAGCGTCTTCCACAAATAAATCTTTGACTGTTTAAAAAAAATTGCACAGAATAGTTTTTATGAGTTTACATAGAGTAACCATATCAAGATAACTGTGATGTCTATTAAACAAAAGTAGGTATTTGGGTCGGTATAGGGACCTATATAGCCTTTATTGACATATTAAGAATCGTGTTTAAATAACTGCCTTTCATCTATCGTTGCGGTAAAGCGATTGTCACAGAGAATCCATAAACCTAGTTACTTGGGTACCTTATTCGAGGCTGATATAACTATACATAATATTCAGCGTCCATTGTTGCTCAGCGTGGCGCACTGGAAGTCCCACATTCCTACGGTCGGCTGATCCCCACAACACGTCAAATTCCACGATCACAATTTTAATTGGTGTCTAAAATTTGGCCGGTACAACTGGTATTTTAGGAATACATTACTAGCTATATCCCACGATTTGTTCCCTTCACTATTATCATCAAGGCATAAATCAACGTTGAGTACGCCTACTTGCGACGCCAGGGGCACGATTTCAATATAACCATGTAGTTAAAAGGTTAATAAGAATGCACTAACTGACGGCCTGTGCTTGTGTGCCTTGACGCTTCATTTCTCTGTTGTGCTTCACAAACATTAGTGAGTCGCCGCGAGATAAACGGGTTATTTGAAACCAGTGTAACAGCGACACAGACGCCATAGAACGAAGGGATTTCACATTTTATTAATGTGATTCAACTGCCTCCGTACTGGAACATTCGTCTTGTAACTTGACGGCAGAGCAACATCCGCTGTATTTTTGTATCAATAAAATATTATGTTTTACGGCTCAGATTGGGTTCATAACTGAATTCATAAATACTGATGTTACATGGACTTTTTCAATGAGAAAATCGTTGAACGTAGGTAGTTATAGTTACTGTCTTACTTTGTATGAAGCTGACATGTTTTTTCTCTAAGAATATGATCGAAGAGAGTTATTAGTCTCCAGAAAAGAAAATAGATCTCAGTACCTATTTAGCATCGAGGAAGTATTTGATTATTCCTGTTGAATGATCAAATGCTATGTGGCCCACTTTTGTAAATAGAAAATATCCACTCTCTTTCAATTACCTATTGCGAGGATGCTTTTCACTTATTTTTATTGGGAAATGGGTATGCGTTGGACATTTGGTTTCATAGAAGTCGACGATGGATGCTGTTAAAAGCTGAACACGTTCTTTTTTTAACCGTTTGTCCTTTCTACCATAGCGAAAAATATTTTTAAAATACTTCACTCTTGCAGTTGTTGGCAGAGGCGTATGATTATTTTTATTTTAATAAAAATTTAAAATAACACTTCATCGTATAAAAGTTTTTTTCTGACTGACAAATGTTCCCAACCTCCCCACTGTTATTAAAAACAATTAAAAACATTTTATAAGCTTAAAATACCTCGTCAACAAAAAGTATACCTGTAGGTATTTAAAATTACTTTTATCAACATTGGTTTGCCGTCTTCGATCAAACTGGGTATAAAAAGTGGTCTTTCAAGATTGCGCCTTAATGTTTAAGTTGAAGGATGCAATCCCTAGTTTTTGTGATCAGTGATCTAATTTATTCGAACATGGACAGGACATATTTAGACACGTCATGGCTGTAAATGTCTTGCAACAATTAATAACAAGTTAGGTAGGCTCATTGTAGCTACTAGCTAGTAGGTACATTTTTGGTTACAGCTCACGACTTGCTGTTTAGAGGCGCAGTTACCTACTTAAAATGTCATTGAGGCGAATTAATAAATGATGATTAGTTATTAGTACGTGAGATGAAAACAATATACTTATTGAATAAATTAATTGTTAGAGCTACTAGAGTTGTAAGATGTTTTTATTTGTTTTGATTTAATAATATTAAAATACCTACTGGGATTATGTGGGCAGCAATACTGCAGATGTCGCAATCTAAGTCTTAAAGTGAGGATTTTTCTGTAATCCCATAAAAAACAGCACAAAGAATATTTACGGACCACATCACTCATTGTAGCCACTGATTGGTAGACAAAACGTCCAATATTTCCAAACCATGTTTTAGGAAAAAGTACCATTGCTCCTGGAACCATTTATTTTCCAAGGACTTAGTATCTACATTTGTATCAAAACCGCTACATCCTACAACCCCCATTCCCCCCCAGTCTCGTTAATGAACCACGTGCACTCTCTTAAGCACGTGCTACTTATAACAATGGCTTGTGCAAAAAAGATCTTAATCGAAGTATTCGACATCTAGTTCCTATTTCATGGTGGTCTCGTAGAACGTGGATTAAGTAGGTGCTTGACCTCATGCGCTCGCTTTAATAACCATCTATAAAGGAGCTTTTTTGTTAATGTTAGAATTGAAATAAATTAGTAGGTATTTATATTGTGTTCATTGCCGAAATCAATGTTCGGAACCAATTTTGGTATAAAATCCAATAATAGGTACATTCTCGATATTCGATGCATAAGAATTTCAGGAGAGAGAAAGATAAAATTCACTTTTCTATCAGAAGGCCGACTTCATTAACTTATGCATTTCCTTAGTGGATAGAGACAGGAAAATCAGAGTCAATGTAACAATCCGGTAAATTGAAAACGGCTGTTTAGCATATCTTTTTCTATTAAAGTCATGTTAAGCGGCCGTTTTCATTTTTTGGGACTGTTAACTTGGCGGTGAACTTGGCCCTAAATGACAGCCGCGCTGATCGATCGATCTGCGAGGTGAAGCTGCGCTTGCCGCGGTCAGTCCGTGGGTGTGTGACCGTTCTTTATACATCGAGACCCCTCCGTGCCTTGGAGAGCATGTTAAACAGTCGGTCCCGGTTGTCATAGGAATATCTTTGACAGTCGTTACGGGTAGTCAGGAGCCCGGAGGGTGGTCCCCGACAGTTACAATCTGGGTATCTTCAAGTCGAGAGTGAATCGGTTTCTTCTAGGCAAGCGTGCTCCATCATAGACCGCATCATCACTTAACATCAGGCGAGATGGCGGTCAAACGCGAGCCTATAATTTAATAATAAAAAAAACAGCCCAAAAGTCTGACAATAGGTCTAACTTTCGAATACGGGTATTTCCCAATAATTGGGTTGTGGAGATCAGATGGCAGTCGCTCCACGTAAAATATTAATATTGGTTTATTCCCATATGCCCCCTTCGAGCTTGCCACCGGGACTGTGTAGCCTTTTGAGACCATTTGTTCAAGAATTAAAAGAACCTTTTCAATAAAACTCGAGTGCACATTGACTTTTTTGCAAGCATAAAAGTATAGTAAGTACCTATTAATATTGGAACTCATTTCGATCTTTATCTTGCGGCAATTGCAATGTTAATTACACGTTTGTAATAACCGTTATCATGTTATTACCAGACTACCGTTTAATTATAAGTAATGCTTTTGACCTGTCGGTGTAGTTTGATTGTATATTCCAAGAAGTCGGTTAAAAATAGGCATACTTACCTACTTAGCCCAGAACTATTATGCGAAAAATTATATCGCCCAACGCTCATGTACCTACCGCTATCGCTCCCGCTCCGCTCTCACTGGTCGCTCTTGCCCTCGCCAAGAAGCTGTTGCGTCCAGTTGCGTCGCGATCCAAGAACGCTAGCTCTAGAACGGTGATACCAAACGGAGGTACGGTCCAGACAAAAGAACATAATATCTGGACACAGCTTTAGTGTTTAGGTATTTACGCCAAACGATAATTTAAAAATGTACCCCTGTAGGGCCCCTGAACGTCTCCATATATTAGATTTCATCGCCCCGCTACCGCTTCCGCTTCCGCCATGCTGTCGTCCCGCTTTCGCTACCGCTTCGGCTCCGCTATCGGCCTGCTTTTGCTGATAGTCATGAACGGGGCCTTATTGTCGTATATAGGTGACAGTTCAACCGTATGTAATACATTATTGCTTTTATTTAACCACTCAAAACGTAAGTTTAAAAGATGTACAGAGCCGCGAGTAAAGAACACTTCAGTCGCGAAGTACGGAAATAAAATACGAAGGAAAATATAAACACCTGTCATAAAAAGACTATGTAAATGTTTATAATTCTTCTTTCAACGTCCCTCCAACATTTATCTTCTTTTAAGATCATTATCATTACATTGTAGCCTGCAAAACGACTGCGCGCCTATTCCGAAAACATTCGCTTGATAATTTTACATTCAAGTGGCGATTACGTAAACTGTATAGGCTTATTATTCAAAATAGGCAACGGTATAGATAAAATTATAGGAGGAATATGTAAAAGAAAAAAATGGACGAAAAAATACAGCGTAAAGTATCTGTGAATGTGAATATCTGTGTTCATAGTAATAAAGACGTATTTTTGTTACTTTAGGACCTTCGTAATACTTACTGGTAATACTAGGACTATATTTCAGATGGTAAATAAACTTTTTGTCTGAATAAATACGTAGCGAACCCATTTCTTTTAAGCCGACTGCTCCATAAGTAGGGTAATGTTTTGTATAAAGTACATGTATATATATAAAGTACATACTTATCACGAAGACTTTTTGTTGGAAAAGCGGACGAGAAACAAAGCATAGGTAGGTACATTGCAACAGAAAATGATAAATGGATGACTGAAATGAATAAACAGAGATATAAAGCCAAGAGATCGTCGCATTCTTGCAATATAGTACAATAACTTGTCAGTTGCTTTGTGTAAATCAAAGTGGATGCCAAAGCTTGCCCTCAGCGCAGCTTGTTAAAACAATTGTGCCAGTGAAAGGTAGTCCAAGCGGCTTTCTTCCCATTATGAAGGTTATTTTTATCAAAGGCCGACATCTATGCCCTTCACAACACGACAAGATAAACAATGGACTGTGAATTGTGATATAATCTGAGAGTGCGCGAGGAAGCTGTAACCAAAACCACAGGTTGGTGCATTATACGTTGACAAATAGGTATTTGTACCTACCAATATTCTAGAGTCTAGACGATAGTTGTACCTACTTAAATTCTAGACGTTTTTCGGAATAAAATATGCCTACGTGTTAATAAATTTAGAGTATAAGATATCTCCCTTTCAAATTTCATCCAAATCCGTCTTGTAGTTTTTGTGTAAAAGAGTAGGTAACGAACATCCATATATTCTCACAACAAGCAGTCAGGAATCTAAAAGTGGCGTTGCAGAAAAAGTTGGCCAAATATTCCTCAAAAACAGATGTGTAATATTCTGCTATACCGATCTAAATAAATTTTAGAAATGGCTAGATTTTGTTTGTTTTCAACATTAATTACTTCATGTGCTCGAGTAATTTTGGGAAAATAACTAGTTACAAATTTTCCTAACATCTACATACATACGACATGATTTACATACGCTCTCAGTAATATCCTGGTGAATGTTCGTTGAGTATTCAACTCGTTTTAATTTTATGTTGAAAATCATTTTTTAAAAAAAGCTTATATAACGACCACTAGCCAGCTCCATCTTGAGAGCCTGGACATCATCTAGGTTTAAAGTAGGTAGTTGTCAAGGCAAATCCAACGCGCCCAAACACGATGGAATTTGAGGAGTTCCTATAGCCACCTCTCGGCTCCATCATGAGACCACCTCCATGGTACCATATTATTGTACGTCATCAAAGTTACTTATAATATGCGTTCCTTTCAGCTCAATCGGCCTAAAATTATGTTGCAAGATTTGGCCCCCACTAACAGGGCAAGTTAATAAAAGCTTGTAAAAACAAATAACGAGTGTGACTGATCTATCCACATTTCTATGACCAGCCAGTGTAGTTTGAACTATTATTGTTTCGTAAGCGTCTACCAATTATTTGTTAGAAATGCTTTTATTGAACTTGTTAGGTACTTAGACAATCTTAATTAGTGAAACGCGTGTTTCAAAAGATCACGTGCAAGTAGATAATAATAACGTTTCGATATCCAATAAATAGATATAAAGTATAAAGTTTAGTTTATTTCTCTCATAAAGGTACATTGTTATAGTCGTGTATTTATACAATTTTGCCTTATGCTAGAGCCTTTGTGAGAGCTGGAATCTGAACTAGGTTCGGAACCTTTATGACAGATCTCCAGGCATCACACCCCTTTAAACATTAACATATTGAACGGCAGCTTAATTTAGATTATACATAATACTATTAGCAGACAATATGTATTGGATTAATAGTTAAGACTAGCAGAATGATGTTTGCGTGGTGACTGGCTTCGTATATTGAAAGCTGTACTTAAGTCTCGGTTAATTATGTTATTTTGGTCAACGATCGCAACAGTTAATTTGTTTAACTGGCTTTCAAGTCGATTAGGATTTACCTAGCTGGCGTTTCAGTATTTAGGCAGCGACGGTCACAATTAGCTGAGTAGGTATATGTATACATATTTTAATTGTACATACTTACTTATTTATGTATAAAAACATACAGGCTACAATAAAAAAAACTTAAAATTTTTAACAAAGTAGAAAAAGAAGTCAGGAATTCAAAAAAAAATTAAGATGATTAATTTCTCTCCATTATTTCAAATCATCTAAAGTTAGTATTGAAGCTGTCTTACAAATCAATAATGCCAGTGTCCAAAAGCGTTTGTTTTGAAATTGGATCGCATGTCATCGATTTCCGCGCCCCCCTCTCGGGACCACACACCGTATAGTTCCGGGTACTTGCCCAGTTCGTATTACCCGCAACGCAAATAGGGCTAGCAAGCTGGTTTTGGTCTTAGGTTTTTTGAGTTGAAACTTGCTGTGCCACTTAGGTGTGTAATGTTGAGAATTCAGCAGAAAACATTTAGAACAAAATTTTAATTTTTTAAGGTTCAAAAAATATATAGACGTCACGTCACGTCTCTAAGTTTCATAGTTCCAGGAGCAACATTAGGATCAAACGCCATTTGAAATGTCTGAGAATATCATAGCGTAAAACTTCTTTAAATTACCTCTCAAAAAGAGGCAACCCTAGTACGAATTGTACACATGGTGATCGATGCACTTAGAGACCTACGAGTTTAGAAATGGGCAAGTGACAAAATGAGGAAGTGTTCCGTTTTAAGCGATCCGATGTTTGAAATACCCTCCAGGATATTAGTCCAACAGTGTAGACTATCCGTAAAGTTTCTCTTGTATGAGTTCCGGTTTTAGAGAGAAACATTTTCGATTTGTTGAGTAACTGAGTCACTGTTCACTAGCTAGAAACTAAAAGTGTATTAGAGCCTTCTATTTTATTTAGATAACTGTAGGACGTAGGTGAACACTGACATTTAAATCATTGTGTATTTTGCAGCTTTAGATCCAAAGTGCCCGAACAGAATACGTGAATTCACATTAGCATCGAGAATACCCTGCCGCATGTGGTTCAATAATTCAAATAGTTTAAATTACCCATGCAAAGGTGTAGAAACGTGGCTTAGTCTCAAAGAAAAGAGCTAAGATAAATAGAAGGTATTACACCTGACATACCAGAGCAAAAGTGTAAAACCGGCAGCAAATTCTTGGAAAATTCCCCTTTGTTGCATTCGCTAGCTACCTTTCGTCGCACGTAACAGAAAGTGCAAATAAAGAGGTTCTTGTTGTATTAAATCTTGTGAAAAGATAAAAATGAGTCTTTAAAGTACATAGTTTATACAATTTAATTAACATTTTGATAAGCTGACAGTGTGCTCGTGTTCAAAGTGACGTATGTTTGTCGACTTACTCGGGTTTGTTCTTCGATAATGAGTATTGACCCGGTTCATTAACTACTGCTGTTTTATCAGTTGTTTCATTTCTATGGTATGTCCTCATTATTGGCCCGCGCAGTACATTGGTGGGTCTCTATCAGAGACTTGTACAATACAGTCGTTGGGGGCATAGCTGGGTCACTGAATGTCACGGAGCTCGCACAGCAAACGGTTGAAGGGGAACTGTGGTCTGGCTTCAGATTTGATTGAAGTTTGTTCCCCAGTTCAATCTAAAACCGTACGTTATGAGAATATATGGAGCACATAAAATATCTAGTAGTTGATATCTAACGGCTGACAGTGACAAGGATATACATACCTGAAATATTTAATCCATTAGACATTGTCTATTTCAACTAAAAGGCCTGGTAAATCGTAGCCGAAACCAGACAGCAAATCTATTACAGTTCACACTCAACTGGCGACAGATATGATCATGAGTCATTGTTTCCTGGAATTGAGAATCGGGTTTACATTTTTTACCAACTAAACCTAGTGATGTGCTAACCTTGCTGTCCCAAGTAACAAATATTCAAGATTATTGAAGCATTGGGTGCAACAAGGGCGTTAGGGCACCTAAGGCCCTTTTTGCTATTATTGATTCAAATGAAGCATTCTACCATAGAGTTTCATGTGACAAAAACTCATTTCGATTAATTGATTCTAGAAGGCGTGATAGGTATTTATTGATACGGTTTTGCTATTTCTAATTTATTTTAATGTAAAAACATGTCCGAAATCAGTCAAATCAGTCAGCCTCGTCATCATCGATGACGAGGCTGATTGTTACCCCAAAAAATAGACTTGAAATAATGAAACCAAACAATTCTTGAAATCCCGGAAATCGTAATTTTCTTTTAATAATGAGTACAAATTATTACTGTGATTTACTTTTGAATGAAAATGATCCTTTTAAGTATCTAACGCTATTATTTATGCCATAAAAACCATTTAAAATATGAACGCCCAAATATTTTTCGGGTTGGGTTAGGGACAGGGGCGGATAACATGTATTCAAAAACAATATTATCTTTAAGTTTCTAACTATTAAAAAAAAAATACTAGAATCCTATAACTGAATAATGGTACTAATAAATTTAAAAGTCCTTGAGATCTATCTTATTTTATTTAGAAGTTATAATAAATCAAAAACTTTAACTTCAATTATCTCAAAACTCACTTTTCTGTGTAACGCCCTTGTTGCACCCAATGCTTCTATTTATAAATAATGGCATATTTTTTAGACAAAGAATCCCACGTTGGATAGCAATCTATCCAACGTGGCAATGCGTTAACGTTACACGTTGACAGCGATGCTAACGAAATACCTAAGTCCTAACCCATATTTTTTGCTTAATTCATTTCTGTTTTCTCATAACGTGTAAATACGGTTATAAGAAAACACGTTATACGTTCTATCGGTTTTTTATCGGATACATTTCGGAGAGTGTGCTTCAGATCTGCATGATCTAATTGCCTCCTGCCCTTTTTTCTATCGGACGGCCAGAAGCACGAAAAAGCGCCATCGGTTCATGGTTGATGTACCAAAAACCCGAACGAAGCGCTTTGATTCCACTTTCATTGTGAAAACCGCAAAACAATGGAATTCGCTGCCGGAGTGGGTGTTCCCCAACGGTTACAATCTGGGTATCTTTAAGTCGAGAGTGAATCGGTTTCTTCTAGGCAAGCGTGCTCCATTGTAGACCGCATCATCACTTAACATCAGGCGAGATGGCGGTCAAACGCGAGCCTATTATTTAATAAAAAAAAAAATCATTGTGTGTAAGGAGTTAATTTAATGAAAAGTGTAAATACTAAATATTTTCGAATAAATGTGTAAAAAGTCATAAGATTGAGTAATTAAATAAAGAGGCAGGTGCTTGCGATTCAATTAGATCTCCCAGTATTTTCTATTTATCCGAACTATCCATCTTGTCTGAATTGTCAATGTGTTCAGCTACAGTAGCTTTCCGCTTAACAATAAGTACCGGAAATTGCGTCCCTAGTGAATGCGGCGCCGACAGGTGGATGTATTAAGTAGAGATTCGTATCGAAATGCAAGAATGCCTTCTGCAATCCATTATTATTTATACTTCTTTTTATAATAATTGTTTATAAGCTTTAATGTTACCGGACTTTTGATTCGCTCGTTATGGCGATTATTGCGATCGGAATATACGGAATATATCGGGACCCAATATTATTTTATTTTATAATAAGGTCTTTAGTACCTACTTACTTTTATTCAGATATCCGATCAAGCAGTGCCAAAGAAACCATGACAGAATGATAATTTTTTTCATTTCATATTAAGACGAATAAACGCAAATACACAGACAAACTATTTTGTTTTATATTGAAAAGAGATGTTTAAAACCCGTTAAATCGTATGTCTATGTATTCGCGTTTATTCGTCTAAAGCTACTAGATGGATTATGATGCGGTTTTTACCATCATCATAGAGATTTTCTAGAGGAAGCTGGTTTACCTGTGTGTGTATCCTACCTATTATTGATTAATGAATGACATTCGCTGCATTCGGCTGGTCGCTAGTTATTTACTTATTTTTTGGAGATAATTGTTTTTAAGCACCAGTAGGTACCGAGCTATTACCGAGTCTCTCATTAAATCTGATCCAACATCCAAAGCCAGACAAGTTTTATTTTCATTATCTACTTAGACATCTGTAAAAACAGTGCCTCTGTAAACCTAGACAGTGAACTCGTAACATTTAATATTGGGGCGCGTAGAAGGCTCTTTATTTGCCGAGTTTTACTTATATACCTAAGGTCACCGGGACCTCACCAGATCAGCCAATAAAGAGTTTACATTGCTTAGGGTGGGTTGCTTCAAACCATCTGTATCCGTAAACAAGTCAGTACGTAATCGTTAAGTCAGTATGAAATTGTCGTACAAGCCGCCATATTTGACGGTTACAGATACGTAACTGTAAGATGAAACAACATGGCCTTAATGTGGTAAAACATACCTAATTTAGTTGCCAAAAGGTTGCGAAGGTCAAGCGACAGTTACTTAATTATAAAACAAGAAAGTTGCATTAAATAATAAGAAGAAATTAATCGTGTTCTCATTAGCAACTCAAGGGCATCGCAAGTTCCTGTAAACAATCGGACCTTTAGGAATTCACGGAAAAATGCTACAAGAAGATAAGAAAGTAAAATAAGTCGCACTTATCTTCATATTGTTAATAACAAAGAGAGAATTACTCCTTTTGCAGTAGGATTTATGTCGAGAGATGGACGAATGGACCTTTACAGTTGCCATGGTTTGATAAAACATTAAGACCTAGCCAAGAGTGACAGACAGGTGAGCCAAGTGCCAACAGAGCGTCAAAGGGAAATCTTATATGAAACGCACTTTAATTTAGTGATTCAGAATTTTCCGTTTCACTCAGCAAGTGTTAATTTTCAGAGTGTTGACGATAAAGCTTAATTTTCTAGTCTAGTGCCTTCAGGGCAATTTTGTACCTCGTATACTGATACCGCTCCCGAATTACCGTTCATTATATTTGTTAGAACTGTTAGAAGTTATTACGCAACGTACACACATACTTTATTCATATTGTGTGCTTAGAATTACTAACGGGTTAAAAAATTATACAATGTGATGTGAAAATGTTATATGAAAATATTTAGGTGAAAAGCGTTTAGTTGCGATGAGCTAGATCAGCGGTCGGCAACCTTTTTGCAGGAAAGCAGTCACTTATTCATAATTTTGTGTACCAATATCGATGATATTAAAAGGCCCTTATACAAGCTAATGCAATGTGCGAGTGGTTGGGGAAGGTATAGGCGCCGAAAAATTAGAAATCGTTCTAATTTACTGTATATCTCTATTAACACAATGCTAATAATGGTTTGGCTTATTGGAATGCCTCTCAAAATGGTCCATAAAATGTTCTGTGGGTCAGCGCTGGCTTTCGAGGATGTCATAGATTACAGTTTTGGCACGAAATTACAATAATTCCTAATGATAACACCTTATTTACAAAACAGTCGCAGGCTTGCCAACCGCTGAGTTAGATGAATAGTTGCCATTGATAGCTTGGAAATCGTGGTGGGTTTATGCATATTTTTATGGAAAATATATTTATGCCAAACAGTGGATCGCAGTAGGCTGCATTTGCAATTAATTGAAGAAGAAGAATTAAAAATTGCTATCACAAAAAATAATAAGTCCAACCTTTCACGCGATTGGTAGATCTTTGTTTGCGGACTACAGGGAGCCTCTTGCTTCTTATAACTTTTGTCATTGCCTCACTTTGTTAATCTCGACTTTCACCAAGATTCACTTACATACGCAGACATAAAGCCGGACTCGAACAGGAGCAGTTTTCACAAAATTATGGCATCATAGAACCGTGTTAATACCGCTTAAAACTTGCGGTAATAAAGGAGAAAAGCCGCGGCGATATAACAAAGTGTCTCGTTAACGTAATATAGTAGAATATACGCAGTACTTACTACACTTGGTGTCAGAAACTACACGTAATAAACATCCACCGCAAACATTATGAGAGCGGTTCATATCGCGAGGTCCATTTGTATTAAGAGTGTGTGTATATTGGTAGAAAGTAGTCGGGAAAGAAGATAACATTTATAGTCTAATATAGGTGTTCTAAGCTTAGAAGCTCTAGAGTACCTATAGTAGTATTGACTACTTTCTCTACGATGTAAATTAAGCTTTTAAATTGGGTAAGTAATGGTGCTCTGCTGCGCGAACTAGACTGCTTACTAAACTATACGTAAATGCGCCCTAAGGGCAGATACACATCAGCCTATCAAGATGCCATGAAGGCGTTAAACGTTCGAATCTATCGTAACGATTTTGGAATATACTTAAATAAATTATGCTTTCTGGGAACATTGTAATTTGATGAGGTTATCACGAGAAGACCATATAGAAATAGTTTTAGAAATGCTATACTATACACTTTAATTTTTTTTCTCAAATTCAATATTCAGTCCTTCTCTCCGTATTTATTTACTTGAGGCGAACTTATACCTCTTTTTACTTTATTTATTATAGTATTAGAAAAATAACGGTGAAATAACGATAGTTATTGTGTTATATTGTTGAAATGACTGCATTTTTTGTCTGAACGCCACGCCACCAGACACAATAGAAAATTTATTGTTTGTCGGTCACCGGTGACCGACACGGCGTTCAAAACATTAAAACATGCAAATTGTAAATATAATCTATTTACAATTTGCATGTTTTAAAGACTTAGATTAACTGAACTTTAAAGCTTAGCTTTGTATTTATCGTGAAATACTGATGTTTAATAGACGCTAACATCTAAATAACGAAACAGGTATAAACTTTTATGTAAATAAATGGAGTTTAATTGATTGGTCTTTTTTTTTTTGGTGGAAAGTGCGTTATCTTCTTAACCATTAGGTATATCCTATAACGTAAATGTAATGAAAAGCTCATTTCATCTCAAAAATAAAAGCAATAATATATTATGGTCGCACGTAGTGTGTGGTATGCGGGTCCACACAATTCTTTACGAGACATTTATTGAAAACAATGATGTGTCTCTACTATCCTTTTAACACCCGTGTTGTGTGTGACGGGAATAAAAGGTTTCGCTTTTATAACGAATTTAAACCTCTGTTTCATTGACGTACCCGCCTTTTAAAAGTATGCATGCAGTAAGTTTGATAGCTGTAATAAATGGGGCTTCGTTTAAAAAATACAGTAATGTATGGCTTGAATGCACCCAAATAAAGAATTAACCTTTTTCTTTATTGTGAACGTTTTATGGCGTGTGACCCTTTTCCTCAATAATAAATGCAGGCTTCAAGTATTTTATCGTCTACGGTAGAATTAAAATTAGGTCATTTGTTTACAAGGAAAAGGGGAATTTGTGTCAATTTTGGAGGGTAAAGAAGCCATAGAGCACGCCATGAGGAAAGCCAGCTGGTGTGATTCCCAAATTCTTCTTGCTGTGTGAATAAAACGGAGATTATATTACAAAGTTTAACCATCACTTAAAAAGTTAGCTGGTAACGTCTCGATAAAAAGGAAGTTATGGTTCGATGAAGACGAGGAAGATTTACTTTGACAGATGATTATAATCATATTAATCATATAAAGGCGAGGTTTATGCTGATCGGCGTCAAAGTGCTGAATGTTAGCTTATCAATATCTACTCATGACAGTCATGACCGAGGGAAAGCATATTGTACCTAGAACAATAGTAGATTGGATATGGGACAGCATTTGGCAAACTTTCACAAAATCCTGTAGGTATAGGTAGTGTGGACGAAAATATTATTTGGCTTTGGTTGTGGCTTCTTATCATCAATACTTACAAGAAAAGTTCTGATTCACTAACTTGCTGACTTATCAACGTCCAGTTTAAACACTAGGACCTACAAAGCCGAAATGTTGTGCAGAGGTTTCAGGTATAAGGCCTAATTTTTCTAATTCCCACGGAATAGGGTCCACGCAGATAGAGTCGCGGGCAAAAGCTATAGTCTTATTAAAGGTAGTCCGATCTAGTAGAAACCAATTTAAAGACATTTCCAGAATCTATTTGTGGCAATATCTTTAAAAAGCTTTTGAAAGTAATCGTTGTATTTGATCGTGATAGGTTACTCTTAGTTTTCTGCAGCCATTCGTTTTGCTTTCTCTTGTAAAATTTTAAAGGTCTTCATTCGGTTATCTGTTTTGGTTTGCTAGATCAAACCTTTCTGAAATCTACATTTTTAATTTGTTACGTCGATTACTTATCATTCATCGCTCGCTGTAAGAACGAATGATGGTAACCGAGCCATTGGTCTGTGAAGAAACTTGCAAATCAGCTTTACCTAAGCACAACATTGTAACATATAATTGCTACATAAAACTTAACCACAACGGGCCTCTTTCCTGTTTTCGGACACACCGCGAATAGAAAAACGTTACATCCTCTAAACCTTACAATGACGTCAGATGAAGGTATGTAGTGGCAAACTGACAAACAGAACACCGGCAGCCGTCAATTAGATGGCCATAAATCCGCATTTCAATAATCCTAATGCGACGCGCACGCCTGTCGAGGAAGCACTAAACCATGTCCAAAATGATTTGAATTTAGCGAGGAAACGTCAGCGGTGGACGAGTCAGTGTTGCCATACTATGTGACAGTTTAGAGTTTCTATATTCTAAACAAGAACAAGAGCCAGCCCTAAAATTGTTGGAAAAATTAATGATGTTAGACACGCTTCAGCTTTCCTTAGGGGGTAAGTGTTTCGACCGCACGGTTGTCGCAGTGGCTGAGAGATTGGCTGCTGCGCAACGTGTCGCGGGTTCGATTCCCGCATTGCACATAGGTCTGGCTGTTTGTGTATGTGAAATTTGTGTTTGTACCCACGATACAGGAGAAATCCTAAAGTGTGGCTAAATTCGTGGAACTATTATTATGCAGTGCGGATGGGCCGATGAATGTGGAGTGTGGCCCAGCAATGGTTGTATGGAAAAAAAACTGTCCAACTTCTGAGATACTAATTGATAAAACGTTTCTGGATACGATATGGCAAAAGCAATAACTAGGAATATTTAATTTCAATTTCAATTCTTCGATAAGCGATCTGTTCATAAGTGATCCGATGTTTATAGGTACAGATTTTACTACGATTCATCAAAAGGACTGAATTAAATATGTAACTAATTTATATTTCAATGTAATTGACAACACCGACGGTGCGTAGACGCTGTCCTCGGCAGGACATGCCCGGCATAGTAATGTAGCTAGCTCTAACTGTAATGATATGTTAACTCAACGATTCATGTGTCGCGCTATCAATCGTGCCTTCGTTTGTTTTGATTGAAAGCCCTTGTCATTTACTTAGACGTCTTGTTTAGGCTTGTATTTAGCATACCTAATTATTGATTTAATGTTGTATGTTAATTGATTGCGTTATCATTTGTTTTTAGGATAATTTATTGATTGTTATGTTACAAGTTCTAATAAAACTTATCTTTCTGGATTTTAAAGACTACGATCCTAAAAAGATCTTGGCTACGATTAGTATACATAGATATTCTTATTTATCAATGAAAACTATGATCTCTGCCTACAGCCCCGGATCTAGTGGGGGCAAGCCGGGGCTCGTGCTCCGAGCGGCAAATTCAGAAGGCGGCAAATTCAAGCAAGCAATATTTTATAACATTAAATTCAATCTTGGTAGTATCAAGCGTAGCAATCGCAAAGAGCAGCGCTAGACCGGTCGTTGTGACGTTCTTTGGGGGACTCTGTCCATCAGCATCAGTGGGCGTGCTATGGCTGAAATGATGATTATAATAAAGGTAAAAATATTTTCGGACGGGGGCGACATTTTTCAGTTTTTGCCCCGCCTCGAAATAATAAACGCATATTAGAGGACAAACACAAAAATCATTTTTATACATATATAAGCTTCGAGTTGCCAGGTGTTGCGTACAGTGCAAGCAATACATGCAATAATACCTAGAGTGACAAAAAAAATAATTATCCAAATATTTAAACTTAAAAGTAATGTTCTAAGTGTTGACACAGACGTTCCTATCGTATTTAACGTGTTAGTGTGTGGATTTACAGTATCGTGTGAAGTGTGAGGGCAAGTTAAGCTGGCCGTGACTGCGACTGTGACACAATCGGCCTTACCACAAAAAAGATAGACACACGTTAAACGCGAATGCTACCAAAAATAATACACACTTGTTTTAGACAAGTTAGTGCTAAAACAATTGCCTATTATTTTTGGTAGCATTCGTGTTGAACGTGTGTTGAACAGATGTTTATATTTTTGTGGTACGGCCGAATGTGTTTACACCTCAGATCATAGAAACAAGGAGATATGCCATCATAGCAAATTAGTACAGGAACAACACTGATGCCACTGTTAGTACATTTTTCGACACAATTACGCGCATAATTAAGCGCTCCTTGTGAATAAAAAGATCTCCCACGCATTAAACATTCCGCACACCCTCAATCCAACACTGTTAATCGTCACTCAACACTAGCACTAAACTAAAACACTGTATTTATACCATCGATCGTGTTCGGTTCGTCGCCAGCGCGTACGTTTTTATTATGAGCAATTTGCTCAAGATCAGGCATCAAGTTCAATAGCGCCTTGGCACATCTCCCTTGTTTCTATGATCTGAGGTTTACACTTTTCATTTCACTTTACCGGTAGTACGAATGCTCGATTCATAAGGACAATAATGATCCCCCATCTGCCACATTTGAGAAATCCGCCTCATTCAGGTCGAAATCAATTGTGTCTGTCAAGTGCAACAGACGAACGATTAAGCTTGGTGTTATGTTTAGAATGTCTATGAAGTAGGTACTACTTCAATTGAAATTCGGGGGGTATATGGAAAATATAATTTGGTCAAACCAGCATCAATGTTGAAAAAAAATTTTTTACACTCTTCGAGGTTTTTGACAAAATCGTTTCAATTTTATCTTTATTTTCTTAAACCATTTTTCTGTAAAAATCTTTGCTGGTTGGGATGGGGGCATCTATCCTTCTTGCCCGTACTTGGCTAAGCCCTTGTGCCGGACTTACGCAACTTCCTAACACAGGCCGAAACGCGGGCCCCTTCCACAGACATTCACTATTCTTAGTCAGGTACAAATTTAAAGACCACACTGTAGAATTGTACATAAATCATGACTTAGCATACCTACAGCTAACTTGGGCCATGCAGCTGCAGCAGTTACTATAGCAAAACTTAAGCTATACTTTTAACTTATATATTATCACGTACGAGTGTTTTCCACCACGTTTATAATTTGCAGTTCTCTACTAAAAACGCTTTTTATAAATAGAACATTTTAATGATAAGTTCACGTTACAACTTTCTCTGTAATAGCAAAAAGTAAGCAAAACAACATTTAAATTTGATTAAGTATTTAATTAAAATACGTAAACTACATTCTGTATTTAGAAGTTGTGAAACTTGTGAACCGTAAAACTAAAATTGGTACAACATTAAAAATATAAATTAAATTACATTTTAAGTATCTACTAATGTATCTGCGAGTATTTGTATTTTAATTAAATAGTTTAAATTTCACATTAATTTGTTAATGAAACGTAGGTATTATTTGTTTATTATTTGTTACTTAATTAAAATTGAGAGATAGCAACGTAAAATACCACTCTTTTCACCAAATTCCCATAATTCGTGTGCACTTTGATATGTTCAAAGTTAAAACTGGTCGACTATGAAGTTTTGAAGCTATCAATGTTCTGTTATAAAAAAAGGATAGTGCTAGTTATCCTTTATAGCTCCATCCCTTTCCACACTGGAACAATCATGGCAACAATACGTCATAATCCTGCATAACGTTTAATGATGCCGACTCCATCTTACGATAACGATGTATCATTACATACATACTTCCCTACAAGGAAGCGATGCATTCATACACAACTTCAGCTGTTGACTATCACATCATGTCAGATAGATCAAACACTAATAACGTTATGCAAATATTAAAAGTATCATCAATTGCTCTTGTCACACCATATCTTGCTTGAAAGCCTATTTCTTTAAGCTTTATGAAGCAATCGTATACAGGCGGACCTAATGTTTCAAATATTCTCTACCACTCAATCAAAGGGTTGAAAAACCATACTTACCTCTTTCAAGCACTATGAAAAATAATATCACATACTTTTTTTTATAAGTCTGCAATAACTCTAATCGCCGATACATTCAGCATCGTTATATTAGAGATCTGCTCACACGGCAAGCAAAAAGGTAAACAAAAACCCAACAACCAACATCGATAAGATTGCCCACACCTGTTTGTAACCAGTGACATCGTACTGCAATCCTGAATGATGGCGGGAGCATAAAAAGTGTACGACGGAGTAATGCCGCTTGACAGCATAGCGAGATGCCTCGCAGGAAATACATGCTGTCACCAAGACTACCCAACAGGGTTTTATTCTACTTTACTGGATGAATGTGGACTTTGAGACGTTCTTTAGTAGTCTAAAGAGGTCTTGCGTTTATATTTTGAACAGACAAAGGAATTAAGATCCACCTAATACTTAATCCAATTGGATTGTAGTGCCTTTTGGCTATTCTCAATAACCGGTGCATTGGCTCTTTGCTCTACTAGAGATTGATTAATTAAGTATATTGATATAAGCTATTTTATGGAAGTACGTTACCTCTCGTCCCACTTCCTCACACCGTGCCTCAAGTACTCATGTCGGACCCGCTTGTTATAATTATTATTGATTGAAGAAATTAATCCTTACTATTCTTCCTTACGTAAAAATACAATTACAAAATGTTTGCAGTAAAATACAATAATTTTCATTTTATTTTTCGACGGTACTTGTCGACTGTTAAAAAATAACGTCATAGACACGACGGCCATCTCGAAATTAACGGCTAGTAGGTAGTTTCAAAAGTTGATACTAGTAGGAAAAGAGCCAAGGGATCGGTTATTGAGAGCAGCCATTAGAACGCTGACCTATTAATATTAATGAACAATAAAAGTTGTCTATTTAAAAATAACCCTTTTACACAATTTCTCACAAAAAATCAAGAATTCAAACACTTAAACAGCTGAAACTCTTTCACTAATCGGAAAATTTCATGAAAAACTAACAACAAACTGGAATTAAATTCCTGCGTAAATGTTTTGTTTGTTCTATTTAGGTATTCCTTACATTATGAATAATAATAGGATTATACCTACAGAATCACGGAATCTCGTAAGTAGGTATTACAATGGATTATTTAGCAAATACCTAGGTATATGTTCACGTAGTACACGTTTGCGAATGATTTCAACTGAAAACCACTCGGTAGATAATATTAATATACCTATGAAATTTGTATTGTGTTCTCATGTAAGTGAATGTAATTCTTTATGAGAATAAAGTTTCTTAAACCCGAAAATGGATGTTACAAAATGTTATACCGTATTTGTAATAAACAAGAATATTATGTTCCGCTAAAAATAGGTATATCGTTATTACGATAAGCTTAAAATATGATACCCAATTTGAATAATCCACCATTTTGAACAATTTTCAATTTTGCTACTTGAAGCGGTTACGCAGTATTTACAATATAAATGTTAATTACGAGAGCTGCATCATTGCTGATGATGTGTAATTGTGTACGATGTACCTAGTTATTGTGGCCGCGGCAGAGAGCTACAGATTAATATTTAATAAGCTGCTTTTCGCAGACTTTTAATTAATTATTAGTTTAATGGGAAACGCAAATCGCAATAATGATAATTACATGTAGTATATTGTTATTGCATATAATAAAACGTTGACTCTACCCATTTTCCTGATACAGTCTCATCTTTTTTTTTTATTTATTGTCATTGGTTAAGGCTATCGCGACAATCATTAGGGGCTTTCATGATCTTTCAAGATTCATTTGGTGTCAAAGCGGTCTTCTTTTAAATTATAGAATGGTTTGCTTCTCCCCGGGAACCTTATATTACAAAGAATCATTATGTACCTGCCGTAGCCGTGGATTATGTCCACGCTGAAAAAATAAAATAAAAAGTGAATTATTTATTAGTTCATCTGTTGAGCATCCAGATTCAGGTTGAAATCCAAAATCAATTGAGGGTTATTAAAGACAGATGTCATTTGTTTCCAAGAACCAATTCGCTCGAAATTAGGGTTACGAGTTCGGGAATCCAACTTCCGTTGAAAAACTTAACGAGAAAGCACTTTTGTCCGCACAAATACAATAATAATAATGTCCACGTTCACCCACATTCTAAGAGTGATCCCTTTTCTAGGAATCATTAGTCGCACATGTATGAGCCAATACGGTATTTGATTCATTTTGGGAAATGGTTTATATTAATCTTCATTATATTATAAGCACACTACATTGATATTTCAGGGAGATCTACTGTATTTATCAATAAAAATCAGTGATAAAGTATAAATTTCCAAAACCGCTCCAAAAACGCTGTTTCTGCGGAAGTGACGTAACACGCTAGTAAACGAGCTTTGTCAACAAGACAGACGGTGCAGCTGAAATTAATTTCATCAATAAATCATTTTTATTGGTTATAATGGCGTATATAAATGGTGTGTAGTTCCACAATGTACAAATACGTCTTTAAGCAGTCCATCATGATTCATGACACAAAAGAATTTATAGGTAATGTTTCTAAGTTTTTATCAACATAACCTAAAATGAGATTTCACAAAACTTTTGAATGATTATACAAAAGATTTGTAAATAAATATGTGGCAGGTAGGTACTTACACTGCTGTTTTTACATTTTTAAGTTCCGCAGCATAATAATCAGCGTTAGGTATTCTTAAAGAAAAGTGCAACCATAAATGCGTCTATCTTAGGTAGGTTGTATCAGCTTTCACAAAATTTGACTCCATTTTGAGATTCGATATGAATATTTATGCCACTAGATAGAAGATTTCTATGAAAACAGCTTCAGAAATAGCTCTAAGATCAAATATAGCACCCAGAAAACATAAAACGTATACTACAATCTGTCAAAGCCGTGCTTACTCCAGTGTTGCCAAGCTAGATTTTCATTTTACCCCAATGCCTGATTAATTTTACTCTAAAATCATAACTATTTATACAAAAATACCTGGCTAAAGTTTTGGTTTTAGATATACAATAAAACAAGTTCTTTCTTAATCAATGGTCATGTTTCACAATAAAAATATGCTGAATTTGTTTGTTTAACTCAAATTCAATTCAAATACTTAGGTACCTACATGTATTGCTTACCAAAAAGCCCATAAACTTTAGTAATCAGAACAACAATACGAAATCTAACCTTAAAATTTTGGAAGTGACTCCGCGACCGCCGCCGTGACCTGAATTTGCAGCCGGCACTGGTTGCTAAATTGGCAGCCGGCGCTGACTTTTGAAAAAAAAGCGGGAAAGGGAGTTGGCAATTTGTCATAATTAAAAAAACATTTCATGTTTCATTTGAGTAACATACCTAATTAGGGTCCAAGAGCGAGCGAAGCGAGCTCGGGAACTTGGACACCCCGACACGGTTAGATTCAAAGGGGTTGACGGGGGCTTCAGTGAGCGAGCGAACGAAGCCCCCGTCAACCGCTTCGTGTTATGTTACTTTTAACCTTGCAGACAGAAATAGGAGCCCCAGTCGACCACCTCCCTCCCCCTTGTAAGTCCAAAAAAGTTGTATTTTGTTTTACATTAACACTGTTATTTAAAAGTCAGTCTAAGGTATTTAATTCAACTTAAAACACGGCAACATTAATCTGCTGCTACGGTAGTTTGCAATTATTTTCGTCTGGTATCACTGCTACTCCAAGGCTACTCCGGTTCCTAACGGCATTATTTTTGGGAGCCTAGTCGGCGCCGGCTGCGGAGGCGCTCCCTAAAATTTTACCCTCAAATTTACCCTAAAGAATTCTTTACCCTAAAAATAAGTTGGCAACACTGGCTTACTAGCGTGTGACGTCAACAGAGTGCAACAGGCCGTTCTTGTGACAGCTACAATAACAAAAATTATTGCATTATATTTTCGTGTAATTTGCAGAAAATGTACATATTTTAGTTAAAAATCAAGTGAAATAAGTTTATTTACGCTATGAACTGATAGGATGACCACAATCTGTAGCATATTTTCAATGTTGTCAAGAACCGTATTCTTGTTATTTAGTAGCCGATAGAACTGGACACTCTACCGTGGTACATCTCTAGCGTGTCCGGAATGTGTAATGAATACGACGAGCTCGGGCTAAACTGTTTGCTAATCCATCATGATAACTACATATTTATTACATACATTATAGTTATGTATATACATTAGTGTTATGTGTTATGTGGTGCGTCCATTCAAATCATCATGCTATTGTAGCTTTTGTAGTTGAACCTTTGAGTTTATACAATCGCTACACCACTCCTTTTGTTGCTTACTCCATTGTTCACATTGAATGCACAAGTGTGGAATCCCCAAAACTAATATTGACATAATTGAAATAGGAACTAACTGATACCTAATCAATAATCATATATGAATAAGTACAATCAAACTAGGTTTCCGAAGTTCAATTCAAATAAACCCGGTATATTTATTCGATAGTTTGAAATTGAGTGCTATAACATACGCGCAACTTTCCAGGATGAGAAAATTTAGCCAAAGCACTACGCCACTGCCCCATTCAGGCTACTTTACATAAAAGCATTTGGCAAAGGTAATACCTATGAGTGCCACAGGAATGTTCCTCCCAATTGGCGCGAAGGAAAAAAAACATTTGATACTTTCTTTTTTTTTAGTTGCCACCAAATTAACTTTATAAAAAACAAAGTTCTTTCGCCACTAACAAGCTCGGGGTAATGCTTCGAAGAAGAAAGTCAGGACTAGACAGAAACGTGTTAGTGTGCGGGCGAAACTGTGATTACTTTTATAAAATAATGTTCGCGGCTCGATAACCCGAGCTATAACGTTAGAGTTAACATCTATTAACGTTATTAGCTGGCCATTAGCCAGCAATATCAAGTGGTTATCGATCGGCGATTTCTTCACTGGCTATTACTAGACGATTACGATATACTACCGCCATTACGAGCGACTTAATGTCAATTTTGTGATAAATAGTCTACAAAAACATCGTGGCAGGCAGTCTATAAATTAATAATTACCATAGATTAGTGTCCAAGTTCTTTATTCATAAATGTGATAACGGTTATTTTATGATCGAGTCCGTGTGTTTATATAAATATGCAAATATTCAAAGAAATTGACGTTTAGTCTCGTCATCTCGTGATGTTGAGATAGAATAACGACACATTTTTGTAAACGAACGATTGATCAAGAATGTATTGGAGTTATGCAATAAAAGATACATTGTTCCGGTTATTTTTTGTTTATAAATAACGGACTGCAGCGGTTAGCGCGTTATTATCGTATTATTTTGGTTTATTGGCACGCGTCGGTTTCCGATTTCAACGACGTTCTAATTTTAAAATGTGTTTTGCTTTCTCACGTGGGTTTAAACTTATGACAGAAATACATAGGCTGAGTGGAGAAGTGCTTTCGCTTTCAAAACGCGTTAGGAACTTTGCAATTTAAATTATAGGTACCTACTTCCATGCAAATAAAAAAAAACATTGGCTGATAATAAACGTTTTAATTTTAATTACAAATTGAAAACAGTCTGTGTTTTCAGCTTTGAAAACAATTTAACTTGAATGTCCGACTTTAGGATAGATGTTCAATTTAGTTCAGAGATAAAAGCAGGAATTCACGCTAAAAGCTCTATATCCCCGAAGAGATTAACGTAATAACAAAAATACAGCTTTTCTTTTATTTTATCAAATCCTACATGATTGAGTAGGTACCTCAGATCATAGAAACAAGGAGATATGCCATCATAGCAAATTAGTACGGGAACAACTGATGCCACTTTTAGTATATTTTTCGACACAATTACGCGCATAATTAAGCGCTCCTTGTGAATAAAAAGATCTCCCACGCATTAAACATTCCGCACACCCTCAATCTAACACTGTTAATCATCACTCAACACTAGCACTAAACTAAAACACTGTATTTATACCATCGATCGATCGTGTTCGGTTCGTCGCCAGCGCGTACGTTTTTATTTTGAGCAATTTGATCAAGATCAGGCATCAAGCTCGATAGCGCCTTGGCACATCTCCCTTGTTTCTATGATCTGAGGTAGGTACCAACTCATGTCGTATTTAGGTTAGTACATACTTCTGAAAAAGAAATAACATTGGATGACATTTCCGTGTTGTTTCACGCCTTTTTAATTTATAGGGCATAAAAGTTATATCTTAGATATTTATCGTCGTTCGTTATTTGATGTCGGTTCGTCTTTCCATTTTATGCTCGGAACATTAAAAATACTGCCATATGAGATTTGCACTAAGATGGAATACACAGATTATACCTACCTATTTGTTAGAATACAGAGATGAAACCTATTTGTTAAATGTATTTCGTTAAACTTTTTTTAGGTATCCGTACCTCAAAAGGAAAAAAAAGGAAGCCTTATAGGATCACTTGTTGGTCTGTCTAGCAAGAGACTTTTTTCAGGAACGTGTGAAGTATGGTCTCTTGGAGTTCGCAAATAAATAAAAACCTATAGGTACTTAGTAAACTCCTCCTTGATCTAGAATCATGAAATTTGGCAATAAGCAGAAGTAAAGGGAAAAAACTGAAAACCGTTATTTTGTAGTTAGGAACTTACATTTTTTTTGTTGTACGGAACCCTTAGGGCGCGAGCCTTAGTCACACTTGTTCGGTTGTTTTTTCTGCTAGGCCTTCTCATGCTTCTAAGAAAGCTCACATACAAGTTACACGGTTCCAAATAAAGTACGTCTTAGGGGAGAACCGGCAAGAAACTCCATGGGTTTCTTTAATCATACTGATAATAAAATCGATCTTCGAACTGACAGCATCTAATTAAGCTAACGAGATAGTCTTAATTCGTTGTCTATGAACTAATAACCTATGACTAATCCGAATAATTAACATCTTTAATACGTCTCACTGTATAGTCTGTAATTTACCAATGCTATCCAAATAAGAATAGGAATGACCTGGCCCATATTGTGACGCCTTAGCTGAATATTTTTATATTAGAAAATCTATTACAATAGATTTGGAAAAATCTAAAAAAAGACTCAGTCAAGTAAAGTGAATAAAAAAACGTTATTAATTCACAAATTTATTTTCTTTGCAAGTGATAGTTGACAATTGGAGGGCTTTCTGGTAGGCTGCGAATCTTTTCAACCAACTTTAAAAATAGGAAGTTGTTTATTCGACCCGTATGTATGTATGTTTACTGCGTTTGTCTGCAATTTTCTCAAAACCTTAGGAACCATTTTTTTTTGGAATTTTCTGAATGTACCAAATCTCAATTCAATGAGTCATTGCATTAATATAGTTGTAAGAGGAAACAAAAATATATTTAGGATGAACAAATGTGCATTGCTAAATTCCTAACTAACTTACAAAAACCTTTGTTGTGATTTTTCAATCCGTTTATTTTTTTTTCAGGTTGCCAATATGGCGGCACCGCATCTACAGCTGCTTCTGGCAATGTTCGTGCCAGCGATAGCACGTGAGTATATTTATATTGGAAATGGAAATGTTTGTAACGTGAAGAGAAAATGTAAGCACAAACTAGTTTGGAATATTCCACCTTTTAGAGGAATTAAGCATGGGATAGTTGGAGCGGGAATATTTATACCTAAGTTCATAATTATGATATTTGAAAGTTTACAGGTCAATATTAACTACAAAATTAGTTTTAATAGGTAGGTACTATTAAAAGCAGATTTAGTTTAATAACATTTTAAACTATGTATCTTCTAAATTCAAAACAAATTCGACCACGTCAGTAGGTCTGTATCTGTACACACCACCTATTTCAACTAAAATATTGAAGGGAAAGTTAATTCTTTTTGATTATCATTGCGTGCTTAGAAGGGTCTAGTTCGGCGTGAAAAGGAAGATGAATGGTGATGTACGAGGTGTAAAACGATGTTTTTTATCTATTTTGAAATTGGAACAGGCACGACGGACAAGCTCCCGGATACCGCAGGTAGCCACGCACACATTGACACTGGCTTAGTGGCGGCAAAAGGACAAAAAATATTCATACATAACTGGGTTCTGTCGATTTATAACATTTTTGTATCGCTGTTCTGTAGTAGTGAGATATTATAGTAATGAAACTTAATAAAATATTGATTAATCAAAGTCTCTGCCAATATGTTTTTATTGTTTGCAAAAATACGGGCTTCGCTACGGGATTTATTGTTTTTTTGTGTATGAAATAATTTCTCTTGTTATTTTAAAATATGTATAGTTGGTAAATAATGTTAATAAATATCACTTGTTATTTTTTATACAAAACATTGTTTGTAATACAAATAGAAGACTGGTCTCGATGTTGCATATTTAATTTTGTTCACACGTTAACAAAATATGGTTGAATAGGCGCTATATTTGTACAATGTTTATACAACAAACAGAACTTTACATATTAATTCATACAGCTTCTGTTTCACTAAAGGGTCACTAAGTCTTCAATCCAGTTTGAAGGGAACCCAAAAAGTTTTGACAGCGTTTGTGTGTGTGTGTGCCGAACAAATTTTACGCTTACTAGTCATTATATTGTCCAAGTATTTGTGTGGAGTCATTAGTACCACCTACTCGTTTAGGATTTGTTATATTTTTTCTTCTATTTCCGTTCGTCCCCTAGTGACCGAGAACTAGTTTTGATTCGAAACGGCTCGTTCTGAAATTGGATTTGGTCACTAGCACTTGATTAGACGTCCAACATCGCAGTGTTTGACGTTTTGCGTCAAGTTTAGAAATTGTTGTCGTTTGTTGCTGAAATACATTGGTGTGTTTGTTTACATTGAATGCCTTTAGTGTTTTTGGCTAGGGGTTTTATAATAACATGAGAATGTAGAACTTTACCGGTATAACTCATTAGGATTTCAGATGTGTTTAGTTGAACTAATATCCGATCAAATAATAAGGATCAGTTTGTTGAGTTCTTAACTAGTTAGATGTAGCTCTTTTCTCTCAATTGACTTCTTGTAGGTTCTTAGATTAGAGTGGTAAACATGGCAGTCGAGCCTAGACTTAAAAAAAGCCTAAAGCAGTCAGTAAAGTGTGAACTAGTCAGTAAAGTGTCTATGTTGGTGCTGATTAATCACACCATATCTCTTTCTTACAAATATCATTGAGAAAGGACAGAAAATATTTAGAGCTGTCAAATTAGTCAACGCCCTTGTCATTTACGGGAAAATAGTCGTGACCTTTTGCGAAACCGACTAAATTCACATTGAAATTAAGCAAGTGGACTAATTTGACAGGATTAAATATTTTTAACGAAAAACATGAGAAAGGGATAGTCCTTTCTCATGTTTTTCGTTAGAAAGAGATAATGAGACTAAGGCCCAGGTTCACTGACAAGTTAACAGTCCGTTATTTTGGAAACGGCTGTTTATCATATCTTTTTCTATACAAAATGTCATAAACGGCTGTTTTTAATTTATCGGACTGTTATCTTGTCGGTGAACTGAGGCCTAAATTAGTTTAGTTTGTAAACAACAGAATCGGCACCATTGTCAATTGTGTCGTTTCCTTCTAGCCAAGGCTGCTGCCGTAGAGAGTCCGCTTACAGCCCTTTCACACGGCAGTCCAGTTTTTAACAGGATCCCGTTTTCTGCAGGATCCCGTTTGATGGCGAATGTGTTTATATGCTAGCGTTCACACGAGCATCCCGCATGCGGGATCCTGCAAAAAACCGATCCGGTCGAATTGTGCCGTCCGGTTTTGTCACTAGAAACTGGATCCAAAGTCCAGTAATAAGCGGGATCCCGTTTAATCACACATATATTTCAATAGCAGTGTTCACACGGCTTCCTGCGTGCGGTTTTTTGCTGGACACTGTTTTTTGAGGGATAGTGGAGTGGTGGCAGCCGGGGGCTGATACCCAAATTCAAACGTTGTGTCAAAATAGGATGAACCCATAATCTTCTATTTCGGTGCCGACGCCGATAATACCAATAGAAAATTAGGAAAGTATTCACGTCCATTTCACTTGATAACCGGCGTAGGAATGGTAAAAAAAACAGGATGCAACCGTGTTCATACGGCAGTCTAGTTTTGCGGGACCAGCTTTTTACTGAATCCTGCAAAACTGAACTGCCATGTGAACACAGCGTCCAGTTTAGCAGGATACCGTAAAAAGCCGATCCTGCAAAACTGGACTGCCGTGTGAAAGGGCTGTAAGGCTGACGAAAAGTGTTTTATTAAAACGAACCTTAATTGTCTAGGTACAACCGAACACAACAGTGATGATAAATGTTATGCTTAATTATTTGGAAATGTCATCACTGCAAATACTTACTACATTTTTATCACATAACTCTATTGAAATTTATATTGAGTACCTACGAGTGCTTTTTTTTTATCTTTTTTTTTTTTTTAAACTTTGCCCCACACTAGGATTTCTCCTGCATCGTGGGTGCGTTTACAAACACAAATTTCACATACACCAACAGCCAGACCTATGTGCAATGCGGGAATCGAACCCGCGACACGTTGCGCAGCAGCCAATCTCTCAGCCACTGCGACAACCGTGCGGTCTGGCTCGGCTTTATGGTTGCATAATAATTATTAAAAATGCAATATCATAAAACATTCCTGTCAATTTAACGACCGCACGATATGAAAAATGATACGTGAATTAATAATATTATTCACATAATATTTGCGAACATGATTCGAGCGCGATTTCTGTTGCATTGATTTGGCTGAATAGCATTTTTTCTTTTGCTAAAAAGTGGTAGATTTAAAAAGTTATGTTCTATGGTGGGGCGCGATAGGTTGTCTCAAAAGAATTAACAGCAAAAACTAAAAAAAAAGTGCATTATTTGATGAATTATGAATAGTTTAATTGATTTCCTTTGATAAAAAAAGCTGCTGTAGTAGATGCAGGGTTTTCATTTACAAAATGCAGTCTGAATTAGAGCCTGTTCACTGTTATTTTACCTCTGAAAGCACCCTTATTAAGCCCTTAGCAATAGGAATAAAGTAAAGATCACTTTGATTCAAAATTACACGTAGGCAATAATAGTGAACGGGGTGTAGTAGGTACTCAACGAAGCCTTGTGGTCTCATAAGTACAGGCACATGTAAATAAGTTCAGCGTACTTTAAACTAATGAGGTTTTGTTCGTTTCTTCAAAAAGGGCTTCGCGGTTACCATGGCAAGTGATTGGCAATCCCAGAGACCATAATATTTCGTAGTGATGGTGCTACGAACCGGTTTACCATTGGAATGCATGTGAACGTCACTTGTTACGTTTTCCTATGGCGTTTGATGCATATCTACTATTTATCAAATTGTGGAGTTCTAGCATGAGTTTCAATGGAATTACCCACCTACTTAAAATGCATAATGAAAAGACGTAGTCGCAATAGGTTTAATAGGTTATGACCAAAAATACTTAATGTTGAGTGCAAGTTTATGTTTTGTATAAATTAACTTAAATATTATCTCGGTGGAAGCATCGTGACGAGAAACATACTCAACCTTAACATGGCCTTTTAATTTTAATCAGTTTTATTCGTAAGTTATAATTATGTTTTTGCTAACGTAGGTAACAATAAATAAGGAAGATAATTATAATCAATTAAAAATCTAATAACTAATGCTTTAAACTATCTTTTATAGCGTAGGCATTGCAGAAGCATCATCAACACTCATCATTAGTCATAACTCGGTACTAATAAACTAATGATTAAAAGATAGACATATTAATAAGAATCAACTTCATCAAGTTTTTTTATCGTTTGATAGACCAGCAGGTATTCTCGCTTCATCATACTAATAATAAAAACGCGAAAGTTTGTGAGGATGTACGGATGTTTGTTACTTTATATGCAAAAACTACTGAACGAATTTTGATGAAACTTTACGATAATATAGCTCATATTTACATCAAAATAACACATAGGTTACCTTTTATCCTGAAAACGCGGACCAAGCCGCGGGCGGAAGTTAGTCTGATACCTATAAACATAAAAAGCTTGTACAAAATACAAGGTACACTGTGCGGCTGGATATAAATGAAATGGAAATAAATGATTATGTTATGATATGATATGATATGATATAGCTATAGCAAGCTGTTTGCAAATGCAAATAATTGTGCTTACCTAATATAGAAACAGTTTGTAATTTAGAGCATTAACATAGAAAAAAGAAAAACTATAGCTAACGCTAGAAAATGGTGCCATCATGCTAATATTATATTTTGACGTTGACAGGTGCACAGTTAGAAAAATCGGGTTAAAACTTATAAATGTATGTAAGCAATTAACTAAGATTTAGTAGAAGCGCCTAACACTTTTCAGGTGTGAAACCTGAAAGCCTTCGCCGAGCTTTAAAAAGTTCTAAGTGGTGGTCAAAACCTTTTCCCCTATCGAATAGTTTGAAGCTTGTGCCAAACTTGTGCCGATACCCTTAAAAGTATACGCCTTTTTGTAATAAAGCACTATACAGCTAAATAGCCATGAAATAACTATAACCACATGCTTTTCAATACATAATCACCTTTCCAAATAGTACATACAATATTTTTACACGCTCGGCAACGAGATGAAATTTTAAAAATTCTCCATAAAGTTACGGTCAATGACTGACGGGACTGAAATCACATAAATTGGTGCCCGACAACAAAGAAAAATAAAATGTTACATCTCAATTACAGGTTGCATTTCAATATGAACTTATTGGTCCATAATATAAAGTCGTAACTGGTATGCTTGGTTTATTATTATGAGCCTTTTCCGCTGAAGTCGGATGCGTCATCCGAGATCGAAATGTGTGGGTAACAAGGTATCAAGGACGGCAAGATTTCTTTTTATTGTTACGGCCAGTCTTTTGGTATGCAAATAAAAAAAAAAAGATTCTAATTGTGTTTCTTTTGATCTTGAGAATTACTTATTACGTGTGTATTGATTATGGAGATTCGATAAAAGATTCTGAATTAATGATGTAAAAATGTTTGTTAGGTTTTACGAATCTCTTCAATTTAGAGCGTTCTTGTCGTTTATTATTATGTGTTCCTAGTACTCGTTTTGTATTAACTCACAAAGGATCTTTGCATCTTGCTGCTGTTACATTTCGAACATGTTACTTTCAACCTCAGATCATAGAAATAAGGAGATATGCCATCATAGCAAATTAGTACGGGAACAACTAATGCCACTTTTAGTACATTTTTCGACACAATTACGCCCATAATTAAGCGCTCCTTGTGAATAAAAAGATCTCCCACGCATTGAACATTTCGCACACCCTCAATCTAACACTGTTAATCGTCACTCAACACTAGCACTAAACTAAAACACTGTATTTATACCATCAATCGTGTTCGGTTCGTCGCCAGCGCGTACGTTTTTAATATGAGCAATTTGCTCAAGATCAGGCATCAAGCTCGATAGCGCCTTGGCACATCTCCTTGTTTCTATGATCTGAGCTTTCAACTAATTTCAAACTTGCATGAAGCGAGTTCGACTAATTTGATAGTATGAGGTAAAATACAAATTACCTTTGAAACCGTCGAAGCTCTTCGAACGTAATTTGTCATACACTGTAATGGTTTTAGCTCTCTTCATTACCTTTTGAATATCGCTATGTTGTAGGTATATCCGTGTTTCTGTCAAGCTCCATGTTCGGGCTCGAGGTTCTCTTTGACCGTTTTTCAATATCCTCTACAAAATTCCTTTCATATTAATCGCTTCACGACATAGGTACAAAATGCAGCGCTTTCAGTATTCGACAGAGTGGACTAATATGCTTCTGTAATAGTAAGAATAGAATAGTGAGAATATTTTTCTTCTCAGGGAGATAAGGAGCCTAGCAGTGGGAGAATTATAGGCTGGACTATGAAATTATTTTAGAGTGTAGCTATAGTAGAGCTTTTTGTGAAATCTCTAATCTATGGAAATATTATCGCCATACATAATTTTGTCGCCTAGTGTCCTAGACTGATTGATGTGATGGATACTTAAGAGATATTTCAACATTGTCTTTAAACCGGCGGTCTCACGAGGCGATTTGAATCGGTCAACTTCAAATTCGTTTGTGAATTGAATAACAGTCGTAACATGAGAACACGCGTTCAATAAAGGTGATCAACTTTTTTTAGTTAAAATATTTTTTAGGGTTCCGTACCCAAAGGGTAAAACGGGACCCTATTACTAAGGCTCCGCTATCCGTCTGTCTGTCACCAGGCCGTATCTCATGAACCGTGATAGATATACAGTTGAAATTTTTACAGATGATGTATTTCTATTGCTGCTATAACAACAAATACCTACTAACAATAGAATAAAATAAATATTTAAGTGGGGTTCCCATACAACAAACGTGATTTGTTTTGCTGTTTTTTCTCGATCTTAATAAAGGTTATAATATAGTGTCTACTAGTTGATCAACTAAAAGTTGACCGACTGACTATAAAATAGCAGTTACATTCCTATGACGATAAAATAGCAGCCACAGAGAAACAAAACTTGGAGTTTACATTGGCCACTGGGGAGTACAAAAAAAAATAACCAAATTAATAAAAATGTATATAGGTATTTTGGCCATCACACCAAATCAAAATTTTTTGGCTGGCAATAAACGTGTTAATCCATAAAACCTATTTCTCACTTCCCTCTCCAAATAACTTGTTCAATTTATAATTTATTTCAGAACTCGAGATGAAATTCAGTAAATACCCTGAGTCGGTGATAGCCCCGCTTGGTGATAGAGTGACGTTCGAGTGCGAAGTCAACGTGCCAGGCGAGAGGTTTGTGTGGCGATGGAGACCAGACAGAGAGGAGGAGCACTGGATAGACGTGGTAGAGGGAGACGGCAAGAAGATCATACCAGGGTTGCCCGGAAGAAGCACCAAACTGGAAGTAGAAGTTAGGATGAATATGGAAACCACTTGGTATCAGGTAGGTGTTTTTGAAAAATAACATTAAACTTTAAATTAACAATATTTTTTTTTATGGACTGGGTGGAATGAAGTTCAGGTGCCTACAGAATAAGTAAGCTGAAGTGGCAATAGGCTGTAGCAAATCAGCCGTAGAAACGATGACCGTTGGGGTAAACGTATTCTTGAATGGAGACTACGAAATTACGAATCGGCAAACATAGGGCGCCCTTGGTGAAGTGACGATCTTCGTAGGGTGGCTGGTAGCAGTTGGATGAGTGGCCGAGGATCGAATAAGATGGCATGGGGTTGGAGAGGCCGGTCCAGCAGTGGACTAGTATAGGATGATGATGAGTTATGAAGGCGAAATTGACAATTCTCAGATAAATAGCAGCTGGTACGGTACCTAATTCTTTTTTTGTAGTTTTTATTTTATCACTGTAAAGTTTTTTATTTACCTAATAAAAGTAATATAGTTTTATGGAAAAAAAATAACTTCTTCACTGTGTTTTTAGATTAATCATTAAGAAAGTTTAAATACGACATAATTATTTTTGTACACCAGATTGCAGATTGCCAAACAGATTGAAATAATTATCCGGAACTGTAATTTCACCTAAATCTGTTCACGATAAAAGGTAATATATCAAACAAGATTAACAATCGTCCCCATGTGGTGGTTGGTTACGGATGACTCGCCATGCTCCCATGGGCGTCGTAAGAGGTGACTAAGGGATAAGCAATGGGGAATAGTCAATAGCTGTCCATGTCCACCTGTAGTCCTTTATCCTTACTAATATTATAAATGTGAAAGTAAATCTGTCTGTCTGTCTGTCTGTCTGTCTGTGTGTTACTCAATCACGCCTAAACTACAAAACCGATTCAAATGAAATTTGGTACAGAGATAGTATAGAGCCTGAGAAAGAACATAGGCTACTTTTTAATGCGAAAAGAGCTGTAAAGGGTTGAAATAGGGGATGAAAGTTTGTATGGAAATTCAATGTCATTTTTAAAGCTAGAAGCTTGAAACTTATTTTTGAGTTTTGGGATGTAGGGTAGGTGTAGGGTATGTGTAGGGTAGGTGTAGGGTAGGTGTAGAGTAGGTGTAGGGTAGGTGTAGGGTAGGTGTAGGGTAGGGTAGGTGTAGGGTAGGTGTAGGGTAGGTGTAGGGTAGGTGTAGGGTAGGGTAGGTGTAGGGTAGGTGTAGGGTAGGTGTAGGGTAGGTGTAGGGTAGGTGTAGGGTAGGTGTAGGGTAGGTGTAGGGTAGGTGTAGGGTAGGTGTAGGGTAGGTGTAGGGTAGATGTAGGATAGGTGTAGGGTATGTGTACTAAACTTTACCCGTGCGAAGCCCAGGCGGGTCAACTAGTAGATTATACTACGATCAGCCTGTTTATTCTGTAGCCCATTCTCCCTCGAACGTTTGCAAACAAATTGGCAGTACTCGCGACGATATCTCGCGCTGATGAGTTGGTATAGAATAGATAGGCAGCACGTGATTACGGCAATTTACTTTTAATTTTTGCAGTGATTATCTAGAAAGCAAGGAGGGAGATAAAAATTTGGCAAAAGCGTGTCGAACCAAGTGTCCTCGTAGCAAAAAGTATTTCAGTTTTCCGACCAACTCATAATAACGGCAAAAACGAATTGAAGTATGTATCTTGTTCAAACCAATTTTAATCGACAGTGTTTGTTAGATGCTAGGTATAGTGTGCTTGATTTTTCAGAATTTTTGATAAGACGGTTGGAAAGTTAGAGGGACATTGTTAACAAGTTTTGGAGCTCATGTTTCACTATTCACACAAAAAAGAAAGTCAATTAGAAACCTTCATGTTATTTTAATAAATTAAATAATGCAGTGATAGCCTAGTGGATTAACCATGTGCCTTCCACGGCGAAATGGTTCGAGTTCGATCCCGAGGCACGCACCGCTGACTTTTCGAAGTCATGCGCGTATTAGAAATTAATTATCACTTGCTTTAACGGTGAAGGAAAAACATCGTGAGGAAACCGGCATGTCCTAGAACCAAAAATTCGAAGACATGTGACGTCCACCAACCCGCACTGGGCCCGCGTGGTGGACTACGGCCCACTCCCTCTCACAGAGGAGGCCTGTGTCCCAGCAGTGGGAACATTATAGGCCGATTATGCTATGCTTATGCTATGTTATTTTAAAAGACCTATCCAGAAACCTTACATGAAGCAGGTACCTCCACCCGTTAAGGGACTTGATATACGGACAGACGGCCAACGAAGTGATCCTATAAGGGTTCCGTTTTCCTTTTGACGTACGGAACGTTCGAAAGAGAGTCGAAAGTAAACTAACCCTTTTGATTAAAACTCCGATTCCAACATCGGCAGTCAAACATTTCAGTTCAAACAACAGTTTTAAATCGATTCTGCTTATTTGTTCTAGTGCGTGGTATGGTACGGAGCAGTGAGTCTGACGTCGGTGCCTGCCCGCCTGACGGTGGCGAGGCTCATCAGCTCGCCAGGCAAGGCTACGGCAGAGGAGCGGGTGATCATCGCTCCGCTACACAACACTGTTATCCTACATTGTAAGGAGCCGCTTTCAGAACCGCCTGCTGTGCTGACGTGGTGGAAGGAGGGGTCCAAGGTGAGACTTCGGCAAAATTGTGACGTGATTTCTAGTAGTAACTTATGAAAAAAATCACGCGTTATGCTATGATTTTTTTGTGCAGCTTTGTGCACCTTTACTGTCTGTTACATGTCAAAATGTTGCCAACCCTTACAAAGTTTTCCACAAAGATATTTTTTTTAATCCTTCTAAAAACCCCTCAATATATGGTTCAAAAATAATATTCAGTGCTCAGGTCATTCGTATCTCAACATATTAACAACATATTAGGGCCAAACGCGGCTTGTGTTCGAGAGTTTTTTAAGATGACGTCTTTCTCACTATAATAATCGCTATCCCAACTCTATCCTGTTATCGTTCCAGTCCTGCTGTTGTTCGATTTATTTGCAAGTTTTGTTTTAATTATTTATAATTTATAAAACCCCTAAGAATTCCTGCTCCTAAAATTCCCCTTCTAACATTTCTACCCCCAAAATGTAGGGGGAAAAGCCCCAAATTGGCAACACTGTGTCAAAGCCACAAATTGACAACACTGTGTCAAAGCCACCGCAAGATAAGGTAGCCAAACGTTCTTGCTCGTTGTAGTGTACTTGCGCAGAAAAAAAAAAACATCCTTTATGACTAGGTCTGGCGTTCACGGGCTCTTGATCCAATATGATTGACCCTGTAATCTGATTGGATACCGAATGACGAAGGACAGATAATCATGACGACATTACACGATTTCTAATGACACTTGGATTTAATTACAACCATATTCATTTACATTCTCTTGTTGACTAATTCCAGAAAACGGTTTCAAAGATTTATCGCGTTCGGTATGTGAATTCGTAATTAGCAGTGTGATATCATCAATTTATATGAGTATTTAAATCTACCTGACAAAATATCCAGATACTCCATTGAATAAATAATCTAAACGCCGTGTGGTTTTGATTATATAAAAATACAGAAGCTCCTGTCATAATATAGTACAATAAAAATATAAAGGAACAAAAGATAAACTCTAAAAGAACTCCGATACTCTAGAATCTAGAAGGCTCTTATGCATGGTTTGTGAATAGTTTGGTAAACAAAGTTTATGCTCAGCCTTTATCTCGCAGAATCAAAGCATGTTTCAGTATACTTGTGGTCGCTTTGAACGTTAAACCGATATCCGAATATTTTTAACGAAGTTCGTTTTGGATCCTCGTGTGGAGGGTTTTTGCAAGCGAACAAAGTCAATGTTTGGGGAATAACACCCGCTACTACTGATGAAACCTATTGATTGTTAGTTACGGACTAGGTTTTTAGATGATTCGGATGAAGGATAGCTCTATACAGGGTGGCAGGTCAGACAGTGGAAATATTTAAAGGGGTCATTATACTCATCATTATGAACAACTTTTACTATGGGACCAAACCTGTAATAGCGAAAAAAAAACAGCTGTTTCATACATTTTGTTGAGTTAAGTGAATATAAATGTATGGAACCACTGATTTATTTTTCGCGATTTCAGGGTTGGTCAAATATTTCCACTGTCTAACCTGCCACCCTGTATATTGTGCAAGATATAATTACCTAGATGGCGAAGCTTTTTAAAGTTATTGCGTGTTGTACTAACATGAAAAAAACAATAATTATGGCTCTGCCGTGCCATATCTTAGAAAAGTAAGGAAAACAAAACAAAATTACTCACATTAAAATCCATAAGACAGCTTTAACACAAATCGTTAATGCTATTTATATTATATGCCCTGTGGATCTGTTTTATTGACAAGATAATGGAAATCTTAATGTAATTTTTGTTGCCGTGTCCAGTTTTTTCTGTCACGTGCCACCTTGGGCACGTGTGCCATAGGTTTGCGATCCTTGAACTAGGCAGTTGCGGCTTGACACGGTGTATTTCAAAGGCACGAATTATGCAGCAACGACTGTAGGAAGCTAGTAGGTGCGAAAAATACATTGACGCAAGATATGCATTGTTGGAAACCGCTCCGACATATTCAAATATAAACACAGCGATGGCGTCAATATTATCTTTTGATTATTTCATAAATTCATACGAACTTTGTTGTTTCCGGTTAAGGAAAGTTGCATACTCTCCCCATTATATACTCGTAAGTGTCTTTGTACAATAAAATATGAAGGGCTTACAAAGACAATATCTGCAGTTGCTTTGGCTAACTTACGCCTCTCCCACATTGGGCGTGCGCGTTACTCCAGCGTGTGAATGACGCGAACGCCGCCCGCCGTGAGGCATTTTCCCATATCGATACCTTAAAAGGCTCAAAGGGCGTAACCATCATTTTGACAACAATGCGATTTGAGCCTAAAGTTATCGATATGAACGATTATATCTAATTTTTTCCAAAATGGTTGTTACGCCTTTTGAACCTTAAGGTACGCATTTCCTATAAGGCAGATTTAAAATAAGAACGAAGGAATATCAGGATCGGCTTTCTTCCAGGGTAAGAGAAAGCAACTGGAGACTCCACATGGTGTACTTGTGATACATAACGCGACGTCTGATGACAGTGGTACCTACAGCTGCCGAGCTACCAATGAGCTGAGCGGAGAGGCTCTGGAGGTAGCCCAGAAGACGCACTTGAAGGTCCAGAGTGAAGGGAGCAGGGAAGTCAGGTTAGTACCTTTAGTTCTTCTAAACGAAACATTGGATTTTAATGCGGATTTCACCGCCATTTAGAAAATTTATTCCGGGAGGTTCATGTGTATAATACGTTAATATTTAACTTAGATACAACACAGAAATCTCGATGTTTTGACATGTTGGCACATCAATATGAGGAAACTTAACCTGTGCAAAGCAAGGGCGGGTCGTTAGTGTCCAATAAGTAGGTATATTGTTTTTTGGTTCGATAGGATTAAAACAACTCATTACTCACTTTTAGTAATTATTTTTTCATTTCCAGATTTCTTGAATCAGAAGACTACGTAGGCGTAAAAGACGATGAAGATGTACTGACAATGCCAGTGAAACCTAACGGGGTACTTCGTTTATGGTGTGGCGCGGTCAGCACGCCTCCTCCGAGGATCTCATGGAGCTTAGAAGGGGAGGGGGAGCTGAGATCCTATGAAAACGAGCACATGCTGACGGTGTCACCATTTACACCGGCGGATGAGGTTGGTTATTGGTTTTTTATGGAGCTGATGAGAGCGTCGAGTTTTCGAAAGTGCTTTTCTACTGGCGAGGCGAGGCAAGACGAGGATATACGAGAATTCGGTTCTTGACAACATTGAAAATATGCTACAGATTGTGGTCATCCTATCAGTTCATAGCGTAAATAAACTTATTTTACTTGATTTTTAACTAAAATATGTATATTTTTTGCAAATTACACGAAAATAAAATGCAATATTTTTTGTTATTGTAGCTGTCACAAGAACGGCCTGTCGCACTCTGTTGACGTCACACGCTCGTAAGCCAGTGTTGCCAACTTATTTTTAGGGTAAAAAATTCTTTAGGGTAAATTTGAGGGTAAAATTTTAGGGAGCGCCTCCGCAGCCTGCGCCGACTAGGCTCCCAAAAATAATGCCGTTAGGAACCGGAGTAGCCTTGAAGTAGCAGTGATACCAGACGAAAATAATTGCAAACTACCGTAGCAGCAGATTAATGTTGCCGTGTTTTAAGTTGAATTAAATACCTTAGACTGACTTTTAAATAACAGTGTTAATGTAAAACAAAATACAACTTTTTTGGACTTACAAGGGGGATGGAGGTGGTCGACGGAGCCCCGGTACGCGGAGCTCCTATTTCTATCTGCAAGGTTAAAAGTAACATAACACGAAGGGGTTGACGGGGGCTTCGTTCGCTCGCTCACTGAAGCCCCCGTCAACCCCTTCGAACCTAACCTGTCCGTGTCGGGGTGTCCAAGTTCCCGAGCTCGCTTCGCTCGCTCTTGGACCCTAATTAGGTATGTTACTCAAATGAAACATGAAATGTTTTTTTTTATTATGACAAATTGCCAACTCCCTTTCCCGCTTTTTTTTCAAAAGTCAGCGCCGGCTGCCAATTTAGCAACCAGTGCCGGCTGCAAATTCAGGTCACGGCGGCGGTCGCGGAGTCACTTCCAAAATTTTAAGGTTAGATTTCGTATTGTTGTTATGATTACTATAGTTTATGGGCTTTTTGGTAAGCAATACATGTAGGTACCTAAGTATTTGAATTGAATTTGAGTTAAACAAATTCAGCATATTTTTATTGTGAAACATGACCATTGATTAAGAAAGAACTTGTTTTATTGTATATCTAAAACCAAAACTTTAGCCAGGTATTTTTGTATAAATAGTTATGATTTTAGAGTAAAATTAATCAGGCATTGGGGTAAAATGAAAATCTAGCTTGGCAACACTGGAGTAAGCACGGCTTTGACAGATTGTAGTTTGCGTTTTATGGTTTCTGGGTGCTATATTTGATCTTAGAGCTATTTCTGAAGCTGTTTTCATAGAAATCTTCTATCTATTGGCATAAATATTCATATCGAATCTCAAAATGGAGTCAAATTTTGTGCAAGCTGATACAACCTACCTAAGATAGACGCATTTATGGTTGCACTTTTCTTTAAGAATACCTAACGCTGATTATTATGCTGCGGAACTTAAAAATGTAAAAACAGCAGTGTAAGTACCTACCTGCCACATATTTATTTACAAATCTTTTGTATAATCATTCAGAAGTTTTGTGAAATCTCATTTTAGGTTATGTTGATAAAAACTTAGAAACATTACCTATAAATTCTTTTGTGTCATGAATCATGATGGACTGCTTTAAGACGTATTTGTACATTGTGGAACTACACACCATTTATATACGCCATTATAGCCAATAAAAATGATTTATTGATGAAATTAATTTCAGCTGCACCGTCTGTGTTGTTGACAAAGCTCGTTTACTAGCGTGTTACGTCACTTCCGCAGAAACAGCGTTTTTGGAGCGGTTTTGGAAATTTATACTTTATCACTGATTTTTATTGATAAATACAGTAGATCTCCCTGAAATATCAATGTAGTGTGCTTATAATATAATGAAGATTAATATATACCATTTCCCAAAATCAGTCAAATACCGAATTGAACATTGTATGGCAAAATTTCAATTCTCTCCTAGCGTATCGTATATTGAAGCAATTTCGAATCGAATTGCTTCGAAGCTTGAATATACGACCAATTATGAATGATAGTGAACCTGCTAAAAAATCTCTTTCCGTGACTGTACAACTGTACATCATATAGCATTTTGGAGAAGCCCTGCTCCCTCGTATTTACGCCAAAGCCTATATTCTGCTGTGGATTACCTATACATTATGTACAGATTTTTTTTTTGTGATAGTGGCGTTTTTTTATTATGTATTTATTTTAGGGCATATATTCCTGCACGGCCAACGGCATGCGTCGGTCGTGGAAGGTGATAGCGTTACAACCTCCACACTGGGACGGCAACGTGTCCGTTTCGACTCCTAACGAGGGAGGGAGGGCGCACGTCACTTGCGGAAACTCCTTCGGACAACCGTCGCCACAGGTGTACTGGGTGCTTAATGCTGAGGTGCTGAAGAACGAGAAAGGAGTTAAGGCTAACAGTGAGTGGTTCCACAGATAATAATTAATACTACGTACAGCCTGGCCGCGTGATATCACCACACGAATTGCCAATTTGTTTGCGAACGTTCGAGTGAGAAGCTCATCGTGACATTCTCCCTCGAACGTTTGCAACCAAATTGGCAGTCCTCGCGGTGATATCACGCGCCGTGTCTTATACAAAGAAACGTGATCCGCCGCCGTAACTCGGGCTATCCTTGAGCTATATATTTTTTCGTGCTTAGAGGATTTTTTAAAACTAGAAAAAATATGAATTTTCTGAATTTAACACAAAATTCAATAACAAATCGATACATACTACGAGTATGTATCGATTTAAATTGTTATTGAAGGTTGTGAACGAAATCTATTGAGATTTATTTGAACAAATGTTCCTTTGTTCCTGATGAGACTCTGTGGTTGTTCCAAATAATAATTTAAGAAAATAAACTGTAGGTATTCCAAATTCACACATCTCGTACATTAAGAATAGAAATAAAACAGTTTAATAGAAATGTTTATGATATGCGAAATATTATACTTTGTTAAGCAGTGCTTATCCATATTAACTAGTTTGAATCATTATTATTGTGCTTGAAAAAAGTGACGCCGTTCTTTTTCAGTGAAACAAAAATGTGTTGTTAACCTGTGCATAAAACCTCATGAATCAATTGTTTTTTGTCGCTGTGTCGGGTAGTTTATTCGTCCATGGCACACATAAATATTGTTTCTCATTGAAACCTGTTGCAGTTCTGTTATAAATTAATTCCAAAAATAAACCATTTCATATATCGATGAAAAACTCGATCTGATGTATTTATTGGTTTTCACTCTGTCACGCTAATCCAATAATCCACAAAGGACATAATTAAGAAGCATTCAAGTAATTAATAAAATTCAGTAACCATGGCTAACTATAAAGTTTCTTACCCGTTCTTCTCCATAGGAATTAGGGCTCTCGCAGTTTGTCACCTCTCTCGCTCGCGCGGAACTATATTTTTAAAAGAATGTTGAATAAAAAGCATTTTTGAAAAAATATTTTACTTAACAATCTCATGCCCGCTCCACACGATCGCGCTCCACACGATCGTCCAACACTCCAACATGACTCCAATCTGTCCCAACTCACTATCGATACAAAAAGACTCTCCAACACCGTTAAACATGCACGAGCTATCTCTCCACACGTGGAAGATTGGACGAACAGTTGGACTGTTGGATGATCGGAGCCGGCATTAAAAATATGGTCATGTGCGAGCGAGAGAGGTGGCAAAATCTGAGAGCTTAAACAAACCTTTATTTTTTATAAACAAATTGTTACTGGTCAGACACGGACCTGTTCATCGAGCACGTGGAGAAGCGCCACGCGGGCATCGTGCAGTGCTTCGCGTGCAACGCGCTGGGCTGCGCGTACGGCTCCGGCATGCTGTCCGTGGTGCCGCTGCAGATACCCGACCAGGTAACGTGTGCATAGAGCCGCTGTCGGATTGTCTGCACGCTTAGATCATAGAAAAAGGAGTTATGCCATCATAACAAATTAGTATGGGAACCACTGTCACCTATAATATGGGTGTCGATGTACCTAATTAGGTACACATTTGAACTTTGACAGTTGAACTTCGTATGGGAACAATGCCCTTGCAATGCCTCTAGTTATGCAGTTGTCTATTATCAATCTGGACAACCCGGAGCTCTTGTACCGTTGTTTATTTGGTTCAGCCATTAATGTGTCCTTAACGCCGGACAGAAGCCGCGCGTTAATGACGCAAGACGATGTTACATAGATGGGAATATGATTAATACGCATTGTTCCTTTGCACAGGATTACCCTTCGGAAGTTCCGAAGACAAGGTACTCCATTCAACCTCCCAAAAGGCACAACCGGAAAAATCCTAGAAAACACAAAGGTAACTATTATTAGAAATTCCGATGCAGTGATATAATTATATGATATGACCACAGAATAGAAGAATGCCTCTTTCTTATATTCCGTGGATAAATAATAAATAATAATAATTATTTATACACGAAACATAAGAATGCAGTGATAGCCTAGTGGTTTAACCATGTGCCTCCCACGGCGAATGGTCCGAGTTCGATCCCGAGGCACGCACCGCTGACTTTTCGAAGTCATGTGCGTATTAAAAATGAATTATCACTTGCTTTAACGGTGAAGGAAAACATCGGGAGGAAACCTGCATGCCTAGGAGTTCTCCATAAAATTCTTGAAGGTGTGTGAAGTCTGCCAACCCGCACTTGGCCAGCGTGGTGGACTATGGCCTATCCCCTCTCATTCTGAGAGGAGGCCCGTGCCCAGCAGTGGGACAGTTTCTATACAGGGCTGATATTATTACATTCCGTGGATACGACATAGAAAATAAATTAGGCTTTAAATGTTTTTGTTCTAGCTGTAATGATTCCTCCATCAAGGCCTAATGTGACCCGATTGAACGACGAAAGCGTCATGGTGTCATGGTCCCACGACAACCAAGGATTACCCATAAGGTTTTTCAAGGTAAGCGAGTATTTTTGATCAGCATATCCTGGCGCGTTTCACCTTAGGCGATTGACTGACGAATACTAGTAGTTCAAAGACCCATGGCCAGCGAAATAGTTCAAAAGTTGCCATTCTGTTCATATCCGGCTCGAAGGACCATAAATGTTGATGTGGATAAGGTTCGATATTGATTGCAAGGATTTCCTTGATAAATACATATCTTTACTGAATGATGGTTTTATTTGAACCAAACTAATGAGCTAGACAGGGACAATATATTATATTTGAATGCAACACGCCGTTGTACTATTTAATGTGTTTATCTCATCGGCACTCTGTACATTATTAGGTAGTTATAGCTTTTATTCGCGATATTCTTAAGTATTTTGGTTTGGTCTCTGCATTATATTTAGTCGCATTTTATATCACCCACGAGAGAACAGCATTTTTTAACTTACACAGCACAAGCATAAGCAAGATACACGACCCGATTCATAATTATTTTCTTGAAAACTCGTATTTTCTTGTATAAAATGCTCAAAGGGGACTGGAGTAATGGTTTAAGTCGTTGCTTTTGGTCCGTCGCCCGTGCCTTGCAGACGGAAATGCGGACAAAAGTTAACATTTTATACAAGCTGTAAGTTTTTGTGGTCTCCCGTCTAGCGATAGCAGGTACTCATTGGAATTAACGATGGCAAATTGGCATTCGTTTTAATTCTGTTCTTCGAGCAACTTAAGGATTCATTAAAAGCATTTTGTGATATCCAAGCTTTATTACAATCTGCGTTATTTTTAGACGAGTAGTCTTCGGTACGGAATTACGAAGTCAGTTTTCCGTGAATAATTAATGTTACTGTCAATAATATTGCCAGGCTTGTTTGTGTCCGTTTTATAAAGAACGGTGCCGGTGCAGGTATGCAGGCAAAGTATAGAATATTTATTTGTTCGGTCAGCAGTCTGCGGTACTGTTATTTATCTGAGCTAATTGTTTTCTTTATCTTATAATTTAACCTCTTTTTACCCGACTGCCCTAGGAGAGTTATGTTTTTCAAGTGTATGTATTTATGATCACGTAATAGACAAGATTATTCGACATCTACCGTGATTTAGTGGTATCCCTAGGGATTTCGTGAAATCCCTGGTATCATTTCTCTGCGACATATTACATAATTATATGTACATAATTATGTATATTAATATGTCTGTTTCTTTTGTAGGTACAGTCTGTAGCCTAAACGGCTGGATAGATTTCAACATATTATTTTTCACAAAGTTTTTCGTGTAAAACATGTTAAGTTCGACTTTCACTCTTAGCAAATCTTACGGTTAAATAAATACAGTAATAAATAACGCGACTTTCATCTGACAGCGTCAACCTCCTGAATAGCCTTACAAATACAATACCTGACGCCTTGAAGTGATGTATGAACTTTGGCTTTGTTAAAGGTACAATACAGAGAGATGAGCAACTCGAGCAACGTTCAATGGAACACCGCCACTCAGGACATACCGGCGTACATACATTCTTATCAGATTGACGGGCTGACTCCGGGCAAATATTACAAGTAAGTGTCATCGTCAACGGTGCTGCGAGGTACTACCAGGCAGGTTTTAGGATACTGGTGAATTTTTCACCCCTAATATACAGGTGAATTTTTCAACTGGGCTTAGATGGCCAAATCCGAAACTATAACAAATAGCGAAAAACACTAAAGGAGTCTCGGGGCCGATTTTGATAAAACTAAAACTACATCATTAGATTTTTGAAAAATAAATTTTCTTAGCCGGGGATCCAACCTGTGATTTTGAAAAAGAACACCCTGTATTATTATGTCATGCGATAGTGTCGCTAATAAGGCTGTGTCCCCAGTAGGCAAACTGTTAGCGGCCGACAGAGTGTGCGGCAAACTGTTAGCGGCCGACAGAGTGTGCGGCGTATCGGTTTGGTACGGCCTTCCACATATTTGAAATGGAGTGCCCACAGTTTGCTATAGTTTGCGCTAACAGTTTGCAGCAGTCTCAGTCGGCCGCTCACAGTTTGCCTATTGAGGACACAGCCTAAAGATCAAATTCTGTGAAGCAATGACATACAGCAAACTGAAGGCAAGTATTGATACTCGGCGTTGCAAGCCTTTCATGGGCTACAGCCTACAGTACCCTCTTTCAGGCGGGCCGTACCTACACCTGTTTGTCACCATCTCTGATCATAGAAACAAGGGAGACGTGCCAAGGCGCTATCGAGCTTGATGCCTGATTTTGAGCAAATTGCTCGTACTAAAAACATACGCGCTGGCGACGAACCGAACACGATCGATGGTATAAATACAGTGTTTTAGTTTAGTGCTAGTGTTGAGTGACGATTAACAGTGTTAGATTGAGGGTGTGCGGAATGTTTAATGCGTGGGAGATCTTTTTATTCACAAGGAGCGCTTAATTATGCGCGTAATTGTGTCGAAAAATGTCCTAAAAGTGGCATCAGTTGTTCCCGTACTAATTTGCTATGATGGCATATCTTCTTGTTTCTATGATCTGAGGCCACCATCGTCGTTAAAAAAACTGAAACGAATAAAATGTTCTTTTATTCAGGTTTCGCATCGCAGCAGTATATTCGAACCAGGACAACAAGCAAGGCAAGAGTAGTGCTCGTTTTCACTTACAGCGCGGTGGGTTCAAGGCGCCGCGTGCGCCTGTACTCTCCCGCGCAGTGCCTATGTCACCTACCACCATACAACTGGACTGGGTGGTGAGTAACTACTGACACGAAAAATACTTTTTTCGTGACCACGGTCAATGTCAAGAAACTCTTCCCTTGACCACGGTCAATGTGAGAAGACTCACCTCGTGACTACGGTCAATGCGAGAAGACTGTTCTCGTGACCACGATCAATGTCAAAAAACTCTTCCCTTGACCACGGTCAATGCAAGAAGACACTTCTCGTGACCACTGTCAATGTCAAAAAACTCTTCTCTTAACCACGGTCAATGCGAGAAGACTCTTCTCGTGACCACGGTCAATGCGAGTAGACTTCGTGACCACGGTCAATTCAACTTGATCGGAACATCAGGGTTAGTCAAAATAATGTTATTTTGATTATGTTTGTGCGCGTAAAGTCCCAATAACATGTTTTAAATAAATTACAATTCGCGTTTGAAAACGACTTGGTACGTCCGTGTTTGTGGTACTCGAACCTAACTTGTCTTGTCACCTCAGTGGACAAGCGGCGGGGAAGTGGAAGCTGAAGGTTTCTACGTGTACTACCGCGCCGTGTCCTCAGCAGGGGCTTATGAGAAGGTGACGACGTCAGGGGAGCCGCGGGAGCTGCTGTTGACGCATCTCGCGCCCGATACCGGCTACGATATCAAGCTGCAGGCGTACACTGCACAGGCCGCTTCTGAGTTCAGTGCTATCAAGGTAAATGATATGACATGTAAATTATTTCTGTAAGAAGATCTTTAAAGACACTGTTTTGCCAGATTTTTGAGGAATTTGTGCGAGGGATAGGCACGAGGGATATGTGCCAGGAATGCGTGATAGGGATGGACGCGAGCGAGAAACTGCTAGCAGAGACAGCTATGAGCCCGCTACACATCCTCGCACCGCTCATCTACGTATCGTTTTACAGCTTCGTTACGCATCCTCGCACCGCTCAGCGGTCTAGCTGTAGCACATCTCTGGTGGAAACGCTCACATTGTTTCATAGCTTCGTTACGCATCTTCGCACCGCTCAGCTACCTCGCACATCTCTGGTGGATACGCATCCTAGGGGGTAATGTGTATGTTTTTAAGGTTCCGTACCTCAAAAGGAAAAACGGAACACTTATAGGATCACTTTGTTGTCCATCTGTCACCGTACCATAAGTGGGGCCATCTGCTCATAGATGGCGCCACTAGATGTATGCAGCAGCGCCATCTATGATAAAAATATGATATATATTTACTATGATGTAATAGCGGCATAGATGGCGCTATTGCATATTTCGGAACCCTTATGCCTTGGCCACGAAATGCGACGCTCCAAACGAATTCACCTTGTGCTGCAAGCGTCAAAAACAAATGTACCGAACTATTCGCTACTGCTTGTAGCGCTACTTCGTGGCCTTGTAGTTATTAGATATACATTTGTTTTTGACGCTCGACGCTGATGCTTGCAGCACAAGGCGAATTCGCTTGGAGCGTCGCATTTCGTGGCCTTCGGGTTAGGGCGCGAGTCTTACTCGCACTAATCCGGTTTTGTTATTGTTGCCTCGTAGACGGCGAAGACCCTCCGTCCGCCGGGCGGGGCGGGCAATAGCCCGGCTGCCCCGGCGCCGGCGGCCCCGGGGCAGCGCGCGGCGCCGGGCGCGCTGGTGACGGCGGGCGGCGCACTGGGCGCCACCGCGCTGCTTGTTGTGCTAGCTACTGCGCTGCTACTGTGCCGCCGCGCCAGGAGGCCCACCACCGACAGTGAGTACTGTAGGCGGCCCCGGGGCAGCGCGCGGCGCCGGGCGCGCTGGTGACGGCGGGCGGCGCACTGGGCGCCACCGCGCTGCTTGTTGTGCTAGCTACTGCGCTGCTACTGTGCCGCCGCGCCAGGAGGCCCACCACCGGCAGTGAGTACTGGCACGGGGTCTCATCAGGAAGAAAGGAACATGTTTGTTCAAATAAACCTCAATACAGGGTGTAAAAAAGACAGTTCACCAAGCCGACACCTACGGATTCTGTACGTGTCACTAAGTAACATTAAGTAAAAATAATAGCTGGGAAACGACTTTTATTTTTAAGTACTTACCTATTAAAGTTTTTTAATATTACACAATTAATAATACAGTCGGTAGCGCGTAATTACAAAAAACAGCTGTTTAGCTGTTTTTTGTAATTACGCGCTACCGACTGTACCTGTGGGTGTGTTGATTTGTACGGGACGGGGGAGGTGGAGTATAGGCGTGCGCCGGTCCTGGAACCCCGCCGCTGCCGCTCGGTGCCATTTTTATGAGAAACGTAAAAGACTGTGGTACCCGCTCTCTATAATTATGGTCACTTGACGTTTCTACTTTATGTCTGTGATACTTGCTGCAAGATTCAATTAAGATTATAAATGCATCAAAATTTAATTAAACGTCAAAACGTCTTCCGATCATCCGACCGTGAAATGTCGAGACCGTTGCCGTAACAATGCAATCACGTAATAACAAAACATTGATGTCATAATACCTCCTTCAAAGCAGGGCTGTCAAAACACATTGAATGATTTATTACAGAGGAGAAAGGCTCCGTGCCGGAGAGCGGCGGTGCCAACGGATACATCCCGGCTAAAGTGCCAATCACTATTACGGCCAACCCTATGCATTCTGAGGTAAGACAGCCAATCGGAGCGAATTACTTTAAAAAGGGAATTACTTTAATTTAAATAGGTATTCGTCTTTTTTTCTGACAGCCAATCGGAGCGAATTACTTTAAAAAGGGAATTACTTTAATTTAAATAGGTATTCGTCTTTTTTCTGAATGTACTTCCATTGTTTTTAATTAACCACACAATTAAAATAAGCTATATGTATGCTTACTTAATTTCCATTAGTGAATAAATGATTAAAAATTCCTAGAACTGTATCAGTCTATTATTTTTTATGACGTTCATGCATCCTAACAACAAAGAAGGCGCCTTTTATGTAGGTATTAATGAAATAACATTTTCCTGGAAATATCAGTAGGTAGTAGTATATTTTTATATAATTTTCTTTCCCTAGGGAGGCGACGCAGGGGTAGAAATGTCATTTTTACACAATAACAACACCGGTAACAACGACGATACACTACCACATTCAAGGAAGAATGGCCCAGCACCGAGACAGTACGTGTGAAAATAGACTCAATTCCTTTACACATAAGGTTTATACTGTAAACATGTGTTGCCCCGGTATAACTGCTACCATTTTGGTAGTATACGACATTTTTTAGGGAGAAATGTGATATCATTTTTATCGCCATATTGAAGTGTACGGACTTACGACAGTACAAAATTATATTTATATAATATTTACTTAGTGTAGATATTGTGATTATTTAGTATCAAACGTTAAGGCACTGAGGATACCGACGTTTCGATATAAGCAAGATTTTGGTGCGACTGCGAGTAGATAATATTGCTATGACTATAGTTTGACTTATTTATATAAGACAGTTTTACGATTAAGTACTTTATTTATTAACGTGTTGAGAACAACTGTAGATCTGAAGCTAGTAGTATGTATTATTTTAGTTGGCAACGCTTAGCGTGATGCGCTTCAGCCTGTTGCGTAAGTTAAAAATCTCTCCAGTGTTGCCAGAAAAATGCAAAAATAGAAAAAATGGTAGAAAAGGCAATGTACTTAAGATTTGTTATGAATTTTGTTGGAAACAAAATTGTATATTGACTACTTTCAGTAATTTTCTGTTTCATTGTATTTTAATTCTTGTACATTTTGTTTATTATTATATTTTTATTTCTAAGGTTGTGACGGACGGACAGGCATTTATACTATAAAGACTATATTGTTTTATTTAATTTTATTCATAACATCACAGTAATCAAAGGTTTTTGGAGAGTGATATAGAACTGAGACAATTTTTCTTTGCCGAGATCTATTCAATAAAGTAAAATAGGTACACAGTTACTTTATTTCTTTACTTTCAATAATGATTTCTATAACTTTCTTCAAAGACGTTGATTCGCAGACTTTGTAGTTAGGACTACGCACTATAATGTTAAGAAAATGATCTAGTATTATAACTTTATAACGAATACTTTAAGAATGTGTATTGCCTTTGGAAATATTATAACGAAGAAGACTTTAATGTGAAACAAAGAAAATATTGCCAATGACGATAATAAGGTACGCACGGCTACAGATCAAGCTATAAATTTCCAGTATAAGCTGATCTCGCATTGTATAGGATTTCCTTACAGTGAGAGGTCAGTGTAAACTGGAAATGTATAGCTTGATGTGTAGCCGTGTGTACCTGCATTTTATACCGCTTTTTGTTTGAGCTTGAGGTTTCTTTTCCAAGTTTTCTGTAAACTGGATTTTTTTGTTTCACATTAAAATGAAAATAACAATGCATTCGCTCATTATTGCTCGCTAATAAGACTGAAAACGTTTTTATGAGTTTACTCAACTTTTTGGGTGAACCGCGATATTATTATCGTAGAATGTAAAATAAAAATACGTTAAATTAAGACTCAAATTGAAAATGATTATAAAATTGTTTCCAAGGACTCGGACCTTAGCAGAAATTAAAAGTTAATGAGTACAGTCACCGCTGTAAATATAAAAACAAAATATAAATTAAGTTTGGTAATTTGAATTTAAATGGCCGGCTAACTTTCATTTCTGTTACGAGCTGTGTTCACTGGTTCATGTTGATAAGTCGTGCAATGTGGACGCGACTGTACCTATTTGTTTTGTAGACCGAATGGGAGAGTGACAGCTGTCAGTTCAAAACGTACTATTTTTAAAATACCACCTAAGTATTCTTATGTAGTGAAATATATTTCGAAAGCAAAAAGAATTTAATTTATTTTTTTTAAAAATTTGCCATTAAAAATTGGCTGGGGTTCTGTTGGCACCCTTCGGGTACGGAACCCTAAAAAAGAACTTTCAAACTGTCAAAATTCAGCGAAAGTTGAAAACTCCTTACCTAATTAATGACTCGCTACAACCTTCACTGAAACGGTATATTATTATGTATAATGTGCTTTTAGATGATAGGCAAGTTTCTATCCCTATTTTATGCAACATTAAAAATCATCTTTTAAATTAAACTTAAAACAAAATCTCAAGTGGTCTCAAGCAACGCTGATGCCTCTTAACCCTCTCGTGAAGCTGCGTAGGAAGAATAATTTTTAAATAAAAATCCTTAAACAAGGCGCAGTTCATAAATCTTACAGGCTTAATAAAAAATACAATTTATCAACATTAATTTAGGACGAGGTTTGTGGGGTTCGGCGCCATCTTAAATGTAACGCGAACGACTAATTGATTTATTAATGTACCTTTTACAACAATATATTTGTAAAAATATTAACAACGCAATCCATTAAAATAATTTAAATTATTTTGTAATTTTTTTTATTCTTTAAACACTAGTCACTAAGTAGGTATTAGGTATCCTACATTAATAGGTAAGTGAAGTGATTGAAATGAAGAAATATACTTATATAACCGGGAAGTTGTAGCGTATCCTATAAATTACTAGCTTCTGCCCGCGGCTTCGCCCACGTTTTCCGGGATAAAAGGTAGCCTATGTGTTATTCTGATATTAATAGAAAGTAGGATGAAGGTGTGCACCGCTTTATACAAAATATTTTGACATCGATTGGCTTCTGATGTATCTTCCGACACGACACGTAAATCTAGTGTGAAAAGTCACGGCAATGTCGCTATACGCCAGTGTGAAGACACCTTAAGGCGCGATTCCATTAGGCAAGTCTTGCATGCAAGTATGACGTCACACTTGTGTGCAAGTGATTTGAATTAAACATTTTAGTTGCAACTTGTTTGCAAGCTCTGGTTTCCACTATACAAATTGCAAATGTGACGTCGTACATAGTATATGCAAGACTTGCCTAATGGAATTGCGCCTTTAGTGTAGTGTGTCAAGATACCAACAATTATTAAAATTAAGTGAGGGTAGATGAAAATACTGTCGCTTTGTTAAGATGATGCACCGTCACTGCCAGTCTACCCGTGACCACGGCCAGTGTAATTCGGTCGAAACGTCGGGTAAAAGGCATCGTACCTTTTTATACATCTAAAACGCGTAATAGACCCGTGTCCAAGTGTTTTTTTATTCTTCTGAGTACGTAAGTACATATAACTATAGTTTGATTAATACAATGTATAAACCGCCTATTCACATGCTTTAACAATCCCCAAGATATAATTTGGACGGGCTGAAGTTAGGTCATGGAGACATTCGCGCATGTAAAGTGGCTAAGAAAACAGGTAAAACTTGGGAATAAGCTGTATGGTTTCACAAAAATATACTTTTTCAGTTATTTCCTAATTTATGTGCAGCCACTCGCGACTAACTTCTGCCCGGCCGAGTTCGTGCGAACTGAAAATACTTCGTTCTAATGAGTTAGCGCACGATTTTTAACTTAGGTTTAAAACAGTTTGAGTGCAGTGATAACCTAGTGGTTTAACCATGTGCCTCCCACGGCGAATGGTTCGAGTTCGATCCCGAGGCACGCACCGCTGACTTTTCGAAGTCATTTGCGTATTAGAAATTAATTATCACTTGCTTTAATGGTGAAGGAAAACATCGTGAGGAAACCGGCATGTCCTAGAACCAAAAATTCGAAGACATGTGACGTCCACCAACCCGCACTGGGCCCGCGCGGTGGACTACGGCCCACTCCCTCTCACAGAGAGGAGGCCCGTGTCCCAGCAGTGGGAACATTATAGGCCGATTATGCTATGCTTATGCATAGGTTTAAAACACTATTTTGCAATGCTAATGTATAAAATATGACTTAAAAGCAACAAATTCTATGTTTAAAAAAATAAACAGTTTTCATATTCAATAGTTAGTACAACTTTTGAAAACATAATTTATTGCGAGAGAAAATTCGTAAAAAGTAAGAAAAATTACATTTACATATTCAAATATTGTACATGCGATAAAGATTTTCCATTAAAAAGGTATTATTCCCCGAAAAATTCTCCCTTCTCCCACGTCATGTTTTTTAAAACACCGTTGATTTATGTTAAACGTATTCATGGCAATTAGCCCTGGAAGCTAATTTCCATTAGCCAGACTCGTGTTGTTCGGTAAAATTGTTCCTCGCTACAGACTGCCATAAACAGTAGACCAAGTTGATTGTTCATTACGAACTTTGCTCGATGGGCTGTAACAATCTCCTGTTCTAACTACAATGGCTAAGATGAATAAGAGGTGTAAGTCTGTTTAACTCCGTGTTGTGAATACCATGCTGTTACATGCTGCACAGGTCCAAGGTTTTCCAGAACTTTACTAAGTAGGTACTAGGTATCTCATAGATATTTTTTATTTAATGCAAACAAAGTTTCCCTAGGGTCTCTCATGCCTAAATATTCTTATTTTCATTTCGTAATACATACCTACATTAATTTGAATTTCGTGTAGGTACCCATATTTAGTAATTTTGTGTGACTTTCAAAGTACACAAACGTAATATTAATTTGGTTACCTTTCCCAATTAAATACGGGGAATACAAGCAAACAGTATCGAATTTTCCTTTCAAGTATTTAGTCGGTTATGATTGTATATGTTTGTGTTCAATAAGGTACCATTAACATTAGAAACATACAGACATGCTATTCAATTTTCCGGTTCAATGCTCGCCTATTCGTTATAACAGTAATTATTTTTCCCAATACCATGATTAGTTCTCATTGGGCTACGGGACATTTTTCCTTCTGTGGTTCGGCGGTATACTTTAGTGCGCGTTACGGTCAATTAGTCGCAAGTCGCAACACGTAGCACCCACTTCGGTAATTAAAGCGAGAGAACAGAACACCAATACAAGGGAAATAATTAATTTTGCAAAGAAAATAATTGCTTTGTTAGCGGCCTGCTTCTGTTTCGTATTAAAAAAAAGAACGGACGCTTGAATAGAGTTAATTAACACACGCGGGCGCACAACTTGCTAGGCGAAGTTCTCTGAATTTTATATAAATATACTTAGGAACGCAAATTTATTGCTGTTTGAAAATTGCCATCATTATGTGAATATAGGGGTTTAACTAAAATGAATTGCTTCGAAGTGTCGCATTTTGAACGCAAAATACATACATAAAACAAAATTAATGGGTGACATTTAAATGTAGTTGAATTACTCCTACTTAGGTCCACGTGGGAATTTATCTGTTAATGTGTTGTATTGATGGTACCTAAAAAAAGATCAGATAATTCATTTTATTAAAAAATGAATTTAATGCAAAAACGTATGTAAGTAGTACATAGGTATAAGATATTTTACGAACATCCGACACTGGCAGGACTTGAACCCGCGGGTTGTTAACGACGGGGTATGTTTTGTTCCACTCGTTTGAGTTCCCTGTCGTTAATAGTGACTGTTAACATAGTGTTGAAGAACGCAACATTAACCGTTCTAGGGTAACGAAAAGTGAAATGAAACAAAAGATTGTTTCATTTCACTTTTCTTTACCCTTGACTCCTAAACTAGACGCGGAACGAGGGGTGAACGATTGGGAGAAAAATGTTGCGGTCTTCAACATCGTGTTAACACTATTAACGACTGGGAATGTTTTGTTCCACTCGTTAGACCCAAACCTGCGACCTCTGCCGTACTGTGGCGTCTTTCTAACCACTGAGTTATCGCGTCGCACTCGCATTAGTAGAAATTTTAAATCTCTTTAATACGCCTCCTATGGATGCTGGTGACATGTATCGGAGAAAACTCCAACTCAATGAAATAACAAGCTCAACATGGATTGGACATGTTTAAAATTGATAAAATATACATCTAATATAATAAATATTTGAACAAGCTCGTAATTTTCAAATTTTTTTATTAAATAAAGCAGCCTTTTTCATTCGTAATTTGTTTCAATCAACCCCGTGGCTATTGTCTTTCGACCACAATTTGAATGAATAAACGAAGGTAAAATGTTAATGATTTACTTTCTTTCGTATTTCAGTTTATATTTTTGTTCATGAAACCCAAACGTCAAAATCAAGCGTTTTTGAATGATTTGAGGCTGTTGGGAATATTACAGTATCTATGTCATGGTTATAGTAGGTTCGCGGTAGTGGGCACGTGAGCTTGAGAAAGATAAATACAGATCTATGCCGGCCATGGAAGCACAGCACTGTCCCGCGATGGCAATCGCGAGCCAGCAATTATAACTTGCGATGGCAATCGCGAGAATCGTGTTTTCGATTCACGATTCTTTTTGATGATTATTTTAATAATCTATGGGCAGCAATACGGTTCAATTTTAAATGAACAAATATTTCAATGTCTGGCACATCCTCGCTAATCCAGACCGTTTCCACCGAAGATGCGCAAGGAGAGAATTGAAATTTGGCCATACAATTTTAAATTCTCGTCTCTCTTCATCTTGCCTCACCTCGCCGGTGGCAAAGTACCTTTGGTGGACGGTTTGCGGTATCTAGATTACTCTATGTCCGTGGTACAGAGCTTGTTTAATGAGACGAGGCGTCAGAAGAACTCTTGACGACCCTTGACTGAAGTGTAGCTTGATGGCCAACAATATTACAAAATCCGTGTTATTAATAAACCTGCTTACGCAACAAGGATTAATTACAATCATGTTATAGTATTAAAGCTCGCGGATTTTAACAATGCTTGTGGGAAATGTAAATCAACGTAAGTAGAATTTAGTTCGGAATTAAATTGATAAAGTTTAACATAATGGCTGGAACTACGGTATTGTAAGATCATATCGAGCCTAATATTATCGTGTTCGAGAACAGCGATTGCGTATTACCAGAGATTACTTAATAGGCTTCGTAGGTTACCCTAATGAGTCGTTCGAGTTTGCGATAAAGGGTATTCATGATTTAAAGTAAAAATTCATTAAGTTTCAGAATCATAATTGCGAAAAATCCCTTAACGCACTTTCTAGGGTGTCCTCCAAATTTCAAATCACTACGTCCACCTTATCTGGCTGTGCGTTGTCTATGTCATTGTCAGGCAGTCTCGGTACTGTTTTAACGGTATAGATTATAGGGTCGCAATGAACAATGGCTTTAACCATCACAATATCGTCGGAAAGTCGTCAAGCAATTTGCTAATTCGTCTGAACACTATTATTTACGCGCGCGGAAAGTTTCTCGTCATAAATTAAGTGCGGACCAAGTTGTTGGTCGTAAATCTAAGTGCCCCGCCCCCCGGCGCGCTTGTCTCTTGTGACAAACCCGCACCCCCCAGTTTTCGATGACTCCTGTGACTATGGATTTGGTGTTTCGTGTACAGAGTTGTAATTAATTAGTGTTTCTTTCTCTTATACTCACGAGTCACCCGCAGCCTAATTGCGTAACTCAATTTCTTTCGCCATGGCTTTCATTTTGTCAGTTCAACAACATCCATTGCAGCGTTGAGCTAGTTACGGGAACACGTATTAACAATCATACGGCGTAATGAATGTCAAAAACAATGCCATGGTGATAGCAATTGAGTTACGAAATTAGGGTGCTGAAGGGGCAGTTCTTAACGTGTCGAGGGTATAGGTCTTCAGGAGCTGTAGCTACTGCTAACACCACCTATGAACTCTTGCATAAGAAATTGGCGGTTCCCTTGCATTGGCATGGGAACTGCCAATTTCTACCGCAATAGTTTATTACACCGGTACTGACCGGTGTAATAAACTATTGCAAGGGAATAATCATTGCAATTATTTCGAGGCAAACTGATGCGTGTTTTTAGTACAATGATGCTGATAAATACAGTGGCAACCACAACGATTATTGCAATCCTACTTCCTACTATAATATTATAAACGCGAAAGTTTGTGAGGATTGCTACTCTTTCACGCAAAAACTACTAAACTAATTTTGATGTAACTTTACAGTAATACGAGTAGGTATAGCTTAGCTAGCTTAGCTTACACCAGAATAATACATAGGCTACTTTTTATCCCAAAAACGCGGGTGAAGCTGCGGGCGGAAACTACATAGTTGAATATAATAATATGTCTGTGTTTAAAATACATAAATAATATGAAATTGAGTTGTAAAATTGTGTATAGGTAAACCAGAATCACATGGCATAAAAAAATAAAATTTAATAATTATTTTGGCACGGCAAATGATACTACTTAGTTACTTTTCAAAAAAAGCACATGTGTAAAATTCTGAAAATTGCTCCAGATAAAACTTTTTCATCCATTCACCCCAGTGCTGGTAGCAACAAATTTTACTCTAATAATGTCTTAGGTTTTCGCGATTATTACACATTATAATAAAACAAGTTTAAACGGATTAAATCGCGTATATTACAAATTTTTACAGATTTTTACGAACGCTGCAAAGTGTTCGAAACGTCAGGAAAACTCTGTAAAAATCTGTAATATACGCGATTTAATCCGTTTAAACTTGTTTTATTATAAAATTTTACTCTACTTTTGCCATCAAATTCTGGTCAATCTAATACATACATACAATTTTACTCCAACGTAATCTACCCCAAAATATTTTGACTTTTGGTCGGCCGAGCTAAGCATCGCACGTCAGCATACATCACTACGGAGTCGTGCACGCGGTCGTTGGCTATCCTGTTTGCGATTTGATTGTTTTAAATCTAATTTAGTTCACGTATCCAGCAGAATCTATAGGGTTAGTGTCGAGTTGTCGATATCAGTTGGCACGATACAATCTGGTTTCTGCCAACTTGATCCTGCAACTGTATACCTACTTACGCTTATAGAATTGTTATTCACGGTATGGGCACAGGAAGAAAGGAACATTTGTTCAAATAAGTCTCAATAGATGGCGTTATACACCGTGACATTTTCATCGCTTTCATCCGGCGATGTAGCCACTATACTCATCATTATGAACAACTTTTACTATGGGACCAACCAGAAATCGCGAAAAAAAAATCAGCTGTTCCATACATTTTGTTGAGTTATGTAAACATAAATGTATGGAACAGTTGATTTTTTTTCGCCATTTCCGGGTCGGTCCCATAGTAAAAGTTGTTCATAATAATGAGTATAATGGCTACATCGCTGGATGAAAGCGATGAAAATGTCACGGTGTATGCCTATCGATTTGTTATTGAAGTTTGTGTACAATTAAAAAAAAACCGGCCAAGTGCGAGTCGTACTCGCGCACCGAGGGTTCCGTATCAATTATGGACGTATAAAGTGAATAAAACCGGACCGCATAACTAAGTTTGTTTGTTTGTCAAGGAATATTGATGATTTTGAAAAAACTAATAGTTAGGAACATCGTTTTATTTTTGGTGCCATATTTGGGTCAATTCCTATCAATTGTAATTATTTCAGATTTTTCGCCCCGTAAACTTCGAAGATAAGGGGGGGGAATGGTAATTTTTTGGACATTTTTCATCATTTGTCGAAAACTGTGAGGCATAAAATAAAATGAAAATATATTTTGAAATGTGCAGATCAAGCCCTTTCATAATTATGATATGTATGTCATTTGACCTAGTAACCCCACTTTCAAATTTCGGACCCCCACTCCGGCCCCTTTTGCAATGAAAATAAAAATATTTTTGGACTTTTTTCATTTGCAATAAAGTTGAACAAGCATTCTTTATAACTGTTCCAAATTTCAAGTCGATAGCAAAGTTGTTGCTGAAATAAGCAGGCGTGACAGACAGACAGACAGACAGACAGACGAAGTCGCACCATAAGGGTTCCTTTTTTACCATTTTGGTACGGAACCCTAAAAATTAAAATAAATTACCATGAAAAATGTTTGTTATAATTTTGAAAAATCCACTTAGCACGCAACAATTTAAAGTCCGAGGTTGTCCAAGTTACGGCGGTCACGTTTCTTTGTATGAGATGAGGCATCTGTTCGCAGTATATTACGTATCTGTGGTATGGGCGACATTATGATCTCAATGTTATTCTTTATCCCATAATCCCATCAAATCATCCGCCTAGCCTTTTCCCAAACATGATTGGGGTCGGCTTCCAGTCTAACTGGTTGCGGCTGAATATCAATATTTTACATGGAGCGACTGCCATCTGACCTCCACAACCCAATTATTGGGAAATACTGGTATTCGAATGTTAGTCCAGTTGTCAGACTTTTGGGCTCCTGACTACCCGTAACGACTGTCAAAGATATTCCTATGACAACCGGGACCGACTGTTTAACGTGCTCTCCGAGGCACGGAGGGGTCTCGATGTGTAAAGAACGATCACCCATCCAAGGACTGACCGCAAGCGCAGCTTAACCTCGCAGATCGATCGATCAGCGCGGCTGTCATTTAGCCACGAGCCCCTCCCATAATCCCATAATTCCATCAAATAATCAGTACCCGTATCATGAGTTTTTTTGACGTGTAGTATCGTTAATGTAAGCATATTTTAAAATGAAAATACACGTTTGTTACACAATATTTACATAAATTAAGTACTTAATTAATTACTCTGTATTTTTTAAAATGTGGAAATTGTATAAAATGTTATCAAAATGTTCCAGGACTGCTGTATTTTAAATTCAAAATATGCTTACGTTAACGAAACTATACGTCAAAAAAACTCTTGATAGGGGTACAGAATAATACCCATCAAATTCCATGTAACCACAAAATCAACCCTCTTGTTTTATCCCGGAACATCGGAAGACATGCTCGCCCGCGGCAGTTAACCCGTGGCGAACTAAACAAAACAGCCCCGTTATAAAGTCAAGAACTCCGTGAATTCCGTTTCTTATGCTTACGCAACTATTCCGTTATTTATAGGAGTGTTCATAAATGTACCGTTTCGTATCATTCGCTCAGCAGGCTAGCTGCGGTTCTGTTTGCTATGTTTTCATTTGCTGAGGAATTTCATTAGCGCTTGATATGTGAGGATGAATAACTTTGATCTAAATATTAATTTAGTGGTCAGTAGTTGTTCTAGAGAGAGAGAAGCTGTAGTTATCAGCATGATAAAATAAGATTCAAACAGAGAAATATCACCTACTTGAACACTGTTAAGTGTCTTTTGACCTTAGGAACTTGTGGGGGAGTTGAATACCAATATTTTATAATAAGAAATGTGGAACTTAATCACATTAAAAATTACGCAAAATCTATACTAATATTATAAAGCTGAAGAGTTTGTTTGTTTGTTTGACCGCGCTAATCTCTGGAACTACCAGTCGGATTCGATTAAATCTTTTTGTATATGATAGCCAGTCAACATCACGCTACGACTCTTAGAAACCGAGCAACGGGGGTGAAACCGCGGGAACAGCTAGTGTATTCTATAGAAGTTAAAGTTTGTGCAGAAAAAACTTTGCACCCCTTTTTAAAGCATATTGCGCGCACGGTAGAGTATGTTTGGCATAATTAATATTTCTTTACCTATACTATATTACAAATATATTAAAGTACGGTTGAATTTCGACCACTGGGCGACCACTAGTTAGTATACAATGTAAATTATGTTCTACTTGTTAAACATGAACCGTGTTTCCCAGAATCGTCAAAATAACCATGATTCACTATTCAGCATATTATGTTTACTTACTAATATTTATAAGAACCCTCTACTATTTCAATGATCATACAGTATATGCTTATGAAGGCTTAATTGGTCTAGCGGTCGCAAGCGTTAATGCTGAGCGTGGCGTCCTGAGTTTGATCTCCGGGTCGGTAAAGTGTTATTGGGTACTGTACTCTCAGATCATATAAACAAGGAAATTATAATAGCATAAAAGTACGGAAACCGCTGTCGCCACTTTTAAAGTAGTATGCGTCACAACTACAAACGCTCCTCTGTAAATATAGAGATCACCCACACATTAAAAATGCCGCACACCCTCAATCTAACACTGTTAATTTGTCAAGCGTCAAGCTCAATAGCGCTTTGGCATATCTCCCTTGTTTTACCAATTAGAAGTTTTCAGAAGCAGCCCGGAGTCTTGATTTGTTCTTAGTTGATAGCAATATGTTCGCCACTTATTACATGAGAACGTGGGTGTACTTAGGGTTACCAGATCAAATTATTAAATTTCCTGAATTTTTTTCTGAATATTTGATGTAGGTAAGGGTAGCGAGATTTTGAAAATGTGCGCCTCAATCCTAATTTTTAAATCTAATTAATAATAAGTACTTATTATTTTATTTATTTTTTGTTACCAGAATGATTGCGTAATAAGTACCTATATAGTTTTTCATGTACATATTTATATTTTCCTCTTTCAATTGCAAAATATCCTAACAATTATTGCTTTCCACTGTTTCCCTGACAGAGGGCCAAAATTCCGTACATATTAGGAAAATTCTTGTTATCAGGTAACCATAAGTGTACTATAAACCTCTGCCTAACCTTTCAAAAAATACAGGGTACATGTTATGTTATGCTCACATCCATACAATTCAGGGTGTTTCCTGAATTTAAGAGCTATGAATATCACTCTTATATGTACATATGGGTGCTATAAAAAAAGCGAGGTGTTATAAAAAGTAATGGACTGTTAAAACCATCTGTTACTCCTATTTTTCGCGGGAAATTGCATCAGGGTTCTGACACAATGACACGAGATTGAAGTTATTGGAGAATTCGATTGCGCATTGACGATTAATATTTGTGATAATTGCCGTGGACAGGTGAACTGACGTCGTTATAATGACGTTACATTTAACAGACTTCAAAAAGGAGGGCGTATGTTTTCTTAATCATTTTATACAAGACTAGCACTTTGCCCGCGACTTCGTCCGCGTGTCCCACAGGAACTGTGCATTTTTCGGGATAAAAAGTAGCCTATGTTACTCAGTGATAATGTAGCTTTCTACTGGTAAAAGAATTTTTAAAATCGGTCCAGTAGTTTTGGAGCCTATTCGGTACAAACTAAAAAAACTTTCCTCTTTATAATATTAGTATATAGACTAGCTGTTGCCCGTGATGTCTTTTCGGTGCAAAAGTAATGAAAAGTAGGCTAAGGTCACAGGCTACCTCTTTATCGAATTTCATCTATATCCGTCCATCCGTTTCAGCGTGAAGCAAGAAACATACATACACACCCACTCAGAAACTTTCGCATTTGGTGTAGGTAATTATATTTTCTCAAAGGTGAGACTAAATTAGTCGAGTTTTTCAGAAGATAAATTTTATTACGCCTTTACAAAACATTTTCACCCACTGTAATAATTCTCTTTGTAGAATTTTCATTAAAAATTCGATCTTTAACTGTCCTCAACCTTGCTCAAGATCGCCCATTGTACAATGCATGCCTAAGTTGAATCATCTAAAATTCGAATGGCGGACGTCAAAGTATCAGTTTCTGTGTATTTTGAACCATATTTAAACGCCTGTAGATGCGCAAATTTCTGGAGAGCCTTGTATCAAAGCAGTCAAGTTAGATTGCGCGAACTGTACAACTGGAAATTGGTTTACAATTTCGTGGTTTGTTTGTCCTGTTGGTGTACCTACACAACAATACTCTATTTATCTCCATAATGTTTTCTTATCAGAAAATGTCATGGTGTCGAAGACACGGGTCATCCGGATTTCTAAATAATGTCGAAATTGGTCTCGAATTGAAAACATGCTTCTATTTGGACTAGGACTATTTTTCTATAATTAAAAAAAAATAGCATTACTAGAAATGACCATAATTATGAAACTAAAAAGCTTAGATTTTTTTACAACTATCGGAATAATATAGCTTACCTTCGCAGCTTCGGCTTTCGACCAGCCTCAGCCACAGGCCACAGGGCAGGGGCTGCTCTACCTCCGCACCTCCGGATTTACAAAAACGCTCCAGGGGTAGGGCAGATAAGACCACATGGAGTCGGAGTTGGCCAATTTGGTTCTGTCACTATTGACCAAACATAATATTGTGTTCGTATTCTGTAGAAATGACAGGTGACAACAAACCACCCTACATGACTGTTATGCCCTAACGATACGATCGGACCACGACAAAAATAACACAAGAAAATACAAAACATGAATTGTTAAAGTTACCTATTTAGTTAAGAAAAGCTTTACAATTCTCGTTTGACAGTTGAGATATAAAATAAAAATCTTTTAATCAATCCTCAGAACTTTATTCGATTTAGGTATTGTTCCAATTTATTTAATTTACAAAGGAAACGAATATTAAATATTATGTAAATGTAAACCACCCTTTCGCAACTGGTATCCGATGGAAACATCTCAGACGGAATTTTATTGAATAGGATTATGGAATAACATTGTTTTGTGTTAATCTTGAGCTAGGGAAACGAAAAGGTTTCATTGTTTTTGTCATTTACGTAATGTCGCGAGACTATCAAGAAAATAGTAGGTAACGTTCTTCTTTTTATCCGACTGTCCTAAAGGAGGGTAATGTTTTTCGAGTGTATGTATGTACCTATGTCTATTTCGTTGGCACGCTCTATAGCCGAAATGGCTTGTTGGATTTCAAAATATAGTGTCCTTAAATTCGTTTTCATTGTGAGAGTGACATAGATTTATGACCTATATAGATTTATTTTTGAATATTACGGAGTCGAGTTTTATACTTTTTTAATAATTTTGTTTGTATTGTATTAATATTACTTATGAATATTAGGATACATAGCAATTCCTAAAGTTTGTTAAATTACGTAGTAAGTAACAGATTAATTAAAAAGGCCTAAAACGATTATGAAGCTACGAGTCTACGACATAATTAGTTTGGGGCATGCTAAACATTTCGCTACTCTGCTTACACCGCATTACTCCAAACATAAATCACTAACGCTAATTTCGATCATAAGCAATATCCATAATTCTTACAATAATGACGATGTTAAACTTGAGCTCTATAATTCTTTCAATAAAACTTAAATTTAGGAAAATACTTTCCGAGATATACGGTAAAAGTTTTGAGAGGAAAATTAAACAGGCACCCCTTAAACTGTACGATGCTGTCTAACTAAAGACTTCCCTTGATAGCTTTTTGAAACTCCCCTATTCAGGGGATAATTTATTATATTTTTAATTTTAATAAAAATGTGGTTATATTTTTGCGCGGGGACAAGATAGGACATCCCTATTTTTTGTTTAGGCAAGTAGCTAATCAGAACGTTTAATTGGAGTAATTTTTAATTTAATTTAGAGTTTTGGCGTCATGTCGAACTACACACTAAACAAAATTAAGTTTTAAGCCCTCAATAGGTAGGTTCCAATATATATTGTGTTTAAAATACAACATTAATTTTTAAAATCTCTGTAAGTGTTGACGTTGTTTTCTTGACGTTTGACGCAAGACTGGCGGGAACAGGCTGTCATATTCGCGCCAATTACGAGCCATCACGTCTGCAGAAATAATCCACCAATACCCGGCGAGCGTAGCTGTGACGTCAATATTCTGTAGTCTACGACGCGACGCGAGAAGATGTAGCTGTAGAGGTGGAAAGAAAGGTCATTTGAAAAATATTCTAGATGGATACATTAGCGACACGTCTCATAGTAGAATGGTAGCACTTGTAGCTATGAATAAAAAAAAAAAAATGTATACATTTGTACTGCGTGGGAATTAAAGCAACAATTTGCAAGCGCAGAAGAATTCGTGTATTTTCTCTTCAGCTCTTGTGCTAATTGTCCATGTAGGTACAGCCGAATGAAAAATAAATGATGATTGTTATTCGTTTCAAATGTTTTATCAATAAAAACTTGCGAATTCATTATGTATGATAGAGGATTTTACATTAATTTACTATTCTTATTTTAAAATGGTGATTGGCTCCTATTAGTACCCAATAAAATATTTTGAGTGTTTGCTGTTTCGACAGATTTTTGTTTCGTCAGATTTTTTTGGACATTTATTTTTGTTTTGTCGGATTGATACCTTACGACAATGTTGATATATTTTGAACTATGTCACATTAAACTCGTTACTAATCAATGCCAAAGGTCAAAAGACTTGTAAGCAAAAGATTTGTTTGGTTGCCGTCTCCATTTGCATCGTACTTATAATATAACAAGGTTTTACGTATGGCCAAGGTATTCATAGGCCGTACTCCATAAAGATAAAATGTAATGGTTATTATCACCCACTTGGCATTTGAATTGGTGGTCGCAGGTGGTAGATAACTTTCCATTCTTTGCTGGGATCATAGAACTTCACTATGATATACAGCATTTCTACCTTTAAGGCTCCACCACACTAAGCATCCACACAGCTGCGTTTTTATCGTCCGATATTTTGAACTTGTGTGTTGCCGCGATAATAACGCGCTGTTAATCGCTACGCTATTATTGCAGCAGTGTGTAAGTTGCCTGCGTTCTAATACTAAATGTACTACAAACAAATATAGCAATATCGCAGGACGCAATAACGCATGCCTTCTACATTATATCGCGCATTATTATCGCAGCAATGTGTAAGATGGCATGCGTTCTAATACAAAATGGACTAAGAACAAATACCGCAATATCGCAGGACGCAATAGCGCAAGTGTTCTACCCTATCGCGTCATTATTATCGCAGTAGTGTGTAAGATCGCATGCGTTGTAATAAAAAAATATACTTCAGTACGAGGCTAGCTTCGGCTTTGTAGAGCTTTATCCGTCACTCATACCGTTTTCTCGCTTACTTAATTATTTATTAGATACCGGGTGATGCGTGCGACAGAGGTGAGGCTCTATATACCTATCTATATACCTATTACACGAGCTTTAGTGATATCAACCAGCTTCATAGTCTGTTGATATCTCTAAAGCTCGATGTGTAATAGGTATCCGTATATACAGGGTAAAATTAAAACCAGTGCGGATATTTTAGGAGGTGAAAGTACTCATAAATATGATCAAGTTTTATTATGGGACCAACACTGCAATATGAAAAAAAAATCAGCTGTTCCATACACATTTTGTAGTGCGTTTTTGTAGGGAACAGCTGATTATTTTTTTTTCATATTTCAGTGTCGGTTCCATAATAAAAATTGATCATATTCATGAGTACTTTCACCTCCTAAAATATCCGCACTGGTTTTAATTTTACCCTGTAGATAGGTACTGCTGCTTACTGTACAAACAAACGTAATAACGCTTGCGATATTATCGACCGATATTATCGCAGATGTGTGGTCGCCTTTAAAGAGACACAGGTAGTTGTTCTGTACCAACACAATACCTCCGGGACGGTTGCTTTTAGCACTGTGTGCAAAGCTGTTTGGCTGTTGGTCACTACGTATTTACTAAATGAAATACTGAGTGTCCAACAGTCTGACTTGTACACGTTGCGTGTAAACTGAACATCAAACGAAGTACTCGCTGTTTAAAGCTTAGGTAATCACAAAGGACTTAGATTAAATTAAGAATTTTTATTTTCACTTTTATATTTTTTATGAAACGAAGTGTAGGGGTTGCGTTGCGGTTCTTTTAGTTTCTTTGCATGCTACGTTAGCCGATATTTTAATAGAAAGTTTAGACCGTGTTCATGACGTATTTAGCTACGTTTTTTTTCAAACACTTTTTAAGCAGTTTGCGAAGGTTTGGAAAATGGGTCGTGATTTCGCTTATTGGGAAATTATCAGTAGCGGTTAGGATTAGGGATTAGGAATAAGCCAATTATCGTGCAGATATTGTGTCCGGTATAAGGCGATTAGCTTGCGCCTTATCACACACGAGTCAATGGACCAAATATTGATACAGACAAGCTGGTATCAAAGATAAATGTATAATACAACAGTGGGTATACCACAGATAACAGGGATACTACCTCAGACAATAGAAACAAAGAGATATTATGTTACCATAGCGAACCGCTGTCGCCATTTTTAAAGCAGTGTGCGTCACAATTGCAGACGCTTCTTTGTAAATATGGAGATGGCCCCTCATTAACCTTTTGAACGCCACGGCATAAACGCATCGTCGTGCCCTGTATGCCAAGCTATAAATTTCCCGCTTTTTCTGTCACGTATTTGTATCGTTGGCGTCCAGGGACAGTTTTCGCTTGTCACGTATATGTGACCATGGCGCTCAAAAGGTTAAAAATTCCCCACATCCTCAATCTAACACTGCTATTTATCACTCGTCACTCACACTAAACCAAAACACTGTATATAAATAATCGATCGCGTTCTGTCAAAGATCACATTGATTATATTATGATCAATCCACTCTCTATTCTACCAAGGAATAGACAAAGCTTTTTCTATCCAACTCGTTATCTCTTCTGCCTGAGCATGCGGCGACCATGGCTTATTAGAATTTTGTCTACTGAAGAATAGAAACATTTCTTATCTTCATTGTATGCATAAAACGGTAGAAATCTTTCTACAATCTGTCACTTTGTCTATTCTACTGTAGACAAAATCCGTTTCTATCGTGGTCATGCTAGGCCGGCTGCTGTAGATAAGCGTGATTAATCTTTCAAACTCAAAGGATATCTTGCGTTATACTTTTATAATCAACAATATAATTTTAAGAAAATGGAATGGAATCAGGGAGGGTATTTTGCAGTAAACCCAGCAGATAGCTCAGTGAAGCACTTTAGATTTTAAGACTTCCTCCAATATGAGTACGAATATCTCGTGGAGGTAATTCTATCTTTATTTGGCCATATAATACCTATCCGCGTATTTTACGTGCATGACTACCGGTTATAAAGCTGTATGTATATTATTCTCATATAAAGATATGCTAATGATGGTAAAGGATTCTTAAAAAAATATACACATACCTACAGGTTAAAACATTACCCCCGTTTTGGGCTTCGCCGCAGTCGGGTAAAAACATTAGCCTCCTTTTGGGCTTCGCCGCAGTCGGGGAAAAAGGGCAAGAGCGTGTCGGACCACGCACAGTGTAGGGTACTGTGCGTGGTCCGACACGCTCTTGCCCGGTTTTTTCCTAAAAGTTCTCTGTAGGCGCATTCTTTTCTTCCGTAGCAAGAAGTCTTTCAGTTTTCCGACCGCAAATATAAGTTTGTATTTCGGCGGTGAGGTTCGATGCCTGTAATTAGAAAGTGTCGCCAATATATCATCACACAAATTAATATTATCAATGCGAAAGTTTGTGTGTGTATGTTTGTTACTCCTTCACGCTGAAACGGCTGGAAGGATTTGGATGAAATTTAACAAAGAGGTAGCTTAGGACCTGCAGAAGCACATATGCTATTTTTCATCCATTTTTATGCAGACAAAGTCGCGAGCAACAGCTAGTTAAAAATAAAATGTAAGTACATATATAATTTCCGGCAATGGAAGTACTAAAATAATCAGCGATAGTAGAAATAGAGCGCGGTTCCTTGTTCTTTTAATTAAACAACTCGGCGTCAGCCCAGATTACCTAATATTGTGTACTTCGTAAGCCGCGCAGCGCCGTGAGTTAAGTATATGTGTGAGATTCCCCGCTAACAATATGTCACCCCCTTTCTTCCTATTAGCGCTATAAAAGATTATGATCCTGATATTTTCTCTTAGAATAGAATCTTTATTAGGTAGAGGTATGGCTAAAGTTGGCTTATAAATACATAATAATAAAGAAATTCAAGCACATCTCGCCTCAAATAGGCATGCAAAAATCTTATGTAGCGACTTAATGAATAAAACCTGTTAATTTTTTTATTTATTTAATATTTACTTACGTAAACAATGCCCGAGTCAAATCTATGATACTCGAAATTATAAGACTAACAAATTCATCTAAGTAAGTGTAAACACAGCTTTGAACGTAAAACACAATGGACGTGCATTCCATTAAAATAATAATAATAATAAAATAATTATACGTAAATGCTTTTCATTACTCTCGTATACATAATTCGGACATTGCCGAAAACGTTCCAGCTTCCTCCAAATTGCCTTAATTAACTGCATTCCTCAGTAGCGTCGGTTTCACCTATTTCTATGCCGGGTGTTCTGTTCCGAGCAACCGTTGACTCGCAAAGTGAATATACGGGCGGGGAACATCGGCCGAAATGGTCACTCAATCAAAGAAGGGACGGAAAAGGTGAAATTAAGAAAATTTACAGCAGCTTATCGAACAATTACGATAAAATTTTCGTATTGATTTTTCATTTCTTTTCAATTACTTACTGCTGTTTTTTTGTCTAATTTATAAAGTTTTAGGCGATTAATTATTTTAATTTTGGAATGGAAAAACCTTTATTTTGGTTGATTCGCACATGAAAGAAAGCGGCTACCACCGCTATGGATACCATAGTGCTAAGGATATTGTAAAAGCATCGCTGATTTTAGTGAAAGCATTGAAAGTATCATACGCACAATAATTGATACAATTATTGTAGTTTTTTTTTTTAAATATCTATGTTTTGGCATGTCTCCACATCAGTAGATTGCACCAGTGCGAATCAGGGGCGGGTCGTTAGTATATAATAATTAATACAACCTTACAAAGCTTAATAGGTAAATCAATAAAGGCAAACCGCCAGCCACGTTATGTTACAGGGTCATGATTATTCATACTTAAACTTGTTTAAACAAGATCGGGTTTGTGTAAACTGACATCACTGTTGTTTATCTTACAGTTAAGACATGTATAACTATTATAGTTACTTCCTGTATAACGTTCAATATTCAGTTTGGTGTTACGTAACGGGAGGGTCTGGTATGACCATTTCTTTACACATCGAGACCCCTTTGTGCTTCGGAGAGCAAGTCAAATCACATCTAGAATATCTATGACAGTCGTTACGGGTAGTCAGAAGCTTGAAAGTCTGACAACTGGTGTAACATTCGAATACCAGTATTACTCAGGTAGTTGGTTTGTGTTGTGGAGGTGGGCAGTCGTTCTATTTGAAATATTGATATTCAGCCACATTCAGTACGACTGAAAGCCTACTTTAACCTATTTAGGAAAAGACTAGGCGAATGATGTTACAAACCTGCCGGTCGATTCTGTGAAAATCTCACGGTGAAAACTTAGGTGATGTGAGTTTGTTTTGCTAGGAATTGACACTATTGACAGCTCACTCCACGCTCACTTCACCTAAGTTTTCACGGTGAGATGGTTACAGAATCGCACTGCTGATCATGTCTTTGATTAGTACGGTATACTAGGTGTCAAATCCCTTACTGTCTCTTGAAACTATTTAGGTCTGCTACGTGGCTTCAAGTTGACATAAGATTGTATTATAGATAAAAATTTTAAGCAAAGATTTAAAAAAATCGCTATGAAATCTTTAAATCTTAATATCAATAAGATAAGATTTACTTGGCTTTGACATGTTAAAAAATCATAAAAACCATACATCTAAATAGGCTTTCCATAATCAAGGGTTTTTTTACATGTGATGATGTGACATACCTAATTGGATAAATAATACGTATAATTTAGTATCCAAACTAGATATATTATTATAGATATATTACTCCAAAATGATACAAACACGGACCCAGCTTAAGAGCGAGAATGCAAACAGTGTATAATTCAGCTGCCAAAATATCAAACTCCTAGGCTTTGTTCCAAGACATACGTTCAAGACACGTTAACATAGAGACGTAATGTGCCACATAGCCAACAGCTGCCAACCTTGATTAAGACATAAATATGCAGCAGCGGTACAAAACATGTATGCCCCGCATGAACAAACCCCATTTCGCCATAGTTCCCGTTTATATGTCCATTTTGAATTTTATTAATATTTCCCCCATACACGTGGCGGAGATGACTTGCCTTAACAACATGGCCGACGAAAGGTTAGTTTAGGTAATGTTAGGAAAGCAAACTTAATAGATTGAAAGCGCGGCTGGGTTTGGAGGTACTTCATGCTAGACATAACAAGTTTGAACAGAGTTTACGGAATATTATAATTTGTAGGTCGATTTAGGGCAGTGTTAAGGCGACGGTAAATGGTAACGGCCGTAAATCTCAAGTTTTAAATCTCTTATTTCGCCGTCAAATAATGCAGGTTAGTTGTGCAATTTTTTTATGTTAAACTAGAACATATATACATCCATCGTACCTGTGAATATTTAACTATTGTAGTAAAATACTTAATGAAATAAATTCATGAATTACTGTCTACCCAAAACATAAAAACGTAATTACTTTCAAATCGCTTAAGATATTTTCATGATTTGTTTTGTGTGAAAAGACTATGTTACTACCTATAATATTGCCTGTTACTTTCTTTTTATTTTATATATTAGATACTAAAAAGTAATAATACGTCTAATTCGGCACAGCGCGCTCCTTGATAGGCGAGTCGTATTGCTCGCTGGTCGTATGTCGCGTTGCTTGAGCTCAGCGCAGAACACTCAAGCTATCCCACACAAATCACTCAAGGCCGTTGGCAGTTATCAGCGCCTTAAATTCTAGCAACGATTTTTAAAGTGAGGATTAAACTGCGTGTCCTTTTGGTCGGCATCGGAGCGTACGGAGCGTGCCCATGTGCCCATCTACGAATTACCGATGGGATGCGTCCATTAGTACTGATTTTGTATCGACATTTGTATAGCAGTCCAACCAGTGCTTGACTAGTAGGAGGATATAGTGACACTTCACTGCGGATGACGTCATTGTCAGATGACGTTCAATATGACAACGTCCGGCGCCGATTTGTCTATCTAGTGAACGGGTTTTATAGAAATCTATACAAAACAAGAAATCTTTATGCTTCGTATGCACTGTTGCCGCCGAAGTGGACGCGCAGCTTTAATATATACTTTGCAGTCGAATGTTCTCGTAAGTGTGCAGAAAACTGGAGTTGTAACAAAATGAATGTTTCTGGATAATAATATACTACATCTTGTATTCTCATGGGTGTTTATGAGGCGAGGGAGTGTACGTTTAACAATGTAAGGGGTAGCAGAAACCTTCCTATGCTAATACTGGCAATGCTATAGCCTATGTGAGTAAAGCTAGCATAGCTTAGCTCTCAGATCATAGAAACAAGGAGATATGCCATCATAGCAAATTAGTACGGGAACAACTGATGCCACTTTTAGTACATTTTTCGACACAATTACGTGCATAATTAAGCGCTCCTTGTGAATAAAAAGATCTCCCATGCATTGAACATTCCGCACACCCTCAATCTAACACTGTTAATCGTCACTCAACACTAGCACTAAACTAAAACATTGTATTTATACCATCGATCGTGTTCGGTTAGTCGCCAGCGCGTACGTTTTTAATATGAGCAATTTGCTCAAGATCAGGCATCAAGCTCGATAGCGCCTTGGCACATCTCCTTGTTTCTATGATCTGAGGCTTAGCTAGTTAAAGTGACTAGGTAGTTACTTTCTACATGCGTTGTAATAATATGGGCTTACTATCGCGATCTATGGCCTGATATGATTTTTAAGGTTCCGTACCTCAAAAACGGAACCTTTATTGTAACACTTTGTTGCTCGTCCGTCCGTAGGACGACTAAAATGTAACGGTATATATTAGGTACACGTAACGTAACGTATGGTCGATTTGTTATCTATAATTTAGTCTATGTCTAAAGCTTTGAATCAATATCCAAATGGAAGCGTTGACAGTGTTGTCCTCTGTTATCGCCCTACGTGTTTGACACAGCCAATCTTAGCAGACAATGTATGAACACAATTATGTTGGTACATGTCAGGACACTATTGTGGTGTATTTAAGGTGTAGCTAACATATCTCAATGCCGTGCCTTGTTTGAGAATAGTTAGAGCAAGCCTGTATTTTGGCTAGAATACAAATGACTGGGTCAGTGTAACGCAGGGATATATAGACTTATTTGGAGCCACATAGGCTGAGCAGGAGCGGAAGGCGGGGCACAAATTAAAAAGAAATAATCTTATAGACTTAATAAGTACTAGCACTTTTCCAGTGACTTCGTCTGCGTGACCCACAGGAATTGTGCAGTTTTTCGGAGTTAAAAGGTGTCTGTATTAGTCAGTGCTAATGTAGCTTTATACTGGTGAAAGAATTTTCAAAATCGAACTAGTAGTTTTTGATTTATTTCATTACAAACAAAAAAAAAAAAACAATCTTTTCTCTTTATAATATTTCTTTTAAAAAAATAAGTTCATGATTTTCATTATCTGTAATGGTAACATCGCATATCTATTGGTGCAGACATTTACAGTACAAAAAACTAAGTATTTATTGAAAATGGCAAAAACAAATCGATCACGGGCCGGTGGTGCAGTGATAGCCTAGTGGTCTAACCATGTGCCTGCCACGGCGAATGGTTCGAGTTCGATCCCGAGGCACGCACCGCTGACTTTTCGAAGTCGTGTGCGTATTAGAAATTAATTATCACTTGCTTTAACGGTGAAGGAAAACATCGTGAGGAAACCGGCATGTCCTAGAACCAAAAATTCAAAGACATGTGACGTCCACCCGCACTGGGCCCGCGTGGTGGACTACGGCCCACTCCCTCTCACAGAGAGGAGGCCTGTGTCCCAGCAGTGGGAACATTATAGGCCGATTATGCTATGCTTATGCTACGGGCTGGTTAAAGTTTATATGGAGAAGGAGTGCAGAAAGATAAAATTTATATACTACTAGTCTACTAGCATTTGCCTGCGGCTTTGCTCACCTACAAAAGGTACCCTACGTCCTTTTCTGTACCCCTGACAACGTATAAGCAAAATTTCATTATGATCGGTTCAGGCCTGAAAAGGTAACAAACAAACAAACAGACGGACACAGTTACTTTCGCATTTATACGAGTTCTAGCTGACCCGCCCGGGCTTCGCATGGGTAAAGTTTAGTACACATACCCTACACCTACCCTACATCTACCCTACACCTACCCTACACCTACCCTACACCTACCCTACACCTACCCTACACCTACCCTACACCTACCCTACACCTACCCTACCCTACACCTACCCTACACCTACCCTACCCTACACCTACCCTACACCTACCCTACACCTACCCTACCCTACATCTACCCTATACCTACCCTACCCTACCCTACACCTACCCTACACCTACCCTACACCTACCCTACACCTACCCTACCCTACACTTACCCTACACCTACCCTACACCTACCCTACACCTACCCTATACCTACCCTACACCTACTCTACACCTACCCTACACCTACCCTAAACCTACCCTAAACTTACTCTACGCCTACCCTACACCTACCCTACATCTACCTTACACCTACCCTACACCTACCCTACACCTACCCTACACATACCCTACACCTACCCTACATCCCAAACCTCAAAAATAAGTTTCAAGCTTCTAGCTTTAAAAATGACGTAATTTCCATACAAACTTTCATCCCCTATTTCAACTCTTTACAGCCCTTTTTTCGCATTAAAAAGTAGCCTATGTCCTGTCTCAGGCTCTAGACTATCTCTGTACCAAATTTCATTTGAATCGGTTCAGTAGTTTAGGCGTGATTGAGTAACACACAGACAGACAGACAGACAGAGTTACTTTCATATTTATAATATTAGTAAGGATTATTAGGATATAATGCATACTTAAAAATTTGACCAGTGGGTGAACACTAGTATTTAAATATAACGTAGTCGGGATTTTTGTATTTTTCAAAAAAAATAATGTTTATCTTGTCACCACATAAGTCACTGTTGCCTTCATTTATCTTTGTATTCGAAATCGCGTAAATAGCAAAAAGTCTGGAATGTCTTGAGATAGGTACCGTAAATTCAGGTTAAAAACCGCATTTATCCAATTTATAGTAAGTACCATAATACGTTGAACCGGTGATTTGAGAACGAATAGAAACATAAGCAGTATTAACTGTCGTCTAAACAAGTTAATACTTTGAGCAAGTAAAACTTAATTGAGTGAAAGAGGTTGCTTAAGTGTGTTTGTAAATGGTGGCACCACAATCTCTTTAAGTTTTTATGTAAAGTTATTTAAGTTTTTGAAGGAATTCTAGACGTGTTCTCTCACGAAATCAGTTGAAGTAGAACTAGATGTCGGGTGTTTTTAAATTAGGAAATTCGGTGTTCTTTCTATAAGCATAAGCATAGCATAATCGGCCTATAATGTTCCCACTGCTGGGACACAGGCCTCCTCTCTGTGAGAGGGAGTGGGCCGTAGTCCACGACGCGGGCGACGCGACGTCACATGTCTTCGAATTTTTGGTTCTAGGACATGCCGGTTTCCTCACGATGTTTTCCTTCACCGTTAAAGCAAGTAATAATTAATTTCTAATACGCACATGACTTCGAAAAGTCAGCGGTGCGTGCATCGGGATCGAACTCGAACCATTCGCCGTGGGAGGCACATGGTTAGACCACTAGGCTATCACTGCTACCTTTCTATAAAATAAGTATAATATTAGTCTTTTTAGGAATGCCCAAATAGCAGGATGTTAAAATATAATGCATGAATTTTTATTAGTTTTAGTTTACTGCGACAGTTATTTAATATAAACGGTAAACTGCTTGTGTTGTCTGCTTTGTGTGCTTTTATGACGCTTTTATAATTATGTTTTTAATTGTTTTAAGTAAAGTCACTACATAGTATATCTAAAACAAAGTCGCTTTCCGCTGTATGTCTGTCCCTATGTATGCCTAAATCTTTAAAACTACGCAACGGATTTTGATGTGGTTTTTTTTAATAGATCGAATGATTCAAGAGGAAAGTTTATAGCACCCGTGCGAAGCCGGGGCGGGTCGCTAGTGATTTTAAAATTTTCACCTTCATGACATTAAAAAAAAAAAACAATTCCACTAATAGTAGGTACCTACCAGGAAGTAAAAAATGACACCACCTTGTTTTAAAATGTGTACCCTAATGGTAGGTTTAGAAAATATACAGAACGTTCTCACAGACGCCAAATCTAATGAAATAACCAATAAGCGAAATAAAAAGGTTTTCATATAAAACAAAAAAATATTTGATTTGTGGCTCCAATTTATCCTTTATTTCTACCGAATAATATTGTTTATTTTATGTTGTTAAAAATAGCTCCAAATACCTAGAGAGCAAATTAAAAGGCGATCCGCAATAACACAAGTCATTTGAATATTCAACGAAAGGGGAGCGACGGATTGTTCAGTAAATGTTCGATATAATCCGTTCTTTTGAGAAAATTGGTACGGTATACAAATTGTTTGTATTTGTGTCGCAAGTAATCGTACGACTTATTATAATGTCGTATGTATACTGCAGGGTGACAGGTTAAACAAAGAGACATTGAAGGGTATTCAGTATTCAATACTAAGTATAGTCCGTAGGTATGTCATTATTAAACTAGCTGTTCCCCGCGGTTTCGCCCCCTTTGCTCGGCTCCCAAGGGTCATAGCGCGATGTTAAATAGCCTATACGATTTCTCATGAATCTGCAGGCTTTTTCTAATCAACCGTGTAAATCCACAGATTAGCGCGTTCAAACAAACAAACAAACAAACAACTCCTCTTTATACTATTAGTATAACTTTATAACACTAGTATTTTAAGTATGTATTACGTTTTTGATAAATAGTTTATACTAGGTATTCGTATATTTCAATAATTGGCACTAGCTAATTTTTGAAATATAAAAAAGAAAAGAAAAGAAATATACAAAAAAAATGGGATCATGAAAACTATTTCATGATGCCAATTTTTTTTTAAACTTTGTACGCAGAATTGATTTGTTCTTAGAAACTATAGTAAATATGCTTCGACTGATGCCGATAGGTCTTGATTAATTTAAAACAAAAACACGTCCTAATTTCATAACTAAAATTATTCTCGTTTACATGTGATTAATTTTGATTTCTAAAAGGTTATTAATGTAGTTTTAGCGAAAGATTTAATACTACCAACAGTATGCAAATATATAATTAGTAAAATAAACAGCGATATTGAATAAAGCTACCCTTACCTTAAAACTAAAAGCTTAAATAGACGAGTAAATTATTTAACAAATCTCTTCAAAGCCCGTTTTTAATTCTGTAGCAAAATGTTTTTAACGTGTGTGTCCTTTCAAGTTTTTTTTACCGTTTTTTAAAGATTATGTTAAACAAAGCTTACATGTTTCCGCGTTAATTAAACTTCTGTTTTCGATTAAAATAATATTCAGGCGCTGACGACAAACGTTCGTTAAAAATGCATGTTTTTAATCTGCAGTGTGGAAATATTATTTTTGTTTCGACGCCGCATTGCTTGTCGATAGCGGGCATTATATTTTTTTGTCGACGCATGTCATTTTCAACGGTAACAATAAAAGATATGTATGAATTATTGTTTTCTGATGTATCAATTTTTTAAATTGATTTGGTACTATTTTTTCAACTAACGTTTAATTGTTTGGATTAAAATATTTGTAGTTAGTACTACAAATATTTGAACTACTCACATACTACCAGATTGCCTTAGGCGAGGTTGTATAATGTCTTTATTTAAGCCTCTAGTGAACCGAGATTATTTAACTTCAGAATCCGATACAAAGCTTACCACATTACTTATACATAATATTCACATTCCCGATTCATTCTCAAAGTTATACTTGAGCACAGCAATACAAATAAATCTTCATTGTACAATGTAAACCTGTGTTGGAACACGGAATTCATCCGTTGGCTGTGCGCGTGTGTGGGTGCGGTGTAAACATACCGGATCCTTGATGTTAGAACTGCGCGTTTGAGAACAGAAGTGTAGCTTAGGACGTCAGAAACGTTGAAAAGTTTAAATTATGTTGAACGTACTGGAAGGTACTTAGTTTCTTGGTAGAGTAGTAACGCACTAACAGTATATGGCTTGCATAATGCATGCGGTACATCAAACTAAAGATAATTATTGAAAAACTTTCTTTTGTGATAAAGAATGGAATTGAAAATGGCGGCATTCATCGTGGATTCAATTGAGCCTGAACTCAATTCAACGTCATTTGACCTCGTTTTTTTCTTGGATAACTTACAGCATTGAAACGATTCAGGTTTTTGCAATTACGTCCACCATCATCGTATGTATATTGGCCACCTATCGTAGCAGGCAATCGTGTACTACCGATGTTCCCCACTGATTGGGCTTCAGATTCCAAAATACTCTCCTAAAGAATTCATATACAGTCGATACTCGTTAAACTGAAAGCTAGCTCCAGTATACTTGGGAAAAGGTTGAGAGCTCAGATCATAGAAACAAGGAGATATGCCATCATAGCAAATTAGTACCGGAACAACTGATGCCACTTTTAGTACATTTTTCGACACAATTACGCGCATAATTAAGCGCTCCTTGTGAATAAAAAGATCTCCCACGCATTAAACATTCCGCATACCCTCAATCTAACACTGTTAATCGTCACTCTACACTAGCACTAAACTAAAACACTGTATTTATACCATCGATCGTGTTCGGTTCGTCGCCAGCGCGTACGTTTTTAGTATGAGCAATTTGCTCAAAATCAGGCATCAAGCTCGATAGCGCCTTGGCACATCTCCCTTGTTTCTATGATCTGAGGTTGAGAGTTTATAATACCTAGTTGGAAATAAACTTCGCCTACGAAGCTACGAATATACTCGTAGCATCGATTGCTACGACGCTACGTCGTAGGCGCATATTCCGATGGTTGGTGGGCTGTGTTGTTGCACAATCTTATTTTGACATTTATTTTGAAATCACAGAAATCAGAACGTCTTTTACACAATGTATACATTTTTACAGAACGTATTTTAAATACGTCTCGTACGTACCTACTATAAATATAATAGACAAGTACGTACCTATGAAATTATCAGAATCGTTTACACAATTATTATGGCAAACGATAAAACTGATTCCGATAATTTAGTACCAAGTTTGTGTTGGGCCTTTGCCCAAATGTAACTGGCACTCATACCGTTAACCGCTATGTTGTGATAAGTTTTGTTTTGTTTTTTTAGATTTGAATGCTGTTTTCTGATTGGCTGATTGGAGTTGAGCTGTAATCCGTAAGTGAATATTTTTTTTATATTGATGTACAGTCAGCGAGAAAAATCAATGAATAATATGGCATTTAAAAAAAAAAAAAACTGATCTCAATATTATTATTATACTAATAATTTGAACAGATGTAACATTTAAATTACAAACTTTTGAATATTACTGTAGGTATATGAAATGGTGAAAAGCGGTGTATTTGGTATTAATATAGATATCCACAGATCTATGTCTGTCGTAATATCCTTATCTTCAAGTAGTAATTTCCTCTTGGCTTAAGTACAACACCGTGTGTCAATCATAGTGTTGCATGCTGGCAGTCGGATGTTTCCGGCCGCATTGTGATGCACCTTGTAATAATTCATGTCCATCTGACAGGCGGTGACATTATAGCCTTTAGTTGTTTGGCCTGGGTTACCTAGCTATTATTCTAAAGTAGCTGCGTTACCCGCAACTTCGTCTGCGTGGATTTCGGATCACAGGGAGTCAGTAGTTTGTATCATATTCCCCGATCCACGCACCGCACTGAATAGTGTTGCACCGGCTGTAATTACCTATTTATCTTGCATGTTTTTTTAAATTTTACATTGTCCTAAATGATTGCATATTGTAAGAAAAAAATTGCAGTCAAACTAAGCCCTTGCAAGGCCAGGACTCTTACTTGGATCGAAAGCCGTGCAGTGAACGGTTTTCAGTTAGGTATGTTGTCCTAATAATATTCACGGGGATCGAGCTTGTCAGCCAATTTTTTTTCTCAGAAACCTCACGCTATAACTGTACTAAGTTTCAAGTCAATATGAACTATGCGCCAACACAACGAATGAACAAACATACAAACAAACAATTGTTATACATTAGATCATAGGTTCCCAACGGGGTCGGTACCGCCCCCTAGTGGGCGCTGGAGCATTTCATGGGGGCGGTAGCGGGTCCAAAGCCAAATGGAGGGCGCTATGACAGTCAAGGGGGCAGTCGCGGCGTACCTTAACTGAATTGAAATCCGACATTAACAAATTATTTAAACTCCACCAGCTTGAACCATTTCATTGATATTTATGTTTCTTATTGAATTTTGTTTTTTTATTATATATTTTTAACTAATTTTGATTAATCGTCTTGTTTTTGGCTTTGTGCAGTGCCCCAGTGCAGGGTGCTCCAGCTTTGTGAATTGTCTTGCATTTGTTTGTGAAGTTATAATTTTGTTAATAACACTTTTTTTGTATTTTTAAATAATTAATTATGATGACCCTCCGCCACGACCACGAGTAGCACGATTACAGAAAGAGAGAGAGGAGAAGAGGGATCATTTTTTTTTAAATTTGTGATTATTTATAGATAATAGACAGACATATAAAATTGGTCTATTATGTGAAGGGGGCGTTGGATTTTTTTTTCTTGTAAAGGGGGCGGTAGTCCATAAAAGGTTGGGAACCTATGCATTAGATAATCAAGTTACATTTTCGTATTTTTTGTGCGGTTTTGTAGATATTTTTTCTTCCTCACCTAAACAGAAAATTTATACATCTCATACCATTCTTTAGAATTAATACTTCTGATATGCCTGTCTGCTACCATTCCAGCCCCATGCATCGTGCTGCGGGTGGCGGCCGGCTCTCGCTAAGTATACGCTTGGGATTCTTAGCACCATACCACTGATGTGTTTACGTGCTGCACTCCTTTTATATTAATCGCAGTTTTGCTAATATTTACGACCACCTGTTATTTCACACTGGGAATTTGGAGCTGTGCAGTAGTGTTTCATTTTACGTGAGTTTGTGCGGCGCTGCAGTTTTGTTTTTGAGCGTCCGCCATCGTAATAGTGTGTTTGGTGCATTCATGGCAAATATAAGGTCATCATTCATTATAACCGCATAACTCCAGTGCAGCATATAACCGCATAACTTAAGGGCTCTAATGGCCGTATTTAATAATGTAAACGCTCTTGTTTTGCATAAAAGGTCCCTTCGACGCTACGTTCACTGAAAAACTATTTGAAGTTGATTTAACCTTTTTTAACATATATTTTGGGTTCATATAGCACCTATTTGTTAAATCAACAAAATTAAAATTGTTTTAAATTTTATATTTGTCAAAACAAACGTCATGGAACAGTTTTTTTTAACACAATTTAATGTCAACTCAACCAAAAGGGAATCAACAATCAAAAAATCAACTATTCGGTTTTTCAGTGTTGGCTCGCCTGTGTAGATCGCTCCTGTCTGACTCTTAACGTTTTATGTTTTTTGTAGATTTATATGTTAATGTAATGCCGAGTACATTAAAAAGTGGTGAACGAGAATTGGTACTGAAAGAAAACTTCCAACACCGTTTAAAACGTTGTAACATATTGTCATTCAGGGCAGCCAACATAGCGTCGAAGGGAATTCTTAAAACGCTCTTTAACTATGCGTCGTTTTGTTTACTACATAACAGTGGCGAAGGGTCCCTACAATACGATTCTAGCTACCGGCTTCCCTTTGAAAAATAGCACAGGCAGTATTGCCTACTTTTATTAATTAGTTTTTTGTGGCCAGGTAAGCATTTGTAGCTGCGGCTTACCTCTTACAAAAACTGACCCTTCGCCACTGCTACATATATAATTCTGACATTACTGTGAGCGGTGCCGTTATAATGAATTATGACTATATATTAATTTTAGCGCGCGTTATAACTAAGGCCTTCAGGTGGAACTTATATCAGATTCAGATATCATAGAAAGGTTTTTCTATAAACGATGAAGAAAAAACTTACCTAACTATTCATTTTAAAACTAAGATTAAAAGTTCGACAAGAACTATCACAAACTGGAGTCTTTCAAAGCTCAGATAAGGCAGTTAGCCGCACTTTTCTTGACATAAAACGTAATTGCCGCTTAGACAAACCAAGATTAAATACGCACAACTTTAATCAATTCGTTTAAACTGCGTATTCAGCCGTTTGATAAGCAGACGAGATCCGAATCGGGAAAATTTAATTTAGCTAACAACTCGAAAATTTACTCATTGCATTCTTGGATATCCGACATGTTTCTCGCTATAGGCGCTATTTATTCTAGACAGTTGAAAATCTGGTTCTGACAAGTGGCAAGTTGAAAGCCAGCACTTACCGTTTAGTTAATTAAAAGTCAGTTAAGTACAAAAACAGTCCAAATGAAGGTAAACTAAGAGCCGTCCACGGTAAGACAAATTGTGTTCGGTGTAAAGTTGGCAACTGCTCTGACGGTTTGTAATAAATTAGGAGGGAAGTTATTTGACGATTTTCAAAGTTTAATAGAATCAAGTTTATAAGTTGTAGATTTCTACTAAGTATTAATATAGAATATTATTACATGTTTCTGATCCAAGCGACCTTTTGAGCAAGTTGATAGAATATAAGATTCACGATTTGCTTCCGACCTTAGAAACCAACCTAAATATATTTACCCAAATTCTCCGCGTGTTAGTGGTGGATCCAAACATTGCGAGGCATGCGCCGCGCACCGTGCTCATTGCATGCTTCGCAATGAGTGGATGGTGGACGGACGTTTATATTCGTGGTGAGGCATGTAAAAATGCATATCGAACCGTGCGTTGCGAGGCGTGCGCGGCGCATGCCTCGCAATGTTTGGATCCACCCTTATATGTAGATGACTAGTATGTATGTATGACATGCTCTACAAAGCTTGCAGGTGTAAGGTGTAATCACATTAGGTACACCAGACGTGTGGTCTCATTATTTGCCGCTGCGATGTGTGGTTGCGGGTGATGTTGCCATGATCTTGATTGGTCTTGATTGATCTTGGTTGGCTAACAGATTGGTTCAGGTACAGCTAGTGACATAATTTGGCTAGCTATCACTGTTTCTTTCACGCAACATCTAAATTGACACGAAATAGGATGTTGAATATATATTTTTTTATTGTGAATCTGTAAACTATTTGAAAAAAGATAATTAACACCAAAAAAACCGATGAAACATTTACAAAATTGGCAAAGTTATAAGCGTTTTAAAATGATTTGCTAGACACGGACGGCATGCATGATAAGTGACGTAACACCACCTATGTCCGCTTCGCGCGACAAAGACGGAGCGATACTCTCTCCAAAAACTTTAAAAGCGTCTATGTTTTCCATTTTGTGATATATTTTTTTTTTTTACTTTTTTGTTATTCCTATTCCTTCTTTGGAATAAAATAATTTATTTGTACTCTTTTAATAGTAGTCCACTACCGTATTACACGATACCTACACTGATTTTCATCATTTCATGTATTTTTTTTTGTTTTTATTCTTTTTAAAAATAATTAAAAAACTGAAGTGTTAACTGACTTTAGTCACTGACTGTATCAATAGATAGGTTTTAAAATATTCAAATTAATAAAAAAAGCTTTTATCAGTCCATTCTACCTATAATTAAAAATATATGAAACGCAAAAAGTGAGAAAATCTTCTCTACAGGAGGTTGTCAAATAAATTTAAATAAGTTGCTATTTAATAATTCAAGCCCCATGGACTTTAGCGGCGGAGAGGTGGTGAGCCGCACAAAAAGTAAATAAAATGTTGCCGTAGTCGACTTTCGTAAGTTGATTTTTGTTGACTGACGGCCTCTAGAGGAAAAAACGTGTTGTGTGAAACTTTTGCCTACACCCTGTGAGCGTGACGTCATATGTTATGTATCAATGTGTATGCTTAGGTAAACATGTGATTGCTAGTGAGTGTTCATGTTTATGTAAGAGGAGAAATTGCGCTTTATGAATAGTACACGGTGGCTTTTTTTATTTATGTAGCTTATATGTAGGTACGGTTCCAGTGATATTTACATAAAATGAAATGATATTTATAATGAGTTTACTCTAATAAATATAGCTTTCGAGGCGGTTTCAATGCTAGGTCACAGATAATATAATACTACGTAGATACCTACAGATGCCTCGTCTCATAAAAAGAAACGTGACCGCCGTAACTCGGGCTATCCCCGGGTTATATTAAAAAAAAATACAACAAATATTTTTCATGTTCTGATATTTTACACAAACTTCAATAACAAATCGATACATATACATATAGCGCCATCTATTAAGATTAATGGTCTCTACAGTAATCCTTCAGCACACAGCGTTTCACGTAAGAATTCTCTTCGACGCTACTTTGGCTCCCCTATCTGTCACTTTGTTTAGGTCATAAACGGACTTTGTGTTTGTTAGATTTAAGGGTTAAAGTAATGCCTCAGATACTAAAAAGTGTGAAAGAAAACTTTCAACACCATCAAAAACGTTATCTACTATATAAAAATAAGTTGGGTTTTCCTTCCTGACGATATAAGTCCAGAACGGATGAACCGATTTCCACGGTTTTGCATTCGTTGGAAAGGTATCGGGCTCCGTGAGGTTTATAGCAAAGAAAATTCAGGAAAATTTAAAGAGAAAACCGGGAAAATCTTTTTTCACATACAGCGCCATCTCTGATACATAGCATGTACTACGGTGGCGAAACGGAGTTCGCCAGGTTTGCTAGTAAGTTATAAAATATTGACATTCAGGGCAGCCAACATAGCGTTGAAGGGAATTCTTATGTGAAACGCTCTATAGCAGTGGTCGTCAAACTGCGGCCCGCGGGCCGCATGCGGACCGTGGATGATATTTGTGCGGCCCGTGACATACCAAACAATTTTAGCAGACAAAGACAAAATCAAAACTGATTTTGCACATGAAGTTAATAGTTAGAGAATTGAGTTGGCAAATACCTAAATGACTTTACAGGATTTTATTGCCATGCAAAATCTGTGGGGTAATCGCGTTTTGTCAACTCATAAAAAACATGACAATTTATTGGTGAAGTCAACTATTCAATCTACGAATGTGAGGCCCGCGGTGATACCTCACATGTCCTATGTGGTCCTTGAGTAGAAAAGTGTGACGACCACTGCTCTATAGTATCTGTGCCTATTACTGAAATACCGAAACACGTGTAGCTGTCATCTACATACCCAAAACATCTACATGAATAAAGCCACATAAAAGTAATTTAATGTAAAAATTAAATACAACCAGCTATAACCCGCAGTCAAGATTAAGTGCTAACTCTTTGATCGGTATCAAACTTTGTTTCAAAAAATATTTAATATTTAAAATCGAAACCCGAGTCTTAAAACGGGTATGATCCAAAAATTACAACTTGAGTGGAGTTACTTAATATCCCGACCTCTACCAGCTTATCTACCTCAGATCATAGAAAAAAGGAGATATTCCATCATAGCAAATTAGTACGGGAACCACTGTCGCCACTTTTAGAACTGTTTGCGACACAATTACAAGCGCTCCTTGTGAATATAAAGATCTCCCACACATTCAAAATTCCGCACACCCTCAATCTAACACTGTTATTCGTCACTCAGCACTAGCACTAAACTAAAACACTGTATTTATATCATTGTACGCGTCGCCAGCGTGTACGTTGGTCCATGACCTATAGCGTCAAGCTCAATAGCGTCTTGGCACAACTCCCTTGTTTCTATGATCTGAGTTATCTACCAATCTCCGCCATTGTTTTCGTACCTCCAAGTTTCAAGTTGGTCCGTCCGATATCAGCCTATGGGGAAAGTTTACCACAAAAGGTGTTGTCTCTGACTAAAATTAAGCTTTTTTTCCTGCATATTGATTAGAAAATTAAAAATATCCCCCGACAGGTCGGTTGGTAGACGGAACTCGTTATCTGGAGGAGGAAAATCGGCTTCGTCGGTATGCGGCAGTGGTGCCAATTTAGGGTATTTTACCCTAGATTTAGAGTGTGTGAAAAAGTGAAAATTATGTCACAGGGTAATTCTTAGGGTCAAGAATTCTTTAGCGTAAACTTGAGGGTAAAATTTTAAGGTTAGATTTTGTATTGTTATTATTATTACTAACGTTTATGGGCTTTTTGGTAAGCAATAAATGTACCTATTTGAATTGAATTTGAGTTAAACTAATTCAGTCTATTTTTATTTTGTTTTTTTTTTTAAATTGTTTATGAAAGAACTCGTTTTATTATTTATCTAAAACTAACTCTTTACCCTTGGGGTATTTTTGTATAAATAGTTATGATTTTAGGGTAAAATTAATTAGGCATTGGGGTAAAATGAAAATCTAGCTTGGCATCACTGGTACGCGGTAGGCGACCGACGATAACAAAGTTTTTCCGTTAAACCTTGCAATTTAAAACTGCCTGGTGATTCTTATACTCGCTAACAACTTCTGTATGGTAGGAGCGAACAATATATGAGTTTTAATAAGGAATATGTACATTGTAATACTATTGCGAATTGCGTGTGTTCGTTGAATATTTGTTTGAGTAAATGTGCGGTAGCAAAACTTATTTGGTGTTTTGGTAACATTCAAAGCTTTAAAAATATAAATGATTAAACGAAAATAATTAAAGTCCATGTTAATAGAAATTGCGAACTATGTAACCACACTGTCAGTATAGCGAACTGTCAGAATTTGATGAATTTGTATAGAAAGTTTGTTTACATAGTTTAAAAGTTTTGTTGCGTGGATTTTAATTAAAAATACGATTTGACTGCCTGCTATTTATTATTTCTATATTTTTGTACATTTTAAACATGTCAAGTCATGTTATGCTTATCTTAATTATTATTAAATAAACTTACAAGAGTGAGTAACAAACATCCATCCATCCATCTATCCATCCATTGAAACATTCGTATTTATAATAAAGTATAGATAATAATGCTATTATTATTTTGTTTATTGGCAATATTGTTGCAAATCATTAGATAAACACACATTTTGGCTGTTAGTTCAAAACATTGCACAAACGTTCATGCTGTATTTAAAATGGCCGATAAAATGTAATTGTACCAACCAATGTTTTCACATTAAGCGATTCACAACTATTTACATAAAGGGGCCTGTAATCGGGCTACAAAATAGCATCTTGTTGGCAATTTTAGTGACTGATATAGCTTAGTATATTTTTTTTTTTTTGAGTATGGGAAATCATTAAATGACCCCTCCCGCTCTGGGCGGAGCAGAAGGGAGTGTCAGACTCTTACTGACTAAAACCCACCCGTGTTCCTTCCTTAGCCCTTTATGTTCCGGGTTAGCGGTACCCCTTTCGGACTATCTCGCTTTCCCGGCAGGCTTGGGCCCTAATGGGCCCCCTCTCTGATGCTGACTTCTCTTTGAGGCGCGCGTGGAACACGTACGCGCCGTTCGGCACGGGCCTGGTCCTGATCGGATGGTGAGCTACCCTAGCTCAGTATATTTGCAATACCCTTGCTGCTATTTCATTGCCGAGTATAGTCCAGCAAGATTCTGCAACTGGTTTGCTGGGGAAGAGCAAAGACGATATACGGCGATATTGCAGAAATATCAAAGCGAGATTAATCATTTGCAATCTAGCCGGCTAGACATTGAATACTTGCTACTACTATGAAATATCTTGGCAATATAGCCGGGCTTCACAAGATTGCAGCAATTGTTGCACTGCGTTGAGCGATATAACCGACAACTTGGCGGCTATACAATTGCAGCAAGAACTTGTCAAAAAACTAGCCCGTTTAACCGCACGTTAATACTACCACCGAAATACTATCTCTGGACTTTTCAGTGAAAAAGTATATATTTTATTTCATATCACATGCTCCTTTTAATAAAAACAAACAAATATGAAACAAAGAAGTTAAGATAACATGAAACAAAGTTACCACGAGTTGAGTGAAGAATATTACACACCTACATATTGCTTTACTGGAAGTAAGTTTATAAAATGAAAGTTGAATTCTGTAAATGTACATAAAAACAGTCTAATAAGAACCGCCGCCATTTTGAAGTCGGTTAATAAATGTATATTTTTGTGAATTTGAAACATGTCAAAGCCATGTTATGCTTCTATTAAGTTATTAAATTCACAAAAATATACATTTATAATGTATAGATGGTGATATCGCATCGATGTCCGATAACTGCAAAGTAATTGGTATTGAGTTGGTAAGACTGCATAAGTTTTCCGATAGATGTCGCCAAACGCTCCTAAGAAGCGTATTACAAAGGGGTCTCAAATTTCAAATGAGTCGGGCGAGACCCGGTAGCTCAGTTGGTTCAGAGCACTAGCCACGGTTCGGCAGAGGTCACGGGTTCAAATACCGCTCGGGTCATATGATTTTTGAGAATCACTTATGTATTTAATAACTCGGTTAATAAAAGTGGTCATGAGCCATTTGCATTGTCTTGCTTCTTTATAAGAGTTCTAATGTTTTTTTTTAATAAGATACCAGAATTACTTATAACTAGCTTTTGCCCGCGACTGTGTCTGGGCTGTCTATTTGGGACAAACTTTCACAGAGTTCAGACAAACATACAGACATAAACGAGCACTTATGATTAGGCATGGTATAAATAAATAGTAGTTTTCACTTAAAAATTGGTATTTATTTTGAAATCACAGACAGACAGTTCAATTTTGTTTATTGATTGTTAAGGCAAGTAGTCTGTCTCGCAGTAAAAAAAATCATATCTTAAACTAGTGATGAAGGTAGGTAAACACAATATTATTAGTGGACCTCAGGCGGTCTCCAGTAGCTGTTTCTTTATATTAATGCTAAAGATTGGATAGAATTTAGATATTATTAAGTACCGTAGAGGCGGGTTACCTCGACCCTGGGGCTAACATTGGACCAATGTTTGAACTGCCCGCGGTGTTGCGACCACACAACGGATCGTCGCAGTTCTTTCGGTAATTAATATATAACTAATAGATGGCGAAGGAACTGCGACGATCGGTTGTGTGGTCGCAACACGGCGGACAGTTCAAAAATTTTTCGATTTGGTCCAAAGCCCTTGGGTCCAAGTAACACACCTCTACGGTACCTATTTAAATTACCTACCTAATAAACAACGTTAAATATTATTGCATATAAGTACAGTTTATTGGAATAGGTCGATAGAAATAATTACTTGTACGTTCTTAGCTTAGTTCGAGTGCAGCTGGGAAGTTTGCTAAAACTTGTATCGCAAATTGCCTTAACTAACGTAGCTCGCTTCAAAATGCCGGGGATATAGAACTACTTACTTACTAAATTAATTATTTTTATTCAATTGTTCATTTATTTGTTTAAACGTAGAATTAAACTGGTTTAGAACAGCAAAGCAAAATGCTTATATTTTCACAAGCAGTGAAAAAACCAAACATAGAAACATGACGAGCGAAAAAAAACTTTGGCAGTTTATTTCATTGACGTTCCAAACTTGACATAAGCAAAATATTAAGTATAAAAAAATTCAACTGTTCCAATTTCAAACCCATCTCCGTACAAATTAGCCGTCCGACGAGAAAAGGCTTCCAATTGCGCGGGAAAAACGAAATTAAATGAATGTCAAGATGCGTTCCGGCCGAGTGGCAAAGGCATTCTTGCATTCAGCTTTTCCATGCGAGGACGCTTCGTAAATAAAACCGATTTAGTTGAGCGTTGTATTGTTTTATTCGTAAATACACATTTTAACATTATGTAACATATTATCATCACGCCTGATTCCCCGAAGGGTTCAGCAGAGAAATATTTTATAATAGGTACACCCACATTTTGGCAGTGACGTAAGGCTCTTAAAAACTTTGTTATTGAACATTTCCTAAAGAAAAGTATAAATGGTAACACTTTGCTGGACTCGGGGATCGAACCAAGGACCTGTCTCAGCAGTTGCGCTTGTAAGCTACAACCAACGAAGTAAACAAATTACAACATTTCCATAATGAAAGTTGGATTGACAAAAGGCTTCATAAAAAATACGTTTTTCAGTTCGCATGTTAACAGGCTCTTTACTGCGTTATGACTTTTGTGTCGTTAGTCAAAAATGTTCATCTGCGTTTGTTAACCTCAATAGTTCCGTATGTGATTTACGTAGGGTTGCCATCACTTAAATTGGCGACACTGGATGAAAATTTAGAAAACCCGACATTTGATCGTAATCAGGATTTGTCCCCGGACGTCCGAAAATATTTAAAAATATATTTTTTTGTACCTACCAATTAAAATAGCCAAACCAATTTTTTTGGTGGGAAGAGCGGGGAGAGAGTCAGTGCTTTTGTATTCGCACGGGGTCTCGTCAAGATGAAAGGAACATTTGTTCAAATAAATCTCAATAGATGTATCAATGTATCGATTTTGAAGTTTGTGTAAAATTCTGACCATAAAATAATAGAATAGATAATATAAAAATCCTGTAAGCACGAAAACATTTATGGCCCGTCAGGTAGAAACCTGACCGCCGTAATTCGGGCCATAAATGTTTCACACCACATACAGATGCCTCATCTCATACAAAGAATTGTATGAGATGAGGCATCTGCATGTGGTGTGCGGTATTCGTACCCAAGTCCTATACGTGTGTGTATATACTGCCGTGCTGCGTGGAACTAATTGCTGGAACAGAAAACGAACAAAACTAGTACAAATCCGAGGAAACCCTGACGGATAGCAGCCCTAGATTTACACAGCAATCAAAACATGGCGTTGTGGAAAACACTCGGTTGGTTGTCCCATAAAACAATATTGTTACTGTTGAGCGCCGCAACCGCATTAACATTCAATGGAGTCGTCCACAACCGCTGAAACTTTAATATATCGGACAGAATACGTAATAAAATCAAATAGTAAACACCTGGGCAGTAATAAAAGAGAAGATCGTATGTGTTCCGGGAAATGACCCGATGAGGGAAACGAGACTATTCGTAGTTAGTACAGACAACGCGTCATTATTTCGAACACGATTGTAATTGTTATTAGGTTGCGTACATACGGATCGTAGTTAGCAGTCGACTGTTAGCGATTTGTACTATTCATTCGTGGCGTTCACAGTTAATTGGTGTAGCAATCACATGTAGGGGTAAATAGCTGATATCCGATATAGCCGAGCGAGCGATTCGCTCGCTGCGTATCGAATGAAACAAAGTGCCCGTTCTGCGCTTGAGCGTACTCAATTAGCTGTTCTAATCTATTTAATCTGAGCTCTGACGCTCTGAGTAAGCTTTGTTTTGCTGCTAAATTGCATACGGACCGTTGTCAGGGCCACTGTCACATGTACGTTCCTGTCTTTTGTTTGGCAACAATGGCAATACATAGAATCAAGTTCTATGTTTGAATTTTCCTTATGCGTTATTGATAATGTTCACGGCTGTGTACATCTATACCTAAATGCGCCTTAATTAAAGCATTAAAAAATTACATTGTAAACGAGTGGCTAACATTATTATATTACTTAAAACTAGTTTCAACTAATCAAATGACTTTAAATCTATGCTCAAGTCGAGATCTGTGCATGAGTATCATTCTGTAATACGACCCATAAATGCCACAGCGCTGAATGATATTTGACCTCACACTTGTTCGGGCACTGTCATGTATATGCTTTGAAAGTTAATAGCTCAATGTGTGACGACACATCACAACGCCTAAGTGGTATTAATATGGCCTTTGTCCTTTAACAAAGCCAGAATTCAGTCTGTCTTATTTTCTTCCACTCTTTAACGGATTGATATAAACGCTCCTCCTTACAGAGATCTTTATTTTAATTTAGTTATAAAACGAAGACTTTTTTGCCTACTAGCTGGAGGCGAAATTGAAAATCGTATTTTTCTTTTTGAGTTGCATATTGTATTTTCAATATTGTGACCTTTGCTGGCAGCTTTGTCAGAATCAATTTAAATGAGAGTACATTTTTAAATAAGAGCATGTCCAGATTAATTCTTAAGTTTGAATTTCGAACCAATTTGTTTTTTTGAAGTATTAATATTCAAATACAATTTTAATCTTTCTAGAACATTAGGGTACCGTACTTTAAAACACTTAAAAGAAAAAAAATAACCCTTATATTAACCCTCACTGCGTTGTCCGCTTGTCTGTTTGTCTGTCAAGAACTTTTTTCTGAGGAACGCGTGATTAACGCGAAATTAATTAATATCAAATATTTAGGTATCTCTGTAGAATCGAGCTTCTAAGTCAACGCAATATAAAAATACGGCCCTAACCTATAGGATAGGCCTATAGGATACTCACTTACTTATACTTCTCGTTGACCTAGAATCACGAAATTCAGCAAAAAGCAAGGTTTCACAGCTACAGGAAACAACTAAAGGAAAAAATCCGAAAATTTTAATTTGTTTTTGTGTGTGCTAATTATTTCTTTTTCTAAACTAATATTATAAAGAGGATTTTTTTTTTTGTATTTTTGTTTGTAATGAAGAACCGATTTTAAAAAATCTATCACTAATATAAAGCTACATACTTTTATTACTGAGTAACCTAAGCTACTTTTTATCCCGAAAAATTGCACAGTTCCTGTGGGACACGCGGACGAAGTAGCGGGCGAAGTGCTAGTGTGATTATAAACATAATAATTTGGATAGAACTCTCACGCTTGTCCGTTTTTTAATTTCTATAAAGGTATTATTATACAATGTCTGTACTTATACACTATTTCTTGGGGACAAGTGGATTGGTGATAGTAGTTTGATGTTATTGTGGGAGCTACTTAAAGATTATCCTGCTTACAATAATCCCGTGATCTCCTCGAACGACATTTGTGAAAAGAAAGAACTATCTATACTAATATTATAAAGAGAGAGAATTTTATGAGTTTGTGGAGGGTAATCTTTGTCACTATCAGGGTTTGTTAAAAATCCGATATTTATAATAAATATCAAAATATCCGATATTTGATATATATCCGATATATATCATGTGCACTTAAATGTCGCAAATGGCATTTAATAAGTGGTATTACCGTTTCTATATTGTTTAATAAAACGTAAAGATTATTATTAGACTTGTTTATTTTAGAAACATTAACGAAAAGCAAATTTGGTATTAAATAATTTAATCATTATAGGTAAGTATGTATTTTTCTTCCATTCATCGTTATCAGACATCATTTCCGGATTCACTTTTTTCACATTCATGTCATGTTTAACACAGTCCATCCATCTTTCCTTTGGTTTACCTCTTTTCTTATAGCCATCAACATATAAATGGATAGGATAAATATCAATTGATATATATCATGATATATATCATATATATGTATATAATGGATAAATATCTTGATATATATCATGATATATATCAAGATATATATCCATTGATATATATCAGCGAACCCTGGTCACTATACAGACACGTTTCTGAAAATTCTTTCACTAATAGGAAGATACATTATTCCTGAGTGTTATAGGCTACTTTTCATCCCAAAAAATGGAAAAAAATGAGAAAAATATGTAGTTCTGGTGGGTCACGCGGACGAAATCGCGGGCAAAGTGCTAGTCTATTATTATAAGGTACAGGCCAACCGTTTCTGGGATTAGCAGATAAGCCATTTCGTTTCTACTATTCTAGCAAGACTGGTACCTGACTTCCACCAACATTTGAAAAGGCTAATGTTGTTCATTTATTCATGAATAAGTCGTTTCGCACAACATTTCCACGAAATGAACGCGGCTGCTTATCTTCGATACTAAGAAATAAAGACATAACCCTTCCTTTTGGCTTTGCCTAGTCGGGTAAAAAGGTTTGGATGCTCATCTCGTAATCTGTTCTTTGATCGTCAATACGTTTCCTACTCTGTTTATTCCTACCTACCTGTTTATTTAATAAGTTTCTTTGTATTCCAAGACACTCACACTCTCTCACACTGGTTTTTTTCATAATCATTTTATTTTATTTTTACTCTCGCTCTGGTTTCTTTTCCAAAATGATTTTACTTTATTTTTACTCTTGCTCTAGTTTTTCTTCCATAATCATTTTACTTTATTTTTACTCTTGCTCTGTCTACTTCAGTTTTATAATATTAGGTAGTATAGATTTATTTTACTTTTGAAATCACCTTCATAATCACTCAAACACCATAACAGGGCTGTCACAGCACTATTACCAAAACTGTCATGACCCGTCTAACTTGAAAGTACTTTGGGTAAGTTTGACGCTGTTATTGGCAACCATGTCAGGGCTGCGATGAACGTCCAAACACATAGAGTTCACACTTGACGGGGGTGTGACGTCATAAGCCCGGGTTGTTTGCGCCAAAATTAATTACCTATTGATCAGTGTAACGAAATTATTAGGATTTAATATTGAGCGGTTGGGTCGTGGATGGTTGAGTGGTCTTGGAGTGTTGAATGGGAGAAGTCTTGGAAATTAAGTGGTGAATGGTTTGTGTGGGTGTAAATACGTCATGGGCAGAGGTAAAATTATGTTACTAATTACTTTGTGAATAGTTGTTAATACGGTCACTGCTATACACGCCTGTAAGTTAGGATTATCAAAAACAAAAGAAACAAGAAATTACTAGCCAGCTATCTGTGAACCTAAAGGTGCCCATACACGAGGCAATTATCATAACGATCTATCGTTTGATTTTAATATTGAGCGACGGATTACACGTGTGCGGCATAGTACCTACCTATCCAACTTTTTAGTAGAACGATCGATCGAAAATCGCAACACACAGCAGCTACACTGAAAAATTGTTTGAATCGTTAAGGTGAATCGTCGATACATTCTGAAGCCCAATTCACGTAAATAAAAATGTTCAAAATATACTCATGGTTCCGATTTTGTCTCAATATAATTTAAGTACGTCACAAGTGGTTATCTCTTACCTTATCTATAGCATTGATGCTATATCGAAACTAAGCATATTTTGAACATTTTTGGTAACGAGAATTGGGCTTCTGTACCCCGAGTTTTTTGACGAGTAGTATCGTTAACGTAAGCATATTTTGAATTGAAAATACACGTTTGTTATACAATATTTATATAAATTAAATACTTAATTAATTTCTCTGTATTTTTTAAAATGTGCAAATTGTATAACATTTTATCAAAATGTTCCAGGACTGCTGTATTTTAAATTCAAAATATGCTTACGTTAACGATACTATACGAGTACGTCAAAAAAACTCATGATCGGGGTACTGTACCCCGATCATGAGTTTTTTTGACATGTAGTATCGTTAACGTAAGCATATTTTGAATTGAAAATACACGTTTGTTACACAATATTTATATAAATTAAATACTTAATTAATTTCTCTGTATTTTTTAAAATGTGCAAATTGTATAAAATTTTATCAAAATGTTCCAGGACTGCTGTATTTTAAATTCAAAATATGCTTACGTTAACGAAACTATACATAAAAAAAACTCATGATAGGGGTACTGGTCTTTACGATAATCGCCTCGTATGCGGGCACCTTAAAACAGGTCAGCGTTATAAGACGTGACAAAAGTAAACTAGATCTAAGATAACTAAATCTGGGATTCTAGGATATCCCAACTAAACAGCATTAATACCGGGCTTTATCAAACAGACTTTTGTACACATCTAATTAAAGCATCTTACAGTAATACTCACAGCTTAATCTCATTAACGCCTAAGTACAGACTTCACAGAGATCTAACGCGAGACACAAAACAAGCCTTATCTAGACAAGATTATACGACTGTATGTATAGGTATGTAGACATTATACAGCAGTGGCGAAGGGTCACTTTTTGTATGAGGTAAGCCGGAGCTACAAATGCTTGACTGGCCACGAATAGCTAATTAATAAAAGTACGCAATACTGCCTGTGCTATTTTTCAAAGGGAAGCCGGTAGGAATCGTATTGTAGGGACTCTTCGCCACTGTTATACAGTCAGCCCATCAGAGCAATTAATTAAACAGTAAACTATCTAATAGGTCTCAGGATAATTGGGGCTTCGGCTTTCAATTTTGATTTATTACTAATTGGCCATGTTTAGGTGGGAATTGTGTAAGATACTAATGAACAACTTTATCAATGGAATCGTTCTACAAAGGCGTGCAAAGTGAGCTCCTATTAAATGAAAGCTCGGCTTTACTTGAGCTTATTTATTGGTTTTGCGTTTGGAGTTCCAATGTGTTTACTTTTGTCTACTTAGTTCTTGTTAGAGACTTATTAGTCCGACCTCTGTTGAAGTTTTTTAGGTAGCAACACTGAATCGTGCCAAGCGCGTCTCGGCCCACCCATTAGTAATATTGTTTCTTGAAAAATTGATGAGATTGTAATGTAATTGTAATATAATGTAATATCGTCGCATTTCTTTCTCAACCTCGTATCTGTAAAATCTTAGTTATGATAGAACACGTTAAAACCCGCGAACGAAAAAAGGAGCAAACTTTTGAAACTTTTTGAAAGCAGTCATTTTTATATCACATTTGACACCCAGAATATTTAGCTTTTCCGTTTTACGCAGTCATTTATCTATTTGACAGTAAATATTTGTGAGTGGTTGACCAAAAAGGGACCTGGAGGGATTGGAAACCGTTATTTATTATTTTTGATTTTTTTAATCTGTGGTCTTTTAGCTTTGTTTTGGTCTAACCAGATTATTTTTAGGTGCCGTAGTGTTTTTTTATGATTTTTTTTGTGAGCCGAGGCAGTTTTGGAAAAATTACACCTTACACACAGCGCACACTAGTTTTTGTGATGTCAGGTAGTGGATACAATCAGTTTTATTGTACTTTTAAGGTTATCTCTAGTGCAACGAAGTCTCTTTATCGTGTGCAGGTCCAAAAAGACGCTCGTACTTGTCAGAAAGTGACGACGACGCTACTCACCGCAAACACGTGTTGACACTCACTAACGAAGTCGCATACTGACATAAAACATGCCGCACCCCCCGCCCGTGCACGAGTCGAAACTTGTTTCTACACAAGATTTCAAACGCGATTTACTCGAAATCAATTATTTTCCCTTGAGGTCCTTTTCTGGTCAACCACTCACATTTGAGAAAAAAAATTCAAAGTTACCCGACTTGACTGAACCTATTTTATTATTTTCACCAAAGATCATGATTAAAAAGTCGCGCTGTATAAAGGTTCTTTGTTACATAACAGAACCCGAGAAGGGCTGACTAAATATAAGCATGACAAATACTATACAAACAAAAATACGGCGGCAGTTTGAAACCTTTACGATGTTAGTGTTTTTCCATGTTTTAGTTTAATCTAACTTCTTAGTCGTCAGCCCAAATTACTTTAATCAGCAGTAGAAAATAGTGGCTGATGTTAGCTCCGTTTTATACTTTTGATTTAGCGAAACTTTATTGTGATAGGTTAAACTGGCTAATATTATTATTTTGCAAATCTATCTGTAATATACTATTATAATACTGTAAATAAAAAGCCGTGTCTGTATATTGAAGATATTCCAGAAAGGAACAGTCCGGATAGGACACTTTTTGGGCATGGCTACGTCCCAGTACCCTATTTTTGTCTGTTTTCTGTTTGTGCGCGCATCACGCAGAAAGTGCTGAACGAAGATTGATGTAGTTTTCACAGATTGGTAGCTTGGTATCCAACCTAAAATCTAAGCCACATTTCATCTAATGTCGGTGGGATGAACCAGAGATGCGGCTTGTCTCTTCGTAGTACATACTAGCCAGCCAAAACTAAGGAGGTTATTTAAAATGGTCTTTTTATTGTAGTCCACGTGAACGGAGTCACGGGCAAAAGCCTTGTCCTCAATTAAGAATTCCAGAAGAATCGGCATTTGGGTAGGAAGGTGAAATCGCCGAAAGTTGTATTCTGTACCCCTATCATGAGTTTTTTTGACGTGTAGTATCGTTAACGTAAGCATATTTTGAATTGAAAATACACGTTTGTTACACAATATTTATATAAATAAAATACTTAATAAATTTCTGTGTATTTTTTAAAATGTGCAAATTGTATAAAATGTCATCAAAATGTTCCAGGACTGCTGTATTTTAAATTCAAAATATGCTTACGTTAACGAAACTATACGTCAAAAAAACTCATGATGGGGGTACTGGTGTGTTAATGATTTGAAGTGTGTTATTGTGTTACATGTTCTGCTGTGTTATAAGTAAAACTCACACAAAATATATTATAAAATATGGGTTGTTGTGTACAAATCTTTTGTGTTGTAAATACAACTAGCACAACCCATATTTTATACGGGTTGTACTTATAACACAACAGGACATGAAACACACAATAACACACTCCAAATAAGTAACACACCAGAACACAACTTTCGGAACATTCCGTGATTTGACCCAGGAAGGTCCCGTCTTAGTAAAAATAGATTCCTACTCGTCATGACTCATCGCGTGGGCGACTAAGGGAGTAATTAATTGAATTGGTATAACCATCTTTTGTACATATTTACTATATTTATAAAACAAGACTTTTATCTTTCTAAGACGATATTCTCTTGCCAAACGGTTGTTTATTATATTTAGGGAGGTATACTTTTGCCATGAAAGTAATATAAATATCTCATGCCTACGCATATTTGTTTTTAGGGTTCCGTACCCGAAGGATACCAACCCTATTGCTAAGCCTACGCCATCTGTCCGTCCGTCCGTCTGTCATCTAATAAACCGTAAGAGCTAGCCAATTAAAGTTTCCTCAGAATATGTGTAAGTATGACCGCTACCGTGGCAAGTAATAATAACGATAAAAAAACCGGCCAAGTGCGAGTCGTACTCGCGCACCGTGGGTTCCGTATCATTTTTGGACGTATAAAGTGAAAAAATCCGGACCGCATAACTAAGCTTGTTTGTGAAGGAGTTTTGATGATTTTGAAATAACTGTACTAGTTAGGAACATCGTTTTATTTTTGGTGCCACATTTGGGTCAATTCCTATCCACTAATGATTTCAGATTTTTCGCCCCGCAAACTTCGGAGATAAGGGGGGGGGAAATGGTATTTTTTTGGACATTTTTCATCATATGTGCAACTGTGAGACATAAAATAAAATAAAAATATATTTTGAAATGTGCAGATTGAGCCCTTTCATATGATATGTCACTTGACCTAGTAACCCCACTTTAAAATTTCGGACCCCCACTCCGGCCCCTTTTGCAATGAAAATAAAAATATTTTTGGACTTTTTTCATTTGCAATAAAGTTGAACAAGCATTCCTTATAATTGTTCCAAATTTCAAGTCGATAGCATAAGTAGTTGCTGAAATAAGCAGGTGTGACAGACAGACAGACAGACGAAGTCGCACTATAAGGGTTCCTTTTTTACCATTTTGGTACGGAACCCTATAAATCAAAACCCCATACAGCCGGAATGGAACCCTTAGTGCGCGAGTTCGACTCGCACTTGGCCGGTTTTCTTAAACATTTGCTTACATTAATACATAATTGCTCCTGTATCGCTCCCCCGCTCCCAGCGTTTGAAATCACAATTCTGACACGCACGAAGACTAATTTTATTGTATGATAATATTATAATAATTCTGTACCTTCAGTGAAAAGTGATACATGTCGACTCAGATCGGTTTTTATATTCTCTGATTAAACTTATTAAAAAAAAATTAACTTAATTTCTATCTTATCCCCGTTGTTATAAGATTAAAAATGAATGAGATTTTTTTGTGTATATTGATATAAGTAAGCAATTTTTTATTGAAATTATTGTGTAAAATAATACTTTTTGATTCATACCAAAGTGAACCGAACCGATCTTTATATTTCTAAAATGTATTTTAATACGACTCGAGTTACCACATCTTACGCGAACTGAACTTCAATTAATCCAAAGTGATACAAATGAAATCCTATCACAAAACTTAAAAAAATTGAAACAATACATTCTAGTGAATATTTACGTAGGAATTTTAAATAAAACAATGAAAAAAGGTTGCTGATAAACAAAATGATCATAATTAGTTTTACGACTTTTTCTCACAACAACTATTTGCAGGAAAAACATGCCAAAACACAAGCCTTATAACATTTCACACAAAACGGTAACTAAATGTGTAAAATAATTCATTTCATTATAGATTTAAATACACAAAAATAAGCAAAGAAAACTATAGTGTACGGTGATATAACTGGCTATTTTTACTAATTACTTAAATTCCGCGCAAAATAATATATTCAAACCAAGCTCTTTATAATCTTTATAATATTATCTACACATACCACATATCGTTTTTTGTTTTAGAACGTTAGAAAAATAACGAGATTTTTTTAAATCTTTAACCTTAAATTACTCAAAACTATGATTTTTCACTTATATCACTTTTCACTGAAGGTACAGAATTATGCCGTTTTTATTATCCTCAAATAAAAATACAATAATTAAATTTTACAGTGTAATTTTTTTTTGTATACAAGAACCTATTTACAATACAATACATAAAAGTGACCGCACGGTTGTCGCAGTGGCTGAGCGATTGGCTGAAATATAGAGTGATATATTGAAAAAACGTTATGGGAAAGACAAAATGGCTGACGCATCTCACTTGATTCAAATATTGTCTACGGCATTGTCAAATGGTGCGTTATACATTCAAATGATAGCTGACTCAGATATCCGTTGAAGGGTGTCATTGTATGACACCCTTCAACGGATATCTGAGTCAGCTTCTACAATGTTTACAAATAGAATTCAGGGTACTGCCTAAAAAAAACGGCCAAGTGCGTGTCGTACTCGCGCACCGAGGGTTCCGTATCCTTTTTGGACGTATAAAGTGAAAAAAACCGGACCGCATAACTAAGTTTGTTTGCAAAGGAATTTTGATGATTTTGCAAAAACTGTACTAGTTAGGAACATTGTTTTATTTTTGGTGCAATATTTGGGTCAATTTCTATCAACTCTAATTATTTCAGATTTTTCGCTCCGCAAACTTCGGAGATAAGGGGGGAGGATGGTATTTTTTCAAAAAATTTTCATCATATGTCGAAAACTGTGAAACATAAAAAAAAATGAAAATATATTTTGAAATGTGCAAATGTAGTCCTTTCATATGATATGTCACTTGACCTACTAACCCTACTTTCAAATTTTGGACCCCCACTCCGGCCCCTTTTGCAATGAAAATAAATATATTTTTTTTATTTTTTTCTTTTGCAATAAAGTTGGGTAATCATTTTTTTTTATAACTGTTTCAAATTTTAAGTCGATAGCATTAGTAGTTGCTGAAATAAACAGCTGTGATGTGACAGACAGACGAAGTCTCACCAAAAGGATTCCTTTTTACCCGACTGCGAGACGCAAAGGAGGGTAATGTGTTTATCAGTCTATGTATGTATGTATGTATGTATGTATGTATGTATGTATGTATGTATGTATGTTTGTTTCTATGTGGCGTTCTAGAGACCAAATGCGTAGGCCGATTTTGATAATTCTTACGTCAATCGATTCGTCTTAACCTTGCGAGTGTCACTAAAGACATAACAGTAATCAAAATTCACCACAGCGACAACCAGACGCCATATTGTCAAAATGAAAAAAAAAAAAGTTGATGAACTATGTCAAGTGGGGTGTCGTTAAATAGGTATTTTAAAATCATCTTTAGGTTCCTTTTATCATTTTTCATTTTAAATAATAGTTTAGGATATATAACGATTTAAAGTTGTTTAACAAAGCAATCATTCTCGCTAATTCTTACTTATTGATTTAAGTTTTTATTTCAAGTATTAACGATATACAAACAAAAAAGAAGATTACGAAAACATACATTAAAAACTAAAAAGTGAAAAATAAAAATAGTAAATTAAAAATTTAAAAAACCCGACTGCAAAAAAACAACTAAAAAGTTCAAAACAAGAGCACTTTTCAAGCAGTCTGATGCAGTTGGTGGCATAAAATCTAAGATTTAACACAAATTGCCACCAACTGCATCAGACTGCTTGAAAAGTGCTCTTGTTTTGAACTTTTTAGTTGTTTTTTTGCAGTCGGGTTTTTTAAATTTTTAATTTACTATTTTTTTTACCATTTTGGTACGGAACCCTAAAAAGAAATTGATTAAATGTTCTTGTGTCTTTCGATAAATAGCGGCTTGAAGTCGCTTAAGTGAAAATGTTGAGGGAAAATACCTATATAACAACTAGTAAGGCAAGAAACTGAGCTTAATCTACATCAAGTCGGTCTTTATCCTCATCACAGTCCTAACCGTTATCACAGCGCTGACACTACAAGACCTGTTTATTTAAAATTAACATATCTATACATCTCAAGTCCTCTAAACCTCAGAAACATGCCCCAAGACGGTCTTAGTTGACAACCCTACGCTATTACTCATTAGAGCGCGTCAACTTATCTAGGACACCTAAAAACCGACCATACACAAACTACTTGTCCACTTTGCTAAGCGTGCCAACCCTTAAGAGGCTGGCAAGACATCATTTTATCAATTCCTGCCCGTAATAGCTAGCATGTATGGGTCACAATAGAGTGAACGGAAAACTGTCAAAATGTTTTCGAAATCAGGGTAAAGTTGGGATTATATGGGATTTACAAAAAATCTCTTGATTGCACAAAAAAAAACACTATTACGTTAATATATGTCGCTTGTAGAATAACATGGCAAAAACTCAGAATGATTGCATGTATATTAGTATGGTTTTTAATCGTAAAAGTAATTTTTAGAGGTCTTGTCTTAGGTTTTCGCGATTATTACACAATAAAATAAAACAAGTTTAAACGGATTAAATCGCGTATATTACGGATTTTTACAGAGTTTTCCTGACGTTTCGAACACTTTGCAGCATTCTGCGAACACTTTGCGTCGTCCTGCGACCACGAACGCTGCAAAGTGTTCGAAACGTCAGGAAAACTCTGTAAAAATCCGTAATATACGCGATTTAATCCGTTTAAACTTGTTTTAGAGGTACCTTCGTGATTTTTTTCTCTTATTAAATTACTTGTATTATGTTTTCAAAACTCTATTGAACTGGCATATATACTGAAGAATATCATGTATTTTTAACCAACTTCAAAAAAGGAGGTTCTGTATTCGTCCCGTATGTATGTAAGTATGTATGTATGTTTGTATGTGCGCGATTTTCTCAAAAACTACTGATTCGATTTGGATGGGGTTTTCACTAACGTAATCTACATACTTTCAGGAAGGTTTTAGTATATAATATATTATGTAATCATTCCTATGTACAAAGTCATAGGCATAAATGTACACACTCCGTAGAAGATTTACTGTTGAACGAATTCGTGAAAGTAATCTAACACGGGATAAAGAACTAAAAAAGGAAAAATAAAAAACATTTTTAACAAAAAATAACCGACTTCAAAAATCCACTACAAAGAAAATAATAATTTTGGTTTCGGAAGTCGGTGGCAATAAAGCCAAAGCTAACAAAAACCAAAGCCACCGACTTCCGAAACCAAAATTATTATTTTTTCTGATTTTGTTTTCTGCAGTGGATCATATAGGTACTTAGGTTTTATAAAACTTGCGTTTAACTCCTGTAGTCCTCTTAAAATAAACAAACCATACTACCTACATACCACCAAGCAAAAATACTATTTAACTTTTATTACTGGCCACAAAGTTGGTCAGAAGTTGACGCTCCAATTTTAAAATGAAACAAATTAATGATGGAGATTACATAATACAGCGTTGTGAGTGAAAAGGCCCGTAATGGTGGGACAGCGAAAATTCTCTCTATTCAGAGGCGACCCCGCCAAATAAATTGTTACGATTTTTCTTTGACGCCTCTAGAATGTTTCTTTGTACTGCGGCGTGAGTTAAGAGAGAGTTGAAAAGATATAGCGATTGTGGGTTAAGTTTTGATTTCTGTAGTGAAGTTTGATATGGAAATGGGATGAAAATGGTCCTTATATAGGTACTATAAACAAAATAAAAATACGCTAAATTAAGATATTTATGCATATTGTTTCTACACAATTTAAGTTGGTAGTATGTAGCCATGATATAAGAAAATATTTTAATTCTGGGTGACAGGTTAAACAAAGAACATTATGAAGGAAAGTATACAAAAAAACATCTGTTCCATACATTCTCATACGAATATTTTTGTATATGTTTGATTTTATTTTTCGTGATTTCAAGGTTGGTCTCGTAGTTAATTGAACTAGCATTGAATACTGAATACCCTCATGTCTCTCGTTTAATCTGTCACTCGGTACCCATAAATTTGTTGTAAAGTAATAATTTTGATTACGAAAAAATATTTCAGGCAATCGATTTTTATTTATCTCCTCCTAATAAAATTAATATCAAATCGACCAAAATATTTTCTTGTAATTTTTCTTGGCATTCACTTTTGTGATTTAGCCGCTTGTTGCTCGCACCATGTAGTTAGATTTATTTTCTCGCTAGTTTTTGCTTGCGTCTTTACTCACTTGGAATGCTAAGAGAAGCAATTTTGACCTTGCGATACAGCGATACAATGTAGGCAGAACTTTTATTTCAAATATGTATATGAGATACATACTCGTACATACATATAAATTCATTTCGTATAACAAATGTTTCGTTTTACTTAAAAAAATATTGGATTGCTGAACACTCTGAACAGTTTTTATGTAGGTATAAAGATTGGTGATTTTGTGCTCTAGTAGAAATAAAACAGAACGATTCTGTAAATAATACACGTAGCTTTTTTGTAGGCACTTTTCTATTTGATGAGGTATTCGGCGCATTTATTTTAAAATGCTTATTTTTTTATAAAAAAACCGGACATGTGTGAGTAGCACTCGCGCTCTGAGGGTTCCGTACAAACTTTAATATGTGTGTAGAATAGATATGTTATACATAGGGCTAGGCATGTTCATACCTAACCCTAATAATTTCGCACAATACTATATTTTGAAGAATATAGTTTAACTTAAAACCTTACATTTTCATTGCCGGTAATTTTGAGAACAGCGGCCGTCTAAAATAAAATATTCCACTAGAAATATGCAATATCGCCATCTATGACCAAGATGTCCCTATTACATATTTCTTGTAGTGGCGCCATCTATGAGCTGCCTCGGACTTGCCATGGACAGACGGACGACCAAGTGATCCTACAAGGTTTCCGTTTTTCATTTTGAGATACGGAACCCTAAAAAGGGTTGGTCGAAGTCTATTAATTAAAATAACAATGGATTCGATTTGTATGGTTCAAAAAATACTGTTCTGTACGCGTGTGAATAGTTTAAAATAAAAAAATGTAACATTGGAATAACAGTTACCCGTTTGGTTATTCTGCATTGGTGATTTTTGTTATTCTCCGATTAATCGCTACATTATGCTCTTTGTTTATTCAGTTGTAAAAATTATCTCTACTATAAAAATAGTGAGCTTAATTTGTATTTTTACACTTTATTTTTTATTTTAGTAAAAAGCTTGTTTTTGTTACGATTAAAAACTGTTTCGTTTAAATGTTTTAATTTATAGCTTTTTGAAAAAATTAGTCTGGCTAACGATTGGCTGAATATTGGCTAGTTGTTTAGAAAAGTTCTTATTTAATAAGAATAAGAACTTTTTTAAACAATTAGCTGTTGATCCGGGAGTTCGTCAGCGTGAAAATGTATGAAAAATACCTAGCCTATGTGCTTCTTCAGGCTACCTTTTTGTCAAATTTCATTCAAATCCGTCCAGCCATTTCAGTGTGAAGGAGTAAAAGCACACAAACACAAACATTCGTATTTATAATATTATTTAGTTCGATATATGTATGTAAGTACATAATATATACAGGGTGGCAGGTTAGCCAGCGGAAATATTTTAAGGGGTCATTGTACTCATAAATATGAACAACTTTTACTATGGGACCAACCCTCAAATCGCGAAAAAAAATCAGCTGTTCCATACATTTTGTTGAGTTATGTGAACATAAATGTATGAAACAGCTGATTTTTTTTGCGATTTCAGGGTTGGTCCCATAGTAAAAGTTGTTCATAATGATGAGTACAATACATTTGCCCCGCACTATAGGTTAAATAAAAAAACAAAAATTTACCCATTCTCTAGGTCTAGATAGGTAGGTACCTAATGTCTGAGTGGATTTCAGAAAAGAATAAGACACCCGCACTCACCTAGTTTTCTTTCTTTCTATTAATGTCTTAAGAGGCTTACCTTAGCATTAGCTGATAAAATAAGTGTAAAAACAGAAATAGAACTAGTTCTATTTCTGTTTTTAGACTTTTAAACTTTTTTCTTGAATTTCATTTAGGGTTCCGTAGTAAAACTAGGAACACTTATAGTTTCGCCATGTCCGTCTGTCCGTCTGTCACACCCTCGTAAAATCTACAGTTCATAACCAATATGTATGAAACTTCACAGGTAGATGTCTTCTGTAAGCCGCTATAAGTAACTGTAGCGAAATTATAAAAAATAAAATAATTGGGAGGGGGGGGGGGGGGGCATACATGAAACTGAAGGATGAAAAAAAATATTTTCTCGCTTCATGTGCTATCGTTGAATAGGTCTTTGAAAATAACATAGAGGTTTCTAAATGACTTTTTTATTTATGTGCATACTTATTTAGCGAACTAGGAGCTCCGAAAGTCGTTTACAATGTGTGTGTCCCCTGTAATTTTCCAATCGCGTTATCAAAAAATCTGAAAAAATTCAATTCTTATGGAATCTTATAAACACTCTCGATTAAAATTGGTTTGAACAAGATACGTTAATAACTTTTTGAAATATGTATTCACTATTTTCAGTTTTGACCGCAAAAATAACTTTGTATTTCATTATAATATCAGGAAAAAAAACTTATGTTTGCAGTTGGAAGACTGAAATACTTCTTCATATAGAACCTTAGACTGTGCGTGGTTCGACACGCTCTTGCCCGGTTTTTTTGTAATTTATTTAAGAGCAGACTTGCTCCTAAAATGAATTACAAAAAAACTAAATTTTTATATAATTATAAACTTAAGCGCCTTTTCTAACTAGGAATGCTAACTGATTTAGTTAGTCAGCAAACTTATCTACTAAATGCGATTACATTATTTTGTTTAAGTCACTTACGGTCGGTTGCAGGAAGATAATTAAATTTAATGGAGGCATTAACCATAAACTTAATGACTAGTGTAATAAGTGCTTAAGCAATCGTTCAAAACTACATACATAAGTACTACATACATAAAATGTAACTACAAAAACATATAAATGCACCTAACATCCGTAAAATATGGATGGATTGGAAAGGTCTTTGACTTCGCAAGCGGCTTATTGATAGCTTTAATCAGGCGTCGCCGAATAAATGGCTGTGTCAATATGGATATATCAACTTTATGGGTGATACGGAAAAGAAAATAGTGTTTTTGGCGTTCGTAAGGTTTGCGTTTTTATATGTTAAAAAGGCGTTTGTAGTTAAGGTTGTTTTAAGTAGATTTAGCGATGTGAGAGCGTGAATCAGCGTAATTTACGCTGCTCAGAGTTAGTTGTCGAATTTACGGCGTACTCGGTTAAGCAACATTGCGGTTTGTTCGACGCTACTGTTATGGAGAGTCGAAAGTTTCATTGAATCATTTTCAGCGACGCAAATTGCGGTCCTCAATCATTAAGGTGAAGCCAGACTAAAGTAATTTCGGTCAGCAAAAATGCGTCGCGTAATTTACCTATAAGGTAAATTGCGCGACTCATTTCAAGACTTTCGTGTGGCACAAACCTCTTTGTTATAAAACCGAATGCAGCGTAAATTACGCGACTCGACAGATGCACGCGATCTCAAACTATCTCAAACGACACTCACGAATGCGCTTGCACTCACTGTACGAAGACGTGTGTCTATGTGTGCGTGCCTTTTCGCTCGTTGAATAGAGTCGGCCCTAAAGATTTAAATCGTAGTTGCGCCCAACTGTGTCAAAATATGGTCACGTTTCCATTGTCGATTTCAATGCCATCTGAAGTATCAAATATAGCATTGTCTCGCTCACTCATACCGAATATTGCACACTATCCTTCTCTGTCTAATTTGTGAGCTCACACGTCTCACTATGGACTGCTATGGACACATTTTCACGCGATGTAAGTACGCTAAGGGCACATCTACGATTTAAATCTTTGGTCGGCCCTCTGTATCTATTTACTTTGTATCTAAGCTGTTACTAGGCGGGTTAGATTAGTAAGTAATTGGACTCGTAGACGACCGTACGCTAATATTAAGTCTGCGTAACCTTTCCGAGAACCTTTTTGCCAGTAGTTCGAAAATAGATGGTAATATCACAGTCTACCTATTAGGTAGTCCTTTACAGTCATTCAATTGGGTTTTTGCAGCTCAATCGGGCGGGAGGTTGCGGGGGAAAGGGGGTCCCTAAGTCATTCTAATCCGGATCTAATTTTAAAGGCTACTTTCGATATATCAATTTTGACATTTCTCTAGTTCCGTCAAATGTATGTGATAAACTCTAAGCGGGGTATATTACACTATTAAATATATATATGATCAAAGATCTTTGAGTCGAAGACATTTGATAAAGTAATATAGACTTTGAGTCGTATCGACGTCAAAGATTTTTTAAATCCTTCCTACCAAATATTGGATCAAAGAGATCCTATTTAAGATCTACTTATGTATATTTGATTATGTAATACCCTCATAAGGCATACTCTAGGATAATATTATGTAACAAATGTACGCAGAAGTATCAACAATATTGACTTTTCCACTTAGAATTTTCCTGGAATTTCCGTCGGCTCGCAATCTTTACTTCTTGAACTTGTGTAACATACCTAATTGCTTTTTTTATTTCTTGTTATTTGTAAAGCATTTTCTCATTTAGTCCCAAAGAAAGATAATGTTTATGTATGGTATAATACTTATGCATATATTATATTTGTTTAGTTTATATAAGTGTGTATGTACGTTTTTAATTAGTACCTATATGTCCACTTATCTCTATTCGCATTATCTCAAATCTCTCTCTCTCTCTCTAACTAGCAGTTGCCCGTACTATTCTTCATTATACGGCTTTACTTAGGTACGTGAGTAATTAAAACCCTCTACATAACTTCTTCTGTTTAAAGTTGGTTAAACATTTGAAAAATTATAGGATTTTCTCGTAAATCCACAATAAAAAATTAGCAGTAAATAAATACTTTACGAGATAGTAGATACTTAACGAGACAACATTATCCCTTATAGCTTAAACTACCTACTAGTCTTTCTATCGTGGAATTATTTCCTAATAATCTCATAAGTATTGCCAGTACATAAAAACTAAAGACCGTAAGAGGATTAGTTGAACAAGGAGGTGGATTGTTCTTCTTTCGGTTCCTACGGTCGACCACACCGGTAACATGTCCAGTATATGCTGGCCTCTTATTCTATTGAAACTCCTTATTACGCGAGGCCAGTTCAAGGTCCAAGTATTACCATTGACATGCGGTCGGCTGTACCTATCTTTTTTGAACACATAAATTCATCCGCCTAGCATTTTTCTAATTAATTTGGGGTCGGCTTTCAGTCTAACTATACAGGGTAAAATTAAAACCAGTGCGGATATTTTAGGAGGTGAAAGTACTCATGAATATGATCAACTTTTATTATGGGACCGACACTGAAATATGAAAAAAAAAATCAGCTGTTCCCTACAAAAATGCACTACAACACGATCAAAATGTATGGAACAGCTGATTTTTTTTTCATATTTCGGTGTAGGTCCCATAATAAAAGTTGATCATATTCATGAGTACTTTCACCTCCTAAAATATCCGCACTGGTTTTAATTTTACCCTGTATAGATGCGGCTAAATATGTATTATGTATTACTAGCCGTTGCACGCAACTCTGTCTGCGAGAAAATAAATGAAACGTAGGATGAAACGTAGGAGGATGTATGATTTGTTTTTGATGGAAAAGCATATAGGCTGCTTTTCCATCAAAAACAAAACTTACATCCAAATCCGTTTAGCGTGGTTCAGCTGCTTCAACGTGAGCACACACACATACAAACTATTAAGGACAAGGAGCGACTGCAATCTGAGTTCTGACCTCCACAGCCCAAATACTAGGGAGTATCGATATTCTAAAGTAAAGGCGGGTCTCCTGCGATGTGTTCGAGTGTTCATTAAACATCGAACATGTTTTCTGTCACGTGGTCGAGTGTTATTGCCAAACAAAACGCGTAGGCCACGCCCCTTTTTTGTTCATTTAAACATGTTCGATGTTTATTGAACACTCAAACACGTCGCAGGAGACCCGCCTTTAGACTGGTTGAACGTTTTAAGTAATGAACATTATAAATCTCCAATAAGATATTTTTTATAAATTATAAGACAGATAGATTTGATTTTTTTTCATTTTTGTTTTGGATTTGAATGTATAAATACTACCGGACTGATTTTAAAAATTCTTTCACCAGCCGGCCTAGCATGACCACGATAGAAACGGGTTTTGTGATAAACAAAGTGACAGATTGTAGAAACATTCCTACGTTTTATGAATGAAACGGTAGAAATGTTTCTACAATCTGTCACTTTGTCTATTTCTATGTAGACAAAACCCGTTTCTATCGTGGTCATGCTAGGCCGGCAGTAGAAGTTACATTAGGCTACTTTTTATCTCGAAAAAATGCACATTTCTTGCGGGTCACGGGAACCACATCGCAGGGAAAGTGCTAGTTTGCATAACGTATATTGATATAAATTAACATACCTATAATGCAGCCAATTAATAAGTTCGTGATAATATAACAATTACTGAGTATTGATGCAGCAAACAAAATATTTGGTTTTAAACGTTACATTCGATTTAATTAATTTGGCTATTGGGTTGCAGTTATTTTAAACATTGTTTACTGTGTACTGATTGTGAAATTCTCATTTTGATTATTTAACTGTTTTTTTATTAGTTTAATGGATTGCAGTGATAGCCTAGTGGATTAACCATGTGCCTCCCACGGCGAATGGTTCGAGTTCGATCCCGAGGCACGCACCGCTGACTTTTCGAAGTCATGTGCGTATTAGAAATTAATTATCGCTTGCTTTAACGGTGAAGGAAAACATTGTGAGGAAACCGGCATGTCCTAGAACCAAAAATTCGAAGACATGTGACGTTCACCAACCCGCACTGGGCCCGCGTGGTGGACTACGGCCCACTCCCTCTCACAGAGGAGGCCTGTGTCCCAGCAGTGGGAACATTATAGGCCGATTATGATTATGCCAATGGAAAGTTCCACGTATATTAATAGCGACCCGTCCTTGCTTTGCACGGGTGTGGCGCTATTAGATCTACTAATGTGGCGACAAGATAAAACATGGAGATTTCGCCAGTCTTATGTTTAGGTCCCATATAATAGGGGGCGAACAGGACACAAATCCAGACATTAACACTTTGCTACAATAACATTTTGGCCGACCCGGGGATCGAACCCAGGACTCATGCTCAGTAGTCGCGAGTTAGACGCATTATTATTTATTAAAAAAATAAATAAAAAGTATTTCTCTAAAATAAGACAATCAAATTAGTTTGATAACAATTGAAGAAGTAACATTTTAGGTCACAACTGGTAAAAATATGGGTGACTTTATATATTATTTATATAAAAAAAACAACATCGTCGCTCATATCTATGAAGATTTACATGTGTGTTTTCTTATTACACGTAGTTGCTGCAATTCACAAAGAATCTAGCTACAAAGTTAAGTTTCACGCTTACCCGGGAAGTGGGGCCTTAATATCAGATTTTCCTACAAAAATAACCTTACATTTTTCATCTAGTTCAAGACAGTAGAATGTCTAAAACATCTTCCAACTTAGCATAGTTTAAATGCTAATTCGTCGCGGCATTAGAATCTGTCTCCGTTCTACTTAATCTTAGTTAGTGGAGCAAAAACTTCATAATTAATTAAACGGCTTATATAAAAGAGAGAACGGATTAGGATCGTGGCTTTCAAGACGTATTAGAGAAGGAAGGTATATTTATATACATATAGTGACCTATATAAGCCTGGATTATCTTTGTGTTCTAACTGACGCAGGTTTAGAGATAGTTACTACTGTTTCTGGTTCACTTAAATTAATTAAAGTAGGTGAGACACGGTGTAACTACGTTCTTGTTATGGGTGAGTTGGCACTTTGGAAATTATATTCAAACTGAGAGTCACACGAGAAACTTGATATAGATTTTCGATTACTTAATGTAAGTTTCATACATTGTGAATGATTGTTTTCTCTAGTTATAGATTTTTTATAGGGCAATTAAAAATCATTGAAGTTTATCATGCATTGTTGAAATCTCAGGGACTATAGAATGCTCATTAGCTCGAATGCCCATACAACATTTTGAGCCGGAATTATGAGACTTTAAGCCGTCGAAATTTGAATTGAAGCTTAAACACACTTTAACACAATTAATCGTTGTACGATAGTTGAACTGTTCAAAGAAAAGCATGGATAATGGGTAAATAAAATGTGCGAATACTTGCAATTGAATCTCTGAAATTCATCTGAAAACGAATGCTTCTTTCTAACTATTATTTATTAATCGTCCTCAGAGATCCTTACACAGTTTAGTAAACCAAGAGACTGTGATACCAAGGTAAAAATAACAGCTGGAAGTGGTACTCGACCCAAAAAGGAACTCAAGATGTGCCCGGGTTTCGGGAATCCATTTTAGAACGAAAAACATGTAAATTTCCAAAAGTCGTAACAACTTTTCATTTTAACGAGTCCTTTCGAATTTTCGGGTCGATGGCCCGAAATTTGAGCGTGGGTAAAAAATAGTCCATTATGTCTCCGCCTTGGGTGGGTTTCCCGGAATATCTGACCTTCATTTGTGTCGGAGATTGGTTATGACGGCTGGCTTCCTGGCGGGGGCAGCTCTGAATATATCAATTGAGTGCTCTTAATTTTGTCTCCGATTGTGTTTTATTTTTGTGTTGTTGCTATTTGATTTTGTTTATATCTGTATATTATAATGTTTGCTGTGCTATGCATCTGCCGCTTATCTTGTCACACCTATATGTAACTGTACGTAGGTACGTACGCCAGCCAGCATGCACCCGTTTTTGTTTTATTGGTTTTTTTTTTTAATGTCAACGGCATAGTCATTTTATGTTTTATTTATTTCGATTTTTGATTTCAATTTTAATCTCTATGATAAATTAGGCAAAGAACAATTAAAGTTTATTTTTATTTTTGGTTAAACTTTTATTACTGTACCATATCAAGCCCAAAACTACCAATGTCCTTTATGATCAAATCATTTCAGTTATTTAGGGTAGGCGTAAGCCCAAGTTCATATGGCATTGTGTTGCAGGTTTTTTTGCAATATAAAAGGATATTTAGCCGTGTACATTTAAAATGTAGCGTTTTACTAGTTCTCACATCTAACCTTAAGCCATAATAATATTAATTTAAAATGAATCTTGTGAGCAAATGTACTACATTATGATCATAGTAAACCACATTTCCGTATACCGACTAGACGTAGACTGCGGTCAAACTTAAACTTAATCTAATTAAATGAAAAGTGTGAAAGAGTAACTTATTCTTGAGACCTCTTTCTTTCTTCTTGGGACCTGCCGGCCTAGCATGACCACGATAGAAACGGGTTTTGTCTACATAGAAATAGACAAAGTGACAGATTTCATTCATAAAACGTAGAAATGTTTCTACAATCTGTCACTTTGTCTATTTCTATGTAGACAAAACCCGTTTCGATCGTGGTCATGCTAGGCCGGCTGTGAGACCACCCGGATTAGCTCTACAGATCGCGTCAAATTGAGTCGTCATAAGCACCTTGATTAGCCTCACCAGAAACTTTCACGACACTAACCACTTACCTAAAACAAAACACTTTAATAACGCTACAACACATTTTCACATCCACCACATATTAATTATAGTTGCGACCCAAAAACTCATATCAGTAAATCAGATGACCTACACCAAAATTTCGTGTCACCCCTAACTACCGTTAAATTGGATCTATGACCCAAAATTTTTCCGTTTCGCAACTCATTTCCGTCTGATTTAATAACTTCGGCCTGACAAAAAGCTTTGTGGTGGCACCCCTATTTTCTTGCAAATCCCAGTAGTTTGGGAATTTGCGTAGGTATAACTAAATAAGAAGTTTGCGCGCTGACAATTTTCTCGTATGTGCTCGATAATATTTCGACGGAGGATTTTGTAGTGACGTCGGATGTCGGGGGATGTTGGGACGGAGAATGTTTTAATATAATGTAGACGATATGCGGTTTGAATTAATTTGCTTCGTTTATTTGAAAACTTAACTGTGATTTAGTTTTGGAGTTTCGTTTTGAGAGCGAGTTTTTGGTGAGGATAAACATTTATGTAGGAAGTGATATTTGAAATCACTAATGTATCTTGTTTCAATAAGGGATGAAGTATAAAAATGGAGCTAGAACTAGTTCTACCATCATATATAAGTAAGTCAGATGATTTATAGGTTTTCCAGAGTTTTTTGGTGATTGAATAGCAAACAAGCAATCAACTTACCTGATGGTAAGTGATCACTGTTGCCTATGGACATACTCCAATACCTGAGAAACCAGAAGCATTGAGGTGTGTTGTCGATTCTATCGATAAAGTTAAAAGGTCTCATGTGCCTGTAATTACACCAGCACCCATACCCTTCAGCTCGGAACACAGTAAATAGGCAGCGTGGTAGTACATCCCTATACAACCTCTTTCATAAAGAGCTCTACTACAAGATAGAGTATTCTTTATTTTAAATATTCACCAACAAGAAAAAAATATTTCAATACATTGAACGGTACAATATTATGCGTAATCTCTTTAGGGGTGGGCGGAGCCTTACAGGCGAATTTGATCCACTTAACCGCGTAACGTCACGGTAAGCGTCGCCGTCGCCGCTCCGTGTGTTATTCGCCTTAAAAACAACCATTGGATGGACAGAACTTGTAAACCCAGTAATATCAAACACAACAAAAAAGATATTTCAGTAAACAGATTCGGGTAGTTTTGCTGCAACCATGAAAGTGATAGTGTCAAACTAATTTCGAGCCGCGGTCGCGCCGGCGCGGGTAGTCGCGAACGAAATGGCAAAATGAATTCAACATTAACGCTGAATTATCTCGCGACTTGGGTTCGCTGTAATGAATAGTGACCTTATTTACACTGTAGAAGTTTATAAAGTTAACAAATTATATTATTAAAATTTTGAAATAGAAATAGAAATAATATTTATTTGCGTAAAACATGGTATATAAAGTTGTTTAATACATTATTGAGCGTACATGTTTTGCTATTATGATAGCATGCAAATATTTTATGTTACATTACAAACTATTTTCCGTCAATGAATTCTTTTACACTGTAAAAATTTTTTGTAGTTAACCATCTGTGCAGTTTAATCTTAAACAGTCTAAAATCTAAAGTTTTTAAGTCACAAGGAATTTTATTATATATACGAACACACATAGCCAAACAACTTTTATTATATTTAGTAAGTCTTGGAAACTCGTTTAATATGAGCCTGTGAGGATCTCGACGGTTTCGAGGGTTTATATCATTTTCATTGTATAGGTACGGTATTGTTCTAGTTTTAGGTTCTAGGAAATGCCAGTTTTTGTCACTATGTTTTTATTTGCCGTTTTCAGATCAGTTAATTATAAGTGATGAAACAAATACCATGTGGGTCGCCTGCTTGTCTTTCTCAGTTATACTTAAAAAATATATAAATATAGGTTAGGTAGGTTAATACCAATAGATGATCAGATTCTCTTTTGCTTTATTAATAAAACATTTATTTTGTAGCAAAATAAACGTTGGAATACATCTTTGCTTTAGTAATAAAACATTTCTTAAGTAGATAAAATACACTTTGAAATACCTAGGTACTAAATTAAAATACATACAGGGTTAAGGCAATTTGTGAATCTAGATCTAGTCGCGGTTGAATTCATTAGTCAGTGTTTGGCGTATTTTCTTAGATTTACTTCACAGCCAAATTGGATTTATTTCTCGGAATTCTATTCGGTGCTGTTAAACCATTAGCTATATTTATGAGTTCAAACCAAATGTATTTTCTACTTTACATTTGGCGGAATTTCAACGAATTTTCCCTTTTGATAGTACGTATTGAAAAGAGCGTGAAATTCTTAGAAATACTTCTAAAGTAAAGAATTTTCTCGATATGGTATAGCAATCAAAGAGACATATTTACTTAGACATATAATTATGCAGGTAAACATTCCATTAAATACTTATATATTACCAGTTCTTAAAGAAAAACATCTTTTCTATTTCCCCGCGTTTGTTTTAAATCATCTCTATAATAAATATTATGAAGTATTTTTAGAGAAGTAAAAATAGATGCATTAGTACACATTTACTGCCAATCCGTAACACCGTTTTACTTTTGATGTAGGTACTGACGCTAAAAACGAAAGAAAAATACGGAGTGTTTCGACTATTTATCTACTTATGCAAATCGTGGGAACTCGACGGAAGAGTGCTTTCAATGGCTTGTTTGTGCTACTGCAATGTTTTAGCTAGAGACGTAGGTAGGTACTTTTATAATTGGTATTTTTATTGATTTAGGGATTTTAGGGCCATTAAATCTCATTGGGATGCCATCGCAGCGACGCCAGCAGCACCGCCAATCAAAACATGTCAAATTGTATTACAACGTACCTAAAGCTGTCTTCAGACCACGCTATACTATATAGCATTATAGCCTATAGCTCATAGCACAACAATATCGCGCACCATACATTGTTATGGACACGTTCACACTGTGCTATACTATATAATAATATTATTGGTATGGTGCGCTATGCTATTATAGTATAGCGTATGCTATATAGTATAGGTAGCGTAGTCTGAAGACAGCTTAACTACAGCTGACAGCTTAACGACGCCAAGCCGTCGCCAAATGAGGTAGCTCATTTGGCGACGGCTTGGCGTCGACGCCAGTTTCAATTATTATACAGTACAATTTGACACGTTTTGATTGGCGGCGCTGCTGTCGTCGCTGTTATGGCATCCTAATGAGATATGGCCCTTATTAAAGAAAGGAGGACATAATTATTGGTTTAACGTTGGAATATTGGCATTATCCACTAGATGAGTTGTGAAGGCCAGATGGCAGTCGCATTATGTGAAATTTTGATATTCAGCCGCATTTTGTCAGACTGGAAACCGACTCCAACCTAGTTGGGAAAAAGGCTAGGCGGATGAAGGTTGAAAAAGAGAAAATGTGGACATTAGCCATGTTTAATAATGTTAAATAAATGAACGATTCATTCTTTTGACCAATGGGACGGTGGTCGACGGTCCACTCCTCTCAAAGAGAGTAAGCCAGTCCCAGCAGTGGGAGAATTATAGGGTGATTATGCTATGTTATGCTATAAGCTAATTCTGTAAGTTGGTCTTTACAAAGTTGTAAACTTTTTATGTTAAATTAATTTTCTTTTAAAAGTGCTCGTTAACTTTTTTTACTAAATACTCAAGAGAAATAACCTTGAAATAAACCGAAGAGGTTTTTCAGCCTAGTGATAGCGACAATTTTGTGCTTTCAGCTTTTAGAGGAATAGAAATGAAGCTGCTTAAAAGACTTGGTTATAATCCGATGTCATCTATACTAAAACTGAAGAGTATGTTTTTTTTAAAGGCCTTAATCTCTGGTACTTCTGATCCGATTCTGAAAATTCTTTCACTAATAGTAAGCTACATTATCCTTAAATACTATGGACTACTTTGTATCCCGAAAAAAATAACCATTCCCTTGAGTCACGCGGACGAAGTCACGGGCAGAAGGCTAGTAAGGATATAAAGTTACACTGAATCAAGACAAAGTATTCGCATTCATTTTATTTTTCATCCGATGGATTACTTTCCAATTCGTCGCTCGATCCAAACATCGTTGTGAACTTTGAATAAAACATTTTACTACGAACGCAGCAAGTGACATTAGTTGAGAAAAATGGCGGTGCTTTATTTAGTGTAGAGGAAATCTGAGTTCAATAGATGACTATGACTTTATAATTTTCTTCTTCCTTCGTATTGGCACGACCTGTATAATAATAATGTGGTATGATACAAATACGAGTATTAGCCAGTTAACAAGATGGTAGCAAAATTGGCTGCCCAAAATGCGTCCGGCGAATTTAAGTATTGCTACTGGTGGAGGCTATTATAATGTACCTCACACTTTGTTTGAAAAAATATATAATTAAATTAACTAGCATTCCCCAATTCTCTCATCAATTTTAATCATCATCATCATCAAATTTAGGATGGAAAAGAGATTAAAAGCTACTAGTGGTCGCCAAGTGGTTGAAATTCGACCGTAATCTTTTTTTTTTGTTTATGGTTAAAGTCTGTGATCAAACTGAGAAGGCAACGCTGCCAAACATGTTGGCCGTCACGTTTTGGGCGCTCAAATGTTGCCTAGTGGATACGAGGCTTAAAGCATTTTCGTGTTTCTACGTACGAACAAACACGAAAATCTTGAACATAAATATCGAACATGAACATTTGGTTCTAAACCGCACTTTGGCACCATACGAACACAGTTCGACTTGAATGTGTTTCCGCTCAACCACCCCGCTCTCTTTAGTAGCTATGGATTTGCCGTGGTTGACAGTGGTGAATTTCTCGTAACACCGTCCACACACAACAACGAAATTGGATCACCACGAATATTTTTGTCGAACACACGTGTTCAATGTTCGAGGTCACCATGTTCGAGTTCGATCGTGCGTATACGGCTTTAGTGATACGTTTTCAAAGAAAACATCACAGTCGTAAGATTATAATGGTACTGCTAGTAACGACTGTCATTAGTTCAGGAGCTGAATAAAAATTATAGCAATTTATAAAAAGAGTTAACGAAAGAAACTTGTTGTATTAATTTTTTTTTTTAATATTTTAATCTGTCTTAAGCTTACGAACTAAAGCTTTAATATCAAAACTTCAACGTAGTGAAAAATGAAAATACTAAAAAAGTATAAGATTTTCGCTGTTATGCAAAGCTGTTGTTTGTGAGTTATGCCTTTGTTGTTCCAGGCTATAAGATCTCGTTCCGTGATATTTTGCGAGCTCGGTCCGTGTCGGGCCCTAGTTTGTTTTGTGCTCTTGTTTGAACATATCGTAGAAAAAGGTCTGAAGCAAAACAATCCAATGTGTCTAGATACTTATCGGATGCTTTTTCTTCTTAGACAAATAGTGTATTATAGATAGGTATTTGTCCAGTGCGCTGTTTGATTCAAGGTACAATACCTACATTTTTGTGATGTCGTGAAAATGATTAGGTACTTCGAAAATGTTGGTGTTCATTCTTTTTGAATTTGGTAGAGCTTTTTCTACTTTTTGTGGAATCATTTTTTTTTTATATTTACGATTAAACTTGAAAAGTTATTCAAACAGAGCCTTCAAAATAGAATAAAATGTCAACAAAAACAATACGAAAGCTCCTAAAAGATACATTATTCACAGTCTCTGTCCGCTCTTTCTCGTCTCGTGTGAAGCGACTTTTCTTTAAACATCAAGCATTACTTCTATTACATAATGCAACAGTCATTTGTTTCATTCAGTTCTAACACAGAGCTCAGGGTGATTTCATAAAGTGTAAATACCTAAAAATATTGCGAGGCATGCGCAGTGCACGGCGCTCATCGCATGCTTCGCAATGTGTGCACGTTAATATTCGTGGTGACACATATTATGCAAATGTAAGTACAGCCGTGCATTGCGAGGCGTGCGCGGTGCATGCCTCGCATTGCGCGGCGCATTCCTGTATCCACCCATAGTCGCGCTCACGCCGGTGCGGGTGGTAAGCGAGCGAGACACGAGATATGATAGATGTGTATTGTTATCTTGTACCGTTTTATAGTGAAACTCGTACGATCGTACGGCTGAGGCTTTTCTTGTATACCTATTGTGGTTCATAATAAATGTCAGAAGCCTTGGAGCCCATTCACATGTACCACCAGATCAAATCGAAGCGACAACAAGTGGGCACGGTGTGAATAGTGTCCGTGGTTGCAATGTGGTTGCCTTGTGGTTAGAGTTTGAGCAGTGATAGCCCAGTGGTTTAACCATGCGCCTCTCACGGCGAATGGTTCGAGTTCGATCCCGAGGCACGCACCGCTGACTTTTCGAAGTCATGTGCGTATTAGAAATTAATTATCACTTGCTTTAATGGTGAAGAAAAACATCGTGAGGAAACCGGTATGTCCTAGAACCAAAAATTCGAAGACATGTGACGTCCACCAACCCGCACTGGGCCCGTGTGGTGGACTATGGCCCACTCCCTCTCACAGAGGAGGCCTGTGTCCCAGTAGTGGCAACATTATAGACCGATTATGCTTATGCTAGTGTTTGCAGTGACAGACCAACTTGGTGGTCTAACTGGTAGCGTTGTTGCTGCGACGTGGTCGGTACCGTCCGTACGGTTGATTTGGACGTCAAAATGTGGTCCGTGTGAATAAAGTATACATTTAAAACATTATTTTATTATTTTCACCAAAGATTATATTTGGATGATGATTAAAAAGTCACCTGTAGTGGCAAGAGTAGTGTTGTTCTGTGTGTTTTCTGACTTGAGTCAGTATAAGACAGTGACAGCGTTGTTAAGTGAGATATGCAGATTTTATCGGCATGCGGCATGCTAAAATGCCTTTCAATCAATCAATCAACTCAGCCTATTGCAGTCGATTACTGGATACAGGTTCTCTCAATTTATGAGTACAGTGATGATTGTTCTTGATTTCAAAAGGGTTTTATCAATTTATTAATTATTAAGGGCCGTAAGATCAATCGTAGTATAGTAGTCTTGAAGGTGTGTGCAGAGATAAATAAAAGTTCGTACACTTACACAGTGGAAGGCGAAAGTTTATTAAGCAGGTAAGCACAGATATACAAGTCCACAGCACAATAAGAGTCAAGAGTACGACGTAGAAAGAAGGAGTAGACAGATTGAAGAAAGCACAATGAACACAATAATAATATAGGCTGGCGTTAAGCGTTGTAATAACAATGATTTGCAAGCGTTAGCGTAGGCGCGTTAGCGGACCGATCGACACAGTGGTCGCGTGCAATGCGGTAAGCTGACTGGCGGGCCGCCGGCGTAAACTGATGCGCGGGCGCGGCTCTGGAATGCGAGTCCCCACCTCACGCGCAGAACAATGGAGCGCTCAGGCGGCCGGCCGGTCGCTTCACTAATAACAAGAGTGGTTTGCTTGTCCGTCCGCGTAAACATTAAATATATATTTTAAATTACAATATTATTAATTATTAAATTTTATATAATAAACAATACACAATATTTATACACATAACAATAAAAATTTTAACTTTCTAATGAACTAATCTACGCCACATCACCCCCCTCCAGAGACCGTCACTACGGGCGATAATAGTCTGGATAATGGACTTTACGACCTGATCTTGTCGTCTTGACATTACTTCCTGGGCTTTCAGGTAATTTGGTGGTGGGTGTTGGTTCGTGAGTTGTGGGTGTGTTTGTGTTTGTGGGTGTTTTTATGTTGTTGTTTGTGTCTGTATTTGGGTCGTGTAATATGTAGGCAGGTTTGAGCCTGTCAATAGAAACAGTGATAGTTTTGCCATTGACGAGAAGCTTGAAAACCTTGTCCCCATGTTGCAGGACTTTGTGTGGTCCCGTGTATGCTGGTTTTAGCGAACCAGATGTCTCATCTCTGAGAAACACGTGACTAGTTGAGCCTAAATCTTTGAAGATGAATGTACTTCTGCTACCGTGTCGGGATGTTGGTGACGGCTGTAGTCTCCTTGCAAAGACCTTTAACCGGGCCACATAGTCTGACATGTCAATTGTGTCATCGACCTGCGGCTGAAATAATTCCCCTGGCAGTCTGAGCGTTTCGCCGTATAACATTTCGGCTGGTGTAGCTCCAAGGTCTTCTTTGTATGCGTTCCTAATACCCAGTAATACTAGAGGCAAAGACTCGACCCAGTTGTCTTTAGAGTGGCAGATAATAGCGGCTTTTAACTGTCTGTGAAACCTTTCTATAAGGCCGTTACAGGCAGGGTGATAAGCCGTGGTACGCTTGTGGTGAAATCCAACCATCTCCGATAAATGTTTAAAGAGTGCTGACTCGAATTGTCGACCACGGTCCGTTACAATGTCTACGGGGCATCCGAATCGAGAGATCCAGCCAGTCACTAAGGCTTTTGCCACTGTCTCAGCCGTTATATCAGGTGTAGGTATCACCTCAGGCCAACGTGTGAAACGGTCGATGGCCGTGAGGCAATAACGATGTCCTTGAGACAGCGGCAATGGGCCTATGAGGTCTATGTGAATGTGATTGAATCTAGCCCTCGGCAGTTTGAAGGTTCCCAGTGGAGAAGAGACATGTCGTGTAATCTTTGCTCGCTGACACGCTAAGCAAGAACGGCTCCATTCTCTGCAGTCTTTTTTCACTGCAGGCCAAACGTACCTTTCAGTAACCATTTTGGTTGTTGCGTTTGCGCCGGGGTGACTCCACGAGTGTACGCTCTCAAAAACTTTGCGACGGTGTTCCTTTGTGACATATGGTCGGGGGATCTTGCTTCTCTCATCGCAGTACAGTTCGGTCTCTGATCCTGGCAGTTTTACTTTAGTAAGACATAAGGATGTGTTGCTGTTGAGCAGCTGTTCCAGTTCAACGTCGTGCTTCTGAGATTGAGCTAGCTGGTATAGATCTACTGGCTGAGCTATCTCCTCGATCCGTGAGAGGCTGTCAGCGACGACGTTGTCCTTGCCTGATATATGCCTTATATCTGTCGTAAACTGTGAGATGTAATCCAGGTGCCTGAACTGTCTTGGTGAGCAATTTTCCTTTCGCGAGTGAAATGCGAAACATATAGGTTTGTGATCTGTATAGATAACAAAGTTTCGTGCTTCGACCATATGCCTGAAGTGCTTGATCGCTTCGTAGATCGCAAGTAATTCCCTATCGTAAGGCGAGTATTTCCTCTGAGCGGAGCTCAGCTTACGGGAGTAGAATGCTAGCGGTTGCCATGGTTCCCCGTCCTTGCACTGTTGTAATACTGCACCTACCGCTGTATCTGAGGCGTCAGTCACTACTGCTAGTTTGGCTTCGCAGTCGGGATGGGCGAGCATCGCAGCTTTGCAAAGGCTTTCCTTGCAGTTGTTAAAGGCTTCCATTTCCTCAGCTGTGAAATGCACTGGGTGAGAGCCCTTTACGGAGCCTATCAACAGAGCATTCAAGGGGGCCTGGTGTTGAGCTGCGTCGGGTATAAATCGCCTGTAGAAATTTAACATACCTAAAAATCTGCGAAGTTCCCGGACAGTTTTGGGTGCGGGGTATTTTGTGATGGCTTCCACCTTCTCTGATAGCGGTCTGGTGCCATCGGCTGAGATCCTATATCCTAAGAAAGTTACCTCCTTTTCTCCAAACACGCACTTAGCAGTATTGATGACCATACCATATTCCTGTAAGCGGGTGAACAGTTGACGTAGATGATCTTCGTGGGTCTTCTGGTCTTTCGAGAAGACCAGGAAGTCGTCGAGGTAAGCGTAGCAGAAGTCAAGTCCTCGTAGCATCTCGTCAACGAACCGCTGAAAAGTCTGCCCCGCGTTACGAAGCCCGAATGTCATAAACGGGAATTCGTAAAGTCCGAACGGCGTGGTTATGGCGGTCTTGGGAATGTCCTCTGGGCTTACAGGAATTTGATTATAGGCCTTAACTAAATCAATTGTACTGAAGACTGAACAACCTGACAGGCTATGTGAAAAATCATGAATATGACGTATTGGATAATTGTCAGGTACTGTCCTGGAATTCAGCATTCGATAGTCACCACAGGGTCGCCATCCGCTGTTCTTTTTAGGAGCCAGGTGCAATGGCGATGACCATGGTGAACTTGAGGGTCTGGCGGTGCCATCCTTCAGCATCGCTTCAAACTCTTCTTTTGCAATTTTTAATTTATCGGGGGCTAGGCGTCGTGGTGTACATGAAACTGGGGGTCCAGGTGTAGTCTGTATGTGATGGACAGTATTGTGTGTTAATGTACGATGTACGCCGGGTGGTCGGGTAATGTCAGGGAATTTCCGTAGTATGTTGTGGTATGTGGTGTCACCAATAATTACCTTAACCGAGGAAATAATATCTGACTTACGCGTAGGCGAAGCCGGGGTCGCAAGTGTTGTACAATTATCGATCAGACGCTGGTTCCTGCAATCAACAACTAAATTGTAAAATGACAGAAAATCCACACCTATTATCGCCTTCGTAACGTCAGCTACAATAAATTGCCAAACATAGTCGCGGCGCAACCCCAAGTTTAAACTTAGATTAATATAACCGTATGTTTTGATGGGTGTACCGTTAGCCGCGCACAGTTGGTAATCTGAAGTCTCACGTCGTCTTGGCAATACTGATCGTGGGTAAACACATAGGTCACTGCCGGTGTCGACCAAAAATTGCGTCATTGACCGTCGATCTGTGACAAATAAGCGACCGGTGCTCGGACAATCGTCGGTCGCCATTACTGATTGCCCTTTGCATTTCCCGACGCGTTGTAATCACATGGCTTGACACACTTCTTCGCACGTTCCCCGAACCTTTGGTGGTACCAACATTGCGGGAATTTTCTGTAACTCGACTGCGATCTCGACGTACTCGAACGATGACGTGAACGGCTGTTTGATCGTTCTCGGGGTCGGGACATTCGCTCGATTTTCGCGGTCAACTTTTCCACTTGCCTGGCCAGTGCGGCTATCTCTGGATTCGCACTATTCGAGGACGTTGCTATACCGATGGCAGATGTAGATGCTACCTGGGGTCCAACGACGTCGTTGATCCGGTCTGCTAGTTCCACCAATTCCTCCATGTTGGTCTTGGACTGCGAGGCAATGATGGCCTGCGTCCCGCTTGGTAGACGGCTCGTCCAAATAGTGCGGAGAAACTCCTCGGGGACGCCCGGTCCGGCAAGGTTCAATAGGTGGCGGTAGAATTGCGATGGTTTTCGGTCGCCGAGTTCTTCATGCATGAGTAGTTGCTTAACCTTTTTCTCACGCGACGCTGACATTCTCTTTATCAATTCAGCCTTTAGTTTTTCGTATTTGTTGGTGGCTGGAGGGTTTTCGATAATTTCTTGAACCTCGGAAGCATATTGCGGGTCCAAGTGGCCTGTGACGTAAAAGAATTTCGTCTCATCCGTCTTTATATTTGATAGCGCGAATTGCGCTTCCATTTGTGAAAACCACAGTGAAGGCTTCTCTGGATAAAAAGGTGGTATGCGTACGCCCACTCGAAAAGTTTCTTGAAATTTTTCGCCGCCATCTTGGCCTGCCGCGGCCACGTTGCGCTCACTATTTTCCGTCATCCTCGCGTTCTGATCGGGGTCACCAATATAGTAGTCTTGAAGGTGTGTGCAGAGATAAATAAAAGTTCGTACACTTACACAGTGGAAGGCGAAAGTTTATTAAGCAGGTAAGCACAGATATACAAGTCCACAGCACAATAAGAGTCAAGAGTACGACGTAGAAAGAAGGAGTAGACAGATTGAAGAAAGCACAATGAACACAATAATAATATAGGCTGGCGTTAAGCGTTGTAATAACAATGATTTGCAAGCGTTAGCGTAGGCGCGTTAGCGGACCGATCGACACAGTGGTCGCGTGCAATGCGGTAAGCTGACTGGCGGGCCGCCGGCGTAAACTGATGCGCGGGCGCGGCTCTGGAATGCGAGTCCCCACCTCACGCGCAGAACAATGGAGCGCTCAGGCGGCCGGCCGGTCGCTTCACTAATAACAAGAGTGGTTTGCTTGTCCGTCCGCGTAAACATTAAATATATATTTTAAATTACAATATTATTAATTATTAAATTTTATATAATAAACAATACACAATATTTATACACATAACAATAAAAATTTTAACTTTCTAATGAACTAATCTACGCCACAGTAGCTTAAATCACGGAAGAGAGTTAATCTCCCGTCTTCGATTGTTTTCTAATACAAAAATCCAAAGAAACAATCGAAGACGGGAGATTAAACTCTCTTCTGTAGTTTAAACTACGATTGATCTTACGGCCCTTAGAACGGCCACAGGCAACTTACACTAATTAGACGCAACTAGCACACAGACTTCTCACAATATAGGTACTCCAGGCATAGCGAGATAAAATCTTCTTCTATTTATCAGCAAAATTATCACTATTTGTATTGCCCTGTGAGCGCTGAATGCGGTTAGTGAGCGAAGTAAAGGCGAGCTTGCACGCGCATTAAGAAAAACTTTCTAAAATTGTTATTTTGTAAATACATACGTATGATAAAAGACTTATATTAATATTATTATTTAATTTTAAGAATAGTGATCGGCTCCTTTAATTCCATATCAAAATTCAGAAAAACTCGTCAACTTTTGCTATCCCTTCGTTGGCTCCAAAAGGGTCGCCATGATGGCCAGCTGTATCGGCCCTTTCAGCCGCACCTATAAAATTGTACGGACACATCATGCCTTCAACAAGTATGTTAATGCCAAGCAAATTGTCTCATAAAGCCTGCTAGTTGGATGTTTAAAGTCGTTCGGTTGGTAATGTCGGCACACCACCGTTTCATTTTGGCCCAGTTCCATGTGTAGAAAACTCCCACTACGACCCTGCTTATAGCTCTAATGACTCGAATTTAAGCATTTCAATATTGTTAACAGTCCCTCGTTTATTTCTAGTGAAATGTTCAGGAATTTAGAGAACAGTGCAGGCACGCAATGGCACATAGATGGAGAAATAATTGGTTTTGCTGGACTGAGTTGGGACGTATAATGAGTTTTTCCGGAACTAGGATAAGCGGAATTTAAAGCGACTGCGATTCAAGGGGAATTGCTAGTGCTGGCGCTGCATGTAGTTAGTTATAGTTTAGTTTTAGTTTAGTCTTTGTGAAAGAACTCGTCCGGGGAAGTACTACCAGCTACTATTTCTACCGCTACGCAGAATTTCTGTGTTCCGGTTTGGTGCTAGTGTGGCTACAGGCATATATGACTTTTCAACTTTGTCTTTAGAGTGGATAACGCATCTGCGATGCCTCTAGTATTGCAGATGTCCATGGGCGGCGGTAACCACTTACGCCCTTACTTATAAACGCATCTTAATTTAACCAATAATTAACTGTATAACTATTCTTGTCATTTGTATGAAAATGAATAGAGGTGACAATTTACATAAGAGCTGTTTAATTTAATCAACGTTTAAGGGGGATAATGTTGTTTTAATGAGCCATTTTTTCATCATAACAACCAGATATTTTCTCTGCCCAACCAACAGCAAATAGCGTGTAACAAATGCGCTCCTAAAGAAAACATAGGTAGGTAGGTACTTGACTACAAACCGAATAAGACGTTTAATGGCTTGCTCTACGAATACAAGGCCCAAATTAAGCTTACAAAATAGTAATTTCACCAGTAAATCTAGCGAAACCTTTGAAACAAAGAACGTGCGGTATATTCATGCTAATATTCCCTTGTGCTTATATCAACGTCGTTCAGGCCATTACCTTCCCACGTCGAATAATACTGTTGTGTGCAATGACGTATTATATATAGACACGTCATACACCAACATCACTGTACTAAAAAATGACGCAAAAACTTTGAATAGCGAAATAGCTATATATCAGTGCTTATGTGCAAAAAAGGGAAAGAAAACGAATGCCTTACTTAGCATACCTACCTCTTGTTTAGTAGGTTTTTTTTCGCAAAATGTTGCAAGAAATGACGTTCAGCCAAGAACCTGGTTGGTGCATGATTAAATAAATGGTGGGCAATTACCTTACTTTTTTGTCGCCATTTTAGTTCGCGGGTAACGTATGTATGGTTTACACATCATTGGTTGTGTGTACATTTTAGGTCAAGATTTTGCTTCCATCTCGAGATATTCTGTCTGCTATCACGTTTGGACCACTAGGTACATATGTATTACGTGATGGCGCGTTTAACTGGTTTAAATACAGTTTGCTCTTTACTCTCTCTTTATTTTCGTGAAGTGTGAAGTAGTAAGAATTTTGTTTGTGAGTTACGTTTTCTAATATACTTTGCTATTAGAAAATTCTATATTATTGAAATAAACCTTTGTTTTCGTGTCCATCATTGATATTTGCGCTGCAAAGCACGCAATGCTATTTTTGATGAACAGCACAGTACCTACCAATACGTCGCCTGACTGAATTTACGCTTTCGCGTTGTTGCGGAAATTACGCTCAATCGAAAATCAGCATTACGCAAGAACTCGGCGTAAATTCCGCTTGATGTGTCCTAAACATCCATTGCTGGCGTAATTACGTACGGTAAGTTAGGCTTGGTGTGTCTTGTCCCTTAGCGATTTTTTACCTAAACAATATTTATTAGCGACAGATTTTTATAACGTCCCAAACTCAAATATTTAGTACATGGGTACCTACCAATTTAAACAGAACATAGTTTACACCAACAAGAGCCAAAAAATTGGCAAGTTTATGTAGTATACTTATGTATACAGAATATCACATATCCCTTCCAGGAAAGTCGTTTATCGGACCCATTCTGTCAAACGAGACGCCATTTGATTTGTTCAAATGCGGGACGGGATGGCAATACAAAAAATCAAGGGCGCTCGAGACTGACCGAGAATTCGAAGAAAATGCATTTCAATCATTCCTTTTATTGAATTTCTATCATAAATGGATATGGTATACCTTATGACATCATACGTTTGAAGCCAGAATTCTCCAAGAAATTTCATGGCATTTATTTATTTATTTATTATCATAATCTTATTACATTTATTTATTTATTGCACTATATACAATTTATAGACTAAGTATGACTAGTTATTCTAATGATGAGTACATGACCCTGCTAGGGTGTTGCAACCTAATTATATAAATTGCAATTTAATTATACAGTAGTATTTTCTACCACTTATCTTCCATGAATTCTTTTATAGAATAATAACTTTTTTCCAGTAGCATAAACTTCATGAATTACCGAATTACGCTCAAAATAAACGAAGGATAAGGAGTTAGCTCGTCCGAAGCAAATACTTAGCGGCTGACTGTTAGCTGTGGTTGTATATTGTTAGTAGGCAATTTCAACGCCTGATTAGTAGTTGCGTATGGACATAGTGTTGTTATAACCTCGCTGCAGTTGGCTGCTTACGCAATTGGACTCTGCGAACTGTCAGATACGTATCCAATACTGGGTGACAGATTAAACGAGGGAAAGGACGTTGGTAGTTTTGGGCTTGATATGGTACAGTAATAAAAGCTTAACCAAAAATAAAAATATATTTTAAATTGTTCTTTGCCTAATTTATCTTAGAGATTAAGAATTGGAATCAAAAATCGAAATAAATAAGAAATAAAATGATTATGCCGTTGATATTTTGATAAAACCAATAAAACAAAAACGGGTGCATGCTGGCTAGCGCGTGCCTCCACAGAATATCATGTCGACAGCAACTAAAACCTTTGAATTGAGAACTCATTAGTCGGGCTGTACTTCATTAGACCTTCACAGAATATCATGTCGATAGCAACAAAAACCTTTAAATTGAGAACTCATTAGTCGGGCTGTACTTCATTCGATCATTCACACCATACATAACCTCACTGTCACAACTACGAAGATTTCTCTTTGACCCAATTACGTACAAAAACAAATAAAAAATGAATTTAAATACTTTTGAAATACTCGATCACACCAAACTAATTTCATATTTGTACCGACTTACACAATCTGAAGCCCAGCGTTCTATGGGCGTCTGCCGTGTCCTTTTAGAGGAAGGTATTCAGTATTCGATACTACTTTGATTAACTATGGAACTGATCTTGAAATGCCGAAAAAAAATTCTACTGTTCAACACGTTACTATAACTTTACGAAGATCTGTGTTCGTGTTTGAGGTACAGCAGATTTTTGGCTTGTAGCCAAACCCGAGTTATATGACTTGTAGCTAGATAAAAATCTTAACAAAAGAGGTGTCACTAAGTGTCATCGAATGTAAAGTTTTAATAGCTGTGCATAATAAATGTTTTATCGAGGAAGGAAGTTTCAAACTTAAGGGACTTACCTTTTTGTTCTTAGAAGCCAAACTCTGTATTATAGAGACAAAGTTAGGGCAAATTATTAAACGTTTTCGATTAAATGGATTTAGTATTCACAGGAATAGCGTCTCTATAGTGTTGGCCGGCTAAAGGGTTAAGTGTCATTTTTGTATGAATTTGTCTGAACAGGTTAAGGTTAGTGGCTTGTACTCGTAGTGATCTGTTCGTTGTTAGATGAAAGATTTGTAAACGTCTTAGGATAAAATGAGAGGACTTACCTACGGATCAACCATTTAAGGATTTTTTTTTTCTTTTAACCTATCTGACTACACCTAAATCAACAAAACCTCAATATACAGGGTGAATTTTTCAAGTGTAGGTACGGTGGATGGCTAAATTCGAAACTAAGAATGAATCAGTTTATTTTAATAACCCTCCTTCTGGCGCAGTCGGGTAAAAATCAATACTTTCTTTTAGTTTTCTGTACCTATGTCATTACTTCTTAGAATTTGATTCTTATCGACACTATCGGATGGTGGACAGACAGTGTGTTTTATTTTTCTAAAATCAACGGGTTTGATTCCTGGCTAGGAAAATCGATTTCTCAAAAATCTTATGATCCCGTTTTAGTTGTCATCAAAGTCAGCTCCGAGACTCCATCGAGTATTTTTCGCTATTCCTTATTTACTATTCCTTATTCGGATTTGGCCACACACGTACCTATACTTGGAAAATTCAACCTTCGTGTGTAAAAATCTTTTTTGACAAACAAACATAATTCTAAAACAAATAAAAGTCTTTATCTGTACAGACTACAGACTACACACGGTAAATGTTTATAGGGACCTTTAAACCACAACCCGTTAAACCTTTTTACTAAAACTTTGTGCTAAGTTAAATTTAAACGCGCACATTTTTTTTGATACGCTCTCGGTGAATCCCCGGTGGCGTGGGAAGCTGTTAATGTGGCAGGATTAAGAGGCATCGAACTCTTTGCTACTGCAGCGCCAAGCCACACGGGAGGGTTTTACTAAGGACTATTTTTCATGCTGATATCGTAAAAGAAAAATACAGCGTGCTTTTGAGTGAAACTATGTTTTGCCGCATCTAGCGAATATACAAACGTGTGTCAGAAATGCTTCGTTATATTGAAGGGGGCTGTTTGGACTTTTATTCAGACCAAAAAGAATTAGATATTTTAGACTCTACGGGTCAATTCGTCTGGAGAGTTGAATATTTTTTGGCGTTTTGAGGCTTCCACGAGTTGCCAGTGTGCGGTAAGGCTTAGTCATCTCAAATAAAAGTAGGTAGGTAATTGTAGAATAATCAATTTAAAACGTCAAGCCAGAACACCCTCAGAGCGGTAGGGTAGGTACGGTTTTAGGCAGTATAAAACCGTACCTACCCAATTTGTACGTTCGGGAATATTCGGGCATCGGGCGCAATCGGCTGTCGTATCGAAAGACAGGCCGGCTCGTGACGGAGGCACGCGACGATCCGGCACGGCAACAGCTAAGACTGACTTTATTGTACTTTTGACTTAATGCAGCTTAGGTACTTCAAACATTCTTACGAAGGGTGGTTGCTCAGATCATAAAAACAAGCGAGATGTGCCAAGCCTCAAGCTCAATAGAGCTTGAGGCTTTAGTTTAACCACATTGGTCGTAATAAAAACGTACACGCTGGCGACGAACCGAACACGATCGGTGATATAAATACAGTGTTTTAGTTTAGTGCTAGTGTTGAGTGACGATTAAAAGTGTTAGATTGAGGGAGTGCGGAATTTTTAATGTGTGGGAGATCTTTTTATTCATAAGTGAAAATGTGTCGCAAACTGTTCTAAAAGTGGCGACTTTGGTTCCCGTACTACTTTGCTATGATGGCATATCTCCTTGTTTCTATGATCTGAGGGTGGTTGGGTGGCGAAGTTCCTTGTTTTTGGACGAGATTGTAATCGTCTACTGTTTAACTTTTAAATGTGCTTACGAAATCAGCTGTCGGTTTATTTGCAGCGGTACATCGACTTGCTGCCGAATTGTGGGTTTATGTTTTGCGGCTTTGTTTTATAGCATAGCCTTTTTTATATATTCTACTGCGATTTACAACGTAGCGGTGGTGATTACTGATAAGGATGTGAATAATGATTAGGTATGTCACTAAACATGGTCATCTCAGTAAGGTTTATGTTTAGAGAATATATAGATAAAAGGCTTTGATTATATACAAGTAGATAGAATAGGCTATTGCCACCATTAAATGGTCACACTATAAAAAAATCTTGTTTAAAAATTCAAGAGCACAAAAGCGGTCTTATCGCTAACATTCACGTTACAAACTACAAAGAGAAATTTAACTTGGTTTTAATAGTCAAGGTGATATTTTGCCAGACACCCTTTGACCGAGATTGATAGACGTTACGTATCACGTGCTTTGGCTTAGTTATGTTCCCGTCTCTATCGTATACTTGTAGTTTGACAATTATCCGCTTCAGAGCTAACTGCAACTGGAGTTGCGAAAACACAAACGTCGATTTAACACTCCCGCAGCCGTGGTTGCGGGCGACACGGTCTTACAAATCTACCTTAATCTCTAATACAAGGGCTTATGCCCGTTTTCACCAACCATCCCTAAATCATCACCTAACTAGGAGCCTCTTAGCTTAGGTGGCCCCTAAATACAGCCCCTTACCTAATTTCATTCTCACCAAGCTAAGTGACACCTTACTAGGAAACTCCTATGTTTTAGGGTTACCAAGATCGTATTTTTATCGATATTGTTTTCGATTGTGTTTTTTCCCAATAATTCTTGACTTTTTTTTGAATTTCATGATTCGTTGGTATATAATTTAATAAAATTATTTTTAATTTAGGTTCTTACAAATATATTTGCCTATTTTAAAATATTTTATGGCAGAATAAGTTTATTCCATAGCTAAAAAAAGGAAATGTCAAACTGTGAACAGTCAAAGTGCTGGCTAACGGTTGTTTTGTTTATTGTTTGGATATAATCAAGAACGCTCTCGTGTTATTTTCGCTTGTTATTAATTATTTATATATCGTTTATCAAATTACTACGCAATGGCCGAAAAAAGGAAACGTAGTCAAAATTATACGTCTGAAAAAAAAGACAAACTGGTTAAGTTGCTACTGGAGCACAAAAATACCATACTTAACAAAAAAACAGATGGATCTACGAATAAAGCCAAGTTATTAGGCACGGATTTATTTCTGTGAAAATTAATCTTATTTTTAAGTCAATACAAAATATCTAAGTAAGTACCTACTTAGATATAGATAGGTAGGTAAGTACTATGTTAGGTGTGGACGCTTTTGATACTAGGTACCACAAAACGTGATAAAAATCTCGCGACAGTAAAATTATTAAGAAAACGACTCTATTTAATAACATCTTACTCACCTGTCATCAGGATATTCTAATATTCGTTCAATTTTTTGTAATAAAAAGATAACACTGTCCTTGGTTAACCTATATCTTGTAACAACTCATGTACCATATTTCGAGCAAATAAATATTAATAAATAAAAAAAATAAAAAAAATTAAATTAAAAAAATCTTTGTCGTCATATTTTGTGAATAAATTCGGCCTTTCACGGTAAATTCGCGGCCTAGAAAATAATCTAGGATTAGTTACTAGGTCTAATGTTTCAATTGCGTCAATATTCTCCAAAAAATCGTATAATTCTCCTTCCATTTTAACACTTAATACAAAATACTCGTCACGTGTCGGTCCGTTACTTTGTTAGGGGCTAGCTAAGGGATGGATATTCGGGCCCCTAAATTTTAGGGGACACCTAAGCGTTTAGGTGTCACTTAAAGGTTGGTGAAAACGAAAATAGTGTTAGGGGCCACCTATCTTGGCTTAGGAGTCCCTTAAAAGTTAGGGAATGTTGGTGAAAACGGGCATTAGAGTCTCAATTAAATGTGTCCAAAGCATAGACCAATAAAATTCTCGTAGACTTATGTTTACATTACCAATCACTTCGCAGAAAAAAATATTTGATACTCTTTAGTTAGCTCTGATGAACCAAGTGACGTGTTGTGATTACAAGGAGGTTATGAAATAATATGCTGTAAGTTCTTTATTTTATTGATTTCTACTAGATTTTATATACCAAATTAATCTCTAATTAGTGTTCTTTCGTAATTTAGAGTTAAATTCATTGATTCTTCAATTAAAATATAATAAATCAAAATTTCCAAATATCAAGTGGGGTCGTCGTAGTTTTATACTTCATAAACTGTTGCAATTGAGATCTATTAAAATAACACATTTTTTGTTCCTTGTTTCAATAGCTACTCAGAATAGTTAAAACATTTCAAGTGCACCTCTCGAGGAAGTCATAAATTAATGGTTTAAATTAAGTTTTTGTGGCGGCGGCCGCGGCGGGTCAAATGCACGGTATGGATCAAAGTCGCCTGGCATACTTTGCCAGGCGACTTTGATCCATACCGTGCATTTGACCCGCCGCCACAAAAACTTAATTAACTTAATTTAAACTATTAATTTATGACTTCCTCGAGAGGTGCACTTGAAATGGTCGCACTTTTAGAAATACATTTTGTATACATTTTAGATTCACTTTTCATCTTGCTTTAAATAGTTTCAGAGTCACTCGTACACTTAAAATCGAATAAAAATGACACGTAAAATAATTAATTTGACGGACTATTTCGCAGCTTACGAATCGACTAAATAACAGGGACTCGGACCAAAGGACCAAAAAAAGACATAAACTGAATCGTTTTCCAAATATAAAACAGAACACCAGACGATTTTTATGTAAGTAACCCATTTGTGTGGGCTTAGGTATTTCTCGGCGTGTCTGTGCTAAGAATTAGAATTGTATTGAACAAGATACTATTATAATAATGTGTTACCCAAGTGCCTACAGATTTGCTTGGTTTTAACGATCGAAACGATACTTATAATATTGTTATTAAGTATATAAGAGTCACCACAGTACGGGAGAGGTCGCAGGCTTATAATCATATATTTAATTATTCATTTTACTTATATCAGAACGACATAGGTACAGTCATTTTACAGTTACCTAATACTAAATATAACATAAAAACTAAAAACCCTTCTCACAATACGTTAAGCATTCCAACAATATAACCTTCGATTCATCAGCAAATATCTAGTCCTGGATCTAGTCCAGCAGTGGATTCAAGGATTGATAACATCGAGTGCTTTACAAAAAACAAATAAAGAAGATTTTGCACGTTTTTTTCGTATATTTTTTGTATTCAGACAGAATCAATTAATTTTCCTTGCCCGAGGGATTTTATCAACTACAATATTATCGGATATACACAATGAAGCAACAATCGAAACCATTACATAATATATAATTGTCTCTGAATAAATAAATGACATGAATGAATCCCGATAGTTTTTAATCATTCACGATCATCAAATGCGTGAGAGATGAGTGAGCTCACACATCCCGTTTTGAGTGAGAGTGTTTGAATATATTGAGAGTTGAATGAGAGTGAGCGAGACAATGCTATGCTGAATGACAGCGCACGAGAGACGTTACGTATTTATTTATAACAAAATACTGATCTAAAACTTATCCGATAGGTAGTACAACAAAAACTTGAAAGTTTGTTTTTGATAAATGTATTATGTTTTGTAAAAAGTCATAGAACAAAAATGTTTGTTTATGATGTTAGTAATACAGTCCTGCAAGATTGTTAGTGTTTTACCAATCAACCTGTATATCCTTCATTCAACCTATAATAGACTGTATACTTGTATAGTGTATAGTTTGAAATGCGAAAAAGACCCGAATTTTCTATGTCAAGGATAAAATAAAAATAAAAACAAAGCATTTTCTTAACAAGTTCTACATACCTATTACAGTGATGTAAGTAATTACTTTGGTAATGTACAACGTTTAGTCCATATTTTCGTAGTGTAGTGTAGTGTCGGAGTTTGCCAAAGTTTGCCCATATTTGAGCGAACTTGCACCTAAATGAGGCCCCGGTACAGGAATGGCGTCGTATATACTCACTTGTTTTAAACTAACGATATTGTATTAAAAATATTACCTACCTATTTAAATTTTGCTTGATATTCTGAATTTTGTAGCTGTAGATAGATAAGAATGTTTATGGATGAATATAGAAACCTAAGAAAAGGTAGATCAATTGTGAAAATGAAGAGGGAGGGGACGAAGGGAACGATAAGGTGACGGCTGACAGGGAAGAATGAAAGAAAAACATTACGCTCCCATTTAGCGCCTTCCTGACCGGGTCGGTGCATTTTCGTTTCTGAACCGAATCTGTACAGATTCTTTACCGAGTTCATGTAATGAAATGAGAGCTTCCTGAGTCGTTTCGATACAGATTATAAATCTAAAGAATCTGTACAGATCCGGTACAGAATCGAAAACGCACCGAGTGGTCAAGAAGGCGCCTTTAGAACATCTAAACGTAACTTTTTTCAGCAATGGATGTGTCGTAAAATGGGACTAAAAGGTTATGTAACGAATGAATAAACTCCTTCTTTTTATGAAATCGGTTAAAGAAAATGAGAAGCACTATTCTCTTGTCGGAATATCATATTGCGATAACCATTAGTGGCTATCGACTCATTGAGGTATACAGGGTGGCAGATTAGACAGTGGAGATATTTTAAGGGGTCATTGTACTCATAATTATGAACAACTTACTATGGGACCAAGCCTGAAATCGCGAAAAAAAGTCAGCTGTTCCATACATTTATGTTCACATAACTCAACAAAATGTATGGAACAGCTGATTCTTTTTCGCGATTTCAGGGTTGGTCCCATAATAAAAGTTGTTCATAATGCTGAGTGCTATGACCCCTTAAACTATTTTCACTGTCTAAACTGCCACCCTGTATATATGAGGTGTATATAAATAAATAAAAAATCGTTACAGATTCTTTTAATATACTTACCCACGTCTTTTATTTACTCTAGCGGCAAATATTTTGTTCCGTTTGCTTAGACATACATAAATAATAATATCATAAGGCGATTGCCCGCCATATTGGTGTCAACTGTCAGCTGTCAAACGTAACTGTCATGGCGCACGCGGTGTCAACATTTGGACTTTTACCCTTGTCACACGGGCGCTTCATCAGCTTTTATGTTTACCTTATAGAATGGAAATCTATGCGTCAGAATAAAAAATCAAATATGTCTGTCCATTGAAATGTCAAGGAATTCTATAAATTCCGTATTTATAATAAAAAATCCCTACATATAAAATTATTGACGGATTTTTCCAATACCTACTTTCTAGTTGGTTCTTGGTAATCTATTGAAATTGTATTAAACCCATGTCTATCTAATATCGCGTGTTTTATACATTTCTGTTCAGAATTTATAATACAGAACACCTACTATAAAGTTTTGAATATACCTATTTACTTTAGAAAAGCTTTGAAACGAATTAACGAATATAAACTTGAATCATGTAAGCATATAATTTAAACAAAACTATCTGCGAGCTCGAGGTTTTTCAGCTGAAATATGAGTATGCCTAAATACATAATTATTATGTATTGACGCACTATACCGTGTGATGTGTGTGATGGCTATGTTTACTTAAACCGGTGCTTTTTACTTGAAAAGGAAGAAATGAGCTATTTCCAATGTTTAAACCTCCAATTTCCACGGGTAAACTCGTCGAACATAAGTTACTGTGAAAATATTATTACGGTTTATTGACACAACGCGACAGAAGGCTTTACTCTGTATAGGCGGATTAAATTCTGTCGAGGTAAAATAATTTTAGTGTTTCATTTTTCCGCTTTTGCAAAATGTTAGCGGTGGACCGCGTAATAGTATTAAAATTGTGTTTAATTTGAATTCAATAAAATCTGGTAGGTATTGCTGTTTCCAATTTCATTTATTGGAACAGTAGTGTGACGCATTGGCGTCAGATTTATGCGTGTTTAACGCGTAAAGTCCATCATACTTTAATACTCATTTTGTATTGGAAATCTCGGGTTATAGTACATTTTTAACATGATTTTACTTTTTTAATAGGTAGTATAGGTACCTATGTTTTTTTCTCTACATGGATCTTGAGTTTAAGTACCCTAAGTGTCCGTTCAATTACCATCGTAAAAGTGAATAAATAAATAATGTATTTCATTTTCTTTTTTGCAGACATACATAGTATATATAAAAATACAAGACCCAGGTCTTGTATTTTTTATAAAGCATCTGATAAATCCAGACTTAAAATGGATTAAATTGATGCTAATAACCCTAACGTAGCCTAAGATAATATACAAAGGACAGGTTCGTGGAATTCATGAAAATGTATCAACGGCCCCTATTTTATTCAGGGCGACACAATATTCAAATGGCACCTTTTTAGACACTTTTAAGTTTGTAAAAAATTCATTAAAAATGTATCACAGCTGACCATCCTCTGACAAACAACTCTGGTACATTTTTTTTTACATTTTTTATTTGTTTTTTGGGCTGGACGAGCAAATAGATATAGGAGGCTTTTAGGGTACCTTTATTAAATCTAAGAGAGTAAAATTGAAATTTTAGTTGCATGTTGTAAAATCGATTTTGATAATCCTTTTTGCGTAGAGGGACGTTGGGACAAATGAAAGAAACTAACTTTCTTCAAGGGTAACCTCAAAAACTTATTATTAAAGTATACTCTCGAGGATTGAAAAAATAAATGAAGATTATGTTGCGTCAAGTAAAATAGTAAGAAGTATTTCTAAAATATAAAGTATTAGCAATATTACTACTTTATTTTCCAAAGAACGATTTAGCGGACGCTGGGGGCTTGTTCATAGTTAATATGAAACTTATTCATATTATTGGCTGCTGGCTTATTCCGAGTGTACGTAAGATATTAAAACGATATATTTTTGGCAATATCCATGCGTATTTTTAGCTGAAGTAAATATTTTGGTAAAGGTTCGCACACACTGTTTATTAAAATCACTGCGACATAACATTTTCTGATATCCGAATTTTAATTCAATTTGTGTGTGTAAGTCGAAATGATTAGATGTAAGTCTAAGTAATAATTTTTCCCAAGATGTTTTTGCTGGGGTAAGATCGCTTTCCAGCCAGAGTAGCAACGAACATTAGTGCTAATACTAATAAAATGTAGTTTTTTTTACTTTTCAAAGTCAGTTATAGACGATTTGACTGGCAAATACCTACTTCAATTGCCAATCAAATTATGCCGTGCGGATATCGAATTGACGGTTTATTAGATCAAATAATTCAATTTTAAATGAAAATGATATTTATTTTGCAAATAGGTTAAAAATAAAATTTTTACACGTCAAAAAATGTTTTAAGCTAGATGAGGTTAATGTTTTCTATAGGCCTTTGGGAAGAAACACCGAAACAAGCTCAAAAAATTGTCAATCAGAACGTGTCGTCTGGACTTAGCTTAAAACTAACTGTAATCGAGGGAGTGACTTGATAGTTCTTATTACTTAGGGACCCACAATATAGGCAAGACTAAAAATGTGTAAATTAACGTTCTAAAATCACCCACAATATTTCAGCCTTATTGATACCGATCTCAATTAATTTGATTTTTCTTCTGCAATAATGATAATTTAATATTAAATACCGTTTAAACTTATTATAAATTCAGTCATCCGAATGAAAGAGAGTGCAATCCCGGTGTCTGACACTGATGCCGATTCTGTTGTTTACAAGCTAAACTAATTTAGTTATATTATGCCTCTTTGAATAGAAAATCCAGAAAGGGATAGAATATATTTAATCCGGTCAAATTAGTCCACACATTTTTAATGTCAATTTAGTCGTAATATCAAAAGGTCACAACTATCGTAAATGACAAAGGCGTAGACTAATTATTGACAGTTCTAAATATTTTCTGTCCTTTTTTAATGTTATTTGTAAAAAGGAGATATAGTGTGATTAAAATTAGTTTAGTGCGATGTTCAACAGAATCAGCACCACTGTCCCAGTAATTGACAACAACGCAGCGTGGCGAATCATTTAGTCTGCACTAGTTAATGTGGTCGTCACCCATTACTATCGTAACAGCTGATTGGTGTTAATTGCGTGTGTTGCAGTGGTTCTAAACAATAATTGGTTATTTGATTGTTTAGTAGTTCTATTTGCTTATAAAATATAGAGCAGTATAAAATAATATTTAACAAAGATGTATCAGAACACGAATTTGCAAAAGTATTGAAAAAATCGAAAACATTTAGTTAATTTCTATGATCTGTATCAAAGATCATAAAGGTTATCTAAATTTATAATGGAAACTATAATCACTATTATAGTTTCCATTATAAATTTAGTTAACTGACGTACACAAACACGTAAAGACACGCTTCTGTCCGCTATGACTACAGATCGGATAATCGGATGCATATTTACCTAAACATTACTTTTATTTCAACGAAAAAATAATCTAATATAGAAAAATAGAAAAAAATATGTATGTTGGTAATGTTTACAATAAGTCAGACAAAATTGTCCACGCCTATATTATATACTTTTACGTAGAACTCCAACTGTTAATATAATAATATTATTACTGAGACGAAATGTTTTTTAAAAGTTTTTAAGATAAACAATAAATTTATTCAGAGTCATGTCCATAGTATTGTGGGAAAAAGTAAAGTGTAGGTAAATATGATCTCTAGCTATGACGCGCTTGAATAGGTAGGTACTATGTTTTATGGCGCTCGCTGACGTTTTTCCAACCGCTCCGACATGCACCTTCAAGTCTGAATATGACATTCAAGCAAAAAATTTAAACTTAAAATAAAAGCTTATGTACCTTAGATTAAAAGCTCCATGACACTGAGGTACCGCAGCCCAGTAATGTTTGAGTAACAACCCTACAATTAGACTGTCACGTGGGTGGATAGATCACTGGAAATAAACGCCCACTGGTTCGTTACATCAACAGTGTGTGTTCAATAGAGTTATTAGCAATGTTAGCATGGTCGCCCACTGTGCGGACTATTTATGGTGTCGAGATGTAACACTCAATTACAATGAGTTTTATTGTGGAATTTTTAGGTTATAATTTTTTAGTAAGGGAAAAACGTATGGCAGTAAATTAGAAATGGACTCATGGTAATTAGCAGCTACACATCTTGTGAAAATACTCAAATAAAAAAATACCCAAAATGTCCCTACTAAGTAAAAAAAATTATGTAAGGATACCCAAAGGCACGAAGTTAGTTATATCACTTGTTTTCAGCATTTAGCCTCTTGATTGGGCCATTGTGCATGTATGACCACAGAAGCGAGTTCGTGGTCACTTGTACCAGCTCAGCTCCTGCCAGAGGGCCCACTAGGGCCCAAGCCTGGCGGGAAAGCGGGATTGTCCGAAAGGAATACCGCTGACCCGGAACATAAAGGGCTAAGGAAGGAACACGGTTGGATTTTAGTCAGTAAGAGTCTGACACTCCCTTCCGCTTCGCCCAGAGCGGGAGGGGTCATTTGATGATATCCCATCCTCAAAAAAAAAAAAAGCTCCTGCCAGAAGTCCAGGGTCCCTTATGTTTGCAAGCGCGTCTCGCAAGGTCCCGGGTTCGTCCAGTAGCTTCATTCTTTGTTCGGCCACGCTCTTATTATGTAGGATTATGAGGGCCGGTGTTTTCTCGCAATATTAAGTTATAGTCTTGGAGAAACATAACATTTTTAGGGTTCCGTACCAAAATGGTAAAAAAGGAACCCTTATGGTGCGACTTCGTCTGTCTGTCTGTCTGTCTGTCACACCTGCTTATTTCAGCAACTACTAATGCTATCGACTTGAAATTTGGAACAGTTATAAAGAATGCTTGTCCAACTTTATTGCAAACGAATAAAATAAAAAATATTTTTATTTTCATTGCAAAAGGGGCCGGAGTTGGGGTCCAAAATTTCAAAGTGGGGTTACTAGGTCAAATGACATATCATATGAAAGGGCTTGATCTGCACATTACAAAATATATTTTTATTTAATTTAATGTCTCACAGTTTTCGACATATGATGAAAAATGACTGAAAAAATACCATTCCCCCCCCTTATCTCCCAAGTTTGCAGAGTGAAAAATCTGAAATAATTAGAGTTGATAGGAATTGATCCAGATATGGCACCAAAAATAAAACGATGTTCCTAACTAGTACAGTTTTTTCAAAATCATCAAAATTCTTTCACAAACAAACTTAGTTTTGCGGTCCGGTTTTTTTCACTTTATACGTCCAAAACTGATACGGAACCCTCGGTGCGCGAGTACAACTCGCACTTGGCCGGTTTTTTTATACAGATAGACATGTAGGTAGGTAGTTAATGATTCTACTAGGTATTTAGGTAACAACATACCTGGATGATGATGAAGTCTATTTATCCGACTGCCCCAGAAGGAGGGTAATATTTTTAAAGTGTATGTATGAATGTCTATTTCTTTGGTATGCTTTGTAGCCTGAACGGCTTAATTGATATCAACATAAGTATATGGTGTTGTTAGATTTGACTTCATTGTGTGAGTGACATTTTAGGTGTATCACGCAGTCAGAATTTTTGTGTTTCTAAAATTTCGTTTATCTTGTTAATATTTATTTTGTTAAATTAAATTAATGCTCACCACAGATCATAGTCATAGCACCTAACTATAGGCCATAATTTACTTACAGTAACGCGTATATATGTGCTTGCTACGACACCTGCAGTTCCAATAAACTATCTACCAAGTTAATATAGGGTATAAATCTCCCATATCATTAATATATCTTACTAATCTATTAAGACCCGAAGTTCGCCGCCCTTCAGACAAAACCCTTGCATATTCCACAATGGATTAGCAGAAAAACGTTTACAATCCAGGCCTTCGTAGTTAAACTGTTTAACATTAAGGACTCGTTTGTAAGTGGTTTATTATTGGACTATTTAATTGTGGCCATTAACTTAGACGCATTTCAATTGGGAAAAAAATATCAAAACAGTAACATTGTACATAGAATGCCGTCTAATAAAATACCGCGTTTTATTTTAATCACCATCCAAAATATTAATTAAGATCTTTGGTGAAAATAATAAATTACCTACGTGTTTTTAGGGTTCCGTAGTAAAACTAGGAACCCAGACGGCCGTACCATAAAAAAATAAACATCTGTTCAACACACGTTCAACACGAATGCTACCAAAAATAATAGGCAATTCTTTTAGCACTAACTTGTCTAAAACAAGTGAATATTATTTTTGGTAGCATTCGCGTTTAACGTGTGTCTATCTTTTTTGTGGTAAGGCCGTTATAGTTTCGTCATGTCTGTCTGTCTGTCTGTCCGTCCGTATGTCGCAGGTATTTATTTCCGAAACTATAAGAACTATACTGTTGAAACTTGGTAAGTAGATATATTCTGCGAACCGCATTAGGATTTTCACACAAAAATAAAAAAAAAAACAATAAATTTTTGGGGTTCCCCATACTTAGAACTGAAACGCAATTTTTTTTTTCATCTAACCCGTACGTGTTTGGTATCTATGGCTAGGTCTTTTATTAAAGTGCATACTTAGTGAATTAGAAGCTCCGAAAGTAGTAAGGAATGTGTGGGGGACACATTCCTTACGACTTTCGGAGCTTCTGAACCCTGTATGATTTGAACTGATCAAAAAATCGGAAAAAAATTAAGCTTGTAGCATCTAATAAATACTTTCAATTAAAATTGGTTTGAATAAGATACGTTTATTAGTTTTTGAAATATTCACTATTTTCAGTTTACCCGCAAAAATAAATTTGTATTTCATAATAATATTTTGAAATACAAACTTATATTTGCAGTCGGAAGACTGAAACACTTCTTCTTACGGAACCCTAGACAGTGCGTGATCCGGCACGCTCTTGCCCGGTTTCTTTATTTTTGATACGGATATTTTTTTTAAGTTTAGTTAAATATACCTTCCTTTTGGGCTTCGCCGCAGTCAGGTAAAAAGATGGCGTTGAAGTACCAGGTGTAGTGAGTTTAAGAGAGTCTTATGTCCGGCAGTTGACGGTGATAGGCTACGGCCCGCGATACTCGAGCACCGATCTCTGCTTAAGCATAGATTTCAACCAATCAAATGGCTTTAAATCTATGCTCAAGCAGAGATCTGTGCTCGAGCATCGTTTTGTAATACGGGCCTAAGTTAATTGATTGACTGATTGACTTACAAGCAGATGAAGGCAAAACTAATAATAGGTCGGGGAAAAAGTTTCTTCGCATTTTTTAAGAAAATTCAAAACATTTTTTAATAAAGTTTATTTACATTTAACTAAAGTATGTAGGTACCATTTTGTTCGATAACTTTTTGCCATCTTGTAGGTAGCGACATGATCCCATTGCTATAGAAATTTTGGGACTTCTGGTCAAAATACTGCGACAAGTGGTTTTGGCAGTCCTCTCGTGATGTTAACCTGACACTGCCTAAAGAATTCTGAAGAGACCGAAACAGGTGGAAATCTGAAGGTACAAGGTCAGGACTATACGGCGGATGCATTAACACCTCCCAGCCAAACTCTCTTAATTTTTGTTGGGTGGCTAAAGATGTGTGAGGTCTAGCGTTATCATGATGAAAAACCACACCCCTTCTGTTGATTAATTCCGGCCTCTTTCTCTCAACTTCTTGCTTTAATCTCATCAGTTGTTCGCAGTGGAGTTCCGAATCGATGGTCCTGCCTAGTGGTAACAGCTCATAATGAATAATGCCCTTCCAATCCTACCACACACACAGTATCACCTTGTTGCGAGTTAACCCGGGTTTCGCCACAGTCTGTGAAGCCTGACCGGCCTTTGACCACGACCTTTTTCGCACGTTCTTGTCATACGTGATCCACTTTTCATCACCAGTTATCAGCTTCTTCAAAAATGGTTCGGTTTCATTACGTCGTAATAAAGAATCACAAATGAGTACACGGTTCATTAGGTTTCTTTCAGTGAGCTCGTGAGGTACCCAAATGTCGAGCTTTTTTGTGTACCCAGTTTTTTTCAAATGCGCCAAAACTGTTTTGTGGTCAATTTCCAGTTCTTCAGCTACGTCGTAACTACTGGTATGCCGATCTTGGTCCACTTTTTCAAAAATGGCATCCATTTTATCCGTAATAGGGCGACCAGAGCGACGTGCATCTTTGACATCAAAATTTCCGGATTGAAAACGCTTAAACCAAATTTGTGCTACTCTCACAGACACTACACTAGGTCCATAAACATCGCAAATTTTTTTCGCGGCTTGCGTTGCATTTTTACCTTTTTTGTAGTAAAATTTTAAAATGTATCGAATTTCTTCATTAGATTCACTCATCTTGACGGTACGAAAAACAAATGAAAATCACACATTTTCCTAATTTGAATTTGGAATTATGTTCTTTAAAATTTAAACTTTCAATGATACCAAAACCAGCCAGATACAAATAGTATAGCCAAAGAGATTTTATTACAAGTTCATACATACTATAATGCGAAAAGACTTTTTCCCCAACCTAATATTAATTTAGGAACTCGTAATTGACAATTCTGGTTTTCGACACGTATATTAGAGTATTAACTCAACTGGGATGCGTAATTAACTCGTCGTAAATGATTGATGGTGATAGATTACAATTCCAATTACCAAAATACAAATGTAATTTAATTCTAGTTACGATTTTGTTCGTTTCAGTGATTTTGGTTACTATCGAAAGCAAGTAATTTATCCAAAAATGATCCTTAATTGAACTCATTTTTCCAACAATAAAAATCTTGTCAAAACGTTTTCAGTTAAATCAAAAAGTAAAACACTAGTACCTACATCTGATACCAGTCATAAAAAATCGAACCAAATATAAAACGTTCTCCATTTTGAAATTCGGTAAAAAATATAGTTTCAACGGTTCAAGAAATGCAAATGTATTGCAAAGAACGACCTGCCTTACGGGAACTCTATTGCTCACTAACAGCTACACATACCCAACCAAATTGGATGAATAAAAAATCTCAACGTGGAAACTGGACGTGAATTGACCAGAGAAACTAACGAGGCACTTACAAAGATTTATAGAGATAGGCAGGCGCGAGCAAAAAACGCCCGGCCCCGTCTGGTTCGCGCACAAACCTAATGGAGGGTTCCCTAATACAGAGCTGAAAAACATAAGTGTTTATATCACATGCACTTTATTGTAGTATCCTCGATTCTTTTGACGGTAGCTCGTGATGTAGGTAGATGGTTTTTTTGCTGTTGTAAGTATTCATTGCCGTTGCGTAGTTTTGTAAATGTACAACAGTAATGGATGTTTGTTATCCGATGTTATACTGGATGACACGTTAAACGAGAAACATACTGAAGGTATTCGATACTGGTTCAATTAAATACAAGATCAACCTTGAAATCACGAAAAAAATTTGCGGTTCCATACATTTCGTCGAGTGATTTCATTGACCTATATGTCTAGACAAGCAGTTCCGAACATTAAACATGTCACACTCACATTCACTTTGACGTTTGATGCGGTGAGCAACAGACAAGTACCCACGTGTAGGGCATGATTTTTGTTCGGAAGTGCTTGTCTAGGGACATATATTTCAAAGAGCGATATGGATATTTTTGTATGGAACAGTTGAACTGTGGAATGAACAAATATGTTAGGTACTGCTTATTATTAAATAGGTCACTGCTTATTATTAGCATGACACGCTTTCATTAAAGATAAAAGAGTAATCAAACAACATTACCCTGTTGGTAAAATTGTTTGATTACTGTTTTATCTTTACTGTTATTTGTTTGTTTATGACTTATTTATAACATAACTGGCTACATTTGGGTGTACGATATCATATTATCATTAATAACAGATTTTTATACATCTTGTATTCTGTATCTCTTTTTCTTCTGATTAAAAAAGGTTCCGTATACTTTATTCAGAGATCTTCGATGTAATAGAATTATTGTTGAATTCAGTCTTTTGTTTTTTGTGAAGTCCACTCTGAAAAATATTATATTTTCTTTTTATTTTATTTCGGGAACTACAGAGGCAGATATCGTTTGCTTAGTCTTTGAGATTAATCTAGATCAGTGTTTCTCAAATTTATGGCCGCACATATCCCTGTTAAAGTTCCTAGACAACTGCGAACACCGTCGAATCCACATTTTCAGTCAGCCGCCATAATGTAAATCTTGTTGCCAACGCCCTACCATCAAATGGCGAACCCTTAAGGGTTCGCGTACTCCACTTTAAGAAACCATGATCTACTTAGCTAAACCATCAGATTTAGGTATCAAATGCTAACATGCTAAATTCCTAATGTCTTTCCCAACAATTTCATATAAGCAGTCAACAACGGTAACCAATGAAGCGTCCATATTGAATATCAATGGCCGACACGAATCCATTGCACATTTGATAGGAGTGATGTACGCATTGTATGTACCAACAATAGAGCATTATCTGCGAGAGAATATATCTTGGATCTGTGGGTCATTGAATAGTGGCCGCAGCTACATAGATGCTACAAAGTAATACAAAATAGGTTCAGAAGATTTTTGTAGGATCGACTATTTTGTACTGCCTCAACGATTACGTCTTGACTTATGAACACAAACGGTTTTGAAATACCTAACCCTATGTTGGGTGTTTAAATTCACATCATATTTTAAGAAATAGAAACAGCTACCGTTTTGACCTGAAATCTGGACTAAAAGTAATGAAGTCGACAACACGGCGTGAGCATCCTTGGAAATTTATGAGCATTGTTTTTTTTTTTTATGAGAAATAGCATTAAAGGACGTCGGCAGTTTTGGGCTTGATCTGGTACAGTAATAAAAGCTTAACCAAAAATAAAATTATATTTTAATTGTTCTTTGCCTAATTTATCTTAGAGATTAAGAATTGAAATAAAAAATCGAAATAAATAAGAAATAAAATGATTATGGCGTTGACATTTTGAAAAAAACAATAAAACAAGAACGGGTGCACGCGCCCTGGCTCGTGCCTCCATAGAGTATCATGTCGACAGCAACTAAAACCTTTGAATTGAGAACTCATTAGTCGGGCTGTATTTCATTGGATCATTCACACCATAACCTCATTGTACAAATACGAAGATTTCTCTTTAACCCAATTACGTACAAAAACAAATAAGAAATGAATTTAAATACTCCTGAAATACTCGATCAGACCAAACTAATTTCATATCTGTACCGACCTACACAATCTGAAGCCCAGCGTTCTATGGGCGTCTGCCAGTGCCCTTTTTGGCGTATATTTTAGGTAGCCAATCTCAGCTATTTAAATGTAAATAACAAATAAAATTATAAATTTATAGGGCGAAATCTTCAAGTGTTGTTGAAGGCCATCTCATTATCTAGTGTTGTAACTTCATAAAATAACCTTTTTGCAAATCGGCCTTCTGTATTATCTTTTTACTATGACATAATTGTTAGGAAGTCTGCGTGATGAGGCAGTAGTACGTTGACTTATGTGTGTGTGCAGATTGTTTGTTATTTCCATATTGATGTGTTTGTCAGTCATAGAATATTTATCACTTTGTGGAGTTGCATAATATTAGATGGAATTTACACAATCATCTGGAATAGCGAATTACTTACCTCTCACAATTTTGGTTTAGTTTGATTGCAGTTTTTTAGTTTTGTATTTACAGTAGTAGTAATTACTAATTAAATAAATAATAATTATGTTCGCTATTTTGCGAACCAGTTTTAATTTATTCTTCACTAGCTTCCGCCTGCGGCTTTGCCCGCGTTTTTGGGATAAAAAATAGCCTATGTGTTATTCTGATGTAGAAGCTTTTGGGGAATGGAGGAACGAGATGGAATGTTCCTCCATTGAAAAGGAAGGATCCTCCTACCAGACCGGGTGATATTGGTCTGGCGGTCCACTGCCCCCGACAGTTGATGTCGGGTTTCTGTATATATGCAAATCGCTGTGAAAACTCTGCTTGCGCGATGTAGGATTCAGCCAATAGTCGTCATGTAGTGGCATTCACTGTTAGCTGTCTAGCTGTGTTGGTAGTCGTCGGTGTTGTTGGCTGATGTCGCTACAAGCTGTAATAATTACTGTAAAGTTTCATTCAAATCCGTTCAGTAGTTTTTGCGTGAAAGAGTAACAAACATCCATACATCCTCACAAACTTGCGCATTTATAATATTAGTAGGATGGCATGGAAGAGAGCAAAATATTATGAAGAATACATGATTTAGTCTAAGCTCTCTTTTTCAGTGAGATTTACATAATTATGTTCGTACTATCGTCTTCTTAGGATTTTTGTGATAACCAATCCGATTGTTTTGTGTGATAATGATCTCATTATCGTTCGTCTAGTAAGTTTCTATGGATTTTTATGGGATTTAAAATTAAAATAGTTCATGTCGCCATTACGCGTTCATTGATCTTAGCTGACAAACAGCCTCTTTTGTTAAATCTTTAGTAAAAACATTTTCTTAAAAGCTGTTTGTATAGGCTTTTCTTCAAACGATTTTTCTTTCATAACGACAATATTTCTTATAAATTGTTCCCGAAGTATAGCGATGATAAGTAACGTATTCAGATTGTTGTTTGTGGAAACTTTTATTGGGAAATGAGCCTTATGAATCCACGCTGATGTAAATATATAGACATTGTATACAAATATTGTTCTGGTTCAAAGTATTCTCGGTATAAAGGATTTGTAGCGACACCTACAATATTTTATGTTCGGTTGCTACGTCGTAGCTTGCTACGTTATAAGTTGCTACGAATTAGGAGCTACGGCGTAGCTGTAGTATTTCCTGATTGTGATGGTGTTACCATTGACATTGGCTAGAACAGTGTACTTGCAGCTACTGACTTGTGTAGCTAAATGGTTACCATAATTTATATAAACCCTCGCTACATCCTTCCTAAATTCTTATTTACCTTTTTTTATATCTGGCAGGAATCAGGCACACATTTTTTAAAATACCGAAAAAAATTCGCAACCTGAAATTACTAACATCATAACATTATTGTACCTACTTTATAAACATATCCAACAAAGTTTCAATCCGAACAAAGACGTACGACAATCCTAACAACACCCGAATACTTCAGATTCGCATCAAATAATACAATAAATCCGAAAACAGACGGGCACGAGGCATGTTGGTGCGTACAGTTGGCACAACACGTTCTATCAACATAAATATCATGACGTGGTTTACAAGACAAAAAGTTGGCGGACGAAAAAATTGCAGCGACGCGCCGCCATAAAGCTTTGTAAGGATTATACGATTTTTTATTACTTTTCCTGCGGCCGAGGATTTCCTCAATGATACCGGTTCCCAGGCTAGCTGTATTTTTGGGACTAGCCTGACGTACAAATGGTCTCTTCCGCTGTTAATAGTTCCACACTATAGAACTTTTCATGTATTCTAGGATGGTAGGTTTAGTTTGAAAATTGTAGTGACTGCTGCGTTGATAAATGTACAACTCTTCAACGTTTCATTCTCTTAGAATTTTTGTTACTTTGTATGGTTTTATTCTCAGAAATCGTTGAACGTTATGGAAATTAGACATTCTGAATCTGAACGATTTAGGGCGGGTTGCTTCAAACCATCTGTATTCGTAAGTCAGTACGTAATCGTTAAGTCAGTATGAAATTGTCGTATAAGCCGCCATATTTGACGGTTACAGATACGTAACTGTAAGTTGAAACAACATGGCCTTAGTCTGCACCAACTATACTGTCTAAATATAGGTAACTAAACTGAATTCATACATCGTTCCATGAAACCACAGGAGATTATCCTGCGGTTTCACGGAACTGTTATCGATAATTCTCACAACTGCTCCTATTAGTGGAAAATTTATCTATGAACCGATATTCACCAATCACATGTCAGGACTTTATGACCGTTTGCACCGTTAGTTAGTTTAGAGTTACGTGGCTTAATTGGGAAGCTTGTAGAAATGCGACGGAATTAAATGATCCAGGTTCCAGCTATCCCCATTAACGAGTTCCAGGAGTTTTTATGAATTGGATTCAGTGAAATTGGATATGTGGTTACCTCAGATCATAGAAAAAAGGCCATAATAGCAAATTTAATTTGTACGGGAACCACTGTCGCCACTTTAGGAACAGCTTGCGAAACAATTACGAGCGCTCCTTGTGAATATAAAGATCTCCCACACATAAAAAAATCCGCACACCCTCACCTTAAAGTCGTTCAGAGTGAGTTAAGTCACATTTTAGTCACTCGATTTAACTTAACAGAGTCATTAACAAAGCTGTAAAATAACAGCTGTGTACTTGTTTCTACAGTTTGTTTACGTCATGTTTACAACGAAAGATTACAATATAAAAAATACACCAATTTTAAATTCGACTTTTAGTTTAGAATATTATAAGACGAATTTCAGAAAAACATGATGTGCCCGTCCAATGACAAAGAACTATTGAAATGTTATATAGCCCAATCCTGGCTGGAACAATGTCTAAGTTCGTCACGAAATTTCAGCCCATAAGAATACGATGCGAACCATTTTGTAGACAGGCTAATAATTATGTACCTAGTTACTAGCTTTTGCCCCCGACTCCGTCCACGTGGACTTTAATCCTGCGGGAATATAAAAAAAAATATGACCTTCTTCGTTGTCTATATTATAAAGTAACCTCTGTAAAAAATTTCAGCTTTCTAGGCCCAATAGTTTGGTCTGGGCGTTGATGAGGGTCAGTGAGTGAGTGACTTTTCTTTTTATATGTATTGATTATGTATTTCCAAAATCAAAGTCAAAGCATTTACTTCAATCGGACCACTTACAAGTACTTTTGTCAATTGTCAAGGAGTCATAAGTACACCATTCACTACACGAGCATCGCGCCGCAAGTCCGCGCCGTACCAATCGGTGGACAAATCCGTCATCGGACATACACGAGTGCTAAGTTGCAGTACAGTCGATTGTGTACTTTCGGTAAGCGGTTCACGGTTCAGATTTGTTCGGCGCGGCGCGCGGCGCTCGCGTCTTTGGATGGCGAACAACCGCGAACCATCATTCACACGTAGATTTGTCCGCGGACTTGTCGCCAGCGACTAATCCCGCGGATGGGTGCGCGTGTGAATGGTGGTCATAAATCAGCAAGATATACGTTTAAGCTATATGACCGGTCATAGCGTAAATAGAAGAACGGGCAAAAAACTCCGTGGTTACTCTTGTAAATCAAGTTATTACAATTAGTGAAAATCCTGTTTAATAATAAATTAAATAATGTCATATTCAAAGTGTGTCACACCTGTATGTATGTATGTATGTATCTTTATTTATCAACGTTTCACAATATTCATGTAATTAAACAAAGCTCCACAAAACTGTTTTCACAGTTTGTCTTTGGGAATAGATCCTTCAATCCTGTCCCCCAGGTCGCTAACGTGTGATAAAATACTTCATGTTATTATATTAAAAATGTTGGTACATTAGTATTCGCGTCGGATTTAAGCTAACGACCGCAGAGTTTCTATCTTATCCCTAGCGTAATCCATTTCTATAAAAACTTCTTTCGCATGAAAAAAGTATTCGTGAATTCAAGTTGAACGTTAAATCAGTCAATGCTGAGAATTTGTTTTTATATTGCCACGGATTCGGGAATCGGGAGTATTTCGCACGTCCAAACATTCCATCGGTTGTCGTCCCGAGGAAGTTCAACCTTCGCCCGGAATTCAACTATATGGTCCCAGATACGTCCCAACTTTTTATTACTATTATCAAAGCTGACGTGCTGTGTTTATAAGAAAACTAGCCGAACTAGGTCAGCGCATGCACCGCAAAAAATCGACCACACTTGTGTCCCAAGGTATAAGAAAAAATACTTTACTTAACTCAAACCCAATCCAGGTACGTATGAGCCAGCGCAACGGCTCCGATTTCTACCTCAACAAAAATAAAACTAACAGAAATACATGCACAGCACCGCTTTCACACTTTCCTATTCGAATTTCCAGCTTTAGAATTGTTTCAATATCCTAAAGGCTGAAGTAAGGATAAAGATTACGATGCTGAAATCGGAGGTTCGGATTCCAATATCGAATCGCTATTGAACCCGTATCAGACACAAGCCAATCTACCTTAGTGAGGTTAATGGAGAAACTAGTAGACGCATCGGAAATCTTTAATTTTCCCAAAAGCTCTTCCTCAATAATTAAATGAGAAAAACATTTTTCTGCAGACTAATATTGATGTACCCGAGCTCTTTGATTTAATCGCCACTCGAATGAATTTTCCGAACGTATCTGCAGTAATTAGACAGGCGCCCGCTGAGCGAACTGGTTATTAAATCGAGTAGTACAAGGTGCTTCGATTACTGTGGCCTAGATTGATTCGCGTTGTTATTAACAACTTAAGTTCAGACACCACGCGATGACGCTCAACTGGGGTAAACTTCACCGTGACTTCGCTAATAGGATTTTAGTGTGAACAAACAGACCTACTCAACAATATATTTACGCGTCCAATTTACGTTATTTACCGAACAATCCTGGGAACTCGCTCTGTTAATAATTAATGAAGATCCAATTGAAAATTCACCCCTATTCCCGACATATTTGTCTGCGAAGTATCCGCGGTACGTGAGACGCGAAAGGAATCTATGATGGAATACCCCCACCGCAGGGAATGACTAATGAAATTCCCCACAAATGGTGCCATTCTCTTAATGCGTTCGCTTGAGCTATGAACACACTACTGCGGATGCGGACGCCAGAAGAAAAAACAAATTGCGTAGCATTCCGCGCTCTCCTCCCTTGTGACGTCGTAAAACTGTTGTGGTCTCTTTGAAGTAATATCTTTTCCCGTCTTGACGTTTCGCTGTCGTGACGTAAGCAAATTCGGCCGTTATTTGCTCGATGTTTAAATTTTATTCTGACACGGAAAAATGTACAATCTCTAAACTTCGCGAGTAAAGAATTACGATAAAAGGTCCTGTGTTGACTCTTCAGTCGGCTTTTGAATCTTTAAATAAAGAAAATCGATCTGCCGTTCTCAAATATATAATATTGCCACGTTTTTCTACGAAGAGTTTATTTTATGTTGATTACTTTTTACATTTCAGATAAAGTCACGAAACAGGAATGTAGGTTACAAGTGAAAAAATCAGCTTAAAAATTCGTCCATTATTGTTAATGCACGCTTTTCAGATGACTAAGATGTTTCTTGTTGATTATGAAGATGTGAATTAATCAGAAGAGGGATCCTATATTGAAATAGTGGTTTATCTGAGGGCACACAAAGAACGATTTTAATGTGCCTAACATACAAGACGCGGCTAATTAAGCGCGTGTAAAATAATTAATGAAAATCTTGTTCGCAAGCCCCAATGGGTTCGAGGCCTAATGTTGTTCACGCTCTGCAGATCATTACAATAGTGATGTAATGATGTTAGTGCGGTTAGCATAACCCAGATTGAGACACGCATGGATTCTGTACTGCTTACTGCATTATTAATCGCGGGTTGATTGGACCACGATCAAAGATCTAAGTATAATCATGAATATGATTGCTAAGTATTATTTTATTGTTTTGTCCTAAGCGTTTTTTTTAAATATCTTACATTGTTTCGTACATAGGTAAAGGGCATGAATGTATTAAAAAAAAAATTAAGTAATTGAATTTGTTGGAAAAGAGTAACCGTGGAGTTTCTTGTCCGTTCTTCTCCATAGCAATCTATGTTTTGGAAACAAGCAACTGCAGAACGTTCCACATAAGAATTCCTTTGACGCTATGTTGGCTGCCTTGAATGTCAATATGTTACAATGTTTTCAACGGTACAATGTTTTTTTTTTTTTTTTTATAATTTTATGTACACACAACATACAGAGGACAACAAATACAAATGAAATATTAAGTACAAAGGTACTGCTTATTTCTAAAGAAATTTCTGCCAGCAGACCTGCTTTCTTTCAGTACCAATTCTCATTCACCACTTTGTAGTGTCCGAGGTATTACTTTAATACATATTAAATCTACAAATAACATAAAACATAAGGACCTATACAGGAGTGACAGACAGGGGAGCCAACATAGCGTCGAAGGGACTTCTTATGTGAAACGCTCTATAGCTTCAACTTATGGACAAACTGATTGACAACTATTGTTTGACAATTCAAAACTTCGAAACTAAGTAGTTTTTAGAAAAACTTTTTTAACAAAAAAATAACCGACTTCAAAAAGCCACTACAAAGAAAATAATAATTTTGGTTTCGGAAGTTGGTGGCTTTGGTTTTTGTTTGCTTTTTTTGCCACCGACTTCCGAAACCAAAATTATTATTTTCTTTGTAGTGGCTTTTTGAAGTCGGTTATTGTTAAAAAAGGTTTACGCGTTAGATTACTTTGACGACTTCGTTCAACAGTAAATCTTCTACGTAGTGTGTACATTTATGCATATAACTTTGTACATAGAAATGATTACCTAATGTATTATATACTAAAACTTTCCTGAAAGTATGTAGATTACGTTAGTGAAAACCCCATCCAAATCGAATCAGTAGTTTTTGAGAAAATCGCGCACATACAAACATACATACATACATACGGGACGAATACAGAATCTCCTTTTTTGAACTCGGTTAATAAAAACGTGCGCTGTTTCTTCTTGCTTGCTGTTTGAATTCGAACTGTACTTTCAGTTGAGTATCATGTATTTGAAGCACACACATGCATACACTTACCCTCGCACATACGCACACATTATTGTAATGTGTTTTCTCTTGCCGCTGAAGTTTTGAAACAACCATGTCCTCATGATTCCCATCCCTGAGGGGATAGGTAGGAATGTCATCATAATTACATTTCGCCAATGGCAGTATTAGATCCCATGAGGCAGGGGTCGGTCGGGCCTTTTGAATATATTTTTTTGAAATATGAAACAAAAAAGTTATATATTTTGCTTTGACGGTGGACAAGGAATATAACACGTGAATAATGCCTTATAAGGGCTCTTTCAATTTAGACAATTGGTGTCGGACTGCTACCGTGCGATAGTCGTGCGGGTGTTGCACTGCGCACCGTCGATTATTTTTTTCAGTCAAATGTATGAAAAAAAACCGGCCAAGTGCGAGTCGTACTCGCGCACCGAGGGTTCCGTATCAGTTTTGGACGTATAAAGTGAAAAAAACCGGACCGCATAACAAACTTTGTCTTTGAAGGAATTTTGATGATTTTGAAAAAAACTACTTACTAGATCTCGTTCAAACCAATTTTCAGTGGAAGTTTATATGGTAATGTACATCATATTATATATATTTTTTAGTTTTATCATTCTCTTATTTTAGAAGTTACAGGGGGGGGGACACACATTTTACCAGTTTGGAAGTGTCTCTCGCGCAAACTATTCAGTTTAGAAAAAAATGATATTAGAAACCTCAATATCATTTTTGAAGACCTATCCATAGATACTCCACGCGTATGGGTTAGATGAAAAAAAAAAAAAATGAGTTTCAGTTGTAAGTATGGGGAATCCCAAAAAAATTATTGTTTTTTTTTTATTTTTGTGTGAAAATCCTAATGCGGTTCACAGAATACATCTACTTACCAAGTTTCAACAGTATAGTTCTTATAGTTTCGGAAATAAATGTCTGTGACATACGGACGGACAGACAGACAGACAGACATGACGAAACTATAAGGGTTCATAGTTTTACTACGGAACCCTAAAAACAATCGCCGGTGCGCAGTGCGACGCCCGGACGGCTGCCGCACGACTACCTTGTACCGTTTCATAGTGAGACGCGTACGAAACCCGTTCGATTGTATGGCTTACGAGCTACGCGGGCCGCCTGCGCTGACGGTCAGCGCGACTGTGAAATCACCCATACGTCAGCAACGTATTAGTAGCTGACCTTGGATTTACAAAAGCCTTCATTCTTTCCCATTTGATTATCACACGCTAGGCTAGAATAAATTTCCGTTTTCAAACAACATTTTGTTGTATTGCGTCCATTTGTTCGACGATTATCGTCGGAGTATTTTAATTTGTTTTCTATTTATAGTCTGCAAAGAGAATGTTATAAATTAATGTTTCGTGTCAATCAGGCGAGCGATTTGTTTGAATTGGAATCCATTTTGTTTTAGGAAAAGTTTTATGTGATTTTAATGTTTTTTTGTTGTTTTGGAATTATTGAAAATTATGTTGTTGTTTTTAGTGTTCCGTACCTCAAAAGGAAAACGGAATCTTTATAGAATCACTTCGTTATCGTTGTCCGTCTGTCCATCTGTCAAGACCCTTTTTCTCAGGAATATCGGGTATAAAATACTTAAGTCTAGGGTCCCTTCGAGCTGTAAAAAATCGAGCTTCTAAGTCAACGCAAACGAAAAGATACCTACGGTATTTTTCTATTGGACGGCCACAAGTACGGGAAATCAAAATCGTTTCATGGTTGATATACAAAAAACACGAACAAAGCGCTTTAATTCCACTTGCAATGAGAAAACCGCCAAACAGTGGAATGCGCTGCCGCAGTGGGTGTTCCCCGATAGTTACAATCTGGGTGTCTTCAAGTCGCGAGTGAATCGGTTTCTTCTAGGCAAGCGTGCTCCATCGTAGATCACATCGCCACTTAACATCAGGCGAGATAGCTATCAAACCCAAACCTTTTATTGAATTACAAAAAAAAAATGTGTTTGTTGGTTAGTTTGTCATTCTTCTGCTGCAACGGCGTAACGCAATCGACATGATTTTTTGCATAGAGTAGTTTATGAGCCCGAGAGTGACGTGTGCTACTTCTTGTCTCCGAAAAATGCACGGTTCGGAAAATTCCAGTATTTTTCCTTACAATCTCAAGAGCGAAGTTGCGGGTTAAAGCTAGTGTTATAATATTGCATTCCTTCATAATAAACAAGAAAAGACGGACAAAAATTGTAGCTTTGTTAAACAAAAACTTACAAACATTCCTAAAAATACGTTACTTTAAAGGAAAAGCGAATAAGGAATTTAAGAGGAGAGGAATTATTTTATATGCTTTGAGAAATATATTGTAGTTCCAAAAGTTTTAGGGTGCTCTTGGAGACCGCTGATAGCAGCGGTTTATTAGAAGGTCCATGATAATCGATGGATTTTTATAAAATGATTTAATGACCTCCATTGATCGTTATTCATAATAGAGATAACGCCATTTGAATTTGAGCCCATGTTCATACAACTAAATTGCTGTACCAAGAAATTAGTTTAGTAGCACACGCTTGCTCGACTCAATTCCTAAACAAATATGTAATTGATGAACTTGTGCGAGACTTAATAGGGTGTACTACTTAGCAGAATTGTTATAAAACTACTAGTTGTTGCAAATAAATTTCGCAAGTCTAAGGGCTTGTTCAGATAAGGCATTTTACGCGCGAGATTATACGCGCGTAAAGACACGCGCGTAGTTGAGATACCAGAAGCCAATCTGACCCATTTATACGTGCTAACTGTCAGCCATTCAAATCTGTGTGGCTTTCCTTAACTACTTCAGACTGACCTACATTATAAAAATAAAATTATATTGCCCTAACAATAATCATAAATTGTCTGGACTATGAAGTTAAGTTTGTTTCGGTGTTATTTCTCAAAGCGGATAGGAAACGACGACCGTATCTATTTAAAAAAATATGTATGTAGACGTATGAAAGAGTATTTATAAAAATAAATATGTATAATTTGTCGTTCATTAACCGACCACCTCAGAAGGCAGGTAATGTTTTTTCAATGTGTTCCATCAACATCGTTTGCGTTTCACTTGCGTGAAACGCGAACTACACGCGAGTTCAGATATTTGGATCGGCTTGTAGCATCCAGTACATGTGCGATTTACGTGCGTATCTGAACGCGCGTTAAATGTCTTGTCTGGACAAGCACTAACTGTAAAATGTTAAGTATGAGCCAAAGTTGTGAATACTTGCCCTTTAGGATCCCGGCTCGATTTGACCTTTACATAAGGTTCCTCGTTTCCGAAAGCGCGATAGTTTACGGTATTATAACTACATTTGGGTCGGCCATGTAAATAAAAAAGTTAAAAACGCCTTCAAAAAGATCACAACAATGTTGTGTGAAAACATTACAGAATTCCATGCCTTTGATTTTTGATTTGGTTTGATTCGGCACCGATTTCCGAAACTGTTTCACACAACATTATTGTGATCTTTTTGAAAGTGGTTTTAACTAGTGTTGCCGTTCGATAGTATTGCCGTTCGATAGTATTGATTAGTGTCAATAAGTATCAATACTATCGATTGTTTTGGGCTGTCGATAGTATCGATAGTTTATCAATATCAATACTATCGATTGTCCTATCGATAGAATGGCCTTTTTTAGATGAATCTATCGATCGGCAGCACTAGTTTTAACTTTTTTTTATTTTTCTGTTTTGATTGACATAAATACACGCGATTTAAAGCAACAGCATGAATTCATAGACGATTATTTAAATATGTATTATTAGATTTAAGCCTCCCACGTTTGCCTTGATAGATTGTATCTATTGAATTGACCTTTAGAAATCAGATGATGTCTTTAAATAGAATTATTTATTTCTCTATTCGGTCTATTTGGGATCACAAATAAACTGTAAGAATAAGAACTTATAAATATAACGTTATATTGATTGTGATCAGATTTCGCTAGAAAAATATATTTTCGTGTCTACCATAAATTGCATTAAGAATTCACACGTTAAATATTGGAAAATACTGCTAGCGATTTTCACGAATAAATTAAGAAATCAATATAATAATAGTAAACAATAGTCTTTTTCGAGTAAATTAAACACGAATCCTTCTTTGACATTAGAAAAACAAGGACAGGCAAAGTAAAAGGATTTTATGGATATAAAAGTTAAACTATTAGCATAATGATACTGACACACTTCATAATATCTCTAGCCCCATTAACTTTAGAGGTCGCCAGAGGTCGCAAGAGGTCCCACATAAAAATAACTGTCCAGCGAACCCCAAACCGGTGGCGCGGTGGGAAACAAAACAAGGAACAAGAAGAACAAAGTTTCATGGGTCGTAGGATGCGTCTGTTTGCATATTCCGCGTGTACGTGTACAGACCCTTAGGCTATAGTAAGAACGCTCCATAAACCTGTCCTGTTTATTTTGGTGAGATCCGACCTCAGGTCATAGAAACAAGGGAGATGTGCCAAGGCGCTATTGAGCTTGAGGTTTTAGTTTGACCACATTGGTCGTAATAAAAACGCTGGCGACGAACCGAACACGATCGATGATATAAATACAGTGTTTTAGTTTAGTGCTAGTGTTGAGTGACGATTAACAGTGAGACTAAGGTTGTGCGGAATTTTTAATGTGTGGGAGATCTTTATATTCACAAGGAGCGCTTGTAATTGGGTCGAAAAAGGTTCTAAGGGCCGTATTACAGAACGATGCTCGAGCACAGATCTCTGCTTGAGCACAGATTGACACTAATTTCAACCAATCAAATGGTCTATGCTCAAGCAGAGATCTGTGCTCGAGCATCGTTCTGTAATACGGGCCTAAAAGTGGTAACAGTTGTTCCCGTACTAATTTGCTATGATGGCATATCTCCTCGTTTCTATGATCTGAGGATTCGACAAAGATACAGAGTTTCTTGAGGTTCCATTATTAAGTTTTAACTCATCAAATGATTCAAAATCACGGCTTGCGCTATAAATTGTTGATGTTAGTGGTTAATCTTAACTTAATTAACAGTATAATTAGGCAGCTTAAGTTGTTATTATATTAACATGTTAATACGAACCAAAACACCGACAAATTACAGTGCAGCACGTAATTTTGAATTTAGTAGGGTTTAGACTTCAACTCCCTTACTTATAAACGCCTCCTAAAAACCACTGATTAAATAATACAACTATCCTTGTCATTTGTATGACAATGAATAGAGATGATAATTGACATAAGAGGTGTTTTTTTTTTACTCGATGATAGGCTTGCGCTTGACCACCATCTCACCTGATGTTATTGTTAAGGCGATGATGCGGTCTACGATGGAGCACACATGCCTAGAAGAAACCGATGTTGTTTATTTGTTGTTAATTTTGATCATCGTTTTTATGTAAGGTGGCAATTATTTCCATTTTGTCTCAAAGCCAATTGAATAGAAAGTTTAGGACGTACAATCATATTTTGCCAGTTTTGTTAAGTTAAGTTTTATCTATAGGGGGCGAGCCTATAACCATTAAACCATAAATTAACGTTAGTAAGGACGCTAGTGCCTATTCTCCTGAAAACCCCTTGTCATCTTGACACCCACCGAAAGAATAACAATGGCCTTTTCTTCGCCGTATACCACAACCCTTACGACGCTATATCCGAAACTCTTCATAAACCTGTGCTGTTTATTTCGCTGAGATTCGCCAAGGATACAGAATTTATTGAAGTTCCTATACTTTGGTTTAGTTCGACAGTTTCAAACTAGTTTCACTGACGGCACTAGGGAAAAAGTTTAGAGTATGCACGTAAAATTGAAAGGTGGAAGTTTGAAGAATTGTTCAAGAGAACTGCTTTTACAACTAACATAGAGTTAAGGATATTGGTTTTAGATTTAGATTTTGGCGCCGGTGCTCGTAAATCGTGGATGAATAAGCAAATCTTTCTTTACCTATTGGCGTTGGGTAGGGCGAGTATGTCAAGACGAAGGGGTATCAGTGGCGAAGGGTTAATTTTTAGGTAAGCCGAACAAAAAATGCTGACCATTGCGTCCTGCGACCTGATAGTGATGCGTGCAGTCCAGTAACTGTTTTCGCATTTTTATGTTCATAAGTTCATATTATGAGGTTTATAGAAGCTAGAAATTTTACGATATATCTGCAATGGAAAGTATTTATTGAAAATAAAATAAAATTCTTTCTACATGTAGGTTGGTTGAAGTTTTCAAAAAATAATATATCGACAGTCGCAAAAACAATTTGTTCCACATAATTGCATAACGAATTTGGGACGATCTTTGTTTGTTGTGTGTAGGTAGTCATTAGGTTTAGCAGATTCACTGTACAGAAGCAGTTAAATAATCACCATGAATCATGTGTGATTCACAGGAGGGAAGGGATGAGGAGTTATTTTGAACGCAAATTATCCTTGGAGTTATGACTGACTCAATTCTGTTCTTCGTTTCTTCTCTTCTAAACTTTTAAGTAGAACGTAGGTTCAATTAATTATCCTAAAAAGTTTTATTTAACCTGCACTATGAATCCCAATCTTCTATATCCTTCGAGAGCTCTTTATGTTGCCTTTTCTTGCCAATTTATCCTGAACATCCAAACCATTGCGCCAGCCTTCGAAATCTTAGTTAAAATAATATATTCTTAAGACATTGGTCTCTTCCAGTGTTCCATTATATCCCCTCGATAGCGACGGAACAAACCGGGGAATGCGTAATGAAATACCCCGGGCAGAAAGGAATGTCAAATGAGAGTAAACCAAAGGGCCCACTCTGTAATATTAATGTTTATTTAACTAAATATACTTCATTGCGACGTTTCTTTGTGTGTGTAATTAGGATTTATTGCTTATGTTGGACTTTGATTCTAATTTATGAGCGTTCAAATATTAACTTTGTGTGGCATTAAGTTTTTATTTTAGTTAAATTAGTTAGGCCGCGTATTCACTGAGATTTTATCATGTACGTACAAGGACATATCGCCGGACATGTCGTGCGAAGTCAGGCGACGCGACATCTAGACGTCCCTGGCGACACATGTCCCGGGACATATGTTTGTAGTGAATACAAGGCTTTAAGGACCGATTTTTAATCATCAGACAACATTTGTTGTTCAGTTTGGGTTACTGACGGAAATTCTCACAGATAAAAATAATATAATTTACATTTCTGTGGAAAGGACGTTGGCAGTTTTGGGCTTGATATGGTACAGTAATAAAAGCTTAACCAAAAATAAAAATACATTTTAATTGTTCTTTGCCTAATTTATCTTAGAGATTAAGAATTGGAATCAAACATCTAAATAAATAAGATATAAAATGATTATGCCGTTGAAATTTTGAAAAAAACAATAAAACAAGAACATGCAGGCGCCCTGGCTCGTGCCTCCATAGAATATCATGTCGACAGCAACTAAAACCTTTGAATTGAGAACTCATTAGTCGGGCTGTACTTCATTGGATCATTCACATAATACTTAACCTCACTGTCATAAATACGAAGATTTATCTTTAATCCAATTACGTACAAAAACAAATAAAAAATGAATTTAAATACTCTTGAAATACTCGAACACACCAAACTAATTTCATATCTGTACCGACATACACAATCTGAAGCCCAGCGTTCTATGGGCGTCCGCCGTGTCCTTTTATTAAAAGCTGTCAAAACGATTTCTTCGTTAAAAGTTTTGTGACGATTGCAAATTGGCCCTTATAAATTGGGTTTTGTAATAGTGCTCAAAATTTTACTTAGTAACAAAAGTTCTCCTTAAACTTGAGATTTGAATCACCCGTGTCCGATGACGCCGTAAAGTTGTGTACGAACGATCCAGTTTGACACCCGTTCTGTCTATCTATTTTGTACCGACACGTGCGGGATATCACCGTGAGAACTGCCAATTTGTTTGCTAACGTTCGAGGAAGAATCTCACCGTGACATTCTCCCTCGGACGTTCGCAAACAAGGCAGTTCGCTGTAGAGCCGATCCACAGCCTAATTGCGTAAATCAATTTCTATCACCATGGCCTTCATTTTGACAGTTCACCAACATTCATTGCGGCGTTGAGCTAGTTACGGGAGCACGGATTAAGAAACATACAGCGTAATGCCCTATCTAAACATAAATTTAAAAAACAAATTGTTATGCGCCTTGCTCAAAACTTTTAATTTTATTATTTCCTTTTTTCATTATTTAACTATTAGACAGCGAAAAATTGTATTGTTGTTTTATATTTTTATTACTTAAGTTTACCAAAACTGTATCTACTATAAGCTAGTAATATGTGGAAACGTAGTGGATTGTACACTTACTTATAGCATACTGTGTATCTAGATGTAACACTCAGTGTATGATTGTTTGTTTCCCAAATAAAATAAAATAAAAAATAAAAAGTAATGAACGTCAAAATCAATGCCATGGTGATAGCAATTGAGTTACGCAATTAGGGTGCCGGTCGAGTCGTGCCCGACTCGTAACAGATTCGCCCGACTTACCTATTCACTTGACAATCTGTTGAGACCCACCTAGATCGGCTTTACAAATTCGGTGTATTATTTTTAGTCTCTGCCAAATTCAAACAATTCTTAAAAATGCAATAGCGTCATAAACATATTCATCAAATATATCTAAAATATTATTATATATTACAAAACTGTAAAAAAAGCTGTCTGTACAATGAAAATATTCCAGAAAAAAGTCGGGATAGGATACTGGGACTTAACCATACCCAAAAAATATATTTTTGAATTCTTGTCTGTTTATTTGTGCGCGCATCATGCAAAAAGTACTTAACGCATTTTGATGTGGTTTTCGCAGTTTAGTAGCTTAGGATTCAATTTAAATTTTAAGCTACATTTCATCTATTTCCGGTGAGATAAACTAGAGATACAGCTTGTAAGTAATATAGACGCAAATAAACAAACAAGTAAACACAACAAAATGTATTCATAAAGCCGTAACATCAAAAGCTAGTGGCCGATAATATGGCCGGCCGGTCCGGCCTTTATCCCAATACCGTAGCTTTGCGAATAATAAATAAACCGAGTGTAATTCTGAGTAATGGTCCGTAAATTATGTTTAATTTAAGAGCCAGGTAACCCAGACAGATTTGAGCTCTATGGAAAATGGAATATGTATGATGCCTTATTTATAAGTGTTTTTTAAAGCAAGCTTTATAGATGAAATCGACAAAGTTGCTAGAAATACCTGAACGAGGGACGCATAAAACCTTGGAGACTGGCAGAAAAGAGGCCTATACCTAATAGTGGGTGATTCTGAGCTGATATGATGATGATGATGAAGGTATGTAGTGTTAGTAAACAAAACAATAGTCTGGCTCTACAGTACTATATTAATGTTTAAGTAGAAGTAAGCTAAAGTGCAGTGATAGCCTAGTGGATTAAGTGCAGTGATAGCCTAGTGGATTAACCATGTGCCTCCCACGGCGAATGGTTCGAGTTCGATCTCGAGGAAGGCACCGCTGACTTTTCGAAGTCATGTGCGTATTAGAAATTAATTATCACTTGCTTTAACGGTAAAGGAAAACATCGTGAGGCAACCGGCATGTCCTAGAACCAAAAATTCGAAGACATGTGACGTCCACCAAGCCGCACTGGGCCCGCGTGGTGGACTACGGCCCACTCCCTCTCACAGAGGAGGCCTGTGCCCAGCAGTGGGAACATTATAGGCCGATTATGCTATGCTATGCTAAGCTAAAGTAGGAGCCCAGAATATTAACTTGCTATCTTAGCTTTGAAAAACTAGCTTTATGTAACCCAGGTATATATACAGCGGAATAGATAAAAATCATCTCAGAAAACTCGGTTAAAGTCCATAAAGGGATCATGATTACTGCGTAGATACTAATTCTACTACACTCACCCAAGAACTGATACGAGTCTTAGTGGTACTTAGATCTAATAAATCACTTAGAAAAATATGTAGCCCAATAAAATTCCCAAAATGCAACTCATATTGTTAGTAATCACTTTAAATAAATACATAAAAAATACAGATTCATGTTGTTCAGCATCGGGCTGTGAAAACATTACGTATACATGTTTCACATAAACGCTGAGTCATCACTTTAATTATTTGCGCACTATTGTGGTTAAAAGCCTTTATTCCGGTTACACGTCGTACAAACGCAAAAGTTTGCTTGTTAGCAAAGAAATATCCTGTTATAGTTTGGACAAAAGGCGGTGCTTTATTACAATATGCTTCGCCGCACACGGGCCACACGCGAGCGCGACAAATACAAAACGTCACCACACAACAGCCCTAAATTATTTTGATAAAATTTTATACAATAGGTACGGTAGTGGACTACTATTAAAAAAGTACAAATAAATAATTTTATTCCAAAGAAGGAATAGAAATAACAAAAAAAAAAAAAAATTATCACAAAATGGAAAACATAGACGCTTTTAAAGTTTTTGGAGGGAGTATCGCTCCGTCTTTGTCGCGCGAAGCGGACATAGGTGGTGTTATGTCACTTATCATGCATGCCGTCCGTGTCTAGCAAATCATTTTAAAATAGGTGGTGTTATGTCACTTATCATGCATGCCGTCCGTGTCTAGCAAATCATTTATAACGCTTATAACTTTGCCAATTTTGTAGATGTTTCATCGGTTTTTTTGGTGTTAATTATCTTTTTTCAAATAGTTTACAGATTCACAATAAAAAAAATATATTCAACATCCCTATTTGCGCATTATAATAAATACAGAGGAATAAATAAAATATTATGTAGCAAACGTATAGTAGGTACCTTAGTTAACGTTCACGCAATTGAATATGTTAGAAAACCCCCCACAAGGCACTATGTAGTCCGCAACTCGGTGGTGGCATTTTGTGGCTGTTGCGAGTGGCCCGGAGAAATGAGGAAAAAGTCGTGAGAAAATTCTGAGTATGAATGTTGAAGGTTATAAGAAGGAGAAGAGGAAGACCAAGGAAGCGATGGATGGACTGTGTGAAAAATGATATGGACAGAGAGGGGGTGACTAATGAGATAGATAGAGGCTGATAAAGATGTATGGAAGAAAAAGACATGTTACGCTGACCCAAAATAAATTAGGATAAGGGCAGGAGGATGATGATAATGATGACTCCACAAAATGTATGGAACAGCTGATTATGTCCCTCGTTTCACCCGGTATAATTTTGTGCTGAATCAATGTACACAAAATGATAAATAAATATTACATAACTCATCCACACGAGAGAAGAAAAACAAAAGTTCTATTTTCTATATTTAGTTCATAATAATACAATTGTATTGTGTTCCTTGAATTTATCACGGAATCAAGGCGTTAACAATGATCAGCGTACTCTACTAAAAATACTCCCATAGTAAATGTTCCTACTTATCTTAAGAAGCAGCCTCATATATCTTAAGTGTAGTCGCAGTGACCTCGTATGAACCTATAAATAACGCTCCTTTAAACCGAACTCATTCGATTTTGCAGCCGTTTGGCCAGAGACAAGAGCAATGCAGCCAACTCTATGCTCTCGAGAGACACTCGATTGAGCATCTCTGCTTATGCTCCAAAGAGTGGCGATACTTGCGGAGTCACTGATGCGGTTGTAAGCATACAAGTGCTTATGTTTGTGAGAAGAACTTTTATAACTGATTTTGAAACTAAAATATTATGAGACGTTACATTTAACGGAGTGAGATAAAAGATTTTTTGGTGAAAAATCTAGTAGACACAAATAGTTTTAGTATTTTCAAAAAACTAAGCTAAGCTAACTAAGTTTTAAAATTAATTGCGCTAATTTAGGCAAAACAAAAACGTGGTTTCGCCTATTCAAAATATGTAAATATAGTGAATAAACTATATTAAAAAATAAAAAGTGAAACAGAATTATATTCACAATTTTGTTACTAGTTTATTGTGCCGGCTTCCCCCACCCCTCGCCACTGATACCTACACATAGACGCGGTCAGGAAATTCCTTTTTCAAGGACACGCTGACCTTAATAGCCTCCCATACAAATGAAATGAAACTCAATAAAACTGATAGGTATAGCGATAAGGAGTTTTAAAGTACTTTGACAGTTCGTAATCTCCAATCTATCGAGTTTGGATCCGTTGTGTCTAAACGTATTGCAGTTACGGGCCTTATCTTTTATCTGCCAGTCATTATGACTGTATTGGCATCTGACGAGATTGCCTGTATGAAGAAAATCGCTTTGGGAAGAAAGTTTATTTTTAATATGTGTAAGTTTGACAACCTGATAGAAAATTTATTTTTTTTAAGTATGGCCGCTTTCTTGGTAAATAAGCAAACTATCATTATAAATGCGAAAGCAAGTTTGTTTGTTTGTCACGCCTAAACCACTGATACAACCGGAACGAAACCCTTAGTAGGTACGTACGGTAAGTCCGACTCGCACTTGGCTGGTTATTTTTTCGTCACTCATACATGGATACACTTCAATCTAAAACGCCACTCGAATCGTTATTCCACTAGGCCATATAAAATAATGTGGCCTCGGTTTGAATGAAGTTCTTGTTGAACTCAATCAAATAAGCCTAAAAATGTTTGAACATTTTTGGAACATTGCCAGGGTGCACTTTTATCAAACTGGTTATGCGGTTATTGGCAAAATGTTAGGCTAATTCCTACGTCATTGGAACCCAAAGTACATCTATACTGCATGAATTTTCAATGCTGCTATAGTATATTGGTAGGTAGGTATAGTAAGTTATATTTGTACAAATTTAGTTTGACCACGGATAATGAAATACTAAGTACAGATGGCTTATACAAAGAAAAACGTGACCGCCTTAACTTGCGCTATAGTCGGGCTATACATTTTCTCGTGTTTAGAGATGTTTTTTAAAATTAGAACAAATATTTTTCATGGTTTTTTTTATGTTCAGAGTGCCTAGTGCGAGTTTTTCTAACATACTCGATCGCGTACCCCTCTTGCCCTAAAATCGCGCTCTACGACGCTTAATTACGTAGCTAACTTCCGAGACGCTAACTTGTATGGCGCGTATTGTTAAAATTTACACACGTACCTACCAAATTTCTCCAAAAATTTGATCCCTCACACAAACATAATACTATATGCTGAGTATACATACGTCCACTAAAATATATACCTAAGTCTATACTAATATTATAAAGAGGAAAGATTTTTTTGTTTGTTTGTTTGTACCGAATAGGTTCCGAAACTACTAGACCGATTTTAAAAATTATTTCACTAATAGAAAGCTACATTATCACTGAGTAACATAGGCTACTTTTTATCCCGAAAAAATGTACAGTTCCTGTGGGACACGCGGACGAAGTCGCGGGCGAAGTGCTAGTTATATAATAAAATAACACAAAGGTTTACGTTTCATGTCTGCTCATAATGTTTTTACGAGACATCTCTGGAACAAAGCGCGAGTTATAATAAGTAAGCACACAGAAAAATATATAAAAGACATTAAATTAATATTTTTATGACCCACTAGAGAAAGACGTGGACGTTTTAATAGTAATTTAAAAACTTTTGCAGAATAGGAAGCGTCATGTTCATGACTATATTACTATTACTAACCAAACTATTTCTTTATATGCGAATTTTAGCTCTGTCTCTCTAATGTTTTTTACTGTTAAACTACTGAATTGATTCGGATGAAAGGTAGGTATATAGATATCCTGAAATATAAGGCTACTTTCACACCCTCAAAGCACTTTTCATTTGGGTACGTGAAGTCTATTTTATAGTCCTAGTTGTATTTAGGATGCATCTGTAACTGCTCTCTGCTATCTCACTGCTATTACATACATGATAATTATATTATTATGTATAATTTGATTTAGCTATTTTCAATATCTATCAGGAGATAAAGTAGGTATCTCAAATGGTTGAACTTAAAAAACATTTCACTATTTTTGTTATTATTGAGTGGCAAAGAAGCTAACATCTAACAACTCACCCAATGGTAATGGTCACCACCACCTATGGGCATCTGCATGCAATAGCAGAGGCATCGCGGGTGGGTTGTCCACCTTAGAGTCAAAGTTGTAATGTCTCATGTGCCTGTAATGTACCCATACCCTTCAAATCACAAATAATAATATCTTAACGATGCCTAGTAAAATGTGAAAACTATAACAATACTGTACCCCTTTCATGAGTTTTTTTGACGTATAGTTTCGTTAACGTAAGCATATTTTGAATTGAAAATACAACAGTCCTAGAACATTTTGATAAAATTTTATGCAATTTGTACATTTAAAAAAATACAGAGTAATTAATTAAGTATTTGATTTATATAAATATTGTGTAGAAAAAAAAAAACGTAAACGTATATTTTCAATTCAAAATATGCTTACGTTAACGAAACTATACGTCAAAAAAACTCATGATAGGGGTACTGATCATTAGTCGGTTTATACCTACATACCTACAACAATAGATGTTTACAGGATAAATAATGATCACATAACACAGCAAAATAATTAACGTTCACGTTCCCTAATGAGACAGACAGTCATACGATATTTATCAAAGGGAAACATCAATGCAATCAATACCATACAAAAATTATGAAGGGAAAAAACCTTAACAACCTCTCGATTTCTCGCGCCAGTCATCAAAACGCTCGTCTGAATCGCCAGCAAAAAGAACAGGCAAATAAAAAAAGGTCATAAATTCAAAAGCGTCTCCATTGACATTCGAAAGCAAATATAGAAATGGTTCCCAAAATCATACAAAACAGTTTACTGTTTGCTCAAAGAAAAAGACACCGACTCGATTCCAATTCCTTTGTAATCGATGAGCAGCGAGTTTTGGAGCAAATCATATGTAAATACAAGGTACCCTCGAATGTTTGTTTAGTACGGTAAGTAAATAACGTTGCTCGCTTAATGTAAGGTGAGCGATTTCGGATATGAAGTCATGTCGGTTTGATATCAAAAATATTTGGAATATTCTGCGTTAATTAAACATAAACTAAACATGTTATCGTGAATGAAAACATTGGAACTATTACCAACATATTTGTTTATGAAATAATAGTCTAGGTTTTCATGTCAGGAGTTCTTAAAGCAGTTACATTGTGTTTTGGCTTTGTGCTACGTGTTGTATTTGTATGGTTTACAGACAAATGTGTTGGTGTCCCATAATATGTTTGTCTTTTTATATAACACTACCACTTCGCCCGCGACTTCGTCTGCGTGTCCCACAGGAACTGTGCATTTTTTCTGGATAAAAAGTAGCCTATGTTACTCAGTGATAATGGAGCTTTCTATTAGTGAAAGAATTTTTGAAATCGGTCCAGTAGTTTCGGAGCCTATTCGGTACAAACAAACAAAAAAATCTTTCCTCTTTATAATATAATATTAGTATAGAAAATGAAACTGAGTAATTCAAATAAGTTGTTTGTAAATACTTATTATTATACAGACTTTTATAAATAAAGATAATGAGCTGAAGAATCGTACTGAAGACCACATTTTTAAATGCTTATAATATTCTTCATAATTACAACATTGCAGATTGATTCGATTGTTTTTTTGGCAACAGTCGCCCATCACTAGTAAATCTCCGTGCATCACCGATTGTCACAGATTAAAAATGATCGGTTCCGATATCCCCGACATGTTAATTTTCTGCCGATAAATGTTCACTAAAACATACGTAAAAACGCAGTGCAGACATACTGACCTTAGAATAAACAATATTAGAATAAATATTATAGCTTTTTATTCCACATTCACCAAGTTATATTTTTCTATTATGAGAAAAATATGGTTAACTGCAGCGGTGAGATATTTTGCATAATAATATATGAATGTTATTTTATGTCGTAGCAACGAGAGATGGAATTTTTCAAAACTCCTGCGGGATCGTAAAACGGGGTAGTTAACTTTTCATGCGAATAAAGATCCGGGGCATGATCATGTGGTACATAATGTACCCGCAAATAAATTGAGCTAGTACTCCATTTACTATCATATTATATGTTCAATTCCTATAAATTACTAACCGTTATTGGTTGAAACTAACCCCTAGTGGTTTTGTGAAGCAGTCTCAACCTTGGCGCAACCTCACTAGAACAAACTTGTTAGATTTTATTTGAATGAGGAATGCCTTGTGTCACGAAACGACCGTTAAAGAAAGAAAAATCGTGTATTCAGAAAATTTTGAGACATGGATGAAAACAACGAAAATGTAATACAGAACCCAATTTTTTTTAATGCTTACCTTCACGTCATTTAACAATAAATAAAAAAAACGAATAGGCAAGACGCAAAAACAGATAAATAAATAAGGTGTGACAGACAGACAGACGAAGTCGCACCATAAGGGTTCCTTTTTTACCATTTTGGTACGGAACCCTAAAAAATGTATTAACAGAGCCTCCGAAGTGAAGATAAATAATTTAAAACTTTGAATTATAAATCAATGAGAATACTAAAATATTCATAATGTTGCCATGGTAACAGGTAATGATGCCGGTGGGACTTTATTTTACCATCGGACAAGTAGGTACTACCTACCTACATCGACAATATGGAAATCTTTATTTAGATTTCTATGAACCGTATTTCCGTAATAAAAGTAGGAACTCTGAGCTCAAACGTCGATAACTGAGGCACATACAAGGCGGATAATGAAGTAGAGGTTACAGTTTTGTCGTGTCCGTCTGTCACCTCGTAAAATCTGCAGTTGTTAACCAATTTGTATGAAATATCGTAGGTAGACGTCTTCTGTAAACCGCCATCAATGCGTGGGTTGCCAGGGGCCGTATATAATTATACACAATCGATTACATCCAGGAAATCCGACGCATAACTTGATAATATCCGATGCGTTATTAATCCGACCAATCACGGCTACTGCACTCGAACAGGTGGTAACCGAGCAATTAAATGTAAGCGGCAGACAAGGTAGCAAGCAGCTGCTTTGTGTTATACTAGGTCCGCCATACATGCTGAAACGCCGACCGGGATATTTGAAATGGAAGAAAAATTGTGAAATCAGAATCTTTTACACCTAGGTAAAGAATTTTTGCGTTTCATTTTTGGTAGACAAATAAAATGCGAAAAATCAACGATGATCTATCGAAATACGACATCGTAATTTTCTTAGGCTCATTCGACTTTATCAGTGGAACTTTTTTTTTGAACTCTGAATTTTTTAAGTGGACGAAAACACCCCTTGAGCACATATAAAACTTAAATTTAAATTAAATTTACATAAAACTTAAATTTACCAATTTATTTTTGTAAATTGGTAAATTTTTAGAAGATTTGCTTTTCTTTCGTACATGCAATTATGCATGTCTAATTTACAAACCGGGATAACTGAGCTATTGACCGCGCGGATACCGGGATAACACGCTTCAAATCGGGACATGTCCTGGTGTCCCGGGACGTATTATGCGTTTAACATAGGGCTGCTAGCCCTATGTTAAACGCATAATAGACAATGGTAGCTAATACGTAGTGTGTTTGGTGCTTCAGGTTATGTGCTATGTAGCTGGAGCGGTGCCGTTATAATGAGTAATGATATTTTAAGACGATGCGGTATTGTCACATCAATACAAAAAACTTAAATAATGAATAGTGCCAAACGCTCGATAAGTTACCAGTAGCCACCGAAAAAACTGAGCTCAACAAACAACACTGCTCAACATTATCAAGAAACGATCAACCAACCCGGTGAAATCATAATTATGGGCTAAAAAATTCAATTCAATTTAATTCTTTATTTACGGTACTTTAGGTAACGCCCGTTTTCAGCAACACTAGGAGACACCTAAGTGATTTTTTTTAAATATTACAAGTATTTACCTAGCGCTAAAAAACGTGTTCCCGACCATTAAAAACCATGGATAGTCCATAGTTGTCGCCTAGTAGTTGGTGACATGTTTTTTTGCGCTATACTCCTTTTAATATTTAAACATTTCACTTAGGTGTCTGCTAGTGTTAGTGAAACGGGCATATTATGATACTTCATCATGCTTTTAGGTGGATAGTGGTGCCTTATATTACTTTGATTATCTTTTGTCATTTGTACTTACGAGGCTACGAGTACCACATTCACTTAACAATATTTCTAATCAAAAGTTGTTACAACGCCAACACCTAAACGGACCCTGAGGAACTGTTTCCTTAAGAATTCCAGTCGTATTAAACTTGTGCGCGAGTTTTTCGGAACTTATAAATTGTTACGAAGAATTTCCGAGGTGTACACAAAAGTGCTCCGATACAATTTAGGTTGCTTACTTATTCGGATTAAGTAACGTACGGGTACTGTGGATATTATTTCTTTTAGCAAGAATAATCAATTTATGAAGTAGTATTGGGGAATTTCATATCTTAAGCCTCGTATCGGCCTGCGAGCGTGGTGCGATGTGAGCGGCTAAGCTCACTTATTGATACTAGTTTGTTCGATTTGAGCTGCTCGGTCCGCTTGACCATGAACCGCGTGCTGTCGGTTTTTGGATGCGCTTAAAGAGCGCTCAGCCTGACTCGCGCGGAGTGTTGATACGGTTGTACGCACAGTTGCTGAGCAATTGAAGACTGCGCAGCGCGGCGGCTCGCGTGCTCACAATGAGCCATTGAGTGTGCATTTGGAGAATGTTCACAACAAGCGGCTTACTACGAGCCGCTCACAACGCGCCGCGCTCGCAGGTCGATACGAGGCTTTAGAATAGTTTTATACACAAAAAATATCTAGAAATCAATATTTTTTTTTTTTTTTTCGAGGTGGAAATCCTCATGGATATCCCCCGCCCTGGGGAGGGCGAGGGGGTCTGTCAGACTCTTACTGACTAAAACCACCCCGGTGTTCCTCCAACTACCTTACGCCGGGGGCACGGGAGTCGCTTGCGCATTCGTCCGCACCCCCGGCAGGTATTGGCCCGCCAAATGAAAGGCGGGCCCCGTCACCCTATGCGGCCGTCATGTACGGCCGCAATTCCTCTGGAGAGGCGCGCGCGGAACACGTCGCGCCACCGTCTCGGGCCTGTTTCCGTTCGGGCGACGGACGCCCCAAGTCCGCCGCCCGCAGGCCGCACCCTATGGTGGCCGGAGATCGTTGGCCGCCCTACGGCGCCCGGTGCGTCTGCTGCGGATGGGGAGAGAGGACACCGCCTCCCTCTCCCTTTCCGCCGCCTCCTTGGCGTCCATCACCTCCTCGCAGAAGGAGGCGACGGCGTTCCAAGCGCTCTCGCTGCCGACCATGGCCTCAACCACGGCCGGGAGCGAGAGGCCACCCGCAGCACCGACCGCCGCGACGAGGTCACGGCGCTGCACTGCCCAACCTGGGCACTCCTCTAGTGTGTGCTGCGCCGTGTCGTCGGGGCAGTCACCGCAATGGTAAGTTAGCGTGCTTGCGTTAACCTTGTCCAACCTTGACCGTAACCAGAAATATAGGAAAAACTGCGATAAGAATGTGTTATTACGCTTAATTAATTTCGTAATCAATGTCACACTTACATAACACTTAGCTTTTCAAATTAGAACATGCATTCTCACTGCATCTATCTAGAAACCACATTCACTCAGTTCCTCGCTTAAAGCTTTGCAATCCCGAAAATAAATAAGTACTATTATCCCCTAAGCGTGAATTCGTGGAGATTCGTTTAAAACGAACATTCCCGAGCGTAGTTTAATTTCAAGACAGTGAATCGTGTATTCGCTGATGCGGCAAATAGGCACGGTTGGAATGACGTCCTGTTGTGAACAAAAATACGAAGTTTTTAATTGGTCAATCAGTTTATACGTAGTTTTGTCCTTCAATAGTTTATTACTGGGTTTGCGTAGGCTAGGAGCTTGTTTCCGTTCTTAGAGTTGGAGGGAGGGGAAAATTATTGTTTGTGTCTGTTTTGTCTTGCATTGTAAGTTTATTTTCAGCATTAGTGTTAAGTAGGCATTTTCAGATATAGAAGACATAATCAAACTGTAATGTTGCCCACTGCTGACACAGGCTTCCTCTCTGTGAGAGCGGGTTGGTGGACGTCACATGTCTTCGAATTTTTGGACCTAGGACATGCCGGATTCGTCACAATGTTTTCCTTCACCGTTTTAAGGGTGATGATACAAATTGCACAAAGTGTGCGCCTATCGTGGTTCGAACTCTGATCTACAACTTCTAATTCGGGGCCGCTACCGTTGTGCCGCCGATGCTCTTAGATAGAAGGCAATTTAAAATCTATACTAATATAAGACTGAAGAGATTTTTGTTTGATTGCTGTTTGTTTGAACGCATTAATCTCTAGAACTGCCAGTCGGATTTGAAAAAATCTTTTTGCATTTTATAGTCCAATTATTAAGGAAGGTTATAGACTATTTAACTTCACGCTATGACCCTTAGGGGCCGAGCAATGGCGAGGCACAGCTAGAATACTAGCTGTGCCTCGCGTTTTCACCCACCGCTTTTTTCAAACGTTTTTGGTATTGCTTTAAAAAATATTTTAAAGCAATACCAAAAACGTTTTAAACGAATGGGAAACGTTATTACGGCGCAGTTGTTCAGCAATTGGTCTTTTGTGTTGAGGGCTAAGATTTGTGCCTGTGAAGGTATGGTACAGAAAAAATAAATGTATAGAAAACGATTAAATATAAGGATAATTATGTATTTAATCAAAACGAAATTCTACATGAATGAACTTCATACAATGCTGCAAACTTTTGATATAAACGTAACCGCTCACTGACCTGATTTCGGCCCACCTGATTAATGTATTTCACTCCACAAAGGACAAAAGCGACCAAATATGCATATATTTATTGGAACATATGCATCAAACAACTTCAACGGAATTCAACTCTGGGGGACAGCCTCCCATTCCAACATCGAAATCATGCAAAGCTTCCAAAACAAAATCCTGAGGATGATAACCGGTGCACCCTGGTTCGTCACAAATGAACAACTTCATCATGACCTATACATGACCACAGTCAAACAGGAAATACTCTTCCCTCTAAAATGGCCAGGGAGGTCATGGCTGGCCTCTGTGTCATACTCGTGAACGGGTGCTGCTTGTGGTGACTGGTCGTCTTGTTGACTGAGCTCAGTTAATTTAATATAGTACATTCTTGAAATAACTAGCCCCTGGTCCTAGATTATCATGCATGAAATTTGACTGCCAAATAAAATTTGTCTATAAACTGCACTGGTAACCTGGCACACGGCCTTCATACCGATTGGTAACTGTGTAATTATTAGTAGTAATTTGTGTAGTTATTTGATGAGTAAGTACTTATACTTATGTGTTTTATTTTATTTTCTTTGATTAGGTATATTGACGTGTGTTAGGTTACATAATTATTCTACTGTTAAGTATTTACCTATAGCTTTTTCTGTTTTAAACCTCAGTGTAACTTTATTTAATATTTCTTTTGATTGATATAATTTTACATAAAAGTAATTGACAGACAGAATTGTGTTGCTGCGGAGTTTGTTGCCGTTTCTTCTTCGCAGCTAAAACACTAGGAAGCGGTGAAGGGCGGGCGTTTTTGGGGGCTGTCTTATGTATGTTGACGTTCAAAAAGTGCTAATCATTTAGCCCACTTTGAATAAATGACTTTTTGATTTTGATTTTGATTTCATACAAACAAGTACAAGGAAAGAATTAAATACCACCCGAACAGCTTGTTTGCGAAGGAATTTTGATGATTTTGAAAAAACTGTACTAGTTAGGAACATCATTTTATTTTTGGTGCCATATTTAGGTCATTTCCTATCAACCCTAATTATTTCAGATTTTTCGCCCTGCCAACTTCGGAGATAAGGGGGGGGGAATGGTATTTTTTTGGACATTTTTCATCATATGTCGAAAACTGTGAGACATAAAATAAAATGAAAATATATTTTGAAATGTGCAGATCAAGCCCTCTCATATGATATGTCACTTGACCTAGTAACCCCAATTTAAAATTTTGGACCCCCACTCCGGCCCCTTTTGCAATGAAAATAAAAATATTTTTGGATTTTTTTCATTTGCAATAAAGTTGAATAAGCATTCTTTATAACTGTTCCAAATTTCAAGTCGATAGCATAAGTAGTTGCTGAAATAAGCAGGTGTGACAGACAGACAGACAGACGAAGTCGCACCATAAGGGTTCCTTTTTTACCATTTTGGTACGGAACCCTAAAAATATGCAGCATCGAACAATCATTACTGCCGATCGGCTGATCTCCCAAACTACTACAACTATTAATAACTGAAAAAGTAAATGAAAAATAACGAAAACAGTTGCAAGCGACGATTAATTTATCAATGTCAGCTACGTTTATACGCAGTCTTCAATGGTCACCATATTTCTTTGGCCGCTCATAATTAATGAGAGCTTTGATTTGCTTTGAAAGTAAATGTATCGGTAAATGTACTGAATCGGGGACGTATTCTTTGTTATCGTGTTATTTATTATGATGGCGAATCCGTTTGGTGTACAAAGCGAGGGGTGTACATACATAAATTCTTAGGCGGAGAGCTAAACAACGTTACATTCACAAAATTTGTTATATTTAAGTCCTTACAGGGTTTTTCACAACTGTATACAGCGTGTCAGGTTAGACGGTCGCAATACGAAAAAGGGTAATTGTACTTAGCATTATTAACAACTTTTACTATGGGACCAAACCTGAAAGCGCGAAAAAAAATCAGCTGTTCCATACATTTTGTTGATTTATGTGAACATAAATGTATGGAACAGCTAAATGAAGTGCCAAGATTAATGTGTATGATATATTTGAATTCTTCATAACTTCATCCACCTAGCCTTTTACCAACCATGTTATCGTTGGTTTTCAATCTAACCAGGTGCTGTTAATTATCAGTATTTTAGAATTTTGCTTAAATTCACATTTAAGTTACTGATACGAATACTCAGACGTTTCATTAACTTCCGGACGCCGAACGTTATTTGCGAAGCTCTTGTTCCGACCGCTCACCACTACAAGCGTTGTTTTAAGTAGTTTGAAATTAATTAATGGTTAGTTAATAATTTTATTAGTGTGCAAACGTATAAATTTTATTAGTGTGCAGACGTTGATATTCGCTTTTATAACCTCTTTAATTAATCGTGTGGAATATTTTGGAGATAATTGCAGTATTTTATTGTTGGCTGCTGGAAAACTGCTGCTCAGTCTTCTTTGATCTTTATCGATTCTTTGATAATTATTATACTCCTCTTAGAGAAAATAATAGGGTTCTCTACTGCATGATGGAATCCTCGGAGCTTGGGGTCAATAAAAATAAACAAGAAAACATATTCTCTGAAATTTCCAATAACATAACCTCTACCCATGTGACTTTCTCTCTTTGTGTCTTTTTGTTACATACGAGGCGTAAGGAACTTTATTTCTGACGGGGGTTCCCACGTTCTTTTTATCTTTAGGTACGTTTCTTGTAAATTTTAACCCTCGAAAAGGAAAGACTTTTGCTGCTGACTCTCCGACTATTCAGTGTTAACAGTATAACGAGAGTTCGGAATATTTTCTTAAGGATATTAACGTTTTTGCGTAACGTTAGGATATTAAAACGGTTGTTCAATATTTGCCTATCTTATTTACCAGATGCTACCATTCGCTAAATATAAAACTGTTTGTTCAGTATATTGTGTTTGTTTAATTTTAAAAAGGGGATAACAATGGTGGTGCAATTATGCACGTTTATATTTTACGTTGCAAAACCAGATGTCATAATTTCTTTATTTTTAACAGATTTCAATACTAATCTTCCTATACCTAATGTATTTGTGTCCCTAGGAAATTAATTTGAGAAAGTCCAGCCCTAAGGAAAATAACGTATTGTAGTTGTAGCTATAGGTACGAAATAATAGACAAATCTCCAATAATAATAATTCCAGGCTCAATAAAAAGTCAAGCATAATCCGTCCGACGACGCACAGTGTAGGGTTCCGTAGGAAGGAAAATTTCAGATTTTCTAAACTAAAACCAAAGAAAAAAGTGTTTATTAGGTGCTACAAGCTTGATTTTTTCAGTTTTTTTGATAACGCGATTAGAAGTTAGTTGGTAGTTTGAAGTTATTGTTAGTTGGAAGTTAGAGAGGTCGGGGGACACATTCTCATCGACTTTTAAGGCTCATGTACACGGAGAGAGTTTCTCATCATCGAGATGCGATTATCGTAAAAATATAAAAATCTTTCCTCATGTAAACTTAAAGTACGATATCCGCATCTGGAAGGGCGAATATCGCCTCGCCTTTGAATATTGGAGGTCTCCATGTGAACAAAATTTTGATAAACAACTCTAATGGCGAGGCTCGCCTTCAAAACGATTCAAACCGATTTGTGCGATACTCGTATGAACTTGAAAATATGTCATACAAGAGTGTGTTTAGACGAGTCGAGAAATCGTAAGAATATGTCGCCTTGCGACATGGCTTGTCATGTAAACCATCACACATGGCGATTATTACCCGACGAGTATCGCATGACATAATCGTAGGCGAGTTTTTGTTTTTCGCTTAAATGTAAACATATGAGTGCGAGAATCGCCTAAAATTGTCGCCTACAATAATCGCATGCATATTCTCGCCACAAAACGTGCGAGAAACTCTCTCCATGTAAATGAGCCTTTAGAGCTCATAATTATCTTAGTAAAAATACACCTAAATACGAAAGTAACATAAACTTTTATTTTCAAAGATCTAATTAACAATACCCCACATGAAGGGATGCGTAATTTTTTTTGTCATCCTTCAGTTCCATGTAGATATAATTTTATTACACAACTTAATGGCGGTTTACAGAAGACCTGCGAAGTTTCATATATAGATTGGTTCACAACTATCGATTTTACGAGGTTGTGATAGACGGACATGATGAAATTATAAGTGTTCCTAGTTCTACCACGGAACCCTAAAAAGCTCTAATAAGTAACTGTATACAAAAAAACATTGTGACCATTGTATATTTGGCAGGACGCAATATAATGAACTGTTGGGTCCAACTTTTTTCAGAACAATGCCCGAATTTAGATGATTAAAATGCCGAGAGCACTGATAATTCTTTGTTAGCGAGCTGTTGAAAAACATTCACATTCGCACTTCCATTCATTCCATTCAAATAATTGAGCACTTTGGCGTATGACAAAAAAAATAAACATTTTGTGAACTCGATCTTGCTAAGGGAGTGGACGATGGATGGAATGGTTTTGTAGTGCAATGACGCGTTTAGAATTTGTGACGTGTTGTGATGGAAGTATTTGCAGTGAAATGGCTATCACGAATCGGCATATAAAGCGATGCTGATCGGTGTTGTGATTATTGCAATGTCGATCGTCAATTGTTAACGGAGCTACAGTACCCCGATCATGAGTTTTTTTAACGTGTAGTATCGTTAACGTAAGCATATTTTGAATTGAAAATACTCGTTTGTTACACAATATTTATATAAATTAAATAATTAATTAATTTCTCTGTATTTTTTAAAATGTGCAAATTGTATAAAATTTTATCAAAATGTTCCAGGACTGCTGTATTTTAAATTCAAAATACGCTTACGAAACTATACGTCAAAAAAACTCATGATAGGGATACAGAAAGACTTCATTCATGTGAACATTGCGGCCGATTTTCTCCAACTTAACTCATATTATATTTGAGTATATTCTCGTTCGTTCTAGTTGTCTGATATTTTTGCCTTAACATGGTTCTTTAACAAGTGAAGTATAGGCACCAAAGTTACTCACACGAAAAACACCCATGCACCCAAAAAAATATGCCATAAAACATTTTTCCAACAAAAGTCTCCCAAACCTTATCCAAACAAAAGTTTCTCAAAAAAAGTATCCCGCAGTCTAATTACCATACCACGTGCCCGAAGTTGCCAACAGGATAACTAACAAAAAAAAAAACTAGCAAAAACTCCGCGGTGATATTAACAAGACGCGCAGAAAACAGGGCTTGTTATGAGTAGGACGTAAAAGTAAATCATTATAATTACTTTCACGTTGTCTGTTCTCAGCTCAGATCATAGAAACGAGGGAGATGTGCCAACGCGCTATCGAGCTTGATGCCTGATCTTGAGCAAATTGCTCATATTAAAAACGTACGCGCTGGCGACGAACCGTACACGATCGATGGTATAAATACAGTGTTTTAGTTTAGTGCTAGTGTTGAGTGACGATTAACAGTGTTAAATTGAGGGTGTGCGGAATGTTTAATGCGTGGGAGATCTTTTTATTCACAAGGAGCGCTTAATTATGCGCGTAATTGTGTCGAAAAATGTACTAAAAGTGTCATCAGTTGTTCCAGTACTAATTTGCTATGATGGCATATCTCCTTGTTTCTATGATCTGAGGTTCTCAACAATACGCTTGGTTTAGTTGTTTTGTGACTCGCAAATTCTAGGCATTAAATTTGAAAAACAGGTGCTTATCATTACATAATTACTTATCCTAATGAGAAAATTCAATATCACCTGCTCGACCTGCATGCTTAGCATAACCAATTCTATCTCTATTCTACGAAAGAATTGTCAAAGTTATTTCCATCCAAATCGTTATCTCTACTGCCCGAGCACGCGGCGACCCATGCTCGGTTTTTCAGAATTTTATCTACTGAAGAATATAAACATCTCTTCATTGTATGTTTGAAACGGTAGAAATCTTTCCACTATCTGCCACTTTGTCTATTCTTCTGTAGAAAAAACCCGTTTCTATCGTGGTCATGCTAGACTGGCTGGAAATCGAACCTAGGGCCACTCGCTCAGCAATCGTGCTTGCGACCACTAGACTAACGACGTAGACAGTAAAATGGTATGTATACTCAAAGATAATATTTTGCATTTATATTAAAAAATATAATATGTATCTTCGATCTTCGTACACGGGATCGGCAAAAATTTATCCCCATACTTGTAAACGATTATTAAATTAAATAACTTAAATTATTCAATGGCACAGAAATGACAAGGATAGTTGTATATTTATTTAGTGGTTTCTTTAAAAACAGTATAAAAGAAAAATATCACAGATATTGCAATATATTCAAAACGTATTTGTTGGGGAACGACAACACTATTTGTCATATCATATCATGATTTTGAAGTTTAGAGTTATGACTCCATTCTGTATTCAACCGCGACCATTGCAGGAACAAAATGTTAGCCGTAAACTGTGTTCAGTGGAATTCCTGCTTTATGTTATGGTTTATAAGTCACTGTTGTTGCACAATTAGTCATTAGTGTTGCAGCATTAGTAATTTGTGTTGAACATTAAAGGGATCTTTCAATTTCGACGTTTGTAAGAGCAGCTGTTGCCCACTATTAACGGATTAAACTAAAAGTGCGGATAAAACTATAACAATTGCCGCATTCTTGCAGTATAGCCCGGCGATATTGCAATGAAGTTAAATCATGGTAGGTACATACATCACAATAACTGCTGTACAATAAAGATTTCAACCCACGGCTATACAATTGCAGCAAGAAATTGTCAAAAAACTAGCCCGTTTAACAGCACCTTTACGAGTCGTGTCTTCGAACCCAAGCCAGGTACGCACTTTACTTTAGAAATAAACTTAATTATTATGGCCATTTTAGGCATATTGTTATATGAAAAATTACAACTGACATGAGCGAGAGTTGAACCCGCAACCTCTGCCATACAGTGGCATAGCCTTTTCCATTAGTTTTGTGCAATTTGTTTTATCATGATTACTTTGATGCTGCTGAACTGAAACCGGCATGTCCTAAAACCAAAAAATCAAAGCCATGTTGCATGAACCAACCAGCACTGGGCCAGTGGGCCCAGTGCTGGTTGGTTCATGCAATATGGCAACCACGTAGCCAGTGGGCTACGTGGTAGAATATGGCCCAGTGTGTCACAAAGAGAAGGCATATACGCTGATTATGTTATACAATAATTATTAGTCATAGATGTTGCACCATTAAATTAGTACCTAGTTGATGTTGCACCATTGGCTTTTCATGATAAGTCAGTTTTAAAGATTGACGTTTCTTTAGACTTTGATACGAAATTGTACATGACCACTTAGAGTAAGAATACGGTACCTATTTTCTTGGTATATACGAAATACTCGGGCTGGAGGTCAACGCTCTATTCTGTTCCGAGAATCCACATTCCCGAAACTAAATACTCTCCTCGCATGAGTGTCAGATATGCTTAAGAGAAATAAAAAGTAATAACATTTCTGCACTGAACATGCCTGAGTTTAGCGTCACTAGTATGAAAGTGTTAACTTTTACATACAACTCTCATACTCATAAAGCAGAAACGCGAAGCACATACAAACATTTAGAAATAATATCATTTTATCTCTTTCATGTGGACGACTTTACGATCTAGGCAATATAATTCACATTCGCTTATCTTTACGCGCAACTCTAAACATGTAGCATACAAAAGCAATTTTGAGGGAGCCAGTGAAACATACGACTTGACAAATTGACGGGCCGACGCGCTACTATTGCGTTCGCACGACAAACTATTTCATTTGTCCGGTTTATAGCTCGTAAAGTTACGTAATAGGTGGGTTACAAACGAGTCTCGTCCTGCGGTGACGATAATATATCGTTTATTTTTGTCTGTGGTTATTAGGTAGGTACCGATATGTTATTTATCACTTTTGGGAGGTTGGCATGCTTGGCGCGCGCGGCAATGCGTGTATTGCCTGCTTATTGCGAATATTCTGCCAATATTTTTAGTGTTTCATACCGAAATTGGAAAAATGGAACACTATTAGTATCTTTTTGGCATGTGCTTGTCTGTTTTATGTTACCATCTCTTAATAATGTCTTAGGTTTTCGCGATTATTACACATTATAATAAAACAAGTTTAAACGGATTAAATCGCGTATATTACAGATTTTTAGAGTTTTCCTCTCTGAAAACTCTGTAATATACGCGATTTAACTCGTTTAAACTTGTTTTATTATAATTACCATATCTTTCTTTGGGGTCTTGGAATAATTCCACGATGTTTAATGACTATTAGTTCATCTATCATACTCGTAGTTTCGCGCATTAATGAATTAGAAGCTGAGTAACTTTCCGTTACATTACATAGTTCTATGATTGTAGTCTTTTGTTGTACTACAGTGCTACTTAGTTTGTTTTTCTTTGTTCTAATTATAAGTAATGAATGGTTCATGCATTTCGTGCAATAATTAGGCATCAATATAGGGCATATTTATTCAGGCGGAGACCTCACACCTGTGATATTGACACAGCGGGATGAAAGTACAACATAACATTGTTCATTAGGACTATAGTACGTAATTGATTAACCCAATTTCGGTGAATAATGTAATGAAAAATATTGACCGATATTTTTCTTTATTAATTTAGAGACGCAGCTGTCGCTGACTCGATATTTTATCTTTTAATATTTACTGTGAGACAGAAAATTGATTATTTGTTTAACAATAAGTTGTAGCAAGTATTATTAGCTATTTACTTAATGATTCCAACATTCTAATCAACTCAAGCCTATTGTAGTACATTGTTGGAGGCTACTAGCATGTTGCATGTTAGATGGAGATCTTTCCTAAGTTTGTGTGGAGACCTCTCCCAAGTTTCATGCAGGAGGGTTCTCCTAAAGTGGAGGCCTATCCCAAGTTCCACTGAAGGCGTCTCCAATGTTTTAAGCTAGAGGCCTCTCCTAAGTTACATGGTGGAGGCCTCTCCCAAGTTTCATGCTGAAGGCCTCTCCAACGTTACATACTGGAGGCCTCTCCTAAGTTGCATGCTGAAGGCCTTTCCAACGTTTTATGCTGGAGGCTTCTCCTAAGTCACATGGTGGAGGCTTCTCTCAAGTTTCATGCTAATGGCCTTTATGACTCGGTCTTTCCAGGTGTGGTAAGCGAAGGAGCTAGGAACTTCCTTCAGTTCTTTATCAGCGCTTTGCATTTGCTGATATTATTGACTACCGTAAACTGTCAGTTCACAACGGACTTTACAGTCAGTAAGTTTGAATTTTGTGTCTCTAAAATAACACCATACTCGTAAGTTATCTATTTTTTGATCTCAAAAAAATACAGTCACCTTCCCCACAAAAAACCTAGAATATTTATGAATTCAAACATTATATGAGGGCAACGCGTTTCAGTACCGTGCCCGACAAATGGAGCTTTCATGGAACAGGTGTTACGTACTCATCTGTGCTATCGTGACTCAGTAATCAAGTGTCTGTCAGTGTTTTGGTTTTATTTGATGTTGTGTATTCTTATGTGCCTTAAGCCCGTCACAGACGTAGCTATAATATATATTAATATGAATCATAGCAAGGCATATTACGACATATTTTCTATATATATTTTCGAGTGACCACACACGCAGCTATACAGGGTGGCAGGTTAGACAGTGGAAATATTTTAAGGGGTCATTGTACTCATCATTATGAACAACTTTTACTATAGGACCAACCCCGAAATCACGAAAAAAAATCAGCTGTTCCATACATTTATGTTCACATAACTCAACAAAATGTATGGAACAGCTGATTTTTTTTTCGCGATTTCAGGGTTGGTCCCATAGTAAAAGTTGTTCATAATGATGAGTACAATGACCCCTTAAAATATTTCCACTGTCTAACCTGCCACCCTGTATATTTCTATGACGCCACCAATACATTATACCGATACATTAATATATATTATAGCTACGTTTGTGACGGGCTTTATTATGCTTATTGGAATTAAATATTTTAGACATTTTAAACGAGTGGGGCTCGAACCTTTGCCTTGCTGAGGTTCGCTATAACCAATTAACCACTGAGTTCAATATCACATCCGCATCACTTAAAATTTTAAATCTCTTTTCAATTACGCCTCTTATTAGCGTTGATAACACCTATCGGAGCTACCTCCCCGGCTGCCACCTACAGATATGGCTCTTAATTCACATCTCTGAAAACATATGAAAAAGTTCGGATAAATCTCAGACCATAAAAACAAGGGAGATGTGCCAAGGCGCTATTGAGCTTGACGTTTAGTTTGATCACATTGACCATGATTAAAACGTACAGATACACGCTGGCGACGGACTGAATCCAATCGATGATATCAATAAGTACAGTGTTTTAGTTTAGTGTTAGTGATGAGTGACGAATAACAGTGTTAGTTGAGGGTGTGTGGAATTTTTAATGTGTGGGAAATCTTTATATTCACATGGAGCGCTTGTAATTGTGTCGCAAACTGTTCTAAAAGTGGCGACAGTGGTTCCCGTACTAATTTGCTATGATGGCATAATCATCTCCTTTTGTCTAGGATCTAAAAGATAAATAGATGTAGTGTACATTAAAGTTTCGGGCTCAATGTTGACCTCATGAACTTATCTCGTAGTGCAATCAACAATGCTCTTACGTTGGCCTAGCTGGACCACAAATTATCTCTATTGCACCATTACTAACAACTTTAGTGGTGCTCTTGCATACGGAGCGGGTAATGGACGTAATTTTCTAAACGTTGGAGAGGCAGCTTTAGAGTTATTGTCTCATGTCTTATATTTTGTTTTATTTTTGCATGTTAAGTACATAATATATGTTTCACTTATTTACTAAGTTATCCTGTATAGCTAAGAACGAACTATAAACAGTTTCTGAGGGGTTTGGCGCTGTATGCCGAGATACAGGCTTGTCCTAGTTCGGCTACAGATGCAAAACACGCTAGAATGACTGATTAGCCTATACTAATAATATGATTTGTCATTAGTTTAAGTTTTTTTTTTCCTATTGGTGAAATAAACATTTACTCATGCAATTTTATTTCACGGTGATCTGAAATATAATTTATAACGATGTAGTAATCTCCATTCGCTAGTAATGGCATCGCGGTTTAGAGGTGATGATTTTTTTGATATATGGAATGGCAACCCTGCTTTGACACTTCTTTTTTCGCGCGTTCGCGGCATCGCATGCAAAAATGGTTTCGGAAGAAAAACTATTTAGAAAATTGTGTAAATCCAGTAAAAAGTTGAAGCAGCATCATCGTAACAAATGTTGGAGTCACGACAGTGAGCGGAACCGCAGTCGCAGCCTTAATTGACGCAGTACCTACCGACCGTGAGCGGAGCCCCTTGCGTACCGATACTCCGGATAATGAAGGTAAGTCTTTTTGCAGGATTTACAGTGCAACGAAATCAAGGAACGTTCCTGGCTATGTTAACGAGCATATATACCGTGTTGGTACGAGATACTTTAAACACGAAGATCAACTTTGGTACGAGATACCAACTTTGATGTAAAACAGAATTCTGTTGTCGGTACGAGATACCGATTCTGCTGCTTGCACAGGTCATCACATGCGCATTTAACTGTACGAGATACGGTATAATGCAAGCAAAATGCTCTTGAGAAAACCTCCAAGGTTTTTCTCATATTTCAGATGAAGTCATCGGTCAGTGTGAATTCATCCCTCAAAACTTGGCCCTTGGGGATCAGACTGAGACCCAAAATGTCCAGACCCGAGAGGTTGAACAACAATTGGAACCGCCAGAAGCAGAATGAAGAGTCATTACAATTGCTGGGCCAAGAGTATGAAGTGATCAAATAAAATAAAAAAGTATTATTACCTAAATAATGATAATTGTAAATGTTGGAACTAACATATACATATAACATGATCTAAGATGGGGAGAGATGACATCCTAAAATTGCATAATTTGCCTGTAATCTGTCAACTTCTGGATGCCTACTATATGAAAAGTAGGGGCAGTGATCTCTGAAAGTGGGAAGATTAGAGACAAGTGTATTGTTTACCAGCAGAAACAAATGGGTACTGCACCAATTTGTAGACAAGACCATGTCAAACATAATTAATGACTCTATAGAAAAAACATGCTCAAATCTCAGTGGAAAAATTGAAACTAAACAAGAAGGTCACTAGTGGCCCCAGTTAGACATTTCCTAGAAATGACTCATAATACAACCAAAAATGAACTTCTCTATGGAGAGCAGCTAAGATCACAAATAATACATAGGAAACAGGAGTGTTTCATCCCAACAAATGAATCAGCACCAACCAGCCAAGCCGATGACATGAGGTGGGCCATGAAGCCAACCACAGCCTTCGCACCACAAGATGACCTACAACCCACAGCGTTCCGAGAGAACCCGGGGTGCCCACCACAAACTCAGCAGGACATAAGGTACATGCTGCCAATTTAAAACTACTTTGCTTTTTGGATGTCATTGACAAATGACCCCATTATATTGTAGTGAATTAAAGGATATTATATTCCTTTTATGTCTAATCCTCATCAAAATATAGCCCCTAAAAATAATTTATAAAATAGTAAAAATCTTTTACAGTTGGGGGCTATGACACCATGCTGTCATACAAAGAGAATACATTTCAAAGATTTTATTTGTACCTAAACCTAATGGCATACAAATATTTATACTAAATATAACATAATACATATTGGTACTAAATCATTTGAATAAGTTCATAGAAGTTAGCCATTAACCACAGAGGATAATATAAGGACTGCAATAAGGTTAATTGATCATGGTTATTGTATGTGTTACATAGATCTTATGGTAGGTATCATACCTATTAGCACATAAAGCCAATGAACATAGGGAGTACCTCCATTTTGAATTTGATGAAACTTTATATGAATTTACAGCATTACCTTAAGGGTTGTGTATGGCACCGATTGTGTTCACCAAATTATTAAAACCAGTGGTTGGTAATCTAAGAAATTTAGGCTCCCTATCTACAATCCATATTGATGATTATTGATGTATCGGCCAAACATATAATATTTTTGTTCGGAAGTGCTTGGGCTTCATTATTAATTTTGAAAAACCAACACTTTGCCTAGTAAATATTGCAAATCTCTTGGATTAGAAACCCCATGTCATTGTACCTTGAGCTACCTTTGGGAAAATGAAATATAATTATAATTCCTAAAATTACAAAATGCTAAATAAGAGAATTTGCTAAGTTACTGGGCACTTTAGTAGCAGCATGCCCAGCCACACTATATGGTATGGTATATACAAATACTTGGCATTAACTAAATCAAAAGACTAAATCATCAACTATATTATGTTAATGTCAGACCTCCAGTGGTGGACGGATAACATAACGCATAACAGCAAACATTTTAAGCCAATAAATCTCGATTCACATGTGTATCTGTATACAGATGTTTCTCTATCAGGTTGGGGGTTCATTGCAATGGTGAGAGTGTTGGAGTCCTATGGTCATAATCAAAATATCACATATACCACTGAGACCTAATGGCTGTATATTTTGGCTTAAAATGCTTTGCAAAATCAAAAAATAACTGATATTCTTCTTCGGATTGACAACACCACCACCATAACATGCATTATTAAAACGGGTACTTAGGGTTCAATTTCCACATCTCAATAATGTTAGTAGAAAAATATGGGATTGGTGCAAAGCTATAAATGTTCATATCAATTCAGGCATCTTACATAAAATCTAAAGATAATTTTGCAGATGAGGAATAAAGAAATTTGACTAACATTGACTCTGAGTGGGGATTATTAATAGAATATGCATTCAATCAAATTGAGAGAAGGTTAGGCAAGCCAAGTACCTACCTATTGATTTATTTGCTACCAGGATTAACGCAAAATGCTAAAACATACCTGTGTATCATGACATAGAGACCTATATGTATATGCATTTCAAATAGATCCCTTTACACTACACTGTAGCAACTAGATAGATAGATAGATAGAATATACTAGGTACTTCTTTTAGGCATTTCCACCCTTTGCGTTAATTACAAAATGTCTAAAAAATAAAAAACGACAAAGCTAAGGAGACTTCCCTGTGGACTTGTCAGCCATAGTACCTATGGTGCTTTTCAGCCATGGTACCCCATTGGCAAAAATGTTGATGGGTACAAACCAGCAATATTTCAACCTGCCGGTTAATTGTTCTACCTACTAACTACAATTGTTACTATGCCCTTCCAGTACAGAACACCCATTGAGCAGTTCACTTACTCTGGCAGTGAACATCTTCTGCGGGAAACATTCAGATGCAGAGGTTTGCCAGAAGGCTCACAAAATATTATGTTATCATCTTTTTTCACCAGGTATGTTAAAGCAATACAACACAACATGCAAGAGCTGGTAGTCATTCTGCAAACCCCACGGGATAGAAATCTATACAGATTCAATACCGGATGTAATAAATTAACTCAATGAAATAATAAAAGAAATCTAGCCTACGGCTCGTTAAATTCTGCTAGATCGGCACTCTCCCTTCTGAATAAATGAAGAGTTTGGTAGTGACGATCACAGGCATAAAGCTTTTCTTTAAAGGCCTTTATAGAATTAAACCCACTTTGTAAGTATGTTAATACTTGGGATCCTTCGATAGTGCTAAGATTCCTGACAAATTAGGCCGTTAATAAGGATTTAAATTTAGGAAAATTAAGTAAAAAGCTTGTCACTTAATTAGCTCTTGCTACTGCTCAAAGGGTGCAGACTTTGTCGGTAATTAAAATAGAAGATACATCCATGTATCAAAACATTATACATATAGGTACCTACATAAAAATTTCTGATCTTATAAAAATATCAACTTCATCACTTAAATTACCATTTTGTGACCAAAACCCCGTAGTTTATCCTCTAGAGCTTTAAAACAAACATTGGGCAAACATCAACTATTAGGAATGGTGAAAAATAGGTATTTGCTATTAACTAGTAGACAAATTAATAAGATCCAAACAAACAATTAGAAAGTGGATTAAATCAGTCATGAACATGAAGGAAAGCGGAGTCAACACAAAAATATTCACCAATAATATTCACAAATATTAATTAATAAATTAAATATTTACCATTAGGAAAATGGCAGGTTGGTCGGACACCTGTCTCACGTTTGCGAAATTTCGTGATGTACCAGTTAATTGCTCCACATGTAATGTTCCACATGACAGCTTTATTAATGCTGTCTTTACTTCCAACATAAAGATATACCTACCTAGCTTTTTGCGTTCACATAAAATAAATATAGGTATAACGTTTATGTTTACCTAACGTTCAAAGGTTTATTGTTAATTATATTTTCAAATATTTAAAAATAGTGTTATGGTTTAGTTATTATGACAACGGTAATTGGCCAATTATTATTTATAAGTACTTTGTCTAATAAATTTTACCAAAGTATTTAATTAAGTTATTATGATACAAGATTCATAAAAATATCAAGAAGAAATATATAAAATATTATTTATTTTGAATAATAATTATTTCTAAGCTAAGCTACCTAATGGAGCTTTTCTTTTGAAAGTTTATGTAATTATTGTGGAATGTTTTAAGTTATTTGCTATTTGATAAATACTGATTAAGTATATAAACTAAATTCAGCAGAAGTGCTAATAATATTATGAGCACTTAAGCAAATACTCAAACCTCAAATAAAAGTTGCTTCTTATAAAGCTGTTTTCTCCTTTTAGTCAAAATAATACTAGCCCATGTCGACTTAATACTCTAAACAGCTACATCGTTATAAATTATATTTCAGATCACCGTGAAATAAAATTGAATAATCAGACGAACTTACCTTAAGTGAAGTCCGATTATAATTTTATGAACGGTGATCTGAAATATAATTACCCACCCAGCCCATCCTGTATTGGAATAACAGTCCCTTGTCGAATGGGCCAACAAAGCAACGCTATCTCTAAAAAAGTGTCAAAGCAGGGTTGCCATTCCATATATCAAAAAAATCATCACCTCTAAACCGCGATGCCATTACTAGCGAATGGAGATTACTACATCGTTATAAATTATATTTCAGATCACCGTTCATAAAATTATAATCGGACTTCACTTAAGGTAAGTTCGTCTGATTATTCAATTTTATATGAGCAAGTTTTATGTCATTAGTGTGGTATAAACTCAGCTTTATATTGCGTCGGTGTCTTGTGTGTTTCAGAAACTCAGGCGGCTTATTTCGCCTACGCAGTTATTATACTCTTAAACCGGATATTTTAAAGTACAACACACTTCGATAAAGGCGAAACCCTAATATGAAAAAAAAATATACGTTCGTATGAGTACTATAGGTGAACTAGAATGTCATGGCATAAAAAAAAATAATAGGTAGCAAATTCTGTAGTTATAGGTTAGTGTATCAAGTATAAATAAATATGGTGAATGATTTTATGCCGACATCAACCGATTTCTATTGAATTATTTCAATACGGCTTATCACAATACACACATTTATTTTCGTTCATACACACGATTGCGCATCATAATAAATTCACCCTGTTGGTAAAGATGAGCACTGAAATTACAAAATAAAGAATTCTTTCAATAATATTTATTTTAAAAAGCGCTGGAAGTCGAACGTCCGGTCTGAAGACTGGCATCCGGGCCGATCGTCCGGCATCCGGATCGGTCGTCCGGTGTCCGGCGATGCAAAGGCGTGGCGAGCTCGCTGCGGTTAACCTTCCACTGCTATTGACGTCTTCTGATTGTGAAATCATGTGCTGTGACTATGTAATTATGTTCGTATCTGGATGCATGTAATTAGATATTTAATTGATATATAATTACATGACGAAATAATGGATCATAGAGCTGATCATATTATAAAGTAAACTTAGGTAGGTTACGTATCTGTAATTGTAAAATATGACGGCCAAAATGAAAATTTGATATTGCCTTAACAATTCTGAACATAGCAGAAGCCCAATTCTCGTAAATAAAAATGAGTTCCGATTTAGTTTCGATATAGTCTCAATGCCATTTATGTCAGAAATGATATTGTTGTCATTTAGTACATGAGAACATTGAGAACACCATTTGTGATATTTAAGGCATTGAGATTATAATTATCAAAACCAAACCGGAATTATATTTTGAAGATTCACGTAAATTGGCCTTCAGGTGTAAAACAAACCCAGTTTAAGATGTGTCCAACAAGACATGTTGTGTGAAAACATATTATTTTTTGATGACTTGTAGGTACACGTATTTTAGGGTTCCGTATCTCAAAAGGAAAAAGGAACCCTCACAGGATCAATTCGTTGTTCATCTGTCTTATTTTATTCCACTCTCAATATATTGATTTAAACGCTCTTTCATTTTGTTTTTTTTTTCAAACACTTAAGGACACATGGGTTTTTAAGACGAATATAACAATATCTTAACTGTTGAAATTCATCCAGCCGTTTGGCAGATGATTCTTCCCCAAGGAAGGGTTATGTTTTTCGTGCGTATCTTATATATTATGTACGAGCACAGTATAAAGAAACCACTGTGGTACAAGTATGTTTTTAAATTCCTTTATTACATCGTATCTGCTATTTCTACAGCTTTTTTACCCGACTGTTGGCAGTCGGGTAAAAAAGCTGTAGAAAAAGAACTTAATAACTTACATAATAACTGCTGTTCCAACATACGGACGTGGACTGTGGCGAGCTTGACTGCGGTTAACCTTCCGAATGCTATTGATGCTTTGTGCTGTCATCCGCAGAGCTCCGGAGAGTTTGCGAACTTTGTCATGCGAATTATGTTATTATTGGGAATCGGGACCGAAACATGTTCAGAGAAGTTATACAGGGTGTGAGATTAATCGAGTGACGTATCGAAGGATTATTCAGTATTTGATCCTAGTTCGATTAGCTACAAAAAGCTAGGACTTTATAATTTACTTTATTTCCGACATTTATATTTTTTTTCTTCTTTCTTTTTGTACTTAAAACTGTATAATACAGTTTTATGTACAAAAAGAAAGAAGAAAAAAAAAATATACATTTAAATTCTAAAATAAACTAAATAGCATCAAAAAAATTCCTCCGCATCGCTGTCAACTGGTAGTGTGCCCAAAAGACTGGACTTTATAATTAATACACTTCCAATTTTACACAGTAAAATGCTGAGTGTTATTATATCGATTCTTCATATTGATTTTAGAATATGAAAAAGGTTTGATAATATAATTGATAAAATCATAAACTTTTTATACTATGCCTTAGACAATGATGACTTTTAAACTTCACAATACGCTCCTTATTATACTGTAAAATTTATCACATCTGAAAAGTGAGCGACAAAACTAAGTTAGGAGTACCTAACTTAGTTTTGTCGCTCACTTTTCAGGTGTGATAAATTTTACAGTATTAAATACATTAGGTAATGTTATCACGTAACTAAGTATAGTTACGTGATAACATTACCTAATGTATTTAATAATAAATAATATTATGAATCGATCCGACATATAATTTCTGGTTGTTCTCGTCTTGCTAACGGTGAGTGTGTTGCACAGACACAACTTGGTGGCCAGGATTATCCACCAGCAACTTGCATTGAGATACCACCTTGTAGATTTAGAGGTGCCGTACTGTAGGTATGTGCCCGACCCAGTCCTCGAAAATGGCCATATCACATTGTACTGGGATCGATCTATCATCACTGATCGGACTATTATTGCTAATAAGCCGGACATAGTGGTGGTAGATCGATTAGAACGCCGCGCAATGATTGTTGATATCACGGTCCCGCATGATGGCAATCTCGTGAAAGCCGAAAAAGATAAGGAAATCAAGAATCTTGACTTGGCACGCGAGATTGTCAGCATGTGGGGGATGGATTCGGCAATGATTGTGCCGATAGTCGTTTCGGCCAATGGCCTAATAGCCAAGAGCCTCGACCAACACATGAGGAGGCTCTCGTTGGGCAGTTGGATCAAGGGCTTGATGCAGAGAGCGGTACTCCTGGACACGGCTCGCATTGTTAGGAGGTTCCTCTCTCTGGACCCCTGACCGCCGGTAGCTTTGACCCTGTTCCCGATGCCGGTGGGGTAGTATTTTTTTATATTTTTAAATGTTCTTTTTAGTAAATTTTTTATTGAAATATTTAAAAATGTAAAAAAATATGTATATAAAATGAATAAACGGAATAATAATATTAAAGTTATTGGTCCAATATTTATTATTTTTCTAAGAATTTATCAACCAATATCATGTAACCAAAAACATTATGTAAGCATTCGTTTGAGTACACTTTAGGTGGAAGTCGTGACGTCACTTGACAGGTCCGTGATTGATTCGCGCCCACAGCTGACTCAATACTTGCCAATCTTACGATACCCACCCTTAACGTAATTTGTTGTGATCGGAAATTGTAGCGGTAGGTTAATATCGTCGCTCTGCAGTGAAAACCTCGTGATGGCAATAAACGTAAACGTAAACGTCTGGTAAAATAACCTCCTTTTTTTAAGTCGGTTAAAAACATGTATGAAGTGTAAAAATGTAAGTTCTTCTGTTTTCTAATAAGTATTTCAATATTATTTAATGAATTATTAATATATGTGTTTTTTATGAGCATTAAGGGATCTTGATCTACGCAACAAATAAATAAGAAGAAAAATGAATTTGTGCTTTACGAGGTTTTCACTGCAAGGCGACGATATGTAGCGGTGAAAATAGACAGTTTTGGAAGGATAAAGAAGGCTTTTGCCTAGCTGGGACTAAAAATAGGCTCCCAAAAAAAGGTGACCCTAAGAAAGCTAGAGTAGTAAGCTTAGAATAGAAATGAGATCGTGCAAATAATGATATAGTTCAGTAGATATTATGTGTTATACTAACGTTTTTGCTCCTCCGCGGCTTTAATCGCTTAGGAGATTAATTTCCAAAAATAATAAAACACAAGTTACCTATTTTATTTCTTTTCAAGAGTATGGCATTATATAAATAAGTTTTGTCATACAAACTTTACCAGCCCTTATCACGTCTACTGATATGAAATTTTATGCATCTCTAGAGTAGGTACTCGAGGAATATTTTCGGCAAATTTAAAATTTCTCGACCGGTCCTAAACCAAACCAGTGCTGGTCCTAGAAATTTTAAATTTGATGAATCAATTAGTCAGGACATTTAATTTTATATTTATATATATAAGGTGCTATAAAAATATCTGCCACGGCTCCAATGGGAGACAGTATTGTGTTTATAGATTACAATAGTAAAGATAAATTATTGATTATTTGTCATATTTTTTTTATACTACCTCCCATTAAAGCCGTGGCCGATATTTTTATAGCACCTTATATTTAAAAATGGCGCCCCTAATGATTTCATACTGACTTAACGGTAACATAATGACTTAGGAATACAGACATAATATTACACGGGACTTAACATAACTGAAAAAATGTGGAAGTACTATACACCTCTACCTAGCCCTTTGGGAAATGAAGGCGTGGTGTTATGTTTACCATCACAGATCATGAAACCGATATTTTCCGCTTTTCCGAATTTTTTCCTTTACCACTTTGTGTAATTAATTTAAAGTATGCCTACAAAGAACAAATAATCGAATCAACCGGTAATTTGTTTATTCACGGAGTGGAATCAGCATTAATATTGGTTATTTTCTTTTAATTAAGAGTCGGAGGAAACCGCAGAACAGTTTTTAAAGTACATATTTACTATTTTAATTTAACCGCAAAATTTAATAGGTACCGACTGTTTATCCTCTTGGGTAGCCAGAAGACACTTAGTTTAATATAAATTAACAGCTTTATTAATGTTTTACCGTAAGTACGTAAGTACAGTGCTTTGACATAATTCGAATAAAAACGATTACTTAATATATTAATTAGATGTTCTATTGTTATGGTAATACCATTGATAAGTACAGATCAATAATTCAGATTATTAAGTTTGAAAGTTCTAAAAATAAATATCCTTAATTTTTTACAAGCATAAAATCCGTCACCCATTGATCGGTAAAATCAATTTCATTGATTCCGTAACCATTTGTAGCGGTTTGCTACGATCACGTAGCTAGCGTAGCCGGCGTAGCAGTGACGTCAGTATATTATACTCTGGTCACGTAGTAGTTAGTTACGGCGTACTCATTAATCTTCAGAGCACAAATTCTTTCAAAATGTGTAATAAAGTATGTTTCTCCATAATACTATTTTTAATGAGATTCAAATGAACTTACTTATCCTGGTTATTTTTATTGGTTACTCTATTTTTTCATCTTTTTAAGATGGCGGACTCATTTGCGTCACTATACCTGGATCTCCGTTTTCCGAATTCAGTCTCATCTGCATTACTCACGATTACTATGTGGACTAGAAATTACTCTATATTATCAAATAATAAATACGAAAATATTGTAAATCACAAATTATTTTTCGGTGCGAAAATGTTAAACAGAAGTTAAATAGAAAAAAAAGATAGAAATGAGTTCTGTGGACACGTCATTATATGTTTTTTTTTTAGACCTAAGTCGTTAACTACAGTCAATTTCTAGTTTATTTCTCCGTCAACAAACCAACTTCAAAGCAGACTTCACGACATATAAATGTATTACATTATAGGAACTTAAACTATAAGTTTTGCGCTCTTTGGTTCACTTTAATACGAGATCAAGCGCAACTTCCATATGTGGGTTAAACAAATAGCTGAAGACAAACTAATATTGGTAACGAGTATTGTACTCGTTGCCAACTTCGATTAGTAAACTTGCTTGTTTGATTAAAATTATATGAAGTAGGTATGTGTGTTTTTGTGTCTTTTTTTCCTTTTTATACACAGGGTGATTGGAAATATGGTCATTTATTCAAAGTGGGCTAAAGCCAATTAGCACTTTTTGAACGTCAATATACATTAGACAGCGCCCAAAAACGCCCACCCTTCACCGCTTCCTAGTGTTTTAGCTGCGAAGAAGAAACGGCGCATCAAACTCCGCAGCAACACCATTCTGTTTTTCAGTTACTTTTAATTTTAAAAAAATATATAAATTATGGACCTTTTGGTATTAGAGCTTATTTGCAACAAGTACTGACCCGTGAACTTGTGGTTGATATTGAGTTACGTGTTACAGCACTTTTTAAGCTTAAGGGAGGAAGGAAGAAAGAGAGGACAGGGAGCACATAAAAGGCTGATTATTTTGGTTTGTGGTCTAACATTTACTTAGAAAGTACATAAAATAAAAATAATAACAGTAGATAATTATAATGTACTGTATAAGACCGCAGTGGCTGAGAGATTGGCTGCTGCGCAACGTGTCGCGGGTTCGATTCCCGCATTGCACATAGGTCTGGCTGTTTGTGTATGTGAAATTTGTGTTTGTAAACGCACCCACGATGTAGGAGAAATCCTAGTGTGGGGCAACGTTCTTGTTTTTTTTTAAAAAAAAGAAAAAAAAATGTACGCTCACGCCATCTAACATCTTTAAGCAATTTTATTGTGATCGTTGAAAGTTTTTGTTACCTCGGGAACAGTATGTTTTTCTGGAAAAAAGGTACCCTATGTCCTTTTATGTAGCTCTGATAACGTATAGGTATGCAAAATTTCATGATGGTTGGTTCGGTGGTTTGGGCGTAAAAAGGTAACAAACAAACAAAATAATATTAGTTAGGATGGAGCCTCCTCAAACACGGGATATTACATAAAATAAGTACGTTATACTATATTTAGAATTTGTAATAAAGTAAATGGCAAACATAATATATTACATTATTTAAACAAACAATATGACTAAGGTACAAGAGATTAAATTTCGGAGAGTTTATTTAGAAGTAATTCGAATTATTTGTTGATATAGCTCAGGGCTATGAGTATTAATATTGTTTATGTTTATATTATTATTTACAGTACTAGTAAACAAGCTTCTATTTACAAGAAATTCAGTTTACTAGCAAAATTTTGTAAAATGTACGATTGAATTTGTTTACGTCAGTTAAGTTTTTTATATACATATGTAATAGCGAAGTATCGATCGGAAAGTTAGTACCACAATATACTCATTAAAGGCAAGACGTCTTTTTATTTCAAACTATTCAAACAAAGTAAACTGAACCTTATTACGAAGTGAACATGGTCCAAACGACCCGGATTAATGTTAAAAAGTAAATTGAATAGTGAAGCTCGGCCGGCCGGCGAATACAATAGATGACGTAGTCCGGTCGAGAGATAAGGAAGTTGTTTACGCATCGAAGACATTAAGTTATGCATTGAATAAAACTATTACTTCAACGTGATATTCTGGATTTTGTGTTATTGTTGTGAAGAAATAAATATTGAGAATGACTACGGCGACAGCGGAACAAAGTGCTTACCTAAATACATTGGAAGATATCGCAAGTATATTGCAGAAAACACAAACTAACTTCAAGAAATGTCCGAAAGTTAGATTAACAGAAGGTTATGTAAAAGCACGTCTACAATGTATGGAAGATTATTGGAGCAATTTCACTGCCGCTCATCGTGATTTAACGAAGTGTACACCACGAGAACAACGAGGAATATTGCCGTATTTTTTAAATGAAGAATTTTATAAATTTGAAGATCTTTATTTGAGCACCAAGGCGGATATGTTAGATATGTTGAACAACGTGCAGGTGCAGTCGAAAATGGATGAAACTAGTTTGAATAATTCTGGTGTCGGATCATTATCAGGTGTGAAATTGCCACGCATACAGTTACCTTGTTTCTCGGGCAAGTACGAAGAATTCCCTACGTATGAAGACTTGTTTACGTCACTTGTACACAATAGCACTATATTATCCAATGTACAGAAATTACACTATTTGAAAACAAGTGTTACTGGAGAGGCGGAAGCATTGTTACGACACATACAAATTACTGATTGCAATTATAAGCAAGCCTGGGACTTATTAAAGAGTCGTTATGGAAACAAAAGGTTAATAACAACATCCCTTTTAAAACGACTTTTTAATCAACGAAAAATAGTTAACCAATCGGATCCTGCTGTCAAATTACTATTAGATACAACTACGGAGTGCCTTCATAGTTTGAAAAATGTGGGAATAAACATAGATTCATGGGACCCGTTGATTGTGTTTCTTGTTGTACAAAAATTAGACATGATAACACACAAGGAATGGGAAGAGCACGCATACAGCGAGAAGATGGATGACATACCTCAATGGGCTTCCTTACAAACATTTTTGGAATCTAAATTTCGCACACTGGAGTTAGTATCGCCAGAATCAACGAAGGAGAAAACCAATAAACATAGGTCATTCCATGTCGTAACAAATGAAGATAAAACTTTACGTGCCAGCAAGTCTAGCGAGAACACATGTGTCTGCTGCAAAGGTGATCATTACATATAGCACTGTAAAGAATTCGGCAAGTTATCAGTTGAAGATAGACACAAAGCTGCACTAAAGCACAATCTATGTTTCAATTGCCTTATACCTAACCACAATGTATTTCGATGCAGACAACGGACGTCATGCAGAATCTGTAAAAGAAAGCATCACTCCCTCTTACATCAAGATAGAACACAAACAACCGAAGATAAGAATACAACATCTCAGGCATCAGAAAAGTCTCAGACAGAAGATAAACAGGAAACAAAGATTACAGCACACTATTCCAGAGAACAACAGCCGGGTCGACAAGTTCTATTAGCTACTGCACTGGTGGACGTTAAATCAAGTTCCGGAGAGTCACACGTCTTCCGTGCCCTCATTGACCATATGTATAATATATATAATAGGAGGGTATGTATAATAGGAGACATTAGTAAGATGTACCGAATGGTAAGAATGGCTGAAATACATACAAATTTACAATGCATCGGGTGGAGAAACGAAGCTACTGAGACTTTGAGATGTTACAAACTGAACAGAGTGACATTCGGCACAGCAGCAGCACCATACCTAGCCGTCAGAACTCTCATACAACTCGCTGATGATGAAGGTCGCGACTGTCCAGAAGCTGCAGCTGCAATAAAGCATTGTTTTTATATGGATGATCTCATGGCAGGCCACGAAAATGTACAAGGGGCTAAGAATCTGTGTAGGGACATAAAGGATATACTTCAAAAAGGAGGTTTTATAATGCAAAAATGGTCAAGCAATTCAGAAAAGGTATTAAAATATTTACAAGAAGGCAAGGAAAATACTACGGATAAATTAGAAATAAAACTGGATAAAGTAATTAAAATATTAGGTCTAAAATGGGACAGAAAGGGTGATACATTCAAAGTGACGGTTAACTTACCTGAGTTGAGATATCCTGTTACGAAGAGATCCATACTTTCAGATGTGGCACGTTTATTCGACCCGTTCGGGTGGTTGTCGCCTGTAGTTATCACAGCAAAGGTGATGATCCAGAAGTTATGGCTTCGCAATCTCGGTTGGGACGATGAAGTACCTGTTGACCTAGCTGAAGAGTGGAAAAGATATAGAAAGGATTTGACTTACCTGCAAGTTATTGAAGTTCCACGTTGGCTCCACATATCTCCACAAAGTAAACAGATTCAGATACATGGCTTTGCAGATGCTTCAACAACATCATACGCTGCAGTGACGTACGTGAGAGTTGTCGACGAACAGAATGCAGTTCACGTAGTGATGGTAGCTTGTCGCACAAAGGTAGCATCTGTGAAGCAGTTGACTGTCCCTAGACTGGAGCTATGCGCTGCATCGTTATTGGCTGAATTAGTAAAGGATGTCGCTGATGTACTGAAAATACCAATGAACAACATATATGCTTACACCGACTCTATGGTTGTGCTGTCATGGTTACAATCTACACCAACCAGATGGCGCACGTTTGTGGCGAATAGAGTTGCAGATATTCACAGAGTCTTAGATAGCGATAGATGGAGTCACGTACAATCAGCTGAGAACCCCGCAGATATTGCTACTCGAGGAATAACAGCAACTGATTTAACAGGCCTCGAGATGTGGTGGACCGGGCCTGATTGGCTAAAGGAAAGGAAGGTTGACATCTCAAGGTTAGAGGTTCCTGAAACTGATTTAGAAATGAAACTTTCATGCCATGTCAAGACATGTGACGAAGAGACACCTCTGTGGGAACGGTTTTCTACTTTATCAAAAATGAAAAGAGTGTTGGCTTATTGTAGGAGAATAATATACATAAAAAACAAAGTGAAGCTAGAAGACTACCTAACAGTAAACGAAATGGAAGAAATTTTAGAGAAATGTATAAGATATTATCAGAATTTTGCATATGAGAAAGAAATTGATGAAATTAAGAAAAAAGGAAAGGTTGGCGCTAAAAGTTCTCTGATTACATTGGCACCGTTTTTAGATGACAAGAATTTATTGAGAGTCGGAGGCAGACTACACAACGCAGCTTTACCTGAAATATCAAAACACCCAATAATTATACCAAAAGATCTACATATAACTAAACTTATAATTCAAGAAGCACACATAAAGACGTTTCACGGCGGCATGCAATCTATGATGACATACATTAGAAGCAAATATTGGGTCGTAGGCTTGAAGGCAGCCGTAAGAAAATGTACACGACTATGTAGGGTATGCATCATCGACAAGGCGAAGACCAACTATCAAATGATGGGACAGCTACCTGTTGAAAGAGTGAATAAATGCAGAGCCTTCAGTAATAGCGGAGTGGACTATGCAGGGCCTGTACAAATAAGAACGTCCAAGGGTCGAGGTCACCAAGCAACGAAAGGCTATATTTGTTTGTTCGTTTGCATGTCCACAAAAGCTCTGCATTTAGAGGCTGTAACAGACCTTACGGCGCAAGGATTTATCGCAGCTTTTAGAAGGTTCGTCGCCCGAAGAGGACCATGTGCTCACCTGTGGAGCGATAACGGCACCAACTTTGTTGGTGCCGCTAAAGAACTTAAGGAGCTATTCTCAAAGGGCAAAGCTAATATATCAAAAGAAATAGCAGAACTTTTAGCCAATGATGGCACTGTTTGGCATTTTATACCGCCTCGAATGCCAAATTATGGTGGTTTATGGGAAGCGGGCGTGCGATCAGCTAAGCGACATTTAGCTAGAATAAATCAAGGTACGAAGCTTACTTATGAAGAGATGGCTACTCTGTTGTCTCAGGTAGAAGCGAGTCTAAATTCACGCCCACTATGTCAACTTGACGATACTATTGAGACACTCACACCGCTTACACCTGGTCACTTTTTAGTGGGAGAACCTCTTATCAGTGTTCCAGATATAAAATACGAGGAAAAGAATATTAATATACTTACTAGATGGCAAATGGTTCAACGGATGACTCAAGATTTTTGGAAGCGATGGCAGTCGGAATACCTCAACACTATGCAACAAAGGTATAAGTGGCAAACCAATGTTCCATCGCCAAATATTGGAGACGTTGTAATAATAAAGGAAGATGATTTACCGCCTAGTAAATGGCTACTAGGTCGAGTTAAAATTGTCCACCCTGGTTCTGACAATTTGGTTCGTGTAGTTACCGTACAATGCAAGGGAAATCACGAATTAAAGAGACCACTGTCAAAACTGATATTTTTGCCAAAATATATCAATGAAGAGAACAAAACAGAAGGAAATTGAATTTATGTATCATAATAATTTATTTAGTTCGAAGTGTTAATTAGATTGTCAAGTGTTGTACCTACTTATTTACCGTTTATTTTGATCTCACTATGTTTATTATTATATACAGTCCATTGCTCTGATTTTGAATGCTATGTTGTAAAACAGTTTGTTTTGTTGGGCGGAATGTTTACGTCAGTTAAGTTTTTTATATACATATGTAATAGCGAAGTATCGATCGGAAAGTTAGTACCACAATATACTCATTAAAGGCAAGACGTCTTTTTATTTCAAACTATTCAAACAAAGTAAACTGAACCTTATTACGAAGTGAACAGAATTAATATTACGCATTATTTATTTTTGCGATTATTGAAATCAGAACAAATACACTATTTAAATAACACAAACTATCTTGACTCTAACATGATAAATAGTGTTATAAATATCTAAGAGATTTTCAACAACAACTGACACAGGCAGGGTTTTTACGCTCATAAGCGGCGTAAAAAGAGGTTACCAATTTCAACTGATTCAAACATGACACTGTGGCTCAGTTGGTAAGAGCGCTGCCCCGGTTTGGGCAGAGGTCACGGGTTCGAACCCTGCCTGTGTCAGTTGTTTTTGAAAATCTCTTGTATATTTAATAACATTAAATAAGCATAACAATTTTGTGTATATTTACAATAACAATGTAAGCCATAGATATAGAGTGGGGTAGATACTACAAGCCGTCCGTCTGAGCGTGCCCGAATAGTTGGTGCAATGCTCCTACTTGCCACGGACTTGAGTTAGCCACAGAGTACTTTGTTAATATGAGTTAGCTTTCAAACGCGCGTAAAACTTGACAAATAGTGTTGTTGAAGACATAAAAATGCCAAGTCGAGCCATTAACTTTTTAAGAGTTGCGCAAGGTCATGAAATGACTAGCGTGACATCATTGTTGGTAGGGAAAAATGACACGCTCGTTTTCATACTATTTATGCGTTTTCTATTTTTTTTTCATAATATTTATTCGTCATTTTGCTTGCTACAGATATATTCTGAATAACTTCTGTACATACGCATTTTTTTCGTTTTATAAAATATTTTTATTCATTTTTTATGAATGTAAGTAATTTTTAATGTACGTATTGCTTTAATAACGACATTTAATCACTTAAATTCATGAAAAATGAACATAAATACCCAAATACTCTAAAACCAAAAAAATGCACCGGAGTTGCCCTCTAGGTACGCCACTGGGTATCTAGTAGGGATTGCAATCCAGCGGCGTTTTCAATCTAGCTGGATTAACCTGAATCCAGCTGGGTACAGCGCGGATCCAGCAAAATGTGGAACGAAAATAAAAAGACGACATTTTTAAGGCTTTTTTTTATTAATTTGTACTTCTTACGATAATCTATGAAATCTTTCACTCATTTGGTGATATCTGATATCAATTTGCTTTGGTTTCTTAATCATTTGAGATCAAGATCAAAGATATAGAGTTGGCTAGATATTATCAAGCCAACTCTATATCTTTGACGTAAACCAATTTACCGCTGACCATATCTAGATTAGCGCGCAAGAGAATCATATTTTTTTAGAGACACGATCAGTTTCCTGGGAGAAAAAAAATGAAGCCGCAGTACATTATTAGCTAACGATATCGAAAAGAGCTGCATTTGGATCGCTCGCCGCGATTGCTAGTCGAATCACGTAAAAACTACTCAACTTCAGACGTTCCCCAATGATATAGAGCAGGAATTTTGAAATGAAACTGGCTTACTTTACCCCGTTACATCAGAACTAGTTGTGGTACAGGGCGGTACTGTGATTTCTTATTGCCATTATCTCTTAGGTATCTTATTACTCTTAGCACAGAATTCTACTACAGAGCAATTCTTGTAAATAAATATATCGGAAGGGACATTAGTACAGGACGTCAATTGTTAACGAAACGCAAGTGTGAAGTTGGCGCGTTTCACAGAGTCTGGCTTGACGTTTGTACGAATCGATAGGAGGATGACTGCGGTGCAGTGCGGTCACTTGATCATCGGACATCGTGCGGACTACACGTGTCTAGAAACTGTCTAACGATTCGTTATATTCACTCGAGTGCCCACAGCAGTGTCTACAGTAACCAAAACTATGTCGGATCGTGAAGAAGGACACCATTGTTCACATCTCGGCTACCCCGTTTCTGCAACATATATGTATAGTAATTGGTTTATCAGAAACGGCTTTAACGACTTGATTAAAATTTTGGATTTAGATAACGTTCCATTTTCCAAGGTTATCTAAATAGTAAAAAATCTCGAGCGAAGTTTTGTCGCCAACGTACTATTTAATAACTGCATAAAGGACCTTGGTAGTTTTGGGCTTGATATGGTACAGTGATAAAAGCTTAACCAAAAATAAAAATATATTTTAATTGTTCTTTGCCTAATTTATCTTAGAAATTAAGAATTGGAATCAAAAATCGAAATAAATAAGAAATAAAATGATTAAGCCGTTGACATTTTGAAAAAACCAATAAAACAAAAACCTTTGCATGCTGGCTGGCGCGTGCCTCCACAGAATATCATGTCGACAGCAACTAAAACCTTTTCGGGCTGTACTTCATTGGACCTCCACAGAATATCATGTCGACAGCAACTAAAACCTTTGAATTGAGAACTCATTAGTCGGGCTGTACTTCATTGGATCATTCACACCATACTTAACCTCACTGTCACAATTACGAAGATTTCTCTTTAACCCAATTACGTACCAAAACAAATAAAAAATGAATTTAAATACTCTTGAAATACTCGATCACACCAAACTAATTTCATATTTGTACCGACATACACAACCTTTTTTTTTTTTTTTTTTTTTTGAGCATGGGAAATCATCAAATGACCCCTCCCGCTCTGGGCGGAGCGGAAGGGAGTGTCAGACTCTTACTGACTAAAACCCACCCATGTTCCTTCGTTAGCCCTTTTGTCCGGGTCAGCGGTATCCCTTCCGGACAATCCCGCTTTCCCGGCAGGCTTGGGCCCTAGAGGGCCCCCTCTCTGATGCTGACATCTCTTTGAGGCGCGCGTGGAACACGTACGCGCCGTTCGGCACGGGCCTGGTCCTGATCGGACGGTGAGCTACCCATTACTCACCGCCCGCAGGCCCGCGCCTACGGTGGCCGGGAGTCGTCACGCGGCTCCCGACGCCCGGAGCGTCTACCGCGGCGGCTTGGACGGGAGAATCTCTCCCTCTCCCGTCCCGCCGCCTCCTTCACTAGCATGACTGCTTCGCAGAAGGAGGCGACTGCCTCCCACTCCCCCTCGCCCCGGACCATGGCTTGAACCAGGGCCGGGCGCGAGAGGTCGCCGCCGCTGCCGATCGCCTCTACGAGGACACGGCGGTGCTCCGCCCATGCAGGGCAGGCCCCCACCGTGTGCTCCACCGTGTCCTCGGGGCGATCAACGCAGTGATGACACCCGGGCGTTTCCTCCCGCCCGATGATGTGCAGGTACCTCCCGAAACTGACATACACAACCTTAAGCCCAGCGTTCTATGGGCGTCTGCCGTGTCCTTTCGTTAAATCCATATTACGTCACTCACCGCACTCATGGATGTCGATTAATATTGAATGAACCACTATCTTGCAATTACTTAGTGGTTATAGCCTTGTAAGTGCTGTGGTTAGGGATAATATTGTTTATAGTTTTACTCAAGTATTTAATTCGGGTATGTTCGGCTTACAAGTCGTAGGGCAAGAATTCAAAAAAATGGCATTCCCACACATTACACTATAGATTTTTTTTTATCACCACTACTCTTAAAATGACGTCGGAATAAATTGTAAGCAAACCACAGTCATGTTCAAGAACCAAAAAAAGGGCCCGCGTGGTGGTATTATGGCCCCTCTCAAAGAAAAAAGACTTGAGTCTCAGTGTTGTGAATATTACAAGCCTTTACAAGCCGATTACGTATCTGTCTCCTACCAACTTTAAATCCGTGTAGGTACCGACAAAAAGATTTAAGTTTATATATTTCATAGTAGATGTTCTAAAATAACCTACAAGGGGGGGTACGTGATAACTCGTGATAATATGGGTACATATTTGCCAGGCATTTTTCAATAACAGTCTCATAAAACATGATCAATAGTGTTTGCATGAAAATATTATTCTTTTCTTGTTTTTCGTGTACAGAGCGCGGATGTATTGTTTATGGCAGAAATTGTTTATAGGTGAAGTTGTGCTTCGAAATACATAGTAGTTGTTTTGAATTTGAGAGAAATAAAGAAAGGTCATGTGGGTCATGCTCATTTTTACCCAATGGCGGCGGAGCCCAAAAGGAGGGAAATGTTTTTAGTTAGTGTGTATGTTTTTTGTATCTGTGATCCCTCCTACTAGGGGCTTATTGAGTGAATCGATTTAAACAACTAAAATGTCCTTAAATTTGTCTAAAACGCGCCAATGACGCTGTTTGTATGAATTTTGTAAAACTACCATGGCGGATTTAGGCGCTATATTACTGATTCCAACAGGGCGGCATGCGACCATGGCTGTACTCTGGATATTAAAACGTTGATTTATTAAGTTTTCCACAATACTGAATTCCTTAAATATAAGAGTTTTCAAGATTTCAAGTTGTCAGACAGGAATATTCTGTTTACATGCTTTTCAATTCGGATTCAATTCAGTTTTTAATTAGTTATTTTTTATACTCAAAATAACAAGCAGTTAGTAATAACCACCCACGTGGTATTTATTTACCTCATTATGAATTTGTGGGGTTGACACATACAAAAATAGATTTGCTAAACTCATTCCCACGACACCAGCGCAGCGGTATAATAAAGAAACCGGCCAAGTGCGAGTCGTACTCGCGCACCGAGGGTTCCGTATCAGTTTTGGACGTATAAAGTGAAAAAAACCGAACCGCAAAACTAAGTTTGTTTGTGAAAGAATTTTGATGATTTTGAAAAAACTACTAGTTAGGAACATCGTTTTATTTTTGGTGCCATATTTTGGTCAATTCCTATCAACTCTAATTATTTCAGATTTTTCGCCCCGCAAACTTCGGAGATAAGGGGGGGGAATGGTAATTTTTCGTACATTTTTCATCGTATGTCGAAAACTGTGAGACATAAAATAAAATAAAAATATATTTTGAAATGTGCAGATCAAGCCCTTTCATATGATATCGATGGTCAAAGGTTGACAACATGTAACTGCAATGTGTCAAATTTTACAGGAGAGGGAAAAAACTGTATAATTTCAAAGTTAAAAAATAAAAAAATAAAATAAAAAAGGAGTTGGTAGGTAATTGAATTATTTATTGATATACTTTAAAACAATAAAATGGCCACATTATGTCATTTGACCTAGTAACCCCACTTTAAAATTTCGGACCCCCACTCCGGCCACTTTTGCAATGAAAATAAAAATATTTTTGGACTTTTTTCATTTGCAATAAAGTTGAACAAGCATTCTTTATAACTGTTCCAAATTTCAAGTCGATAGCATAAGTAGTTGCTGAAATAAGCAGGTGTGACAGACAGACAGACGAAGTCGCACCATAAGGGTTCCTTTTTTACCATTTTGGTACGGAACCCTAAAAACACCTCTACTTAAATCATTGAATATTTTTTTTGGCGAAACAATTAGTAAATTTGACAATTACTGGAATGTTTACGTTGGAAGCCTCCGCACTGTGACAGTCTTTATCCCGGCTAATAAGCCCGACCATCAATGGCCCGGTGATTTATGTTCCTCTAAAGGTTTTCATTAAATCCAATATTAATCTACCCTGGTATAAAGAGGGGGGCGTGGACGGTTTTTGTATAAGGACTTATTGTTATTAGGAGATATGTAGGTGTCTTTACGACCAGTCTGTGGTGGGGATTTTCGGTGTTTTTGTTGGTTTGTTTTATTTACCAAATTGGTTGAACACCTACTTTATACTTGATGAGAATTGTTAAAGTCACCTTGCCAATGCATAGCCAACTTTAGAGACGGATAAATAAAATGTAATAATTTAAAATAGGTAAATTAAGTGATTGGGGCGGTGTAGCTTGAATATTTTGTGCTGAGCTCACGCAACGCGAAATACGTCTACTTAGCAATCCGACTCGCCCATCATGGAGCACGCTGTCCCGAATTATAACGAAAATATGAATAATTGAAAATCACAGATAGGATTATAGATAATAAAATAGTCTGTTTATACAAAAAAACCCCATGAAAATATCTTAAGTAGTTTGAAAGTTATTTCGTTTAATATGTTCTGGGTAGACAGTACTTCATGAATTTATTTCATAAAGTACAGTTAAATATTCACAGATAGACTTGATGTATAATTATACGTTCTAGTTTAACATAACTTACCTACTAAATAAAGGCGCAATTACCTACAGATTTGAAAGCCAATAAAATCATGAGTATATGTGCCTTAAAACAGATTCTGAACAAAAATAGTCTTGTGAATCTTGTCTAAAGACCACATAGCAATTAGCAAGTAATTATTTGAGCAAAATCTGGTTAGTTCCCTCATAATGAAATAGTGTTCGAGCTGTGATTACATGATTATTATGCACACCAATATAGACTCTATATGAAGAGGTTAAGGTTTAAGGTTGTAGTTTATACAAATTGAATATCAGTAAAGATATTGCCGATGTATGTGTAATTGGGGTCAATGTTCTCCACATATTCATGTTTGTTATTTTGTTCATAATATAATATACTGAAACGTTAGCTTGTAGAGTTTTCTCTGGTCAAAGAATAGCAAAATATAAGATCTCTGTTGTGCATACTGAGGTACCTTAAATTGTACTAACTTTATAAACCAACTTCAAAACTTTCAACCGACTTCAAACCAAGCCAAATTATGCTCAAGCAGGATTTTTTTTAAATATTTTTTTATTTACTTTCATTTCGCTAATCCATGCAAAAATCTAGAAAAATTTAAAAATCTATATTTATATTTCACAATGTTTTCTTCTAAAACAGGTAAGTCTTAGTTCAGTTAAGTTAGTTGGCACGTTCGAGCAAGGAACAAGCGATGACAGTTCGGTCACCCTCGAGTTACGTGAAGTTACCTGTATCGCTTACAACTTGGCTGGCTGTATGACTTGGCTTCATGCAACTTGCATGCAGTGTCACCATGTGTAAATTGAAAATTACCGTGTTACAAGGGTAAAAATACGGTGTTTCTAGACATAATTACGGTGCATCAGCTAAAAGTTACCGTGTAATTTTTCAAAGAAAAACAACATTAAGAACCAAATCAAGTCCGAAAATAATTTATTTATGTAATGAAAATTAAAAAAAAAACCTGTGAAACATGCAATATGTAACCTAATTATTATCCTGAATCTTGAAATTTTAAACCGAAAAATCTCTACAACTTTAAAATTACGATTAGTTGAGATAGACGTTTAGATATTCAGGGATTCCCGGCAACCAAGAGTAGCTCCGTTGACTGAGATTCGTTTTAACGTTTTACCGAGTAAAAAATTATGAAATATTCAGAACGTAATTTATAATGGTAATACGGTGACATAATGACTGACACGGTCAGGGTAATACCTTTTTACCATGACGGTAGCATGCATAGCATAATCGGCCTATAATGTTCCCACTGCTGGGACACAGGCCTTCTCTGTGAGAGGGAGTGGGCCGTAGTCCACCACGCGGGCCCAGTGCGGGTTGGTGGACATCACATGTCTTCGAATTTTTGGTTCTAGGACATGCCAGTTTCCTCACGATGTTTTCCTTCACCGTAAAAGCAAGTGATAATTAATTTCTAATACGCACATGACTTCGAAAAGTCAGCGGTGCGTGCCTCGGGATCGAACTCGAACCATTCGCCGTGGGAGGCACATGGTTAATCCACTAGGCTATCACTGCACTCAAACTGACCAGACCAGACTACGGTGCATCTACGGTTATTACCGTGTACATGGAGACACTGCTTGCATGTGCCTTTTCTATCTACACTATTACAAAACTGTAAAAAAGCCGTACTGTACATTGGTGATATTCTTAAAATAAATATTTTGGGCATGGTTACGTCCCAGTACCTACCCTATCCCGACTGGATAGGGTACTGGAACGTAATTATGCCCAAAAATCTTTTTTTTTTGGAATTTATGTCCTTTTGTCTGTTTGTGCGCGCACCACACAAGAAGTAGGGAACTGATTCTGATGTGGTCTTCACAGTTTGGTAATTGGTAGCTTGATTCAAATTGACACTATGCCCGAACTCGGGGATAAAACCCAGAAATCGCTCAACAGTTTACTTGAAAAATTTTGACGATGGTTTAGTAACTAGAGCATAGTCAAAAACTAGACTCTAGTTAGACCAACATCAAAAATATTGCTAAATATAAACGAAAATTACCTCGAGAATTTCCGCTAGTTTTTTCAATATGGGGTACATTAATACGTAATTAACACACATAATTTGGTGGTAAACCAACGTCACGGGAACCGTTACTTGTTTAATTAACCGCAACCCTTGAACGCGGTAATTAATTCGTAACACCACCCGTTACTACGCTTGTCACATAAATTCCTCAAAGCTAACATAATATCATACCCTTGTAGGGCGACCATCAATCATCAAGGAATACGAGAACATTTTGTTAAACATGTTCGTTTTTGTTTATTAAGGTTTTAATTTTTACTTTAGGCTAGTGCTCCATCGTAGACCGCATCATCGCTTAACATCAGGCGAGATGGCGGTCAAACGCAAACCTATTAATGAATAAAAAAAAATCGCTTGTTTATCTCAGTCGAACTTCGCGTCGCAATCGCCATACCGGTGCGGCCGCGGCCTTAGAGCTACAGAATAAGGGCTCCGGTGTAATCGAAACTAGTCGGGAGTAACCGGGGTAACCTGCATGGTCCTTGCATAGTTTCATTTTAATTTGTCTAGACTTTAAAAGAGACTGACCTTTGAGTTTGTTTCGGTGTTTCTTCTCAAAGGTAGTCAGATAGGAAACACCGACCTCATCCAGCTTAAAAATCAAAACAATTCTTGACGTGTAAAAGTGTTACCTGTAACCTATTTACAGAATAAAATATCATTTCATTTCATTTAGTCCCCGAAACAAACACGTAAAGATACCTTTACGTAAGAGTGTTTAATAAGATAAGAGAAGTTTAACATGGCTTTGACATGTTTCAAATTCACAAAAATATGGATTTATAACGTAAGAGAGAAATTATTTAATAATTAAGCGTAAAGGAATTTGTTCCGTGTCCGTTTTCTTGTTTAACTGCGGAACTTCAGAGAGTATCGTTCATGTCACTCGAACCGATATTGAGCTTCAGTTTGTTTTTATTTTTAGCGCTAGAAAAAGTTTTTTCAGAGGGACAGTTTAAATATTTGTTAGTTAAAAATTCAGTAGAAGCGTTTTATAAATCAAAGAGTATTTGTGTGTTGTGTGTGTGTTCAAATAGTTTTTTACAGGTCTTTGTTGCATGTAGAATGGACCGTTTTAGTTGGTAACGTCGACTTGCTGTAAATATTACTGTGAGGCAAATTGAATAAGGACGCCAACTTGAAACTTCATATTGTAGATCAAGCATTTTAATTATAAAAGCAACATCATCGTAACATAATAACAGTGCAGAGCAGCAGAGAGCAGTTTCTTCAGTTTTCAAGTGAACATTACAGCATTGTTTTCCTAAACTCTTATAAATCTTGACAGTTTAAAAAAAAGTGTGCGGTTAGGAACAATAATCTACATATTCGTATGAATTATTTACAAGGTAAAATTAGGCGTGTTACTCGTATTTTTTTATCCCGTGACTGTCTTCGGGAGCTCTGACGTCTCGACGGGTACTGGTCGAAGACCGCGAGCGCAATTGCTGTGAGTTTTAAATTTATAGAGAGGGTGTAACCCTTTTTTAATTACGTGATGATTTCTCCCAGTCAACTCCCATCGCAAGCCACGTTAAGGAACTTCGTTTCATTAAATCGCTCTCGATAGACAAAGATTGATACCGTATAGATACATTGCTGTTCTATTTTTATAGTTTCCAGCACGAAAAAAAACCTTAGCGTCCATAAAACGCAGTTTTTACGACACTCTTGTCAAACATCCAATATTCCGATATTCCTGCATAGACTATGCATTTTATTTTTTTAGTGATGTATTAAGGCGACGGTAAATGGTAACGGTACGGCCGTTACCTAATCTCAAGTTTTAAATCTCTTATTTCGCCGTCAAATAATGCAGGTTAGCTGTGCAATTTTTTTATGTTAAACTAGAACATATGTATATCAATCGTACCTGTGAATATTTAACTATTGTAGTAAAATATTTAATGAAATAAATTAATGAATTACTGTCTACCCAAAACATAAAAACATAATTACTTTCAAATCGCTTAAGATATTTTCATGATTTGTTTTGTGTGAAAAGACTATGTTACTACCTATAATATTGCCTATTACTTTTTTTTTTTTTTATATTTTAGATGCTAAAAAGTAATAATACGTCTAATTCGCCACAGCGCGCTACTTGATAGGCGAGTCGTATTGCTCGGTGGACGTATGTCGCGTTGCTTGCGCTCAGCGCAGAACACTCAAGCTATACCACCTAAATCACTCAAGGCCGTTGGCAGTTATCTGCGCCTTAAGCCTTCGGCTTCGATGCAAGGTGACTCGCTATCGTTTGATGTTTTATATACCTACCAATATAGCAAGCGGAATAAAAATATGTTAAACTGAAAATGTCTGCAATATGCCCCCTTCCTTATTAAAGATGATTAAATTAAACAGCTCTTATGGCAATAATTGTCATCTATAATTTATAATTTCTGTGGAGAACGTTGTTGGTTGCACATTTTTATAACCTTTGTATAACCACGCCGTGCACGACACGCAACGGATACGGTATAAGGCACTCGATGCGGGTGGTACCGATAGTGGATGCAGTGCTATATGAAGTCATACAAAGCAAACCAAAATCCGTTGCGTGCCGTGCGCGCGCTGCGGCCGGGCCAGACCAGTGAACGTTCACCTTCTCCAAATTTCAAATCTAGGTCCACTAGTTTAGGCTGTACGTTGTCTGTCAGTCAGTAAGTCAGTCACGGTACTGTATTATAGGTAAAGAAGATAAATAAGTAGTCCTGATCCCCAACAAAAATAATAGGTCCATCTGGTCCTTATCTACATAATATAGTACATGTCTTGTGTCCTTGATGTGTAGAACAGAATTATAATTAATGTTGGCACATTACTTGAAAGGTCAAGACTTCGTTATGTCGTAACATTTGGACTGCGGTTGCGAACGCAAACAAAGTTCCTAGAATTACTAACAGTACATAATATGTTATTAAGATATATGCTTCCTAACATGTAGTTTAATACCTATTTATTATAAATTAGAATTTGCAAGTGAAACTGGACCTTTCGACCAGAAATGAGACTATATGTTACTGTATGCCATTTCTCCTATAAGTTTTATGTATAACTTACGGCCCGGAAACTTAACTCGCCCAATAAGTGAGTGATATTCCGTGAAGAATTTGTAAGTGAAAGAGAACCTTTCGACCAGAAATGAGACTATATGTTACTGTATGCCATTTCTCCTATAAGTTTTATGTATAACTTACGGCCCGGAAACTTAACTCGCCCAATAAGTGAGTGATATTCCGTGAAAATACAACTAAATTGCCAACGGTAAGATTTCTTTGCCATTTCATATTATACCTATCTAGATACTCATTTTCTTTATCTATTTTCTTACAAAGTAGTTTATTAAGAATCTGTTCAGTCTACAGAATAAACATCAAAGACCTGTAGATATTTTGATCTTTGACCGTAACACATTTTCTTAGGAATGTTTCTCTCAGGTATAACTAATATAAAAAGTAGGTAATTATACAATACAAATCTGTATCCGTACAAATATTAAACAACAAAAACATAATAAATTATTCCTCACATTTATTTTGAAACGTTGAAAGTTCTGTCTGAAAATGCGACATACGACACAAAATCTCTTTGACATACATTTTCTGGCTAACCTAGTTAACATAATCCGCGCCAAACTTGCTAATACGTTTAACTTAGCTAATTAAGTGGGTTTTTAGGCTGTATTTTAACGGAATAGAGTCTAAAATAGATTTATATGTTATTTTTGGTGTAACAAAACAAGTTTGTCAACTGAAATTTGACGTTTGGAGACAGTTATGACAGACGTGTCAGCGGCTACGGCGGAATTTAGTTAAGATGTTGATTTTGTTAAGGTTTAGTAAAAGTTTTCAGATTTTTGCTAGAATTCACGTTCGTATGTAAATCCTTTGACGGTTATATTTACATAAGTTGTAAGCGTGGAAGCGTGCAGGTTTCTTTGAAACGGTGCAGAGATATCCTGAGATATGTGGATATATCTAAAAATGCTAAAGGTTGAATTTATTACACTCTGTAGTTTTAGCCTTAGAACGATTCAAATAACAAATTCTTTAAGAGATATTTTTCTTTATTGTTTCTTTGTTTAAGTAAAGTTTCGTCTCTATTGAATTATACCTACTCTGAAAGTTCAAAGACAACTTGGCCGACTAATTATATTTCCTGTCTTAGTAAGTAATTTCCACCTTTAAAAGTTTTTTTTTGTGTATAGCAGCATTCGTTTATCTAGTTCATGATAGACTTCAAATGATAGAATTCAACTATAATCAAGTTAACTATGGCAACACTTACATGGGATAATGTCTTAAGTTTTCATGACCACGAACGCTGCAAAGTGTTCGAAACGTCAGTAATTACGCAATTTAATCCGTTTAAACTTGTTTATTATAATTACATGGGATTTAACATAACCTGCCCGTACAATCTACAAAATAATCCCTTTACTACTGAAATAAAGAAATAACTGAAAAAGTATTTTTTTGTTAAACAACAATGTTTATTGGCCACCTTCAACTGTTTTCTTAGCGACTGTCCTCCTCACTTATAGATGATGATTAAATTAAACAGCTCTTATGTCAATTGTCATCCCTATTAATTATACATACAATTATACATCATACAAATTACAAGGATAGTTGTATATTTAATCAGTGGTTAAATTTAAGAGGCGTCTTTAAGGGAGTGTACGTACATGCGCGAACGTCTCGGTGAGTCAACTTTAACCCGACCAAGTTAGCTCGTGTGGATTGTATAATACATCTTTACCTAACCCTCTGGGAAATATACGCGATATGTTATGGCACAGTGTTGGCCCCAGGAATTATTTGGGAGGGGGCAGCCTCATCCAGGCATGATTTTTGGGGAAGAGATAAAAATCTTATGCTTATAAAATTAATTACCGTACGTTAGTCTCGCAGAAACACGAAAATATCTCGACTGATTTGACAGTTTTGTTTTGTTCGCTTCAATATTGGGGTGCTTTGGAATAAAAAAAAATATTTAAAAAAATAAAATTTGTATTTTGGGCAGGACAACGTCTGCCGAGTTCGGTAAAATTTCGGAAGGTTACCCCCTCCCCCCCCTGCATTTTTATGGTAATAATAATATATACATACCATACATTTCCTTATCTGATAAAATAAACTCGGACCTACTTTATTTTATTGTTGTTCTACGAATAAAACAAAACACGCTCAAGATTTTATCTTTTACGACGACGTGTAAAACGTACCTACTAAAGAACTTTAGGCGACGTGAATACAACGGCATCTAGTTAATTATACACTTATTCCTATGCTCTTTGCGTTTAGGGAGGAAAACTCTATGCGACAGGATAGCTAAAAGCGTTGTGCTAGTGACAGTTTGTTAGCAGTTACCGTTTACCCCGGTTCACTGCGTTAGTGCAAAATATAGAATGTATTAACTGCATATTGGGACAATATTAACGGTTTTGTGCAGGTTATATTCGCTGTTTGCTACGTAAAACGCTACTGGTAGAGATTGGCAGCCATGTTTTTAGTAATGACATAAGTTTTTTTTTTAAATACAAGATTTCACATGTCAAAATTTGACGGGATAATAAAACAAAATCTACTTTTCAAAAGTCACTGCCAGGAGGCGGTACCGATTTGTGCTGCGGACTGTCACAAGGTTATGTAAAGAGTATTGTTTAACTGTCCAGCACGATTAAGTAAGAAGTATGAAATAAAGAAAACTAAACATTACTGCTATTACCGCCTTATTTGAAAGTAACTTAACCTCAAAACATTTAGTAGGTAAATTCTAAATAAATACAAATTGCAGGTATCCATCAAAAATATAGGAATACAGAAAGAGCATTTAATTCTCCACCAAATACACTAGGTTTGGTCGTAACACAATGACTCTGAGTTTGGTACGGTGCGCCATAAATTGGCTGGCATTGTTTTAGTTTTTTTTGTCTTTTCCCTGAGATTTAAAACTGTCTGTTCACAAGGAACGTGGCAATAATATGTTATGTTAATTGGTACCGGCAAGTCTTCCCCTTAATACCCCACTTTATTTTCTTCAGTTATCTGGCCTATGCCTTAACGACCGACATCACTTAGCTGGGACGGACTTAACGTATTTTTGAGGCCAAGGAGGTTGAATAGTCATTATGGAGAGGGAAAACAATCATTTATACTGGAAAAGCCGGATTGTTCATATCTATTGGAATGAGAAGAAAATTGTGTAGGATTTATGTCACGCACACATACACACAACACGGTTTATTTTTAAAAGTTTGTTTTATTTTTTTTTAAACGACTCCAAAACGGAAGAAGTTTTTAATTCAACTGTATTTTTTTTATTCGTTTAATATTTAGAAAGGACACTGGCAGACACCCATAGAACGCTGGGCTTCAGATTGTGTATGTCGGTACAGATATGAAATTAGTTTGGTGTGATCGAGTATTTCAAGAGTATTTAAATTTATTTTTTATTTGTTTTTGTGCGTAATTGGGTTAAAGAGAAATCTTCGTATTTGTGACAGTGAGGTTAAGTATGGTGTGAATGATCCAATAAAGTACAGCCCGACTAATGAGTTCTCAATTCAAAGGTTTTAGTTGCTGTCAACATGATATTCTGTGGAGGTCCAATGAAGTACAGCCCGACTAATGAGTTCTCAATTTAAAGGTTTTAACGATATTCTGTGGAGGCACGCGCCAGCCAGCATGCACCCGTTTTTGTTTTATTGGTTTTTTCAAAATGTCAACGGCATAATCATTTTATTTATTATTTATTTCAATTTTTGATTTCAATTCTTAATCTCTAAGATAAATATTAGGCAAAGAACAATTAAAATATATTTTTATTTTTGGTTAAGCTTTTATTACTGTACGAGATCAAGCCCAAAACTGCCAAAGTCCTTTTATTAAGGTGTCTCTTAGGGTTAGTGAAAACGGGCATTGGTGTCCTAAGTTGATAAAGAAAAGAACGAAGAAGGTTTTTTACCGTGACTATAAAATTTAATCAAATTAGGTTATCAAAGTCTGCTACTAGCCATAAGCTTCTCAAAAGATACGCCACAAAGCTCGCTTCTTCTACATAACTCGGCTAAAATTGATAAACGTACAGACAAGAACACTGTTATCAGTCCGTTTATCTTATAGTAAAACAACCCTTTTCCTCAGCTTTAGGGCTAAAAGAAAGATAAGCAGCTGCTATATCTTTTTTACTCAGATCGACGTTAAAGGAAAAATATGCTAATTTTTTTTGTGTCGTAATCTTCCATGTTTTACAACCCAGTAGATAGCTTTAAGGATTAAAAAAAAACTCGACGAATGCACAATCTCCCCGTTTTTAGGGTTCCGTACCAAAATGGTAAAAAAGGAACCCTTATGGTGCGACTTCGTCTGTCTGTCTGTCTGTCTGTCACACCTGCTTATTTCAGCAACTACTAAAGCTATCGACTTGAAATTTGGAACAGTTATAAAAGATGCTTGTCCAACTTTATTGCAAATGAAAAATGTCAAAAAATATTTTTATTTTCATTGCAAAAGGGGCCGGAGTGGGGGTCTGAAATTTTAAAGTGGGGTTACTCGGTCAAGTGACATATCTATGAAAGGGCTTGATTTTCACATTTCAAATTATATTTTTATTTAATTTTATGCCTCACAGTTTTCGACTTATGATGAAAAATGATTGAAAAAATACAATCACCCTTATCTCCGAAGTTTGCGGAGCGAAAAATCTGAAATAATTAGAGTTGATAGGAATTGACCCAAATATTGCACCAAAAATAAAACGACGTTCCTAACTATTATAGTTTTTTCAAAATCATCAAAATTCCTTGACAAACAAGCTTAGTTATGCGGTCCGGATTTTTTCACTTTATACGTCCAAAATTGATACGGAACCCTCGGTGCGCGAGTACGACTCGCACTTGGCCGGTTTTTTGTTGAAATTGTTTAAAAAGAAGTAGTGGATTGAGTGGAGTGGACGTGATATCCTAGGTAGGGTAAATAGTTATTATTTTTCTTTAAACCGTAGTCAACTTGATAAAAATATTTTATGAATTTGGTTTTGCGCAAATAAAGCAATGAAACTTTGTTCAACGAAGTAATTGTGTGAAAAAGTATTTATTTTATTTTATAGGGTAGTAAATAAATAAGCAGATGTGTGTGGACATCCGTAATACCTGAAGCATTGTAGATGCATTGTCTTGTAGAGATACCTATTATAGTCGAAGTCTAGTGCCTGCCTCTAATTACAATTGCACTTATACCCTTCAAACAAAACAGTCGTGGGTTGTAACGCGTAACTAGTTAAAACTGCTTATTCTTGTAAAACTAGTTATTTCTGTACAGAGCGTTGATTAATAATTATAATATAATAAATTATAAAATTGTAAAAAAGCCGTGTCTGTACATTGAAGATATTCCAGGAAAAACAGACGGGATAGGGTACTGGGACGTAACCATACCCAAAAATATTTTTTTTAGAATATTTGTCTGTTTGTCTGTTTGTGCGTTCATCACGCAAAAAGTACTGTACGGATTTTGATGTGGTTTTCACAATTCGATAGCTTAGGGTTTAACTTAAAATCTAAGCTACGTTTCATCTGATTCCGCTGAAAAAAACCATAGATACAGCTTGACCTCTTGGTAGTACTAGCCAACCTACACTACGGAGGTCATTTAAACTGGTTAGATATTATAATATATTTGTGTTAAGAATTCGTACACTTTTTTTCGTAAGTTTTTTTATCCTTAGCATGAAATGTTTGGTTTCCAGTAGGTATACCTATTTCCTTTTATGTGTACCTACAACAAAACAAAGTTTTTCTTCGACTTTGTTTCTTCTCCCTGGCTGCAAGCTGGCAGGGTAAATAAAAAAACCTTAACTAGTTACAACATGAAATTGGAGCAGTAAATATACATTATAGAGCCTTTTCGGAATAAACGTGAAATAACTCTGAACCTGCCAACCGATCTTACCTTAAAATATTGGTATTTTCAGAACTTTAAGTCAAGAAACAGTCTCTAGTTGTAATATTGATATTTAGATGCATCTACTGAAAAACCAACCATAATATAGCCCGTCACTTTTGTAAATAATTTTAATAACACACTCGTCAGCAATGAATCTGGGTAGGCCAAAACAAATGTTTATCTACGAAACTTGTGTGTAAGTATATCAGCAATAAAAAATAAAAACTTCCTAAGGGCCTTTTCATTGTCATGCGTGCGTGCCAGGCACGCATGCGTGCTGCCCGCAACCTATCGTATCATACATGTTTTTATTGTCATACGAGCCACACGCACGCGGGCACATACAAAATAATCTGATCAGCGTGCGGCCCGCAACAAGCATGCGTGCCTGGCCCGCACGCGGGCGCAAACATGTATGAAACACGTATGAAAAGGCCCTAAAAGTAGCTAGTATGTACTTCTATATTTTGATTTATCGATACAGTGAATTCACACAGATTGCTATTAAAATAAGCTAGTAGGTATAGTTTCGGAGATATTAAGATTTTTGTGATTGATTCGTATTCTTTACTCCTAAGTGTATCAACCCCAGTATCAAAACAAAATAATCCTAGAATTCACTAAAATTTCTTATTCATATAATTCCCGAACATCGACCAACTCAAAGGCCCTGTAAGATCTATAAATTGGTTGAAGAATAGAATCGCACCGCCGCTTATCACGGGTTCTATTATAAATAAGACGTATTTACCTGTATCTGGGGAAAACTTAGCTGTGGGGAACCCGTTTAGGGCATAATGTGTATTGGTTATATCCCCCACTAGAGAGAAATAAAATACAAAATTGATTCCGGAACTTTCTTCGGCGAAATTCAACGGTGAAAGGATTTGTAGAGAGAGAATTTTCTAGAATATTTTGTAAGAAGAAATGTCAAAGCTTAGGGCCAACTATTGCCGTATAGAAATAATATAGACCTGTTATTGTCCAGAAGCTTCTCGAAGAAATGAGAATTGCTCACCACCCTTGCTCAAATGTCTATTGCGTGATAGCAGACGAGAGCTATTATTACCTTCTATTATTCGATTATTTTTCAATATTTCTTTAGCGATTTTTTTTTCACAATAAAATTAAATGCAGCAGTCCGACACCAATAGTCTAAATTGAAAGACAATTTAGACTATTGGTGTCGGACTGCTGCCGTGCGGGTGTCGCATTGCGCTCTGTCAGTTGTTTTTTTTTCATACAGTTGACACGTCGAGAGAGCCGTCCAACTGTCGTGCGGCAGTCGTGCGGACGTCGCACGACAACCGCACGGCAGCAATCCGACACCAATCATCTAAATTGAAAGAACCCTACTAAGTGGCAATGAATATAAACTTAAAGAGTACATAATACGATATTGAGGTTACATTGGTATTTGGCCAAGTTTCTAACCTACAATTATGTGCTTGATGCAAATATTTGCCTTCGGGATATTACGAAATTATCCAGTGGCTTTAAGGTATGCGTCGACCGGCTCACAATGCACGCACAGCACGAAACAGATTAAACGGAAATGCAGGTTACATGCATGTAGTGCTATAGCCTCCTATAGCACTACGTCCACTGTCAGTGCCGCCCCCACGTTCATGCTCATACAAAGCATACAAAGCAAAATACGTTGTGGGTCGTGCGAGTGTTGTGCCCGACGACAGTCGACGGGTCACGGGTACCTTTTATACAGCTATTTATAGCATTCCACCCCCACTGATTAGCTCGCTAAGATTATTGAAAAATAATAAAAAACGTAGACTTATTTTATTTCCTTTGAAGAGTATGTTTACAAAGTTGCTTCGTCGTTATTTATCATTTATAAAAAAATATGTATCCTCATACAAACTTTGTCACACCACAGATAATATGATACTACAACACGTATACAGATGCCTCATCTCATACAAAGAAATGTGACCGCTGTTACGCGGGCTATCTTCGGGCTATACATTTTTTGTGCTAAAAGGATTTTCAATTTGAACATACCTATATTTTTCGTGGTCTATTTTTTCCTGTTCTCAATTTTACACAAAGTTCAATAACAAATGGACACATCTAACGCCATCTATAAGGGAGAGTTATTTGAAAAAAAAAATTCTTTGTTCCTGATGAGACCCGTGGGCATACTAATTTCAAAAATTCTATCCTTATTGCAACTCTAACCCTACTCAAGGAATATTTTCATGTTTCAATTCTCTTGGTCCGTCAGTTTCAGTTTCGTCAGTCTTGACGTTGATGGATCAGTCAGTCAGGACATGTAATTTTATATGTTTAACAGTGGCGAAGAGTCAATTTTTGTAAAAGGTAAGCCGAGCAAACCTTGCTTACCTATGGCAAGCGTGACGCATGCAGTCCAGTAGGTAAGTCTATAGCTATGGTTGGCTTACTGGCTTAAAATTCTTGTAGTATAAACCGTTTTCGATCTACTTTTTCTATGGCATTATCTAATTTGGCAATAGTAAACAGTACTGACTGCCATTACTCAATGGGAAGCCGGTAGGAATCAAACTGTATGGAGACTTCGCCACTGGTCAAGATATCTATCTAGACTACACGAGTAAACTACCTACCTAAGTACCTACTATTTCTTCCATCAAGTTTCTCCCCGAAACTTCGGAACACGGACCCTTGACCTTGCTTGTTAACACATAGCTAAGTACATAAGTAAGTATCGTTACAGGGCGGGTAACAGGAAAATTAATAATGCAGTCAGCATAGCTTATCTTGTTACGAGTGATACATGTTTGTGTTTAATTATTAAGTTAATAAATTAAACGGATCTTCGGATGAGGAAACGTGTTTTAAGTAAATTACTGGGGCCCGTGGCTAACAACTGCGCTGATTGATCTATTTAAGAGGTTAATCTTTTTATGTTTTCTTCCTCATTGTGAAAAACTTTGTTAACATACCTACACATTATTAGTTTGTCATTCAACAAATTTAGGAAAGAATTGGTTCAGATTCTTTCGGTATAAATTGTCAACCTTGCATTGTTGCTTGCTTTTTGTTCTCTTTTTAATCTGTTTCTGAAATTGTTGTTTAATTTCTATTTTGCGTGCTCTCTCATTTATAATTGGTAATCAGTGGAAACGTCTTTAATTGTACATTTAACCATATACCTAAGCGATACTGTTTATTTTCCCAAATAAATAAAATAAAATAGAAATGAGAGAATAGGAAATACTCTTTGGAAACCCTTGTTCTAGACAAATTGTGGCGCTGTAGCGCCATGGGTTATCTGATGGCGATGTAACGCTGTGGGCTATTCGACACAAAGGACCATTGTTTCACCCCTGGCTTTCGTTAAAGGTGACTAAAGGTGCATACGAATGACTCAACTCGTCCGGATCAGCTTTACTAATCGGGTTAATTTGGGTTGACATCCGATCAGTAGTGCTGGTCCGGGCGAATCTCAACAATTGGCACGTGAATAGGTAAGTTGGGCTAATATAAACGTGCTAATCTGTCAGGACTCGCCCGAATCGACCCTACAGATCCGGTGCCAAGTTGGGTCGTTTGTACGCACCTCAGATCATAGAAACAAGGAGACATGTCATCATAGCAAATTAGTACTCAACAACTGATGCCACTTTTAGTACATTTTTCGACACAATTACGCGCATAATTAAGCGCTCCTTATGAATAAAAAGATCTCCCACGCATTGAACATTCCGCATACCCTCAATCTAACACTGTTAATCGTCACTCAACACTAGCACTAAACTAAAACACTGTATTTATACCATCGATCGTGTTCGGTTCGTCGCCAGCGCGTACGTTTTTAATATGAGCAATTTGCTCATGATCAGGCATCAAGCTCGATAGCGCCTTGGCACATCTCCTTGTTTCTATGATCTGAGGTACGCACCTACCTGTGCCCGTGCCAATCTGTTGTGTCTCGCTTAGATTGGCTCTACAAATCAGCCTGGCTATTCTGTACCGACACGCGCGTGATATCACCGCGAGCACTACCAATTTGTGTGCGAACGTTCGAAGGAGAATCTTCACCGTGACATTCTGTACCGACACGCGAGAACTGCCAAGGGCAGTTCTCGCGTGTCGGTACATAATAAACAGGCAGGTGTCAAGTTCATTCGTATGCACCTTTAAAGAAACCTACTTTCAAAAGAATTAGATAGCAGCAGTGTCTTCTTGTGTAATCTTCACTTGTTTCCATTTGACCTTTGTTTGGGAAGACACATAATCAAAAGTACGGTTTCCAAATTTAAATCAAACCTAAATGCTTTCCAAGCGAAATCGATAAATTTCTATTAAACGCTTCTCGATTTTTCAAATCAAATTGCTGTTAATTAACAATTACTTCCGATAGCCCCACAAAGGAACCTTTAATGTTGATTTCAAAGATCGAGATCCTCTTGGATCTTTCGTAAAAGATAATTGGACACTGCGGACAAAGAAACATGCCATGTCATTAGAAGATAAAAAGGTATCGGATCACAAATGGAGTTGAAACTCTTGAAATTATCCGTATAAACAATATAATTATTGTTAAAATATTAGCAAAATTGCTTTAGGACGCTAGATGGCGCTACGTGTATGTCACGCGGACGAAGTCGCGGGAAAAGTGCTAGTCACCTAATAACAAAATACAAAATAGCTGGAATATTCCGCGTACGAAATAATTTTATATGGTCTTTAATATTCCATTGTCATTTCTCGTATTTTTACTGTTCCGTGCTTCAAAAGGAAGGAACCCTTAAAGGATCACTTCGTTTTCTGTCTGTTCATCTGGAAAGACCCTTTCTCTCAGGAACGCGCAGAGGTATAAAGTTGAAATTTATATAAAATACTAACGTCCTGTAAAAAAAACAAGCTTCTAACAACGCAATAAAAAACACGGTCATTTATGCCGCACATTTGACACTCGCAAATTAATAAAAAACAAATAACAATATTAGGGTACTTCACGTTGATATAGTGACAAGAAGCAAAGTCTCACAACACAAGTAAAGGAAAAATCCGAACATCGTTAATTTGTAGATAAATCACATAAAAGTAATTTTTTGCGACTACAAACTTTTATTTTGTACGGAACTCTCAGGGCGCGAGTAGGTACTTACTACGCACATTAGTCCGGTTCTTTTATATAATATTACATGACGTATTGACTACAAGGCCCTATTTTATACCCTTTTACCTACTTAGGTCTTTTCTCGTAAGCTCTAGTAAAAAAAGGAAATATACTAGCTCAATTCGACCTCGTATTTTGACGTCAGAGTTTGATCCAGATTGTAGTACCTAGTCTTAATTATTTAGGGTAAACTTTACGCTCGACCAACCGTATTATTTTTATGATGTTTATCATTGGCTTGGCTTGTTTGGTCTAATAACGAGTCATTTACATATAACTTGAAAGTGTTATAACAATATTATTTAATGAGTCAACTGTTTGTTTTATTAGATTTCTGATTATTTACGAATTACTCGGCCAGCATGATGCTTTGGCTCACTTCCTTTTAAACAGAGGAGGCCTGAGTCCTTATTTCAGTTTCAGCCTCAATCCCATTTCAAACCACATTCCATTAATATTTAAGTACAGTGTAATCACCAATCCGTTTGTAAATGCGGCGATTAAGGTACTATTTCCTACGACAGTACATATTGTGTCCAGCAACCGTCGTTTAGAAGCTGATACGATATTTTGTAATTTTCACGACTCATCAGAAGGATGTGGCCCGGTATCTTGTCTGCGGGTAATGACCTAATAGATTCCCATTCGAGCCCACGACCCTTCGATCAGCAGTCAACCCTTAAGGCTGTTGTCGTTTTAAATTACGAGTATTATCACAAACGACAGCAATTTCGGTATACTAACCGGCTGAACGAGGGTGAGTATCATAGGTGTCATAAATATTTGGTTCTTGAAACATCACAAAGGGCACGTGAAATTAGGGTTGGTGACAGCAAGAATACAAAACCACAAAATAGAAAATCACGACAGTTGGTAACAACGTTCAATAGGGTTGCCAACCTAAAGGTAGATTTACGCGCTAGAAAACTGTCTATTGTTGTAAGTTTTCGCTCGCCCAAGCATTCACTGTTTACGGTGAATCGCACATCGAAATTCGGAAATCCGTAAAATTGACGATTTTTATAGCTTGCTTGCAAGTTTTATTTTTTTTGGAGGAAGCTTATGCCGTGGATCTTTCTGTATGACACGTGAGACGTAATGATTGCGATCAAACGGCTCGGCATTTGCGATTGCAGCATTTTTCGCGTTATATTCGTGGATATATTTAATGTTTTACGTATAGTTTTATTTGTTTCGGATGTTTGGAGTGTTGCGTTTGTGACTTTATGTGAGGCTGGGGACCGGTAATGTGAATGAATGGATAGTAAATTGAACGCAATTGGTTTGATTTTGATGAAGCAATTAGTTAATTGATTGTAAAAGCTGTTTACCTCATTATGTTTTGTGTTTACCTCATATGAAGGACTGATATGGTATGTGATTTATTCAATATATTAAACAGATGAATAATTTGGAAGTCTCTAAAACTAAGAGAATATTGTGATAGTACAAACACAGTCTAGCTATTTAATTATTATATACTTCTTACGTCAGCCGTCGCCGTCGTCCAACGCGAGGGTTTTCGCAGATCAATCGTGCGTTAATAAACATTAACGGCCGTACCACAAAAAAATAAACATCTGTTCAATACACGTTCAACACGAATGCTACCAAAAATAATAGGCAATTGTTTTAGCACTAACTTGTCTAAAACAAGTGTGTATTATTTTTGGTAGCATTCGCATTTAACGTGTGTCTATCTTTTTTGTGGTAAGGCCGTAATTGTACCATGTTTTTAATTTCCTAGACAATCTTACAACGACTCTTGTATGAATTGTAAAAACAAAGTTGTCAGCCGCGGTTACGGTTACATTGGCTCTACCGGGAATTGAAGTGGTTCAAGTTTTAGTGCCGTCCTGAGTACTTTTCAAAGTTGTTCATTTCGAAATTATCATAACGGGCAAAATGTCAAAGCCGTATAGCTATGGAGTATTTTTCCTTTTCTTGTTCCATTTTGGAATTTCGAGATTTTTATTTTTATTCGTATTCTTCTTTAATTTGAGTTTTCAACAAATCTTATCGTATCCAACTCTGATCTGCTATTCCAAAATTATTTCGAAGATATTATTAGGTTATTAGATTTTCGGAACTCGACTGCTAGTCAATTATTCGCTGTAATGTTATTTCAATAAAATTAAATAAGTCATGAAATTAGTAATTTTCAAAGGGACTACTAGAAGTTTCTTTTACGTTGGCTCGATAAAATATTCCAACTAAATATTTACAAAATATTAACAACATTATAAATGGCGATAAACGTTTGTTAGCTATTTCATTACTACGTTAATTTTATTTGCCAAAACATTTCCAACCGTTTACTTACTTGACCTCGTTCAGGTCTAGATTTCGTCGTTACTCTAGTTCTAGTCATTGACAAGTAAGTGCTACTTTGTGACCTGACTTAATAAATAGACCATTAGTTTTGCTTTTAAGGAAAGTGTCCATTTTCGTTCAAAGCTCAAACGAATATTTCAGTGAAACTTGGACGACATTTGTTTCGTTTTTGACGTTCATAAGCATTTGATTTATTACTTGTGCATGCAATGATGTATGCCTACTTAAATTATAAATACGGCATTTAGATCCGATATGAGAGAATGGTGGATTTACTTAGAGCTAAAAACTGACCGATGGATGGAAAACTACATCAAAATCCGTTCAGTACTTTTTGCGTAATGCGCGCAAACAGAAAAACAGAAAAGAAATATCAAGTGCTAATCTTGAATGAAAAACGAATAAGATTACATAGTTAGGTACGTACGTACTTTTCATTAGGCCCTCAGGCACATAACCAAAGATATTGCTATTCTGCTAATAATAGCAGTATTTTATGTCGAAAACAAAAGCTGGCATAAGGTCTTGATCTAAATTAATTCGTGAATGGGAGGTACTTGATTTATGAATGCTTCAATTACGTTACTTAGACACGAGAGTGTTAGGTACCACTTAGAGCCACAGACATAACACCTTGAACGGGAAACGAAATTTAATTTAAAACATAATTGAGTTATTGATTGAAAAGTGGTTCCTTATTGTACAGGGTTTTTTTTAACTCGTGTTACATAGAATTTTATCGCTCGATCTCCCTGGCGTTTGTCGGGCGTGCGCGATCCTCTAACGTTTGATGCGAAGACGCGGCGCAAACGCGGCGTTGTTTGCTCTCCCAACTCAAGAGGTCACGCCATTTCTCCGCGACGTGAGCGCGGCGTTCAGCAGGCACGCGAAGCGCTGGTCAAATGTTAGAAGAACGCGCACGTCCGAAATACGCCAGTTGGATCGGGCCCTTATTTTTTTATTTTATTTGTAAATAGGCTTGCGTTTGACCGCCATCTCGCCTGATGTTAAGCGATGATGCGGTCTACGATGGAGCACGCTTGCCTAGAAGAAACCGATTCACTCGTGACTTGAAGACACCCAGATTGTAACTTTCGGGGAACACCCACTCGGGCAGCGCATTCCACTGTTTGGCGGTTTTCACAATGAAAGTGGAATCAAAGCGCTTCGTTCGGGTTTTTGGTATATCAACCATGAACCGATGGCGTGGAAATGGCGTGACCTTATTATATAATTATTTTATTTTTCAAGCAGTACACGTGTATCCCGCCGTGGGATTTCTCTTGTAATCTACATGTGTTTACGGACACAAATCTCACGTTCACAAACTCCCGAAACAACCTGTAGGTCACACAAATATTTGTTCAACACCGTAACCAAACAAGCGATACGAAACGCAGTAGGTCAATGGCCTATAATAATTATAATTAATGTTATGTCAGTCGTATTTTTGTTGATTACAGGAGGGCTTAATGTCGAAATATATCAATCCCTGGCGTGATATTGTTTTAAAAACATAATCAGTCTTTAATATTCCCACTTCTGGGACACAGGCTTTCTCTCTGTAAGAGGGAGTGAGTCGTAGTCCAGCACGCGGGCCCAGAGCGTGTTGAATGTTGATGGACGTTACATGTCTTCAAATTTTTGGTTCTAGGACATGTCGGTTTCTTCATGATGTCTTCCTTCACTGTTTTTTGAGCAGTGGTGATGAAAAATTGCAAAAAGTGTGCAGCTGCCGAACTTCGAACCCACGACCTACAACTTCTAAGTCAGGGCCTCTACCACTGCGCTATCATGGCTCATCAGGGTTACCAGTCTCCATAACTACATATTTCTGTTCTCCTTAAAAACAGAACAGAAAATAAACGCGCGTGTAAAACATGGCGTAACTTGAACTACAATAGACCGAGATGATTGACTGAGAAATGAAAGCATAAAACTTCCAAGAATAGCTCCGTTTCTTTAATAAAATTACAACAAGTGAATAAGTTACTCCAAATGAAAGGCTAACGGATATTTTCGTCCGTACAATTTTACTCATTTCCCTTTGTGAACGAATTTTACGACTGTTTTCGGCCCTGTCGATTTATACGGACATAATTAAGGTAAGTCGAGGGGGTCGGCAGTAACAAAAGGTACAATGCAGTTGAAGCGGTGACTCCGCTATCATTGTTTTAAAAAATCAAATTTAACTCGTGAAGCTATAAAGAAATCCCTAAACCAAAAGCTCCATTTATTTAGAACAAATCTTTTGTAGGCGCAAAATTTTGCCGACAAGAATTCCGTATTATGTTGCTAAGTCCCCCATTGTCCCAATCTGTACGAAGATTAATTTACTAGGCTCAGTAAATTCGGGCATAAAAGAATTTGGGTGAAATGGAAGAGCCAAGTTTGATGGAGTGCGCTCCGAGGGAGTTGGATAACGCGCTTTATATCTTTGTTTGTAGTTCTGGTCTTGAGGGCTAAATACAAAAAGTTTTCTTGAATAACGTCTAAGCCTCTTGTAAAAATAATGTTTTCGTGAATAATGTTCGGGGAACTTTGGGACCTTTACATTACCTTTGTACTCGTAGAGAATAATTCTTGAATAACAAGTTATTTTGGACTTAATTTTTTCCAGTAAGTACCTACTTTTATTCAATTACAGTTCTAAGGAGTGATACGACTTTCTCCCTCTTACATGTAAAGCCGTTGAGTTAGTTACACTTAAATTCCAGTCGGATTTGTGCTGTGTAAAAAACCTGAAGTTAATGATATCATTGCGTGCCAAGAACCTTATACTAGCTCAGATTACCTTCACTACTGGGCTACCCCTAAGACCGGCTTGCACGACAGTTCAGCAAACAATTAGCCCTAAACATAATTAAAACTTCGTGTCATTTCGGTCAATTGTTTGAAGTTGACAGAGACAGAATCATGTAGGAATTACTTACTTAAGTTATGCTTAAAATGCATTTCCTGAGCTAACCTGCTGGTAGACTTTAGACTATGTGGAACTGTAGATACTTTTTTTAATACCATGTGTCCAGAAATTTCCATGCCGTTATACCGTGTCACTTTCAGTAATTTTATATCTTCACAAAGGTTCTATCAATCTTGTACGTCAGATGCACGTCTCGTCGGTTTTCAAACAATTATGCTTACTTAAGTGCGTGTTCAGACTCTCACAAGTAAGAACGGAACTCGCCTTCTGAGCGTCATTGATAACTTTTGCTTTTCTTGTGTTTAATCTTTTCTTGTTTACCTACTAGCGGAAATATGGTTTTGATACGATTAAATCAGCCTTATTTCTCATTGTTTTAAACGATTAACGATGATTTTGGTTTTGGTAGCAGTAATCTCTTTGTATTTTGTTTTCCTTTGAAGTTTTGGACGTCATTTGTGAGGTTTATTTTAGTAGATATATAATAAAATAATTTCTGCCCTATTTTATAGATTGTTTGCCCTATTCTGTTCAGAATGATAGAGGATAGGCTATAGCCACCACGCTGGCCAAGTGCGGGTTAGCAGACTTCATACGGCTTCAAGAACTTTATGGAGAACTCCTCATGCTTTCTCTCACCGTTAAAGCAAGTGATAATTGATTTCTAATACGCACAACGCACATGAATTTGAAATCGAACCTTCGCCGTGGGAGGTGCATGGTTAATACCACTAGGCTATCACTGCACTATTTTAGTAGATACCTAACGGTCTAAAAATCGTAATGTGCCTATTTTCTTCTCGTCTTTAGTCTTACCTATATTAAAGGAACTTAAATCTACACATAAATTAAACATGGTTTCGGTTACAAAACAAAACGAAATTAAACTCTGAGTGAATATCCGATACCTACCTACTACCTACATAAGTCACACTTAAATTACCTATGTCAAAATATTGGCTAGAAGATGTGACGCACTTAATCTGCTACATAATAATATGTATATTATAGAAAAGGATTGGATCAACTATATAAGTACATTGTCAAAACTCCTACAAAAGTGGACTTTGGCATGTGACCATACTGCCAGCGAAATTAAGTTCTTTCAATAATGTGTCACCCAACTAATTGAGTGCTAACCAATTTTAAGCTTTATTTCTAAGAAAATAAGATTAAAAATTTTCTAGCAGTGTTATGTACTTAGCTCTATTATAATTCAGAAAGTTCGTAAGTATGGCGAATGTTTTTGATAGTTCAATGTCAGAGCTTTACCTGGATTGTTGAAAGCTAAGCCGCATTCAAGTAGAAAGCAGGCAGTCTGCGCCGATCTGCCAACGTTTATTGGAACCGATCCGTGTAGGTAGACGCTACATAAACCAAGCTGGTAAAAGCAGGGAAATCGGTTACTCACGCAGATTTAGAGCTTGTCGGAACTGATCGGCGCCTATTGACGCTGGGTTTGGCAATGTATGGAGATTCTGTACTGACTGCCTGCGCTGACTACCTGCAAAGGACGGTTTCGATTAGCGCTGATAAATCGGAGCCGGCTGCTTGCTTTTTATCTGAATGCGCCCTTACATTACATATAAGCTTTTATTCTATTCTCTATGTTATGATTTTACTCGCCCGAACACAAATACTAATATTATATTATAAATTTATAACAGATTGCTTAAAGTACGTTAGAGCGTGTTATGTAAGTTGTCAGTTTTAAAATTTCTAGAACTTTTAGAATGTTTTCATAAAATTCATGTTGTTGGGGTATTATGATAGTAAGATTAATAATAATTCGAATAACACAAAAATATTGGCTAAAAATAATTTAGAACAATTTACACGTGTTTTGGACTTACTTCAAAATTTGATTTTCCAATTAAGTGCCTTATTACTTACCTACCTATAACTGTGTACTTTATATTCTGTATAGATTATATTTTATAATAATCAGAGTGGTATAAAATAATGTGGAAAATGATTATACTATGTAAATAAGGCATACTTTGAAGGCATAGTTTTCGGAAAACAACTTTAGAATGTAGGGTTTATCGATGTTAAATCAAATTGACGTCATACGTACAAATCATAGAATAGGAAGGGTAGGTTACTTCTGTACCCTTCCTATTCTATGATTCTATGATCCCTAAAGAAGTGTCATTGTTCTTCAAAATGTATTGATATTTACGTAGTATGTTAATTTTTTTTTATAAACTATTCCTAGTTAGATTTACGCGACAGACTGTAGTTTTGGTATAACATTCTTAATGTACCTACCTAGTATTAAGATATGTTTGAATAAATTTAGAATAAATTGCTCTATCAAATTTTATTAAAGTTTTTATGTCTCAGAAATGATGACATAATTACAATAATCTTTCTTTCCCTGTACCCTACAAATATGAGTTTAATAGATTCGGTCTGTTGTTAGCAAAGACTGTAACAAAAGGTACAGAAAAAAAATCGTTTATATTATCGAAAACTTCGAAATTGTGAGGTCGAACGATTTACAAAACAAATTACTTTCAAACTGAATTGTCATGTTATTTTCAGCTCTAATTTCTATCCCAATTACTTTGACCACATTTAAATCCATAAAGTCATTTTCTAATCGGCTTTGAGGAATACCTAACTCATTTCTTTCAAAGAACGAGACAATAATGCTCATAATATTATGAGAGCGATGTAATTTATTTCAAACATTACGTGTAATAGACATCTTTAGTTGTAACTACACGGGTACGAGCTCCCCATGAAAGTAAATGGAGTCATCTACGAACATAGACGTAATAGCGTACATCAGTTGTCTGAATGTATAGTTGTGTTGTTAGGTAAATAGTTACTTAGTTCGCTATGACTGGAAATAGGTACGTGCGAAGCGAAACTTATACGAAAGCGACGCAGTTCGCGAAAATTACAACGCCGTGCGTTGTAATTTTTGGGGGCGTCTATTATACGTGAGGCGATTTTGGCGATTTTTCCACCCCCTCTCCCCCCTTGGTAAGGTATCGTGAGATTTGGCTCGACCCCCTCACACTCTCCCAAATCTCACGTGAGATTTTTCAAAATGCGTATTTTCAGTGTAAATACGTTAATCTGTACTTGATGCGTTAAATTTATTTAAAAAAGCATAATTTGCTCCATTCTTTTTATTTAAGACAGAATGTAGTCCTAGAATCACATTAAGAAAATAGGTATTATTGTCTAGAATTTTGCCATATTTTAGTGGAGAAACATGTTCTGCTTAATTAAACCCAATTTTCTTGCAATTTTAGTTTCTTGCAAAAAAAAAAAAAGGCACGATCCTTTCCCACCCCTAAACGCCTCACGTAATTAATGGAGGGGCGTCCATTAATTACGTGAGGCGTTTAGGGGTGATCTCTTTGCTTTTGTGATCGCTTTGCTTTCGTCTCTTTCTTGGTTGCAGCAGTTCGCTTTGTTCGTTGCGTGCAGTTGCAGCGGTACTATTCCGTCGGATTGTAACCGCTGCAACTAAAATGTCTCACGTCAGGCCTATCATCAATAATTTTGACGTTTGGTATAGACGAAGTCGCGGGTAACTGCTAGTTATTTATGTTTTTAATGGGGATCGAAAAGTAGCAGGTTATAACTGTTAGCCTACTTGATAGAATGAACTCATCTGCCTAGCCTTTTCCCAAATTATATTGGGGTCGGTATCCAGTCTAACTAGTTTCGGCTGAATATCAATATTTTACGTGGAGCGACTGCCATCTGACCTCCGCAACCCAATTAATGGGTAATACCGGTATTCGTATGTTAGACCAGCTGTCAGACTTTTAGGGCTTCTGACTACCCGTAACGATTGTCAAAGATATTCCTATGACAACCGGGACCGACTGCTTAACGTGCTCTCCGAGGCACGGAGGGGTCTCGATGTGTAAAGAACGGTCACCCACATCCAAGGACTGACCGCGGCAAGCGCAGCTTAACCTCGCAGATCGATCGATCAGCGCGGCTGTCATTTAGCCACGAGCCCCTCACTTGATAGAATTAACTGTTAAAGATTTATTAAGTAATATGTGCGTTAGTCATGATCTTGAGTTGGCTTAAGTAAAAGCTAGGCTCTTTTTTAGGTACTATTTAGGAACTTTATTAGTGCGTTTTAGTGGATTTTTTAGGTAGTGCCTGTTGGAGCAAGGTACCGATGACATCAACATGACGTCACTGTATGTAGTTATGCTCAATTTTCATCGGTACCAACAAATATAAGAAACGTCGTCAAAATCACACATATTTTTAAAGTGACTTTTTTTTACTTTTTGTGTGGGATTTCAGCAGTTACCCGAAAAACACGGTCAATACCACACAATACCACCGATAGATATTGTTTTATTGCGTCCATTCGAATTTAGATGCAAAAAAATGTATCAATACACCTATTGCTTTTTTTTAGTAAAATATAGGTACATAAAACGAAACAAAAATAGCATTTTTTTGTTGATAAAAAAAGCTACTCAAATCCAATTTGTTAACTAATTCTAATTTATTTAAAATTACAGATTCAACAAAGCCAGCCGAAAAAGATGGCGAAGAAGAAACGAACTTTATACCCACGGGTAAGTCGATTCTCATATTGAATATCTTGATGCATAATTATCATGATAGCATATTTCAATTCGAATGATTTATTTTATGAAATATAAATATAACAATATATATTTTTTAAGTAAAACAAAAACCCTACTGCATACTTCTATAATCATGACCCGAGTCCGCCGCCGCGTATGACTCAGTCCCCTAACCGACCCTTGCTCGAGCCAGCCGGCGCTGAGCCTGTAGATTTAAATATGTCCCTAAATCATATTAATCCGATCCAGCTAGTAGCCCCTCCCTCTAGTTGTCCTCCCCCCAGCGACGCCCTAAGCCGAGGTCCGTACCCCAGTAGGGGGTGCCCTTAGCGTGTGGTCGCTTAGTTTATAGTTTTTATTTAGTTTTAAGCCTGGCTGGAAGCATTTGTAAGTCCTCACCAGATGACCGGTTAAGCAGTGACGGCTGTTAGAAGCCAACTGCGAGAGGCCCTTCAAAAAAAAATAAAAAATGTCTGTTGTGTTAAGCGCCATCTATGAGAATATAGCTTGCTACTGCTGGTTGATGCTGTTCAAGTTCAACTATATTCTCATAGATGGCGCTATTGTGTCATCATGTTTTTATACGTCTGAGGAAGGTATGGAAGCCTCATGTCGCGAGTCCGACTCGCACTTGGCCAGTTTTTTTGCTTTTGTAGGTAACTAGATATTTGTGTATAACCCACATTTATTTAGAAAATAATTGTGTATTTTATTTTATGTACAATAAATGAGAGAAATATTTTAATGAAAGAGTTAATAACTCTTGTACTCAATAAAATCTGCTAATTTATTTGAAAAATGTTGTGTAGCTTTTAATCTTATAATCCAATTATAGTGATGCGATTAAGGATTTATAGAATAATCAAAATGGGATCTATATATTTATTTCTAAGAATACTTCATAGCCCTTTTTTTCGCTTAGCCGGGAATCTAGGATTTATTCTAAGCAAATAGTAAACAATACCACTAGAAAAATAATAATCATTATCGGTGCTCACTTTGCTAACGTACCTACCAATAGATAGGTTTTCAATATTCTAGGAAGAAAATGTCATTCACCACAAATTCTTCTGAGTTCAGTTGAGTCGTTCAGACACAGGTGGCCTGAGTCAGTTGTTTTTGAAATGTCTTATTTTTAATACCATAAGCATGGTTTTAAAATTTGAAAAATATCGGTCAAAGAGTTCATCAATGGTAGTCGCTGTGGGTACAAACTCTCACTGTATCTAGAATTATAGACGAAGAAATAAGTAGTTCATCGGCTAATTTATTGATTAAGCAAAGCGGACTCGGCAGGTAAAACACTGGAATGAATATTAAGTAAGTTCTACGAAATAAAATGCAAAGAATTCTCGGTTCAACATTTAGTTAAAAGAGTCTTTTTTTCCTTTCCTAAAGAAAGAAAGGAGATGTTTGCGAAACCGTGATTTTTTGCTCTGTTCTTTCAAGGTTACGCAACAATAAAGTTACAATTTAAAAGCTCACGTTGATTTTTTATTTATTTTTAGGGTTCCGTGTTTCGCTTAACACGTATGTAAGCGAAAGATGTCTGTCTATTCCTAAACATAGGCCTTCCCCAAGCATCGCCAATTCGCCACCATATTGACCGATCCTTTCTGTCAAATCAATTAAAATCGGTTCTGCCTTTTAGCTGTAGAAATATACCAAGCAAACTGACCGACAGGCAGTCACTCACTTTTGTTTTCGCTATATATAAGTACGGCCAAGCTGCCAAAATCAGTTTAATTTTTAGAGGTAGCTCTAACGTTTAGAAAATTAAATAATTATCTACTTAGCTTAGTTTTAATTTCATAATATAACTTAGGTACCGTACTTCACACGTCAGAGCCGTGGGCATAGCTCGTCTTAAATAATTATTCTTGGAAGCAACTTTCCTTGACCTTTTGCAAATGAAACCTGATTTTCATGTCCCAATTACGCTAACTTCAGTTTCAGTATAAGATGTAGGTACAGTTTTACTAGTGTTGCCCAAATGCAAGACCAAGACGAGTCTAACCCCGTCTTTGGTCTCGGTATTGCGTCAATACCCATAGTCGTGGTCTTAGTTTTAGTATTGTACATTCATTCTTGGTCTTGGTCTTAGTCTTGCTGTAATTAGGTGGTCGTGATCTTGCGAAAATGATTGTTGCAAGACCGATTTTCGGCAACACTAAGTTTTACTATTAGGGCTTTCGGCACTTGCTCAGTGTTGGTAATTTTATTCGGTGAATTAGGGCTCTTTCAATTTAGACGATTGTCCGGTTGTCGTGCAGCAGGCGTGCGGGTATCGCACGACAACCGGATGGCTCTCTCAACGTGTCAAATGTATGGAAAATAACAATCGGCGGTGAGCACTGCTACACCCGCACTGCTGCCGCACGACTACCGTACTGTCCGACACCAATTGTCTAAATTGAAAGAGCCCTCATGTCTAGAGGACTTAGGCCCATATTACAGAACGATGCTCGAGCACAGATCTCTGCTTGAGCATAGATTTAAAGCCATTTGATTGGTTGAAATCTATGCTCAAGCAGAGATCGATGCTCGAGTATCGTTCTGGAATACAGGCCTAAGTTTGAATAATTTTGACGTTACGTATCGTAAATGTAAACTAATTTTGAATTGCTATTCTAAACTTGCTACATTATGTAGGTATTATAAAAATAATGTGTGTTTGTTCGTTACCTATTCCTTCGCGCATTGTTCATACGATTGACAAAAAAATGTAGGTATATTTGTTGTGCGCACGCCCAGGAAGGTTTTTGAGAAAAAAAAATACAAAATGAGGCACTGAAAATAATGATGGATTTGGGAGGTCAATAGGTCAGTAGGACAGGTAAATAGGTTAGTAGGTAGTTAGGTAGAGTAGGTAAGTAGGTGGACAGATACGCCGTAAATAGTGCTACCCGTGTGTTTAATTAATGTAATATTTTTAAAGTTTAAATACGTGTCATCCCTGAGAAAATCTCGAGGAAAGCTCGGTTGCCCAGATTTGTATTAATAAGTTTAAAAATCTAAAGGGTTCACCGACTTTTATCGCTGACTATGAATTATTTATTGGAACATTTTAGGTCTTGGACCCGTAAATTAGTGCCTAATAGCCAGGTCTATAAACCGTGCCACTACGAAGACTAGCTGTAGAAAAAAGCTGGGTATCCTCTCGAAGGTGCGGCGGTACTTCACGTCGGAACAGTTGCTTCAATTGTACCAAGCACAGGTTCGCTCGTGCATGGAGTACTGCTCGCACTTTTGGGATGACTCAGCCAAGTACCAGCTTGAGGCTTTGGAGTGGGTGTTCCCCGACAGTTACAATCTAGGTGTCTTCAAGTCACAAGTGAATCGGTTTATTCTAGACAAGCGTGCTCCATTCTAGACCGCATCATCGCTTAACATCAGGCGAGATGGCGGTCAAACGCAAGCAATTACCAAATAAAAAAAAATTAAAAATAGAGAAAAATATTATAAATGTACCTATATTTTTGCGAATTTTAAACATGTTAAAACCATGTTATGTTTTTGGAATGTCTTAATATTTAATAACATAGAGAGAAATATTTCCATAACTGAACGCAATAGCGACTGAAAGTAATTATGGCAGCAAGAGTAATGCACCCAGATGTAACAGGTTGCCAGTCTCTTATCCATCGTGAAAATAAAATATTTTCCTCGTTCATTTCTTATGACTGTTGTGAAATAACGAGAGGCTATTTTTCTGCTATTATTAAAATAAATAATATTTTTTATTTGTAATTTATCACTTTGTCGTTTTTGAATATTTCACTCTACGGGTTACACTTATTTGTAGTGCAGGCTCGGTCAACTGTGTATGGGTGACCTTGGACACAAGGCGGGTTCTAGTTCATGAAAAAGATAGCGATATCGACGACTCTGTCTTACAGGCTGATTACAATGCAATGTTACCAAGTAAAATAAAATGAAATATCGTGTAAAAAATTATGACTTAAACATGATTAATTTAATGTAAAATGTAGCTGATTAAGTAACACCTATTATTTTTTCGGTTATATAATTAAAATTAGGAATTCTAAACGAAATTTGGAAAAATAATTATATCTTTAGAAAAAAATTGAATTAAAAAAATGGACTCTGGTAGTTTGCTCTGGCAAACACTACAAGATAAATGTCTGCTGTTACGGTTGATAGTTTTTTCTGTTTCTGTTTATTTGTTGTGCTATAAAACGATAAACTGTTTCTGATTTTTCCATCATAACGTTGATACTGTTACGCCGTTGCACTGTTTTGGTGAAAAAGTGTTGTGTTGAGTGAGATAGTAACTCTTTCGAGATTTCTTTGTGAGAACGAGGTTTCGCAATTAATAAAAAGTATAACATAGGAAAGTGCGTCACTTGTGGATTTTCAGTTTCTCAAGATGTATTAATTTGTATTATATGCCCACCTTTAGGTGGGCATATAATTTTTTTAATTGGATTTAGTGGGATCCCACTAGATGGCGTGCAAATTCGTCTCACATTTTTACTATGAAGTTGATATTCTTCTCGCTAGAGTATTATTGTTCTGTGTTGTAGTGTCAGAGTTTGAATGTTTTCAAACTAGATTTTGGGGTAGACCTTTTTTGGTAGAAATTTTATCGGTTTGAAAAATTTAGGTCTTAGAACAGTTGTATCTAACTGTATCCAACCTTTTTTGACCACGGATCACTAATATATTTTATTTTTTTTATTTGGTACAGGTACCCAATGTTCAAAATAATCTGTGAGCGCGTTCTCGCGTAAATATTATTTCATCACGGGTAACTTTGTTTCGCGGGCTGTAATTTAGTTGGCGGTCCGCGAACCACCGGTTAGGAACCACTGCTCGCTACTTACGGTTCCTCGCTTCCCATTATATGGGAGTTTTTACCCTCATCATCAACGGTGTCTATGGAAACCGCAGTACAATATTACTAATCGCATCACCGGAGCCTGTTTCGCAATGCCATTTTTTTTATACCTATATTTTTTTATTTAATAATAGGCTTGCGTTTGACCGCCATCTCGGCGATGATGCGGTGTACGATGGAGCACGCTTGCCTAGAAGAAACCGATTCACTTGCGACTTGAAGACCTGGGTGTCTTCAAGTCGCAAGTGAATCGGTTTCTTCTGTTGTAAATATCGCGGGGAACACCCACTCCAGCAGCGCATTCCTCTGTTTGGCGGTTTTTACAATGAAAGTGGAATCAATAACATATTGTTATTGTGCTAAATGTCAATATCTTCGAAATTATACTAACTTAATTGCTCTTGAGTGTTTAAACTAGAAGACATTTCTTATTTGAAAACAGAATTCCAAAAGACAATGCCCGTTCTTCTATGGGCCGACGTTGCGTATCAAATAATTTTCTATAATAGCAAAAATTGGATAAAAGAGAGAAGCGATAACGTACTTTCAAAGGAAATAAATAAAATCCACATATTCCGTGGGGAAAATCGTCACCATCTCATCACAATGTGTAAACAGCAACTCACCATCGATCTTTCTCCCAGACTGTGCGTAGACAAATCGAACAAGATCACCGACCCTACACTGTTGTAGACAACGATTGTCGAATGTTGAGTCTAGTAGTAAGTACCACAATTATTTACTATAGATCTCTGTGACAATAATTTATCTATTTAAATCAGTGTTTTATTTAGTGAATCAAAATAAACGGATGTTATAAACATGAGTCTTGTCATACATGACATAACACTGTACAGCTGCGCGCGCCTATGCGCAAAGAACAAAAAAATCATTGCCATCTAGTGTAATAAATTAGATACTAATAAACTGTTTTATCAGAAATGTTAAAAACGTTGCTAAGACAACACAAATAGGTGGCGTATCGTTTTTGTAATTTGCATTTTTTCACTAAGATTATCTTTTTTTCATTTTTTATTATCATTATCTTAATTTAGTAATCCTTGTTTCCATAAAAATAAAAAATATTAGGAAAAATGTATTTTAATTTTAAATACCTTTTGTTTTATCAACATAATAGTCAGAGTTACATTTTATTTTAACAAATACTTTAATGAATACAAAATTCTTTTAAATTTTAAAAAACGCCACTTTAAATCGTAATAGAAATCGATTTAGGTACTGCCTTGTTAAATACAAAATATGAATCCCACGTATGATTTTATTTAACTGAACTCACAGAATTTATAAAAATATATTGATATGAAATATATGATTTATGGATAGCTTGTCATGGCCACACTGTTTAATTTAAAGACGAAACGGGATCTGGCATTCTTGCACGAGAGTAATAATAAGGATTATCTCGAAAATAAACATAAACAAAAACATCTTTACGATCTGTAGGGAAGAGAAACATAAAAAAATACACTCGTAATAATTTTTCTCATTAAAATCGTTGCGGGTCCCAAGTCAACTCAATTTTTATTCAGTCGTCTACTGCTTATTTAAAATTGAAATAACAATTTTCAAACTCCTACAAATCAAATCACAAAAAAAAAGATGGCGGATTTTTTAAAAAGAATTTTCGTAATGATGCTAACAGCAATGAATATGTCCTTAATATCATCAATGACTAAGAAGTAAAAAGAGCAAAGCTGTAAGAATTTAGAATTACGAAGTTTGGTCCTTCCATTTGTAATTCTAAATTCTTGCTCAAAGTTTTATAATTTGTTACCCGATTTACCCAGAAGGAGGTTAATGTTCAATGATACCTAAGTGTATGTAACATACTCTGTAGCATAAACGGCTTGATGGATTTAGACGTAATTCTGAGGTGTCGTTAGATTCGTCTTCATTGTAGATGATTCTGAAATTATAACCATTGTCACTGGTTATAATTTCAGAATTATCTTAAACTATCATCTCGTTTGAGGTTAAAATTAAAATATCATGAATATAATTTAATATTCCATCACGAAATTACGAAAATATCTTCTGAAAATTCATTTAGAGAGATATAAATAGTACTATTAATAACAAGTTTGTTTAAAGTACGAAGCTACGAAATATAACTACGGTAACCAACTGTTTACATAACAACGAAATTGAATTTGATGGAGTAAATAAATTAACTTCAACCTCTTTGGAATGCGCCTCAGGAAATTATGTTAAAAGACTTTTTAAATAACATTGGCAACCCATTTCCGTGACTTTGGCACCGAAGAATGAGTTTTGGTGGACAGTAATTTTGACGTGGGCCGGGTTTAAGATTGGTCCTCATGGGCCTTGTCAGTATGTCAAGCAGGACCTTAAATTAGGGGGAGCGAAGACTTTGAATGAGAAATTAGAGGGTCGCTAATGGTGTTAGAAAGTGGTCCTTAATTAAAAATCTCACGTATTTAACCTCTGTCAACTTCTAGTATTTCGACAAACATGAAGGAAAAAAGTGCTGTTTTGAATTATAACGTGTCCGATAGGATCGTATCGGTGATTAATTTTCATAATTTCTATAATACTACTCACCTATTAAAAGGAACTCTTCCCACAAGTAACCCTTCGCCACAGCTACGCTGCGTTTTCCGGTACGCGGCCGCCCCATAGTATTTTCGGCTTAGGAATAGTAAGTATGTTAAAGATAGTTATTAAATAATAGTATATTATAGTAGTAAGTTAAAGTTACTGATATTGGCAATTCAGCCCTTCTTACATAGCACTTAGTACCGTCATCAGTGTAATGTAGACTTACGCCTACAGCAGCCAGAAATACGCCTCGGTCCCCGTTCAAGGCATGTCATCACAACCACGCTCTATCCATCAATTCATTCTACATAAACATCTTACAACGCCCACAGGAAGTGGTTTAAGTGGTTCTATTCACAGCCGACGGTTACGTAAATAAGTAAATATGATCAGTCTTTATAAGGCGAATAATAAATGTAAGCGAATTATTTAAAAAGGTAGCGTAACTTTGTTAAAATCAGATAGCTTATTTATCCGAGTTTACCTTTGATTCAGTTATGTTGGTTTGTAAACAAAGGAAATAGTGAATCATTTAGACTGTCTGTATCTTTTATACAATAAAACATCGAGTGGGACAGATATTAATAATCTTTTGAGAATGATTTAAGGACAAGAAATGTTTAGTATTTATCTTTAGTATTAGCTTTAACTTGACAACTACATAGTCTGTGAAGAGAAATAATTATTAAACTAAGAAATATGTTGTTTGTTTCGAGTGTAGGTAGTAGGATTATCATGAGATAGTGCGACAGCGAAAGATCAAGAGCAAATTCAAATAAATCTTTTGTTGACAAAATGTTTTCACGGGATACCTCTACAAAATAAACTATTATTTTTTGCGAAACAAATCTTTTGTAATATATAGCAAATAGATTGAGCGACTGATGATAAAACGAGCGACTTATTAAAAAATGGTATTCTGTATCTATTTTCGTTCGATTTAAGATTGACCATCCTTGAAATTGCGAAAAAAAAATCAACTGTTGTACACAAAAATAAATATTATCTTATCAATATCACTCGACAAAATACAGCTGATTTTCTTTGTGATTTCAAAATTGTTCCAGTAGATAGATTCGAATACTGAGTGCCAAGTGCGAGTAAAAAAAACATATTTAAATTCACTCGCGGGATGCTTGAAAACTACCAATTCACATGCGCTAACGTGAAACGTTCACACTTTCAAGTGAGGGTCGTTTAAAAAGTTTATTGAGTTCCAAAAAAAATAAACTCCCACTTGCTAAAAGTCTCCAGAGAGCTGCGCTGTTTCGATCCCATACACATTTTAGTTAAGGTTCACGCGATCGAATATATGTTGGAAAAACTCCCATTAGGCATTCTATGGCTCGTATTACAGAACGATACTCGAGCACAGATCTCTGCTTGAGCATATAATAGATTGAAACTAGTTTCAACCAATCAAATGGCTTTAAATCTATGCTCAAGCAGAGATCTGTGCTCGAGCATCGTTCTGTAATATGGGCCTAAGTGCCTAATGCGAGTTGCAAATCATTGCGTTAGTGCGTTAGTCGAATAAACATCTCCCAAAGTGATTGAAATAACCATTTACATAACACACATGCGTTAGCGTCAAGCGTGAGCCGAGGTTCGATTAGTCGTTGATTATGACGGGATGTTACGGAGGTGGTTTTATCGAAATTTCGATTTCGATAAAACCATCTCCGTAACATCCCGTCGGAAGCGGAACCGGAGTCGGAGTCCGAATCGCGATCGAATACCTATGTTACAAGAACTCCCACTAGATACTCTGAAGTCACTAAGTATAAATGCACTGAATCGGTGAAACTCACAGTAACCCTAACCGACCCTTGCTCGAGCCAGCCCGCGCTGAGCCTGTAGATTTAAATTCGACCCAAAATAATGAACCGATTGGGTCGAATTTAAATCTACAGGCTCAGCGCGGGCTGGTCCCTTGCTCGAGCCAGCCCGCGCTGAGCCTGTAGATTTAAATTCGACCCTAAATAATGAATCGATCCAGCTAGTAGTCCCTCCCTCTAGTTGCCCTCCCCCCAGCGACGCCCTAAGCCGAGGCCCGTACCCCAGTAGGGGGTGCCCTTAGCGTGTGGTCGCTTAGTTTGTAGTTTTATTTAGTTTTAAGCCTGGCTGGAGGCATTTGTAAGTCCTCACCAGATGACCGGTTAAGCAGTGACGGCTGTTAGAAGCCAACTGCGAGAGGCCATTAAAAAAAAAAAAAAAAAGAACCTCACAGTAAGTAACTATTTGCAAAATATCAGCATCAACATCTCTGGTACGAATGCAGCAGTAACTACCGCATTAACAGTCTTTTTATGTAAATGCAGAATCTTGCCAGCGTTATCGCTCAAATCTTGCTGAACTCTGGCTGACTGCCAGTTGGATTTTGAGTGGTTAAAAGATAAATTGAGCCCCGGAAAATTGAGGGAAGTAAAGATAATGGTTGGTTGAGACGAGTCAGCTGAAAAGTGTTTTTTATGGAGACGAGATACTAACTTCGAAAGAGTTTTTGATGGTACTTGTTTCTATTGATAGTAATCGTAATGAATTCCATATTATTGTGACGGTAAAACTAACCCCGGTATTCACGAACAATACTATGAGAACTCATAGCAAAGTGTACAAAAAACTAATTCAAATATGAACATTATAATGATGTATTATAGGATCATATTTTTATGAAGCGCTTGGTTATACTCGCTTGAATATGAACACTGTGCATTCGAGACGTCATAGTAATATTTGAGAATACTTCTAGCTTGTTATAATTTCCAGCACGAGTACGAGTTGAGCACAAACTTCACCTGCGCATTACTTTATTTTTGGGTCTCTTTCGCGGAATGAAGAAGGCGGGGGGGGGGGGGGGGGCGCCGAGGCTGCACGCGATTAGGTCGTCAGTCGATGCTCGTCGTCTATTAGACTATTCTCTATTGTGTATTGTCAACTGTCTATTGGGCCGAAAATGTACATGCGCGATCCGTGCTCACGAGTCATGCCGGTACCTATACCTAAAGCGCGGAGTGCGCTAAGCCTGCTTGCGCGAATGTTTGCCAACCCTATTTATGTCGTAGGTGACCTGATACCTACAATATTTACATAGGCATGTAAACACAGACATCCTTCTATAGGTCATTCATTTAGGGGCACAAAGGTAGTAAGGGGCATTAACGTGACTACCCTTTACGACCTTTGAGCCTAAAGGTATCGATTTGTCGGCGGAAATCATATTTGCAATCACTGAGGACAAAAGCGACGTTTTATCGTCGCCTTGAAATTTTCATCGTGTTCTGTAGAAATTTTACTTTTAAATACAATCTACGTTTTAACATGTTTAATGTTTGTCGGCGAAGGAGACCCAATCTATACTAATACTATAAAGATGAAGAGTTTGTTTGTTTGTTTGAACGGGCTAATCTCTGGAACTACCGCTTGGATTTGATAAATTCTTCAACATCACGCTACCGGAGCCGTGCAGCGGAAGCGAAACCGTGGGGAACAGCTAGTAGTTAAATAATCACCGTAAATTACATTTAGGTCACTGGACACTGTGGTACTGTGGGCAGGGAAAGGGTTAACATAATACTTTAAATAACATCTCACCCAAGTTATGTCTTATGTGACGTTATTCAATTGACACTTTTTCCAACCCTTTCCGAGACGCGACAGGAACCTGGCAAATGAAATTACGGGCGCGAGTGGAAGTATGGAAATGGAGTAAGTGATGGCGGGTTTTTTGTTTATCGCATAAAAGATTTGAACAATGTATGGCGACTGGCGAGTAAAAGTTAATGTGATGTCGAAGGTTGAATTGTTTTTTGGTTCTCGCTACAATGGTAACCTTGATACGAAAGGTTCTTAAGCACTAAATGCTGTAGAGTCGTGGACTATAAACGTTTACCATCTTAAGGTCCATAATTGCCTGTATATTTCTATTTAATACAGCCGCCCCCTAAAAAAATAACTATAATATAGATATAATAATAATATAGACAGTAGAGACCAACAGTCATTAAATTGGGATCGTATAACATTGAAGAACAATATAAAAATTATAAAATATAACAACATATAATATGAAGCCTTGCATTTGTCGTTTTCATCGTTTTGGTAAGCAATTTTGTTCATTAATATTTAGCGACTGTCAGTTTGCGATCGAATCGCTATCTTATGTCGAGACTGCAGGCCATGGTCGGATTACGCATGGCGTTGCGTGGTCAGATTTCCCTGGCAGTTTGTAGCACGTCGTGCAGCCGTGTATACGTACGTGAATTTTAAATATAACTTTTTGAATGAAATTTAAATTCGTCTATTATAGATAAAAAGTTACGATTCAACAAACCGGTATCGTAGGTACAACACTGCACAAAAGAGCTGGCAACATTATTTGTAAATTTGACATTTGCATGTGTCAATTTAGTCTACGAGATTAAAAAACAGACTTTAGGTGTTTGATAGAAAATACTATTTACTTGAAATGAAAAGGTTTATTCAAAGAGTTTGCTAATGTTTGAATTGCATAGGTAAAGAAATAGAGTCATAATTGTTTCGGTGTGTGAGAGAGAGACGGAGTAATACATGGCGAATAACACTAGCCCTTATTCGCAATGAAACGATGACTTTAACACGTCATTGTATGCCCCGGGTCGGTTGTTCAAACTCTGCCAAGTACCGATGAAACTTTCTCAATTTTGTAGTTTCTAAGTCAATCTTTGACACCAATGACATAGGTACGAAAAAGGAAAATACTCGTATATAACGAGACCAATATCTTGGCATCACGCAGTGTACTTACTGCAGCGTTGCTTTGAATAAAAGTATTTGTAAGTTTATAAAAATGTAAGACTAGCTTTTTGATAGAGGCATGGAAATAGATAATATATAATTATCATGTTCACTCACATTTATATCACATTCAAAGTTATAACCCCAATTTAATATAATCATAGCTTACTGAACTATTAATGGGAGGTAGTTCGACTTCAGAAAACTCTTTTATTAGCTATCCCAAGTTAATCTCGGAAGCAATTAGCCATATTTGACAATACCTTTACATCCTCATATAACTTTCTGTTCGCGTATAACTACAAAGTTTGTTATTCTCATTCTGCTCCAATACTCCGCATTATATTTCCTAATAACCTTTCTGGTCTCTATGTACTTATTATGTAAAGCACCTGTGTACCCATATAATTTTGTATTAAACTATAATCCCTCCAATTTACAGTGTCAGATTAATGCTGAAGTTCAAACTTGATTTTGGAACCGTTCCAGGTTGGCAGCATATTCGGCAATTTGGATACCTCGCCGATCTCGACTTTTTTATCGAACATTAGTAACAGCTCTAATCTAACTTTGTTTATTAGACTGCCAGCTACAGCTTAAAAATCTTTATGGAACACTTTGTGGAGCTACAATATGGAATATCGCGTGCATGTGCTGTGCCGCCTTCAGGGACCTATGCCAACTTAAATATTTGCTATAACGTACATTGAGAAACTCAAATAAGCTTAACAGGCAAGAGTTCCACTTGGGAAATTTTCTGCAGCACTTACAATGCTTTCACAAAATTGCTGATTTGATACAGTGAAGTAAATTATCAATTCCAAATGGCCCTTTATAAATATCTCCTTTAGAAACGGCGAGGTACTCGAAAAACGGAATTCGCAATCACAAAATAAGCTGACGTTTTCATTGAATTGAAAATGAATAAACCCATCCGAATTATATCAAGTATGATCAGATAAGAATTTGTAGGTACCAATGACAATTCAAATAAGGGTCGCCCCTGCCTAGCCGGATTTCTAATCAGGATCTCGTTCGGATTATTGCCATGTGGCTTTAGTTGAAATCCTTACAGATAATTTCGGCGGGCCAAATATGCTCCAGCTGTGGCGGGTTTTTCAACTGAAATAAATGAAAGGTCGAGGAAATACAGCCATTACGTTATCCCGCGGTCCAATTTCCTTACACCTGCAAATAGCGCGTTCGATTCAAAAGATATTTTTTAATATTTCCGTGTCGGCATTGCGAGATGTATGGGCCTTTCATACCTTTGAAAGCTTATTTATTTCGTGTTTCCTCTTTGTAATATTCTGTGAAACTATCAAATGGGGACTGTATATTTTGGAAATCTATAAACAACCGTTTTGCGGCAAATTGAAATTGTCATTGCGACATGTTGTGAATAAAATGTCGTGTACAAGGTGTGTGTAGCCTACAGGTGTATTTTTTGAGGTTAAATATTCCTTTTACGGCGGAAACGTGCGGTTATCTTGTGTTGCGTTCAGTTCTTGTTACTTTTATGATTGTGATATGAAAAATATGGTATTACGTGTAATGTTTTTTGTGCGTTCCTACTTTTTCTTTATGCTTTTACTGTAGGGAGTATTACTCTAAATGATATTACAATGGAATGTTTATATTACAATTGTTCCGTAATATGTGTTTATATACCGATATAGGTTGATACGTTTTACATTCAAATGTTATTTTCATAAGAGACATTACTTTGTCACTAATTCATCCATTCTATTCACCTAATTCACTATTCACCTAATTCTGGAAAGAAAATGTTGATTCTACAATATTTACCAACAAGTAAGTTTAGTGCAGGACATACGCTTCTCAAAATAAGAACTGATTATCCCAGTATCGCAAATTTTGTGACCGTAGACCTAAAGAACTTTAAAGCTTTTCCAACTAGCGACAAATGCACCATGGGGGAATCAGATAAAGCTGATATTTGGACCACTAAATGTCTTGAACTATTTCACGAGTCACGCCCCTAACATAATATCGAAACACTATTTTTAGGGTTCCGTACCAAAATGGTAAAAACGGAACCCTTATAGTGCAACTTCGTCTGTCTGTCAACTTTATTGCAAATGAAAAACGTCCAAAAATATTTTTATTTTCATTGCAAAAGGGGCCGGAGTGGGGGTCCGAAATTTTAAAGTGGGGTCAAAGGTCAAGTGACATATCATATGAAAGGGCTTGATCTGCACATTTCAAAATATATTTTTATTTTATTTTATATGTCATAGTTTTCGACATATGATGAAAAATGTCCAAAAAAATACCATTCCTCCCCCCTTATCTCAGAAGTTTGCGGGGCGAAAAATCTGAAATAATTAGAGTTGATAGGAATTGACCCAAATATGGCACCAAAAATAAAACGATGTTCCTAACTAGTACCGTTTTTTCAAAATCATCAAAATTCCTTCACAAACAAACTTAGTTATGCGGTCTGGATTTTTTCACTTTATACGTCCAAAAATGATACGGAACCCTCGGTGCGCGAGTACGACTCGCACTTGGCCGGTTTTTTATTACAATAAAACGACTCTAAAACTGCAGAAGTTATTGGCGAAATGTCAAAGAATAGTTAACGATGCCATCACAGAACTCATTTCGTTCAAATTTATGTGTAGTGCCGCAAGATAAGTTTATAGTTTCAAAACTTTTTATGCAGCTTTTCTACCTGTGATTTAAAGTTTTCAAAAGAAACATTAAAATGTCAGTTTATTCCCGAATTCTAGAATAAAATTTTCAGTGTTTTATTACTTTAACGGCTGAATGCACACGTGTTAAATTTTGGATACTTAACGCAGTTTGCACACTAAGCGTCATTTATCGGAAAATATAAGTTGTGTCGCAGAAAGTCCTGTCGCAAATGAGTTCTGTAAGAAGTGAGTCCCGTCAAAGTCTTGTCGCAGTTCGGTCTTTTGTAGTGTTTGTTGAAGTCGTACACTCATTCTACGGAACCCGAAACGTTGTTATTCTTGCCTTTATCACCTGCTACTGTTCCCTGTGGTTTCACCCCCGTTGTTCGGCTCCTAAGGGTCGTAGCGTGATGTTAAATAGCCTTAACTGTCTTATGAACCTGGCTATCATATACAAAAAAAATCTCGAATCCGACTGGTAGTTACAAAGATTAGTGCGTTCAAACAAACAAATAAACAAACCCTTTAGCTTTTATAGTGTGCCCCGAACTGTCATCATGTGACGGAGTCATCCTTCTTTCATCATTTAGTGCTGGCAATCTTCCATTGCCACTTCACACACATGGCCACTTCATTCATCCCATTCTTCTAAATTCGGTTTAGATTTTAACTTTAAATTTCAAAATTAGAACATCTCATATTTTTTTGCATTGTTTCGTCATTCTTTGTCTGGTCTCCAACGACATCACTGGTGACCGCTGAACCGCTGTACTATTATATTTTATACCTACTACCTACTACCTATTTATCAAGTGTGCAAAGCTATAAGCAAATAGTCTCTTTTTGTAACAGTTATTTTTATACCTCTGTGTAACGTTATAAAGTGCAAATATACAACCTACGTCTCGCAATACACCTCTCCAACCATCCTGCAGTGTTTTATTTATTCTACCAAGATTTGTGTCTGTGGAGACTCCCTCCGATAGCTAGCCGAGGCTGAGAGGTCAGAGGAGGGAGGCACTCCGCGACAATCAGAAGGACACAGTCTGCGGCGTGGTCTTGTCAGTTTAACTTTGTGTTAGACAAAGATAGCGCTATATGTGGGATAAGAAAATAGGTAGATATACCACTATCCCTCGTCCATCAAAAGTTACGCGATCTGAATTTCATACATTTGTCGAGCGACTTGCGTCCGGTGGGTTCACGGAATAAAGAGTTTTTACTGTTCTGTGGGTGGGTTATACTTCTATGGTTATAGTGCGACATAGCAACCAGCTGACAAAAATAATCTCTTTTCCTTGTTAGATAATACATCTGTTTAATAAATCAGTAGAATCCATCATCTCTGGATAAGGCGACCAAGGTTAAGATGAAACGACGAAATTTTTGCGAACTTTCACAAAGTTTACGACTTTGTTTCAGAGTTTCAAAGCTAATAATTTTTTATCTTCTCACCCGAGATAGTCTGTGGGACAATGTCACGTTAAGCCGCGTTTACTTTGGTACATTTGGTAGACTAGTTGGCGTGAGAGTACTTATGTAATGATCGCTAGTTTAATTAAAAATCTACGTTGGAATAGCAAAAGAGAAGTGGTTATAAATGATTAAAATTGTTATAACTATAGAGATTATTGTTAAAAATTGATGATATAACAAACTTGGCAAAGGCTACTGATAGGGTTAGTAATAAATTGAGAATCATGTGCCTCCTACGTCGAAGGTTCGAGTTCAATCCCGAGGCATGCACCGCTGACTTTTCGAAGTCATGTGCGTATTAGAAATTAATTAACACTTACTTCAATTGTGAAGGAAAACATTGTGAGGAAACCTGCATGCCTGAGAGTTCTCCATAAAGTTCTTGAAGGTGTGTGAAGTCTGCCAACCCGCTTTTGGTCAGCGTGGTGCTCTATGGCCTATTCCCTCTCATTCTGAGAGAAGGCCCGTGCCTATAAGTATACAGTACCCGGCAATAAATATTGCACATCGAGTTTGAGAAAGAGATAATCGGCTAGCTTCGGCTTTGTAGAGCGTCGTATCCGTCACTCATACCTATGTGATGTTTTGTCGCCGACTTGTTTATTAGATACCAGACTGTTAGTGCTTCGTGCGACAGAGATGACGCTCTATAAAGTCGAAGTTAGCAAATATCTCTTTCTGAAGCTCGATGTGCATTATTTACTGCCACGTACTGTACCTACAATACCAATTCAACAGTGTCCCTACGTAAGTAGCATATTCCCTAACATGATAGTACTCGACCACTCACTCTAGACTACTTACTCGACCAAAATAAACAAAGCTCAGGACTGCCGAAGTTATTTTGCCGCCAGCTCGCAATGATAACGGTAGCACAGCCTGATTCCTAGCCTATTGGAAGAGGAATGAGGTACAAGTTTTAATTGAAAACAAATGCCTAAGTTGATTAGAATAATGCTTGACTTACTGGCATGTGAGCTGAAGTATTCGATGTAAATACTCCTGATAATAAAGTCGATTTTTTTTTAATCTATTTTGATAATTTATTTTTCCTTTTTAAAAAAGTTTCGAATGGATATGGCATTAATTGATTTTTTCAATGTTACGTTTGGTACCCTTTATTGGGACAGTACAAGGTAACTCAGTAGTTAAAGTGACGCTATGGTGCGGCGAAAGATGCGAGTTTGAGTCCCGCTCGTGTAAGTATTTTTTTATTTATGAATTTGGCTTGCGTTTGACTGTAATTTTACCCGATGTTATATGTGATGATGCAAACGGTTTCTCAGAAAGGGCTCTGACGATTCGCATGAGATTTTGTATTTAGAAAATTACCTATATTGATAATATACGTAGGTGTACTATATTAATACATTGATATTTACCTATGTATTTAGGTGTGTTATCCCCTCAGATCATAGAAATAAGGAGATATGCCATCATAGCAAATTAGTACGGGAACAACTGATGCCAGTTTTAGTACATTTTTCGACACAATTACGCGCATAATTAAGCGCTCCTTGTGAATAAAAAGATCTCCCACGCATTAAACATTCCGCACACCCTCAATCTAACACTGTCACTGTCACTCAACACTAGCACTAAACTAAAACACTGTATTTATTTCATCGATCGTGTTCGGTTCGTCGCCAGCGCGTACGGCTACGTTTTAAGTTCATAATATTATCGGTACCAATCGCGTTTGGGACAAGGGGGAGCCCTTGTCCCAAACGCGATTGGTACCGATAATATTGGTTTGAATCTGTTGTTTGTGTCACAAACAGTAGACATAATCCAATATTGGTTTTGTGACACTTAAACGTGGTTTAATAATAGTATTATACTGTCGTCCACGTTTTGTAATAACGGGGATGAAAAACACGATTTTTTCCATTATCCGACCTTCGATAAAGACATTAAATTCAAAGACAAAGAACAACCATTCCATTTCAAATCTTCAGCGACGAATCAAGAATTCCTTTTATACCAAAACCTCAGCTAATAGATACATTTGTGGAAGAAATATTAAAGAAAAGACGATGGCAGCGGCTTACTTTTGCGTCATTGAGCCTCGCTGGCGCTTACGACCTTCTCTTTTATAGCAAATAGGAAATGTGTTTATAATTAAAGTGTATTTCTATTTGTAAGGGTAAAAAGAGACGTAACAAACAGTCTATGAAAACCGGACCGGTTCTTAATTGAGTTTGTGATTTTTCGTTCCATTTCGCATTTACAATAAATGTTTTGATGAAGCAAATAAAGAGTGTTGAAGAGACTAAGCAATGGTAATTGAAATTCCATGTTTACTGACTTACTCGTAGGTATTTATAAATAAAACTTGTGTTGTGAATGCTATTTTGCAGGCCATTAGTGAAGAAATTAATTATAGTGAGTTGTGACCAGTATTTCATGTTGGCTTTTCACTTCAAAAGCAATACTCACTGTAATATCATATGAAATAATTTCTCATTTTAGCTGTCCTCTGAATAAGGGCTCCTTCAATTTAGACGATTGGTGTCGGACTGCTGCCGTGCGGATTGTTTTTTTTTTCTATACATTTGACACGTCGAGAGCGCGTCCGATTATCGTGCGACGCCCGCGCGGCTGCCAGTCCGACACCAAGGGCCGTACCACAAAAAAGATCGACACGCGTTAAACGCGAATGCTACCAAAAATAATACGCACTTGTTTTAGCACTAACTTGTCTAAAACAAGTGTGTATTATTTTTGCTAGCATTCGCGTTTAACGCGTGTCTATCTCTTTTGTAGTACGGCCCCAAATGTCTAAATCAAGGCTGCTCAACCCCCGGCCCGCGGGCCGCGGTGTGGCCCGCCAACGCATTTGAATTTCCGCCAAGAGCGTTTTCAAGTCTCAGCTTTGTGAAAAACAAATACCGTACCTACTTAACTCACTCACATTCACTAGATGGCCCGCCGGTCGGCTGACACGGAATCAAAAATATGGCCCATATGCAAAATTGGTTGAGCAGCCTTGATCTAAATAGAAAGAGCCCTAAAACGACTGAACACTTGACATTAGTATGACTTTCATTTCTAATTAGAATAGATGGCTTCACTCGCAAAAAACTTAAAATTTTCAACTTCAATTGAGGTCTCAATGTGTTTTTCGACTGGACTCATTAAATGAAGCTTGAAATATGTTTTGTTCGGGAGTCCTCCAAGTATAATCTTTTGTTCGTTCGTTTTGATAACAAGTCGGGTTTTCTTTGTAAAAACAATTGTGAGGAGGAATAAATAATAGAACTTCGTGACTTTTAAGTACCGATACCAAAAAAATGAAATTGTAGTCTGTGAAATCGATTCTATTGTGTGTTTTTAGAATAATAGCCGAGTGTTTAAGCCAGTGGTTCTCAACCGGTGATCCACGAAAGCTAAATTAAGGTTCGCAAAACTCTTTTTATATCACGATGGTGGCAAACAGTCGTACGGCCCGCCTGATGGTAAGCGGTTACCGTAGCTTATGAAACGCTTGCAAAAGTATCACTTGTGCGTTGCCAGCCTTTTAAAAACTCATTTACTCCCCACTTGAAGAACCCCATACTTGTAGTCTCCCGGAAAAACCCTGGCAGATAAACAATGTATCGTCAGTGGAAAGGCGAAAGAGCTTAACTGTCAAAAGAAAGAGATCCGATTTTTGTATTTCAAAAAAAACTTAAAACTTATTTTCCAAATGTACCATTTTGGTGGTTTAGTTTCTCCTTTCCACTGACAGTATAATACATTAATTTTTGTTTTAAACCTTTGGGTCCCCTGCATCGAACAAAAAAGTCCTAGAGGTCGTGGTCATAAAAAAGTTGAGAGCCACTGGTCTAACCACTCCAATTAAAATAAATGTGCTTATAATACAAGTGTACCGCACCATTTACGTACAATGGTGGTGTGATTTATTTTTGCCACTCTAAGCGTCTAGACGTCTGAATGTGTTTTATTGTGTTTAGTAAAAGCGACATTGAAAATACTCCAGAATGTACTGAAATAATCCGTGGTGTATAAAATTGTATCTGCAAAATGTCATGTCAATTTACTTAATATGATGGGATTTTGTTGATTCCTCGAGTTATTTTTTTAATTTATAATGATAACATACCAAATAGATTTTTATCGTATTTTATCTTACAGTATTATCGAGTAATAATAATTAATTAGATTTTAATAGCAAATCGACCAGTTTTAAAAAAAGAACCGCTTTATCCGAGAAATTACTTACACTTATCCATATCCTGGTTAGTCAAACAAGCATTCTACACTTGGGGTCTTCTAATTTAGACGATTGGTGTCGGTCTCTTGCCGTGCGGGTGTCGCACTGGGCACCGTCAATTGTTTAAATATTAAAACTTATGTTTATCTATAATATGATGGGTACCTACTTACCTACTTAAATACACGTGTTATGGTAAAAATTATAAAAAATCTAGGTACTTTATAGTAACCAGAAGTGTGGGTGTATTGTATATCTGTTTTTGTTGTTGCATGACAACTCACTTTTTAACGCTACATCCTCAGCCATAAAATGCGTTCGGCAAATACTGACGTTATATAAATGCTCTTATTATAATTGCGAGCACTATTTTTGCTTCTGTGGCTGCAAAAGAGTAGGACTCGGTAATGTGAGTTGTTCATCACACTAGTACCTATCATCAATGCGACAGTTTGTGTGTATATTTGTTACTCTGTCACGCTGAAACCGCTGAACGGATTTGGATGAAATTTGACAAAGAGGTAGCCTGGGACCTGGAAAAGCACATAAGCTACTTTTTATCCATGTTCACGCAGACGAAGTCGCGGTTAACAGCTAGTAAGAAATAAAACTCACACGGCACGTGTAGAAATATTTATTACAACAGAATCGAAGACTATACACAACCTAATAATTACAATATACACGATATTTAACAGGAATACATTTTGTACAATTAATTGTAATATTTCAACGATGAAAATCTATGAATTTGATCTTAAACATTTTATGTTAACATTATAGATACAGGCCAATTTACATTGTTTAACTTGTAAGAACAATGCAATAAATTGTGATTTATGCTAATAAATTAGGCTTATTTAAAGGTAAATTTATTTCGGGGAAGTTTTTTTCTTATATATAGGTACCTGCCGGTTGATTCTATAAAAATCTCACCGTGAAAACTTAGGTGAAGTGAGTTTGTTTTTGCTAGGAATTGACACTATTGACAGCTCACTCCACGCTCACTTCACCTAAGTTTTCACGGTGAGATGGTTACAGAATCGTACTGCTGCTTACACCCGTATTCACGAACATTACATTACTATTAGGACTTGGCACAGTGTACAAAAAAATCATTCAAATATGACCATTATATTATTATGTAGGTATTTCGTTAAGGTTTATATTCGTATGAAGCGCTTGTTTACATTCGCTTATATGAATATGAACCTTATTTTTATATTAATAATGTTCATAGTCGTATGACTTTTCTGTACACTGTGCGTTCGAGACCTCATAGTAATGTTAGTAAATACGGGGGTTAATCAGCCTATAATGTTCCTACTGCTGGACTTAGGGCTCTTCTCAGTAAGAGTGGGCCGTAGTCCACTACGCCCAGTGCTGGTTGGTGGGCTTCACATGTATGGCTTTGGAGGACCCAAACATTGCGAGACATGCGCCGCGCACGCCTCGCAACGCACGGCTCGGTACACATGCCTCACCACGAATATGGACGTCCACACATTGCGAAGCATGTGATGAGCGTGCGCGGCGCATGCCTCGCAATGTTTGGATCCACCTTTAGAATAATTGGTTCTAGGACATGCTGGTTTCCTACGAAGGTTTCCTTCATACTTTTGATATGTAGGTACATTGCAAGTTTATGTATTTTTTCAGTGATATTTCAGCATGTTGCTGGCAACAGAATTTTAATTTATCTATTATTCCTAATTACTACTAGGCGTTGCGGAAGTATTTTTTCCAGATAGGTACACGCTCGATTTTTAGAGCTGATTATGATTATGCGGCCGTACTATGATGATGTTAAAATCAGCATCATTTTATGGTAAAGGGATAACAACACGTGTCATAGTACAAACTTTGACCTTGCAAATTACAACATTTCTAAGTAAGGAACAGTACTGCCAGTTAGCCTTACATAATGATCTGAACGCAGTTAGGAGAACATTGAATACCTACAAGAAAAAAATACTGGATGATATTGTTGTTGTTTGTTTTTTTACAGACGCATGCGAAATGTTGTTACTGAAATTCAACCACAATTTTTTTCTTCTAAAGTATTGATTGAAATTAAGAACAGTACAATGCTATCCAAATAAGAATATGAATAACCCTGCGCCATATTGTGACGTGCGCCACATAGCTGAATATTTATATAAAAAAATGTATTACAATAGATTTGGTAAAACTGACTTTTTGCTTTGCAAACCTTACTTTTCAAGTGCTAGTTGACAGTTCAAGGTTATTAAAGTTTCTAATCTTAGATAAATCGTATTGTATTTTATGAATAGGCATGTAATTGTATAATATTTCAGCATTTGCCTAGATACTGTACATGAAAATCATTTTTAATTTTATTTAGTACCCATGCCCACACCACAAGTACACAGGCCCAAAGCTTAAAAATAAAAGTAGGTAAACAAACATACTCGCGGTATATTTCCAAAAAGAGTTAAAGTAGGTAGTTATGAAGCGACCCCAACAATAAGAGGGTATAATAAAAATTCAGTTCACGTTACCAACAGGATATTAAATAAAATTTCGCGGCCATTTTGTCTGCCTCAGTGGTGTTAGACTCATGTATAATTAAAGGATAAAATGGGTTATAATCTTGATATAGACGGGGGTAGTATCATTACGCGGGATCAAACGTAAATTAGACTCAAAATGCTTTTATTCCAGTCGTCTAATTATAATTTCACGTTATTTTGTACTGAGACTTTTCTTATTTTATTATTTCTTTTTGTGACTTTATGCTTGGTTTTTGTGCCTTTATGCTCGGTTTTGTGCCTTTATGCTCGGTTTTGTGCCAAAACTGATAGTTAATGCTAGTTAGTTAATACTGACCAATTGGAACACAGGAATGTCTTCTTTGCTTTGAAAAGATACGGAATATGCGTTACAAATTTCCGCTCAATCGATTAGGGGGAACTGGTCTAAAATTTAGTTACGAGATTTCGCTTTATACATACGGTAAGTTACAAAAAGCTTGTAAAAAAGGTATTTGGTGAGTGTTCCGCTATCTCAAAAGCTTAAAAACCCCTGATATACACCTCTGCTAAACCCTCAGATCATAGAAACAAGGGAGATGTGCCAAGGCGCTATCAAGCTTGATGCCTGATCTTGAGCAAATTGCTCATAATAAAAACGTACGCGCTGGCGACGAACCGAACACGATCGATGGTATAAATACAGTGTTTTAGTTAAGTGCTAGTGTTGAGTGACGATTAACAGTATTAGATTGAGGGTGTGCGGAATGTTTAATGCGTGGGAGATCTTTTTATTCACAAGGAGCGCTTAATTATGCGCGTAATTGTGTCGAAAAATGTACTAAAAGTGGCATCAGTTGTTCCCGTACTAATTTGCTATGATGGCATATCTCCTTGTTTCTATGATCTGAGGCCTAACCCTTCGGGGAATATAGGCGTGATGATATAATTAGGTTACATGCTAAAAATAACCCCAACAGAAAGTGTAACATCACAAATTATACTTTAATCAAATTGATACGAAATTGATGTTAATTATTTATTCATGCTACGTGGCAATTATATGACACTGTTATTATATTACTTGCACGGCTAATGGACTATTAAAAACTATTAACGGCATGAAATTTGTTTTTTTGTATGGTACTATAGCCTCGTGTGTAATTTCGTTACCGTGCGGCTAATGTAGGCACAGTCTAAGAACCATACAGTCTGAATGACTGTATGGTTCTTAGACTACAAAAAAATCACGTTTTGTACCACGTTTGCGGTTGTCGAAAAAGCCGATAAATTCTTTATGAAACGACTAAGTTCCCGAAGGGCTGTATGTGGTTGCTGGTCGTTCAGGAGCGCAACGCACCGCACCGCACGATTGCTCAGTCTAGATGTCTTCGATAGGTAATTGACTGTATGGTTCTTAGACTGTGATATGGGTATGGTAGCCATAGACTACTTCGGTGGTTTACTAGTCATGTTCTAGGGTTCGATACCCCTGTTAAGCAAAGCGTTATTGGCAAAATTCTCGTAAAGAATATTTAGGACATATTTAAGGTGCGTACAAACGACCTCCAACTAGACGGTACCTACAATCTATAGAACCAATCCGGGCGAGTCTTAACAGATTGGCATGTTACCATTAGCCTAACTTAATCACGTTCCAGACTTGCACGAATCGGCTACACAGATTGGGTGTCAAGTTGGGTCGTTCGTACGCACCTTAATACCTGGCGAAATGTGGGTGTATTAATACAACTCTACCTAAACTTTGAGGAATAGAGGCGTGATGTTACGTATGTATGTTATATTTATAAAGGCACACACTACGGGAAATTACTTGCAAACTTACGGCTCTTTCAATATAGACGATTGATGTCATCACACGGCAGCAGTCCGACACCAATTGTCTAAATCGAATGAGCCCTTAACCACATTTTTGCAGAATTTTAATATTGATAAATGAACTCGAAGAGCAAAATATAGGAGTATGTTCACATGCCTACTATTTGTTTTTGAACAGTAATTTTAACTTCTAACTGCGCCAATGAAATACAATAAATATTTTTAAACGATTAATCTTAAACAATGCAGCATTCCTGGAATAGTTAAAGGCTGTAAAACTATTTACATCAATCCAGCTTAAACTTAAAGCGATGTCTCGTTTTCGCTCTCAAAATATACCTAGTAAGTACCTACAGTAATCCTGGCTAAAATTCCCGAAAGCTAGATAATTTTAAGCGTCCGGGCTTACGATTCTCGCATTCGGAATGTTGCCCGATTCACACATCGGGGTAATCCCTAGAGAGACTCCTTTAACGAGATGAATTTTTTGTACTGTATGAAACGTGACACCCTTAACAAAAAAGAACATTTATTTTTTTAAATTTAAAGGCGTGGTGGTTCCCCATTACTGGCTGATAATTATTGACATAATGAGGCGGGGGTGACATACCTACTCGACATAATTAGGCAGGTGTTCTTTGTAATCAGGTTTAATTATAGGTTTCTAAATAATTATTCTGAGAGAAAAAAATCGTTGATGGATAAAATAGAAGTATTTTCAGTTTTTTAATAGTTAATGAAAAACCATAACGTGATCAAATAATTTGCAAAATTTTAATGTTCATAAAAATACGAAATTATTTTATTTTGTACTTAAGCTATAAAAAATAGTAATTTAATATCATGTTTCACTATAATTTGACCAGACTTTTTTAAAAAGCTTCTGATAAATGTTATAAAATCCATCGTTGCCTTTTCAAAAACAAAAGTAATAAGGTTAATGGATTGAAAGTAACATGTGCCATTCGTAACGCATAAAACACAAAAACAGTTCAACTTTTCAATTAATTAAACAACATTACTGCTCGACCAAGAATTGGGGCAACCATCACGCGCTTAAAAATATAAAATGGCGACTACAACAGCTACATCCAGAACAACAAATATAAATACTGTACACGAGAAATACACTAATTAACGTCTAATATCACAAATATCTTTGTCTCATACTTATAATTAACACAACAGCATGCATACAACTAAAATTAAACACGGCGATATCTTATCAACATTTGAGAAAGCTTTGAGTCTGATCTCGTTTTGTACTGGGTGTCCGTATTCCTCAGTCTGCATCAGCTCTTTGGGGCAAGGGAGCGTTTCTAAGGGAACATCGATGAGTTTGGTTGCCTTTTTCGTGAATTTTCTCTCACCATAGTCCTCGGTTTTATCGTAATAGTCATAAGTGTCGTCGGGTACGGCATTATCTTTTACGTTGTCGGTATCTTCCTGATCGTTCAATTGCCTGTCGACGGTTAGGTCGGTGACACACGATACTTTTTCGAGGGCGTGCTTCAGTGTGGTGTCTCGTGTCTCGTTGCGTAACGCGTAAATCCACGAGAGGCGGCAATTACAGTTGAGTGGGTTACCTGTAAAGAGAGAGCCTGTTAACGTGTTTGTTATACTAACATGTTTATTTTCTCACACGATTTTTTTCTTTTGAGGGGATTGTCTCTCTAAAAATTTACTCGAAATATTCGAGAATTTTGTAATGGGTTTCGAGCTACCTACTTGGAATAAATCTGCTTAAAATGATAATCGGTAAACATGGTGGAAGATTGCAAGTAAACTTTTAAGTGATTGCCGTTATGTATAGCATGTTTAAAGTACATCAATAGGTCACATAAAAACATATAGATTTATTTAATGGTAGATACCTACTAATAATGGTTAGTAGTAGGTACCTATTATAGACCAATGTACGACGTAGAAATTTCCCACAGCTATAATTATAGTAATTTAAGAGATTAATACACGTTTATGAAATGTGTTACGATCAAGGACATATCGCACATCGGCAAGAAGAGTGTCACAACACAATAAATGTAGTTTTTGGGAAATCACGATTTTCTTTTTTTTAAATCCTATAATTCCATTAAAAAAAATCTGTATTAAATGCCATCTCTCAGCGAGGAATCGCACTATAATTATGAAATTTTTTTAGCAGATCAAGTCAATCATCATCAATTTCCTTTCAGATGGCATACATAACTCAATTTCGTATTATTATGTGTTGTGACACCCTTCTTGCCGATGTGCGGTATACATTATTATTTTCGTTTACAATAGTGTGCTAAAATTCCGTGCAAATAACTTTACATTATCGAAATGTTTATAAAAAAAATTGATAAAAAGGGTTTTCTTCCGTCAAAGTTATCAGTTATCATTAAACAGGTTGTAATTTCAGTCAGTCAACAACTTTTACTGTGGGACCAACCCTAAAATTGCGAAAAAAAATCTGCTGTCCCAGATATTTATGTTCACATAACTCAACAAAATGTATGGAGCAGCTGATTTTTTTTCTGATTCCAAATTGGTCCCGTAGTTAATCTAACTATAGTATCGAATACTAAATACCCTCCTTCAATATGTCCCTCTAACCTGTCACCCAGTATGTTATACAAGTAACCTATAACTTAGAAATGATTTAAATTTTTAAAGACATCGTTTAGAATCGATCGGTTAAAAGTCGGTCAGATTGGTTCGTACAATTTATCGTGAAAACTTTTAGTGAATACTAGACAGACATTTTAGCTTTTATTATCGCTGAATAATTGTTTAATAGAGAAGGGTACCCTTGTCTTTTAAATTATGAGTATCTAGGCGACCGAGGTTACACACACAACTCAGTTTTCAATTTTTTTTGTGTGAGCACATGGTGAGCACGGATTATTTCAGGGATGACCTATAATTGGCCATACTTATCTGTAATAAGCAAACTATGTATATTTCTTGTAACGCTGTTGGTTTTCTGAATAAATAAATAAATAAATAAATGACACCTATCTAGATACGCAACACTTGGAAAGTAAAACATTATTTAAATACAAAATGTTAATAATCGTTAGAGCCGTTTCCGAGAAACCAATTCTATAAAAATTATAATATACAAAAATTGCTCACTTAAAATAATAAGATACTGTAATTGTTGTAATTTTTGTATCAAATAAAATTATTAAATAAATTCACGATTTAAATCTTAAACAAAAGCCAACCCAACTCTGGCGTGATTTAAGATTTAACATTAAATCCGAACAGCATTCAACCGTACATTGACAAAACCGTACATAAATTTAGTTTCTATGTACCTATAAGGGTGGCAAAGGTCGTCCGGAAGTTAACTGCGTTGTGCGTAGAAAATGGAGGGACCCAGTTCCTTTCAGAAAACTGAACCGAGGCAATAGGTCGGGAAAATGTTATGATGAAGTACGCGCCGCAAATGAGTTAGGTGTGCAGGCTGCAAAACGGATATAATATACTAACTTTGCCCGCGACCTCGTCTGCGTAGACTTTAGAATTCCGTGAGAAATAAAGCGAAACTTTCTGGAAAATTTCAGTTTTCTAGGTCCAAAGGTTTGGGGCTTCGCACAAGGACTTTTTTTATATGTATTGATGTTAATGCAATAAGCTGGCAGTTATTGTTATGTGCGTATAGTAGGTAACTTATAATTCACGTTATATAACAACTATGTACACGTACAGATAAAATGATATCTACAGTACCTAACATATTAGTGCTCCCATTAAATCTCCGAAGGCGAAGTATCGAGAAAGGCTGTCAAAATGGAAATGTATTAATTTCATGCAATGCATAAGTTAATTAATCAAATTATGATCGCAAGAGTTATCAAACGAACACCTAAGTAAAAGGCATATCACATACGAAATTATTTTTTAATGTTAAGATTAATTAAAATAAAAATGTATCAACAATGTCTGTTAAAGTGCCGCGAGATGGCTACATACATATCTCATTCGCCACTAGTACTCCAATTGATTACAAAAGTCCGTGTTACATAACACGTTGCAATGTTTCACACGACGCCTGCACGAGCTTGTTACAATCAAGTTAACTCGCAAGTCAGGCTGAGCCGGAGGCTATTAACTACACGTGTATAAACTCAAGTATAGACTGCAGCATAATATGTGGTTACTTTGTCGCTTTAAATGGGTATATCAATGTATTACCTACTAAATATATTAAAGCTGAATAGTTTGTTTGAACGCACTAATCTCTGAAATTACCAGTTGGATTCAAAAAAATATTTGTGAATAAATGATAGCCAAATTCACGAGGAATTGTATAGGCTATTTAACATCACGCTACAACCCTTAGGGGCTGAGCAACGGGCGTGAACCGCGGAGCACAGCTAGTGTAGGACTTTTGATCTTTTTGTCAGCAAAGCAAAATGTCACTCGTTCAGTGCGCGGATTTGCTTATTAGTTACTCGCCTAGGGTTATCATGTGCCAAGCATTTGCCTGACGGGCCAGGCATTTTAGCTCTTGATCAGGTGTTTGACCAACTTTCCTCGAAATCAGGCATTTTGAGTTTTAAACGGAGCGGGTAATGAGGAGTGACGCGACTTTTACAATCAACTGTAAAGAATTTTATTCATATGATTTAACTCGAATATGTGAAGAAAATAGCATCAATCGAAAAATAGTAGGTAGGTATTGCAGGTTTTCAAAGATTTGTTTGACGCACTCAAAACACATTCAGCAATTTCTTTTATTTTCAAATTACTTATATCCAGCATTTTTCGTTTTTACTTTATAAGTCAGGCGTTGATTTCTTTAGAGATAGTAACTGACTTTTATGAAATTAATTAGGGCGTCGACCACTCTATTACGATTTTCTATCTAGTTTTCTGAGTATACTTACTAATAATGATATTAAATAAAAATTTAAGGTGCTATCTATATATTCTAGCCTGTAAAATCCCACTGCTGGGCAAGTGCCATACTGCAAAATGATTAAAATAGTTTTACAAAATGACTACCTACTTTTTGTTGTTTTAGTACGAAACTCTAATTGTGCGAGCCTAGCTTGTGTTTTTTTTATTTATAGGAGACTAGTGATGGAGAGGTTTGAATGATAGCTAAAACTTGATCATCTAGCCCGCACTTGTCCGCAGGCACGTTACTTAATACCGCAGTTCGACCACTGCGCTATATAGCCATTTAGCCACCCCTTTCACGCCTAGTGGAAACGCGGCTCAATTTCAAGGGCTGGGCTCTTAGCTACGTAAACCTTTACGAGGCAATTTTGTAGTGCTTAAATTTTATTTCAGTAATTTAGCGTAGTGTGGGCGGAGTTGTAGCCAATTTGTAACGGAATATCTTGGCTATTATTATGGTATAGTAATTTTAGATGTGCCTGTTCATTACGAAGAATGTAATAGTAATTTTTATGGGATTATGGGAGCTTGTTGCGGTGTAATAACAATTTTAATGTTAATTGCTTACGGTTATGTTATATTCTTTAATTTTACCTCTATCCTGGGGCGGGTCATTTTGTAATTGTTAATTTCGTTCGTGGCAATAGGGAGGTATTTCAAATATTTCGCTCTGAATGTAGTTGTAATTACATGTTGTTTGTTTTAGCCAATGAATGGGTTATTTCGCAGTTTATACATAAAAAGCTTAGTGTTGTATTTAAATAGGAATGTATTTTTATTTTACTGGATTATATTTTCTCTTATAGTTTTAATGGTTACTTAGTATTTTGAGAGTTCAAAAAATAGTTTTGGAAATTCAAAATATGTTTCTGATGAGAACAAAATAGTAGGTATATACATCGCTAGTTTTTATAAAAAAAGTACATAGCTTTAGTTTTCTGCTATACCTGCGGGAAACTAAAGATTATTATCTTTAGTTTCCCGCAGGTATAGCAGAAAACTAAAGCTATGTACTTTTTTATACCTGGTAAATAGCGATAGGTGCACTCGCTCCCCAAACCAGATTTAGCCCGTATTTAGCAAAGTGCGGGGACACGATAGGGCACATACCCTTGCTGATATTAAGGACACGACAGGAGCTATTGTTATTTATACTTGTGACAGGTTAAACAAGGGACTTATTGAATGAGGGTATTCAGTATTCGATAGTATAATAGTTCGAGTAACTACGCGATCAACCTTGGAAATACGGAAAAAAATCTCAACTGTTCTTAAAAAAATTATGGAACAGTTGATTTTTTTTCATGTTTCCAAGTTTGGTTTGGTGATTTGGCGGTTCAAGTATAGTACATATATCTTACTTTATCAGCAAGGGTATATATCCTATCGTAACTCCGCCGCCATTTATAGAAATCTATTCTGCAATACCGGAGGCATTGCAGACGCGATGTTCCACCCTAGAGACAAAGTTGGAATGTCTCATGTGCCTGTAATTACACCGACACCTTTCAAACCTAAACTCTTATGTTTAGGTTTGAAAGGTGTCGGTGTAATTACGCAGACGCAGACGGAGTCACGGGCAAAAGTCTAGTGATCTTTATATACAAATAAATCTCTAACAGTGACAAATATTTGTGTCCAATTTGTATAAACCGCGTATTTGCAGGTTTTGAGTAACGAGCAATTTAAAACCTACACCGATCGGTTCACCCACGGAGGAAAAACACAGGGTTCACCACTGACAGTTATTAAAAAAATAACAAATATCTCTTCATATGTATTTCAGTGCAGTTCCATGAAAAAAGAAAACTAGTCGTTTTTCATGCCGCACATGTTGAAAATCGAGATATTTTTAGTTGTGAGTCGATTTAGTATAAAAAATTACAACGTTGGAATTTTGTTTCATTTAACAAAATATTTTGTTACTTACTGATATTATTATACTATTAATTTAAAGACTCGTAATTAGCACTATGAATAGAAGTTGAACGAACTGAGATAAGAATTTGAATTGACTTTTTGGTATTTCGCTTTTCAGTTTTATTTGACGTTTATTTAGGCACGAAAATACAAATTTTATTTATGAGCCAGTTCTGGATTTTTGGCAGAATATCATTCGGGCCTTGATAAACTTTCAGTCAATTTTCTATTTTATTGTGATATAAGTTCACATTTGTTAGTGTAGGTGATATATTTATGACGCTAAGACTAGATCAGAACTATACAGGCTGGCAGCTTAGACAGTGGAAATATTTTAAGGGGTCATTGTACTCATCATTACGAACAACTTTTACTATGGGACAAACCCGGATATCGCGAAAAAAAAATCAGCTGTTCCATACATTTATGTTCACATAACTCAACAAAATGTATGGAACAGCTGATTTTTTTTTTCGCGATTTCAGGTTTGGTCCCCTAGTAAAAGTTGTTCATAATGATGAGTACAATGACCCCTTAAAATATTTCCACTGTCTTACCTGCCATCCTGTATTTTGCCATTACGTAACTGTACCATTAATCAGAAAGCCAAATGCTTTCTGATTAAAGGTACGGTTCCTTCATGTGAATCCCATATACCTAAATAAATACTTCTGTACCTCTTTGCTATTACGAGTATGTCAGAAAAATCGTTATAAAAGTGGATAAGTCACGATCTCAGATCATAGAAACAAGGGAGATGTGCCAAGGCGCTATTGAGCTTGACGCTTTGATACGGTCACATTGACCGTATAACAAACTTACACGCTGGCGACGAACCGAACACGGTCGATGATATAAATAACGTGTTTTAGTTTAGTGCTAGTCTTGAGTGACGATTAACAGTGTTAGATTGAGGGTGTGCGGAATTTTAAATGTGTGGGAGATAGATCTTTTTATTCAGAAGGAGCGCTTATAATTGTGTCAAAAAATGTTCTAAAAGTGGCGACAGTTATTCCCGTACTAATTTGCTATGATGGCATATCTCCTTGTTTCTATGATCTGAGGTCACGATATTAGTGTAAATAAATGAAAATGTAAATTAAGTTATCATAACTATTTATGAATGACTATAAATATTTGTTTAAGGTTAAAGTTTAATATTATCTATTAAAACGGTATACGCTACAGTATAAATAGATGATTTACGCCGCATAAAATCCACAGAGGCAACAAACGAACATGCTTAACAAAAAACAAAAAAGTTTCTAATTTACAATGTTCCCGTAACTTCAAGCTCCATAATTTCCAATTAACACCTTCCTCGTATTCAGTTTTAAAACACCAAAAACTAAAAACACACCGCACTGGGTACAGATAGCAAAACAAAAATAATTATTCGAACCTTTTTGTTAAGGAAAATAATTTTATTTGTGTCAGTGATCTATTTTATTTGCATTCCATGGAGGATTTATTTGAGCAGCCGACGCAGCACCCTGCCTCGGCCAGATAGCTGGCAGAAGAAAAATGGCGATCGGTAAGCCACGCCCCACTGGCGGGAATCGGGATATTCGGACAAATAGTGGCCGGCAAAGTCGATAGTGAAGTAACTGAACAAACTAAAGAAGTATGCTGCTGATTTTACACAAAAAAGGTTTTTTGATGCCAGAAAAAAGTAAACAAAAAAAAAACAAATGTTGTTATTATTGTTAGCAGTTTTTTTTTTTATTTGGTATATAGGTTTATCGGACAAACAGAGCTAAAGACACAATTAACGCTTGTTACTAATTCTATAGAGATGGTCTTATGAAATGTTGATCTACTAAAAGAATAATGATTGAAAAACAACTCTCAATTGCCCTATCTGTTATTTGATTTATAGATTTGTTTCGTTATGTTTGTTAATATTCAAACATCAGGGACATTTTTATAAAGTGTGAAAATCAGCAGTGTTTCGTTGTGAATAAAAATAGTAAATTAAAAATTAAAAATACCCGACTGCCAAAAAACAACTAAAAAGTTCAAAACAAGAGCACTTTTCAAGCAGTCTGATGCAGTTGGTGGCAATTATTTGTGTTAAATCTTAGATTTTATGCCACCAACTGCATCAGACTGCTTGAAAAGTGCTCTTGTTTTGAACTTTTTAGTTGTTTTTTGGCAGTCGGGTATTTTTAATTTTTAATTTACTATTTTTATTCACAACGAAACACTGCTGATTTTCACACTTTATAAAAATGTCCCTGATGTTTGAATGTTGCATGAAGCAGCGCGTGCTCGACTCGCTTCCCGAGTGGCTGTCCAAGTGGCGGCTGTCGGTGAACGTGGGTAAGACACAAGCGATGCTCACCGGGTACGCCCCACTCCCCCCTCCCTTGAGACTCCAAGGAGCCGACATCGCGTGGTCGCCCCAGGTTAAATACCTAGGGGTCACCATAGATCGTCGGCTCACTATGGGCAGTCATGTCCGACAGGTCGCTGCGAAGGGCAAGGCAGCCCGCGCTCAGCTCTATCCAGTGCTCTCGTCTCGACTCCCGGTACGCGTCAAGCTGGGTGTGTACAAAACGTACATACGCCCGCTTCTGACGTACGCCGCCCCAGCTTGGCTCGCCCTCACTAGCGAGACTAACCGCAAGCTCCTCCGCGCGCAGCAGAGCATGTCGCTGCGGAGAGTTGTCGGTGCTCCTCGCTACGTGAGGAACAGCGTGATCCACCGGGATCTCAAGATTGAGAGCCTGGAAGAGTTCACGACGCGCCTCTCCCGGAAGATGTTCGCGCGTGCCGACGCGTCCGCTTGGCCCCATGTCAAGCAGATAGCGCCCTGGCACGCGCGCCCCCCCGACGCTAAGCGCCTACCGCGCGACCTGTTGTCGGATGTGACTCCCCCCCCCACCGGACTTGACGCCTGAGTGGGTCGCAGTCACCTACACGCGACCCACCCAAACAATAAGACTCCTCACACAGTACACACGCTCGGTGTGCGAAGTGTTCTAAGTTAATATAGGCACGACGCACACTGAAACATTCATTCGCGACTCCACACACATATTAACTCACGCGCTGAACGTGCGCCGCGGGCGCGCACCTCCAGTGCTGACAATGAGCGGTGTTACACAGACACACTACCGCTCACACACACACTACGGCCCCCTCGCCTGGAGCGTGACCGGCTCGATCTGGAAACGTTGTAGGCGGGGGGTCAACATTCCTCGGTAGGGAGCGCCTAAAGTCGGCAGCTCTGTCGCTGGTCGTCACCCGCCGGGCCTCATCCGGGTAACCGGATGTCCCACCTGGCGGTGACTGACCGCCGAGCTGCCGTGAAGAAGCGGCACTAGGTCGCGGCGCTCCTACCGAAAAACAGATAGCAATCACACACAGACAGTTTTTGCTCGGGCACTATGCCCAGGCACTGTCGTGCCGCCGCCGCCTAAATCGGCACCCCAAGGACGCGCCCGTTTTAACGGGCGGAGGTATGGCTTCTGCGGGAAAGGGGTTCGCCCCGAGCCCGCCTGCCGCGCCCCCTGACGGGGACGCAGCGATTTCCCATATAGAAAGTCAGTTCGCACAGAGTTCTCCATAAGTTCACACAGAGTTCTCCATCAGTTCGCATCACCAACTCTCGGTTAGATTCCTACAAGTCAGTTCGCGTATAATAGTCAAGTATAGTAATAGTCGTGGTACTCGCTATCTAGAGTAAGAAGAAATTGTTTTCATTTCTCTCATCGTTAATCGTTCGAAGTGATTCGAGTACCCCAGCTTGATTATAGGCAGCGAAACCGAAACACACCGGAAACCGGCGGAACGTAGATAGATAGATACTAGGCGTCTTCTAGAACTCCCAACCTCCAATCCAGCGAATAGGTGTGCAACAACAAACGCACATATTGGTCCTTCGAGCCGGATCTGAGGTATAGAAGAAAAGATGCCAGTTACGCGTTCCACCGGCAGAAGAGGCGACCAAGCATCCACAACTGCAACTGAAACCTCGACCTACGCTACAGAAACAGCCATGACGTCCATAGAACAAACCTCGACGACGTCGGAAGTGCCTACTGTGATCGACCCCCCTTCGACTAGTCAACAAGACGTCACGGCTACTGAGCATCAAGACAGCGACCGACGAAGCAAACCCGCGTCAGAGGCATCCAAGAAAGAATTGAGGGCACGCCTCCTGGCAAAGGCGAGGACCAAAATCGCCGCCGCCCAGCTCGCCGAACGAGAAGCTAGCACCAAAATCGCCGTCGCCCAACTCGCAGCACGAGAAGCTAGCACCAAAGTCGCCGTCGCCCAGCTCGCAGAACGAGAAGCTAGCACCAAACTCGAAACTGCTCGCTTCGCCGAAATAGAAATAGAATTTGCCGATGAGGAAGAACTCGCGTCTGTTATCACAGGAACCGATAATGATCAACGGGTTCACAGCTGGCTGCAATCGAGCCAGTTACTCGCCTCGGACAACAGACCACACCAAACTCAAGAGGTGCGACCCGAACCAAAGTCTCCAATGGAACCTGCAGTTCCAGTGACCGCCGCCGTGTCCTGGGAAATACCGGTGACTTTACCGGCGGGAGCCAGCCCTGCGCATCCGCCACCTCCGCACCTCTTGATGCCTGGAAACACTACGAACACTGTCTCCGCTCAAGGGAGAGCATCGGGAATCGCGCCGCCAGTGATCACTGCCGCATCCTGGTTGCCCGAGCCAACGAACTCCGCGCCTGTGCAGCCGCAACTGAACACAATGCCAGCGATCAGCGCCGCAAACTGGCAACCGAACTCCGCTGCTGCACCGCCGCAACCGAACTTCGCTTCTGCGCAGCCTCAGCCGATATATGCGCCTGCGCAGCCACCAACGAACGCAGTGCCAGTGATCAGTGAAGCATCCTGGCAACCGATCTACACTACTGCACCACGAACGAACTTCAGTACGGGAACCACCGTCACATCTCAGGTGCTTCAACCTCAACCAGTAGCCGACGCTTCACAACAGCCACAGAGTGGAATCATCGCTGTCCAGCAACCCAAGGCGAACACAGAAGACCTCGAATCTGCCTTCACTCGGGCAATTCAAGCCGCGCAGTATCAAAAGTTTACCGATCTACCATATTTCAATGGGGACTATCGAGATTGGCTAACATTTCGCTCTGCCTACTACGAAATAGCGCATCGCCTGACAGCATATGAGAACATGGCTCGATTGAGGAAGAGCCTCCGAGGAATAGCAAAGGAAGCTGTGCACGGACTACTAATCACCAACGCGGATCCAAATGACGTCGTGAGAACCCTGGAACTACGCTTCGGACGTCCTGACTCCATAGCTATGGCGGAAATTGAACGCCTGCGTAACCTGCCACGCCTCACCGAGTCACCGCGAGAACTTTGCACCTTCGCTACCAAGATTGAGAGCATCATTGTAACACTGAAAGCACTCAACTGCATCCACTACCTCTACAATCCAGAAGTCACTAAGGCAATAGTAGAAAAGCTGACACCGATTTTGAAGAGACAGTGGTATGAGTTCTCAACCATGCAACCCAGAGGAGAACCTGACCTCCTGAAGTTCAGTCGCTTCGTAAAACGAGAAGCGGAAATATGCAGCCCGTTTGCACCCCCTGAAAACATCACTGATAAAGCACACACAAACTCTCAGCGACGTCAGCAACGGGTACATACGTCACAAGAAAACAACCGACCGAAGTGTAGCCTGTGTGATCACCAGGGTCACATCATCGTGGATTGCGAGGAATTTAAACAAGCCACCACTGACGCAAGATGGGACATCGCGAAGAAACATCGTTTGTGTTTTCGGTGTCTTCGCTTCAGAACAAAACAACATAGCTGCCGACCGATAAAATGTGGGATCAACGATTGTGTGCACATGCATCATAGAATGCTCCACTCCGCGAGTGCTTTAACGATGACAAAGGAAGAGAAGACCGACGGCTCAGAAGATAAAGAGAAGGTCCATTCAGCTTGGGCCCCTAAGGTGTCATTTTTAAAGATAGTGCCGGTACACATTTCTGGACCGGCGGGAGCAGTAGACACATACGCACTGTTAGACGACGGCTCCACGGTAACGCTGATCGACGAGAGCCTTGCCAAACAGATCGGAGCCGACGGATCAAATGAACCGCTACACATAACAGCCTTTGATGGAGAACCTACGATTGAAATTAAGTCACGTCGTGTAAGCTTCTGCCTCAAAGGAACGAACACGTGCGAACGAAAGATGTACGCACGCACAGTCAAACACCTGGAGTTAGCAGCACAAAGAATACCCAAAGATGTGGTGCAAGAGTGTGAACACCTGCAAGACCTCTTGAAGGAGGTAGTGCATGAAGACGCAAGACCAAGACTCTTGATCGGTCAGGACAACTGGCATCTCCTCATTACATCGGAGATGAGAACAGGGCGAAGAAACCAACCAGTGGCTTCCCTCACACCGCTTGGATGGGTCTTACATGGCAGCCACACCCGAATGCCTGGACATAGAGTGAACTACATCAAGGAACATAGCTCAGTCAAAGAATGCCACGAGCTACCAGCCAAATTGAATCCAACTGAGGAGAAGACTGCAATTTCGGTCACAGGAGAAGAGAAAGCTTGTGTCATCGCTACTAAAACACGAACCCCGAAATGGAAACAGAAGAGGACAGCGGCCCAAACACAGCCAGCAAAAAAACGACTGGACTGGGCGCCTCGTCTACGACCGACCGTCAAAACAATCATCAGGCACAACTCGAAATGCCGGATGGGGACCGCCACGCCACCGCAACCAGAACCAGACGGCATCGTGAGCACAGCAGACGTCCGGACGAAAGACTGCGTTCTTCGGCGACCAGTGAAGAAAATAATGATACCGGTCGAGAGCGGACATCCTGCACCGTCTTAATTGAGATGCGACGCCATGAACCAGTGCCTGACGACGCACGGCGGGAGGAATGTGCAGGACGACCGTAAATAGTGAAATTGTAAATACGATAATTTTCTGTGTAATAGTTTTAATAGTTATGTTTCCGTGTAATTCCCAAATAGTGAATATTTTGTGTATTAGGAACAATAGTTTAAAATAGTAAAATACCGCGTTTCTAGAAATAAGTAACAATAGATAATTTAGAAAGTTGCGAACATTTGTATACAAAGCAAGGTTGTAATATAGACCCGAACCCGAGACACGTGTGCGCATCTGTTTGACAACGCGTGAGAAAGCTGGACGCGCCTTGCGTTACCTGGTACTGTTTCTTAAAACATTAAACAACACGGCCGGTCCTAAATGACCAGCATCAATAGTTTTATAGTGAGTCTGATGTACAAGGCGTTAATGTGTTAAGAAACAATACAGGACCCTATCATAAACCACCGTGCGCCGGGCGTTGCACGGACCCCTTTGTTTGTATCCCTTTAAATGGTTTTATGGTTTACTTCGTATAACTGCTGTGTTGTATCGTATTTTACTGTGTACCTTTTTACACCGACTTCTTGTAAATAAATATTGTTTAGCGGGTACCACCACCTCCTAATAGTTGGGCTGACGCGACGCATATAAATAGGGCGCGCGCAGCCAGAAAGTCAGTTCCCACCTGGAGCGACAGTTCATGCCGAACCCAACTGACGACCAGGAGCACGTCGCAGCAGTCGAGCAACACCTTGGGGAGTACTTCCGCACGCCGATAGCCTCCGAGGAGGATCCAGTGGTTGTTTCCCCGGGCCAAGTTCGACGCGCCATCCTCAGGACCAAGCCAAGAAAGGCCCCCGGTGCGGACGGAATCACCAACACCGCGCTGCGCCACCTGCCACACAAGACCGTGGCGGCGTTAGCGCGCTTGTACAACGGAATACTCCGCACCGGAACCTTCCCCACTTGCTGGAAACTGGGGAAGGTGATTATGCTGCACAAGCCCGGGAAGAACTCCCTGAAGCCGGAGAGCTATCGGCCGATCACTCTCCTGCCCACCACCTCCAAGGTGTTCGAAGCGCTCCTGCTGCGCCACCTAACGCCGCACATCACACCCAGACCGGAGCAGTTCGGGTTCCGCAGCGAACACAGCACGACGCTCCAGCTGTCGAGGGTACTGCACCTCCTCGCGGGGGTTATAAACAAGAGGGAGTACGCGGCAGCAGTATTCCTCGACATGGAGAAAGCGTTCGACAGGGTATGGCATGCCGGTCTGCTGTACAAACTGTCCCTCTCCTCAGCGCCCCGCCGCTTGATACAGGTGGTCTCCTCCTTCTTACAGGACAGGACTTTCAAGGTTGCGGTGGAGAACGAGCTCTCTAGCGCACGCCCCGTCTCCGCGGGGGTGCCGCAGGGGAGCTGTATATCGCCTGTGTTGTACTCTGTGTACACCGACGACATACCCGCCACGCACTCTTCCACGCTCGCGCTATACGCGGACGACGCCGCGTACATCACCACGTCGCTATCGGCGGCGCACGCGGCCGTCAAGATGCAGCGCGCGCTCAACGACCTCCCCGACTGGCTCAGCAAGTGGAGACTGTCGGTGAACGTGAGTAAGACACAGGCGATGATCGTAACGGCTCGCAGCCGTTACCACCCACCCAACCTTACGCTCATGGGGGCCGACATCGCGTGGGCCAATAGGGCGAAATATCTGGGGGTCACGCTCGATAGTCGGCTCACCATGGGCCCGCACGTTCGGCACACTGTCGCGCGGGTGCGGAACACCCGCCATATGCTCCGCCCCGTGCTCTCGTCGCGCATCCCGCTGCGGGTCAAGCTGGGGGTGTACAAGGCGTACATCCGTCCCCAGCTCACCTACGCAGCCCCGGCCTGGCTCGCCCTCACGGCCGAGACACACAGGAAAAAGCTCCAGGTGCAGCAGAACCTCGTGCTGCGCCGCATCACTGAAGCCCCTCGGTACGTGAGGAACTCTGTGCTCCACAGGGACCTGCGCGTCGAGAGTATCGTCGAGTTCTGCAGCAGAATGGCGGCGAACATGTTCACGCGTGCCGACGCATCCGCGTGGCCCCATATCAAGGATATGGCGCCATGGCACGCGCGCCCCCCCGACGCCACGCGCTACCCGCGCGACCTCGTCCCGAACGTAGCGCCCCCCCCTACCGGACTTGACGCCTGAGTAGGTCGCATCCACGTTACACGCGACCTACTCAACCAATGAGACTCCACACGCACAACACGCATTCAAACCGCACGCGCAGCGTCTAAGTTCACATAGATGCAACGCGCTGCGGTTCACTCAGTCACGACTAAACAAGTCACACGACACACGTGATCGCGCTCACGGGCGGGTGAGCGACGATATAGCACCGAGCGATGCACACACAAAACAAATCGCTCGCCACACACTACAACGTCCCGTGACTTGCAACGCTGTCGGCTCGCTCTGACTACGTTGTAAAGCACGCGGTCAACTTTACTGCAGTAAGCGCCGACCAAAGCCGGCGTCCGGCCGCTGATCGCCTCATGTCGGGCCTCCCCTAGGGAACTAGGGGTCTCACCCGGCTGGGGCTGATCGCACGGGCGCCGCGAAGCACTTAGGGCGCTTCTGCAGGTACTTACCAGAGACACTACACGGTGCCGCGGAGGTCTGATCCCGCGGCACATAGGACGTTATTTGTCCCGCTGGCCCATCCTGCGCCCCCCCCTCCCCAGCTCGGGGTGGGGGGGGGAGTGCGACCCCAACGACCGGCCCTTACTTTTAAGGGCCGCGACCCCGCTATCACGGGAAGGGGGCAAGCAGCCCCGATCCCGTCTCCTCACGCCCCTTGCGGGGCGGTGGGAAGAACTACAGTCGAAAGTCAGTTCGCACAGAGTTCTCCATAAGTTCACACAGAGTTCTCCATCAGTTCGCATCACCAACTCTCGGTTAGATTCCTACAAGTCAGTTCGCGTATAATAGTCAAGTATAGTAATAGTCGTGGTACTCGCTATCTAGAGTAAGAAGAAATTGTTTTCATTTCTCTCATCGTTAATCGTTCGAAGTGATTCGAGTACCCCAGCTTGATTATAGGCAGCGAAAGAACACCGGAAACCGGCGGAACGTAGATAGAATAGATACTAGGCGTCTTCTAGAACTCCCAGCCTCCAATCCAGCGAATAGGTGTGCAACAACATCGCACAGAAGCCTTAATTTATCTACTTATACAGGTAATTGGAAAATCGCAATACTTGCATATTCTGTCATTAGTAGAAAGTTATACAAAAGTGTCAATATTTTAGTACACAGTATGATGACGACGACATGTAGTTAAATAATAACAGAGCAAAATTCTAATTTTTATCAGAGATTTTTTCTTAAAAAATGTTCTTTGTTACATTCCAAACTTTGAACACATCGGGAAAATGAAGCTAAATCTTGACTTAGTTTAGTTTTCATCCGCCGATTTCTGATAGATCTGGATATATGAGTTAAAATAAATATAGAATGAACAGATTTCTTAAAACGAAGAAATATCTTTGTTAGTTACCGTCTAGGATCCACAATAATGCTGCAGACAGCCGCTTAGTTCAGCCAGCAAACGCGTTAACTTTCTATTCCACAGTTAAGAAATGCCCTAATTCCGTTCCTCTAATTCCCAAAATTTAATTGAGAAAATGAATTCCGACGGACGATGGTTCTCTCTGAAGTGAATTTGTAAAATTGTTTTGAAGGTGAGTTATTAGAGCCTCTTTGATGCAGTTAATTGAATTAAATTTACTGTGAGGTCAGCCATTAGAGCCTTAATTGAATTATGAAACATAAAAGAACGCTAACAAAACCTTTTATGTCACTGGTCCAGTGAAACTAAGCAAACTTTTTCTCTATTTTATGTCCACAAGACAATAAGCCATAAAACAAAACAACTTTCGAGATTTCTGAATGCGCAATATTTTTGTAATATTGAAACCCTAAAAGTAAAATAAATTAAGAATTTTCGCATCGAATAAAACTCGTATTATTACAAAAGAATGACAACATCCACGAAAACTTTTCCCTCTTTACGACGGGCGTAAGTCCCGAAAATTTTAATGTACCATTCGCAACTTATTATTCACAGTAAGAAGAATATAAAACTCGCTAGCGGAACGAGAGAAGTAATATAAAAAAATAAACAAATAAGTCACAAAACCCCACTCGTGAATAATAAAATAAGCGACCTGTATCCGATACAACACACAAAACACGTAATAAACAAACGGGTTTGCGAATAAAAAGCTATTTCCCGATGGTGGGACGGGCCAAATTTATCGGGTCGCTCGGCGAAATATAGGTGCAATCCTGCCAACGGTGGAAAGGTGATTTACGTACGCGATGTCTATGAAACGCAAGAAATAAAAGGATTTGTGTATCTCGGAGCTGAAATTGTGTATCAAATGCGATTGAGATATAAGTGTCGTTTGCAAGTGTCACACACCGATATATTTGGCGCCGCTGACGGCTCAAGAGCTGTGCACACGTTGTTACCCTTATTGATCCTCTTTGCGATGCTATTTCAGGACAATTCCATTTAAGCTCAAAGTGGAACGTGTTTTGACCTGTAACACTTTTTAGAAGTACCTACTTACGAATGTAGGTTTGTGTAATGTAATCTTTTCTCTATTTCCGAAACTAAGAAAAGGTTTTAAGATCTCACGTGTAAATGCGAGCTCTTAATTTACCGAGGCCTACAAGTACTTGGCGAAAACACGTACAACTTTAGCACCTATATTCTTTGCTTTCGAGTACCATTTAGTTTTAGGTTCAATAAAACCGGTCTAAAGAAAACATAAAAAATAAATAGAGATTTCCAGTACTACTTATTTGGTTATTTGAATTTCATTCAACACGCAAATGAGGCTTTTATTTATATTTGCTTTCCAAAAATTCCGCATATAGCAATATCGAATAGAATCAATAATCGATTCAAATCGTTCGCGACGCCGACTTGGCCTCTAGAGCTCACACGTTCTCGATGACCACGCAGATCAGGCCGACCCTTACGAAATTGAATTGGTACTTATAAGTTACCGTGGGCACACGTACCAAATAGATATAAAATATTGGTCGAAGAACAAAGGTATTGCTCTATATTCGGAGCTAGACGCCTTTGCAAGATCAACGTTTCGAATGTTATGTCCATCATCATTAGGATGGTTGTGAAATAGATTTCACAATTCCGCTGACGTAGGTATATTTCTGGTATTGCTTTGCTAAAACAAAATCTACGATATTCGGCATCAATACACTTCCTATTTTAGTTTTTGACAATATATAAAAGGAAATTTTCAATTATCGCTACGATATTTGTATTGTTAACTTTTCATCTTAAGTTTTTCTTGGTTGTTTGTTTTAGGACAATAATATAGATTCTAACATCATTTTCTTCAAGAATACTTTTGTGTCTTATATATATTTAAGCTTTTACATTGTTCGCAAGAAACACTCACGCAAATGACAATATATTTGAGCGTCTTACATTTTTTGCACGTCTACAAGTACTATAGGATTGTTTCACAAAAAGAAAGACTTTGCTTTTAGAAAAACCTAGGGTAGGTATTTGAGAAATATCGAAACAATATTGTTAGCCCTACCTACCTCCGATAAATTGAAACGACGTACCCAATTAATCTAAATCAAAGAAAAGAGGTCCCGACGCTTTAACATATACAAATACATTCAAAGACGATGAAAACAATTTTTCATGAAGGCCCGTTAAACAGGATCAAAGTATTCGTATTGATTTTACTCCGTTTTGCGACAGTGAGATTTATAGCAATGATTCCCCATTTTCGCCACCATTTATCCTCTGATATACGATAGAAAATTGTCTTGAATACGTGTTTATTTTTATTCTTAAACGAAATTACCTTTCTTTATTTTCAAACAAAAATAGTTATTTCTTGGCCGCAATAGGATCCGTGGGAAAAACTTACCGACAATAAAAGTAGGTAACCTATAAACATAACAGGCATCAGGTATCCGCCAATTGCCTTTAGAGGCCTTCAATATAATACAATTGTTATTTTTGAGTATTTGTTTGGGCCCAGTTTAGATAATGATATATAATGGGCACATGATTGTTAGACCTAACGATCGTTTTCGTGTATTTTCTTTTTGAGTTAAACATACGGTTGATTGTCCATCACGGAGCAATTACGCGACTAATGATCAAGTCTATTATGCATGAAATACGTGTCAATGTCACGGTGTGTGTTTCTATATACGTGACAGTAAATTTTACCTACCCGCGTATGATGTTTCAGTCAGGATGTTACTACTTATAAAAACAACATCGTAAATAATGTACAAAAATCTACATCTATATTTTGGTATTCACAAGGAGATTTGAGCAAAAACAAAGAAAAAGATACCAAAGCAATTGGATTTTGCATTAGACGGTATTCAGAGAATAAAATATTCAAAACCCCATACGCACCGGGTGTTCACGGATGGAAAGTCATGTGACGTAACCGCTCGTATATTCGGTTTAATAGTCGGTATTAGGGCCATAAATAACAAAAGTTCTAACTCACCTTCCAAATAAACTGCAGTTGAAGCAGATTTGTCATTCTCCACCACTGGTCGAACAGTTTCATACGATATCACTTCCAACATATTGTACCTCAAATCTAACACGACCAAGCTCCTTATATCCTCCAATATATCTTCGTAGAATGTTGTCAGCTTATTACCGGACAACGTCAATTTTCTCAGCTGAGTGAGGCCACCGAAAGCCCTTTCTGATATGTACTCTATCGCGTTGTTATCTAACATCAGCTCCTTTAGCCCCCACAGCTCACTAAAAGCCAAATTTCCAACCATCGTCAGTTTATTATTTCTGAAATTTAACCGAGACAGATTTTCTAGGCCCTCCAACATTTCTCTAGTCACTACTGATATGTAATTATAGTCCAAATTGAGTTCTATTAAATTGTTCAAATGTTTAAAACAACCTTCGTGTATCAAACTTAAATTGTTATTCGATAAATGTAAAACGTGGAGGTTAGGTAAACCAAAAAATACGTCTCTCTTTAATTCTGATATTTGATTTTCGTCCAAGCTTAAGTTTGATAGCATCATCATCTGTGAAAACGAGTGCTTCTCTAATGTGGTAATCTTATTTGATTTCAATAGAATTTGTCTGACTGTTGAAGAATTCGTAAATGCGTACGGTGGGATTCTTTTGATAGTTCCAAATTGTATAGAGATATGTTTCAGTTTGTCCAGTCTTACTATAGCTTTCGCTGGAACAAATGTAAGCGCGTCGTCCGACCTAACGTTAAACATGAGATGTTCTATTTCGGACTGTGATGAAAAACTGGGCCAGATGAGATCTTCTTCAGTAATACCTCCACTGAATACCCAACAGTCTGCTCTCGTTGCCATTTTGGGCTTGTTACTGTCACAATAGCAGTGCACTTTAGACCGTCTGTCGACAATGTCACAAACGTTAATAAAAACAGGTGAATAATAAAGTCTTTCCATTTTTGGTTGAGTATCTTCATTCTTGCTTCCCGTCACTGTGAACTTGACAGTCATTAGTGATGCAATGATGATTAAATATTTGGTGATTTGCTCCATTCTTGATGTGAAGATATCTGGAACAATAAATAAAAACCTTTGAGATCGCAGGTATTTCAAAAACATTTATTAACTGATTCAAAACTTTCCACTTCGATTTCGATAAAAGTTTTGCATAGAAAATTATTCTTTAGACATTATTGGAAGAGCCGTTCGATGTTATATATTACTAAGATAGGATAATATGGAGGTAATAATAGTGTTCTAAAAGCTTTCTTAACTGCTCTAGTTTAATAGGTTGCGATAAGAAATGATAGTCTGTAACTAATTTGATAGGAGCTGAAGTTATGTCCATACTGTTAGAAAATGTTAGAAAAAATATAATATCAGTAATCTTTTCACATAAATCTTGAAGGAAATTGGCTAAAATTACAATAGAAGTACTTAGACAAAGATTCACAGGTCTTTTAATGTATTTTAACCTGTAGAAATAATTTAGACACGTAAGTGAAATAAAGCAAAAACGACACCACAATTTAGTTAAAATACTACACACAAACAACTTGCACTTGTATACAACTTACGACTGATAAGTATACTAAAAGATAAACTCAAATCAAGTTAACCACATTGTTTGCTCGTCGCCCAAAATAAAAACATGTGGCGAACAAATGAAATTGAAGGTAATAAACACGACTCGCATTAATATCGATTCGATACCAATACTGTCGTTCGGGGCCTCTAAATAGAATATATTGCGATACAGTGTAATTACACGTACTGGAGGCGTGCCGCAGATAAACGCAAAATATTCTTTTTCATATAACAGTTTAGGCATCCCACGAAGTGCCAGGTCACACTGTGATGTATGGCGCTCATAAATAACCCCAAAATATTCGGTTTCACTCTTTGCCAGGTCACGATACAACAAAAAAATACAAGTTTTAACCTAATTAAAATTGAAGGCTCACTAACAATGTTATATAATACAGAGCATTCGATGTCTCCACAAGTTTTGTCAGCACACGGCTTTTAGGATTTTAAAACTATAAAGTTGCTTTTGGTTAAAGTTTCGCAAGCGGATTAAAAGTAGTGCTCCCGGGGTTTTAAAATGCATTTTTAACGCGCACGAAAGTTTTTATCAACTATTTTTGTGTTTCGTTAAAATCGGATCTGTGTGACCGGGATTTTAGGTCCCGCTAAGAATACTTTAAAAGTTGATTCCGAATGAAACACGTACTGAATACTAACTAGGTAACTTGGATAATCGTAGGAGATGGGATGTCATATTTTTGCACAACTTTGCACGAACTCTGCAAAAATATGTCATCGCTTTCGAAATTTTAGATGGGATTTTGAACGAAATTGCTAAAGTTGTTTATGATGTCGGTAACACAATTCTGTATTGAGAATTTCATGAACATAGCACAACGTCACGCCTGTATACCCCGAAGGGTTAGGCAGAATTGTATATTACACTCATATTTCACTAGTTATGTTTAAGTTCCATGCGAGATAAGCCTATTGTCATTTGTAATTTCCTAATGAAAAATCCCAAGAACACTTTGTCCGACCTAGGGATCGAACCCCACGCTCAGCAGTTAGGTACACCAACGCTCATAAGAGGCGTACCTATTCAAAAATATTTCAAATTTCGACTGAAGTGAGCAGGGACGTGATAGCTCAGTTGATAGAGCACTTGCCACGGAACGGCAGAGGTCGCGGATTGAAATCCCGCTCGCGTCAGTTGATTTTTAAAAAATTCTTAAAGGTATTCCTATTTAACGACAAAAATGTATTATTATACGTTCTAAGGGTTTGCATGTTTATTTTTTAGTTAACCACAAAGTTAGCGTAGTTGCGTAGTTCTTTGTTTCGTGTCGCCAAGAAGTCAAATAAAAATACCATGGACAATATACGTAATTTTTGCTTGTGAGACCATTTTTTGTATGTCTTAAAAAGGTATTTTCCAATGTACTGATAAATAAGGACCATTAGTAATGTGAAAACAGCGGTATTCACGTGTTTTCTTTCATACACATTAATAACGTCTTATCACTGGTATGACAGTAATATTGAGCGCCATTTTCTTTGCTCTTGCGTGTTTCTTCTTTGTGATTTATGTTTCTGCTATTGCGTTGTCTCTGTGTAATTAATTTACAGGAATCGGAACGCATGAATTTGCGGTACCTATAACTTTTTCATGGTGATACCGCAAAAACTTTTGTGTTATTGTTTGTATTTTTCGAACTAACTTGATAATAAATCGTGCTTGTAGTTAACGGCAAAGGGTGGGTAGTATTTCCTTATATGTAGCTGTCGTTAACGGCCAAGTTGTAAACAATCTTAGATATGCTGACGATACTGTTTTAATTGCAACCACTGAAGAAGGCCTTCAAGATATAGTCAACAGAGTGTCATTGTGTAGCGATAGAGCAGGGCTCAATATGAACAAATCAAAAACTAAAGTCATGGTCATCACTAATGAGCAGATAATGCTGCCCAGTATTCAAATTGACAATACCATCTTGGAGACAGTCGACAAGTACAAATACTTAGGCTCGGGGCTAACTAATTCGTGGGAAAGCGACACGGAAATCCGCACCCGAATTGAAATAGCCCGAACCAATTTCTTAAACATGCAAAAAGTTCTTTGCAATCGACAACTTTCCGTCAAACTAAGAACCAGGCTACTCCAGTGCTACATCTGGCCCGTGGTTTTGTATGGGTGCGAGGCCTGGACTATGAAAATAGAGCTTCGAAAGAAATTAGAAGCATTTGAAATGTGGTCCTATCGACGAATGCTGCGTATCAGTTGGACGGATAAAGTTCCAAACACTGAAGTGCTACAGCGTATGGGCAAAACATTAGAACTTATCCGGACAATCAAGCAAAGAAAAGTCGCTTACCTAGGCCACGTACTTAGAAACGACCAATATGTCCTCCTCAAGACCATCATGATGGGCAAAATCGCTGGGAAACGTAAAGTCGGAAGGCGCAAAATGTCATGGCTCAGAAACATAAGAGAATGGACCGGCATCAAAACTGTAGAACAACTATTCAGACTAGCCATGAACAAGAAAAAGTTTAAAGAGCTGACTGCCAACCTTCAATGATGGAGAGGCACTAGAAGAAGAAGAAGCTGTCGTTCTGTTTGACAAGCATGCTGTTTATGAAAATCTGAGTCAAATCTCTTTTGACCTCCATTAGCTACAAAGTTTATGTCCTGAGTAGGTACTCTGCTAATAGCTACATATTTATTATATGTTTGTTATTAAATATGTAAAAGATTTCAAAAATAACTTACACGGACGGGACAACCCGCGACCTCTGTCGAACCGTGACGTCGCTCTAACCACTTAGACCCTGTCCCGCCTGCATCAGTTGAAATCTCTTTGTTTACGCCTCATATGAGCGTTGGCAACATCTATCAGAGACTATTAAAGACTCCAACTCAATGTCTATAACTTTACAGATAAGAAGTCATCAATACGATATCATCTTAGCTACATTGTAAATGTATACTTTTTGGGAATTTTAGTTTAAAATTTTGTCAGTTATTTTTGATATCTCTTATTTGTAAGATAAGCATAACATAGCTTTCACAAGTTTAAAATTCACAAAAAATATATATTTTTAAGTTACAAATATTTTCCCTTAGCATAAGCATAGCATAATCGGCCTATAATGTTCCCACTGCTGGGACACAGGCCTCCTCTCTGTGAGAGGGAGTGGGCCGTAGTCCACCACGCGGGCCCAGTGCGGGTTGGTGGACGTCACATGTCTTCGAATTTTTGGTTCTAGGACATGCCGGTTTCCTCACGATGTTTTCCTTCACCGTTAAAGCAAGTGATAATTAATTTCTAATACGCACATGACTTCGAAAAGTCAGCGGTGCGTGCCTCGGAATCGAACTCGAACCATTCGCCGTGGGAGGCACATGGTTAAACCACTAGGCTATCACTGCACAAATATTTTCCCTTAAGAGTTGCTAAATTCGTCAGTCGCTCTCCGTAAAATCGGCAACGTTCACCATAATATCATGGATGAAAGGATCCTGTTCTTGTCAATAATCGCACGAATAGTTCCTGTGCTGAATCTTGGCCACTGGCCAAGACACGTGAGGGTGAAAAAGATTGAAATAGGATTAAGGAAAATTATTTCAACAGGGTCTTACCACGGCTGGCTTATTCCAGGAAGTTCATTGTCTTTGAAATTGATATAATATATAGATGAAAAAAGCCGTATCTGTACATTGAAGATATTCCAGGATAGAATTTAAAATAGTCGGGATAGCATATGGGACGTAATAAATCCCAAAATAATATTTTTTGCGATTTTTGTCTGTTTAAGTACGCATCACGCTAAAAGTACTGAATGAATTTTGATGTGGTTTCCACAGTTTGGCAGCTTGAGGTTCAACTTCAATTGTAAGTCACATTTAATTTTCATCTAATTGTGGTGGGATGAACCAGAGTTACAGCTTGACCTCTTCACAGTACTGACAGTACTAGCCACCCTATACTATGGAGGTCAATTAAAATAGTCATTTTGTTGTAGTCCACGCGGATGGAATCGCGGGCAAAAGTCTAGTTATACAATAAAAAATTTAACCATATCACAGATAATATAATACTATACGTACAGATGCCTCATCTCATACAAAGAAATGTGACCGATTTAGCGCGGGCTATCTTCGGGCTATACATTTTTCCGTGCTTAAAGGATTTTTCAAAATTTGAACAAATATTTTACATGATGTATTTTTTCATGTTCTCAATTTTACGCAAACTTCAATAACAAATCGATACATATAACGCCATCTATTATGAGTTATTTCAACAAATGTTCCTTTGTTCCTGATGAGACCCCATGACCATATTAAATAAAATACATACCTACAGTCCAAGTATAAAAAAAAAACAAAAGAAAAACTACAAAGCTAAAATATGAAAATCTATTCAGCGTTTTATAATCTTAAAATTGTGTTGATTAAAAATCACATTAAAAAAAACAATTTTATAGCTACGTGATTAAATGATAACAAAAGCTTTTTGGGTACTTAAATATTAAAATCAGAACGTTTTATAGGCATATTTTTCTAGAAATAACGCCTATATGTTCCCTGCAAGGGTAGGCAGAGGACATAAGTTAAGTAGTACACCCATGTTGCCAAAAAGTCAATAATACTATGGGCATTCGTATTTTTTGCTAAGAAGGCAATTTTTCGTATGTCTTAAAAAGGCCATTGCCAATGTCCTGATAAATACGGACCATTAGTTGGCAAGAGATTTTTCAAGAAATACAATTAATAGTGCAGTGATAGCCTAGTGGTTTAACCATGTGCCTCCCACGGCGAATGGTTCGAGTTCGATCCCAAGGCACGCACCGCTGACTTTTCGAAGTCATGTGTGTGCGTATTAGAAATTAATTATCACTTGCTTTAACGGTGAAGGAAAACATCGTGAGGAAACCGGCATGTCCTAGAACCAAAAATTCGAAGACATGTGACGTCCACCAACCCGCACTGGGCCCGCGTGGTGGACTACGGCCCACTCCCTCTCACAGAGAGGAGGTCTGTGTCCCAGCAGTGGGAACATTATGCTATGCTTATGCTATGCAATTCATAGTTTGTAAAAAAATCGATTATTATACCAAAAATAATGTTTGTTTGTTGGTTTGTACGGGACCTATGAGTTCGCGCATTGCTCATCCGATTGACTTGAAACTTTGTACCTATATATATTAGGTCTTTACCTATGAAATTGCCGTTCTGCAGTACTGGCCATTTCAAATCAAAATAATTTTTGTTTGGCTAAGAATTCTAATTTCAAATTAATTTTATTTTAAAAACATGGTTTTTTTTTTTCCAAAAGTAGTCATTTGTTTATTGATTAGTGTTACATTTTCATCGCATTTCAATCTTTTTCGTCATCATGGATACGTTAAAAATTCGAGTAATTATGGAATACGAGTACCGTCGTGGCAGCAACGCGCATAAGCGGCACGCAACATCAACGACGTTTACGGAGCTAACACTACAAACCAACGCACCACCTGTTATTGGTTTGCTCGCTTCCGTTCTGGAAATTTCGACCTGAAAAATGAACCTCGCGGTCGTCCGAAGACTTTGGTTGACAATGACGAATTAAAGGTGATTGTGGAAGCTGATGATACACAATCTACGGTTGAATTAGCAGCAGCTTTCGACGTTAGCGTCAAAACAATATTGGTCCATTTGCGTCAAATTGGCAAGGTAAAAAAGCTTGACAAATGGGTGCCCCACGAACTCAATGATCGCCAGCGCGAAGTACGCGTCGAGACGTGCCTTGCACTGCTCAACAGACACACAAATGAAGGAATTTTGAACCACATTGTTACCTGCGAAGAGAAATGGATTCTGTTTGATAACCGCAAGCGCTCAGCAAGTTGGTTGGATCCTGCTTCAGCACCTAAACAATGCCCTAAACGAAAACTTACCCCTAGAAAAGTGATGGTCACTGTTTGGTGGTCTAGCGCCGGTGTGATTCATCACAGCTTTTTACCAAACGGGGTGAGCATTACTGCAGATGTGTACTGTGAAGAACTGAACACAATGATGAAGAAGCTGGCACATCTCCAACCAGCATTGGTCAATCGCTCGTCTCCACTGCTCCTGCACGACAACGCGCGACCTGATACTGCACAGCAGACGGTCTCCAAGTTGCAAGAACTGGGGTTGGAAGCTCTCCGTCATCCGCCCTACTCACCAGACCTTGCGCCTACAGACTACTACTTTTTCCAGAATTTGGATAACTTCTTGGCGGGAAAAAAATTCAATACCCGAGAGGCAGTACAAAATGCCTTTGAAGCTTTTGTTGCCTCCCGTCCAGCTGATTTCCTTAAGAAGGGCATCAATAAACTGCCACTGCATTGGCAAAGATGCATTCATTGCATGGGTGATTACTTCGATTAATACAAATAAAAAATACATGAAAAAAAATAGTTTAAATTTTTTCATACAAAACGGCAATTTCATAGGTAAAGACCTATTATATAGCGCGCATGCAAAATAAAAATAACATAGAAAATGAGGCATTAAAGGCGTAATGGATTTGGTCAGTAGGTAAGTAGGATAGGTAGGTAGGGTAGGTAGATAGGTATGTAGGTACCTAGGCACCTATCTAGTGCTACCTGTGCGAAGTCGAGCCAGGTAAACCTAGTTAATTATAAAACACTAGACTTTTGCCCGCGACTCCGTCCGCGTGGACTACAATGAACTGACCAGTTTAAATGACCTCCGTAGTGTAGGGTGGCTAGTACTACCAAGAGGTCAAGCTGTATCTCTGGTTTTTTTCAGCGGAATCAGATAAAACGTGGCTTAGATTTTAAGTTGGACCCTAAGCTATTGAACTATGAACCACATCAAAATCTGTTCAGTACTTTTTGCGTGATGCGCGCACAAACAAACAAACAGACAAAAATTCTAAAAAAACATATTTTTGGGTATGGCTACGTCCCAGTACCCTATCCCGACTGTTTTTTCTGGAATATCTTCAATGTACAGACACGGAATTTTTACAATTTTATAATATAAAAAACATAAATCCGCCAAATTAGTTATTATACTGTAATAAATATTTTTTTTCTGCTATTGCGTTGTCTCTGTGTAATTAATTTACAGGAATCGGAACGCATGAATTTGCGGTACCTATAACTTTTTCATGGTGATACCGCAAAAACTTTTGTGTTATTGTTTGTATTTTTCGAACTAACTTGATAATAAATCGTGCTTGTAGTTAACGGCAAAGGGTGGGTAGTATTTCCTTATATGTAGCTGTCGTTAACGGCCAAGTTGTAAACAATCTTAGATATGCTGACGATACTGTTTTAATTGCAACCACTGAAGAAGGCCTTCAAGATATAGTCAACAGAGTGTCATTGTGTAGCGATAGAGCAGGGCTCAATATGAACAAATCAAAAACTAAAGTCATGGTCATCACTAATGAGCAGATAATGCTGCCCAGTATTCAAATTGACAATACCATCTTGGAGACAGTCGACAAGTACAAATACTTAGGCTCGGGGCTAACTAATTCGTGGGAAAGCGACACGGAAATCCGCACCCGAATTGAAATAGCCCGAACCAATTTCTTAAACATGCAAAAAGTTCTTTGCAATCGACAACTTTCCGTCAAACTAAGAACCAGGCTACTCCAGTGCTACATCTGGCCCGTGGTTTTGTATGGGTGCGAGGCCTGGACTATGAAAATAGAGCTTCGAAAGAAATTAGAAGCATTTGAAATGTGGTCCTATCGACGAATGCTGCGTATCAGTTGGACGGATAAAGTTCCAAACACTGAAGTGCTACAGCGTATGGGCAAAACATTAGAACTTATCCGGACAATCAAGCAAAGAAAAGTCGCTTACCTAGGCCACGTACTTAGAAACGACCAATATGTCCTCCTCAAGACCATCATGATGGGCAAAATCGCTGGGAAACGTAAAGTCGGAAGGCGCAAAATGTCATGGCTCAGAAACATAAGAGAATGGACCGGCATCAAAACTGTAGAACAACTATTCAGACTAGCCATGAACAAGAAAAAGTTTAAAGAGCTGACTGCCAACCTTCAATGATGGAGAGGCACTAGAAGAAGAAGAAGCTGTCGTTCTGTTTGACAAGCATGCTGTTTATGAAAATCTGAGTCAAATCTCTTTTGACCTCCATTAGCTACAAAGTTTATGTCCTGAGTAGGTACTCTGCTAATAGCTACATATTTATTATATGTTTGTTATTAAATATGTAAAAGATTTCAAAAATAACTTACACGGACGGGACAACCCGCGACCTCTGTCGAACCGTGACGTCGCTCTAACCACTTAGACCCTGTCCCGCCTGCATCAGTTGAAATCTCTTTGTTTACGCCTCATATGAGCGTTGGCAACATCTATCAGAGACTATTAAAGACTCCAACTCAATGTCTATAACTTTACAGATAAGAAGTCATCAATACGATATCATCTTAGCTACATTGTAAATGTATACTTTTTGGGAATTTTAGTTTAAAATTTTGTCAGTTATTTTTGATATCTCTTATTTGTAAGATAAGCATAACATAGCTTTCACAAGTTTAAAATTCACAAAAAATATATATTTTTAAGTTACAAATATTTTCCCTTAGCATAAGCATAGCATAATCGGCCTATAATGTTCCCACTGCTGGGACACAGGCCTCCTCTCTGTGAGAGGGAGTGGGCCGTAGTCCACCACGCGGGCCCAGTGCGGGTTGGTGGACGTCACATGTCTTCGAATTTTTGGTTCTAGGACATGCCGGTTTCCTCACGATGTTTTCCTTCACCGTTAAAGCAAGTGATAATTAATTTCTAATACGCACATGACTTCGAAAAGTCAGCGGTGCGTGCCTCGGAATCGAACTCGAACCATTCGCCGTGGGAGGCACATGGTTAAACCACTAGGCTATCACTGCACAAATATTTTCCCTTAAGAGTTGCTAAATTCGTCAGTCGCTCTCCGTAAAATCGGCAACGTTCACCATAATATCATGGATGAAAGGATCCTGTTCTTGTCAATAATCGCACGAATAGTTCCTGTGCTGAATCTTGGCCACTGGCCAAGACACGTGAGGGTGAAAAAGATTGAAATAGGATTAAGGAAAATTATTTCAACAGGGTCTTACCACGGCTGGCTTATTCCAGGAAGTTCATTGTCTTTGAAATTGATATAATATATAGATGAAAAAAGCCGTATCTGTACATTGAAGATATTCCAGGATAGAATTTAAAATAGTCGGGATAGCATATGGGACGTAATAAATCCCAAAATAATATTTTTTGCGATTTTTGTCTGTTTAAGTACGCATCACGCTAAAAGTACTGAATGAATTTTGATGTGGTTTCCACAGTTTGGCAGCTTGAGGTTCAACTTCAATTGTAAGTCACATTTAATTTTCATCTAATTGTGGTGGGATGAACCAGAGTTACAGCTTGACCTCTTCACAGTACTGACAGTACTAGCCACCCTATACTATGGAGGTCAATTAAAATAGTCATTTTGTTGTAGTCCACGCGGATGGAATCGCGGGCAAAAGTCTAGTTATACAATAAAAAATTTAACCATATCACAGATAATATAATACTATACGTACAGATGCCTCATCTCATACAAAGAAATGTGACCGATTTAGCGCGGGCTATCTTCGGGCTATACATTTTTCCGTGCTTAAAGGATTTTTCAAAATTTGAACAAATATTTTACATGATGTATTTTTTCATGTTCTCAATTTTACGCAAACTTCAATAACAAATCGATACATATAACGCCATCTATTATGAGTTATTTCAACAAATGTTCCTTTGTTCCTGATGAGACCCCATGACCATATTAAATAAAATACATACCTACAGTCCAAGTATAAAAAAAAAACAAAAGAAAAACTACAAAGCTAAAATATGAAAATCTATTCAGCGTTTTATAATCTTAAAATTGTGTTGATTAAAAATCACATTAAAAAAAACAATTTTATAGCTACGTGATTAAATGATAACAAAAGCTTTTTGGGTACTTAAATATTAAAATCAGAACGTTTTATAGGCATATTTTTCTAGAAATAACGCCTATATGTTCCCTGCAAGGGTAGGCAGAGGACATAAGTTAAGTAGTACACCCATGTTGCCAAAAAGTCAATAATACTATGGGCATTCGTATTTTTTGCTAAGAAGGCAATTTTTCGTATGTCTTAAAAAGGCCATTGCCAATGTCCTGATAAATACGGACCATTAGTTGGCAAGAGATTTTTCAAGAAATACAATTAATAGTGCAGTGATAGCCTAGTGGTTTAACCATGTGCCTCCCACGGCGAATGGTTCGAGTTCGATCCCAAGGCACGCACCGCTGACTTTTCGAAGTCATGTGTGTGCGTATTAGAAATTAATTATCACTTGCTTTAACGGTGAAGGAAAACATCGTGAGGAAACCGGCATGTCCTAGAACCAAAAATTCGAAGACATGTGACGTCCACCAACCCGCACTGGGCCCGCGTGGTGGACTACGGCCCACTCCCTCTCACAGAGAGGAGGTCTGTGTCCCAGCAGTGGGAACATTATGCTATGCTTATGCTATGCAATTCATAGTTTGTAAAAAAATCGATTATTATACCAAAAATAATGTTTGTTTGTTGGTTTGTACGGGACCTATGAGTTCGCGCATTGCTCATCCGATTGACTTGAAACTTTGTACCTATATATATTAGGTCTTTACCTATGAAATTGCCGTTCTGCAGTACTGGCCATTTCAAATCAAAATAATTTTTGTTTGGCTAAGAATTCTAATTTCAAATTAATTTTATTTTAAAAACATGGTTTTTTTTTTTCCAAAAGTAGTCATTTGTTTATTGATTAGTGTTACATTTTCATCGCATTTCAATCTTTTTCGTCATCATGGATACGTTAAAAATTCGAGTAATTATGGAATACGAGTACCGTCGTGGCAGCAACGCGCATAAGCGGCACGCAACATCAACGACGTTTACGGAGCTAACACTACAAACCAACGCACCACCTGTTATTGGTTTGCTCGCTTCCGTTCTGGAAATTTCGACCTGAAAAATGAACCTCGCGGTCGTCCGAAGACTTTGGTTGACAATGACGAATTAAAGGTGATTGTGGAAGCTGATGATACACAATCTACGGTTGAATTAGCAGCAGCTTTCGACGTTAGCGTCAAAACAATATTGGTCCATTTGCGTCAAATTGGCAAGGTAAAAAAGCTTGACAAATGGGTGCCCCACGAACTCAATGATCGCCAGCGCGAAGTACGCGTCGAGACGTGCCTTGCACTGCTCAACAGACACACAAATGAAGGAATTTTGAACCACATTGTTACCTGCGAAGAGAAATGGATTCTGTTTGATAACCGCAAGCGCTCAGCAAGTTGGTTGGATCCTGCTTCAGCACCTAAACAATGCCCTAAACGAAAACTTACCCCTAGAAAAGTGATGGTCACTGTTTGGTGGTCTAGCGCCGGTGTGATTCATCACAGCTTTTTACCAAACGGGGTGAGCATTACTGCAGATGTGTACTGTGAAGAACTGAACACAATGATGAAGAAGCTGGCACATCTCCAACCAGCATTGGTCAATCGCTCGTCTCCACTGCTCCTGCACGACAACGCGCGACCTGATACTGCACAGCAGACGGTCTCCAAGTTGCAAGAACTGGGGTTGGAAGCTCTCCGTCATCCGCCCTACTCACCAGACCTTGCGCCTACAGACTACTACTTTTTCCAGAATTTGGATAACTTCTTGGCGGGAAAAAAATTCAATACCCGAGAGGCAGTACAAAATGCCTTTGAAGCTTTTGTTGCCTCCCGTCCAGCTGATTTCCTTAAGAAGGGCATCAATAAACTGCCACTGCATTGGCAAAGATGCATTCATTGCATGGGTGATTACTTCGATTAATACAAATAAAAAATACATGAAAAAAAATAGTTTAAATTTTTTCATACAAAACGGCAATTTCATAGGTAAAGACCTATTATATAGCGCGCATGCAAAATAAAAATAACATAGAAAATGAGGCATTAAAGGCGTAATGGATTTGGTCAGTAGGTAAGTAGGATAGGTAGGTAGGGTAGGTAGATAGGTATGTAGGTACCTAGGCACCTATCTAGTGCTACCTGTGCGAAGTCGAGCCAGGTAAACCTAGTTAATTATAAAACACTAGACTTTTGCCCGCGACTCCGTCCGCGTGGACTACAATGAACTGACCAGTTTAAATGACCTCCGTAGTGTAGGGTGGCTAGTACTACCAAGAGGTCAAGCTGTATCTCTGGTTTTTTTCAGCGGAATCAGATAAAACGTGGCTTAGATTTTAAGTTGGACCCTAAGCTATTGAACTATGAACCACATCAAAATCTGTTCAGTACTTTTTGCGTGATGCGCGCACAAACAAACAAACAGACAAAAATTCTAAAAAAACATATTTTTGGGTATGGCTACGTCCCAGTACCCTATCCCGACTGTTTTTTCTGGAATATCTTCAATGTACAGACACGGAATTTTTACAATTTTATAATATAAAAAACATAAATCCGCCAAATTAGTTATTAACAAAGTCAACAACCTTAATAATTTATCAAGCATACAGCAAAGTACCTAATATACGCTGAAAGTGTCTTATTACGTAGATACCAGGTGATGTTGCGAACTTGCACAAATTAATATCAACGGAAAGCATACACGAGTTCAGATTTTGTAATGATATTAGTACGCGATAGTATAAAGTTGTATTAGTTTCAAATTTGAGCGGCTAATGAGGTCGCTCGATACGCCTCTGGAAATACGAGTACCTATGATGTTCATGTGATATTTCAACAAGCTTGAACTAGGTTGATTTTGAAACTAAATAAATTATAAACATATTATTTAACACGCTTGTATTTCCCAAAGGGGTAAACAGAGGTGATTAATACACCCACGTTTAGTTAGTTATGATTTCCATTATAGGAGCGAGCCTATTATTATTGCACTGCGCATAAATATACATACGAGCAAGACCGTTGGTACGCCAACGAGCTCGCGAACCATACCGCCAACAAAGCACCTCCAAGACCGTTGTCTTAAAAACAAAAACAAAACTTAAAAAAAAATAAACTTTAAAAAATAAGCCTCTAAACCTCCGGTTTGGAGGTTTGGCTTGCTGGCTCGTTGCATGCTTGGTATCCTGAGACCGCGGTATAAAATCGATTGAGACTGATAGTTTGGCTCGCTAATGGATCACCAATGAGAGTCGGCGAGCCAACGAGGCGATGAGTACCATACCGTTGGCTCGCCGATTCACCAATGCATCACCTACTTTATAGGAAAAAAAATCAGACAAGTGCAAGAGGATCGCGCCCATGTAAGATGGTAATCGAAAAAATATATTTTTTATGATACACCTAACTTCAAATTTTCGCTGTGAGATCTTGCTGTTTGCCAAATTTCATGATTCTAGGTCAACGAGACGTAGGTACCCTAAAAGTTTTGATTTATTTTCGAGTGTCAAAACACGTGGCATAACTTTTTAATTGCATTGATTTTTACAGCTCTGACTGTAGACCTAAGTATAAGTAGTATCTTTTGAGGTGTGGAACCCTAAAAAACCCAATCACACTTTACCCGACCTGGGTATTGAACCGAGGACCCCGCTCGGTATAGCACGTGTGACCTCTAGAACAACGAAACAGTCACGATTAAATTCATACATGAATTCCCAATTAATATGAAATACTGCCTGTACTCCTACTACGTGTAAAATTGTATATTTTCAGCATGTATGTAAGTGTCGTGCGGCCTTTCTCGGTATCGAGCTCACTCTTTGTCAAAGGACACGGCGGACGCCCATAGAACGCTGGGCTTCAGATTGTGTATGTCGGTACAGATATGAAATTAGTTTGGTGTGATCGAGTATTTCAAGAGTATTTAAATTCATTTTTTATTTGTTTTTGTACGTAATTGGGTTAAAGAGAAATCTTCGTATTTGTGACAGTGAGGTTAAGTATGGTGTGAATGATCCAATGAAGTACAGCCCGACTAATGAGTTCTCAATTGAAAGGTTTTAGTTGCTGTCGATATGATATTCTGTGGAGGCACGCGCCAGCCAGCATGCACCCGTTTTTGTTTTATTGGTTTTTTCAAAATGTCAACGGCATAATCATTTTATTTCTTATGTATTTTGATTTTTGATTCCAATTATTAATCTCTAAGATAAATTAGGCAAAGAACAATTAAAATATTTTTTTATTTTTGGGTTAGCTTTTATTACTGTACCATATCAAGCCCAAAACTGCCTATGTCCTTTATGATCAAATCATTTCAGTTATTTAGGGTAGGCGTAAGCCCAAGTTCATATGGCATTGTGTTGCAGGTTTTTTTGCAATATAAAAGGATATTTAGCAGTGTACATTTATTTGCAAAGCAAACGATGTGTGGACAGTTCTAAATATACAATGTATGGGCCACTCACTACAATGGCGGATCTAGAAATTTGTAACAAAGAGCTAAGGAACTAAGGGCTAAGAGGTAACAATCAAAAGACTAAACTACCAATATTAACTGAAATCTGTCAGAACTTAAGATTTTGGGGAGGGCTTTAGCCGTAGTTCTCTAGATCCGCCACTGCGCTACAAACTACGGCTAACATAGTTACGAGTGTAGCGTAAATAGAAAACAAAGTAATTTAGGCGACTTATTTTGAGCAGTTTAAATTGAGGGGCTCGTGGCTAAATGACGGCCGCGCTGATCGATCGATCTGCGAGGTTAAGCTGCGCTTGCCGCGGTCAGTCCTTGGATGGGTGACCGTTCTTTACACATCGAGACCTCTCCGTGCCTCGGAGAGCACGTTAAGCAGTCGGTCCCGGTTGTCATAGGAATATCTTTGACAATCGTTACGGGTAGTCAGAAGCCCTAAAAGTCTGACAGCTGGTCTAACATTCGAATACCGGTATTACCCATTAATTGGGTTGTGGAGGTCAGATGGCAGTCGTCGCTCCACGTAAAATATTGATATTCAGCTAAAACTGATTAGACTGGATGCCGACCCCAATATAATTTGGGAAAAGGCTAGGCAGATGATTGTGAGCAGTTTAAATTACGTACAATTTAATCTGACTGTGCCATAAAGACATAACTTACAGGCAGAAGACAAAGTTCACTCCGCAATAATAGAATTAAGTAGTAAGAATAAGAATCCATTTTATGCTTCCGTCCTAGAGATATAAAAGGTAATATTATAATCTACAAAGAGATGAGGTTAGTAGAAGCATCCTCCCATGCGATAATAATAACATCCGATCACTAATCTAGTTGGCTTTCTCGCCGGTTATATTAGGTCTTTACCTATGAAATTGCCGTTCTGCAGTACTGGCCATTTCAAATCAAAATAATTTTTGTTTGGCTAAGAATTCTAATTTCAAATTTATTTTATTTTAAAAACATGGTTTTTTTTTCCAAAAGTAGTCATTTGTTTATTGATTAGTGTTACATTTTCATCGCATTTCAATCTTTTTCGTCATCAAGGATACGTTAAAAATTCCAGTAATTATGGAATACGAGTACCGTCGTGGCAGCAACGCGCACAAGCGGCACGCAACATCAACGACGTTTACGGAGCTAACACTACAAACCAACGCACCACCTGTTATTGGTTTGCTCGCTTCCGTTCTGGAAATTTCGACCTGAAAAATGAACCTCGCGGTCGTCCGAAGACTTTGGTTGACAATGACGAATTAAAGGTGATTGTGGAAGCTGATGATACACAATCTACGGCTGAATTAGCAGCAGCTTTCGACGTTAGCGTCAAAACAATATTGGTCCATTTGCGTCAAATTGGCAAGGTAAAAAAGCTTGACAAATGGGTGCCCCACGAACTCAATGATCGCCAGCGCGAAGTACGCGTCGAGACGTGCCTTGCACTGCTCAACAGACACACAAATGAAGGAATTTTGAACCACATTGTTACCTGCGAAGAGAAATGGATTCTGTTTGATAACCGCAAGCGCTCAGCAAGTTGGTTGGATCCTGCTTCAGCACCTAAACAATGCCCTAAACGAAAACTTACCCCTAGAAAAGTGATGGTCACTGTTTGGTGGTCTAGCGCCGGTGTGATTCATCACAGCTTCTTACCAAACGGGGTGAGCATTACTGCAGATGTGTACTGTGAAGAACTGAACACAATGATGAAGAAGCTGGTACATCTCCAACCAGCATTGGTCAATCGCTCGTCTCCACTGCTCCTGCACGACAACGCGCGACCTGATACTGCACAGCAGACGGTCTCCAAGTTGCAAGAACTGGGGTTGGAAGCTCTCCGTCATCCGCCCTACTCACCAGACCTTGCGCCTACAGACTACTACTTTTTCCAGAATTTGGATAACTTCTTGGCGGGAAAAAATTTCAATACCCGAGAGGCAGTACAAAATGCCTTTGAAGCTTTTGTTGCCTCCCGTCCAGCTGATTTCCTTAAGAAGGGCATCAATAAACTGCCACTGCATTGGCAAAGATGCATTGATTGCATGGGTGATTACTTCGATTAATACAAATAAAAAATACATGAAAAAAATTAGTTTAAATTTTTTCATACAAAACGGCAATTTCATAGGTAAAGACCTATTATAAGCGGTATATGTATTTAGTAGTTATGTACACACATAATATATTTAGATAACGGGCAGACCCGTTATAATTATGTGTTTCTATAATAATTGAGCAGACGATCAGACGGGTGGATCCAACCATTGCGTGGCTTGCGTCGCGCACGCCTCGCCACGCACGACTATCTTGCACATGCCTCACCACAAATATGAACGTCCACATACAGCGAAGCATGCGATGAGCGCCATGCGCGGAGCATGCCTCGCAATGTTTGGATCCACCTTTAGATTTCACACTTTACATCCCCATCATTAAATAACTCCTTAAGCGCTGAGCAGACGATGAACAATTTATCCGCGACGATAGAACGAATGAAAATCTAAGTAATTTATTTGGCCTTCGTAGTTATCCGTTATTGCATAGATTTCCATACGTTCGATTGCCTAGCCTTTAGCCTAGCATTCAGGGATAATGTAGCCTTTCTATTAGTGAAGAAATTTTCAGAATCGGCAGCCTAATTGCGTAACTCAATTTTTATCGCCATGGCTTTCATTTTGACAGTTCAACAACATCCATTGTGGCGTTGAGCTAGTTAAAGGAGCACGGATTAACAATCATACGGCGTAATGAATGTCAAAAACAATGCCATGGTGATAGCAATTGAGTTACGCAATTCGGGTGCTGATCTATAGTTCTGGAGATCACACGAATAAACTTATAGATATGTTCGGCGTAATTATCTCCTAAACCACTTTTTTTAAGTGAAAAAAACTCATTGAAATCGACGTTTGGAAGCCACGTTGCCAAACACAGACAGACAGAGGTTTCTTTGTTAAACCCTCGTGTTTTATAAAATCTCGAGATTAAAGTAGATAACGAGACTTTTTTGAGGTACTAAACAAGCTTAACTGAGGATTCAGACAAAAAGCTGATTAATGGAAAGAGGCTTTTATTAATTTTAATTGTCCCACAGAATCGGATTCGCAGTACCCTTGTTCAGCCTTTCTTAGCGCCAAATGTATTAAACAATACGTACATTCAGAGATATTGATGAAGTCTGCTCCAATTTCCTCACAGCTCTGTTTTAGCCCGTTCACCTAGAAACTTGTGGTTGACAACCTTTATTATATAAGATGTATTCGAAACTGTGAGACGAAATTGGAGCTGTTTATATAGGGTTCCTTACCTTAAACGGAAAAAGGAAGCCGTATAGAATCAGTTTGTTGTCCATCTGTCATCAAGACCCTTTTTATCAGGAACACGTAAAGGTATTACCTAAGTTGAAATTAATATCAAATACTTAAATCGATGGTCTCGAAAAAAAAAACAGCTGTTCCATACATTTTGATCGTGTTGTAGTGCATTTTTGTAGGGTGTTCAGCTGATTTGTTTTTTTCATATTTCTGTGTCGGTCCCATAATAAAAGTTGATCATATTCATGAGTACTTTCACCTCCTAAAATATCCGCACTGGTTTTAATTTTACCCTGTATAGTACTTCCTATTGACTTCAAATCATAAAATTTGACAAATAGCAAAGTCTATGAATCATAGTATTTTTTTTTTGCGATTACATACTTACATAAAAACTCGCACTTGTCTGGTTTTAATTTTTATGTTTCGAGAGACTCGCTTTTGTCAAATATTTCACTTGATGCAAGCGATCATTTGGTTAAGGATTTGCTTGGAAAGAAAGTAACGTATTCACTTGTGTGACTGGGAGACGTAATAGGCAAAGTTAGGTACTAATGCGTTGATAAAACTAATGTAGGCACAAAGTTTTAAAACAGAGATTAACTTTAGTTTAAACTGTTGAGCAACACCCAATCCGTCATTGGCCGAACTTTGCTCGGCCGATGACGAACGAACTCGGACAATTGAATCAAACACTTGTAAATTATAGAGAGCGCGTACACCCGTACACACACGACCGCCATCGGCCGACAAAATCGGTCGTTTGGGATATGAAGTAGCCTATGTACTATTCTAGACTATAATCTATCTGTGTGCCAAATTTCATCTAGATCCGTTCAGCCGTTCTGGCGTGATTGAGTAACAAATATCCAAACTTTTGCATTTAATTTTATAATATTAGTATCTAGATGTGGGTGTTTCCCAACAGTTACAATCTGGGTATCTTCAAGTCACGAGTGAATCGGTTTCTTCTAGACAAGCGTGTTCCATCGTAGACCGCATCATCGCTTAACATCAGGCGAGATGGCGGTCAGCCGCAAGCCTATCATCGAATAAAAAAAAAAGTTAAATGATAATTTTAAACTTACCGTTGAAGATCTACGTAATCATTTTAAATTAGTTTACCGCTACCAAAGTAATGCAAAACATACAGGGTGGCAGGTTAGACAGTGGAAATATTTTAAGGGGTCATTGTACTCATCATTATGAACAACTTTTACTATGGGACCAGCCCTGAAATCGCGAAAAAAAAGTCAGCTGTTCCATACATTTTGTTGAGTTATGTGAACATAAATGTATGGAACAGCTGATTTTTTTTCGCGATTTCAGTGTTGGTCCCATAGTAAAAGTTGTTCATAATGATGAGTACAATGACCCCTTAAAATATTTCCACTGTCTAACCTGCCACCCTGTATATGTTGGTACATTTCCTAAAATACAAATACTGTACCTAATCATCATCAAGTTAAATCATAGACAACGTCACAGCGCTTTCAATTCCGCATTGTGCCCGTACGGTACAATCCCACAGTCCTTTGTTCCCGTGATGTTTCGCCTTGTAGCGTTGTTTAGTCAGTAATGGTATTCAGTGAGTTGTTCCTTTTCGTTTACTAATAATTTCAGTACTGTTTAGTTATATTCTTGATTTACCAATGAGTGCATATTCAGCAGTGACGAAGGGTCAGTTTTTGTAAGAGGTAAGCCGGAGCTACAAATGCTTACCTGGCCACGAAAAGCTAATTAATAAAAGTAGGCAATACTGCCTGTGCTATTTTTCAAAGGGAAGCCGGTAGGAATCGTATTGTAGGGACCCTCCACCACTGATATTCAGTATTCTATTGTTAGTAATTATTTGATACGGAACTTTGGTTAGCATACCGCGTAATGGATATTTGTGAAAACTGGGTGTTTAAAATGTTTTTACAAAATATTTTTTTGAGTTATTCTTAAATATTTTTGGGATTTCATACCTTAAAAAGATAAAAGGAACCTTTATAAGATCATTTCGTTGTCCTTCTGTCTATCTATCTGTCAGTCTGTCAATCTGTCTGTTTGCTTAAACCATTTTTCTAAGGAACGCTGTAGACTTGAGTGTTTGATATTTATTTCAACTTGATACCTTCACGAGGTATCAAGTTGAAATAAATATCAAACACTCAAGTCTAGTCTCTTAGAGCTGTAAAAAAATCAAGCTTAAAATTCAACGCCATAAAAAAATACGGCTATTTAAGTTGCATATTTTGACATTTGCAAATAAATCAAAATCTCGACTCTGGTTGACCTAGAATCATGAAATTTGTCAAGAAGCAAAATGGCATAGTACAAATAAAAGAAAAGTCCAAAAATCATTAATTTTAAGTTATATCACATAAAAAATATTTTTTGAAATTACAAACTCAATTTTGTATGAAACCCTCAAGGTGCGAGTAGGTACTACTCGCACCTGTCCAATTTTCAATATCTACTGGTTGACTGCTCGTCAAAAAAAAATAATCTATGACGACCAAGTAGTTATAAGAATCTTCATTAAAGATACTGTGAATTTCTTGCTTTGTAAGTGCAAGGCCAACCATTGTGAACTTCTAGAGAAATCTAAAATATTCCAATAAGCTTTGTCAACCGAACTTCACTCGGAGTAGTTCCGATTCAAAAGGTAGAGTACTATGTTAAGACTGAGATCAGATGACTGGTATTCGACGCGCGATTCCAATTCCTTAATGAAAACGCGGCGTTGTGTGCAAGCCTTGATATATGTGTGACGTCACTACTGTGCTTTCCAAAGGGGTAGACAGGTACAGTCAGCACTTTACTTGTTTAAATCATAATTAAAGATAATAATAAAAAAAAAACGGTACAGATGCAGCTTTTATAAAGCCTCTCGATAATTACAAAAAAAAAAACCACTCATTTACAGTCTGTTCGTTAGCACCGAAACAATGTGTAGTCAACAAAACTTCAGTTTTTTTAAATTATATTATTGACTAGCTTTTGCCCGCGGTCTCGCTCGCGCTGGATTTCACCCTTTTGGGGGTGGAATTTTCAAAAATCCTTTCTTATCGGATGCCTACATCATATAAGGAATACGTCCTCCAAGTTTCACGTTTCTACGATCAGCGGTTTAGGCTGTGCGTTGATCGATCAGTCAGTCAGGACAAAGCATTTTATTAATATAGATAACTGAACACAACAATTTTAAACATTTAAAAAAGCTTTTGACGAGGCAAGCTGTGGATTGCATAATTTTGAGTCGATTTAGATTTTAAATGGGTCAGGTGGCAATCGCTTTATTTAAAACTAGCTTCTGCCCGCGGCTTCGCCCGCGTTTTTGGGATAAAAAGTAGCCTATGTGTTATTCTGATGTATAAGGTATATTACTGTAAATTTTCATTAAAATCCGTTCAGTAGTTTTTGCGTGAAACATCCATACTAGGATATTGATATTCAGCCGCAACTAGTTAGACTGGAACCGAACTAAGGCTAGACGGATCAATTTAGATGCTATGTGATATTAACTGTGTTGATAAACTAATTAATGTCGCTGACCAAATCAAACCAAATAAAAAATCTAAGCCATCATCATCCGCCTAGCCTTTTCCCAAACATGATTGGGGTCGGCTTCCAGTCTAACTGGTTGCGGCTGAATATCGATATTTTACATGGAGCGACTGCCATCTGACCTCCACAACCCAATTATTGGGGAATACCGGTATTCGAATGTTAGACCAGTTGTCAGGGTTTTGGGCTCCTGACTACCCGTAACAACTGTCAAAGATATTCCTATGACAACCGGGACCGACTGCTTAACGTGCTCTCCGAGGCACGGGGGGGTCTCGATGTGTTAAGAACGGTCACCCATCCAAGGACTGACCGCGGCAAGCGCAGCTTAACCTCGCAGATCGATCGATCAGCGCGGCTCTCATTTAGCCACGAGCCCGTCAAAAAATCTAAGCCATCGACTTCCAAAATTGTTCCACACAACATTAATGTGATATTTTTGAAGGCCTTAACTATTCCGATACCCATCTACAAATCGATTCAAATCCTTTTTAAAAGTCTGTTAAAAATAAAAGTAAAAGATTTTGTACGTTAAACCCAGCTTAATTTTTCTTGCTAATTTGATTCGTTCCCAACATTAAACACAGTTAGGTTGAAACTTGTAATCCAACCGAGTGTATACTTACTGAATGCGCACGGTAGATATCTAATCAACACATTCGCAAATTAGCAACAGCGCTACAAGTTCATTATATACTACTTCTCCATTAATTTTAGGTGTAAGCAATTTATAGGTTGCCTAGAAAATGGAAAATGAGAAAAAAAGAAGAAAGTAAAATTGTTTATTCGCATGCAAATGCACACAATCATACAAATAAAAACTGGACAAGTGCGAGTAGAACTCGCGTCCTGAGGGTTCCGTAATATGACCGTAGACTCTTTTGCTCAGGAACGCGTGGAGGTATCAAGTTGCAATTAATATCAAATACTTAAGGTGGACTTCCGAGGCTAGCGACCGATGTGTCTGACGCGCGCGGCTTACGGCTGACGGCCGATGCGACAATACTAAACATATGAAAATGTATGGCGCCGCTTCCGAGCCCCGCGACTGACGCGCGCGGCCGACGACACACATTTTCATAGCGACTCGGCCGCGCGCGTCTGTCGCATCGGTCGCTAGCCTCGGAAGTCTACCTTTAAGTACACGGTCCCTTGTAGCTGTAAAATCAAGTTTCTAAGTCAACACAATAAAAAGTATAGCCATTTGTGCCGGATATTTTGACCAAATAAATCAAAACCTACAGTACCTACTTCCCGTTGATCTAGAATCATGTAATTTGTCAAGAAGCAAGGTCTTACAGTACATTAAGTTAAGGAAAATTTCCAAAAATCTGGGCGTGAGTCTTACTCGCACTTTTTTACATCTAAGTGTGTTTTTTGGTTGATAATTAACTGTCTCTATCATTATCTTATTCAAATTCAAATTAATTTATTGTTTGTCACAGGTGGAAGTTAGTTCTTATTTAAATATTACATCAAGAATCGCTGTAACATACCTATGAGGCGTACAATATTTTTATGTCTTTTTTATTTAATATTATAAAAATGACATAACCTATCTATGAAAATGGATTACCGATCGGTCTACCTTCCAAAATCTTTTACCAATTTATCGAAATATCGACCACGGCACATCTCTAACCCTGACATTTAATATTACGGTAACTAAAGCATAATTTCTGCCATGTAATTATCATTAATATTAACCCAAATAGCCTGTTTGATTCCCAAAAGATAAGGAATATACCGGTTATAAAATAAACGGTTACGCAGGAAGACACGTAATCGTTCCCGAGTGGTTACAGAACGTGGCTCGACGTCAACCTGTCGCTTTGGGCAATCGCGGGAACCCGTATCAACCTACCTTGTTCCACGTAAATAATGTGGTGCCTTAAATTGGTGAAAAACGTTGTCTTTGGATTATTTTCATGACCATGGATTTTTTTTTTCTCTCTCTAAGGCACCTTCCTAATAAAACGCGAATGCGCGATCATCGCGTAAGTTTGCGCGAATTTTACTCGTACGCGAACACGCGATCAAACATATTGAACTCGAATAGGTGTCCTAACTGACAATCGCACGACGCGGTCGCGCGACTCAAATGTTTGTTAGAACACCTATTTATTTCCAGCTCAATATGTTTGATCGCGCGTTCGCGTACGAGTAAAATTCGCACGAACCAACGATGATCGCGCATTCGCGTTCTATTAGGGCGATGCCTGTGAATTCACGTTCAGTTCATCAAAATTGTCTTAACCCATCAAATCCCAGCTAATGAGACACAATTAATAAACAATGGTGCCTGACTCACTGGTAAGTAGGTCGGCGGGACTTAATTAAAGAATTAAAGAATCTTTAAAGTACCGGGCCGTACCACAAAAAAGATAAACACGTGTTCAACACGAATGCTACCAAATATAATACGCACTTGTTTTAGCACTAACTTGTATAAAACAAGTGTGTATTATTTTTGGTGGCATTCGCGTTCAACACATGTTTATCTTTTTTGTGGTAAGGGTGCCAGTCTTTTAATTTTAATATAAGCTACTATTGGTAAATACAAGGCTAACGTCCTTATTTTCTAAGTTAATGAAAAATAAGCCGTATAAATTGCTTACGCAAGTATAACAACTAGTATAGGTGTCCTGGCCTGTAAAAATGATAATAAATTACGGAAGGTGAGAATCTCCAAAGGTTCAAATGACATCATGTAGTGAGCATCGTAGCTTACATGTAGTTCTTATTAATTCTCAGCTGTGTTTCTTTTTGCCAGTAATAACCGTTACTATCCCAAGCTTGTTTCAAATTACCACGGTTTGTTGTTGTTTTTTGACACGAATCTCATTTGCTACCGTAAATATTTGCTCCTAATGCATTAATAATTACAAGCAGTTTGGTATTAGCTCCATTAAAAAATAATCATGCAGTAAGGATAGATATATTTTATGTAAGTATTTTACAAATGCACTCTAAAGTAATACCCTATTTGAACAAAAGTGTTTTAAAGTCAAGCTTAATGTTTAAAATGTAGGTTTTGAGCCAATCTAGATTAGAGAAACGAGATTTCAGAGAAATGGACCAAAAGGATCTAACATTGCTTTGGTTTAAAACATGAAAATGGCAAAATAAACGGCAAGTCATTTCGTTTCTAGGTTAAGTGAAGAGACGATCTTTGCAAAAGAGCTGGGCACTAAGTCTTAGAATGTATAGATAATAGAAATTAGTATTAGAATGTTTGTAAAAAAATTAGCTTATGGCGGGTCATGATTCCAATTGGTTGACTGTACTTACACAATATTATTTGTTTACCACATACCGGTTCACTACCGGTTTTAGCAAGTTCCCTTCTTACTCAGCAAATTAATACATGATGGTCTGGAACAAGCCATGTCCCATGCGAGATGAATGAGTTTGTAACACGATGTAGGTCCTTAATTTATTTAAAGGTCCATACGGTCATTGACCTGCTGAATCTTATTAATAGTAGATATCCCTGTGTTGCTACGGAGCAACTTTTCTACCATGGCTAACATCTCATTCTAAATGAAGCGCACCCCAGATAAAATCAATCGATTGAAAAAAGGTTTTTTTCGTATGCTTGGGTTGTTCGGAAATATATTTTGTACTTCACGTACGGTAGGTACCTAATAAAATTGGATTTCACTTTGTCTTTGTATGAAAAAACGGCTTAATGTATTTATTGGTGCAAATAAAATTAAGTTACATAATTTATTCTAAATTGAAGTTTTTTTTTTTTGTGTTGACCCTAAATTATTGGTAGTTGTTAGTGTTACATTGCTGCTCATGAAATAGAAGGTCATAGCAGCAATGTAACTCTAATGATACCTACCTAATTTGTTAAAATCCGTTCGCTAGAAAAAACAAGAAACCCGACTGTTTAATACTTAAATACTACCCTATGTCGCTCCCCCAATAAAGACAAATCTAACGATACCTCATTTATTGATATCCATTAAGCCGTTTAGGCTACAGAGCGAGCCAAAGATATAGATAGACATACAAAAACATTACCTACCTACTGCGGCAGTCAAAACGTAGTGCAAAAACGACTTCATCAGATTATGTCACAGGTCTCCAAGATGGTGGCTTATATAGGGAAAATTCTGGCATACTCCTACGCTTGACAGGCAGTGTGGTGACCGCGGATAATGTTATTAGTTAATAGCTGGATGCTGGCCGTCTCCCGGCGTAATCCCTTAGTCTCCCCCCCACCGAAGCGACGAAGCGAACTTATGCATGTTACGGAACATACGGTGATATATTATAAGGCAGCTGTTTTTATGTATTAGGGCGGTTCTACACTAGTGCTATCCGGATACGATAGTATCAGTCTAACGTAGGGTATAGGTTAAGTTGTGATGCCTGTTTTCCATCAAAAGTAGCTATGACAAAAAAATGAATTTAAAAAATCTTGAACAAAATTCAAGCCGCCTTTCAGAAAGATCACAATAATGATGGATGTAACAGTTTTGAAGTCGATGCCTTTGATTTTTGAGGGTTTGAACTTTATTTTAAGTTACATAATTATTATTTTATTTTGAACATGATGAACAATCCTCCGTTTTGAAGTCGGTTAAAAATTCAGTTTTGGAACAAAACGTGATTAAACCAAACTTTTTTTCTTAATTTATGCAAATACAGAAAAAGTTGAACAATCATCTTCATTCTAAACATTTTTGGTATGCACTTCCTAAACATATTTTTACAAACTCAAGAATTTTTACCATCAAGAACAAGTTTATTCGAAAATACTTCCATGACGTTGTGCAGTGATCACTTAGTTGTGATGTAGATAGTGCAAGTTCACAGAAACGTGAATAATTCAGCAGCATCTAGTTAGACTGGGAGCCGATCCAGACATACCTTAGGTATAGGATGAACTTACGGAACGCAGTATGGCTCCATACACAATTAATAGTGTAAATCTATGCAAAGTTGAGAGCTATGATAGCCTAGTGGTCTAACCATGTGCCTCCCACGGCGAATGGTTCGAGTTCGATCCCGAGGCACGCACCGCTGACTTTTCGAAGTCATGTGCGTATTAGCAATTAATTATCACTTGCTTTAACGGTGAAGGAAAACATTCAACAACAAAAATTCGGAGACATGTGACGTCCACCAACCCGCACTGGGCCCGCGTGGTGGACTACGGCCCATTCCCTCTCACAGAGAGGAGGCCTGTATCCCAGCAGTGGAAACATTATAGGCCGATTATGCTATGCATGCTTATGCTATGCAAAGATGAAATCGACACGTCGGCGTCGTTGCTGAAAATTTCGATGATGATAGTATTATCGTGATAGATCGAGAAACTTATCGAGTTCAAAAATGAATTATTAGCTCCCAATGAAATTTTTACAACTGCGATTGTGAACGCTGGTGAACGAATGCTCGCGGTGTCAGGGAGGCCGAAGAGAGGAGAAATTTGAAGCCTTTTTCAACAACCAACTTTTTCTAGAACCAGTCATTTTCCTTTCTTATTGTATTGTGACGATAAAATCGTGTGGTAACGTGCCATACTACGGTAAATTATGAAAACGCCCATACATGACGTATACAAAACAGAACAATATTGTGACTTTAATTCTTCATAGCATGGCCGCTGTAGCTCTTCAATAATAATATCCACCCTTATTAACCGCTATTACTATTGGCATTTAGAATTCAAACAGCGGTTAGAATTCCTGATGTGCAGCTTTAATTAGCGTGGTCCAAATGGTTGTATATTTTAGCAGTCCTCATGTTACAGCTTGTATAACCAAATGTTTATAGTTAAAGCTTCATACGTTTATTGATTACTGTTTACCCTTTTATCAGCGATTCAGTATTCACGTACTTGTGCTTACTTGAGAGTGACTTGTGTATAAGAATTATACACTATAACTGGTTCCCAAAGCAATGGCTATTGTGTTATCCCATTCATCTCGATGTAATAGGGACTTAGGGAGTAAGGATTGAGGCAAAAGACCTCAAATTAGCAGATTAATTCCGTAACACACTCAACTCATTTTAACAACATTTATTGCTGCTTTTGTTTCAAAAGTTCGTCCACCTGTCAACTAGTCAACGCAATGTACAGTACGCGGCTAAGGAAGTGTTAATCAGCTAGCTTCGGCTTTATAGAGCGTCAGCTCTGTCGCACAAAGCACTTACAGATATTGAGAGCTGTTAAAACAATATTTTTTACCTGTATTTGATTAAAAAGCGCTTAAAAATAAACATTTTTTTATGATAGCTTCCTAAAAGCTTGGCTAATAACGAGGCTGAGATCTAGAGGAAGTGTCCAGATGTAGTCTCGAGTGTAGGTAGGTACTTAGACTTTGATAGTGAGAAATGTATTAATAAATAATGCAACCTTTGCCTCCGTGTGAGTACATACTTAGCAAAATTTTTCGGTTTTGTGAACTTAGACTACACAAATATTGCATAGATCAAACTTCTGATAAAAAACAACAACACTGCCTGCTGACGTCCTCTAAAACTCTAAACCAATCAGCAAGCCATATGTCCGCCATTATTAAACAAAAACCACATTACATAACCGTCACAAGGACAGAGTTGCAAACATACTCGTATATACTAGATGGGCATATTTTTTATATTATATGGATTTCGGTATAAGCACAAGAACCTCGTTAAGTGAACCCAAGCTAGGTTCCCCTCGCTTATTTGTATATGAAAAGCAATATTTTCTCAATTTATCACTTCCAAGAGTTTTTAAGACGCTCGCTATAAATTTTTGTTCAATATCACAAACTTTCTTCATATATATTTTTCATATAAGTGAGTGGTGTGGGAACTTCGTCAGAGGCCCGGCGTCGTATTTTTGTTATTTATATTTTTTGCCGAAACGTTCAACAAGAATTTATGTCAAGCAACTTATTCAATATCAACGTTAGGTACACTACGACAGAATAAATCAGAAAATAAATTCGTATCTACTAAACTCCGTGTCTTGTTTATTGAATAAACATCCATTTTTGAAAGGCTATTTTCTTAGTAATGTAGGTAAGCGATTCTAAAAATGTTTAATGTAATATCCTTTGACATTTAAAACACAATATTGCTTCTAAAGAATTTCATCAAAAGATGTTTTACTAAAATCTCGGATAAACTGCAACTTCGCTTGAAAACTAAACATCTAAAAAATGTCAGCCGTAAGCAAACCAAGTCAACCTATATTTAGTTAGAACATTAATTACAATTCCTCTAACCAACATAATTATCCAGGAGTTGTTTATTCGATTTTCCATTCGATTAATCGAACCCGATTTATCGAAATCGTCTTAGAGGCTCAAAGTACTTAAAGCGTTTTCCAATTCTAAGCAAGCGATTATTTATCACAGCATTAGCATACTTCGTTCGAGTAAATCCATCTTGTAAAGGGGATAATGATCTATAGAAGATGCTGTACGAGCTAGAGATTGCCTCAACGCTTCATTACTCCTTGTCATGCATTAAAAGCTATTATATTGTGAACGTGACCGATTTGCCAATCTACTCGAAATTGTCTCCGATGTGCGGTGTAGAGTGGGGCTTATCGATGATGTAACTATCGATTGGGGGTGTATTATATTCGCACACTCGAATCGGTAACTAGCTATTTTCATTTTAAAAGACCACAGCATTATGATAAGTACCTATACAGGAAGACTTGCATTTTACCAACTCTAGGAAAGTTCCATTTGAGGCGGTGAGCGCCTCCTATCATTTCCAGAAACAATTGAAAATCAATATTGTGTCTGGATAGGCCACTCTGGCGCTCATTGCATCATTTAACTTAGGTAATCTTTTGAGCGAAATTTGCCGCAGAAAGATAATTTCAAACAAACTTTGTCACATTTTTAATAATATATATAATGGATGATGCCTGATAAAGATAATAGAGATAGTAGAACTGGTCTTTATTGTTTAAACACACAACCAAAACTATATTAGGCAAAAACTTATTATAGGTACGTAAGAACAACCTAATCATTAGCTATTTAAAATCGATAGGTAGGTCCCAATATTGAGGGTGAGAAACTAATTAGGTACAGCCAAATTAATGCTAAGTACGTGAACCTGCTACATCGTTAATGTATCGATGTTACGCCCGCTCACAGACTAAGTTATCGATAACGACGATATCTTATGTCGCTGGGAGGTGCCGCACTTGTCTTTGCTTTCAGACCAAACCTTGTTAGTTTAGAGCATGTATTGTGACGTCATCCCCGAACTTTGCCCTCATTGGTTATTAAATTGTGTAGGAATAGGGAAAGTTCGCAAAAATTGGAATGAAATTTCCTTTGAGGCCATTACCTACTGTGTCCGAAGGCAACTATCTCAACTTTGAGGTTATATGAGAACGATCCATCATTCCGTATTTTGAAGTAATGGATTGTTTTGCTTTTTATTATACAGGAAAATATTGGATGTGAGCAGGGTTTTCTGTTTACGTCTTACATCAACGTAGTGATTCAATGCTTTCTAAGGATGTGAATGTTACTTTTTAAATAAAGTAGAATTTTAAGTCTTTGAATGCAACCGAATTATTGAAGAATGAAAACATAATTTTGGTGTCCGTTGTCCGTCTGTCTGTCAAGACGCTTCTTCTTAGGAACGTGTATAGGTATCACGTGGAAATTAATTTCAAACACTAAAATCTACAGTCCCTTGGAGGTGTAAAAAATTCAAGCTTCTAAGTCAACGCAATCAAAAGATACGGCAATTTATGTCACATATTTTGATGTAATTGGTAATAGCGCCATCTATGTGAACACAATTGAACCATTGTCTTGCTATCGATAAATCTACGTTTGACAAGCTGCTTGAACAATTAGTACCAAAAACCACCGCTTCGGGGCGCTGAACTAAGGTTATAAATTCTTCTATACGTGATTACGATTTTACAACATACATACATATAGCCCATACTGTTCCACTGCTTGCCAATTATGTATTTAGTGTAATTTTTCTTTGCAGCACTGACTACGTTGAAAATTTGAAATGTTATTGGACTACACAAGGCCACCTAATGTAAGTAAGTCTGCGAAACCAGACAGATTGGATTAGCGTTCAATGTCAGTTAATACACTTTACGTTTCTTTCCAAGTTTCCAGGGCGGTTCCCTTGTGAGTTAACTGAGCTGTGTAATAATACAACGATAACTATGTATCGACGTAGTTTGAATCCGTTCGTAGGAACATTGTATTGTATTTCAATTAGGCTCAATTCACACTGAATTGCCGATGTAGCTGTGTTCTCGCTCCAATAAAGTACTGTAGATGGAGTAACAATGGAGTATATAGTGGTATATTGATTAGTAAGAATTAATTGATGGTATCGAAAGTTAAGTTAAATAAAGTGAACCTTTGTGTAGGATAATTTTGTCGTAATGAAGATATAAATGTAATTATTTCAAAATCATGTGTGCACTTTCTTGTTAGTTTATCTTAGACCTCACTGACATACAGTGAAGAAATATATCGTGAAGAAAATTGGACACTTAAAATAAGTCTGAAATCACCCAGCCAACAACGCTAACTCCATAAAACCCGCCGTCATATAATATTGTATCTACCTACAATTAATGGTAGTAAATAATAACTATACTTCTTTGCAACCGAACATTTGGCTTTGCGAGTCATACATAGGCACATGCCAGGTGCTAACGGGTCGTCGCCGATACATAGTGCATGAGCGACATCATCATAACATCTTGTGATATAAATAAATATTAAACATTTCGAGGCCCTTCATATTATGGTAATGATGATGCATTGAACACTTCTAGGCTTCCCACGTCCTCCACTTAAAGAATGCGTATTAATGTTGGACACTCGAATGCCCGGCTAGGACGCGGGCGCAAGGCTAGGGCTAGGGCACTAGGGCCCAAGCCTGCCGGGAAAGCAGGATTGTCCGAAAGGGATACCGCTGACCCGGAACATAAAGGGCTAAGGAAGGAACAGGGTGGGTTTTAGTCAGTAAGAGTCTGACACTCCCTTCCGCTCCACCCAGAGCGGGAGGGGATTGAAGATTACGCATTCTCAAAAAAAAAAAAAAAAGGACGCGGGCGCGGAGCGTTTATGACCACGGTTTAAAAATACCGATTGCAGCAGATTTCATGTAAAACTTTCACTTGTGCCCCATTTTTCTGACATCTCTTAAATGCTAAATAACTGACAAAAAAGTACCGAATTCATTATTTTATTAAAGAAACACTAAACAAACTATTCTCATTTGAATGCACGAGCCGGTGTCACTGACGTCCGCAATATCTTGCCCAGCTGTGGCCATTTTTCTCAATGACATCTGACGTCAGGATGCAATAAGTTGCTACCGTGACACGGAACGTGCTGTCCTTAAACGGGGGAATACAGAAGGCTCTTTTCAACTCTGCCGATTTGCGCAATTCACTTAGGTATGCTAAGGTTTATGCAAAAAGAAGCAGTTTCTGTACTTTACTTTCCTATTTCAACGTAAACCTCGATCATTCGAAAATCAAGCAAGCAACACTTGAGCCTCGGTTGGTTAATCGCTGAGCGTGTCATTATTTTAGTTGGATATGCCATTAATTTGTCCTCCACACTGGGAAATATCGGTTGTTAGATTTTCGAAGTTCTGACGCCCCGTAAGATACTCGTACGATAATCAATTATGTGTATCAATTACGCAATTACACCGTAAAAATATTAACAATCGCTTTAAGTAAACGATCAACGCAATTAATCGTTTCGGAGACTCTTTAAAGCAACCATTTCACCTCAGTAAGATAGGTTCCCTATTAGCACTTCTGCCTAACCTATTTAGTGGTGGCAGCCAAACGGTAGCGTCGCAAACGAGTAACGCGTTTAACGGAACGTCGACGAAGTGAATAATGAATAAACGACCCGCACTGGGAACAGACATGACGGACTGCGGCGCAAGTTGTGAACTGGAGAGGAGGAAGTTGGCTCAAACATTGGGCCAAAAGTTGGAAAAATCAATATTATAGTAGTGGGAAGTTTGATTGGTGATCAAAATTCATAGGTTGTCTTGCTTGAATCATGCAGTAGAAGTTGAATATTTTTTTATTGTTACTGTTGTATAAAACAGTAAAAGTTTCATTGAAATCCGTTCAGCCGTTTTCAAGTGACGAGGTAACAAACAGACAGACAGAAAATTTACAGACAGACTTAAATAAATAAAAAATGTTTCGTGTTTTGTTGCTTATTTCTAGTATTTTCTGTAAATTTCATGAAAATATTTCCAAAGTATAGACTTTTTTACCTCTATAATTTTATTAAAGTAGGTACCTATAGATACCTATAAAAAAAAAATCCGCGATCATTACCGGGCGTCGCTGTAACCAAGTAGGTATATATTTAATCAATGATAATAATAAGCTAGTAGATAATGTTAAGCTTTCACATGGCTGTGATATGTTTAAAATTCATAAAATACATTATGAATATTTTTTTGTACTGGCTACTAACAGTGATGCAATGCAAAACGTTGTACAGCTACTGCAACAATGTCTATCTTAATTACTTTGCGACAGTTATTTGCAGTTATGTAAAGTCCAGCAGTGATGTTCCATAATATACTATTGTAGTACATTACATAGTATTGCAGCCATACTATGATATTTTAACAAACTACTAGCATTTTGCCCGCGACTTCGTCTGCGTAACATACACGTAGAGCCACCTAGCGTCCTAAAGCAATTGTGACCGTTAAAACTTATTGTTCTTTCCCTCGGGAACAGTATTTTTTGTTTTGGCTGAAACGTACCTTGGTGCTTTTTTGTACCCCTGACAACGTAAATTTTATGATGATCGGTTCATTGGTTCAGGTGTGAAAATGTAACTTGAAATCTAAGCCACGTTTCATCTAATTCCGGTGAGATGAACCAGAGATACAGCTTGACCTGTTCGTAGTAGCCACCCTACATTGAGGAGGTCATTTAAAATGGTCAATTTACAGTAGTTCACACGGACAAAAGCCTAATCAGCAATCTATATCTATACTAATATTATAAATGCATAAGTTTGGATGGATGGATAGATGGATGTTTGTTATTCAATCACGCCAGAACAGCGTAACGGATCTGAATGAAATTTGGCACAGAGATATATTATAGTCTGAAATAGCACATAGGCTACTTTTTATCCCGAAAAATGCGGGCGAAGCTGCGGGAAGGAGCTAGTAAAACTATCAACAGTTCCGGTCTCAATCCGCTCCCCGTCCACCTTCCATCCCCTCGCATTTCTGCAACGTGTAACTAGTCGGCATCTGCCGAGTACTATCCCCCGAGATAAAGCTTGATGACGTCACGCCGAGCCCTCTCGCCAACATTATTAGCACCTTATCCCCGATATAACTTATCACGCTGTTTTATTTACTAACTCTCAGGATTTCTCGGCTTATCTCAAGGATAACTAGGTTTAGAAGGATAATCTTTGGCTTCAAGGGTATTTTTTGAGATAAGGTACTTTTTAGATGGGTTTTTATATAAAAATGTTGTTTTATTAAGTTTTTAAGGATACTATCTAAAGAAAGAAAGGTTCAAGGTAAAAATTGGAAAGTTTAAGGAGAAAAAAAAAACACAAAAAAAACAATCATATAGGTAGGTACGGTACTTAGATATCTTAAAAAAAACACAATTTATACAGGGTAAAATTAAAACCAGTGCGGATATTTTAGGAGGTGAAAGTACTCATGAATATGATCAATTTTTATTATGGGACAGACACTGAAATATGAAAAAAAAAACAGCTGTTCCCTACAAAAAGGCACTACAACACGATCAACATGTATGGAACAGCTGTTTTTTTTTTTCATATTTCAGTGTCAGTCCCATAATAAAAGTTGATCATATTCATGAGTACTTTCACATCCTAAAATATCCGCACTGGTTTTAATTTTACCCTGTATAAAATGTATCTTTGCGTTCTCGAAATCTCCGGGGAGATTTTCCCTCGTGGCCTGAATTTTGATTTAGGTTAGATCGATCCTCAAGCAATCATATCTAGTGCAATTTATTATTTATCCTTTCTGAACCAATATATCAGTTGGGACCAAAATTGTTACTCGAAGAAACTACGTCAAGTTATTTTTTAATAAACTCTAGCCGTCGTGACGGGCGGATTACAAAAAAGCAAAAAAGGTATTTTTTTTATTATTTTGACCAGTCCTTTTTTCGATTTCTTTGTCAAATAGTCTGAGCCAATTTCTGAAGGTGTTCGAAATACTGAGTTTTGCGAATATTCCAAACACGGTCAAATCGAAGTAAAAAAGTAACTAAAAATATCGCAAGCGACTGATGAAGGTCCCATCTAACCTTCAGACAATAATAGTCAGCGAATCAGAAATATGGACTAGTTTTAGTCATTCACATTCTTTAAATATTTATAATTAATTTATTTTCTCATCTTAATATAATGAAAAATAAATAACAAAAATAATTATTGTATTAATGTACTAACACAATGTATGTACTTGTAAAAGGAATAGACGTAAGGTGGTGATTAGGTAGGTAGGTACTCGTATTTTGGAATATTAGTAGATTTTCAGATAAGGTCTTCCTGTTTATCTTTTGAAGTCTTACAATGATGTTACATTGAACCCATAATATAAAGATGTAATATTCCAAAAAAACGACTTGTTAAATATTTCTAACCCAACAACAAAACAATGCAAACATAAACAGCCACTATTCAGCCAATGCACAAGAGCCATTTGATTTTAAATAACGAATACTTTGTCGGGATGCCAGTCTTCTGTTTATGGCCAGTAAAACCTTTCATTCTAAACCCACTTTGAGTTTAGAATTACTTGTACAGTTAAATTTCGAACACTTCTTGCTTTGTTACATTTCTAAAGCCCTAAATTCTCATATTTCAGAACGTTCTCGATTTTCATAGAGATAAGTATTAAAAAAGCAAGATTTTCGTAGATATGAGTAGTAGATTTAAGTTTTTTAATCCACATTCCTAGATAGATTCATAAGGGAACGATGTGTCTTGATATGAAAATATCTGATGTTTACATAGCACAGTTTTTTACGCACGCCACTTTATTATTATGTGTGTGTTTGTACGAACAGTGGCTTGTATTTATATGTAAAAGGACGACGCTTGTCACACAAAAGAAAATTGAACATTGACAAGCCTTCACAAAGAGAGCTGCACGCACAGATAACTGAATCAATGTACCTAATACTTACATATCGAAAACTATAACGCCTATAACAGACAACGTTCTTTTTGCGTTATCCCTTTTTGCTATTTCGCTTTTTGCGACATTGAGAACGAAGCGCCCTAAAAATCTGAAACTCACTTCACTGATTGTTCGGGCGCTTCGTTCTCGATCGCGCAAAAATACTTCATCTGTGTGTCGTCAAAAAAAGTCATGATAAAGGTATCATTAGTTTTTTTGACGTATAGTTTCGTAAATGTAAGCATATTTGGAATTGAAAATATACGTTTGCTACACAATATTCATATAAATGAAGTACATAATTAATTTATCTGTATTTTTTAAAATGCGCAAATTGTATAAAATTTTATCAAAATGTTCCAGGACTGTTGTATTTTAGATTCAAAATATGCTTACATTAACGTTACTATACGTCAAAAAAACTCATGATAGGGGTACTGTTGAGGCTTATAGTTTTCGTAACTTCGTATTATCTTCGTACTATGGTAGGTAAGTATTACATTATAAAAATACATTATTATTAAAAACGCGAAAGTAACTCTGTCTGTCTGTTTGTTACAATTTCACGGTTAAACCATTATTGATAAAATATGACATGGAGATAGCTTGATCCCTGGGAAATGAAATAGGACATTTGTGTACCTATGAAGTCAGTGATTTTACAGATTAGCGTGTTATTTACTGTACCTACCAACCTACAATAAGTCTAGGTTACCTAAAAATGTTTTCCTTCATCGTAAGTCAGTACGAGTATTAATAGTTATTAAAATTTGCGGTACCATAAGTGTGTATTTTGTATAAAACCAATAACTCGTCGATAGGAAAATTAATTAAGTTGATTGTTTTTCGGTCTAATAGGCTTAGGGCGGGTTGCTTCAAACCATCTGTATTCGTAAGTCAGTACGTAATCGTTAAGTCAGTATGAAATTGTCGTAAAAGCCATATTTGACGGTTACAGATACGTAACTGTAAGTTGAAACAACATGGCCTTATTAATTAATAGGTCGTAATTGACCATTGAACCCAAACAATGCAATAAAATAAACCAATGTTGTTATGTCTAATATTTTTCTTGTAATACCGAATTGTCCATAACAGTACCTACCTAATTCATTTATTATTATTTAAGAAGCAAACTAAAGTAAAAATGTGTGCTTAAAATATTTGAGTTGGTTGTGACTTGATTTGTTGAAACTTTTAGAAGTATTTACGTCACAACTTCGCTGTAATTAAAAACGTATTTACATTCAAATTAATTTAAATAATACTATAAGGCTTTCGAGTTCTAAAGTTTCGTCTCTACCTAAAAAAGTAATTTCATTTATTTGTGTTTGGACGAACCAGAATGAGTAAAATATTAATTTTGTACGACATATTTACTCTGTGCCGACTTAATGTAGGTCAAAACTTTAGAAAGCCGCCTTGTCATATACCTACCTAAAGCTACATTGGAAAGACAATTATTTTTTGTTAGATTCGCAATATAGCTGGATAAACCATATCTGTCTGCTTAAACATTTATTTAGGCGGACAGGTTGATTAAATGTATAGCACAAAAAAGTTTTACACGAAATATCAAAGTTCCGTAAACGCTTCGCTCGCTAAAATTGAATGAAAATTCCGCGCAAGAGATGAAGGTAACTTAGGCGCCTTATATTCATATCCAAACTACTCATATATTGTTCGTTAACTATACTTGTTTGTTTACGGCTTTAATTATATTACATTACTTGAGAACTTAATTAAAATAAGGGATGGCGACCCTTGCCATACTCCGTTTATTATAAACTCTATTCTTGACAGCTGTTGACGATATTCTACGTGACTTTACACACAGCTGGGCCCCGACCGTATTTTTTAGGTTAATTTAAAATGCGCCATGGATAAATAAATAATAAAGTTTTGACAGGCAGCATAACCTTTTTTCCGAACAAACAGAATATTGTTAAGATTACAAATTAAATGGACACGCTGCGGTAACAGGCTGTATAAATTTTGCTGAATTATTAATTTGTCCTTTTTAGCAATATTGATTAAAATTCTATTATATGAATACGATCATAAATGCCAGTCTGTGTCAAAATGAAGGTTTTTTTCTTTTTCCTTTTTTTCTCAAGGGAAAACAAAGGAATTAAAACACACTGCCATTATCTGCGCTGTGTATTCTCTCCCTTCGAATTTTGAATAAAATAAATTCGACGTTATTTTTTTTAATGTGGCTTTTAGATGACGTGACTGGCTGAAATAATTACTTACTGCTTCTTCGGTTGCAAGTACGCCTGCTGAGCATGAGGTTCTGGGTTTAATTCTGGAGTCAGGCAGTGTTATTGTGTTTTTCTTTTAGAATATTTTCAATAGCAGCCCAGAGTCTGGTTTTGTGACCGGTTCAAAGGAAACACGGTCGGCAAGACATTTGGAGAATAGGTTTTACCAGAAATCTATTGCTGTCACGATTTGCCCGAACGACTGAGTAGAGTGCGACAGAAACAACCGCAGCTTGGACTGATTTTGTCTAAGTAAAATAGATGAAATCATAATTTCGTATTCCAGTTTTCTTCTCCAAAACTGGACAGATTTAAATGTTTTTTCAAGAATAATATAAGAAGGACTTCGGCTATGCCTGTATGTTTTTCTTTTTTTTTTTTTTTTTGCTGTATTTCTGATATCAGCGGTAAAAATTGTACATTTTAGTTATTTTAGAAGGCTTCTATTGCTTTATAATAAATAGTATAATTTATGGAAAAAATCAAAACATAGGAACATAGAGCTAGTAGATGGTACAAACATTTCTCTGGTGCCATTATGCACGGATAAAACATAGAAATACGTTTAGGTATAAAGGACCCGCTTTCCCCTTAATGGCAAAGAGCCCCATATTACATTGGACCAAACATAACTGGCAAAATTTGGATATAGGTAATATACACGTCTGCCTAGCTCTACAGAGAATATAGGCATAATACTATAAGATGCGTAAGTATGTACCTACCGCTTAAAAATGGAAATTATGAACTTACTTTGATGTTAACATCTACACGACTTTTTTGTTAAAAATATTTTAAGCTACAATATACCTGTAATGATACACATACAGACACATATTGAATTATTCAAAAGATCGAATACTAATTGGATTTAAATTACTCGTCGGTGTCGTACAAATATCTGTTATCAAATGATTTGATCGCAAACTAATATAACGTTGGAACCATTGAAATATTCATTAGTACGTGTTATATTGTTGGGTTTCCAATAAGCCTGTAATTATAGGCACATTTTACTGGACTATTTTATTAGCTATTTTTTTTTTTATATTATTTATCATTTTACGACGTCGAAGTTTTTATAATACAAATTACAAACACATAAGGTGGAAACCCGGTAACCTGATATACCTATATGCCTCAAGCCTAGTTTATCGAATCGATTTCTTTTAAGCTAAATGCTCTATCGTAGATCGCATCATCGCTCAACATCAGGCAAGATGGCGGTCAAACGCAAGCCTTTAATAATTATCAAATAAAAAATACCTGCCTTATCGGCAACATACCTACCTATTACACATAATACGATTATTTTGTGCACATCGATGGCACCTCAGATCATAGAAACAAGGAGATATGCCATCATAGCAAATTAGTACGGGAACAACTGTCGCCACTTTTAGTACATTTTTCAACACAATTACAAGCGCCCCTCGTGAATATAAAGATCTCCCACGCATTAAACATTCCACACACCCTCAATCTAACACTGTTAATCGTCACTCAACACTAGCACTAAACTAAAACACTGTATTTATATCATCGATCGTGTTCGGTTCGTCACCAGCGTGTACATTTTATATACGGTCAATGTGACCGTATCAAAGCGTCAATTTTAGTTGCGCCTTGGCACATCTCCCTTGTTTCTATGATCTGAGGATGGCACCATACCTTTTGAATTAATTTACTCCTCTTTTAATAAATATGTAATACCACAGATAATATAATATTATACGTACAGATGCCTCATCTCATACAAAGAAATGTGACCGATTTAGTGCGGGCTATTTTCGGGCTATACATTTTTCCGTGCTTAAAGGATTTTCCAAAATTTGAACAAATATTTTTCATGATGAATTTTTTCATGTTCTCAATTTTACACAAACTTCAATAACAAATCGATACATAACGCCATCTATTATGAGTTATTTCAACAAATGTTCCTTTGTTCCTGATGAGACCCCATGGTAATACTAAAAAAGGTATTTCAATCTTCGATGTTCACGTATTAATGATTGTATTAATACGTGAACATCGAAGATTGAAATACCTTTTTTAGTTTTTTTCTACGTGGTTTTGATTCTACGTGGTTTTGGTCATACACAACGGCCAATCTAAAACTGTCGAATCCCGTCCCCTTTTTCACAACACTATTTTACAACCTATTACTACCGTCAGCCCAATATAACAGGCTTCACCCAACACAAAGTAACAAACTACATCTTAGCTTCGAGCAAAAACTTAAGCTCCCCTTGTGCGGCATGTGTAAATTCTTAAGACGTCCTCTCACAGTGTTTGGTAAATATTTAATGTCCACTGTGGGTCTACTTTACATATTACGTGGGTAAAGGCCCTTTGGCACGCTCCAGTTTCGGGCATTGCTCAGCATTTTGATGGCTAATGTCCATAATTTACCAAAGTTGAGCTTCACTAATTATGTTTTGATGTTGATTTATTGTTTGTCGTTTATTCGTAGTTGTTTTGCTAGAAAAATGATTGTGTATGGTGTTAATTAAATGTATATTAGTGTATGTGGTGGTTAATTTAATGTATATTATTATATTATAAATAAGTATGTATCTGTTTCATAGAAAATTGGAGCAGGAATCAGCTGGTGATTGATCGCGTTGGTGATTCGAGGTCACAACCATGTTTTCTCATGATGGTTTTCTTCACCAAGTCTCAGTGGTATTTAGGTATGGCACTTTAAGGACCATCAAATCTTAAAAAGCTCGTCTTTATAACTGTGGGTTAATACAACATACACAGCAGACTGTATTGTACTTATTTCTAACCTAACATACTAGGTTAAATGAGGGACATAACATTAAAGGAATTCAGTGTTTGATACTTGTTCCATTAAGGCGATTCGCACACTGCCCCGCATCTCGCAGCGTAGCGCGGGGGTGCGTGATGTTCCGTTGTTTGCAAGTACCTGTATTTGTATAGAAATCACGCATGGTGCAACACACTGAAAACGCATTCACGCGCGGGATTTTTGTTCCGTCGCCACGCACCCCGCAGCGTAGCGCGGGGTGGTGTGTGATTCGCCTAAGTACGAGACCAAGCTTGACATCACGAAAAAACATCAGCTGCTTGTCATGCCACGTGATATTACCGCGAGAATTGCTAATTTGTTTGCGAACGTTCGAGGGAGAATGTCACGGTGAGATTCTCCCTCGAACAACAACTTTTTGTTAATCAAACTTGTATCGAATACTGAATAGGTACCTACTTCCCCTTCAATTAAAATCTATCGAAACATGTCGAATCATACAACTATGTTAAAATTCAATACAATATAATAATCCTTATTGACTTTAACGTATATATTATGTACCTACCAGATAAAGTTGAATATAGACCATACATCAGTCGACTATGTCTACACAAATTCCTAAACTTAACTAGTGGGATACGGAAAACCTAACAGGCTTTCATGCTCCTGTCTGCCCGTGATGACTGACATAGATATTCGGATGACAGCTTGCTCTAGACACAGAATACTCTAGAATACAATACGGTATAAAGTTTCTAGTCCCGTCCATTATGTATAAGCAAACCAAGTTCAATACGTACTGGTTGGATTTCCATACCAAATGCTTGTATTAAACAAATGAATAAAATACTTTTGTAAGGTACCTATGAACTGCCTCAGTAAACTGGACACAATATACCCTTTCTCACGTTCGCATCAACCGTGAGTAGTTACTACGCACTAAATTGTTTGAAGGACATCATTAGCCGTTAGTGTGTCTCGAGGGTGTCCTGTCCGGCTTCCCCTTACATTTACGACATTAATCCTTCTAGTTAATCTTTTACTCGCACTTTCGTCATGACCATCCGATATGATATTTCTGCTTCTTCATAAATAGATTGTACACTTCAGTTTAGCTAAGGTTCATAAAGGTGCGTCTACACTAGACGAGTAGGGGGTGCCCTTAGCGTGTGGTCGCTTAGTTTGTAGTTTACTTTAGTTTTAAGCCTGGCTGGGGGCATTTGTAAGTCCTCACTAGAAGTCCGCGTTAAGCAGTGACGGCTGTTAGAAGCCAACTGCGAGAGGCCATTTAATAAAAAAAAAAAGACGAGCCGAGCACGAGCGGAGCCGCTCTGCGCGTCGTCACGTGTGGACTGCACGCTTAGCATGACCACGATAGAAACGGGTTTTGTCTACAAAAGAATAGACAGATTGTAGAAAGATTTCTATTTTTATGTATAAAATTAAGAGAATTAAATGTTTCTATTCTTCAGTAGACAAAACTCTGATAAGCCAAGCACGGGTTGCCGTGTGCTCGAGCAGAAGAAATAAAACGAGTTGGATAAAAATAACTTTTTTATTTTTTATACATTTTTTTTGTATTTTAACCTGCACTATCGTATTGGGAAACTGTAATGGTAGTTGTATGTATGTAATTAAATAAATAAAAAAAACTTTGTCTTTTTTTGGTAGAATAGAGATAGAATTGGTCATGCCAAGCATGCTGAATGTTCACGGGCCCACTGTGTAAGCGATACAAATCCCTTTGTGTTCGTCAAAAAATCCACATTGGCGGAGCCAGCCGAGCATAACTCATGAGTCAGACGCTCGAGGCACGCTCGTTAATCGGTCCACACACTCCACACTACGCGAATTCGTGCTCGGCTTGTGCTCCGCTCGTGCTCGGCTCATCTAGCGTGCACTTATGATTTTAAGAAAGGTAGGGTACAGCCAGGATATCGCTAAAGTCTAAAACAACCCGACTGGCGAAATACCTCCACCTTACAGAATACCACGGCAAAATAATGCCACTCTTCGGTAATATTGTGTTCCTGTGACACGGTCGCCAGAGGTCCCGACGTTACGTTATGTTGACAGCGGGGGACCTGCTTGTCCCCAAGCTGTCGGCACAGCATTAAAATGGTCTGCAACGCGCATGTGATACTCGGTGTTGCAAGCATTTCTTAGGCTACAATAACCGTTTATCCTCAGGCGGACCGTACGTCTGTGAAATTTGAATTGAAAAAAAAAATGTATAATATGATTGTTTCCAACCAATTTTACTTTGTCTGTATTTAAATTACAGCTGAAACTGATACAATCGTTTTGCGATAGGATAATCTACTCGACTCCTATTTTGACCTACAATATATAAATACGGTTAATTATTTAACTAATAAATACGCACATTAACTCCTTTACTTTCGATAGATACTTACCTTACTCGTTAATAAAAAGTAGAACTTTTAAACGCTACCATTACTAAGTATGCCAGACATTCAAAGTGGTAGTTAAAACACTCCGATCTACTCACTAACTTGCTGAGGTATTACAATTACTTCATGAACTTCAATAAAAGGCCCTTGAAGTAACCTCAATGGGCTATTACTACTTTTAGTGCTAGTTATACAGTATGAGGTCAGGTTAGATTAGGTCGCGGTATCGTGGTAGCGGTGACGTCACGAGCTTAGTAGTGACAGGATAGAAAATGAATGTGTTGTGTTTCCTCTGGCTTTTATGTTGCCTTAGTACAGGATCAAGTTTTCATGTACTGTGTTTACGCTCCTTTGTAAAATTTTCATTGTTTATCTTATGTATTATTCTGTGTATTTTCTTCTATGTATGCTGTGATGTGTGACCCGGAATTAAAATTTGTGTAAAATAACTTTTCCGAATCCAGACGTGTGAATTATATAGTGCGGGCTGTTAGCGGAATGAGTAACATTTAACGTTTTAAGTACCTTCCTAATTTGTTAATGTATTCTCCTGTAATGTAATACGATAATAATGTAATGTAATGTACGTTATATCTTATTACTGTAAGTGAACAATTCTTATATACTTGTACATAATTGGTTTCTTGAAAACGTCTCTACAAAATTGGATGAAATGTTATATATTTAGATGAGTAATATTTTCTTTTCCAAGTTTATTCCGTGCAAAGCTCAGTCGCCCAGACACTGTTTCATAATACGACACAACCTTAAAATAAACGATTTATAAACTAGGTTAGTTCATAAACTAGATCGATAGTCCCCAAGCCCTGTGATTTTATAGTAGGTAATTTATAATGTATGACTTCGAGTGCGTCATTTAATACGTTATCAAATAATACCTATGTCTTAAGTAATATCACTTTAATACACTACCTACGAAATATTATTTCTTAGTACGTGGGAACTAACAAGCGATTCAATTGTTTTTCTAACGCTCTCAAAATTATGTAACTATACAGATATTTCATTCAATTAAACGAAGCAGAAATGAGGTTGTATTGCTTGTAACCTGCCTTAACCTGGTTTGATGAAGACGAACAACAACTAGCTATTCATCTGCGTAAAAATAGATGAAAAGAAGCCTAATGTGCTTCTTTCAGGTCCTAGGCTACCTCTTTGTCTTTCATCTAAATCCGTTCAGCTGTTTCATCGTGAAGGAGTAACAAACACACAAACACACACACAAACTTTCGCATTTATGTGTGATAAATAAACTGAAACTTACCTAAGGACGGGTTGCTTCAAATCATCTGTATTCGTAAGTCAGTACGTAATCGTTAAGTCAGTATGAAATTGTCGTACAAGCTGCCATATTTGACGGTTACAGATACGTAACTGTAAGTTGAAACAACATGGCCTAAGTCTTATTAAAATGTTAGTTATTTATAGAAGTGATTATCGTGAAATTAGTCTTTCACGACGTTTTTCTGTACATTGTTATTCACATAAAAGGGTTTCAAGTACCTACTCGGGCCCAATTAATTTCCCTCTTAAAAACCTAAGATCTTATGAAAACGAGTAAATGAAGTTGAAAATGATTTTTGCTGTTAAAGGTATTAATAAAATATCATGACAGGAGCACTTTCAACCTACACGTATATTCCTTCAAAAGATTTTAGTTAAATGATCCGAGCACTAAACGCCGCCATTAGCTGTAAAATGGCGCCATTCTGTAAGAGTGATAGTTCGTCTATCAATAAATAATTATCGTTAGTACTCACAATGCCAACTACATATAACTACAAAACTTGACACAATAGTAAAGCCCATTTAATTTACTCCATACATTTATTTCGGGATTAGGACCTCTACGCACGATGCGTCATGTTTACGCCGAAAACATAATACAAAGTTTAAACAATTGTTTCGACAAATCCTTTTGTAGTCCGCCAGAGCTCGCAACTATTTGTGTAGGTACGCAATAGTGATGTAACTCATCCGAATTATTCGTGGACGCAAATGCGAATATGCCAAAGGGTGTTTTTGTAAAAGGGTAATAGTGCGTAAATGAGCCAGTGGAATTACTATTGATATACCTGTTTGTTTAATTCAGGTAGTGAGAGGGTAGATTTCAGGTGTTTTCATTTAATTAATCATTTCATATTCTATTGCTATGTTTTAGGTGAATTGAATACCTGACATGATTAATATTTTATGTTACTATTATTTATATAGACAGATTGAAAAACCCGGTCCCACGTAATGAGTTAAAATTAAACGGATGGACAGACGGACATTAATTTTAGAAATAATCGATTCGTGATGTGTATGTCTATTTCTGATATCCTTACTCATGGTTGGTTCGTGTTGTGTTGTGTTGTATATTTCTAGTATTCTTAACCACATTCTGTAAAAATATCTGATGAACAGACTATAGAACTATATACGATTAATATAATATATTATACACAGATAATCCTATTAAACAATTAACGATAATTTAGTTAATTGTTTAAATGTTTTTACCGCACGTAAAACGTTTATCTTCGTTGCGTAATCGTCTACCTATACCTTTTATGACATCTAAATATGAACAGACGGCTGATTATCTCAAGAAATCCGCACAAACACTTATTCATAAACACGAAAATCTAAATACAGTGTTAACGAAACCGAAAACGAAGGCCCCCAACCCACAACACCAGTCGTACTTACTTAGTTGATTTATTACATTAAAGGAAGCTCCAGGAATTATACACAATTGCGTACAAGATTAATGACTAAGGATACAACAAATTTTATGCTTAGCATCCTCCAGATTTACATCCAGTTAATTTGGATTTTGTTCTTAGGACTATGTACAAAATCCAGTCTTAATGTTTAATTCGATATTTTTAAATGTTGCCCTACATTAATCATTTCTACTGTTTCGTAGGTAAATTTACAAATTATTTTCACATACACGCACACTCACTTAAAGAATAAGAAAAAATAAACCAAAATTAAGAAGCTTTATGCCTTCTTATTTAAGTATGAGATACTAGTTTTTTCCGGCGTCTTCGCCTGCATGGAGGTCGGAAATTATCCTAGGGAACGTACCGTAACCATCGGGTAAAAAGTAGTCTATTTTACTCTCCGGCTCATAAACTATCTCATCATCCGCCTAGCCTTTTCCTAAACTAGATTGAGGTCAGCTTCTAGTCTAACTAGTTGCGGCTGAATGTTAATACTTTACGTGGACTGCCATCTGACCTCCACAACCCAATTATTGGATAATAATACATACTTACTGGTATTCGAAAGTTAAACCACTTGTCAGACTTTCGGCACTACTACCTGTAATAACTGTCATAGATATTCGTATGACAACCGGGACCGACTGTGTAACGTGCTCTCCGAGGCACGGAGGGGTCTCCATGTGTAAAGAGTGGTCACCCATCCATGTGCTGACCGCGGCAAGCGCAGCATAACCTCACAGATTGATCAGCGCCGCTGTCATTTAGCCACCAGCCTACGAGAACTCACAATAAGTTCGATATCTTAGTCACTGCTGTACCTAATTTACCCACATTTATCAAAACGAATTCGTTTGTGAAACTAGCTTTAGTAGTCAATATCCGAGGTATCAACAAATTATGAGGAGCCCTTAAGTTTATTCGCTCGTAACGACTGCTGCGTCCCTTGTCCAACCAAAGAAATTAATGAATAACAGGGAATATTCAAATAAGTGGTTCAAAACGCGTCTTAAAGATTCGAGATCCTTTGGAGTTAATGATTTGGACCAAGGGTCGGTAGGAAGGCAAATTGTACAGAATTATTTATATGAACCCACTTAGCCTGCGGTGGGCAGCGCAAAGAAAATATCTATCCCTCTCTAGAGATAACTATATAGTATAGTAAGAACAAAACTACGTACTTGCCGTCAAGGCGCTTGACCGTTTCTGATTGTTACATTTCATTAACAGGGCCATAATGATATTATGATAATGTACGTAACTACTATGGATATAACCATGATTATTATTTTCTTCCAAAAAACATACGCTAAGTACAACAAAATGTTACAATAACAAATATATCATCATGATAAAATAAAATTTGTATCATAGTTCGAAAACAATATTTCATAAACTAGTACACGATAGACGAGTATTTTTTAGTTTTGAATAGTTTCAGCCACGGAAAAGTTTCTTATATTCCGTGGTTTCAGCTATTTAGTATACCAACGTTATATAATTTGTGAACCTTGAAGAACGCAGTGAACTGTGATGGTTTAATTTAACCAACAATAAATTTAACGTTGCCTGTGGCAATATTTACCCCTTCATTTAGAATATAATAACCACCCTTTGTCTAAACTGAAATTTGTTAGAAATTTCAAAAGATATTTGACCAAATTATTTACATATTCGATGAAAGCATTCCATTGGTTAGAGTATATTATGAATATTTCTATATGTTAGTCACCTTAAAGGAAATTAAATTTCCGGTTTGTAACCCTGTACACCCTAATGCCCTCTGAATTAAAATTCTAAAAGGCGATACGAGCACTGTGTGTAATAAACAAAATATTTTGACAGATTTATATACCTAGTACAAAATGTATTCGGTGTAAGCGTGCCTACTTGGCCTTTAATATTTTTAGACTTCTTTATTATAAACACTAACTTTAGGCACTATAGTTTTTGCTTGTTTAATAATTTTGTCACCCAACTTGACTGACTTCTTAATTACATAAGCAATGTTTCTTCATTTTTCTAGATGATTTTTTTTTTATCCTAAAGGTTTGATTTCTTACATTATTCTCACATATTGCGAGTAGGACATCTATGTAATCAAAGAAATTGTATGTAATTGAATTTGTTAAAAAAGAGTAGGTAACCATGGAGTTTCTTGTCCATTCTACTCCATAGGAATCCACGTTTTGGAACGAGCAACTAGCTTCAACTAACGGACAAACTGAATGACAACTATTGCATAACAATTCAAAAGTGCCTGTAAATGTTTTGACTTTGCTTCGACTTTGACAAATTCTGTAACATTTTTACCCAACTAAGGCAAAGCCAAAAGGAAGGGTTATGTTATGATTTAGCAATAATTCTATGTCCGAGCTTTAAGTACTTGTAATAACGTGTTAACAACATTTTCTTCTAAATTTTGTCGATAGCATTTTTGGGTTCAGAAATGTTTGTTTCATGAAAAAACACTGTAAACATTTTTTCTTTCAAAATGTTGGGTACATTGCTTATCACCGTTCGCCTATTAAATCTAGCTAATAAGGCTAGTAAGCAATTTTAAGGTATCCTAATTTTTACGTTATATATGTAGTTATGTATTTTTACCCGACTGCTCCAGAGGGAGGGTAATTTTAAGATCTAATTCTTCTCTGTTATTATAAAAGAAAACTGTTTCTTTTCCCACTGCGAGTGTGAGTTACATTTTTGACATTGTGCGCTTTTGACATTCTGCGCTTTTGACCTTATGCTCCTAAACGTCTCGCGTGGAGATGTATCTTCGAGAATTATGAACTATTCTCGAACGTAAAACTGACGTAAAACGATTATCTAGTCAGCAAAATTGGGAGCACAGCTGACTGACACTCAACGAAGCTTTTCAAATAAAGCTTGTTTAAAATTCATATTAATTTGTTCATTTTAATAATATATATTGTCAAAAAGGTAAATAGTGTAAGCGTGCCTTATATAGCCTTTGATATTTTAGAACCCCATACATTTTGAACAACGTTATATATTTTATGAAAAGGTTTAATACAAAGGCGTACGTCGATGTCCATTGATGGATTGGTAACAAATTTTAATGGGACTTTTGTGTACCAACGAACCGATGGATGCTTTAAAGGGCTCTATACCATTTTTTTATTGGAAGTAGAGTGATAGATCACAAACAAAGTAATGTTTAGTTCGTAAATTAATTTGATTTTGTTTATCTATATATAGCAGCCGCTATCTGGATTGGTGCCCGGTTGATTGTAGTGTTGCCCTTCGATAGTATTGATTGATAGTATCGATTTTTTTGGACTGTCGATAGTATCGATAGTTTATAAAGCAATACTATGATTGTCCTATCGATAGAATAACCTTTTTTAGATGAAAACTATTGATAGTTGAACTATCGATAGTATACCTATTATAGTGGAACTATCGAATTGCAACACTAGTTGATGGCAATAGGCTCGCTCCCTACATGGGACTTAAATATAACTGACGAAATGTGGGTGTACTAGCCACTTCTACCTACCCCTTTACGAAATACAGGCGTGATGTTATGTAGTAATGTCTTAGAAAAGTCATAAGACCGTGCCATAAACTTTGATACCTGGATTCTTCCAATCCACTGCCTTACTCTAATCCAGCGTTTCCTAACCTTTTTCAGCCACGGACCCCTAGGAAATCAAACGCAATTATCAAGGACCCCCTAATAAAAAAAGAGCAATAAATTTCGGACCATTTATTTTAGTAGGTACAAGAAAAAAAACATAAAAAAAATACGTAGGTACGTATATTGTTTTCTTATTTTAAATGCTTTTTTTTTCATCGAATATTTATTATTGGTAAATAGTCAAGAGATGAGACTGCGGACGCCCATACATACAGTCGGACCCCCAAAGGTCCGCGGACCACAGGGTAAGAAACACTGCTCTAGTCCATCTTCATTAACTTAGGGTCGAGATAGTGCTCGAATTCAGTCAAGTGAATGAGGGTCCTATGAGGTGTGTACGATACTCTTTGGTCCTTTTTGTGAAGTATATGTGTTATTTTGGGGTTAATCGTCGTATGATTGAAAGGGTATTGGTCTTTTGTGATATTAGGAGTACCTTACAATACAACGACCAACATGTACTATCTATTACACAGGCAGATGACTGGGTGTGATTCTTTGTCGTACAAACCCAGATATTTTTTTTAATTCGCTGTAATACTGTTTGACATTTGGGCGTTTAAGATTGTTTCTACATATTTTGGGTTATTTCCGACAAAAACAATACAACCGGGAAATTTGGAATGATTCGATTTAAAAGAGTAACCATGGAGTTTCTTGCCCTATCTTCTTCATAGGAATCTACGTTTTGGAATGGACAGCTTTATCATTCTGATTAACTGACCGACTCCTTGACAATTCAAAAATACCTGTAAGTGGTTTAATTGAAATAAATGCTTTGACTTTGACTTTGACTTTGACTTCGGTATAATTACAGTATACTTCGACATGAGTTCGCTTTGACGCTATGTTGGTCCCCCGTCTGTCACTATAGGTAAGTCTTAGGGCGGGTTGCTTCAAACCATCTGTATCCGTAAGTCAGTACGTAATCGTTAAGTCAGTATGAAATTGTTGTACAAGCCGCCATATTTGACGGTTACAGATACGTAACTGTAAGTTGAAACAACATGGCCTTATTGTCCTATGTTTTTTTTTAGATTAAAGTAATACCTAAGACATTAATAAGTGATGTAAGAAAATTGGTGCTGAAAGAAAACTTCCAGTTTCTACCTACCGCTAAAAACATTATTAATAATACTTAAAAAAAAAAAACAATATTTCCTTATAATATAATAGTTTATAAAAATTCAAACAAACAATCACTTTTATTTTGTTGTCATATATAAAATAGTAGTAGCAGCAGAATATTAAAGAGACCTATGCGCAATAGTAACACGACCTCAGATCATAGAAACAAGGGAGATGTGCCAAGGCGCTATCGAGCTTGATGCCTGATTTTGAGCAAATTGCTCATACTCAAAACGTACGCGCTGGCAACGAACCGAACACGATCGATGGTATAAATACAGTGTTTTAGTTTAGTGCTACTGTTGAGTGACGATTAACAGTGTTAGATTGAGGGTGTGCGGAATGTTTAGTGTGTGGGAGATCTTTAAATTCACAAGGAGCGCTTAATAATTATGCGCGTAATTGTGTCGAAAAATGTACTGAAAATGGCATCAGTTGTTCCCGTACTAATTTGCTATGATGGCATATCTCCTTGTTTCTATGATCTGAGAACACGACCAAAACCGATGATAAAGATCAGACATTATCCCGATTAAAATAGCTTACCCCATTGAAGTAGGCACTTATTAACCTATTATAGTAGTAGAGTCTTATTAAAAGCTAGTAAAATTTAAACACATCACACTCACACTTTAGTTCACTCACAATGTCGACTCACGAAGACATTTCACGGATCTTCCAGTAGTATCAATTTGAGTCCATAGCCAGAGCTCTTTACTAGGCGAAGTCGCGAGCTTAACTGATGAAACTATTTAGAAGACCCCATAATACGAACGTAAAGGTGTAAATAACTCGTAATGAGCATTGCTTTTACAACACCAGCATTAAGGGCTCTTTCCATTTACACGTTTGGTGTCGAACTTCTGTCGTGCGGTAGCTGTGGGGGTGTCGTAACTCGTACTGACGCACGTCCGTTGTTTTTTTCCATACAAATAACGCGTCGAGCGCACCGTCCGACCATCGTGTAGCAGTCGTGCGGGCGTCACACCACAACCAGACGGCGCACTTGACACGTCATTTGTTAGGAAAAACAATCAGCGGTGCGCAATATGACACCCGCACGGCCGCCGCACGAGTACCGCACGGCAGCAGTCCGATACCAGACGCCTAAATCGAAAAAGCCCTAATTGGTCGACGAAGCATTCAAGTCAATCACTCGATGGTAATAAAATAATGTTTCTATATGTTGGATAAAATGATTCACGAATTATTCATACCAGCGTTTAGCTCTATTCGTTGTTCAGTTCGACCAAATTTAAAAACCGCGAATTCTCTATATTTTACACAAAAAAGCTGTGCGTTATTATTAAGACATAGTAAAGATTACATTATAACGTAAACGTAACGTAAAGAATAAATTACTTACTTACTCTTACTTTTTACTGTACAAGTGATATTAAAGAACAAGACTTAACAAATATAATAATGTACCTACAATATGTTTATCACACAAGGCGACCTTTCCAGACAACCTTTGGATGAACTAAAAGATATAAGAAGATAGTAGGCAGTCTTGGTGTACATACATAAAATTATTTAGACAATAATACAAGTACATAACACAAAATAAATCAATGATTTTATTAATTATTGGCTGTTCCTCCCGGCTTCATCCCCTTGCTTGGCTCCTAAGAGTTGTAGCGTGATGTTATATAGGTATCTTATAAAAAAATTCATGAATCTGGCTATCATACACAAAAATATTTTTTCGAATCCGACTAGAAGTTCTAGAGATTAGCGGGTTCAAACAAACAAACATATAAACAAACGAACTCTTCAGCTTTGTAATATTATTATATTTATATTAGTAATTTAGTATAGTATAGATAAACGAATAAATATTCAATATCTACAAATGAGGAAGCAGAAGAAAATAGTGATAGGTAATGTTTTTTTTGCGATATGAAAAAGCTTTTTGCCAGAATATTGACTAATTCCGCTCGGCAACGTATAAATTCTTTATTTGCGTGTATCTCTGCACTAGTACTTCATATTTAGGATGCCGCAACAAACAAGCTGCATCCATACTCGAGATTTACAGATCTGGTATGTAGGTCGTTCAAATATTTGTTTAGATTTAGTTTCCTTCCGTGTGTGAGCACAGAGGATAGAGGCAGCTTTCCTTTTCATTGTAGCATGTAATAACGCTTTCAATATCGCATCTATACAAAGTGATAAGTTAGGGGTTAGAACTCCAATGGTGTAATGTTTTTCTGGTCAACAGATGACTCATTAAGATTTTTCCTATTATATTTATTACGTCGTCTTACATGATTTAAATAGCTTTTAATAGAATGGACATAACCCAAAACTAAACTATAAAACTTACTTTCGGCATCGGCCATTTCACACGTCAGGCGCGAGAGGGGTCATACCGATTAATGCCAACGTGCTATACCGTGAATTACCGTGTAAGACCCCTACGACCCCCCCACTCGGACCGTCATTGTCACCCGTCACTTAAAATCAAAACCAAAAAAAAGTAAACACCGCCTTTAAAAAGAACACAATAATTACATGTTATGTATCAAACGATTTGGAATTCGATGCCTTTGTACTAGCGTGTACTACATTTTATTATCAAAGCGTCGAAGTCATTAAGAATTTAAACAAATGTTGCTTGAACATTCACTCATCACAACCTTACGATTAATTCTAAAGAATGTCACCTCAGCTCGAATATGAGTCAAACGTAGGTGGTGATAAAACGGCAACAAATGGACAAACTATGCATCCTGTACCCACATCTTTATAACAACGGTCCATTGGAGCCATTGAAACATTTCGTCATTCATTACTCGCTAAACCGGGCCACATGATTGTGTATTATCCATTAATAGCTTTTGCCCGCAAATCTGTCCGCATGGACTTAGCATTCCGTGGAAATTTCAAAAAATGCGGCCTTGTTCCTTGTCCTTACATATTATTATAAAACAAAGTCTCTCCACCGCATCTGCCTGAACGCGATAAGTACTCAAAAACGACTGAACGAATTTTCATGATGATCGTTGGGTGAAAGTTGCACTGAACAAAGAAAAGCATGGATATTAAATAGGTACGCAGACACAATTACTTGCAAACCGATTATTCCATACTTTCCTTTTATCAGTGCGGCTGTGGTACAATGTGTGTGTGCCTTGGATGTTATGTAAATATAGCTGTGTTAATTAACATGTCACTGACCATAACAATACCTCCCTTTTTGGGAGAGTTCCAGTAGCGCACACAGCTTTGTATGTAGGGTTTTTCCTGTCACAGCCAATAATTATACACTGCGATTAATAAATCACAATTTTTCAAGAAAAAACGTTGCTCAAAATGGTCTGAGCACCTGGGGTCTACTGCCATTTTATAGCGGCAAATACAAAAAAAAATACGCTGAGAACGCCTAGATAAGATTTTTTAAAGAAGTACTCGTACAAGTACAAAAGTAAAAATAAAAATTATGTGTAAAAATAAAAGAAATTTACATAGGCAAAAATAATACCTAGTAACTACTAGATACACAAAAAACCCAAAATGTTAATGATGTGCCGCGGACCAAATGGTGTTCATCACGCTGGCTGTATTGAAGGGTAGTAATACCTCAGTAGTATACCAAAGTCTGAACAACGTTTTTTGTCACGGTACTGACTAATATAATCTGACACATAGGTGTGTAGTACACTAAGCGCAGTTCGCTCCCCCTTTAACTCCTTTAAGCTAAGATCAAGAGAAGACCAAAACGGCCCCGTAGAATTACTTATATAATAAATCCAGGGCTCTGAATGTGTCTCAGGGCTTAAGCCGCGGATTACTGATTCCGTTTTCAGGTTGACTCGAGTGCTTTAGATTTTCGCGTTTAATTTATAATCAAGATTATTTTGTTGGTTTATTTTAAGTATTTTTTATTCAGGTTAATTAAAAAATGTGTGAAATAAAATAAAAAAAGTTTTTTTTTTGTGCGCTCACACGTTTTGATATTATTTTTAACTTTTTTTTTAAATTAGTTATTTATTGTTTAGCTTTCATTTAAAAATCTTCAGAAAAAAAGCAAAAAAAAATTTGCTGCTTATTAGTGCCTAGGTATAATAAAACTCACTCAATATAAGTACCTCACTCATTATAACTATAAGGTAACAAAATATCAATGACATTTTATCGGTATAAAAAATATAATTTCTACTGAAACACTTTCTCATCTAACCACTTTTAAACTTTTTCAATTTTAATTTCTTAAAAAGATATCTCAATAAAAATATAAAATAACCATAAAAAATCGACTCACCTCAAAAACAACCCAGAAAAATTCGTCCATAAACAAAATTGCCACATAAAACCAAAGCGTTCGATTTTCAAATTTCGTAACACCGATAGCCGAAGGAAACTTCACATGAAGCCGAAACGAGGTGCGTACCTCCCCCACGGCGGCACAGAGTCTACTGAAATTGAGGCTCTCGGGAAAATTATCTGTTGCACTATGTTCTATACATGCGCAAAGCTTACTTGTTCAAACCGCCTCACTTGTTAAACATTGCCGCAGTACCAACAACTACAACTTCGTGCACACGAACAAACAATGCAATGTATAAACCATTCTCGATATTCACACAGAGATTATGACATTTGGAAAAATATTTTTTCGCTGTGTTTAACAATATTCGACGTGAATTTTGAGTCAAAAGACTTTCTTTGTCAGCGTCCGTTTGTGCCATGGGGAGAAATATTCCTTTATATTTCTTATTTTAAGACATACACAACATTATCTTCAAACGAGAACAAAATATATTTACTTACAATAAAAATTGTATCGTGGTAAGTTTCAAACAAACTTTTGCGGCCCATATTGCGGTTTTACTAACAAATTGGCATTTTTAATTAAACTTTGGAAATTCTGAAGTATCTAAAAAGGGTTACGATGCTTTTGTGTCCCATTACGGGTTTGCAGAGCTATAAAGGGTAATTACTGGACGCGTTTGTTTACTTATAGCATAATCGGCCTATAATGTTCCCACTGCTGGGACACAGGCCTCCTCTCTGTGAGAGGGAGTGGGCCGTAGTCCACCACGCGGGCCCAGTGCTGGTTGGTGGACATCACATGTCTTCGAATTTTTTGGTTCTAGGACATGTCGGTTTCCTCACGATGTTTTTCTTCACCGTTAAAGCAAGTGATAATTAATTTCTATTGTGCATATTAGAAATTAATTGTTTACTTACATACTTTAAAAAAAGATAAAACGTACATAACCTCCACACATGTATGGCTTTGACTTTGGTACACTCTGATACTGCAACTGAAGCTTTCCTCACTGTCATTTCATCGTTTGCGTTTTTCCCAATTAGGATAGGGTCGGGTTTTCAGCCTTACTAGGTGCGTCTGAATATCAATATTTTACAGGAAGTAACTGCCATCTCACATCTACAACCCAACTATTGGGTAATACTGGGGCCTATTTGATGTAACTACTCTGCAAGTCTGCACTCCAATTTCCGAACTCTTCAACTGAATCATGTTTTATGTTCAAACATTTTGCTGAAAATTTAAATTTGGAAGAGTAAAGAGTTAGCTCGTACATTCGAAAAGCCAATAATTTTTCATAAAACACTTTCAGACCTCACTCTGCAATATTTGAAAAGTGAAGAGAAGAGAGCAGAGTGCAGACTTGCAGAGTGACTACATCAAATAGGCCCCTGGTATACTCAGTTTAAGTGTCAGTCTTTCGGGCTCGTGACTATGCGTAGCAACTGACACAGATAATCGTGTGACAACAAAAAAATATATATCACCCATCCATGGATTGACCGTGGCAATTGCAGCTTTAGCTCGCAAATCCATTGTACTCGTATAATGCGATGGTTTTTTGAAAAAGTAAAAAATACACAATATTTACATTTTGATTTAGCAACATGATGTCACACAAACAGATTTAAACCCTTTCAACGCGTACGAGAAACTCCGGCCAAGAATTAATTCTATGCTAATTAAATAATTAGTGAAATTACCCATGGCATACGAAAAGCACAATATACTTTTTGGGCCCAAAATCCTGTATTAGGGGCGGCATTTAATCCCCTAAATACGGCTATTTTGAAAGTCGAAGCGAATGGGGCCAACTGTTTAATTATGTTTATTCTAATTTAATTTCCAACACTGTACACAGGGAATTAGCTGTGGACAATGGCGTGTGGGAGCTGGAAGTGGCTTGTCATACGCAGGACTCTTAAATTAATTTTGGCTCCTAGAGAGAAGACGAGAACGCAATAATGATTGGTAATCCAATTATAGGGTGATCCCATTAAACTGAAAACAAAAAAAAGAAACAACTCATCGGGTCCGTGACATTTCAATACATTTGACAAGTTACTTGTGTAGTTCCAAATATTATGACATGGTACTGTTTACAGTTTTGGATAAAATAATCGAAAATTTTGTGCTTGCTATTGGTGCTGGCGTGATGTGGCTATAAAATGGCCGTAAATGGGTTATATCCTATTAATATCACCTGTTATGGCTTTTTGAGTAGATGTAGTAATCTTAGCTGTATCGTTTAGACTGCTTAAAGGAGCATAAAGATGAGCGACTTGTGGGTTAATGTTTACTGTAGTTAAGCTGCAGAAGATTACAGAGCACAAACATGAACTCCATTTAATATGCTAAGTAGGTATTCTAGTGCTTGTGGTAGAATCTTACTATAGCAGGGCTTTTACCGCTTATAGTGACAACTTTAGGCCGTAAAATTCCTGCTCAAATAGGAGGTATGCCACACTCTGGAGGTTTATTATAACTTTTCTATTATTATAAATGTATATTTTTTGTGAATTTGAAACATGTCAAAGCCATTTTATGCTTCTATTAAGTTATTAAATATATATGTGATTCTCAAAAATCATATGACCCGAGCGGGATTTGAACTCGCGACCTCTGCCGAACCGTGGCTAGTGCTCTGAACCAACTGAGCTACCGGGTCTCACCCGACTCATTTGAAATTTGAGACCCCTTTGTAATACGCTTCTTAGGAGCGATTGGCGACATCTATCGGAAAACTTATGCAGTATTTCCGACTCAATACCAATTACTTTGCAATACGCTCCTAAGAAGCGTATTACAAAGGGGTCTCAAATTTCAAATGAGTCGGGCGAGACCCGGTAGCTCAGTTGGTTCAGAGCACTAGCCACGGTTCGGCAGAGGTCGCGGGTTCAAATCCCGCTCGGGTCATATGATTTTTGAGAATCACATATATATTTAATAACTTTTCTATTATTTTAACGTATCAAACAGCGATGAAGTGAACAATATGAAAAATGTATTGTTTGTAAATCCTCACGTTGATTAATTTATTAATGACGTTAAGTAGAGTCGACTATGTTTTCAAGAATACAACTTAAATTACGGTACGGCGTGCGGCGGTTAAAGTAGCTTGTCACTTCCAGCGTACAACATATATCCGAGTCCAATTTTAAGGGTGCACAGCACGGTCAAAAAATGTAAAATACCTACACAAAAAAATTTCGCTTGCACGCCGTAATATGAAGGTGAGTTTATTTTAATTTAGCAGATGTAGTCTTGTGAAGTAAAAAATAATTATGTGAGAAAATGTAGAGGGGAGAAAGCGTTTTGTGCCAGCCTGTACCTGCATTTAAAAGTACACTTGGGGCCAACGTGTTTTTCATTTCTGTGATATAAAATGGCTATTTAAAATGAAATTTTAGTCTGTAAACGTTATAATTATGAAGAACAAGGATGAAAGGTCTTTAGTACCAATCAAGGGGTTATCAGCCTATAATGTTCCCCTTGATAAGACACAGGCCTCCTCTGTGAGAGGGGGTGGGCCACGGTCCACCACGCGGGCCCAGTGCGGGTTGATGGAGCAATAATTCCTCGCCTCGTAGTACATGGGAAATCAGTTGTTGCCGATCGATAGTCGACCGATACCAAAAATATCTATAGTCACGATTCGAGCTATCGATAGTAACGATATTATGGTTTTTTTTTTAATACAAACCATCTATAGTAAAAGTATCGATAGATTTGCAAGACTCCTTACAACATAACTAGTTTAAGTTGGATCCGTCAAGGTTGCGCGCGAAATTCAAAAAATCACTATATTGAATATTTTTTGAATTTCGCGCGCCTCGAAATTATAATTCAGGAAAATACGATTATTTCGTGAAAAAATTACGCTTTTCCTCAAATATAATTTTGAGCGTTATATTGATGAATTTAATTATTATAATTTATTAACTATACTATCATTATTGTCGCGACTCGAATTTGGATCAAAATACAACGTAAAACAGCGCTGCAATTTGCAGAAAACCCAAGATTTTTTTAATTTCGCGCGCAACCTTGTCGGGTCCGCCTTAAATATACGCGTCCTGTACGCTCTGGCTACGCCTTTGAGGAGTTCAGGCATAATATTCTGTTATATTGAAATGCGCAGTTTTAAAGCCAATGAAATAATTCAGTGTCTAAATGCAGAACTTACGCTAATGCAAAAACCTTGTACACATCAAAAAGTTATATTTATAGGTGGTTGCAAATTTGCAATGCATCTAATTTTCGCGTATTAATGAATAAATTAAGGTTCCACATTTGAATTGGGAGGTATATTTTTATCCACCACTTTGTTTTAATGTGATCCCCGAATAAATGTCGGCCTTTGACCTCAACTTCTTTAAATATGAACTAAAAATCTTAAACAATACTACAAACTAAAGAACATCAAAGAAACCCCCGCATCGCTAACGCTCATCAATTTATATAAAAATGTTTCCGACAGGAATGTCAAGGACAATGTGAAGTGGAGAGGAAAAATAAGGAAGGTCATGACCCCACCATCATGTGGGATTGACAGTCGGGAAGAGAGATTCTGTTTTTTTATTTATTTACCTATTTATTAATAGGCTTGCGTTTGACCGCCATCTCTCCTGGGCTCCAATTCTGCTATTGCAGTTTGGTGTCATAATGACACCATTAACTGTCAAAACCTAAGCGGTCATTGGCTTAGAGTAAGACTATCTCTTTCGTCATTTGTCAAAACGATGTCATTGAGAGACCATTCTGACACGATTATGACAATTGCATTATCAGAATTGGGGTCCTGCTGATGGTCTACGATGGAGCACGCTTACCTAGAAGAAACCGATTCACTTGCGACTTGAAAATACTCAGATTGTAACTAACCTCTCTACACAGCTGTGATTCAGACATCTACACTTATAATATGTATTTATATATTATTGTATGTATGTACATATGTAAGTATATATATTTGTATGTATGTATGTATGTATTTTAATAGTGTATGTAGTTTATTTTGTAGTTGCATTGTATCTAATTTATTTTATCATATTTTTACACACTGTGTCTACATATTTTCTAATCCAACTTTCCTGTCGCAGGTCTGCTGGAAGAAATTTCTTTAGAAATAAGCAGTACCTTTGTGCTCAATTATCTGTTTATTCTTATACTTTTATATGTGTTTCTTGTGTGTACATAAATAAATAAATATCGGGGAATCACTCTGGCAGGGCATTCCGCTGTTTGACGGTTTTCACTATGAATGTGGAATCGAGGCGCTTCGTTCGGGTTCTTGATATATCAACCATGAAACGATGGTGCTTTTTTGTATTTCAGCAAGGTGGATGTGATACTCGCTGTTGCAAGCGTTTCATAGGCGACTTTAGCTGTTTACCATCAGACTGGTCGTATGCCTATTTGCCACCATCGTCGTATAAAAACCTCACAACACAGCAACACTCAGCTGCATTACGCATAGCTCAATGATCTCAACAGTATAGGGCTCTTTAAATTTAGACTATTGTTTTCAAATTGCTGCTGTACGGTAGTCTTGTGGAAGCCGTGCGGCAGCCGTGCGGGTGTCGTACTGCGCACCGCCGGTTGATTTTTTAGGGTTCCGTACCAAAATGGTAAAAAAGGAACCCTTATGGTGCGACTTCGTCTGTCTGTCTGCCTGTCTGTCACACCTGCTTATTTCAGCAACTACTAATGCTATCGACTTGATATTTGGAACAGTTATAAAGAATGCTTGCCCAACTTTATTGCAAATGAAAAAAGTTAATAAATATTTTTATTTTCATTGCAAAAGGGGCCGGAGTGGGGGTCCGAAATTTTAAAGTGGGGTTACTACGTCAAGTGGCATATCATATGAAAGGGCTTGATCTACACATTCCAAAATATTTTTTTATTTTATTTTATGTCTCACAGTTTTCGACATATGATGAAAAATGTCTGAAAAAATACCCCCTTATCTCCAAAGTTTGCGGAGCCAAAAATCTGAAATAATTAGAGCTGATAGGAATTGACCTAAATATTGCACCAAAAATAAAACGATGTTCCTAACTATTACAGTTTTTTCAAAATCATCAAAATTCCTTCACAAACAAACTTAGTTATGCGGTCCTGTTTTTTTCACTTTATACGTCCAAAAATGATACGGAACCCTCGGTGCGCGAGTATGACTCGCACTTAGCCGGTTTTTTTATCATACATTTGACACGTCGAGAGCACCGTCCAACTGCGGCTGCCCCACGACAGCAGTCCGACACCACTCGTCTAAATTGAAGGAACCCTATCTTTGTAAATATGTGCGGGGTATCCAATTAATGTAGGTATCCATACGTGATGTTGTCGGGCTTAACCAAGTTTTGTTACAGCTCACACACTGCTTACACAATAACTTTATTATCCAGACTAAATACATGAACTTTGTAAAACTAAGAGTTTTGTTCGACCAGTTCGAAACTAGTCGGGTAAATTAATCTTCTGTTCGTGCTCAAGAACGATGTGCAATATTTATTACCGCGTAATGTAATTGTAATTAATGTGTCTCACATAAGTTATAATAAAAATCCCAGACTAAACTTAAAAAAAATCTACTAACTTTTTTTTACTCTACCCAGACAGAATCTACTTCAACTCAAAAAATCTCAACTCATCAGAAAAATCCGTATCACTATCCTCCCTAAATTTACACAAAAAAAAACAACGCTCAAAACGTACGTCGCCTTAACACAATTACCGGAGTAGAGTCATCTGTCTGTTTGTATATCGCGATGCATTAGCATAGAAATGCCGCACAGAGGTTTGCTTTTAACAATTAGTTAATTATAAACAGAGGTGCTAATTTGAAAAAAAAAATACATCACTGGATGTCAGCTATAATACTTAGATAGTTCATTTGTTTCTAAAAAAACCGGACAAGAGCAAGTAAAACCACACTAGTGATGATCATCAAGATACGGATCCGGATACGGATAATTGGCGTCAAGATCCGCAGATACGGATACGGATCGTAACTTTCCCACTCAATCAGTGTCAGTGCGCGTGACCTTGAAGTGATAGTTGACACCCATTGACCTATTTGGTCCTAGACAAGCAGTTTCGAACAATAATCATGCCCCACACGCGGGTACTTGTCTGTTGCTCACCGCATCAAACGTCAAAGTGAATGTGAGGCTTGTGTTGTGCCCGCACAACACTTGAGTGTGACATGTTTAATGTTCGGAACGGCTTGTCTAGACATACAGGTCAATTTTGACGCCACTTGACGCGAAAGAACATGTTTTGACTTGCGTTGCGCGGGTTTTGCTTTAGTTTTGTTTATAGTTTAGGCTTTAGTGTGACACTGAGCAGCATAGATAACGTTTGTGTTTGTGTAACGAGTTAAAAAAATGTCTACAAAGAAGTTTAGTAGTGCAATTTGGAATTATTTCGTGTGGTAAAAGATCCGTAAAACATCCGCCAAAAATGTAACGGATATGGATACAGATTTTTTCTTTCGCGGATATCCGCGGATACGGATACGGATATCCGGAACATCACTAAACCACACAATATGTATGTAGATATAATTATGTAGATAGATATATTATATTTTCTATAATTATCCTATGTCAGTCCCGAAACAATGAATACTAGCTTAATGAAAATAGCTGTTAGCTTTTCGAACATAAAAAAGGATAATGATTTATTTTTCTTGCCTCATTTTTATGGACAGTATTTCTTTACACCAAAGCAACCACCCACTTACTAGAATTCCGTCTGTTGAACGATTAAAAAATCACAGACACGAAAGTCTAGACGTCGAACAAACATTAGCAAGCCATTCAAATATTTGTCTTAAACGGGAATCGAATTGGCGACCTTCAGACTGTCAAAACATATATATTTTTTACTACCCAGCTTCGAATTACCTAGAACATGGACGAACGAATCCAATCCAATTAATTGGAGACAATGGGTTCCATTTGATTAAATAACGAGGTATGAGGTTGGAATTAAAGAATATTCGCGCGATGTCTCCGGGGCACGTCAGCGATACACAAAAGCGATCTCGTGTGGTTGTTTTAAAGAGACACTGCTTCCTGACTGGAGGGGAGCGTAGTGGTGCAATTCATGAGTGGGAGCGATTTTTTTACATAATTTCATTAACATAAAGTAGGTATGCAACAATTACAGAACGACAAAATAATATCATCTGCCTAGCCTTTTCCCAAATTATATTGGGGTTGGCTTCCAGTCTAACTAGTTTCGGCTGAATATCAATATTTTACGTGGAGCTATTGCCATCTGACCTCCACAACCCAATTAATGGGTAATACCGATATTCGAATGTTAGATCAGCTGTCAGACTTTTAGGGCTTCTGACTACCCGTAACGATTGTCAAAGATATTCCTATGACAACCGGGACCGACTTCTTAACGTGCTCTCCGAGGCACGGAGGGGTCTCGATGTGTAAAGAACGGTCACCTATTCAAGGACTGACCGACTGACTGACTGACCGCGGCAAGCGCAGCTTAACCTCGCAGATCGATCGATCAGCGCGGCTGTCATTTAGCCACGAGCCCCCAACGACAAAGTAATATACTCATTAAAAAAGCCAACAAATTAAAGGCATCTATAAAAAATATCACAGTAAAATTTCTCACAGATAGGCGTCGCGCTTCGTACACTCTGCCCTGCACTCCATCGAAAGGACGCGGGGCGCGGATTGTAGCGTTGTATGCAAGTGGTTTAGTTTGTATAGAAAACACGTGTGGTCGTGTGAGGACACGTGGCGTACAGCTATAAAACCCGCGTTTTTATTAAAACGCGGGTTTTTATAGCTGTATATTCTCTATTCGGCGCGTTCCCGACGTGCCCCGTGCTTCAGGATGGGGTCATGGAAAAACACGGTAGCACGTGAATATTGCTTCGCGGAACTTAAAATACCGTGCCCCGTCGCGTGGCGCGGGGCAGAGTGAGACACCTTCAAGATAATATAAGAATTCAGAAAAAAATTAACATGACATTTGCACACATATAATTAAATCTTGATAGCAAAGTTTGTCACACATGTAAGCCTAAATATTTACATTGGACCCAACTGCCCATTAAACAGAATACCCACCTGATTTAGATTAGTGGAAGAATGAGCCACGGTAGTCTATATGAAATAAATAACACTAAGCAAAATAAATATACCACTCAAACCCTCTCACCGCTTGTAATGTACACCACTTGCAAAAGAAACATCACTAGCAGGGTCATAGAACAAAGGGCGGTCTCGAAACTGGAGGGCTCACCACTCCACTTGCTTTGTCCCCTGTGTCACATTGTTTAACTTTCAGACACACCTACGTTCACACATCACATAGATCGTGTCTGTGATATTATATACAATCTGATACTTTTGGGGCAATCCTAGTATCAATAATTAGTGAATGTTACTGCTAGAATAAAATGCTCATTGCTACGTCGTAACCCACTGCTACGCTAGCTACGCGGCTACGCTTTCGTAGCAGATAACTTACCTTTTTTGGAAATTCGTGTATTGGTAATTTATGTTTAGAACTGTACCCCTATCATGAGTTTTTTTGACGTATAGTTTCGTTAACGTAAGCATATTTTGAATTTAAAATACAGCAGTCCTGGAACATTTTGATAAAATTTTATACAATTTGCACATTTTAAAAAATACAGAGAAATTAATTAAGTATTTAATTTATATAAATATTGTGTATCAAACGTGTATTTTCAATTCAAAATATGCTTACGTTAACGATACTACACGTCAAAAAAACTCATGATCGGGGTACTGAAGGGTCAATGGCAACTATAGTTACGGTACCTATAGTTTAATGTTCTTATATTCAACCTGTTTGGTATTTACACAGGCTATAATTAACAATTTCGATTTAGGTTCATAATATTCATGAAATTTATTCCAGTACTCTTGGTAATTTTTGATTAAACAAAGACAGAAAATTTAATTTGGTGCCATTTTCGTAATTCAAAATTGAATAATAAAATATTACCATAGCAGGCAATATGTTTTTAGGTGACTTGTTTCTTTTAGATTTAAAAGTTCCTCACTTTTTATTATTTAACTTTTCAAACATTTTGGTCATTATTTTCCGTAAGCCAATTCTGTATTAAATTCAACCTGCGAAAAGAAAACGAATCTAATTCTATTTAATGGCAATACCTCAGATCATAGAAACAAGTAGATGTGCCATCATAGCAAATTAGTACCTACCGGAACAACTGATGCCACTTTTAGTACATTTTTCGACACAATTACGCGCATAATTAAGCGCTCCTTGTGAATAAAAAGATCTACCACGCATTAAACATTCCGCACACCCTCAAACTAACACTGTTAATCGTCACTCAATACTAGTATTAAACTAAAACACTGTATTTATACCATCGATCGTGTTCGGTTCGTCGCCAGCGCGTACGTTTTTAATATGAGCAATTTGCTCAAAATCAGCCATCAAGCTCGATAGCGCCTTGGCACATCTCCCTTGTTTCTATGATCTGAGGGCAACACCAATTTCAAACTAAATTTGAGAATTTGCTAGCTGAAATCCCAATAATATGAAAAGCAAAACATCACCACAAAATAGATCCTAATTGGAGTACTCTTTGAGGCGATACGGAGCGAAGCGTGGCCAATACAAACTCGACATCATAACCGATACCGAAATGAAGTAGTTTATACCAAATAGCTCACTATTATAGATATTCGGCTTTTATGTATCATAAAAAGTTATCGTAAAAACATTCGCACGATGTTTTATTATAATAAACTACTGTTTGCCTCCAGGAGTCGAATCCAAGACTCTTCAATTCACATTTCGACACTCATAAAACACATAAATAAATTGGATATTTGAGGAAAAAGTGATCCGCTTGCGATTTTTATTGTTTTTCCAAGTGTTGGTCGTAACCATGCAATTTTAATAGATAGGTTAAAGGAATATGATCTTTATGCGTTTGTTTTAAAGGTTAATTTGCGTGTTAATAGGTTTTGTAGCTGGAGCTGGATGCCTGTGACATCCTTTTGTGGGGAAATGCCGTGCTTTTGTTTAATGACACCTTTGTTTGTATGTTTGTTAGCAACGTCGGAACTCTTATTAACTGCATGATATGCAAGTTGGTAATTAAAAAGAAAATGATTTTTGCATTGTGCGATGAGGATCGTTTTTTTTTGACGTGTGTATGGTTTTAATCGTGACGCTTTCTGAAAAATGAGTTTCTGTTAAAACGTGGAAATTGGGTTAGGTTTTTTTTCGATTTAACAGAATTATGAGAACACACTTGAAATTAATCGTTGGCCGATAGTTGAAATGATCAAAGGAAAGTAACGATAGTATATTCGTTTTGAAACTAATTGCAAGTATGCGCGCACCTGTTAAATATCCATGAGTTCCTTTTGATCAGAGCAACTAACGCAGAACGATTAATTGCAAGTGTGTTCAAGCTTTTAGGTAACTACCTCAGGTCATAGAAACAAGGGAGATGTGCCAAGGCGCTATTGAGCTTGATGCTTTAATTTGCCCACATTGGGCGTAGTACAAAACCACACGCTGGCGACGAACCGAACACGATCGATGATATAAATACAGTGTTATAGTTTAGTGCTAATGTTGAGTGACGATTAACAGTGTTAAATTGAGGGTGTGCGGATTTTTTTATGTGTGGGAGATCTTTATATTCACGAGGGGCGCTTGTCATTGTGTTGAAAAATGTACTAAAAGTGGCGACAGTTGTTCCCGTACTAATTTGCTATGATGGCATATCTCCTTGTTTCTATGATCTGAGGTAACTACAAATAGGTAAAGTTTTTGTAAAATGAAATACCTACTTGTTTTTAAAATGTTTCTTATCTCGTTTAGATCACAAAATCACTCAACATTATTCAATGTTAAAATGTTACGAGTTCAAATTTAAATAAACATGATTGAATTGCAATTCAATATGTTATATTCTAAGCAAACACAAACTTTAACAAAGTTTCCATTACAAATATTGCGAATTGCTGTAACCATTCATGCGTGCATAATAACATTAGACTTGGCTGTAGATTTAATCGCTTATAACTACCACTTTCCACCGCGACTGTACCTTACACATATTATGTCATATCCATTGACAGTGATATACAGATTGCAAGTATGTAACGTTGTATGAAGACAGCGATGGAATGCGAATAGTAAGTTACACTCTTTGCATAACAAATAGGTGGGTTATTCGGTACAAGGGTACGGTGTTTCGGAATAACGGCCATATTAACTGGAATTCCTTTCAGATTGGCCCGGACTCAACCCTCATCAGATTGGACACTGTCATTACACATTAGATAATTTCGGATAGTCTCATGTTGTGTACAGACGCGGTATTAAGTGTATATTGCCTTGATACTAAAATGGTACAGCTTTTAATTTAGCTTGAAATTTATTTTTCGGACCTAAAAGGCAAATGTTAATGGAATTTCAGATGAAACCTTTTAATTTTTTTTGATTAGCCAATTTCAGTTTTCACGTGAAACAGTTTTTTATTTTAAAGAGACGTCTTTATTGAATTGATTATTCTCGAAACTTTCAAAGTCCTTCAACTTTATAACTATATTTTTGTTAGGGTTCCGTACCTCAAAAGGAAAAACGGAACCCTTATAGGATCACTTTGTTGTCCGCCGTCAGTCACCGGACCATAAGTGGAGCCATCTGCTCATAGATGGCGCCATTGGAAGTAGCAGTAGCGCCATCTATGATCATATGTCGGAACCCTTAGGGCGCGAGGCATACTCGCACTTGTCCGGTTTTTTACAGTACTCTCTCATAAATTGTCCTATTTGCAGTACTACCAACTAAAACTTTTTGCCTAAATTGTTCTAGTGTTTCAAAGAAATTTTTAATGGGATCGGCTTAAAAATTTTGCTGGCTGAAATTCTGCACGGTAGCTCCTATTAGTATCTATGCTAAAAGCATTTATTTTAGGCCTTAGGTAACTAGAATAATTTTAAGTGGATTGATTATTATTTTTTTATATTTACACACATATATATATATATATATATATATAAATACACACAAAGGTAATTTTATTTATTAGAACTTTATAATATCTACCTATATACATAACTTATTGCATTGCATCAGCATTGCCATTCAACGTGGCAATGCAGCCAGCCTTCTGGGCACGTTGCCCGTTGACAGCGATGCGGACGAATATTTTGATGCATAATTAAATTAGGTTTTTATTTTTATTTTTTTTCTTATATTTTAATTTAAGCTTGTAAATACTTAATATGTGTATATTAGATAATTGATTATTTTGAGTAATGTCTCGAACACTTATTTCATTTCCATACATAATATTATATTCACTCAGCTTGAAGAGCTACCAAATTCTCGTATAACCCCTTTATTCATTCATGACTCTTCGACTGGTCCTAACAGAATTCTTGCAGCAGCATTACAAGCGTTTTGGGCGCGTCTGTACATACCAACTTAAATTACGCTATTACGTGAAACACCGCCGTAATACCTAACAATGGATCGCATTAGAGCGGCGCCCAATGAACCGCTCACCACAGCTTGAATCACTTGATTTCCCCAAAGGCTCCTGAGATCTGTCCAAATCTTACCCTTCTCTAGCAATATACGATTTGGATAACAGATTGCTTTTGAAATTACGATTAAGTTGTAGCCAATAATTTATTCGGGGAGTCATTATTGTTAAGTCCTGGGAACCTTTGGATCCCTTCAATCAAATTCTAATGCTCTTCGATGATCGGTTTTGATGTGATGGACGTAGGGATGTCCAACTAGTTCGATCAGTTATTGGATCGACCTAGTTTCAAGAAAATGTATCTGAAGCGTAGAAATAACTAACCACGGGACGCGCCAAGCTCGATAAAATTATGAAATTCAGATTTATTAACTGTCCCTTGATTTATCCGCCTAAAGAAAGCTTCCTAAGGTGTTGCTCGAAGCTCTTATCTATTAATCCATGAACTGGTAGGACTATCATTATATTGATTGCATAGTCAAACGTCCTACATATCGACAACCTCGTGAGCCAAATCAAGATTAATTTATCTTTTTCGGCTTTCACGAGATTGTCGTCATGAGGAACCGTAATATCAACAATCATGGCATGGAGCTCTAGTTGATATATCACCTCTATGCTACCTATTGCTTATTATTATTCCACTTAAAGCATGTTACTATCTAGTATTATTAAGTAAAAAACACGAAACTACGGACTGTATCTTTTGTTTTTATAGTTTGTGACAAGAGAGGTAAAAGTGAGAACGATCCTTTTTCGTATCACGTGGTTGATAAGTCAATGACCTGAAGTGAAGGAAAAAGTAGCCAATAAACGACACAGCTTGTTTGCATAATTTGCCTTTAGTTATTGTAATGAGTTCAGGTTGTTCCGTCTAGTTCTGATTGGAGTACAACAGGGCAAAGTTTACAAATGCCTGTCTTTTTAAACCGAGTTTAAAAAGGAGGTTAATAGTTCTAGTTTAATGTTGAAGAGATTTTTTTTCAATTTCATTGTTATTAAATATACATGGTGGCAGGTTAAACAGTGGAAATATTTTAAGGGGTCATTGTACTCATCATTATGAACAACTTTTACTATGGGACAAACCCTTAAATTGCAAAAAAAGAATCTGCTGTTCCATACATTTATGTTCACATAACTCAACAAAATGTATGGAACAGCTGATTTTTTTTTCGCGATTTCAGGATTAGTCCCATAGTCAAAGTTTTTCATAATGATGAGTACAATGACCCCTTAAAATATTTCCACTTTTTAACCTGCCACCCTGTATGAGATTTTCAAAACTCGAATGACCCGAGCAAGATTTTTAATTTTCGTTTAAGCATACGTGCGCGAGCTTTAAGTGTTCAATGTTTGCCGGCCACTTGTAATTTGCTTAATAATTCGAAGTAAGTACGACGAGTTTTCGCGCTTTCTATGCAAAAGCTAGGTAATATTTTCAATTTTCTATGAAAGTAAAATTAGATGAATTATTAAAAGTCATTGAATAAAAGTTGTTGTTTATGATGTTAGTAATATAGTCCTGAGAGATTGTTAGTGTTTTTCTAATAACCCTGTACACCTCTGCTCTCTGTACAGTCCGTACAGGTACAGGTACAGGTACAGTACAGGTACAGTCCGGCCGCTGAGAGAATGCGTTCCTGACACTTCATTAATTCAGCACTAAGCTATTTAAGTTTATTGTAGATTGATGTTATAATAAGAATTTTAGTTAAAATAATTATTATCAATAGTGCTAAACGATGAAAATATTTTTAATCGTAAAATATTTTCCACTTCAAAGTCTCGTCGCCTGTCATCGCCCATAGGAACGCATTCTCTGACCGGCCGTACTGTAATAAAATGTTTCATTACAATCTAAAATATATTTAAACTCCTCAGTTTTACCTCAAAACATACATTTCGTAATACTTCAAAGCCTCAGAATATCTTCAAAGCCCGTCCTTTCTTTTATTTGTTCAAATTTTTGGGCATCTATTCAAATTTTATCGTCTGTTAAACCGTTTTGTACTTACAATGCAATGTGGACGAAGTCTTGGACAGGGATTGTGTGTTTTTGCTCTGTTAACCCCAAAATATTGCAGTTAATTTTGTAGCAAAATTATATTAAATGTTTTCATAAGATTATGATACTATTTTTGCATTTTTGAATAAAATTAATTAGTTTTAACAAGTACGTTTTAAAAAGTATTTATGAAAATTACATTTTTTGCGCGGTTTTTCTTGCTGCATAACTTTCTTTAGTCTTCGTAATAATTAAAAATTGTTGACTGCTGAAATAATTTAAATTCAAATGCCACCATTTTTTTCTTGCAACATTATTTTTGAAAGTCAAACGTCTGCCTTGGAAGAAGGGTAATGTTTTTCGAGTGTATGTGTGTCTATTTTTTGGCACGCACTTACTATGTAATATAAAGTTGAAGAGTTTGTTTGTTTTTTTGTTTGAACGGCCTAATCTCTGGAACTACCAGTCAGATGCGAAAAAAAGAAAGAAAGAAAGAAAATGCATTTATTGCGTCAATATGATACACATAGATAAAATAACAAACTGCTAGGGAAAATATGCGTCACATCCGCGCAAAACGGTCGCCATCGCTCAGCATGATGCGATTGCACTTGCATGGAGCAGAGCCACAGCGCTGATCAGCAAGAGCCAGCGAATGAATCTGGCTATCATATACCTACAAAAAATCGTTTTGTTTATGATAGCCAGATGTGGAATAGTATAGGCTATTTAACATCACGCTACGACCCTTAGGAGCCGAGCAATGGGGTGAAACTGCGGGGAACAATTAGGTAAAAATAATTGGCGAAATGTGGATGTACTGTATACCTACCTCTGCCTAAATCCTTTAGGGAACATAAGCATGATGTTATGTTACGTTACGCTAATCTAAAATATTCACCCGTCACCCCAAACAGGCAGGAATCTGCCAAAAATATTTAAACATAAAATTCTGTACCTCAAAAATACCCCTACGCGTACAGCGAAAAAATGTATGAAATCCTTTACGTAGGTACAGAGTTTCTGCGATGTTAGTGTCGGGGATAATTGGAACAAGCTAGAGTCTACAAGGGCAGTGTCGCAATTACCCCGGCACCGTTTCAATGCTTCGTTGACCACTGTACTGTGTTGGGGTACAAAAAACCCCGGGCCTCAAATGTGACTTTTTTAGGCATTCGTGTTGTTTTCTCTGTGCTGTTGGCAAGCTTGTGATGTTCGCCTCTTTAGGGTTCCGTACCAAAATGGTAAAAAAGGAACCCTTATGGTGCGACTTCGTCTGTCTGTCACACCTGCTTATTTCAGCAACTACTTATGCTATCAACTTGAAATTTGGAACAGTTATATAAAATGCTTGTTCAACTTTATTCCAAATGAAAAAAGTCCGAAAATATTTTTATTTTTTTTAATGCAAAAGGGGCCGGAGTGGGGGTCCGAAATTTTAAAGTAGGGTTACTAGGTCAAGTGATATGTCATATGAAAGGGCTTAATTTGCACATTTCAAAATATATTTTTATTTTATTTTAAGTCTCACAGTTTTCGACATATGATGAAAAATATCCAAACAAAATACCATTCCCATTCCATTCCTTATCTCCGAAGTTTGCGGGGCGAAAAATCTGAAATAATTAGAGTTGATAGGAATTGACCCAAATATGGCACCAAAAAAAACGATGTTCCTAACTAGTAAAGTTTTTTCAAAATCATCAAAATTCCTTCACAAACAAACTTAGTTATGCGGTGCGGATTTTTTCACTTTATACGTCCAAAACTGATACGGAACCCTCGGTGCGGGAGTACGACTCGCACTTGGCCGGTTTATTTGTTATGAGGGTCATACACCGGGAGTTCTATAGTTGGTTGTCTAATATTTTTATTTATAGTCTGGGTTTGTACCCGTTATTAGCAATTGCACCTATCCTTTCGGAAAATACAGGTATATTAAGGTAATATTATTCTGCCACCTTATAATAAAACAGCAAACAAATAGGTAATACACACCAAACCTTGTACCTTAACACTACATTCCAAATTCAAAACACATCAAAAAGTCTAAAAAAATTAAACTACCTCTTTAACATACCACCAAACATTTTTATTCAAATCATCCGCATTACCAATTCTTTCTGAGCTTAATAATATGTCATAAATCACTACGAGGTCAGGGCTGCCCCACAAAATGAGAACATAATGCGAACTGACCGCCCGTTATTGTTTTATTATAATCAATTCATGGCCGAACCTAAATATAACTTAGTAGCCTCCGCCCGCGGCTTTGCCCGCGTTTTTCAGGATAAAAGGTAGACTGTGTGATTCTGATGTATAAGCTATATTACTGTAAAGTTTCATCAAAATCCGATCAGTAGTTTTTGCGTGATAGAGTAACAAACATCCATCCCCACTTGTCACATTTTTATACTAGCTTCCGCCCGCGGCTTCGCCCGCATTTTTGGGATAAAAAGTAGCCTGTGTTATTCTGATGTATAAGCTATATTACTATAAAGTTTCATCAAAATTCGTTCAGTAGTTTTTGCGTGAAAGAGTAACAAACATGCATCCATACATCCATCAATCCGAAAAAACAATTGAAAGTGAGGACATTTTTCACATTTTTTTATTAGTAGGAAGTAGGGTATACACTACTTAAAGTTGTATTGTTTGTACCTTGTAAAAGAATTCGTAAGAACAATCGTAATTCCAAAATGCATTTCGTTTCTCCCACAATGATAAGTAATTCAATTTCGGAGTTTGCCTTCCAAATTCGAACAAAATAACAGTGTTGATACACCTACTTCTGACTTTTATTCCATTTCCATTCCTTAAAAAAGTTAATTTTCCTTTTCCTTGACTTTCCTTGGCATTCGCTCGCGCTTTTAGGGAGAAACCATGTACGTACGAGTACCTTGCTCTTTTTCATATATTTTTGTACTTACACGACATTAATGTTGCTACAATATTTGTACAGCAAAAGGAAATAATACAAAAAGAAGAAAAAATAATATTACGCCAGTGGACACATACAAAAAAATATATATAAAGAAAAAAATTAACAATTAAAACTAAAAATGGAATCAAAAATAAACGAAGATTTAATTATAATGTGTCGTATTCGCGTGGAAATGGGTCAGCAAAATATTGTGATGTGGCAACATTGAAACTGTTTTTTCAATAACCACACCAACAACGCCGATTTTAAGTTCCAACCTAATGGCGTCTTCCAAATACAATCCCGAATCCTGTATCCTAAATAATCATAAGCCAGAATACCTTTTTATGTGCCGTAATAACTGTAAAGAAACGGAACGTACCTTTCGGGTGGCAACAGGCTGCGTTAATACTCCATAATGACAAATCCTTGTAGAAAATCAGTGAGAAAGAAAAAAGACGACGACAATAGTCTTCGCCAATTCGAAAAGTGGTCAAAGGAAAAAGTAATTAAGATAAAAGATGTCATTACATTTTAATCTTATAATTTGGCCACGGTGAACTGTATAAAATCTTTTATTGTTTTTATTTTTCTTATTTTTTTTTTAACCTAGTGATGTAATTAGGTTCCTGAGCCGACGGCAGAAATAAAGTTAATTGGGTACAATTAAAAAATGCTGCGGGCTCTAAAAATATATTACACGTTATAAATCAGGACTGGACGCGACATTAAAAGGTGAGTGTGTAATTTAAAACAATCTCTGTTAAGATCTTACTTATGTTCAGATAAAAGCGAAATTATTATTAAAAATTCTCGCCGTAAAAAAAACTTTACCTCATATTGTTGTCTCTTGTATTGTGGAAGCTTTTACAGACATAAATGACCCACTACTTATAGTTCATACTAATATTTGTATCATGTGGTAAAATAATATTACAGTTTATTTTTTCATATCTTTTATAGATAAAGTTGTAGATTTAATGCGGTTATCAAGCCACGAATATGTTTGTAACCATTTCTATGTAAGTACTACATTTTAAACTATTAATGTTAATAAAATATTGTGTTGAATCCTTTCTGGAATCAAACATGTTGTTTGTTTAAATAACTTGTTAAATGAGCCCCCTTACATAATGTTACAAATGAAGTATAGCAGAGAAATTGCTTTGATTAAAATAATTATATAAATATTGCCGATAAGGTTGTCACATAAACCGTATAGCGGCTAGTACAAGTTGATATATCTCTGTTAAAATAATGATATAAACAGATTGGCAACTTTTAGACTATCTTCACTGGCTATAGATCTTTGACCTACTAGTATTCATCAGGTGATATACCTACGCATCTACATGATGTTGTTAAATATTAAAACGAAAAAAATAATGTCCAGCGACTAAAATATTAAATGTTGTTGTTCTATTATTGCCATGTAGGTAATATACGCGATATTAATTAATGTGATAATGATAATCTAAATCTAAACGGTAGGTACTCTTTATAATTAAAATATATTCCATAATCTACTATATAAAAATAAGTCGGGTTTTCCTTCCTGACGATATAAGTCCAGAACGGACGAACCGATTTCCACGGTTTTGCATTCGTTGGAAAGGTCTCGGGCTCCGTGAGGTTTATAGCAAAGAAAATTCAGGAAAATTTAAAGAGAAAAGCGGGAAAATCTTTTTTCACATACAGCGCCATTTCTGATACATAGCATGTACTACGGTGGCGAAACGGAGTTCGCCGGGTTTGCTAGTACAGAACTAAGTATGTTGATATAAAAAATGTCACTTCCAGTGCAACTCTACGCGCATGATCCAGATTTTCCAAGTTTACACTCAGCCAGTTTTCGAGCTTGCCAATTTGGCTTTCTGCTTCCAAAACCAACTTCCACATAAACTATATCGGCTAATTAGCCAGCCCAGCCTATAAAACATAAACATTTAATATTAATATTTCATTCCCAAATTCGTATTTAGGTAAACTTTATTAGTGAAACATCAACAAAGGGTTTTATTCAACCAATCGAGGCCCGAGCGGCCAGCAATTTCCTTTGTTTTAGGAAACAATAATTTTACTTAGGGGGTCCTTTACGAAATATGAATTTGGATGGATTACCAAAACATCATATCTTTGTGGTTTTCTCATTATTAAAGTTAATAAGGAGAATTCATTTGATTTGGTACCGTGAATGTTGTGTTTAACAAGTCATTTGGAAGCATCTAATTACTTGTTCAGCTGCTCTTTTGTTTTGAAATATAATAGAAGGAAATACACCTTATGACTTTCCTTTGTCACATTGTTTGAACATAAGAGGCAAACAAATCCGAGTTTTAATAATGAAGTCTTTAATCTGCTTTCTGCATTTACGTTGCCAGCAAAATTAAAAAAATATAGGTATATAAAACAAAAATCCGACCGCGGCTTCGCTCGCGTTTTTCAGGATAAAAATGTAGCTTACATGCTATTCTAGACTATAACAGACTATATCTATCTCTGTACAAAATTTTATCCACATCCGTTTAGCCGTTCTTGCGTGATTGATTGAGTAACAAACATCCAAACTTTCGCATTTATAATATCAGTATATTAGATGTAGTTCCTACAATGAAGACAAATCTAAAGAGGTATCTTTAGATTTGTCGTCACATCACACATTCACTAACCGTTAAGGTTAGAGAACGTGCCAAAGAAATGGACATACAAACGTACATACATACCTACACTCGAAAAAGATTATCCTCCTTTAGAGACAGTTAGGTCAAAAACATCATTTTCATAAAACTAAAAACTGAGAAGAGAACACTAATTGACAAATCTGCTTCTTCATGAAATATCACCACACATTTTTGCTCAAGAAATTTCAAAAACGTCCAAACAAAATACATCCTTTGGCTTCCCAGTAATATTACGGAGCGAGCTATACGCTGTACCAAGTTGTCAGCCACTAACACACTCCAAAATAAGGTTGGCAGTTATTCATATACAGTAAAAGGAGAATGTGGACGGTAAAAATACCGCACGCTTTGAATGAAGTATAAAATTTCGCATCGTCAACACAAAGGACGCGGGTGCTACCACAAAAGTTTGAAATGAAAGCCTTTTACTTCAACACAAGGTTGACAGCCCTGCGAGCGCCTGCAGCGAACAATGTAATTTTTGCTTTTTTAATAGAAACCGCAGCCTGACAAGCGAAACGTGGATACACAGACAGTTGCGGGCACAACTTTAAATAAGGTACCGGTTATAGCCAACCCTAATTTGTTACTGAAAAGCTTAGCTTTTTTATTTATGCAAATTGTAAATTTTAAAGTGTGTCTTTGTGTTTAGGAAGATTTTCATGCAAGGCTTTGAGGACAATTTGGTCTATTTGTGTTTTACTTCTGAAGTAATTAGATAAATTGGTTTTTGTTATGTAACTTTTAGGGCTTCGGCTGTAGACCATTGTTAGCTGTTACCAATTAGATACTGCCTATTTTAGATATAAATCAATCTCTGGTAACGAACAGGAAACTGCATAAGTTTAATTAACGGGGGTAATATTGGTTGGTTTACAAACATCACCACCTCTTTTGACCCCTATGAGGATGGAATTTCAAAAATCCCTCCTTAATGCACCTCTAGGTTACTAAAGAAATTTTCAAGTCTCTAGGTTTAAGCTGTGCGTTATCTGTCAGCTATTGTGATCTTGTGACCGTTCCAAATTACCGATCTATCAGCTCTTTACCCTGCTAGAGATAGATTTTTGACATTACTTCTAATAGAGCTTATGTCAAAAATCTATCTCTAAGGGAAAGAAGGGAAAGAGCCGATAGATCGGTTACTGAAAACGGCTGATAGCCGCACTTACGCCGTGGCCGTTACGTGTGGGTGGTAAGCAGCGCGGGGCACGAGATAGATGTGTCTTGTTTGTGACCGTTTCGTAGTGAAACGCGTACGAAACGCGTACGATCGTACGGCTTACGGTCAGCATGACTGTGAAACCAACTTTAGGTACAGTTTTATAGATAGAAGATAAGTGCCACACATTTCAATCAGCAGGCACAATGAGCGTTATAATTACAAATTAAATTATTTTTAGACTCATTGTCTCCCACTTTGGGTATTTCCGAAGACATTTTGATTGAACTTCACAATGATATTTACGCGCTTATATTGAAATGAGAACATTGATAACTTGACCCAAATGTTTATTGAAAGAATATTGAATTTATGACCTTTCTTTAGATTATAACGCCTTGATACTTCTTGTGGACGTCATGAGAGAAGTTCATTGTAAACCGTGTTTGTAGGTAAATTGTAACAAGCTATTGCTTGCGACTCCGTCTCCGTGGACTACAATAAATTGACCATTTTAAATGACCTCTTTAGTGTAGGGTGGCTAGTACACGAAGTAGTGAAGGTGTATCTCTGGTTCATCTCACCGGAATCACATGAAATGTAGCTTAGATTTTGGATCTCAAACTGCCAAACTGTGAAAACCCCATGAAAATCCGTCCAGTACTTTTTTCGTGATGCACGCACAAACAGACAAAAATTCAACAAAAAAAATTTGGGTATGGTTACATCCTAGTAGCATATCCCGGCTGTTTTCCTGGAATATCTTCAATGCAAAGACAGGGTTTTACAGTTTTATAATAATATACATAGATATTTAAATGAAAATATCGATACCTTGACCTTGAATGTTTACTAAAATATTAATGAATAATATTATGACATTGTTTTCAATGTAGGTACTTCTTTATGACACCCACAAGAAGTACTTAGGCGTTCTATTCCAAAGAAAAGGCTTTTTCTTTAGAATAGAACGCCTAAGTACTTCTTGTGGGTGTCATAAAGGAGTACATTGAAAACAATGTCTATAAATAGGTACTAACAATAGGTGAACAATACTCCCCTGTTTGCGTAGGGCATTAAAAAGGATCTTGAAATGGCGACCACGGAGTACCTATTGCCAACTACTAACCTATGTCCCATTCCTAGTGGTCCAAGGGAAAACCCCGATAAAAGAACATGTTTATCTATCAGTTCAGTGTGCAGCATTAGTTTGCGGTATTTCGATACCGATTAGAAATAATTGATTATCACGTAATCGATTCAAAAAACCTTTATTTTGTCTACAATTCCCTAGCAAATGGTACGAAACTATAAAAAAAAAACCGGCCAAGTGCGAGTCGTACTCGCGCACCGAGGGTTCCGTATCATTTTTGGTCGTTTAAAGTGAAAAAACCCGGACCGCATAACTAAGTTTGTTTGTGAAGGAGTTTTGATGATATTGAAAAAACTGTAGGTACTAGTTAGGAACATCGTTTTATTTTTGGTGCAATATTTGGGTCAATTCCTATCAACTCTAATTATTTCAGATTTTTGGCTCCGCAAACTTCGCAGATAAGGGAGGGGGAAGGGAATGGTATTTTTTCAGACATTTTTCATCATATGTCGAAAACTGTGAGACATAAAATAACAAATATATTATTTTGAAATGTGCAAATCAAGCCCTTTCATATATGATAATGTCACTTGACCTAGTAACTCCACTTTATCGGAGCCCCACTCCGGCCCCTTTTGCAATGAAAATAAAAATATTTTTTTCTTTTTTCATTTGCAATAAAGCTGGGCAAGCATTTTTTATAACTGTTCCAAATATTAAGTTTATAGCATTAGTAGTTGCTGAAATAAGCAGGTGTGACAGACAGACAGACGAAGTCGCACCATAAGGGTTCCTTTTTTACCATTTTGGTATGGATCTCTAAAAATGGCAGTTTTTCGTTAAAACTTGTAACAATAATTATTATTTATAATCGATATCGAAATTCCTCAAACTAATGCTGCAGACTTATAGTTAAACGTGTCCCCGTGCCAGGGTTTTTCCTTGGACCACTCAGAACGGGTCACCCTGTGCTCAAACATAAGTTAAGGACTCGCTAGACCTAGTAGCTTAAAACTTAGATAAATAATCTCTGGGCGAGGTTACATTAGGTATGTCCAACAAACTAGGTTGAAATATTTTAATGAATGAATACTGCTACATGAAAAAATGTTAGGTACTACAAACAGATTTAAGTATATATGACGAGCATAAGCCATGAATTATAATGGTAGATATCTTTGGTTAAACGCACTGAAAGCTGTGTAAAAAGAACACAGACATGTTTTGGTAGGATCTTGAATACAGTAAATAGTAAATACAATATATTTATGAACATTTATAATAATAACTATTATGTAGTAATAGTAGTAGAGTTGATTTTGAAAAACTTTATCCGGGGAAGAGCTACCTCAATATGAATTTCTGCCGCTACGCTGCGTATTGTCCCAATTAAAAGGTGTAATTACAAGCACATAAGATATGTCAACGTTCTCTCTAGGGTCGACAACGCACCTGCAATGTCACTAGTCCATCGTTTATTATGCGGCGGGCCAAGTGCATTAATAAAAATAAAAAAAACACAATTAGAATTGACAAAACATAATAGATATATTATCTAAGACCAGCCAGTCAAACACGCGGTAAAACTAAGTATGTGAGTATAATGGAATATTAAAAGCATCTTTAAGTAGTCCAGGTGTTGCCGCTCTAAATAATTAGGTAGCGGCAAGATGGCTGCAAGATATTATGTGTCAACTTGTATGCTGTTCTCTCTAGCGGAGGTACTTGTCATCTTCTGTTAGTTTTTAACTCACTCCAAAAAAATGGACGATGAGACTAGTTATTTTTTAATAAAGATTAATATTGTTGTAACTAAATTCTGTTTCTACGGCAAGCGTAAAAATGACCTTCTATTTTCAGATTTCCGTTTCACCTTCTGTCTAATTAAAAAAAAAAAGAAGACCTAAATAGAATAGGTACATAGATCTTATATAGGAAATAAAAGCAGTAGATTAATTTTCATTTTTTAGATCTTGGTAGGTAGTGTAGGTACCTAAGGACTAAAATAATAGAGAACATGGAAAAAAAATAGACGGCACTGTTGGCGCAGTAGCTAAACGATTGGTTAATACGCGGCGACGCACGCGGCGTCTATCCTAAATATATGTACACTCGACGCCATTTACGGTCGACCACTTTTCGCCCTTATTACTAAGAACATAAGGGTGAAAAGTGGTCGACCGTAAATGGCGTCGAGTGTACCTTGTAGAAACTCCCCATAGAGTTTTGACGATCACGACATGTCACAGATTTGGTTCCCGCACTTGCTACAAATAAAAAGCCAACATCAAAAATCATGTGCAAGACATATAATTACTGCCAATTGATAGTAACATGAACATAAAGTACGTGCCTTCCAAATTAAGTGACTTAATTTAAAATCATCAATATGGTAGTAACGAATGCTAATAAGTTTACAGATCGACATATTTCAATTACGAACACACCAGAACAATAATGTTGCCAACAAATTTTTGTATTACAGTTGAACTGCAGCAACTCGACGAATATTAATAATTTATGGTCCAACTTGGAGCGTTCGTGTTGCTTACTTTTCTCATTATCATAATTTTAACGTTGTCATGTAGCTTTCCACAGGCCTCCAGCAAAGACTTTATTATTTCACCATTCTGTGACAATGTAAGGAGATTCAGAAGTTCTATAAGAATACTTTTAAAGATAAATATTTCTTTAATTTCTTTAGATGGTTATAGAAAGAAAGCGTGGAGTTTATTGTTGTTCAATTCAAGCTTTATTCCATAAACCTTTTTTGGTGTAGGTACTCATTAAAAATAATACCTATTGAGGCTATAATGGTACCTATACAGTCTGTTAGGTTGAATGAAGGACACGTTGAAGGAGGGTATTCGGTATTCGATATCAGTTCGATTAAATACGGGACCAACTTTTAAATCACAAAAAAATCAACTATTCCATACAAAAATGTCCATATCACTTGACATCTCATTTTTCGTTCTAGACTTATACACCCTTACCTCAAAAAATATAGACACGCGTTAAACGCGAATGCTACCAAAAATAATACACACTTGTTTTAGACAAGTTAGTGCTAAAACAAGTGCGTATTATTTTTGGTAGCATTCGCGTTTAACGTGGGTCTATCTTTTTTGTGGTACGTACGGCCCATACGTCCCGGCTTTTCTACTAACATCCGCCTTATATTTTTTTTTGTTTAACGCATTTTATTCATCCTCTCAACATGACTAAACCATTTTGAAAGCATACTATTTACCCGACTGCCAAATAAGGGTTATGTATTTTTCAATTTATTGATGTCACTACATCCTGCTTTAAACCCCAACGTTGTTTATTTTATTCTCATATTTAAGGCAATAAATCACTCAACGGATTAATACTTAACTGTAAAGTAGGTACTGAATAATAAATTGAAAAACATCGAAGTGGGTTTTCTGTAACAAAATAAATGGTAGCCGGAATATTTTCCAGTTTTATGTTGTTTTTTTATATTTCGATGTCAAAGGCATCACAATAAATCTTCGGGTTTTAAGGTTGACGAATCTTTTGGTACTCGCATTATCCGAGATTAAAAACGGAGTATCTGAACGCGTGGGAATGTTTTACGAACGTTTGATCGGGTAGGGCTGTCAATTCGGTAGATTTATGTATGTGTCAGCTTTCAATGTATGGATAAAAGGAAAATTGTATTGTATACTATTTCACTTTGTTTGTTGGACAATTATTTTTGGGGTTCCGTACCACAAAAGGAAAAACGAAACCCTTATAGGATCACTTTGTTGTCCGCCGTCAGTCACCGGACCATAAGTGGAGCCATCTGCTCATAGATGGTGCCATTGGAAGTATGCAGTAGCGCCATCTATGATCACATTTTTTTTATGATACCTATGTAGTTACCTACCAGTAGCGAAGGATGAGAAGAAGCTGGTACGATAAAATAGCAACAAAAATATAAATCATTCCGTTTTACCTTTGTCATACCTGTTGTTTATTCACTGTGTATATTTTGAATAGGCGAATAGGTATGACCATGGGGTCTCATCAGAAACAAAGGAACATTTGTTGAAATAACTCATAATAGATGGCGTTATATGTATCGATTTGTTATTGAAGTTTGTGTAAAATTGAGAACATGAAAAAATTCATCATGAAAAATATTTGTTCAAATTTTGGAAAATCCTTTAAGCACGGAAAAATGTATAGCCCGAAGATAGCCCGCGCTAAATCGGTCACATTTCTTTGTATGAGATGAGGCATCTGTACGTATAGTATTATATTATCTGTGGTATGACTTAAGCCAAATATAATTATTTACAATTTTGTTACTATTGTATTGCACCAGCTTTCTCTCAGCTTATACAAGTATAATATTATCTTTAGGTACCTATATCAATTTACCGTCGCAAAAATATATCCTGAAGCAGTCAATACCTACCTACATTTATATAAACATGAGTATGTTTTTACGTTGCCCACATTAGAATTAATTTCTTCTGTATTGGAGGTGGGTTCTATTGAAATAAATTATTTGACTTTGACTTTGAAACGATTGTCAACAAAATGTATAAAAAGAAGTTATTCCCACTCGTAAGATATTTCAAGTAAGAGCATCATAATTTATTAATACAATGTAAGGAGGGTAGTGTCTGATAGTGATAACACATAATGATATACTTATATCCAAGAATCTTCTAGAATATTTTCCACAAAGACTGGTCGTCCTGCTAGCAGTAGGTTTTAAATTATTTCATACAGTCCTTTATAAAAGAACTAGATGTAGCCCGCGACTTTTTCTACGTGAAATAGATGAAAAGAAGCCTACGTGCTTCTCTTTCTATAATTTTTACGTTACACCTGTTTTATTTTTTATTTTTGTCTATATGTCTGTTTCTGCGCGCATCACGCAATAAGTACTGAGTAGATTTAAATGTTTCTCACAGTTTGGTGGCTTGGGGTCCAACTTAAAATCTAAGCCACATTCCATGTTCATCCCATTCAACCAGAGATACAGCTTAACCTCTTCGTAGTACTAGCCACCCTACACTTAGGAGGTCATTTAAAATGGTAAATTTATCGTAGTTCCCGCGGACGGAGTCGTGGCCAAAAGTCTAGCTTATAATATTAAAAAGAATCTGGCCCAGCAATCTGATTGCGTCACATACTCTCAAGCTTGATTTCCTTCATATATTATAGTCTGGAGATCGTTTCGATTCTTTTGAAAGGACTTACAAATTGAACTTGATACACACAAATGAAGCGGGCAATGGAGTTCTATTACCGCTAAAACGTTAATTAGTAATTTGAAACGTTTTGGTAGAATACAATTAAAAATACCTCTTTTAGCTTGTCTAGGTAAGGAGTTTTACACACGTACAGACATGAGTATAGGGAAGATACGCAGCTTGAAGCAGTCGATACTGACTGCTTCAAGCAAGGTGTATGGTCCGCCTAAGAGAGGTCATTTACGGTGACTATTGCATTGATCTTAGGTTTAGGCGTGCATTGCTAATGCGACAAACGGCCAAAAGTAGCGATGCAGCGCGCAACTGAATCGTTGCAAAAAGTTGCTTTGAGCAACCTCCCTAAAAACCGATACATTTTGTCCATATGCGAACACATAGAAGACGAACACCCTGACATGAATTTTTAGAAGATTCCACAATCAGCTTACAGTATTTATTAGTAAAGTTTTTTTAAATTACTTAATTTATTCCATGTTCTAAAAAAGATTTAGGTCTTACAAATATCACATGTACTAAAAAAGGATTTAAAGGTCTATCCAAACATTGGTCAGAGTGCTGTTGGTAAGCGTTTCGTCAGGGCTGGGAAAATATATTGCTTGCATACGTCTTTCTTTTTGTATGAACTTGTTCATTGTGTTCGTGTCAGGTTCGGAGCTTAGAAGGCCTGGGCCGGGACTTGTAGAAATAAGCCATTAAAATTTGTGGAAATCAATAGTGTGTAAGTGAAGGTCCACTTTTTAAAATATTTCACTCCAAAATTGTCATTCACGCTTTAGATTGTGATTTGAATCTGTCCAAAAATAACTTCAAAGATATGTATTTAAAATACACTTGTAAATTCATGCTTAGTAGAATCAAAGCAATTTCATTCAAACGTGAATTTCTTTTTAAATTGTTAAAAGGTCACCTGATTTTTTGCATGACAGCCCTATTTTCGTAGATGACATTTGAAACGGACAGGTATTACTTGGTTCTGCCAATAGACATACCCCCAAACCCAGACACGATCTGTGGGTCACTTTTTAAATTTCAATATCCGAACCTAAATCCGTCTGTTGGAATTTTAAGAGAAATTAAAAATCTGTAGCACAATACTAAAAAATAAAACGGTAGCATCAGTACCAGCATGGTTAGTCAGTATCTGTAGCGTATGATTCTTTCACAGTGTTGCTTTAAACTATTTTTCATCTACTTTGTAATTTACCTCGAACAGACTTTACATCTAGTAGGTAGGTAGTGCCGCCATTTTTAATTATAGTTCGTAAAATATAGCTTGATCTCTGTGACAGATGTCAAATACAAACAAATAATGTCAAAATGAGCTAAAAATGTGCGTATTTGACTGTTGACATCTGTCACAGAAATCAAGCACTATTTTACGAACTATAGTTTCTTTACTGGCGCGGGATATACTACTACACCCTTACCATAAAAAAGATAGACACGCGTTAAACGCGAATGCTACCAAAAATAATACACACTGTTTTAGACAAGTTAGTGCTAAAACAAGTGCGTATTATTTTTGGTAGCATTCGCGTTTAACGCGTGTCTTTTTTTGTAAGTGTTTTTTAGTGAATTTTAAACATGCCGAAGCCATGTTATGCTTATCTTATTGTCATTAAATATTTATGAGATTTAATAACAATAAGTTTGTAACATTCTGTATATTTATCAATAGTACAAGACAAAGTCATTTTTCGCGGCACCCATATCCTTCAAACCGGAATACAGCAATAGTGCTTATCAACAAAAATACCTATATACATACTTCCCCGGGCCAGCTTTTTACTAAAGAACTCTACTACCACTATCGGGATCTATAAATATCTGCTAAAGAACCAACGACTCGCACATAATTTGGTAGAATCTGGAAAAAAGAGCAGATTATTATTTTTAGTTGCTCTTTCGAATTTTAAATGCCAGCAAACGGTTGACCTATTAGTTTACACACCGATACCCTCCCGTGCCTCAGAGAGCACGTTAAGCCGCGTCGGCGTCGCCGGTCCCGGTTGTCAAGCGAACACATCTCATATATTCGGCACGAGTAGTTGAATTCGTGAAAAAATCCGACTACCCACCTGGCCCAGAATTTGCCGTATAGGTAACTCTCAATTGCGGTTGTTAAATAATAAATTGTAGTGTAGGGGAGTTTATGAAAAACGCAACACACCACTTGAACAGTTTGTTTTTAATGTTATTAACTTATTACTTAGTTACACAGTACACGAAATCACACAATTCACAATTATTGAGTACAATTCAAAGAAAACAGGAGTACATGGGACGTGCGTCCAACTAGTTACGAGTCGCACGGGAGAGAGAGGGGCGCGTCGGTTAGCCGCGGACGGCTCGAGCGCGCGGGGAGGCACGCCGACGGTTAGCGTCGGCGGCATGCGCTGTGATTGGCCAAGGCGGTGGCGCGACGCGCAATTCTCGCGAAGCGGGAATTTTAAATTAAAGGATGCGCGCTACAAAATGATATTTATTTTGCAAATAGTTTATAAATAACACTTTTACACGTCATATTTTATAAACTAGATGAGGTCCGTGATCCTTATTTGACTATCTTAGAGAGAAACAGCGGAACAAAAATGTCAATGTCTCTTTAGGTCCAGATAATTCATAATTAAATTAAATGATGTAAGAACCATGCAGGAAGGAGCCATACAGATTTGTGTAGGTATCTGTCTTGACTGTGCACGCATGTGCCCGGGTATCGTGATAGCTCAACCCTGACTTCTAAGCATTAAAGGACACGGCGGACGCCCATAGGACGCTGGGCTTCAGATTGTGTATGTCGGTACAGATATGAAATTAGTTTGGTGTGATCGAGTATTTCAAGAGTATTTAAATTCATTTTTTATTTGTTTTTGTACGTAATTGGATTAAAGAGAAATCTTCGTATTTGTGACAGTGAGGTTAAGTATGGTGTGAATGATTGAATGAAGTACAGCCCAACTAATGAAGTACAGCCCGACTAATGAGTTCTCAATTCAAAGGTTTTAGTTGCTGTCGACATGATATTCTGTGGAGGCACGCGCCAGCCAGCATGCACCCGTTTTTGTTTTATTGGTTTTTTCAAAATGTCAACGGCATAATCATTTTATTTCTTATTTATTTCGATTTTTGGTTCCAATTCTTAATCTCTAAGATAAATTAGGCAAAGAACAATTAAAATATATTTTTATTTTTGGTTAAGCTTTTATTACTGTACCATATCAAGCCCAAAACTACAAACGTCCTTTTAGCTTTTACTTTCGGTAGTTTTATTAAGCTTTGTTCATAGGAATACTAAAAGTATTACTTTTAAATTGTGCACGATACTTTAAATTTTTCCAAGTTTATTAGAATAGGAAGTTTCTAAACTTCTGAACGGTACGGAACTTGTTCCGTGTTGTGCGACAGTAAAATGACAGTCGCTTCATATAAAATACTGATGTTTGACTTTATCTGGTAGGTAAGCTTGAATCTGAGACCTAAAAAAAGGTAGAAGAACCGAAGAACCATTGACATTTAAAGGGTATATGATTTCCAGGCGTTTACACATTACAGCGGCGCCGCCGCCGCTGCGTCGCCGTCGTTGTAGTCATCCTTGCACTTTGTATACGTGCACACACGAGCCGCGGCGGCGAGTCATGGTAACTCACGCAGAAGAGTTACAAGATCTAAGAACGTTTGACCTACATGCTTAATGCTTATAAACGTAAACGGTACACGGGTACTGTGTTTATTTACGGAGACTTAGCTTCAACATCTTATTCATAAAGCATAGCCTCGGGCCACATCTGTTGGCGTTATTTGAGCTTTATTATGTTCACAAATAATGGAAAGATTTTTTAGGGTCCTGTGACCTAATTCTCGCAAATAAACCCATTATTTCCGCAAGAATGAATGGACATAGCCATAACTATTGTGCTACTGCCAGATATAGCAATTGCAGTACACTTTATCAGTAGGTAAACAAGAGAATGCTTAAAGCTCCGTTTCCACTGGGTTCGCGAAAGACTAACGCTACACAATCGCTCCTAGTCGATAATTTCTCGCGCTCCAAGAGTGTAGCAGTCCGCGCTCCAGCGAGACCAATCCGATTACTGTCGGTTTTCGCGAACACAAAGGGAAGCGTAGTATGTTGTGTAGTGTGAGAAGCCGCGTTCGCAAACCACGTCTCCATTTGAGCGAATGCAGGGTCACGGAGCGCTACTGATTCGTATAGTGGATACGCATCTTAAGACTAGATGGATGACGACTAGGCTACCTCTTTGTCAAATTTCATATTCATATTCTTTATTGTACACACAAATATTAAATACAATTTTTTATGGACATTTTATGTACAAAGGCAAGCTTAACTCAAGATTGAGTTTCATCAAAATGCGTCCAGTCTTTTTAGAGTGAAGGAGTAATAAACACACACACAAACTTCATAATTATAATATTAATGTGATTTATGTGTGTTGTAATACCTGTAATTAATAATATCGTCTTTATTCCTACGAGTTTGCGTCTCTATTGATTTTAAGTATAATTTTCTGCCGAATAATTTGATTTTATATCTTACTAGCAAACCCGGCAAACTCCGTTTTGCCACCGTAGTACATGCTATGTATCAGAGATGGCGCTGTATGTGAAAAAAGATTTTCCCGCTTTTCTTTTTAAATTTTCCTGAATTTTCTTTGCTATAAACCTCACGGAGCCCGAGACCTTTCTAACGAATGCAAAACCGTGGAAATCGGTTCGTCCGTTCTGGACTTATATCGTCAGGAAGGAAAACCCGACTTATTTTTATATAGTAGATTTTGGATTAATCTATAATAACATCTGTACCATATTTCAAGCGAATAAATGAAAATGAATATGTGCTTGAAAAATAATCTTATTTTTTCATAATATAAACCAAAACTCCCATATAATGCGAGTCAACATTTTTTATCGCCGCAAAACTCGTTTACTTCATTAAGCTCTACGTTATTTATAATTTGCAGCTAAGCGTAGCCTTGTTTCGGACAGATAAACAATTAAATGACAAAAGGTCTCTAATTGTCCAATTTAGATACGGAACCACGGCTGGCTTTTGTGCTCGCCTTCAAAAGGGTGATTGTTGTGGCTTGAGATACATTTTAAAGCTTTGGGCGCCGTTGAAATTCGTGGAGATGACTTTTGAAATTCAAGCACTACTTCTGCATCTTAATTTTATCAACTTGCCTTTCTTTTCAAAAGTTGTTATTAAAATTTATTTTATAATGACTTGCAGCTTCCTTAGGTTAAATAAATGAGCCTATAAACCTGCGACTGATAAAATATAAGTAATCTTCAATAGAACTTGCGAAATTATCTAAGTAAACAATTTTTTTTCTACAAACTAATCAAATTTTGACAATTCGTCATAGGTACTGATATTGTTTACATAGTTCGAAAATTCTATTGAAATGAAGTTTACCTACATCTGGGCATGGGCAGTCAGCCTAAATACTATTCTATTACCACGAGGTGAGCTATTGAAGCACATCACGAGAGAAAAAAAAGACTGAGTGGCTCACGGCTAAGTTACTAAGCTATGAGCCACCCGAACTAAGTCAAGAACGGTCACTAATATTCATAGATCGTGGATTGGTAACCATTATTTTCAAATCTCTACATCTACAATAATAATACACTTCTTTTTTTGGAGTGCTCGATCGAAAATAGTCATACGAATAGCCATGACAATCGAAAATAATGCGCACGGGTGACTTTTGCCACGTGACAATTTTATCGCTGTTGTCAGATGTATGGAGCGTCACCCTGTGGTTATGTCGTAACGCGTGGACATACATACACATACCTATGGATTCATAAAGGAAGACTTTTTAATCAAAGACAGTATTTTTAAAATCACGAAAAAGAATCGCTTGTTCCATACTTTATCGAGTGATATGAGTATTTTTGTCGGAAACGTTGTTTTTTTTTGTGATTTCAAGGTTGGTCCCGCAGTTAATCGAACTAGTATCGTATACTGGATAGCTTCCTTCGATATGTCCCGCGTCCCTCGTTTAACTTTACACCCTGTATAATGTATATGCGTCTTTTCTTTTCTGCGAGTCTCCATGATTTTGTGGTGAAAATGTTACGGTGTCACCCGTGCGTGCTACAACGACAACCCGGCGCTATCGACGTGTCAAATTTATTTATTTATTTATTTTATTGATTTACACGGCATATACACACCAATTACATAAATCAAAGTATAAAATTATAATAATTACAAACATAGACTGATAATAGAAATTATTCAAATCTTATTATTTTCCAAAAAAAGTAGGCATATAACCATTAAATTGGCGAATAGATCGCAAATGTATGGAAAAAACAATCGGCGGTGCGCAGTACGACATCCGCATGGCTGCTGCACGACCACCGCACGACAGCAGTCCGATACCAATCGTCTAAATTGAAAGAGCCCTTAGATGGCAGAAACGTTGTGTAAAATGCGTCTCTGCTTATACTGGATGCTTACATTACTATTGTTTGGAAAAGACCGCAAAAGTTTACTAGCTTGTAAATGTAGCCTTTGCAATTCTGAAAGACCAAAGTGTTATCAATAAATCTGTGAATTTTTGTGGATATTCCACTTTGGGATAAAAAAATAACATTTATAACATAATAATGGATTGACACTTCACAATAAGTACTGTTCTAAAAAGCTCTGCTTGCTAGTTCAACGACTTACTTATCCTCTTAATACATATAAACAGGCGGTAAAAAAACACTCAAGTACCCAATTACCACTAAACCCTATCACAGGGTATTATAAGCCACGTTAATAACTTAACATTCTGCCCACCGAAAATCGGAACGACTTTGAAGATGCACATAAGTACCTGACCTTTGTTAGCTACCGAAACCGTCCGGTTAGGGTTAGTTCACACCGAGACGCCATGCGACGCTGCTTGGAGCAACGCGTTTTTTTTTTTTTTTTTTGAATGGCCTCTCGCAGTTGGCTTCTAACAGCCGCCACTGCTTAACCGGTCATCTGGTGAGGACTTACAAATGCCTCCAGCCAGGCTTAAAACTAAATAAAACTACAAACTAAGCGACCACACGCTAAGGGCACCCCCTACTGGGGTACGGGCCTCGGCTTAGGGCGTCGCTGGGGGGAAGGCAACTAGAGGGAGGGACTACTAGCTGGATCGGTTCATTATTTTGGGCCGAATTTAAATCTACTGGCTCAGCGCGGGCTGGCTCGAGCAAGGGTCGGTTAGGGGACTGAGTCATGAGGCGGCGGACTCGGGTCAGGATGGGGACGTCGCGACGGGCCTTGTCGGCGAGGTCGGAATGGATTGGAGCAACGCGTGTTCTCTCAAGTATGAGGTATCTGCACACCGCGTTGAGTCTTGATACTTGCGGGATCAACGTGACGTCGTGCAGCGTAACGAGGCGTATTTCGAGTATCCAGTGCTGATTCCGAGTTGTAAATCGTTAATCGAGGAAACTTTCCCGAAGAAAATGGAACAACCAATCACGTGCGTTAGCGTCTTCACTACCGAGCGCGAACCGGTGTCTGATTGGTCGTTGGCTAATGTTCTCACGATCGAGCATATTAGAAAAACTTGCACTAGGCACTCAGGTCGCTTTCGCACTCTCACAAATTTTTTTATCTTTTCGTCTAATAAACATGTTCTATATTGTATCGCTATCTTAATAATTGCACGCAGCGTCGCGTCACGTCGCGTCTCGGTGTGAAGTGACCCGTAGCTTCATATGACGGTGCAAATATCCATTTATTTCAATAGGGTTAAGGCGAATACGTAATCCTTTCCGCTAGGCCGAATGAATACGGGAAGCGTTGGGACCGCCATAACGTGCCCTCCATATTTCGTGCCTTCGCAATTCATGCCCCAGACAGGGACTGCATGATTATACAGGTTTGCTTGTTACTCAATTCTGTTGAGAAAGTGTGGTGTTGGAGGGCAGTATATTAATACCAGCATTATTTTGCTGTGAAAAGATGGTGCTAATCGCTTTGTGTAGCTCCATCTTTTATTTATTCATTAAAATATTGTAATATGTTTATAGACTAAATTAGACTATTCTAATGAGTACATGACCCTGATAGGGTGTTGCAAGAGAAAAAAGATGGCAATACCTTATATTTTCAGCGTTATGGGGATTTCATAGTCGCGCTGACATGACCGTCAGTCAGCGCGGACGGCCAGCGCGGCTCGTAAGCCATAAAATCGTACGCGTTTCGTACGTGTCTCACTATGAAACGGTACAAGAAACGTCTATCCGGCGTAACCGTGACTGTGAAATTACCCTCATATACAATAGTATAATTTACTCATTTATAATTGAAATAGAATTGGCCTTCTGAGACATAACAGGTATGTTGCTGCCTTGGAGACAAAGTTGAAATGGCTCATGTGCCCGTAATTATACCGACACCCTTATCCTTCGAACCCATTGACCTATATGTCCCTAGACAAGCAGTTCCAAACAAAAATCATGCCCCACACGCGGGTACTTGTCTGTTGCTCACCGCATCAAACGTCAAAGTGAATGTGAGGCAAGTGTTGTGCCCGCACAACACTTGAGTGTGACATGTTTAATGTTCGGAACTGCTTGTCTAGACATATAGGTCAATGTTCGAACCGAAACACAACAATGCTGCTTAGCGGCAGATACGAGTATCTACCGCAGGGGTAGTAGGTTTCGGGCACGCCGCAATAGCGGCGGTAAGGCCCGTAATGAGGGAGTGGCTCGGGAGACGGCATGGCGCCCTTAGCTTCCGGCTTACACAGGTGCTTTCTGGACACGGGTGCTTCGGAAAGTACCTGTGCCGTATAGGCCGGGAGCCGACGCCCGGTTGCCACCATTGCGGTGACTGCCCCGACGACACGGCGCAGCACACACTGGAGGAGTGCCCAGCTTGGGCAGTGCAGCGCCGTGACCTCGTCGCGGCGGTCGGAGCTGCGGGTGGCCTCTCGCTGCCGGCCGTGGTTGAGGCCATGGTCGGCGGCGAGAGCGCTTGGAGCGCCGTCGCCTCCTTCTGCGAGGAGGTGATGGACGCCAAGGAGGCGGCGGAAAGGGAGAGGGAGGCGGTGTCCTCTCTCCCCATCCGCAGCAGACGCACCGGGCGCCGTAGGGCGGCCAACGATCTCCGGCCACCATAGGGTGCGGCCTGCGGGCGGCGGACTTGGGGCGTCCGTCGCCCGAACGGAAACAGGCCCGAGACGGTGGCGCGACGTGTTCCGCGCGCGCCTGTCCAGAGGAATTGCGGCCGTACATGACGGCCGCATAGGGTGACGGGGCCCGCCTTTCATTTGCCGGGCCAATACCTGCCGGGGGTGCGGACGAATGCGCAAGCGACTCCCGTGCCCCCGGCGTAAGGTAGTTGGAGGAACACCGGGGTGGTTTTAGTCAGTAAGAGTCTGACAGACCCCCCCGCCCTCCCTAGGGCGGGGGACATCCATGAGGATTTCCACATCGAAAAAAAAAAAAAAAAAAAAAAAAAAAAAAGGGGTAGTAGGTTTATACCTAATTCGCTTGTATTTTTTTAAGTTCTTTCAAAGTTCTTTGTAGTAATCAAGTGGTATTTTAATATTAATAAGTATTTAGCATTTTTTAGATGACGTAGACCGTGTCTAATAAAGACACGTCATCTAAAAATGCTCGCTTGACTGATTAAAATATTACGTAACTTTTTAAAGAAAGCTGTAGGTAGACTGTTTAGCTGCCTTAGGAAATTAGTATAATGTGATTCAGTTTTTATAATGCCTTATGTTTATTATACATAACCTTACGTCTTTTTTCCATTAAGTAGGCAGAAACTACAAAACGCCACGTTATTATAAGTTACTGTTAATCTTAATGACTCTATAGCTAAATATACAGGCTCAACTTAGTTAAAGCACAGACAAGACTTTTTCATAGACTTTCAAACATAGGTATTTATTCATATTCTACTTAAATTTAGTCTCATTGTACGAAATGTCAGAAGGTTGAGACGCGATTTCGCTCGGCTAGAGAAGTTGATGCGAATATTTACTCAATTGAAAGAGCAAGCCTCTTTCAATTGAGTAAATATTCGCATCAACTTCTCTAGCCGAGCGAAATCGCGTCTCAACCTTCTGACATTTCGTATCTGTGTAAAACAAACGCACAGAACAACAAATGTCCGCCACAATGTTCAGGTTAGAAGTCAGTGCTTTATTTATGATTTAAGCGATGTTAATATTTCGTATTGCCGTTAAGAACAGTCCGAAATGTACTTTAGACCGAACACTGAGTGATGGCTTGACATTTATTTCCTAAATACATCACTCCACCATTGTTGGCTTCCTTTATGAAGAAAGATAAAATATTTCCTCAAGCGAGGAGGGCATTGTCGGGGAAATGTCGCGGGGTGGAGGAGGCGGGAGGTTTGCCATACTGAGTGGGACAAGGTATGGGCGGAAGCGATTTTGCAAAGAGACTGACGTGAGGATGTGGAAGATAAGACGCCTTCTATAAACAAACCGACGCATTTATTAGTTCTTAGAAATAAAAGTGTATTATTTGCGTTTACATTTTATTAAAATATGCATGTAACCAGTTCTTCTTATAAAAAAAAAACCAATGAATTGGAAACCTCCTCTTTCTTTTTAAGTCGGTTGAAAACGGCAAAAAGTACGATGACGTAATTTTTTTTTCATCAAATATCTTGTTAAAATAAAAAAATAAAATACTCTGTTTAGAGTCGAACTAAGGGCCTGTGCACACCACGTTTTTTAAGCGCGCCGTCAACGCGCGTTTCTAAAACGCGCGTCGACGGCGCGCTTTTATCCTATAGAGGTCTTATCTACAGGCTGCGTCTTATCTGCGTCTTATTGTCTTATGCTTATATTATCGACACTATACGTCAAAATAACTCGCGATCGACCCACTGAACACCATCTATTACACGATCGCTTATAACTTGTACGGAATCAAAGTTCCCACTGAAAACCTCCAACAAAGGCAGTCACCGACGTCAGTGAATTGACGAATATTTATGTTGTAAATTTTACTATATTCCTATACTGTGTATCGACAACCGTTACACATCGCGGCGTCTTTTCATGAGCACCGCTAATGTTAGCTTTTGTTACATTGTTGCATGGGATATAAATAGGTTTTATGATTGAACAACGCTGCGTTTTTGTTTGTTTATTATGGGGTTAATAAATTTATTTTTATACGAGTGACCTGGTTAGCGTTGAAAGGGTTATTGCGATAAAGGGTGTTTAGATTTTTGCCGGCGTTCGTAGTTGCAAGAGTGGCTTATTTTTCTTATAACGTTTGAGTTTTCTGTACCTAAATATTTTAAAATTTACAAGTTAAAAAGTTAAACGTTACAAGGGAAAAATACCTTATAATAAGTAACAGGAAAACCATTACTAAAAATAATTTAAGTTATACGAAATCTTGTAAAAAGGGCAAACTTGCTGCGTAAGTTTCTGAATAAAAATTAGATTTCATTTAAGTCAAAAGAGATTAGTTTTTCATCCATAAACGCAGAAGGCTCACTCAAGGTCTCTTGATAAAGTCTGAATACGTAAGCTGAGACAGGTCTTTTGAACTACCTAACCTATTTAAGTCTTTTGTAAAATTATTGTACCAACTCACAATGGGCGACTTGAAAGAAGACTTTATTTTTTGTGAACTGACATTAGAGAAAAGACAAATGACATTCGCGAAGTAAAGGTTCCCCCACACAAGTGCGATAATATCGCATGCGTTCTTTTCCTGTCTACACAAATGCGTTTTTATCGTCCGATATCTCCAACGTTTGTCCACAATTTTGCGCATGTACAGTCGTTGAAATAAGGTTTAAAATACACGAAAACAGATACTGCGACGGCGTCGTACCAACTTCAGCCCATTGGCTTGCTGAGGTCGTGAATTATGAAGCGTTAAATCCATAATTGTTACGTTCCAAACAAGCGATAGTGTTGTTTTGTATAGATCCATATAACCCTATAATGTCATATCAAAGGAAAATATGCCATAACCACTACTTTTGGCAGACTGAAAAATATCGGGACAAACAGACTGAAACAAAATTATTTGAATAACTAAGAAAATTAAACTATTTATATTTCAATGACACATGGGCTGTTTCAGAATGAACACAGTACACGACAACTGTCAGTCTGATAAGAATTTTATTCCATTGAGATAAAGTTTAATTTCTTTTGTTTAGGTATACAGGGTATTTGGTACGGCGATGGTAATCCATCCAGGTGGTATCAGGAAAATCCGGACGATTCTCGATATATTGGCACGTTTACCTATTTATACCTTATCACTTCGTTAGTTCGTTCCTGTTTATGCACCAAGAAACATCTACATTAAGAGGAGTAGGAAAACACAAGTATTTAAAATATCAAGCTGTATTGATTATTATTTTTTGGTAACAGAGATTGCAAAATAAATAAGTAATGAAATTCTAGATTGGTGTAAACTGTAATGGAAACCCACACAACCATAAAAAATAAATTGAATGTAAACTTACCGTTACCAAAATAATTACATCGTTTTCGCACAGCAATAACACAAAACGAGTTCGGTGGTTTGCAAATAATCAAGTTTTTATTTAACAGTAATTAGTATAATGGTCACTATCACGCAATTTTGGGTACAATCTGAATTTTAACATGCGACATTAACATTTTTAGTAGCATGCAATGTCACACCAAGTATCACACAGTAGATCAATAATTGTGAACCTTTATTACACAGGTCCTGTTACGTACGCTCATGAAAAGCATGAAAGCATGATAATTGCGAGCAATTGCTATCTATGATAGTGATACTACTATGATACTATACTATCTATGATACTTTCGTGGCAAATACAATTTATTTCTTTCTTCTTTTCTTTCATAATGCCACTAATGAGCACGAGTACTAACACCACTACCACTACCACTACCGTTAAAGATTCGCCCAATCTGTAGAGCCGATCCGTGTGAGTCCCGAAAGATTAGCACGTTAATATTAGCTTACCTATTCTAGTGATAATCTGTTGAGACTCACCCGAATGGACTCTAAAGATCGAGTGTCAAGTTGGGTCGTTCGTACGCAGCTTAAGGTTACAATATGAAGGTTCTTACAGTAAAAAAGAATAAAGTAATCACATGAATATCTACTTTAATACTTAAATAAGCTTTCAAAACTACACCAGCCAGTATTAGGTATCTAGCCTCCATCTCCTGTTAATGTGGGGCATCAATTGCGAAGTTTACAGAATTGTAATTCTGTAAACTTCGCAATTGATGCCCCACTTCGAAGAATCGCGGATTGCAAACTTTTACGAGTTTAGGCTTTATTTTAGAAAGTAACTACGCTTTCCAGTGAAGTTTCAAGTTTATTTTGAATTTCGTTGTCTGTTTTAAGTTGGGGATTGATGTTGTTTTTGGTTTTAGGATGCATTCATCAGTTGCAAAGGATGAGGGGTAACTCACAAACATCGCACTCTCTCTTTATAATATTAGAATGGAAGCATAGACATCTGACCTATCACCATACAGCTGAAGTGGTTTTACAAAGAATGTGTCTATTAAAACATCATTATTCACCTGGTATTTGACATGGCAATGAATGAGCAAGTTACAAGAATAAATTTTATGTTAAATGCCAAAAACCTCTTTATTACCTCAAGATAAGGTTCATTTAACCTATTAGGTAAATGATTTCATTCAAATTATGTTCACATCGAGAGAGAGGTGTTTATTACACCCAAATTTTGCCAGTTATATACGTTACACACAAAACTGCGAATAGCTGCCGCACGAAATTGCATCGCGGCCTTCCACGATTCGGGTAACCATTCCTTCGACGGTCGTCAACGGTATTGAATGTATTTTTATAACTAGGTGACATGGATAGTAAAAAGAGTGGTATCTTAACTCCGGGCTGCTACTGAAAATCATCTTAACTCTGGGCTGCTACTGAAAATATCCAATGATACTTTGCCTGACCCGGGGATCGAATCCAGCACGTCGCGCTTAATTATGCTCCATTTTTAAAACTAACTTATAGATAGTGCTTATCCAGAATCAGTGAATCTAGTACTATTATCGTAAAACCTATATTTCTAAGAAGCTCTTAGGTAAACTTACCTAATACCTTTCTAGATTTTTCGAAGTAGGTAAATAAGTGTATTAAAAAAGGTTCCACAAAAAAATATTTAACATTTAAAATTATTCTTTACGAAAGCTCTCAAGCCCAACAGGGTGCAGGCGTGCCCATGAATAATTATTTGACCCTCTCCAATTAAAAAGTGCCGAGTGGGCACAGGTATTTAGCACTTCACAAACCTTGTTATTTGTGAATCATTTAACAAAAATACGCGAAAAAGGACTTTTTATATGTATGCCAGACGACAGTTTAAATTAATAATAAGTTGATTATTCCATTAGTTTAAAACAGTACCACGTACTTTTGACCGCTCTAATAATTGTCATACTTAAAAGTCAGAATACGGTACCGGACTATTTTTTTTTTATTGTGAATCTGTAAACTATTTGAAAAAAGATAATTAACACCAAAAAAACCGATGAAACATCTACAAAATTGGCGAAGTTATAAGCGTTTTAAAATAATTTACTAGACACGGACGGCATGCATGATAAGTGACGTAACACCACCTATGTCCGCTTCCCGCGACAAAGACGGAGCAATACTCCCTCCAAAAACTTTAAAAGCGTCTATGTTTTCCATTTTGTGATATTTTTTTTTTTTACTTTTTTGTTATTCCTGTTCCTTCTTTGGAATAAAATATTTTATTTGTACTTTTTTAATAGTAGTCCACTACCGTATTAAGTATGATTGAATCATAATTATCGATATTGGGTACAGAGAAACAACAAAGGTACCGATTTTGTTGTTTACGAACTAAATTATTATTTATTATTGTAAATATAATGTCAATTTAATCGCAATCGCAAAAGGTCACAACTATTTTCCCGTAAATGACAAGGGCGTAGACTAATTTGACAGTTCTAAATATTTTCTGTCCTTTTTTAATGATATTTGTAAGAAAGAGATATAGTGTGATTAAAATTAGAGTTTAGTGCGATGTTCAACAGAATCAGCACCAATGTATCTGTGTATATTTTACTCGCTACGCTTTCGTAGCCGTCCGTAGTGACGGCGCGCGGCGTAGCATAGCTACGTTCTACGAGCATCGCCTCTGATGGCGAATAATTCAATTTATCGGCGTGAAAGTGACCTTTCGAAATGCGTAGAAACTTTTACAAAGGATTGCTAAAAAGATTTATAAAATGGATGAAAAATATATATTAGCATAATCCTCATTACTATGTTAAGTCTACCTTTTCATCATGTATATTTCAAGATCGCTGTAATTTTATTCATACTTTTTATACTTACATTCATAGTTTGTTGTCACTCTGACTGAATTATCATCACCGGTTCAGTTTCTGATTGGATAGATACCATAATAAACCTTTATCATTGCACATTATGTCTAAAGCTAAGCTTTAGCCATAATGTGCAATGTTTCAACATATATCTGGACTTTGCTATCCATTGTCAGTTTTTATGAACCTTGAACAGTGGTAACGGCCTCGACTTACAAATTATAGGTCGTGGATTCGAACCCGGGCTGTCGAACACTTTGTACAATTTGTATCATCACCACTCCTCTAAAAACGGTAAAGGAAAACATCGTAAGGAAACCAACATGCTCTGGAACCAAAAAAAAATCTAAGATGTAACGTCCACCAACCCGCACTGGGCCCGCGTGGTGAACTATGGCCCACTCCCTCTCATAGGAGATTGATTATCCCTCTCATAGGAGGCTAATGTCCAAGCAGTAGTAAAATTATAAGCTGATTAGAGCTCCTAGACTTTCCCAGACTAGATTGGAGTCGGCCTCTAGTCTAATTAGTTGCGGCTGAATGTCCACACACAACCCAAATATTGGGTAATACTGGTATTCGAATGTTAGACCAGTTGTCAGAGTTTCGGACTCCTGACTACCCGTATCGACTGTCAAAGATATTCTTGTGACAACCGGGACCGACTGCTTAACGTGCTGTCCGAGGCACGGAGGGGTCTCGATGTGTTAAGAATGGTCACCCATCCAAAGACGGATCGCGGCAAGCGCAGCTTATTCTCGCAGATTGATCGTTCAGCGCGGCTATCATTTAGCCACGAGCCCCTCAAAATTATAGGCTGATTATGCATAAACTATTATAAACGCATTGATGTGCGCTAAAATCTGAATCTAGCAAAGTGCTGATTTTAGACGAAATCTTTGACATAATTTGTCGGACATTGAACCTAATTCAAATACAGCTAGGTCCGTCAAATAAGGCCTCATCCAAGTCAAAGTGCGCTGTGGTCAATACGAGGCGAAGTCTGTTAACTGTCGGCTTACATTACTGATTCACGAAATTCTAACGCCGTTCCCAGTATCCTATTGTTTTAGTTTACATAGAAACTGTTAGTGCTAAGATTTGGTTTCTTTTCTCTGCAACTTAAAGATCTTTTTATATCTATAGGTATGTCAATAAAATTCTTAAAAGATGCTTTTGTTGACGATTATTTAAGCTGAAGTGCATTTTCTCGTTTTAGTAATAAAATAAAGAATCAAAAGGAATTAATAAACAACATCCTATGGTCCTTTGTACGAGTATTGTTGATACAGTCGCGTGAACAACAAAACTAGCGCACCAACTTTTCAAACAAAACACGTTCAATTTAACAAGGTCAAGTTCACTGACAAGATAACAGTCCGATTAATTGAAAAGGGCTGTCTAATATGACTTTTCATGTATAAAAGCTAAAACGCTAAATTACCTACTTTACCCGTAAGTTAATACTAAAAACTAATACTGATTAAATATAAATAAAAAATATTTAAGATGTAAATCAAAAAGCAGTCTTTGAATTGAAATCGGAAAACGTAATCAAGTTTAAGTTTTCAACGTATTTTCTATTACTTAGTAGACTTTTGATGTTTTCATAAACAAAATTATAAGACGTCAAGGCACGTTTTCCTCAAGAACGTAAATAAGGAAAAACAGAGATTATTTATAAGCTGTTTTTCTCACGAAGAGTTAATTCCAGGAGACGGCTACAGCTAACTGTCCATTTTTAATATTCTTTTTTATGTTACTTACCTATCAAATGGGCCATCTCTTTAGAGGCAAATAGCTATAATTAAGAAAGTTAGTTTACTTGAGGTGGATTAAGAATTCAATGTATAAAGAACAATAAAGATATATAGTTAATACTTATTGACGTAAGTGGCGTGGCCCCATCCGGCGGCTGCCAATAATGTAAAATCCCTTGAGTGGCCACTGCCAGCCGCCGGATACGCCAAGTTGAGCCCCGATACAGCGCACCGCGCGGTACAAAGTCGGGTATTACTTTGTCTATGCATGTGTGATCTCTTTCCTTTATACCTTAAAATGTTCGTGAAAGACCAGGCTACCAATAATTCCATACATCCACTAATGCTTCAGATCACATTATATTCTTGTACTTGAACAAAAAATCGGACTTGACATTTCGAACAAGAATCAAGTTGTCACACGTCAACGGAATTTCCGCCGGTCGGTGCTAGTTTTGGTTAGGGCTCCATATATTAATATTTATTGTGATATCGTGAGCTTATTATATTCCCCGGCGATTGATATGACTTTCATCAGTAAATTCGAAGGTTTCCGTGTATATTTAGAGCTCTCAAGTGGACGTGGTGAAAACGAACAAAACGCGTGAAAAATGTGTTCTCTTATTTTTATCTTTTTTATTATTTATCCAAATTACATGAAACTTACACAGCGTATAGAAAATATTATATAGATTGTAAATATACGGTTTTACATAGGTCGTTTATCGAAATAGCGAGTTATAGTGTTTATAACGGAAGTGCAAAAATAGTGCGAAATATGTGCGAAAATGCTTGAAAATGGGTGCGAATTTGGCCACTCAAGGGTTTTCATGGTGCGAATTTTGGCCACGTGAGGGGATTTTATCTTGCTTGATTTAGCATAATCACCTAAAAATACAATTCTGACAGCAACCGATTGCAGCTGCAACTATAGAGCGTTTCATATAAGAATTGCTTTGGATGAATGTTGGCTGCCCTGAATGTCAATATTTCACGTTTTTAATGGTATTGGAAGTTTTCTTTTAGTATTAAATCTCGTTCACCACTTTTAAGTGTCCTAGGTATTACTTTAACACATAAATCTACAAAAAACATACGTTACGGACCTTTACAGGAGTGACAGTCAGGGCAGCCAACATAGCTTCGAAGGGACATATTACATGAAACGCTCTTTACCCGTAACGACTGTCATAGACATTCGTATGACAACCAAGACAAACTGTTTAAAGTGTTATAATAAAACAAGGTTTAAACGGATTAAATCGCGTATATTACAGATTTTTACAGTTTTCCTGACGTTTCGAACGCTGCAAAGTTTATAAAGATTATAATGTGTAATAATCGCGAAAACCTAAGACATTATTATCTGTTTAAAGTGCTCACCAAGGCACGACGGGGTATCGATATGTAAAGAATAGTGACCCATCCATGAACTGACCGCGGCAAGCGCAGCTTAATCTTGAAGATCGTTTGACGAGCACGGCTGTTAATGAACCACGAGCCGTATCAACACTTCATTAGAAGACCAAATCGCGACAAGCACAGCTTAACTTCACAAATTGATTAATCCGCTTAGTAGCAATTTTTTTTATAGAACAATGGTGACAAATAAGTCCGCAGTCGTAAGCCGTCACCATAGCCTATGAAAAGCTAGCAACATCGAGTATCAAATGCGCGTATTCGCTATGCCGATAGTTTAGAGGACAAGCGGGTCCTCCGATGTCAATACAGCGCATCCTCAGGAGCTCTGGCACAGGGGCGTAGCCACGGTGGGGCATGGTGGCTCTGACCTGTAAGGTACCTAACCAACCTAAAAAAATTTATTATCTAGGTACTAACTACAATACATAATATCCGTAAGAAAGTTCACTCTCGACAGTAGACACAAAAAAAATAACGGGGAAAAGACCGCGGGTATAGTTAGCTAGTTACATATTATTTTAGACTGCTGCCCCACCCTGAGCCCATGGCTGGCTACGCCCATGCTGGCAACCTTACTCCTCACAAACTACTAACGAATTCTTTTAATCAACTACTTCAACATAAAAGAACGCATCCGCCGAAAACTATTGGACAGCCATTGAACCAACGAATATCTATTATCCGTTTTATCGTCCTCTCCATATAAATATCCGATGCGAAGCGAAGAACCAACATAAAGTTTATATGCAGTAAAAGCTAGACTATCGTTATTGCGTCACTATTTCGTCGCTTCGGGTTTATTGTAATATAAATATATATATATTTTTTTCATTTTTTTTTCTAAGTGGTAGGTAGTGTGGATAACGTTGTTGATGAGACTCGCCGCCAAGCAGATTTGCTGTTTTGCAAATTTCCCCTTTGAATAGCAGTGATAGCCTAGTGGTTTAACCATGAGCTTTCCACGGCGAATGGTTCGAGTTCGATCCCGAGGCACGCACCGCTGACTTTTCGAAGTCATGTGCGTATTAGAAATTAATTATCACTTGCTTTAACGGTGAAGGAAAACATCGTGAGGAAACCGGCATGTCCTAGAATATGACGATTCAAAAATTCGAAGACATGTGACGTCCACCAACCCGCACTGGGCCCGCGTGGTGGACTACGGCCCACTCCCTCTCACAGAGGAGGCCTGTGTCCTAGCAGTGGGAACATTATAGGCCGATTATGCTATGCTTATGCAAAATTTCCCCTTTATGGATAATGCCTTAGCATATGCGATGATCAAACAACACACGCTTTATTAACAACTACAATAAGATATTTATTTTAAAGAAAACTAATATCACTCCTATAATGAAGATTAATATAACGTCACCTCATCTGTTGAAATCTGTCAAGGCGTTCAGGCTACAGAGCGTGAAATAGACATACATACATACTCTCAAAAAGCATTACCCTCTTCCTGGGGCAGTTGGGTAATAAAATATCTTTATTTTATAATATAATATGGCCTCCCACAATTGTAAGAGTATACTAAACAGTATACCTAGTTGTTTTTATTACAATATAAGTATGAATATTTTGTTGGAGGTCTAGAATAATAATTTCAAATAGCATTCTACACAAGAAAAACTAAAAACCGGCCAAGTGCGAGTCGTACTCGCGCACCGAGGGTTCCGAATCATTTTTGGACGTATAAAGTGAAAAAATCCGGACCGCATAACTAAGTTTGTTTGTGAATTTTGATGATTTGGAAAAAACTGTACTAGTTAGGAACATCGTATTATTTTTGGTGCCATATTTGGGTCAATTCCTATAAACTCTAATTATTTCAGATTTTTCGCCCCGCAAATTTCGGAGATAAGGGGAGGGGAATGGTATTTTTTTGGACATTTTTCATCATATGTCGAAAACTGTGAGACATAAAATAAAATAAAAATATATTTTGAAATGTGCAGATCAAGCCCTTTCATATGATATGTCACTTGACCTAGTAACCCCACTTTGAAATTTCGGACCACCACTCCGGCCCCTTTTGCAATGAAAATAAAAATAGTTTTGGACTTTTTTCATTTGCAATAAAGTTGAACAAGCATTTTTTATAACTGTTCCATATTTCAAGTCAATAGCATAAGTAGTTGCTGAAATAAGCAGGTGTGACAGACAGACAGACAGACAGACAGACAGACAGACAGACAGACAGACAAACAGATAGACAGACAGACAGACAGACAGACAGACGAAGTCGCACCATAACGGTTCTTTTTTTACCATTTTGGTACGGAACCCTAATTACAGCAGCTACATTAAAACAGCTCAGAAAAAACCAGAACAAAACGGAGGCATTTCCGCATTTCTATCTTTAGCCTGCAGTAATTTTATCTATACTCGGAGTTAATTACTCCGCTGAGACTGAGACAACCACCTCACACAGACGCAGGCCAAGATAGCATTATAAAAACCTGCAAATAGCAGAAAGTAGAACACCACAATTTAATTATGTTCTGTTTAAAGTTATTTTTGCAGTAACTTATACTCTGCAATAATTCTTAAATTATAACCATAATAGTTATATTGGACCTAGTGATGTGTGGATCAAAATATCGATACCTACCTATTATAATTATGTCGACTCCAGACAGATATCAATATTATCTGATCCATATTTTGTGAATTACGGAAAAAATATTTAAAAACTTTCGAAAATAACTTACCGTATATTTATTTTAGAAAATTACATCTGCTAGTGCATCTGCCAATATTTAGCATCGACCAACCCTAAAAATAACAGTTAGCCTCTTGCCCTTAGAGAAATAATTTATCTAAGTTAGCCATGTAACCAAACCACATGTCAAAATCTGTGTCCGCTAAGGCATATTTTTATTTTATGTTAACAAAATCACTAAAATATGTTATGTTGTAATAATATGTTATGTTATAATATCGATATATCAATAAATTGCAACACTAATTGAAGTAATCTATTGCAGGATCTAAAGCGCCGGACAAAACGGATTGGCGGTCGGGGCAACACCGAAATAAACACGTGAGTAAAAACCACATCTAATAATAAATAGGCATCGTCACCCTTACCACAAAAAAGATAAACACGTGTTAAACGCGAATACTACCAAAAATAATACTCACTTGTTTTAGACAAGTTAGTGCTAAAACAAGTGCGTATTATTTTTGGTAGCATTCGTGTTGAACACGTGTTTATCTTTTTTGTGGTACGGCCCTATGTGTTTAGCAGATTGCTAGCTATCTTTTCAATAAAAAAATGATTCTATTTGGTTAATGATTGCGAACTTCTATGTGACTGATTCAATTGCAATGTGGCTAAGATAGAGGGCTTGCCAATTCTAACATTTATAATTACCTATGCATTTCATACTTCAAATTAGTTTTGGACTAAATATCCTATAACACCTGACTGTTACAAAATATTTGAAGAAAAAGTGAAATGACAGCAATATTAAGTGCACACGCGCGATTCACCAAGCTGAACTCACAGGGCGGGCGTAATTACGAATGCAATGTTTTTAAGTACCTAACCTATAATGACCATGCCGAAAATTACGCAACAGAAATTGCATACTGTAAATTCAACCGCCGAATTTCGATGTGGTAATTTCAGCAGGTGTCACCCTAAGAAGAAATCTGCCAAAAGAATAACTTATTCAAAATAAAATAGCTTAATGCGATTTTAATACTCAGAGATAAATCCAGTTCGGTATTTATACGAACCAGTAAAGGTTCATTGCTATTGGCCGAGCGCTGAGGCACGGCCATAAACCAACTCCTTAATTCCAGGAAGCAAATCGAACTGGCGACTCAGACTTCAAGAAAGTCGTAACATTTGAATTGTAGCCGAACATAAATAAGAATTTTACTACGATTTGAATTTATATTTTTCGAACTTCGAAGGAACGCGTTGTTGGCAGTTTTAAAATCGTCTAGCATTGTTAGAGCTTGCTGATAAACCTTCCTATTATGGAATTATCCTTCAAATGAATTATCATTACCACAATGGACGCTTGGTATATTAGCAGTATGTAGATTCTAGTCTACAAAACGCACGTGGCATTGGCTTTCACGAACATTGACGTAAGGTTTAAATTACAATGAAATTACAATTGAAGCGCTCTACATTCTGACTATACTGCTAATATAGTGGCAATTTAAGTGTCCTAATTATGGTAATAATCTTTTAAGACCACCCTTTCTTGTGATTCGTTGGAAGGTTCAGGGCCAGCAATGGACATGTTTTTGGCCTTGTGTCACCCTTAAACGCAAACACTACAGTCAAAATATGTTTAACTAGGTATCAGTTTTAGTTGAGTTATTTATAAAGTCAAATCAACATTTTGTAGGTACCTACTATATCTGACAGATTACTATTATTGTTTTTATGGTTCCGAACCAAAATGGTAAAAAAGGAACCCTTATGGTGCGACTTCATCTGTCTGTCTGTCACACTTGGTTATTTCAGCAACTACCAATGCTATCGACTTGAAATTTGAAACAGTTATAAAGAATGCTTGTCCAATTTTATTGCAAATGAAAAAAGTCAAAAAGTATTTTTATTTTCATTGCAAAAGGGGAGTGGGCGGAGTGGGGGTCCAAAATTTAAAAGTGGCGTTACAAGATCAAATGTCATATCATATGAAAGGGCTTGATCTGCACATTTCAAAATATATTTTTATTTAATTTTATGTTGCACAGTTTTCGACATATGATGAAAAATGTCTGAAAAAATACCATTCCCCTTCCCTTACCTATCTGCGAAGTTTGCGAAGCAAAACATCTGAAATAATTAGAGTTGATAGGAATTGACCCACATATTGCACCAAAAATAAAACGATGTTCCTAACTAGTACAGTTTTTTCAAAATCATTAAAACTCCTTTGCAAACAAACTTAGTTATGCGGTCTGGTTTTTTTCACTTTATACGTCCAAAAATGATACGGAACCCTCGGTGCGCGAGTACGACTCGCACTTAGCCGGTTTTTTTTTATTTTAACGTACGGATAATAATTAATGTCACTGCCAATGTTCTTACTTTATCGCTACGTTAAATATTATCTTTAATATTGTTAGATTAAAGTATAAACAATTCTGTACCTTTCACAAATCTTGAAAGCACATAAAATAAATTGAATCAACCAATTTTATAAATTGATCTCCATTCCATTACTGCTTACTTCTGAATCAATTCATAAATAAATAAAGCAGCAACAAATTAAAACTCCTCACAAAATCTATAACTTATACGAGTAAAAATAATATTAAAACCTCTTTTACCAGTAAAAGGTTGGGTAAATTTTACTATCGGCCCATACTTGACGTGTTTCGGCTTGAACCAAATTATCCACCAGTCGGGATAAGAGGCGATTTACATCGGTCCGGGGAGACCAATTTATTTTATTTATTTCTAACATAAAACAATTAATAAGATCAAATAGATACAAGAGAAAATAAAATGGTTACTCAAATTGGGATTGTAAATCAAGTAAACCAATTTATACAACAATTATTTCTAAAATTACGTTTAATATTACACACACGAGAAATCATTTTTTCTTATTGGCTTTCTTGCGGCAGTCTATCGTTAAATATTCTTTTAGTTTTTTTAAATATAACACTTTACCGTACTTTACCGGCTTGTAATTGTCTCACTCTCCAGGGAGTCTCATAAAGAGAGGGGCGACCATTCATCAATAAGCTAGGTCAGTGCATGTCGGCAATTTCCATGATAAGTCCAGGCTTTTTACCCGACTGCCCTAAAAGGAGGGCAGTGTTTTTCGACTGTATGTATGTTTATTTATTTGGCACGTTCTGTAGTCTAAACTGCTTAATGTACCTATTTCAACATAATTATGAAGTGTCGTTAGATTCGTCTTCATTGTGAGGGTGATATAGGGTATACCTACTAATCTAGTGATGTAAAGTTTAAGTATTACGTAGTTGGATGTTTTTATTTTTAATAATTGAGGAATAATTTTTTAAAATACCTTTTTACATGTTTGCTAAAAAAAAATCTATGAATGTCTTCATCACTGTCACATAAAAAACTAGCATTTAGTCTTAAATCCAATACAAAAAGTACATAATCATTTCCTACGAAAATGAGATTTTTGTCTGTACCTTACAGACAAAAATCTCATTTTCGTACAGAAGAACACATTTCCAGTATAATGTAACACACTAGTTTTTGCTCCATTACCTACTGGTAGTTTATCATGGAAATAAGCCCTTTGAAAAATAATTTCAATTGCAGTACGGCCATCACGGCTATATTGCATTATAGAGCTATTTAATAATATTCAGTCTACTTTTATGAAATTCTAACTGCAAACAAGAATGCGTGATGTGTGAATCGACCTTATGCGCCGTCGTTGGTGCCAGTTAAGGCGAAGTTACATACTTTACGGCGCATATTTTTATAAACGCACCTGACTTATTTTATTGGCAAAGTTGAAAGCTTATAAAACGTTCGAGGTATTAATTCTGAGCTGATACTTTACTGTGGGTAGTACATAAGTTTTATTTTATTACGATACTTGAGTTCGCGCTGTATAATTTCGTATAGCGTCATATTTTGGTGTAAAAAGGCAATAATCTCTTTGGGTCAATGAAACAAGAGTCAAAATATAGGAGCTTTTTGGGTCAGCCAATTTATTGTTTTTATTTTTGAATTACTCAGTATGATAATTTTCCAAACTTGAAGCTATTATATGCAATTTATATCTCTAATTTACATTGGTACATCTAATTAACATAGGTTACATCAATAATTACCTATATTTTATCTTGAAATCGGTTTTCAGTCAACGACAATGGCGATAAACAAAACATAATTAAACCAATCACCCTAATTATCTGTGTTCCAATAAACCTCCAAGTACCATCATAAATCTATAACAAACAAACAAACAAATACAATAAATCATTCCGAAAAACAACTTATTCAATTGAACCTTCTATTTTCAGTTCTAACTGTCCAATGTTTTGTTTCGTAGATTCCCCCAGGGTCAGCGCGGTGGGAAGTTAGTGAATTGAATTTTACGATATTGTGCCCAAATTCCCCTTAGTCCTCGTGTGGAATCATTTAAAATTAGTCCCTAAAGCAACGGGGTTTCAAAACTAAAGTTCTTCAGCTATTTTGTGTATATTTCGCCAAATTTGGTTGCAACTTTGTCTTCGTGCCTTTGTTTTGTGGTTGGTGGACTTTAGCACTGAAAACCATGATGAAATTTATCCACAAATAGATTTTTCGAATATTAATGAAGGTAAAATTAAAAGACATGAACTGCGATTCCAAAATTACATTAATAATAAGTAGACTCGATTAACCGAATCAAAAATTATAGAATTAAACACAGAACGGCATGGACTGATAAAAATAATATGTAAAGCTATATCCCGTTCATCCGAATGCTGAATTAAGAATGGAATTAATCAGTTACTGAGTCGAGCACATCCGCTGAATTCAACGATCAGACTCATTAATAATGGGAGAGTAATAACCTGGCTCTTAATTACACAAATGTATTTTGTGTATTTATACTGATCGTTTCGCGTGAAGATACATAGCTCACAGAGTCTAGAGAAATTCATTATTATGATAGATACCTACTAATGTGTTAGTAATTCATTACTCTAATGATCTAGATAGATCAGTGATGGTTTAGTGACAACGGTCACAACTTATACAAGTCGTAAGTCGTTGGATTCGAACCCAAACAGGTAAGCAATTAATTTACTTTGTGCAATTTATTTCATGACTGCTATTCTAAAAACTATGGCGGAAAACATCATCATGAAGCCGTCATATCTTAAAACTAAATGTTCGAAGGCATGTGAGGTCCACCAACCCGCACCCGCTTGCATGGTGAATAATGACCTGCTCTAGCCTCTCTCGTCCATCTATCTATACTATTATAAAATTGTAAAAAAAAACCGTGTTTGTACATAGGGTACTGGGAAAAAGTTTTTTATTTTTAGTTTGTTTGTCTCTTTATCTGTTTGTGCCTGCATCACGCAAAAAATACTGAACGGATTTTGATGTTGTTTTCAGTTTGGTAGCTTGGGGTCCACCTTAAAATTTAAGCATCATCATTCATCTAATTCCGATGGGAGGAACCAGAGATACAGCTTGACTTCTTCGTAGTACTAGCTACCCTGCACTAGAGAGAGAGGTCATTGAAATGGTCAATTTATTGTAATTCACGTGGACTAAGTCGCGGGCAAAAGTCTAGTGTGATAATAAATGTTTTATTTTATCTCCACATATTTATTATATTGTTAAGTTACTGTAATAATACAGTTGACATGAATTTTGGCAACTGTAAGAGGGGAGGTGTGTGATTTAAATTTTAATTTAATTACAGGAATTGAGCACAGTAATTTTATGAAGCCATCATCTTTATCATACAAAACCTAAATTAGCAAATCTTATACGCCACCTGCCAATATAATAAATCATTCTGGCTACTCAAAGGCTTAATGAACTTCGAACGTGTGCTCTAAGTATATTTGGACTCAATTTATTTTTACGATCTCCCGAAAAGCGCTTGTCCTTAACAGTATGAAAAATTCTGCCGCATGACACCGCCGGTCTTTATAGAGTGCCAACGGTTTATTGTTCCAGTCTTAAAAGTTTTACGGATATTGAATTGGATGCTTCAAAAATAATAATGTTTTTGAATTCAGCTGAAAGATGTATTGGAAGTGTATGGGTATACAGGTGAATTTTTTAAGTGTGCGGGGATGATTAGAAAATATGTGAAATTATTAGTGAATGCATACTTCAAAGGTGGCTCGGTGCGGTTTTGGATAAAAACTAAAACTGCATTATTAGATTTTTTTTAATAAGCATCATTTAAAACAATTTTATTAGATAAGGTACTGTATGAATACTTTAATCAGTTGCTTAAAAATCAATACTAATTTGCCGTATAGGTATCGTTACTCTCCAGAATTTGATCCTTATTAGCGACATTATCGGATGGTGCATACAGTGTGTTTTTTTCCTAAATTAACGGTGTCTATTCCTAGTTAGGAAAATTTATTTTAAAATTAATAATAGCGTTTTGGTTTAAAAAAAAAATCGGCCCCGAGACTAATTTGCTAGGTTCTTTTATTAAGTACCATCGGAATATCTTCACAATTATTCTAATTAATTGAAAATACTTTTAGAACCGGCAATAGCATATGAAACAGTTCGTAGAATTGCAGTTTAACGTACTTTCCAAGATATGAAGAGTTCTCATTATGTAAATAATGGTCACCCATCCATGGACCGACCGCGGCAAGCGCCGCTTAATCTCTCTCAAATTGATCAGCGCGCCAGTTATTTAGCCATCTTCGAACAAGCATTCCTGCCTATATTGATGGACTCTAGCGAAGAGGGTGAAGTTTTAAAGATAGGTAAAACCAGGTGCTAGTGTTGGAGATATCGCGGTCCTACGTGGTCTGAATTAATTAGTTACATTGACGCCGTCCCATGATTTATGTGCCGGATACCAACTGATTATTAAATAGGGCGGCGGTGATGTATGGCCCTGCTGCATTATTATACGAAGGTAGAATTGTATGCTAAACTCTGAAGTTGTGGACTACTTTCTGGGTTCCAAAACTTGAAAGAAAACGTGTTAGTATAATGTTAGTTACGTAAGATACATTTTACAGAGGATAGGTGTTCTGCAGCAAATAATAAACCACTTTTGCAGCAATGACCATCGAAAAAAGCAAAGCAACAAAAGTATTATAAAAGCAATATATAATCCTCCTTTCTGACTTATTAACCTACAACGTACTGTGACTACTTACCACTATTATAATTGTCACCATCGGCTCAGCGAGGTAAATAGGCCCATTGGACTAGTTCACCATTACGTATCAACAATAAACAAGATACTTGAAATGTACATAATCACCTTTTCCCATGAACTTTTTACCTTCATAAATCATTAAAAGCAAACCAGCAGATTTAAATACAATTTTAGTACCAGCTGTAATTACCGCTGTAATAAACAAAATTATACAGGGTAAAATTAAAACCAGTGTGGATATTTTAGGGGGTGAAAGTACTCATGAATATGACCAACTTTTATTATGGGACCGACACTGAAATATGAAAAAATAAATCTGCTGTTCCATACATTTTGATCGTGTTGTAGTGCATTTTTGTAGGGAACAGCTGATTTTTTTTTTCATATTTCAGTGTCGGTCCCATAATAAAAGTTGATCATATTCATGAGTACTTTCACCTCTTAAAATATCCGCACTGGTTTTAATTTTACCCTGTATATTCAGGAGTAAAGCATTAAAAACCACATGCGACGTGTCCCGAGGCGCCTAAAGAGTTTTAAGTCACTGTAAGGGATTGATCAGATACTGAGCCAGAACGTGGGCCAAAACCCTTGATAGAACGTGACCTGTCACACCGAGGGTTGCCCGAGGGCAAAGCAACCCACAGGAATTGGATATGATCTGGGAAGTAAGGTGGCTTAAGAGTATTAATCATTCAACCTATAGGTAGATAAGTTAATGTTGGCGATAGAATTTTGATTAAATTAGGAACCAGGTAGGAAGCTACTGTACTCTTTAAAATATATATGAGAATAAAACTTTGCCCACAATTACGTCCGCGTGGCCTACAGGTATTGTGCTTTTTTTTGGTATAAAGTAGCTTAAGTAGCCTGTGTTGCTCAGTGATAATTTAAATTTCTACTGGTGCAAGATTTTCTAAAAGTCTTGTAGTTTTTGAGTTTATATAATATAACAACAGACACGGAATATCCTCTTTTAACTGCTTTAGCGAATATTTTCGATAACCAGCGCAACTAGCGGAAACGTTGCTCGGTAATGAAACTACGTAAAAACTTACGTAGTATCGATTGTAGTATGAATCCTAACGGTGTCTACCGTTAAGGTTCAACAAAAAAAATACGTTATTTTCTTCACATTGTGCATAATTGCATATACAGGCTAAAATAAATTAAAACCAGTGCGGATATTTTAGGAGGTGAAAGTACTCATGAATATGATCAACTTTTATTATGGGACCGACGCTGAAATATGAAATAAAAAATCAGCTGTTCCCTACAAAAATGCACTTCAACACGATCAAAATGTATGGAACAGCTGTTTTTTTTTTTCATATTTCAGTGTCGGTCCCATAATAAAAATTGATCATATTCATGAGTACTTTCACCTCCTAAAATATCTGTACTGGTTTTAATTTTACCCTGTATAATATAATCTACAAGCCGTGGGTCACTGAATGAAAAAAATATTGAAAGCTAAATGAAATTTATAGGAATGCTTCAAGCATTAAATCGTTATTATACAGACATTTTATTATGCACTAACTTCCGCCCGCGGCTTCGCCCACGTTTTTCGAGATATATTATACATAAAAATCTTCCTCTTGAATCACTCTATCTATAAAAAAAAACCGCATCAAAATCCGTTGCGTAGTTTTAAAGATCTAAGCATATAGGTACATTATTTTTTGTTTATGCAAAAGCGGAAAAGGGGTCATTGTACTCATCTTTATGAACAACTTTTACTATGGGACCAACCCTGAAAACGCGAAAAATTAATCAGCTGTTCCATACATTTGTGTTCACATAAATCAACAAAATATATGGAACAGCTGAATTTTTTTCGCGATTTCAGGGTTGGTCCCATTATAAAAGTTGTTCTTAACGATGAGTACAATGACCCCTTTTCGGCTTTTGCATAAACAAAAAATAATGTTGTATAGGGACAAACAGAGCGAAGCGATTTTGTTTTATACTATGTAGTGATGCGTATTGCCTGAGCTCACAGAACAGTTAAATGAGGTTAGAAAAGCGACCGAGATACTTTTGTACTAGGACCATTGTCGCCAGTTGCTCACAAAGCACGATTTATTCAGCTATTGGGCAGGTTTGAACCCTAATGAGGAAGAAAACTGTCAATTAGTTCCGCCTAGAGGGCGCTAATTATTTGTTACAAGTGAACTGTCAATCTCCATAGAGATTGTTTAAAATTTGTTATTTTCTCGATTTATACCAAAATATGGGTCGTTGTGTAGCCTTTGGATGTAAGGAAATAGGTGTTCACAAATTCCCAAGTAATATTCGTTTAAAAAGAAAGTGGGAAAAAGCATTGAGAATAGTAAACTTTAAATCAATTGACTTTTCACATTTCACTTACATGCTATGTGGAAAACATTGCTAAAAAACAGACTACTAGACCATTTCTAAGACAACAGGTTGGTATAAGGCAATATAATATGTCATAATACTAATCGTTTGTAAGATGTTTTTACTTCAAATAACCTCACTTTGTATAACATTATTATCATTAAAGCTAGCTTATCATAGCGAGATAAGTTCATTTTAGAACACATAAAACTTTAATAATGTCCTAAATACAGCTAAAACTCGATATTAATGATAAATATAATGTACCTTTCGACCAGCTCAGCTTTTTTTCCTCGTTGCGATAATCCCATTTTTTTCAATTCCACAGGATATAATACATAGTTAAGAACGTAAATTGATATAAAAAACTTCGCTTAACTAAATTTATCATTCACACAATGCACAGTTTTAATTATAGCTTTTTTGACAGGTGTAACTACCTCACAGCGCCATCTGCCTAAAAGTTTTCACTTTTCTTCCCCATTGCAGCTATTAGCAGCTAGCAGATATTAGCAGTTAGCAGCTATACGAGTGCATCGGTTAAACTGTTGAAGTAAGGCCTATAGGCCTAACTCTTGTGTATTTTGCGGCACGCATGCCTCGCCCACATTGTCATTCCAACCTTATTTAACTATTCCGTGCTTGGGCTGATCTCATTCATACTTAAGATGGATACACGAGTCAATGCTTCTCCTGTTTTATTTAGATGACACCTCGTTTCATTTAGATTCAGATCCTGCGGGTGAGAGCCTGTCGTTTCACGTAAGCTTTAAGTTAATATGCCATTGCTATCCGTGATTTTAGGTAGCGAGTGTATTTGATACAGTCAGCATGACAAGAAGGTTTTGAGAGCAAAGTTCCAAAAGCGGTTGATTGATGAAAACTTTATTTTATGAATTAGAAAAAAATATATAAAAAATTGTGTTGATATATTATAATTTAGAATATAAAAAGCATAGACATAATGTGATATAACTAACAAAATACTACTTGAATAGAATTACTTGAATTGTAACAAATAATTTAATACGTTTTCGTTAACGCACAAACGCTGTTATTATAAATCCGAAAGTTTGTGTGTGGGTTGGGTTTGTGTGAGTATGTATGTTTAATACTCCTTCACTCTGAAACGACTGGTAGGATTTGGATAAAATTTGACTAAAGCGTAATCTGGGACCTAGAAAAACATATAGGCTACTTTTCATCCACTTTCACGCAGACGAAGTCGCGGGCAACAGCTAGCAAAAAATGACTGGCTTCGAGCCAACTTATCTTACCCCAACTAGAAACGTGTAGTTATATAGATTTCCATTAATTTCCCAAAGCACTAGAGACCCGACTGTATAAACTTAGCAATTCTTGGGAAACCTTGACCTCAGGGTCTTTGGGGACAAGTAAGTCAAGATTTTAGGCGCAACAAATGATTATGAAAGCGAATGAATTTAAATTTGGGTTTCTTATCTTTTGAAAAATTTTGAATTCTGAAGTAAATAGTATTCTATGCCCTAGGGGCATTGAAGAGACGCTTTAGGCGCGTCAAATGATAGGTACCTAATTGGTACCAATTCTGTAAATTGGAAACCTGTTTTTGAGTATTATGATTTGTTTTAAGTTACTTTAAATTGTTAGACAAAAGAATCCTTTTGCAAAGATTAATTTATTCTCTACTAGATGTTAAATAAATTGTTTCTGTCAAAATAACCATTGTGGACCAAATTGACTGAATTATGAATGTAGGTACCTACACGATTATAGGTTAACAAAAACAGATAAAGAGAAATATACCAATATTTTTATCTGTTCAAAAAAAAGAAGTAGGTACCTATGCCCATAATCTCTGTAGTTTTTTGACACTTTAATTTTAACACATTTTTTTGCCAATTTGAAGAACAGTTTTTTGGCAGTAATATTCTCGTGGTCCATACACAATTTTATCTTCTAGTACCTAATTAAAATAAAAACATAGTGCTAAAACCAGACCAAATTTTAATAGTAATTAAACTACGATCAAACCACCGCTACTGTAAGCGGAGATGTTTTAGCGAACACAAAATATATTGCCATCGTAAAAGCAACCTAGAAATCTTCAAGCACCAACTGATACAATTAATTGGTAAAAAAGCAATCAAGAAACACTCGCTATAAGCACTACCACCACTACAGAGTAAAAGGCTAAATAAATTGCCCCCATATATCGCTGGCTCAATCTATTAAAACCCGTTAAACGGGTTAGAAACTCGAAAAGTAGTAGTTAGTGTCCAGGAGGCTCATTCAATAGATTCGAATAAGTGGTCCGTTACTCGTCCAGCAATATCCGGACTGAACCGGAAAAAACTCGATTAAAAAAGGTTAGGTTAATGGGCGGAGCAGTGAAAAGTGATGCAATTACGTTAAATTGATTCCAGCCTTTGTTCTTTCACTTCTGAGGCATTGATTGGCGATGGATCCACGGTTTTTATACACTGGTTGCTTACACGTATATTTTGATGTCCTTTTTAAGCTCAGGATAGTTTATGTAAAGGAGATCATGGTAAATTCACAGTGGGGAAGTGTTTAACCGAATAAATTCCATAATTATAGACACAATAAAAAAACTTATTAGGCCTTACCACAAAAAAGATAAACATATATTATGTTAAACACGAATGCTACCAAAAATAATACACACAAGTTTTAGACAAGTTAGTGCTAAAACAATTGCCTATTATTTTTGGTAGCATTCGTGTTGAACGTGTGTTGAACAGATGTTTATTTTTTTGTGGTTCTGCCGATTATGTCTCGGGTAGATCTACGTGCCAGCGAAATAACTAGTTACCTAATAGTATAAATGCAGTAAGTCTGATAAATAAGCTGCGACCGTTCGCTTTTTCTGTTATTATACGATTGTAGGGTAGGTACCTACTTAAAAATGCCAAAATCGACATTAAAGTATAAATGAATTGTATATTTTTATTTATTTACAATATTTTGTACACATTTTATTTTTCTTATTTCTATTTCATCTTTTGTATACCTACCCACTTACTGTAAAATATACTTACATCATAAAACAAAACGCCCACGGCGCGCCCTAAATACAACAAGACCGATTGTCCATTCACAAAAATAACATTCGAAGGATTTTCTTATTGAAAATCAATGCCCAGCTTAAGAGGTAAGCAGTACTGGCTTTATCTCCTTAATTTTAAAGTCAAATTGTTAATCCGCAAAGTATTCGGAGCACGTCTGGCCGCCGTGGCTACTTTGCGTTGCAAATACCTAGTACTGCAAGGGTTGAGGGTGTACTAGGGAAAGTATGTTTATGTGATTTTTGGAGATAATCATCCTATATAACTTTAGTACTTCTTATGTACATCTTGGAGAATATTTAACGCTAAAATAACAGTGGATTTGTGTCTAAGGGCAAACTCTCAGGTCATAGAAAAAAGATGCCATCATAGCAAATTAGTACGGGAACCGGTGTCGCCACTTTTAGAACAGTATGCGACACAATTACAAGCATTTTTTTTGCATTATCGGCCTATAATGTTCCCACTGCTGGGACACAGGCCTTCTCTGTGAGAGGGAGTGGGCCGTAGTCCACCACGCGGGCCCAGTGCGGGTTGGTGGACGTCACATGTCTTCGATTTTTTGGTTCTAGGACATGCCGGTTTCCTCCCGATGTTTTCCTTCACCGTTAAAGCAAGTGATAATTAATTTCTAAAACGCACATGACTTCACAAAGTCAGTCAATTACAAGCGCTCCTTGTGAATATAAATATTGAGAGATCTCCCTCAAATTAAAAACTCCGCACACCCTCAATCTAACACTGTTATTCGTCACTCAGCACTAGCACTTAACAAAAACACTGCATTTATAATATCTTCGATCGCGTTCAGTCCGTCGCCAGCGTGTACGTTTTAATTATGGTCAATGTGACCATACTAAAGCGTCAAGCACATCTCACTTGTTTTTATGATCTGAAAGCAAACTCATATTTTTGCTTAGGTCAATTGGTAGTGTTTTCAGAAAAATTAAGCAAAGAATTATGAGAGCATCGTAGCACATGGCGATCTGCAGTTTCTGTCTACCCTTGAGAGAAATGTGTAAATTTATGAATGTATACAATTTTGTTTATTGTTATACAGGGTGGCAGGTTAAACAGTGGAAATATTTTAAGGGGTCATTGTACTCATCATTATAAACAACTTTTACTATGGGACCTTTGGGATGGGATTTTTTTTTCACGATTTCAGTGTTGGTCCCATAGTAAAAGTTGTTCATAATGATGGGTACAATGATCCCTTAAAATATTTCCACTGTCTAACCTGCCACCCTGTATATTATCATTTCAACACTTATAATTTGGCCTTATGTCTAGCGGTAATTCACAAGCTCTTAGTTAATTGTTAAATTGTTACTTCAGCTCTACCCTTTGGCGTGATCGTTTGTGCCAACGTTGACGCAAATGTTCGTGCCCACGTTGGTTGATTCTAGATAGACAAACTTTATTCAAATACTTTATTAACTAATTAATTACTGAAGAGTTATTTACTTATTCACCTCAGGAGTCACATTTAAAAATTAAAGCGTCGGCTCTTTCCAAATTCGATTAATAATTACTTGGTTCAGTTTCAAATTAGATTTAAGTTAAAGTTCAAAGATAGTTTTACTGGCCTAGAGATTCGATAATTGAGCTATATTAAAAATGTCTGATGATTTAATAAAAGTAAAAAAGAATGGGTTAATTATATTATTATGTGTTATAAGAAAAATCTGTATTTAAACAAGTAGGTACCTAATTATCTTGTTTAAAATAGGTAGGTAGGTAAGTAGATACCTACTTACTAATTTAGCCTAGAACGAGCATGCTTACGAATCCAAAAAAAACTCGTCTTTACCTAACTAGCAAAATATTTTACAGCAAATGCCCATATATGTACAGTCGGCAATAGAAGTAATTTAACTTACCCAAGTTATTTTTTTTATACTTTATTAAAAATAATGAAGATAAAGCAATTTAATTTTAACATATCTTTTTTTTACGTAATAGTCTTTTATAGTAATATTATAATACCAATATTATAAATGTGAAAGTTTGGATGGATGGATGTTTATTACTCGTATAATGTTGATAAAGGATTTGCTGTGCTATAGCCCTGGCTACTTCACTCACCACAGAAACAAAACACTACCGAAGAGTAGCGTTATTAGGCTGTGGTATTCTGCAAGGTGAAGGTTCTTCCCTAGCAGTGGCGAAGGGTAAATTTTTGTAAGAGGTAAGCCGGAGCTATAAATGCCTACCTGAGCGCCTAACATGCGCGCCGCGACAAAATTTTGCCGACGCTTTTATCGTGCATTTGTCTCGTATTCGCACGAGTAAGTGGGAGACAAAACAGTCGACAAAATTTGTCGCGGCGAGCATGTTAGCCCGGCTGGCCACGAAAAGCTAATTAAAAATATTTGACAATAGTACGCCATACTGCCTGTGCTATTTTTAAAGGGAAGCCGGTAGGAATCGTATTGTAGGGACCCTTCGCCACTGTTCCCTAGTCAAGTTGCTCCAGATTTGAAGTCTAATAAGATGCTGAATATCGTATACAGGAACGACCAAAACAAATAGGCTGTTAGCAAGTACTTGAGCAAACAATGTACAGAGCTGGTCTTGATAAGCGGTTGCATCGTATTTTAAAGTCAAATCGCCAATCGCAAAATATTCAAAGCTACCCCACTGTTCCGACTTGCAAATCGTATAGCTGTGTTGTACTTGACTGTACTGTGTAGGTATACGAGTAATGTTTTCTGTCGAATAACAGTTTTGTAATTTTGTATACGTTGATATTTTAGTGTATATGTACAAATAATAGTGGTTCTGTGTGAAAAAAGCCACTATTTTTGCAAAAAATAAATGCAATCATTAAATAATTTTTACTTGGTTTTGTAGGGTTCCGTACCTTATAAGGAGAAAAGGAACCCTTATAGGATCATTTCGTCGTCCGTCTGTCTGTTTGTCAAGATCCTTTTTCTCAGGGACGCGTGAAGGTACCAATACTTATGTCTACGGTTCCTTGGAGCTCAAATCATGCTTTTAAATCAACGCAATAAACAAATACGACCAATTAATTTTATGCTGCATACTTTGACACTCGGAAATGAATCAAAACCTATAGGGCAAGCATTCTTTAAAACTGTTACAAATTTCAAGTCGATAGCATTAGTAGTTGCTGAAATAAGCAGGTGTGACAGACAGACAGACAGACAGACAGACGAAGTCGCACCATAAGGGTTCCTTTTTTACCATTTTGGTAGGGAACCCTAAAAACACGATTACAAACGTAAATTTTGTACAGAACCCTCATAGCGCGAGTGCTACTCGCAGTTTTTCTTAGTTCTTCGTACTTCCGTTTTTTTGCTTTTTTGGCATTACAATAATTTGTCGATTAAGGGTTGGTTGTTTCAATCCGTCTGCGTCAGTATAATTCGTAAGTCAGATGCTAGGTAGGTACGTAATTGTTAAATCAGCCAAAATGTGGCTATACATAAATATAATGCTACATAATGTAAGAAAGAGCTTATTTTCGACTCAACTACGATTTTGCAATATTTATGACTCTTAAAAATACTATAAAGACTCCACTCATAAAACTTATGATTTTATTTTATTTGATAAATACCTAATAGGCTTGCGTTTGACCGCCATCCCGCCTGATATTAAGCAATGATGCGGTCAACGATGGAGCATGCTTGCATTATTGCCTATTATTTCTAATGTTCATATCATAAGTCGTCCATTTATATTCACAATTCAGACAACGTAATATAATAATATTTTAGGTGGTATCGCTGTCGATACAGTTATAGCACTATCAGTATGGTAAGTGCCGAATACTTATATCTATAACCAAGGGAAATACAAATGGTAAGTACCTAGCAATAACGCGAACCTTTTGTATTGTACCTTGCTGAATACATAACTAGTCTGCGTGTAGGTACGGTCAGGGAAAGGGATCCTTTAGCAGGTACACTATCATTCATATTTGGCCATACCTATATTCAAACTTTGAAGCAATCCGAATCCGAATTTATTGCTTCGAAGTTTGACTAGTAGTAGTAGGTATACCACCAAATATGCATGATAGTGTACCTACTAAAGGATCCCTTTCCCTGACTGTACTATGCATATTACCATAACATAACCGGGCACAAATCCAGATTCCATAATTTTGCTAGACCCGGGGATAAAACCCAGGTACGCTCAGTTACGCTTGCGATTACAAGACCAACGAGGCACAGATGTCTGTACTGCTATTTTTTTTAAAACAGAGGCCCAAATGACAGTTTCATACGATTACGACGGTTTTAGTAAATGTTGATATTTTTAGGGTTCCGTACCAAAATGGTAAAAAAGGAACCCTTATGGTGCGACTTCGTCTGTCTGTCTGTCTGTCTGTCACACCTGCTTATTTCAGCAACTACTTATGCTATCGACTTGAAATTTGGAACAGTTATAAATAATGCTTGTTCAACGTTATTGCAAATGAAAAAAATCCAAAAATATTTTTATTTTCATTGCAAAAGGGGCCGGAGTGGGGGTCCAAAATTTTAAAGTGGGGTTAGTAGGTCAAGTGACATATCATATGAAAGGGCTTGATCTGCAAATTTCAAAATATATTTTCATTTTATTTTATGTCTCACAGTTTTCGACATATGATGAAACATGTTCAAAAAAATACCATTCCCCCCCCTTATCTCCGAAGTTTGCGGGGCGACAAATCTGAAATAATTAGGGTTGATAGGAATTGACCCAAATATGGCACCAAAAATAAAACGATGTTCCTAACTAGTACAGTTTTTTCAAAATCATCAAAATTCCTTCAAAACAAACTTAGTTATGCGGTCCGGATGTTTTCACTTTATACGTCCAAATATGATACGGAACCCTCGGTGCGCGAGTACGACTCGCACTTGGCCAGTGTTTTTTTTTTCTATCTTTCAAATATTCTATATCTATGTATATTCGTTCAAATGTTTGGAACTAAGTTCCTTAACGTAGCTTGCGGCAGGAGCTGAATGCACGTTTTTTTTTTAAATTTTTTCGTCTTTGACATATTTTATTCGTTTTAGGATGATGTTTAGTATTATGCCTATTATTTTTTTTGGTAATGCATTATGTTTTGTGTTTTGCTAGAGAGCGGAAAATGCTTTTAAGTAAGCGACAATAAACTGAAGCAAATGACGGCATAAAAAGTTTTTCTCCTTTTTTATTTGCAGAGCTAACAATGTTCTCATGCATGTCTTAAGTGCGGCTTTTACTTTTTTATCGTTCATAATGACTCGTGAAGAAATTTTTGTAGGGTCGGAAAATTATTGTAATTCCTGATACCTACTTCAGTTTTGTCAGTGCCTATTTTCTTGGAATATCGCTATTTTAATATCACTATCAACTAGCTAGAATATTACTTTAGAAGTAGAATTTATAATTTTAGTGATTAATTTAAATTATTGCCGTATCAGCCGCACGACGGCTTAACCCTGAGAATATGCTTTGATTATTAATTCTAAGATGCTATAATATTCCTATTGAAATTAGTTGTACACCAATTTTAGCTGCAAATACTTTCACGAATCTAAGAAGCAACTAATCTATTATTTTCAAAATAGGTACCCCCTTATAAAACTCATCCTTTCAACCACTGATTAAGTTAACCATCCTTGTTATTTCTATGACAATAAATAAAGATGACAATAATAATTGACTTAAGAGGTGTTGAAGTTAAATAACGTCTAATCATCGTATATAAGTACCTAAAGCGATAAATGTTCATAAAAAATAATTTATGATTCGTGCAAATAGTGCTATGCTAAAAAATATATTATAGACAACGCTATATTTGTAAAACGAAGTGTAGGGACACTGAGGTTGACCCTATGGACGGTACGGTTCGCAACAAAAGTGATATCATTCATAAATCTCAGTTATTGTTCGAATTCAGTCGACTCGGTGTTCCTATTTGATTACCTGTGTGACGTCACTGTTTGTCATTAGTGGACGGAACAGCTGCGTTAATTAGCTAGCTACCGGTTTCTGAGTAAATTAAATACCCATTATACATGATACCTTTCTAAGGAATTTTATTACATGAAGAGCACAATATCTAAAAATTAACGTTGGACGTTTATGTTATTTCAATGGACTTTTGATAATTAATTTTCGCAAAATAATATTTTTCCTTACCTATAAATTTTTTATCTCATATTTTACCCCATGCGTCCTCACAAACTTTCGCGTTTATAATAAGTACATACTATAAAGTAGGATAAGTAGGACTAATCCCCTTAATTATAAAAGATGATTAAATTAAACAGCTCTTATGCTATTCCGACCTGGCCGACGAGGCCCGTCGCGACGTCCCCATCATGACCCGAGTCCGCCGCCGCGTATGACTCAGTCCCCTAACCGACCCTTGCTCGAGCCAGCCCGCGCTGAGCCTGTAGATTTAAATATGTCCCTAAATCATATTAATCCGATCCAGCAAGTAGCCCCTCCCTCAAAAAAAAAAAAAAAAAAAAAAAAGCTGTTATGTTTATATTAAAGTTTAAATAACTTTATTTTGCATAGATACATCAAGTAGTTTTTTTGTATGTATGTATGTACAAACCCATTTTTTGCGTTAATTTTACGTAAGAATATTGTTCATCTCCCTTTCTAACACGGCGGCGCTTGGTGAAACAGCAAGTGTTTTGGCGCCGCTCACCGGCCAGTTTGCCAGAGCGGCATGCGCACTTTTAAACAACGCAAATGTTCATTTTGTCAGAACTTATGTCGTTATCTAAACCGCGACCTACTGAAACTAGTATTTAATGACAGTTGATGGTTTTATAATTATATCACATTATTGTCTCCAATAAACAATTTGATTAAACTGTTTGACACAAGTATCGATATAAGTATACTATCGCTTTCTATCCTCACACCCACCGAGGTGCGAGCGAAAGGTAAATAGAGGCGACGCCATTTTCAATATAATATACGTATAAATATAATGTTTGCTGAGTAAGCTCGTTTAGTACAGTGTGGCATCTTGTAAAGCAATGAAGTGCATTTTGATAGCCGTATTTTTATTTGGTAAGTAATTATTTATTTATTTGATTACCTACCGTAGGATGTAAGTAATAGCTTAATCGTCCGTTCTCATTTTGAAAGGTATCTTTTAACGTGTATTTTTTACCTAAGATGCGGATATAGGGCGAATAAAATTAATGTATTAGTATTACGAGCTCCTTTAATTTAATTTCTATTATTATTCACCCTTTCGACCATTCTTTGTCATCATCAGGAGTTAAATGTTCCACTGAAAGTTTAAGCATAGCCAACCCGGCTTAATTTTTAGGGTCCCGTACCAAAATGGTAAAAAGGGTTATGGTGCGACTTCGTCTGTCCGTCTGTCACAGCTGCTTCTTTCAGCAACCACTAATGCTATCGACTTGAAATTTGGAATAGTTATAAAAAATGCTTGCCTAGCTTTATTGCAAGTGACTGAAGTTAAAAAATATTTTTATTTTCATTGAAAAAAGGGGCTGAAGTGGGGTTTGAAATTTAAAAGTGGGGTCATTAGGTTAAATGGCATATCATATGAAAGGGCTTGATCTGCACATTTTTAAAATACATTTTAATTCCCTCCCCCCCTTATCTCCGAAGTTGGCGAAGCGAAAAATCTGAAATAATTAGAGCTATCAGCTCTAATTATTTCAGATTTTTCGCTTCGCCAATTGACCCAAATATGGCACCAAAAATAAAACGATGTTCCTAACTAGTACAGTTTTTTCAAAATCATCAAAATTCGTTCACCAACAAACTTAGTGCGGTCCGGTTTTTTTTAGCTTTTATACGTTCAAGGATGGTACGGGGCCCTCGGTGGGCGAGTACGACTTGCACTTGGCCGGTTTTTTTTTTTATTGTTTACTTTCCTCTTCTTAATGAGTTAATAGTATAAGTTCAAACTTTATGGTACCTACCCAAGTATATACAATTGATATTCGAAAATAATCTTCTGTTATGCTTTTGACAGTACTAATAGCCATTTTACCTTTGCAGGCACATTTCTGCCTTCAATATACTCTCGCCATGCACCGTTCTACAGAAAAGACTACACATACATTGAGGAGTTCGACGCCTTTTATAAAATGCACTGGGACGGAAGTGGAGGAGCATGGAATTTTGCTTTTTTGGCTTGTGATGATGAAGAAGCCACTCTTTTCTATCCAAAAGCCAAGCAAGAGTGGACTTTGGTGAAGAACTTGACGAACCAAATGAGAGAAGTTCCTAATGTGACCGAAATCTTCGTTGGATTCCACGACGAATTTGAAATAGGAGAGTTTATGACCGTTGACGGTAAGTATTCACAATTTATTATACTTCTTTACTATTTTTTATGTCATAGGTTGGCAAACATGCTAGCGGCTCACTTTATGGAAAGTGGATTCCATAGTCTCAATACTTGTTACATTATGGGTATTGCTGATGCACAGTCAACATTAAATCTTCTTTGCTTCGCTTTTGACAGTGCGGTCGTGGTTACCATGGATTGTGTCCATGGTGCTCGTAGCTCACCTCACGATCTCTCTCTACCTAGTTCTGTTAGATAAAACTCTGATGCACTCATTTACAGGGCCTTCCACCGTGGATTCAATTTCATCAGCCCACCTCATCAGTGACCTTCAGCGTGGCCTATTATCTTCTATTCTGCCTTGCACATCTAGGCGCTCTATGGAATCATAAGTACACTTTTTGGTAGGACCCTTTTTCTGTAGAGAAATGAAAGCCGTGTGAGTCTATTCTGATTACCATTTTCTTGCCAGCCATATCATAATGCAGATGGTGCAAATGATATGACTGCTGCGTTCTTCCAATGCTCTAATGGTTTCGATTGGGGTGGTATCAGAACCTGTAGCTTTTACATTATTGAAGTGTTTGATAGCAGCAGCTCTGATTTCTGACCCCAGAATATCTGGTTCCAGTTGATCACTTCAGGTTCTGTAGATATAAAAAATTACGATTGCGGATCATCAAACAGTGACTAACTGTAACACATCCAATCCTCTGATATTTGCTCGAATTTGCTGACCACTTAGCCATTAACGTCTTCAATGGCCCAGGTTTTGGAAAACGCTGCCCCGTTATAGTGATAAGTCGAATTTTGTGATGCAGGTTTGTGGATTCGTATTACCTGTATGAGCTTCAATCTTCTCACATATATGGCGCAGGTAGGCGTTGTGATCTTGTCTGCATTTTTTCTGGATCTGGGCAGACTTTTCATTGAGAGCCTTTAAATTCACTGGCTGCTTTTATCCTATGGCGTTCCTCGATAAGCGCAAGAGTCAGTCATCCAATGTTTCTGTTTGTGTGTTGCAGGTGGTGTTTTGGATCATGAAACCGCGAGCTCTATAAGAGACTTCGCTCTGCCTCTGCCCCATAATGCTTCAAGTGCTTTATTATCAAAATCTGCGTCTGTCCATTTTACCCAGTTGTGTTCCTTATGTGACTTGGATTTCAGTGCATCTTTCACGTCAAGCCTTATTTGCTTTTGGAGGGTTCTGGCTGCTGTCAATTTGAGCTTGAATTTTGAGATCAGAAGTTTGTGGTTTGATCAGCAGTTAGCTCTAGGTAGTGTATATTTGTTATGGATGATTTCTACCGTGATAGAACCAAGATATAGTCTATCTGGGTCTAGGTATTTTCCATCGGGTGATGACAGGTGTAATAGCCTTCGAAGCTGTTTGAGGGCGGTGTTGGTATTAGTTATTTATGATTTAGGTCATTTTTGGATGCAAATTGAATGAGCCGGTCACTTTTGTCATTCCAAATCTCAAATCCAACCTTTTCGACGCATTTGCTAAACTGCTAGGCATTTACTCCAATTTGAGCATTAATTTCACCCAATATTATGGGTAACTCTCCGTTGGAGCATTTTTGCTATGGTGTTTTCCAGGAGTAGAATCCTCGTCACTTGCAGTCTTAGACCATCGATAAAATGGTCTAAGCTTGTAGTGCTTATAGGGGCGTATGAGGTTCAGATTCACTGGCGAGTGACGATTTCAGCATAATGCGGATTACCCGGTCGCTTACTCGGTCGTAACCAGTCACGAAGTTTCTCCGGTGTGCAGGAATTAAAAAGCTACACCGTATGGCTGTTATTTGCGTTGCCTGAAAAATAGACGGCGTGGTTGTCAGTTAGGCAGTGCCCGTTGTAAAGTTTCCGTACCAAAATGGTAAAAAAGGAACCATTATGGTGCGACTTCGTCTGTCTGTCTGTCACAGCTGCTTATTTCAACAACTATCGATCTACTATAATGCTATCGAATGGTTTGGAACATTTAAAAAGAATGCTTGCCGACAAAAATATTTTTTAGCTTTTTTCAATTGCAATCTACCTATATTGCAATCTATCTATATTGCAATTTACCTATATTGCAAATGAAAAAAGCTAAAAAATATTTTTCTTTCATTGCAAATGGCGCCAAAGTGGGGGTTCAGCATTTTTAAATGGTATTACTAAGTCGAGTTGCATATCATGACTTTATCTGCACATTTTATAATATCATAATATTTTTGTTTCCTGCATTATAGTTTTACGACATAATTATGATGAAAATGATTGAAAAAATGCCCTTATCTCCGAAGTTTGCAAAGCGAAAAATCTGAAATAATTAGAGTTGATAGAAAACGTAAATATTGCAACAAAAATACAATATATAAAACGATGTTCGTAACTAGCACAGCTTGTTAGAAATCATCAAAATTCCTTAACAAACAAACTTAGTTATGCGGTCCGTTTTTTTTTATTTTATACGTCCAAAAACAATACGGAACCATCGGTGCGCGAGTACGACTCGCACTTGACCGATTTTTTTCAGTGTATCTCATTAAGCCTACAATATTGATACCGTTTTCAGGACATTCAACACCATATCCACTGCCTCCTGAGAAAGATGTACTCCCAAATCCAGCTAATTGCATTACTATGAACATCGATAGTGGAAGGTTTAAGGCAGACACTTGTTTAAGAAAACCCGGTTCCCCGCTGCCGTTCGTGTGCAAAAAAGTGGAAGATAAGTCATGTCCAACTATTGATCGCGGTAAGTTGTAACTTTTTTTTAGGGTTCCGTACTTCAAAGAGAAAAAACGAAACCCTTGTAGGATCACTTTGTTGTCTGTCTGACCGTCTGTCAAGATCCTTTTTCTCAGGAACAGGTAAAGATATCAAGTTAAAATTAATACTAAATACTATAGTCAAACATTATAGGCCTAAGAATCTTATAGGTGTATGAAATTCAAGCTTCTAAGTCAATTCAATCAAAAGATATGACCATTTATGTCACATAATAAATGGTAATTGGTAATAACATCATCTATGAGACCATAGATGAACCAAATTCTAGCTTCTGCTGATAAAGTACCTAGTCACGAGTTATTTTGACGTATGGTATCGTTAATGTAAGCATAATTATTTTGAATTGAAAATATACGTTTGCTACACTATATTTATATAAATTAAATAGGTACTTATTTTCTCTGTTTTTTTAAAAATGTGCCAATTGCATAAAATTTTATCAAAATGTTCTAGGACTGTTGTATTTTTTATTCAAAATATACTTACATTAACGATACCATACGTCAAAATAACTTGTGATCGGACCACAGTTGTTAAGACATGTGGACAGTAATGTTTGCGACTAAGGGCGGGTTGCTTCAAACCATCTGTATTCGTAAGTCAGTACGTAATCGTTAAGTCAGTATGAAATTGTCGTACAAGCCGCCATATTTGACGGTTACAGATACGTAACTGTAAGATGAAACAACATGGCCTAAGTCTAAGCTAGTTGAAGTAGACTAACGAAAAATCTCTAAAAATAATATTTAAAAATACAATTTCAGGCTACAAATACGTGGAGTCGTCAAGAAAATGTTATAAAATAAATAAAAATCAAAGAACGTGGCAGGAAGCAATGAGGACCTGCTTCATGGAGGGCGGAATACTAGCTGTTATAGAAAATAGTGCACAGGCAGATGCCATAAGAGATATGACACCCCATGAAAAGTATTTCGTCGGAGTGCGAAGGCTTTTCTCTGAAAGCGATTATTACACAGTAAAAGGTAGGTACATCTATCCGTCTAGAGCTAGGTTAAAGCCAGCTTTTAGTCTGATCAAATGCAGTTAAATTGTGCTAGGCCATTTTTATACCGATAGCGTACCTTATACTTCACTTTCATGGTCTGGTTAAAATTAAAACATTGTGATAAGTAGGTACTATTTTGATCAAAAACATAAATATAATTTCAATTTTGTTGATCTTATTTCAATATCGTTACCTGAGTCCAAGATCATAATGCTTACTATGCCAGAGGAAAAAAAACCTTTTTTTTCCACTGCTGCTTACATTTTGTGTTTTTTATCTTTTGCAGGTCAAAAATTCCGTGAGATGTATCAAAACTTTTATGAAATCATTCCTAATAATTATGAATGTGGGACTGTTTTTCATCGGGATGATAATAATCTTTATACTGATACAAAGCCCTGTAGTGACACGCTACCGTTCATTTGTGAAATGGAAGTTTAACTAGCACAAAAAATGTGGGTAATGTGGTAGGAGCTCAGATCATAGAAACAAGGAGAGATGAGATGAGATGTGCCAAGGCGCTATCGAGCTTGATGCCTGATCTTGAGCAAATTGCTCATATTAAAAACTTACGCGCTGGCGACGAACCGAACACGATTGATGGTATAAATACAGTGTTTTAGTTTAGTGCTAGTGTTGAGTGACGATTAACAGTGTTAGATTGAGGGTGTGCGGAATGTTCAATGCGTGGGAGATCTTTTTATTCACAAGGAGCGCTTAATTATGCGCGTAATTGTGTCGAAAAATGTACTAAAAGTGGCATCAGTTGTTCCCGTACTAATTTGCTATGATGGCATATCTCCTTGTTTCTATGATCTGAGGGTAGGAGGGACATTAGAAAAAGGTCAAGCACAATGTAGTAAAATGATAAAATTGTAGGGTAGATTGGGTACGGTTGAAACAAAGGACGGTTGTGGAAAACAACAAAACAGTTTCGGAAGTCGGTGCCGAATTAAACCAAATCAAAAATCAAAGGCAGCGACTTCCGAAACTGTTTCACATATTAGGTAACATTATTTCGATCTTTTTTAAGGCGGTTTTACTTTATTTTAAGTTTTTTTAGTTAGTTTAAGTTTTTTAAATTTTACTTTTATATTTATTCCCCACAATAACTTTACAAAGTTTCATCACAATCTTATCAATAAGGAACGCATAGAGGGCAAACATACAAACATTCATAGATTAAATGTAGGTACCTACTCAACTTGATAAATTGTTGCTTTCATTATTAATACCAATGTATAAGATTATTTTAGATTTTATATTCTCAAAAGTTTTTAATAAAGACGTTTTTATATACCTACCTATTATTTTATTACTTATGAGTACTGACGTCATTTATGAGCACAGATCGCGCTTGTACATTTTCGGCCCAATAGACAATAGACAGTTGACAATACGTAACAGATAATAGTCCAATAGACGACGAGCATCGACTGACGAACAAATCGCGTGCAGCCTCGGCGCCCGCAGTCTTCTTCATTCCGCTTAAGAGACCGAAAAATCAGCTAATGCGCAGGTGGAGTATGTGCTCATGACTGCCGGCCTAGCATGACCACGATAGAAACGGGTTTTGTCTACATAGAAATAGACAAAGTGACAGATTTCATTCATAAAACGTAGAAATGTTTCTACAATCTGTCACTTTGTCTATTCCTATGTAGACAAAACCCGTTTCTATCGTGGTCATGCTAGGCCGGCTGGTGCCGCACCTATACCTACTTATTTTTTTTTTTTCTACCTCATTATAAGTCATAGTAAAGCCCCTGAAGTTCAATTCTTGTAACTGTGGCTTAAAGTTGACCGAACTGAGATTAGTTTTAGAATAGTCTAGAAATAGGGCACAGAAGGATATCTTGCTGAAATCTGGAGCAGCCCGACTGGGGAAGTACCTCTACCTTACAGAATACCTCGCCCTCGCCGGCGCCCACTATTTGTGGTACCTCAAACCAGTACCGTAAACTCTTAAGACCAGTCCGTTATATCTAGCCCTCACCCACATCAATGCCATATTACTTTATGATGAATCACTGGATGTCTTTGCGAGCACAGAGCTGAGATTCCTGAGTACTGCTAGTCGTTATCTGAAGTCTATTGCCACTCCCACTACAGTCTGTATGTAAAGTGAACAATTCCGAATCCAAAATTCACACCTACTATGTGTTATTAACCGACTTCTAATAAAAGCAGGAGGTTATTTATATATGAATACAATAATTATATTAATATACAGGGTGGCAGGTTAAACAGTGGAAATATTTTAAGGGGTCATTGCACTCATCATTATGAACAACTTTTATTATGCCACCAACCCTGAAATCGCGAAAAAAAAATCAGCTGGTCCATACATTTTGTCGAGTTATGTGAACATAAATGTATGGAACGGCTGATTTTTTTTCGCGATTTCAGGGTTGGTCCCATAGTAAAATTTGTTCATAATGTAACTATATTTTAAGTTTTATGTTCCTACTATGTGCTATTTGAAAATGTGTAATTTGCCTAAGAGCTCAAAAATATTTTGAGCTTAATTTCAAGAAAATGTGTTTAGGCCAATAACTTGTATGTGTAGTGATGTGCTGTTAATATAAGTTGGTCAATAAATAAATAAATAAATACCGCAGCAAAATAATGCTACCCTTCGGTAATGTTGTGTTCCTGTGATGAGTAAGGTCACCAGAGCTCCTGAGGATGCATTGTGTTGACAGCGGGGAACCTGCTTGCTCCCTAAGCTGTCAGCACAGCGAATCCTGATTTGAAAGGGTCAGCAATCGCATATCGTCGCTTATGTTCTAACACTGCGTAAATCAATTTTGGCGATTTTGAGTTTTTGATGCTATTCGCTAGAGAATCGGAAAACGCGTCGTTTCAGCTAATTTGAAACAAGCAACGCCCAGTAGAACTCATAAATATGAAGTAAAAAACCGGCCAAGTGCGAGTCTGACTCGCGCACGAATGGTTCCGTTCCGTATCTATAAAAACCAAGGGTCGGAAACGTTATTTAAAATAACGTTTTTTAAACGTTTCTAACAGTTCTTCTTATTGTGTTCGTTGCATTGCGTGCGGAACGAAAACGAAATGGGAACATTTTCAAAAACCGGTTTAATCCGCAAGACGGTGCAGCGAGGGTCGTGCGACGACAATTATGGACTTGTTTGCAACACAAAAATTCAATAAAAACGGTTAAAAACGTTTTATTAAACGAAATCGGTATATTTTTTTTGTTCTTCTAAAACGTTATTTATAACGTTCCGTCCGAACATAAACGAAACAAATTGTTTTTTAGGTATTTAAGACGAAAACGTTTCGAAAAATATACCGGTATCCGACCCTTGATAAAAACGGCAAAAAAATTGCAGTTTGCATTCCTTATCTCTCTAAGCGACTAATTGTTACTTGTTTTGCGGGTGGATTTATATTAATGCGGTAACTTTTTGTTTCACTTTTAAATTAATATTCAAACGAACGAATAATAATTCTATAATTATAATTATGTAATTAGGTATATATTTGTAAATTTGCTTCTTATGATAGTGAAAGTTTGAGTGTCAATGTGTTTACTTTATAAATTCACTACCTATGACAAAAATGTTCTCAAGTAAGTGAAATCTTTGTAATTTCTTATTTAGAAATAAATTTCTTTAACCATAAAATCATGTCTATTGTATGGAACCCCTTCTTATTTTTTTATTTTAATTTAATTATTTATTTTTAAAGTTAATATATAATTAAATATTCTGTGTGTATTTCAAACGTCTACGTGATGCCGATCAATATCGAGCAAAAACGAGCAAAAAAATGACGTTTGTTGTATGGGAGCCCCCCTTAAATATTTATCTTATTCTGTTTTTAGTAATTGTTGTTATAGCGGCAACAGAAATACATCATCTGTGAAAATTTTAACTTTCTAGCTATCACGGTTCATGAGATACAGCCTGGAGACACATAGACAGACAGACGGACAGCGAAGTCTCAGTAATAGGGTTCCGTTTTTCCCTTTGGGCACGAAACCCTAAAAATGACAACACGGGAACCAGCAAGATCGTAAGGCAGTTTAGTTTTTTCACTCTCCTGTAAAGGTGGCTATTTTTGACTTACGCGGAATACCGCGTAAGTCAAAAATAGACACCTTTACCGAGTAACATAATTATTGTCTAATAAGAACAATAATTATGTTACTCGGTGTTGCAAGTTTCATAGGGTACGCTAATTGCTTAACATCCATCAAGTAGGTCATATACCTATCAATAATGATGTTTATTCAATTATGCTGATTCTAACAACATTGTAGCATTTTATATAAACACTGGCTACTGCCCGCGGCTTCGCCCGCGTATTTTGGAATAAAAAGTAGTATATGTGCTTATTTCAGACTACCTTTGTATAATCATCTCTGTGCCATATTTTATCTAGATCCGTTCAGCCGTTCTAGCGTGATTGAGTAATAAACATCCAAACTTTCACATTTATGTCATGTATATTATTCAAATCAAATCAAATCAAATATCACTTATTTGTCAATGTAGATAGGTATATTACAATAGATGGTAAGTAAGAAATTAGTTCGCCACATTGTATCCATACAGATATACAAATTTGTTTGGTTTCTGTAGTTCTATTCTAGATATTTAACACTAGTGAATTTATAATTATATCACAGGCGATAACACCAATTATGTCTATCCTTGTAATTATATAGTTCAAATGATAAATTATGACAGCTTTTGCCCGCGGTTTTGCCTGTATTTTTCGGGATAAGAGCTATCTCCGTTCCAAATTTCATTCAAATCCGCCCAGTAGTTTTTGCGTGAAAGAGTAACAAACATCCATACATCCTCACAAACTTTCACGTTTTAATATTAATATAGATTCGAATATGGATTCATAGCAATGATTTCAATTTTAATTGGCACCAAGTTATTAAAAACTAGTTGCAATATCATCTGATCAGTCTGTTTTGTTTCATAACAATCTATTAAGTAAAGTAGTAGTTTTAATAACATCGCGTCTGTATTCTCCTTATGGCTAGGCAGAGGTATATGATACACCCTTAATTAGACGAATAATCCCTTAATTAGATGTAGGTATTTACCTACAAGATGTATTTTTAATCACCCACAATCTGAAAAGAGGTCATTGAACTCATCATTACATATTAATATCACTTATCTACTTGCCAATGCAATTATGCTTTACCTAACATAGCATTGTATATCGGGTCTTTACAGTTATTATAACTAACTAGAAAAATTTAATATTGAAAATCGCTTATCGATTTTTGAGCGTAGGCGTCAAGTTGTCGCGGCGAAAAATCGAACGATATGGTTCAGCCATATCGTCCGATATTTCGCCGCGACATTTTGATCGCAATAATTTTGCCGCCGCGGCTGCTTGGTCATTCTAAAGGCTCGGAGGGCTCTCTCGACGTATCAAATGTTTGGAAAAAACAATCTGCGGTGCGCACGCGGCACTCACACTGCTGTCGCAAGACTACCGCACTGCAACAATCCGACACTAATGGTCGTACCACAAAAAAATAAACATCTGTTCAACACACGTTCAACACGAATGCTACCAAAAATAATAGGCACTTGTTTTAGCACTAACTTGTCTAAAACAAGTGTGTATTATTTTTAGTATCATTCGTGTTTAACAGATGTTTATCTTTTTTGTGGTAATGCCTTAATAGTCTAAATTGAAAGAGCCTTAAGCTTCGACTGTTCTATGTCGCGGCAATGAAGAAATTAATTGAAGTCGCAGCTGTACAGTTGCGACTTCCACTACGCTTAATAATCGCTAATTGAGATGCGACGTCGCGGCGGTGTAGTTGCGACATCGCCGACGTCCAAAAATCGCTTGTGTGATCGGTCTCTAAAATGACAGGATGTCTGCAGACACTGATAGTAGAGAAGTACCTTAAACATACAATAGCGAGTTGTCAGCGACAAACAAACTGCTGTATATGCACTTCAGATCATAGAAACAAGAGAGATGTGCCAAGGCGCTATCGAGCTTGATGCCTGATTTTGAGTAAATTGCTCATATTAAAAACGTACGCGCTGGCGACGAACCGAACACGATCGATGGTATAAATACAGTGTTTTAGTTTAGTGCTAGTGTTGAGTGACGATTAACAGTGTTAGATTGAGGGTGTGCGGAATGTTTAATGCGTGGGAGATCTTTTTATTCACAAGGAGCGCTTAATTATGCGTGTAATTGCGTGCATTGCAAGCGTGCAATTAAAATGCGTGTCGAAAAATGTACTAAAAGTGGCATCAGTTGTTCCGGTACTAATTTGCTATGATAGCATATCTCCTTGTTTCTATGATCTGAGATATGCACTATCTTAGCGGCCTGACCTTTGGTACGCGGCGATAAAAAAATAGATTACCTACAGTATGTTTCACTTTCGTTTGTTTTTTGCTACGATTGATTTGAAATCTACTGACCAAATGAAGTAAGGTAAAATGTTGTGAATATTTTTAAACTCCTGGCTGTTCACGCGGCTATGCTCACGTGGACAACATAACTTCACGCCTCTGTTCACAGTAGGGATATACAGAGGTGTATCCCAGATACCCACACCCAGGTACAAAGCTCTTATCATAGCTGGTTTCTACCAGCTATGATAAGACTTATGACTACTGGTCGGAAATTCGGATGCATATTTACCTAAAGTTGTTGGCTATTATGGAATGAACTTTTGTACCGAAAAAATCCCGGGATTCCGGGATCGATCAAATTAGCGTTCTGATTATAGAATCCGATTCCGGAATCGACTGCATATTTTATGTTTTCAGACTATAGAATCGGATGTATATCTACCCGTGGCGAAGGGTCAGTTTTTGTATGAGGTAAGCCGGAGCTACAAATGCTTACCTGGCCACGAAAAGCTAATTAATAAAGGTAGGCATAATACTGCCTGCGCTATTTTTGAAAGGGAAGCCGATATGAATCGTATTGTAGGAACCCTTCGCCAATGATATCTACCTACCTAATGTTTTAAAGTAGGTAGTTACCCAACTGGCATAGCAAACAACGTCAGAATGAGTTAAAAGATTATATTAATACTTTTTAGAATAATTCATGCAATTACCTACCTATTGAAACAAATTATTCAATATAGTGCTTAGTGAAATTTAGTTATGTACCTTTACCCGGATTTTCTGGCATCCCGGGATTTATTAAAAAAATATAAGATTTTAAGAAGCCGCTTCCATAATTTCTTAGCAAAAAATTAACATTAGGTAAATATGCATCCGAATTTCCGATCAGTGCTTATGACTTACCAGTGGCGTGCCTAAAGAGCAAGCCCCACGCATTGTTTTCGTTTTAGAGAGTATTTATGTTCATTTTATCAGGTAATCTCATTGAAATAATAAGAATTTAACATGTATGTTAAAATAGTTGAATAGTAGCAATAAATTATATAGAAGAATAATAGTAAATATTATTTATGGTTAACTTTAATTTGTATGTTGTTAAAGATTTTAATTTTCATTTGTAATATTATAAGTAGGTAATTATTTAATTTCAGCAGACTGTTAATAATATTTAACTTATCTATCGCATTAGGTTTAAGTGCTTACCTGTAATGATGGATTTTAGTTTGGGTCGAATAAATAAATAAATTTTTCATGTAAGTGATTTTAATGTATTGCTTTAATAACGACGAACTTAGAACCCTGTAAAACCAAAAAAATATGCGTGGGGCTTGCCCTCTAGGCACGCCACTGGTAAGTCATAAGTCCTAACATAGCTGATAGAATGTGGGTATCTGGGATACACCTCTGTATATCTCTACTGTGAATACAGGCGTGAAGTTATGTTGTAACCTCGTAACCGCGGTGGCGTGGACTGAAACTAGTATTTAATAAGAGCTGGTTTGATTTGATTTTTCATTTTATACACAATATGAATCCAATGTACAGTTTGAACAACCTGTATAACCAAAGTGTCTATGTATGCTTTATGCGAGGTTCTTACCCGACCATAAACAAGAAATGCATTTTGTTATATTGTATAGGTGCCAATATAAATATAATGTTTGCTGAATAAGCTCGTTTAATACAGTGTGGCATCTTGTAAAGCAATGAAGTGCATTCTGCTAGCCGTATTTTTATTTGGTAAGTACAAAATTTTAGCTTATGTACCATATGGTGTACGCAATAAGCTCCCTCATTTGAAAAGTATATTTTAACCTGTAAGTATTAAATTCCACCTGAAGAATTATTAAGATATGGTTAAAGAGCGAACAAAGTTCAAGTAATGTACCTACTCGTATTGGTATTATGAGTAGCTCCTTTTATTTAATTTCTACTACCTATTTCTATTCGGCCTTTTGACCGTTATTTGTATTTACAAAGAACGGTGGAAGACATTTGTCTTCCAGAGTATTCCATCTTCCATTCCATATTCCGCTGGAATTTAGAGCAGGCTGATACAGCAATATGTTACTTTACGGCTGCCATGATTATTTATAATCTATCCCACAGATTAATATAAACCTAATCTATCCTACGGTAATTTTGTGCTCGGAAAAAATACTACACAGGTTTTATCTGCGTACAAAAATACTTCTTTGTACATAATGGGTCATTCTCAGGTCATTGTCCCATTATTTGGTTAATTAGGACATTTCAACAGAAAATATTGAATCTAGATTTAACTTAAAGAGTATTGGTAGCAGAGGCTCTGCTACCTCTTTAAGTTTAACATTTCCTATAAAATGTCCCAGTTAATTTAAAAAAATGTGCTACTGAAATAAACCAAACAATGAGATTCCTGAGACTCCTCGATTTACTAGTTTTATAGTTCTTACCGCAAACTCATTATGGAGAGAAAAATGGGCATCATACAAACATTCTATTGATTTATTGTACACAGTTGATAATTATTCAAGAATGACCTTCTTCTGTTATTCCTTGTTATTTTACCTTTGCAGGCGTATTTTTGCCTTCGGCATACTCTCGCCATGTACAGTTTTATAGAAAAGACTACACATACTTTAAGGAGTTCGACGCCTTTTATAAAGTACACTGGGACATAAGTGGAGTAGCTTGGAATACGGCGTTTTTGACATGTGACGATGAAGGAGCGACTCTTTTCTATCCGAAAGTCGAGGGAGAGTGGACTCTGGTGAAAAACTTGACAGATCAAATGAGTGAAATTCCTAATGTGACGGAAATCTTCGTTGGATTCCACGACGAATTTGATTTAGGAGAGTTTATAACCGTTGACGGTAAGTATATTCACAATTGGACATTTTTTTAACTTTTTAAGTCACAGGTTGGTCATGGAGAGTGGTAATCGAGGCCTAGATACTTATTACATAACGCAGCCAACATTAGATACATATAGGTCGCGGCGTGAAATACGATCACAAACGTCACCTGCGCATTAGCTGGTTTTTCGGTCTCTTTGGCGGAATCAAGAAGACGGGGGCGCCGAGGCTGCACGCGATTGGTTTGTCAAAAATGTACATGCGCTGGGCCAAAAATGTACATGCGCGATCTGTGATCAAGATCCATGCCGATACTTATACCTAATTGAAGTTTTATAATTGAAATCTACTTCTTTCCTGAAGGTTATATTATTGTAATTTTTTGGTTTAATTTTCATATTTAGGCTATTATCAACATTATAAAAAAATATTTTTCTAGTAGGTATGTAAATGGAGGGCAGGTGGAGGATTTTCGTTGCTTTGAAATAAAATTAATTATAAATGATAAATGATAAATGATATTTATTTTGTAAATAGGTTAAAAATAACACTTTTACACGTCAAAACATTTTTTTAAGCTAGATGAGTTCGGTGTTTCCTATATGACTACCTTTGAGAAGAAACACCGAAACAAACTCAAATTGCCGCATATAAGCTAAGCTAGTGGCTGAGTGACCACGACTAGACGCCAGCATTTTTTTTTATGTTTAGTTTCATAAAAAGTGGTGACTACTAATTCCAACCAACAGTGTCGAAGTTTACGACAACACTACATCTAAGTTAAATACTTTCTCCCGTTTTCAGGACATTCAACACCGTATCCGATACCTCCTGAGAACCGCCTACGGCCACATCCAGATAGTTGCATTACTATGAACATAGATAGTGGAATTTTTAATGTGGACACTTGTTTGAGAATTCCGGATTCGCCGCTACCGTTTGTGTGCAAGAAAGTTGACGATGAGTCATGTCCAACTGTTGATCGTGGTAAGTTGTACTTATTTAGAGCTTTTTTTTTTCTTTTTTTATTGGATCGTTGCTCCATACTACAGTACACTAATACGTTACCACATGCTACAAATAGGTATTTTAATAACGGTGCCGTCTATTCTAGATTTTCTGTGGTAATTTTTTTAATGAAGCCAACTTATTTTGCGCTATGCTTACACCAACATTTTTTTTTGTGTGCAGACTGCGGTTTAATTTTTAAATTTCCCGACTACGACAAAGTCAAAAGGAAGGGTTATGATTTAAGCTGTCTATTATTAGATATTACAATTTTCTCTGATTACATAGAACAAAAAATATGTTTTTGCAAAATTAATATTCAAAAATACTTACAATTTCAGGTTACAAATACGTGACGTCAACAAAAAAATGCTATAAAATAAATAAAAAGCCGAGAATGTGGCAGGAAGCAATGAAAACCTGCTTCATGGAGGGCGGATTACTCGCTGTTATAGAAAATAACGCACAGGCCGAGGGCATAAGAGATATGACAGACGATGGAGAAACATATTTCGTCGGAGTGCGAAGACTCTTTTCTCGCAGCGATTACTACACAGTAAAAGGTACGTATATCCGTCTTGTTTTCTCCTGACTATAAGATAAGAATAGGAACGTCAATGGCCTCGAACTGTCAACTATCACTTGAAAATATCCTTAGTCAAGGTTGAGCTGCCACGATACCCGGCACATGCGTGCACAGTTAGGTCAGGTCCACTCAAATCTGTATGGCTCTTTCCTCTAAAGGCCATTTCAGACTAACCTGCATGGTTTTTACACATTTTATCTTAATTTGTCTGGACTTTAAAAGAGACATTAACCTTTGAGTTTGTTTCGGTGTTTCTTCTCAAAGGTAGTCATATAGGAAACACCGACCTCATCTAGCTTAAAAAATGTTTTGACGTGTAAGAGTGTTATTTTTAACCTATTTACAAAATAAATATCATATTATCATTTGTAAAAGTAAGTCTTACAAAAAAAATTTGCGAATCAATAACGTTATTTTTTTTTCACTTCATTTAACTGTGTCTTTGATTTACCAAATCTATTGTAAATGTAATAGATTTTTTGATAAAAAAACAGCACAATTTTCAATACAAAATGTCACAATATGGCGCAGGGTCAGTCCTATTCTTATTTAGATCGCATAGTACGAACGACCCAACTTAACATCCGATCTGTACCTACCTATAGCTGATCGAAGCGAGTCCCAACAGATTGGCGTGTTATGGCCCAACTTAGGTACCAAGGTGGTCAAGAGGTCAAGTTTGGTAGTTCGTACCCAAACTAACCATACATACGCGGCTGAATATCAGTATTTACATCAAGCGACTGCTATCTGAAGTTGTCTTCAGACTACGCTATACTATATAGTATAGCGCGCCATACAAAGCCATACTATATAGTATAGCACAGTGTGAACGTGTATGGTGCGCGATATTGTCGTGCTATGAGCTATATGCTATATTGCTATATTAGTATAGTGTAGTCTGAAGACAGCTCCTCCAAAGCCCAACTAGTGAGCAATACTGGTATTCTTAGATTAGACCAGTACCCCGATCATGAGTTTTTTTACGTGTATAAGCATATTTTGAATTGAAAATACACGTTTGTTACACAATATTTATATAAATTAAATACTTAAATAAATTCTCTGTATTTTTTAAAATGTGCAAATTGTATAAAATTTTATCAAAATGTTCCAGGACTGCTGTATTTTAAACAAAATATGCTTACGTTAACGAAACTATACGTGAAAAAACTCATGATAAGGGTACGGGGTACAGTTGTTAGACTCTCGAGAGTCGAGCTTGTAACGACTGTCATAGATATTCCTGTATGACAACTGGGACCGACTAAACGAAGACGTAGGGGATTTGACTTGTAGAATAGTAATTACTCATCCACAGACTAACCATGGCAAGCGCAGCTTAACCTCGCAGGTCGAAAAAGGACTATATTTTTGACTGCAACTGTAAGAAACTTAAGCGGTTTTTTTTCTTTTGCAGGTCAAAAATTCAGCGAGATGTACCAACACAAGTATCAAGACAATAATTATGACTGTGGGAGTGTTTATGATCAAAACAATAATCTTTATACTTCTACATCAGACTGTGGTAACAGGTTACCGTTCATTTGTGAAATGGAAGTAGCTGTATAACCAGAATACAAAATGTGGTATGCGGTAAAAAAGAGAAAGCACAAGGTAGAAAAATGATAAAATTGTATTAATTTTCAAATTAATTCCAGGACTGAAATGGGCATAGTAGGATCGTCTCAAGCTTTAAGACTCTTAAAATTAAATAATTAGTTTAAAAATGTGTAGGTAAATTAGATTAGTCGGGAATTAGGTATAACTAAAAATTACATTACCTGAGTGACCGACCTTCGATCGGCGTTTTTTTTTTTTTGTGTTAAAATGGATTTTCTCAGAGATGACACCTCTCTACATAAACTTGGAAGGTAAAACATTATCTAAATATTTCATTAGAGCCGTTTCCGAGAAACTACAATACACAAGAATTGCTCACATATAGTAATAAAATTCAAGTGGCACTTAAATTACTTGAGTTGTTTTTTTTAGACGTTGAGACGAGAAATTAAGTAAATATTTAAGAGAGGCATTTTTGCAACCGCAAGTGTGCGGTGCATAAAATTGTTATTCATACAAATTGTTTGTTATTCATACACTGTGGCGCCATTGCAGCGCGACTATCGTGCCACTATCGCCCAGCAACTAGGTCGCAATTAAACCAAAGTTGCTTCATAAAGCGTGTTGGAACTCCTCTGCCCTGTGCTTTATCTCGATGGTTAGATTTAATAACTGAAATGGTTAAATTTAAGCTTTATTATTAAAAAGTACTCAACTTGATGAATTGTTGCTATTATAGATTTTATATTCAAACGCTTTTAATAAAGGATTTTTGTATTTATTTGTTTTTTTTACTACCTCGTTGGTCCAATAATAATGGACGTAAGTAAGACTAGCCTCAAACTTATTCTTGCAAAATGTTGATATAATTTGGTCTCATTTTAATATTGGCAAATATTTTAGGAGGTAAATCTATAGGTTAAAAACACTATACCCTCCTTTTGGGCTTCGCCGCAGTCGGGTAAAAAGATGCTTTCTAGCTAAAAAAAATATGACTTTCTTTTTTTACTTACTTACTTAAAATAATTTATGTTTATGTTTGCATAAAACCTTTTTTAACCGACTTCCAAAAAGGAGGAGGTTCTGCATTCGGTTGGTGTTTTTTTTTTTTTTTTTCATGTATGTACACCGATTACTCCGTGGTCTATGAGCCGATTTACGTGATTCTTTTTTTTACTCTATGATTATGAATAACTTGCTTACATGACCTTAGTGGCATTCATAATCAAAGAGGAATATTTTTTTTATAAGTACAAAAGAAATATTTTAATTATTTTTTTAATTTTTTAATTACTCTAAATTGCACTTATTACATATAAATTATAACAAATTAACAACAAACAATAAAATAAGTAATCGGCTGGTTTTTTATAAAAAGTAAAGAGCAGAGCAGTACATACTTAACTTTTTTATAATTATTGGATCCCTACCAGTTCTGCCGTCCTTTAACTAGAACCCCGTTAACCCTTAAATGGTCGATTTTGAGTTTTGAATGCAAAATATTAGAGTTTTAAATTGTCTATCATTCTGTCTAAGCACCATAATTTCCCAAATGTAGAACAGTCTATATTATTGAAAAAAATAATTAGTAAAATCAAATCAACAAAATTACTATAAAAACTTGTTTAACAAAACAAATATTTTGCTACCAACTTGAGGGGAGGGGAGGGTAGTAAGATATCACGTGTAGGTATTTATTTTTTCGTTGAACGCGCGATTTTTAAACTGAAAATTTTTTTTTGCTGTATTATTCTGAAAAAAAATTTAACTTTAGGGCACGGAGTTGATTTCTCGAGTTCCCGACACGTTGAGTTTTTTTCCCGTCTCGACTTTCTCGAGAATTCTCGAGCAGAAACCCTAATTCAAACCCTTAGACTGTTGACGCAGACCAAACGGTCCATATTAATAAAATAAATTCCTTTCATATATCCATACCACGCCAGAATATTTTATTCTGTTGGGCTATTCAGAGAACGTTTGCTTATATTTTTACGATGTTCACTCAAATCCCTAATATGATTCGATGGTTTTCAATTTCCCGCGTATGATGTACGTTTGCGTGATACCCACCATAATATAGTGTGGCCGTATAATAAATATTGGTTCGACCAAAACATGCTTCACTTGCCCTGGGGGAAATTGCGATCGTCGCAGTGGGTAACCAATTAAGGCCCCTTCCCAAAAGAGCGTGAAACTTAAATAAAGTACCTAGCAAGATTTTTCATTGATTATAGCAACTAGGTTTGATAATATTATATTAAAAAATATAATTATTAAACTTCAAGATCAAGAGCTGAGCAATGATGTGGTTTGTTTCTTTTTTTTACACTAATATCAAGAAAGTTACATAAAAAAAAGTCACCCCTATTTTTACCAATTGTAACCATGTTACTCCTCAATTTTCATCAAAATAACAAGATTTATGTGCATCTTTAGAAAACACACAAAGGAGCACTACCTATTTGTTTTTTTATTTAGTATTTTATTTTGAAATAGTAATGCGTCTAACTCGGGACGGCGCACCTTGATGGGCTAGTCGTATTGCTGGGCGAACGTATGTTGCGTTTCGTACGTCAGCTCAGCATAAATACTCAAGCTACACCGCCTCAACCACACAAGGCCTTTGGCGACTTGGCGTAGGTGTACAATGGGGCTTTAAGCCTACATGGAGGAAAATACTTGCCCCGATATGCTTATTACCAGAGATCGGCATAGGTACAGTATATTTACCTAAACTTCAAGGAAGTACCTAATTAACATAGAGTGGATAATGCCTCACTCTGAAACCCTGAAAAAATAATGAATCATGACGTTTTCATCCCGAGATTTCATTAAATTATATAGGTACGGTGTGGTGGTGTAGTACGGTGGTGCGTCCACCATTCATCCACATCGGCCCCTGCCCTGCAAACAAGTCTAGATCGCCAGTTGCATTCGGGTAACATGGCCAGCCCAACCCTATTTTAACCAAGCTCTTTTTCCTCAACATCAGCTAATTGATCTTTGAAACATAAAGGACATTTAAGAAAAAAACACAATTTCGTTAGTGTTATTATCCGCGGTTTTCATTATCATGCCATCTGTATTAACTGGTTTAAATCGAAAACAAACTATTTGAATAAGCGTCATCTATTTACAAGAATCAGAAACCTACGGCGAAGCTTGTGACACTTGAAATATTGTAGTACTACAACATCACAACAGATGGCAGTACATGTCTTAAATCTATGGACAATAAATTATATATAAATATAATAGACTACGTAGACAACCAATAAAGTACTCTTGCAGGTTTTTACTAAATTCGTATGTAGCTAATAAAATAGCAAATTATACGAAGAATGTTCAAGATTAATTTTGAAATGCTTGCGTTTACTTTGAAAACATACCTAACTACACACTTTTCTCTAGCTTTCCAAAGCTTCGTCCATAAGTTTCCACACTCTAGAACAAATCTACCGTTAATGTTTGGTATTTTCGTGGTTTAGGCTATGCGGTGTCAATTAGTCACTAAACTATTGGAACTGTACCACCATACCATTGCACCATGCACCCTGGCGAGCTGGCATTGACAATAAATTACGACCAGCGGTAGTTATGGCATTTCCCACTAAGCCATTCATCTTTAATAGTTCATATTAAAATTTCTGTAAAAATACTTAACATTTAAAATCGAATATCAGTTTTAGAGCCATCTATCGCTACTTTCCGAAAACAGCGTATAACTCAGCTTTCAGACTGTTTAGTACCTAGGTACGTAGTTTAAATACGCTCGCGAGAAAAATTTACTTATCTGAGAATTCATTTCAATAACATTATTTTAGCAGTTTGACTACTTTATACTTACTAGGTAGTACAGTAAGTTTGGAGTTCTACAACTTCACTGGATGCTTTTATTAGGTACCTACATCTATCTATACCTTTAAAACTTTAGGTAGTACCTTGACTGACTGACTAAAAGACAATACACAGCCTAATTCGGTGGATCTAGAGTTCTGTTGGAAGAACTTTCTTAGAAATAGCCTAGAGGTGCACTAAGGACGAATATATTATGTATATTTTTGAAATAGGTAGCTATACTTACCTACTACTCTGTATCACCACTATTGTAAAACAAGGTAATAAAATATATTTAATCTTAAAATTATTTATTTTAATGACTGTGAGAGAGTGTTTAACATTATAAACTAAGAGCTAATTTATTATATTAGTGATTTAATAAAAATACAGTCTAAAGCATAATATCATAGACACTAAAGCAACACTGTTTACATTACTACATGCGTTATTGTAGTTCATCTTAGGAGTAGATTTGGTTTCGTCTTGAATGCTCCTGTGAGTGTGCTCCTTAACTTTCTCAGGTCTCGCCTCATCAGACGCCATGTCTTGATCATAATTATGTTCAATCGGTTTAGCAGAAACAGTAGCAACACGCACAGTTGTAAATGTTTCCTTATTCTTAGTTTCATTATCTTTATTTGGTTTATTAATTTTATCTTCTTTGGGTTTTGTGGCTCCGTCTAATACAGCTGGGGAAGTATCTTCAGTTGATCGCAGTGAATCATATTCTGTGGTATGCGTAGACTTCGGTGTGCTTACTGGACTAGTGATTGCTTTGGTAGTTAGCTTGGCTGTTGCTTCTGTTTGTGTATTATTTACAACATTTCCCGTGATTAGTACACGACGGCTAGTATTGGTGCAGTTTGCCAAATCTCTAATATCTATGTAAAAGAGTTTTCCATTGAGTTGTGTGTCGTCGTAGTATTCGTAGTCAGTATTTTCGACTTGAACTTCGCCTTCTTCAACAGCCGCTTGAGCTGCGCTCTTTTCTGTATCTTCAGCCTTTGCCCACAGCTCCCTAAGATTGGCATCGGGGTAACATTTGAGGTTTTCTATGGCACGCTTAAAATAAACGTTTTGTGTCTTGTTCATTAGTGACATGAACCAGTCTAGACGGCAGTCGCAAGGGAAGTTGTTATCTGAAAATTAAAAATACAATATTTATTATCACTAGTATACATAATCAGCCTATAATGTTTTCACTGCTGGGACTCAGGCCTTCTCTCTGTGAGAGGGAATGGGCCATAGTCCACCACTCGGGTCCAATGCGAGTTGGTAATACTGTGGTAATATCACTACGCAAGTTCAACATTTTACAATTAGTATTGCATTCGTGCTCGAATAGACCGCTTACACTTTTTTAACCCACACCCGTTGCTACAGTATTACAATATTATCAGACGATCACGTCTAATATGAAGTTAATTGCTTGTTACCTTCACGTTTAGCAATCGGGTTTGATACTATCATACTAGTTTGAATAGTCGATAGTACGATAATATAGATGAAGATAGTTACGATGGTGTACGATGTTGTCATCTTTCTCGTCTTTGAGAAGATTCTCCACCACTCACAATCAAATAATGTTGACTTGAAGTATTGAAAATGTCTAAAATTAACAGTTCTGCGGGCGTATATAACTAGGTACTATAAAGTGTTAAAGCGATCATTGTTTCGCTGTGAAAAATAGAATATGGTATTCGCCCTGTGTGGCTCCATCTCTTTCTTACACCGGAATATTCATGGCATAGTACGTCACAGTACCGCCCTTGGATTTTTTTAGATTAATATAATAGGGTAAAAACTCTCACCTTCCACATCTAAGCTACTAGTGTTGCCGTATAAATTATTCAGAATGGGCGACATCACTTCCGGCTTCAGTTCAATAAGTTGGTTGCTTTTCAAACTCAACACAGTAAGAGATTCCAATCCTTCAAAGGTTTTTACGGTTTCGATAGTTATCAGCTTGTTGTGTGCCAGATTTAAGACATTCAGTTGTCCTAAACCGTTGAACGCTTTATCGTCAAGCATTTGAATTTTATTTTCTTCTAAATTCAGGGTTTTTAAATTTATAAGGGGCAAAAATGTGTTATCTCCAATAACTTCCAGACCGTTACTACTAAGGTCTAATTTTTGCAAATTTTTCAACCCCGAAAAAGTCTCGCTGTTCAAACTGAATAGACTGTTTCTATCCATTTCCAGTTCCCTTAAATTTATCAAATGTACAAATGCTCTATCGTGTATCGTCGTTATTTTATTGTTTGTCAAAAACAGTCTTTCCAATGATGGCAGGTCAACGAATACGTCCCTGTTAATCTCAATTATGCTGTTTGAGTCTAAACCGATAAGTGTCAAATCTCTATGATTAGCGAAAGCATGTTTTCCCAATACCTTGATTTGATTATCGCCTAGCATTATTTCTTCAATAAGGGTCAAATTGGCAAAGGCGAAAGCGTCAATTTTTTCAATATTGCCGTACTTGATGTCTAGTTTTATTAATTTATCCATGAATTTGAGAGCATTTGTGGGAATATATGGAATTGCGATGCCTCTGGTGTTGGAGATAGTGAGTTTGTTGATGTCTTTTAACATTTCAAAACTATTCCAAGTTTTGTCGTCTTGGTGGACGTCTTTTTTTAACATGTGGCAACTGGCGCTTCGCACCTGTTCCGTGGATTGGCTATTGATACAGTAGCATTGTATGGCATTCGTCTTGTTATATATGGGGTCGCATATGTTAGTCGTTGTTTCACGTTTTTGATGATGGTACCATTTTGCTTCAACGAAGATTGATGTGGCGAATGCGAGTGTTATTATTCTCCAGAATGCCATGTTTTTCCTTTGATATACCGCACCTGAAAAGAAGAAAAAATACTTATTGAGAAATGTATTTAGACATTATGTATGTTGCAAAAGAAATTGTTATTAAATATTAGGGGAAAACACTGTAAAATTATGTAAAATAAAAATGTACTATGCAGGAATAGGTCATAATAATCATCATATCGACCGAAAGACGTCCACTGCTGGACAAAAGCCTCTCTCAAGCATCGCCACCACTACTGGTCCTGGTAATAAATAGCTCATGCTATACTGAAAATATAAGCCAGTACGAGTGCAATACACAAGCCCAAGGTTCACTGACAGCTTTGCATATAACATTGTATTCCAAGGCACTCTTTTTGATGATGCATGAGTTCAGACCTTTATTGGTATTTCGCGTATTTCCCATAGATTTTGAAAATAAACAGCTTTACAATTATTGAAAACATCATAGTTCAATCATAAAATAAGCTATTATTTATTATGTCGCCATCAACGTCAACAAAATACAAGTAACACGTAAGAAACACAAAGCCTCTGTTTAAAATGAGTCACAATAAGACAATAATGATCTTATGTCGTAAGTACAGAATACTACTGTATTCTGTACTTACGACATAAGATCATTATTGTCTTTAGGATGTTCAGTTGTGGGTAAGCCTTTGTAAATGTCTTCTAAGAAAATGACCGCAAAATTTCAAAGTTTGCTGTGACCGCAAGAAATACCCCAGAACTGGCAACGCTATTACGTCCTCGAGCTCTAGTCCCGATTAGTGGTTTTGTTAAAGGCGACGGCGAGGTAATATGCTCTTCTGCTGTCAATACAGCGACTTCCTCCTCTCTGGTGATACCAATGTATCACCAATCTATCTGCCATGCGATAATAGCCAGTTCCGTTTTAAAAGTTTTTGTTCTTTGTGAGGTGTGTCCCGGATTAGCTCCTTCCTATCCTCGGCTAACTCTAAGAGAGTTATCTTGGAACAGCTTTAAAAATGAAATACTTGAAGCAGGGAAATAGTTGTACCTATTGTTTCAATTTGCTTTATATTGATTTCACATCTCAGTACAACGTCTATGTAGGATAATTATAAATGCCACGATTTTAGGATTATTGTCAGCATGATTAATATAATAATTTCAATACAGGACTACAGGACTAGAGCAACATCGGTGCCATGATTTGTAGCTTTTGATGATGAAATCGGAATTAATGAAAAACATGAATAAAAGAGATGAATTTGCGCAACGTTTTAAATTGAAATTGGGAAGCAGAAAGTGGCCAGTGATGAAAAATTGCCGGTACTAAGTAATGTAATGATAATATGAAGAAGGATCACTTCATCACAGATGGAGTTATACCTACAAGACTAACTAATAGCATCATCTCTGTTTCACAGCGCAACAATGCTGGTTTTAAGACTTCACAGTACGGTACCTACAGATTAGGGGCTCGTGGCTAAATGACAGCCGCGCTAATCAGTTCATAGATAGGTGACCGTTCTCTACACATCAAGACCTCTCCGTGCCTCGGAAACAGTCGGTCCCTGTTGTTATAAGAATCATCTTTGACAATCGTTATGGGTTGTCAGGAGCCCTAAAGTCTGACAACTGGTCTAACATTTGAATACCGGTATTACCCTTATTGGGTTGAGGAGGTCAGATTGCAGTCGCTCAACGTAAATGATATTCAGCCGCAACCAGTTAGACTGGAACGACCCCAATCTAGTTTGATAAAACGCTAGGCGGATGATTATGAATAGGTGAAACCTACAGAGTACAGCCCCAGGAGTGAGTGTTTACTGAGGGGTTGATAGGACACGTTTGCTTGGTACAACAGTCAGGGAAAGGGATTCTTTAGCAGGTACACTATCATTCAAAATTGGTCGTATATTCAAACTTCGAAGTAAATCCGAATCCGAATAACTTCAAATTTCCACTGTCCCACCTTCCTGCACACCTTTGTGTATAACAAGGTCACCAGCAGTATGCCCTGTGACTCCAATGACCTCTCCGTTTCTACATATAAAAGTATTCGCAACTCTGGTCCCCAAGATACAGGCCTCGCCTAGTTTGGGGACCACCGTAAAGAACTTAATAATGTACATACCAATGGTTCAATAAATGATTAAAATGATTAAAAAATGAATTATTAATGATAGTGAGGTACACTAAAGAACCCGTACATTGATCTCGAAAAGTAATGAGTAAATTCTAATGAGATTTTCGTCATACGAGTATTTATGATGCGAAGCGGTGCCCGCTGTAAATATTAACTTTATGTTTGCAGGGTCACGGGGTCTCATCAGGAACAAAGGAACATTTGTTCAAATAACTCTTAATATATCACGTTATACGTATCGATTTGTTATTGAAGTTTGTGTAAAATGTAGAACATGAATAAATAGACAAATATAAATATTTGTTCAAATTTAAAAACATCATTGAGTTACGAAAAAATGTTTATCCCGATAGCCCGTGTTACGGCGGCGAACACGTTTTTTTGTATGAGATGAGGCATCTGTACGCGTAGTATTGTATTATCTGTGGCAGGGTATTGGAGCAGATAACGTGAAAATTATGACGCACTGCCGTCATACATAAAACGCAGTATTACATCTATAGAACAATAATGCTTATTCGTCCTTTTCAAAAATGGGCCACCCATTGTGTCAGTGAGTTTCGAATTACTATAATAAAACGATGAGTCATCTTTACATATTTTAAAATGCAACGTTTCTCTTTCTGTCCGTTAGTGCGTTTTTTTACTGAAGAACACAAAGGACACGGCGGACGCCCATAGAACGCTGGGCTTCAGATTGTGTATGTCGGTACAGATATGAAATTAGTTTGGTGTGATCGAGTATTTCAAGAGTATTTAAATTCATTTTTAATTTGTTTTTGTACGTAATTGGATTAAAGAGAAATCTTCGTATTTGTGACAGTAAGGTTAAGTATGGTGTGAATGATCCAGTGAAGTACAGACCGACTAATGAGTTCTCAATTCAAAGGTTTTAGTTGCTGTCGACATGATATTCTGTGGAGGCACGCGCCAGCCAACAGGCACCCGTTTTTGTTTTATTGGTTTTTTCAAAATGTCAACGGCATAATCATTTTATTTCTTATTTATTTCGATTTTTGGTTCCAATTCTTAATCTCTAAGATAAATTAGGCAAAGAACAATTAAAATATATTTTTATTTTTGGTTTAGATTTTATTACTGTACCATATCAAGCCCAAAACTGCCTATGTCCTTTCAATTCATGAGATTTGTATTTATTTATATTGTAGTTTAAATTTTCTAAGAAGGTTTTAGTATTATTTCATTAACAGCGTGTTAAAAACGGTATTGTCATAAACAATGAAGTTCAAACTGCAGTACCTACCGTACCTACGGTAATATTGTATAAAGCTTTAGCTAAAGCAGCAGATGCTTAGGGTCCATACAACTTCATTCAATATCCCCTTCTAAACATTTTGCAAATGTACCAGAATGAATTTCAGGATGGCTCATTGGTCTAATGAATGCAAACGCATCTGCTGCGTGTTAGTCCTATTTTTGACCTGGGAATTTCTATTAGGAAATCTTCAGTAACATCCAGGAGTATGGATTTGTGCCCAGTTAATACTTACAATAGGGTTGCCCCCTATCTATACTAATATTACAAAGAGAGAGTACGAGTTTTGTGAGTTTGTGTATGTGTGGAGGGTATCTCCGAAACCACTGCACCTATTTGAAAAAATCTTTCACCATTGCAAAGGTAAATTATTTTAGATGGATGTAGGCTAAATGGTATGAATATATACAAGCCGGGCAAAGCCGGGGCGAGCCCTTCATTAATCATAACTGGCGAAATATTATATCTAGGTACCTCTGCCCAACCCTGCAGGGGATACAGGCGTAATGTTACCTATATTTATTATCCATAAATTGCACACATTTTTAAACCGGCTTTCTTTGAACTTCCACTCTATGGTGAGCCACAGAAGAAAAGAGAACGAAATATTATTACGGAACATCCCAAAGCTTGAGATAAAATGTATAACATTCATCCAAGTGATTTAGAAAAAAATAGTAAATTAAAAATTAAAAAAACCCGACTGCCAAAAAACAACTAAAAAGTTCAAAACAAGAGCACTTTTCAAGCAGTCTGATGCAGTTGGTGGCAATTATTTGTGTTAAATCTTAGATTTTATGCCACCAACTGCATCAGACTGCTTGAAAAGTGCTCTTGTTTTGAACTTTTTAGTTGTTTTTTGGCAGTCGGGTTTTTTTAATTTTTAATTTACTATTTTTATTTTTCGCTTTTTAGTTTTTAATGTATGTTTTCGTAATCTTCTTTTTTGTTTGTATATAGTTAATACTTGAAATAAAAACTTAAATCAATAAGTAAGAATTAGCGAGAATGATTGCTTTGTTAAACAACTTTAAATCGTTATATATCCTAAACTATTATTTAAAATGAAAAATGATAAAAGGAACCTAAAGATGATTTTAAAATACCTATTCAACGACACCCCACTTGACATAGTTCATCAACTTTTATTTTTTTTATTTTGACAATATGGCGTCTGGTTGTCGCTGTGGTGAATTTTGATTACTGTTATGTCTTTAGTGACACTCGCAAGGTTAAGACGAATCGATTGATGTAAGAATTATCAAAATCGGCCTACGCATTTGGTCTCTAGAACGCCACATAGAAACAAACATACATACATACATACATACATAGACTGATAAACACATTACCCTCCTTTGCGTCTCGCAGTCGGGTAAAAAGCGTTATTGGCAGTGGGCTCTAAGTTAAGCCCCCGACACTCCGGCAAAGATCGACGGCCATTTCTCAAATGGGATTTAGTTAACTTCGTAACTTTGTACCAGGTGGCAGCCGAGGAAAACGTCTATATTACGTGTTATTTTATACAAATTGAAAAAGCTGCTCCTCGCTTCTTTGCGGAAAGAAGGAAAAGAATTTGCGACTAGTATGAATATTTTAAAAGTGTATTTTTATTATTTGCTCGTTTCTGCATTCATGGCTTCATGACAGTTATTGTAAGAGAGAGGACTAAGGACGTTTTGCTACACTTTTTTTTTATTAAATAATCAACTTTTTTCTTATTTCATAAATTATTTTTACTCTCAACAAAACACGTTTCTGTAAGTACGGTACTTAATTCTCTGCAATTCCGTTGTTTTAGAAAATAAAAATTCATTAAAAAACATTTCTCGGAACACTAGTACTTTCTCCTGTACCTCCCTTTGTAAGTGCAGCACCATAATCGCATGATACAATTGATTGATGTTACCTCAAAAGTGTCCGCAAATCATATGTAAAGAAATTCTAGTACCCCTAAAAATCTAAAGCTCCTTATATTAATATACGACAAAAGAGGCACCGCCTCCTGACAGTTAGGTACGTGACTGCAGCCATGAATGCCTAACACTTTGATAGATACTAGTTTACGACTTCATTACAGATAATAAATATTCCTGTCTAGTTCCTTAACTCATTACAATGGGTATCCATACGTGGATACTGCGGAATACCAGTCAGTATTATGACGGCAATATTTTGTATCTATCTAATGCCACACAAGTCGAAAGTTCCGCGAGATTCTTGTAAAGGATGCATAATTATGTCGTAGGATAATCGAACAAATCAAATCCTTTCCTTCTAGAAAAAGCAATAACACTGCCTGATCCGGGAAACGATCCTAAAACCCTACGCTTAACAGTTGCGTTTACAGCCACTAGATGTTGGAAGTCGTGGTGTGAAGGTTGGGCTCCCACAACACTTTTGGTCGCTAAGACACTAGATTAGTTGTTGGTTGAAGTTTGTGGGTTTGATTCTTCAGTCGGGTAGAGCCGTTTTGTTATTTTGCTAGAATGATTTTTAAATATTCAGTCTCATTTTTTTTCTTCCTACCTTAAATAGTTTCTGTATCTAGGTTTTCTTTTTATCAAGCACCGTTTTTTATTATACTAGGAAGTGTTTCGAGCTTTTATTGTTTTAATTATATTTTTTACTATAAAAATAAAACGATGTAAAAAATCTCTTAGATGTACCTACACCATACCCACATAATTATGTAGACATGTTAGTACCTACCTAACCCTAAAAACCGGAGCATAATAAACAAAACAAGATAACGACATCTGTTACTCCAGAACTAGGGTCATAATATTTTTGAGATTAACACAAAATTAGGTCGTTAATGCCACCTGTGCGCGTGACTAACGCCGACTAAAACTGCCGTGAGGGTAATTACAATGTATTTACCCTTCTTGTATAGTACGCCACAGCTTTACCTAATATATTTTTGTTTTTTATTGTAAACGTATGTACTAAATTCATATGGCCAAAACAAACGTCCGGAATGCCCCTCCAGAATTAAGGTGAATGAGGTATTTTACGTGAAATTGAACTATTGCGGCTGGAATCGTTCAATTTATGAACGATATCATTCAATTTTACGTAAAATCACTCATCCACCAATAGCAGTGATAGCCTAGTGGTTTAACCATGTGCCTCCCACGGCGAATGGTTCGAGTTCGATCCCGAGGCACGCACCGCTGACTTTTCGAAGTCATGTGCGTATTAGAAATTAATTATCACTTGCTTTAACGGTGAAGGAAAACATCGTGAGGAAACCGGCATGTCCTAGAACCAAAAATTCGAAGACATGTGACGTCCACCAACCCGCACTGGGCCCGCGTGGTGGACTACGGCCCACTCCCTCTCACAGAGGAGGCCTGTGTCCCAGCAGTGGGAACATTATAGGCCGATTATGCTATACTCATTCACCTTCTTAATTCGGAAGGGCATTCCGGATGTTTGTTTTGGCCCATAAGCCGTACAACTTTTTAGAACCTACAATTACAAGATAAAATCGTAAATTTTCATTATTCATTTATTTGTTTGCGTACAATGCACGAGAAGAAAGGTACTTACTGAATAGACACAGCTTGTCTGAAATAAAAAACAACGAAATAGGATGATTGGGAAACATCTAAATTCAAATTGAAATTCAAAAATCATTTATTCAAACTGGGCTAAAGTCAATTAGCACTTTTTGAACGTCGAAATATACATAAGACAGCCCCCAAAAACGCCCGCCTTTCACCGCTTCCTAGTGTTCCTAAACCTATTCTGCCCAGTTACAAATATCAAATCTTGATGAAACAGCGAAACGTTGCATCCGTAACGAATTACAAACAGAAACTCGCGCTGAATCATCAATAACGGAACTCTTTAAAAAACTGGCCAAGTGCGAGTCATACTCGCGCACCGAGGGTTTCGTACCATCCTTGGACGTATAAAAGTTAAAAAAATGGCAAAAAAATCTCATTTTTTGGAGCCACCTTAATTTTTATTTTTTTTGTAATTGTTGATAAAGCGGCAACAGAAATACATCAGCTGTGAAAATTTCAACTGTCCAGCTGTCACTGTTCATCGATACCTACAGCCTGGTGACAGACAAACGGAAGGCGGAGTCTTAGTAATAATAGGGTTCCGTTTTTACCCTTTGGGTACGAAACCCTAAAAAAATAGGTTATTCAAACATAAAAAGTACCTACTGCTCTTTTGACGGGAACAGTTGTTAGCAGCAATGAAACGGAACAGTGATTGATGGTGAGAATTTAATAGACCAGTGTGTGCTTAAATATGATAATAAATGGAACCGGCGCGTTTGGAGGGTTAAATAGGTTAGGGCAGAAACACACGGGCGAAGAGATATAAAAAATCATCTTTGAATAAAGGTAGAGACAAACTGGCACTGGGCCGGCCATGTAGCGAGATACACCGACCAGCGATGGACTCTCAAGAGCACTTGGACCGGCCCACAAGGAAAGAGAAATGTGGGAAGACCACAAAGACGATGGGTGGACGACATAATGTCTGTGGCGGGGAGCTGGACCGAAGCGGCGCGGGATAGGGAAAAATGGAAAAAATTGGAGGAGGCCTATACCCTAACAAAGGGTTCCTATGAAAACACACAACATTGAAATAATACCTACTATTAAGTTATAACTAACACTAGAGTCATTTACTAACATTAGGTTAAGAACGAATATTTTGTAAATACTTTACTGTTTATAGGAAATAAAAAGGCTTTATTATTATTATATTAGAGACAAACTGAAGGAGGTTCTGTATTCGTCCCGTATGTATGTATGTATGTATGTATGTTTGTATGTGCGCGATTTTCTCAAATACTACTGATTCAATTTGGATGGGGTTTTCACTAACGTAATCTACATACTTTCAGGAAGGTTTTAGTATATAATACATGATGTAATCATTCCTATGTACAAAGTTATATGCATAAATGTACACAGTCCGTAGAAGATTTACTGTTGAATGAATTCGTGAAAGTAATCTAACACGGGATAAAGAACTAAAAAGGGAAAAATAAAAACTTTTTTAACAAAAAATAACCGACTTCAAAAATCCACTACAAAGAAAATAATAATTTTGGTTTCGGAAGTCGGTGGCAAAAAAAAGCAAACTGTTGAAGTTAGAATCTATTATATACAGCCGTATGATCATTGTGAAGTTAGTTGCCAATAAACCTCGTTAAGTAAAGACGTATTTGTTTCAAATAATTCCTTGACACAGTGCAGTTAGAAAGTAAACCTTATTACCCTAACATATGGTCGAATACGAGCCGGATTAGACTGCAACAAAGTATCGACGGACCGTCCGCGCGAGAACAAAAGAACCACATTCCACAGAGCGATAAGCGAACGCCCGGTGCAGTTTTTATGCAATAATTATAACAATTCAATTACCTAGTGTTATTTCAACGTTATAATATCAGTAAACAGTGACAATATTATCAAGATTTTGGTGTTTTACACATAAACTATGACGACCCAAGTAGACCAAGCGTTAAGTGTGCTCGAAGACATCGCGTCACTACTAAAGAAGACTCAAATTAACCTTAAAAAGTGCCCTAAAGAACGTTTATCTAAGCCAGGATATTTGCAAACTCGCATTCAAACTATCGAAGAATACTGGTCAGTATTTAAGAAAGCACATCATGACCTGTTGAAGTGTACGACTCGGGAACAACGTGCAGTGCTTCCATATTACGTAAACGAAGAATTCATGCTACATGAAGACTTATACCTATGTATATTAGGAGATCTTAAAGATATGTTGGCCTCATGTACTTCGAAAACGATTGACCAAAATATGAGCAGCGATACGTCGCCGTCGCGTGAAGGGCAAGGACGTTCAAAAGTGAAGCTACCTAACATACAACTCCCCACGTTTTCCGGTAATTACGAAGAATGGCCTACCTATAAAGACTTGTACGTGTCACTAATTCATGAATGTACTAAATTGAGCGATGTTGAGAAATTACACTACTTGAAGACTAGCGTCACGGGTGAAGCGGCATCATTACTGAAGCATATTCAAGTGACTGGTGCGAATTATGTTCAAGCATGGGAAACACTGAATCATCGATATGATAATAGGCGCCTAATAGTGAACGCATTACTTAAGCGATTATTTGCACAGAAAAAATGTACTAATGAATCTGCAGTACAGCTGAAATCTCTCCTAGATACTACCAGTGAGATCATTAATAGCTTGAAAAATCTGAAAGTGTCTACCGATTCCTGGGATCCTGTCATAATATTTCTGGTTGTGCAGAAGTTGGACCCGGAGTCACACAAAGAATGGGAACAGGCTGCCTACTCGGTGAACTCGGAAGAACTACCCACCTGGAAGAGTTTGTGCGAATTTTTAGAAGCTAAATTCAGGACGCTCGAGCTAGTTACCCCCTCCATTAGCACCAGAACCACCAAAGACCGTGTTCTTCACGTTACAACTACAGAAAAGGACAAGCAAAAATCATGTGCTCTGTGTAAGGATGTGCACACACTGTGTCATTGTAACATGTTTAACAAAATGTCCATTAATGAAAGACAAGAACATGTCAAAGCAAACAAACTTTGTTTCAACTGCCTTGGGGCAGGACATTCGGCGTTCAAGTGTCGCACGCCAATGTCATGCCGCATCTGTAAGAGACGTCATCACACACTTTTACATCAACCCAAGAACATGGACGCGTCGAATCACCATGAAGAATCCAAGCAATCGACGTCATCCAGCCAAGCAGATGTAGAAGAGAAGGTTAATACAATAGTTGCGTCTCACTATCACGCCGGGCAGAAGATAGCTCTATTGGCCACAGCAGTAGTAATTTTGAAGAGTGAACATGGACACACTACTGTTCTAAGGGCGCTGATAGACTCAGGATCTCAAGCATGTTTTATAAGCGAGAAGGCAACTCAGATCCTGAACTTAGAAAAATCACCAGTAAATCTAATCGTCTCTGGAATGGAATCCATGAATGTAAGAGTCAAGCATGAGGTCAAGGTACAAGTATTGTCACGATGGGAAAACAATTTCAACTTACCTATCAGAGCCTACGTGATGTCCAAGCACTTGACCTCCAACACATGCGCCATGTCGGAGACTGATTGGCCGCATCTAGCAGGCATCCAATTAGCAGATACAAATTATTATGCATCCGGAACCATTGATCTGTTATTGGGCGTAAACGAATATGCGACAATTCTGAAACAAGGATTGATCAAAGGTCCACCAGGTACACCATGCGCTCAAAATACCTACCTGGGATGGATCCTAATGGGTGGAATAACAATGAAACTTAACGCACGAGAGAAATCCTTGACGGCCATGAAGCAGGAAATTAACATAGAAGATTTACTGAAAACAATATGGGAGGTTGATACGGACACAAAAAGAAAACTTACTCTAAGGGAACAACTATGTGAAGATATATACAAGAAGACACACAAGCGAAACAAAGATGGAAAATACATAGTTAAGCTACCGTTCAACACAGAAAATCCAAAATCAGTAGAAGGAAACACACGAGAAATAGCAAAAAGAAGATTCATGCAATTAGAAAGAAGATTTAATCAAAATACAAACCTGAAAGAAGAATATGCAAAAGTGATTAAAGAATATATAGAATTGAAACATATAGAAGAAATACCTACAGAAGAAATAAATAATAAATCAGTATACTTACCTCATCATGCGGTGATCCGTAGTGACAAAGAAACAACAAAGACTCGTGTTGTTTTCGACGCCTCGTGCAAGGGCTCCAACGGTATTTCACTGAACGACGAACTCTTATTGGGTCCAGTGCTACAAGAGGACCTGAGAAGCATAATCATTAGATGGAGAATGCATGCTGTTTGTTTTGTTTCTGACATTCAGAAGATGTACAGAATGATCTGGACGGACAAAACAGACATAGATTATCAAAGAATTCTATGGAGAGATGACCCATCTGAAGACATCAAAGACTATCGACTCTTGACTGTAACGTTTGGAACAGCTTCTGCACCTTATCTCGCCGTAAAGACACTTATGCAATTAGCTGATGATGAAGGTGACAAGTATACTGAAGCCGCTAGGATATTGCGTGAAGATTTTTATGTTGATGACGTAATGTCCGGAACCGATAATCTGGAACAAGCTATAAAAATCAGTCAAGATCTAAAAAAGCTACTACGACTTGGTGGCTTCGAACTAAAAAAATGGTCTTCTAACAACCGTGACTTCATGGAAACAATAGAACCAAGCGAAAGATCATCCAATGCACATCTGGAACTAAAGGTTGATGGAACAATCAAAGCGCTGGGCATACAATGGAACCTGGGAAATGATCAATTTGAATACAATTTAAACTTACCTGCTATCAGCAATGTAATCACGAAGCGTAGCATTCTCTCCGACATTCAAAAGTTATTCGACCCGCTCGGATGGATTGCACCCTGCCTTGTAATAGCGAAGATTCTAATCCAACAACTCTGGCTCGAAAAGGTCGACTGGGACGAAGCCTTGAATACGACACTGGCTGAAAAATGGGCTACAATACGATCTGACCTAGAAAACGTTAACGGAATTTACGTAGATAGATGGATGGGAACGTTCAACTCAAAGAAAGATTCCATAGAAATACACGGATTTAGCGATGCCTCTATACAAGCATATGGTGCTGTAGCATACTGCCGTGTCATAAATCCAGATGGCACAATCAACACCACCATCATTGCTGCAAGAACCAGAGTAGCTCCCTTAAAAACCATATCTTTGCCTCGCCTAGAATTGTGTGGAGCCTTGCTTTTATCCAAACTGTTAAAGCAAATAGGGCAAGCAATGAAAATACCTGCATCACAAATCTATGCCTGGACAGATTCCTCGATTGTCATCTCTTGGTTATTTGGAGACCCGAGCAAATGGAAGCCGTTTGTGGCAAATCGTGTTGTCGAGATCACAACCAATGTAAACAGCAGTCAGTGGCACCACGTCCAATCCCACGATAATCCAGCTGATATTGCGTCAAGAGGAATGTCAGTAGCAAACTTAAAAGGGTGCGACTTATGGTGGAATGGACCACAATGGTTAACACAACAGAAGATACAGTTCACTAGACCAAACATACTATCAACAGACTTAGAAAGAAAGAAAAACACCATACAAGCTCTGAAAATAACAAATAATGAGAATGAAAAAGAAAATTATATACTTACACAATTCAAAGACTTTAACACACCGAATTACTGAGGACGATAACATACTGCATAAGATTCCTGAAACAAAAGATATTAAAAGAAAACATAGATAGTACAATAACAACTGAAGAACTCCAACTCGCCTTACAGACCTGTATAAAAATAGCACAAGAGGAAGAATTTAAAGAAGCGATAGAATCCTTAAAGAGAAAGAAAAGAGTAAAAAAATCAAGCAAATTAAAATCACTAGATCCTTACCTTGATGAGAATGGAATCCTTAAGGTGGGCGGCCGGCTCAGAAATGCAGAGTTAAGTGATGAAAGCAAACATCCAATCATTCTGGGTCAAAGCAGCAGACTTACCTTTCTTATCATAGCAGAAGCCCACTCGAAGACGTTGCATGGAGGAATCCAATTGATGATGACTTACCTGAGATCCAAGTACTGGATACTGCGAGCAAAACCGTTGATCAAACAATACATCCACCGTTGTTTGATATGTGCTAAACTAAATGCTAAAGTGAGAACACAAGTAATGGGAGACTTACCGAGTGTACGGGTAAAACCAGCACGAGCATTCCTCAATTCCGGAGTCGACTTTGCGGGACCATTCCAAATACTGATGAGTAAAGGCAGAGGCGCCAAGACGAGCAAAGCATATATTGCCATTTTCATCTGCATGTGCACGAAGGCAATCCATCTAGAATTGGTTGGCGACCTCACATCAGCAGCATTCATCGGTGCCTTCAAAAGATTTTGCGCCCGAAGAGGAAAATGCACAAATATATATAGCGACCAAGGACGAAACTTTATTGGTGCTAATAAAGAACTATCCGAAGCTTGGAAAGATGCTAGCCTGCAATTTGATGGAAAAATTGCTGAATTACTTGCCAACGACGGGACTCAATGGCATTTTATTCCGGCATATTCACCGACTTTTGGAGGATTATGGGAGGCCGGAGTGAAATCCATAAAATTTCACATGAAGAGAATTCTCACTACCAATTTGACGTTTGAAGAAATGATGACGGTTCTTTGTGAAATTGAGGCATGTCTGAACTCACGTCCCTTGTGTCCAATGAACGAAGATACCATGCAACCACTGACACCTGGTCATTTTTTAATAACCGAAGCGCCAGTCACCGTACCAAATCTAAATATAAAGGATGCTAAGATGAGAAATCTAACACGCTGGCAATATACTCAAAAATTGTTGAACGACTTCTGGTCGAGATGGCAGAAAGAGTATTTAACGAGACTTCAGCAGAGACCAAAATGGTTAAAACGTGAGAAAGAGTTCAAGTTGGGAGATATAGTACTGATCAAACAAGACAATCTCCCGCCGGGGAAATGGTCCATGGGACGCATAACAGATAAACATCCCGGCCCCGACGGCTTGACCAGAGTATACAGTGTGAAAAGCGGTGACAATATAACTAAACGATGTGTCACAAAACTGGCTGCTTTACCTATTGATACAATTACAGATTAGTGTTTGTTTTTATGATTCTTACATGTCTAAAGCCACCACAGACCTCACATTTGTTTTGTTTTTGTAAAATTTAAGTTTTGCATGATTGTTTTTGAAAGGACTAATATAGTCCTTTGGTGGGCGGCTTATGTTGAAGTTAGAATCTATTATATACAGCCGTATGATCATTGTGAAGTTAGTTGCCAATAAACCTCGTTAAGTAAAGACGTATTTGTTTCAAATAATTCCTTGACACAGTGCAGTTAGAAAGTAAACCTTATTACCCTAACACAAACAAAAACCAAAGCCACCGACTTCCGAAACCAAAATTATTATTTTCTTTGTAGTGGATTTTTGAAGTCGGTTATTTTTTGTTAAAAAAGTTTTTTTGGTAATGTTGTGTTCCTGTGGTTGTCGCTAAAGCTCTTAAGGATTTGCTGTGTTAACAAGGGGGACCTCCTTGTCCCGCTAAGCTGTCGGCACTGAAAATCCTCATTTTAAAGGGTCAGCAACGTGCAAGTGATATTCTGTGTTGCAAGTGTACCATCGAAAAAAATGTGTGTAGAGCACTTGCTAAGAAACGAGCATGCTGATTTTTTTAATGGTCGTGTGAATCAAATATCACAGAGGCAACTATTTTGCTTTACCTCGCAAGGCTAGAGGTACTTACACCCACACCGGATTAGACAAGTTTAGTATAAGTATCAATTTGCTTATCTTAATGTTTAACAAATGTCTTAATTTTAAATTAGCTGCTGCTCGCGAATTTGTTCGCCTATGAACTTCAAGACACGCTTTAGGGTTGAGAGTACAGTTTTAAAATATCGTTTTTAGTGAAGAAAAAAGGGATAATGCATCTTTCAAGAGTAGTAGAGCACTTTGTGAAACTAATTTCTGCTGCCAAACGGCATTGCTGTTTCGGTTAGAAGAGTACCTATAGGCGCCGGTGTACCAAAGTAATTACAGGTACTAACAGGCCCTTATGACATTTTAACTTTGTCTCTAGGGTGGACAACGCAAACTGCGATGCCTCTGGTATTGCAGATGTCCTTAGGCCACCTTACAATCAGATTTGCCGCCTGCTTGTTTGCCCATAATAATAATTGTGTTTTTTTTTTCATGTGGGAAAATCTTCATGAACGTCCTTCGTCTCAGGGCGGGTGGAAGGACCTGTCGGACAGTTACTGACTAAAACCCTACCTGTTCTTCCACTACCTTTGATCGGGGGGGACGAGAGTTGCTCGCCTCGCACATTCATCCCCTTAAATTATCTTTGGCGTAGGGGTGGGAATTTCTCGCACATTCATCTCCTTCAACAACCTTTGGCCGGAGATAGGAAGTTGCTCGCACATTCATCCAGACCCCCGTCAGGTATTGGCTCGCGAAATGTTCAGAGATGGGCCCCGTCCCCCTCTGCGGCCGTACTACAAAAATAATTATAAAAACTCCATCGTTAACCGCGCGTGCCCGCACACAATTTTACTCTACGTATGTTTTCACGCTTAACCAGGCAACTGCGTTCAGCACATCGGATCATAAACTTCAGACAGCGTGTAAAGGGTTGACATTAATATAGGCTCGCTTAATTACTTTTAAAGCTTTGGATTTATCTAGATAGAAAGAAATATGGCGCTGTTTAAAGTTTGATATATTAATGTCGTTTATTTAGTTTGTTAGCTAAAGCTTAAAGACTTTGTGCTTAAAATGTAGAAGTGAAAGTAACTCGCATTCAACTTTTCTTTGAGTGTTAAAATTTTCTGGATAATCTCTACTTTCAAAGGTTGAAGGAGTATCATAATTGTGTTGGAGTCCTAGGTACCGATTAACTACAAATAAATGGTGTCTATCTTAAGTAGGTACAATTTCCAATTCTCACATACCGGTCCGTGTAGTTTCCCAGAGGTATATCTACTTTCTTAACCCCAGGCCCCCAGCCTCAACATGAACTTTTCACTAAGCGTTTCTGATGTTTTAGAATAACGAAGATTTTAGATAGGAACTCATTATTTTTATGTGTAACGACAAAATACAGAACAGTTATATTAAAACTAGGCCATGACGAATGAAAGAATACGTTATAAGTATTCTTTCAGTCTTCAACTTTTTTTTCACTGTAAACTACAAACATAACAACACCTACTACATCACCGTGGGAGAGCCATGCTTCGGCACGAATGGGCCGGCTCGACCGGAGTAATACCATGGCCTCACAGAAAGACGGCGTGAAACGACGCTTGCGTGTTTCGCCGAGTGAGTGAGGGTACCGGAGGCCCAGCCCCCCTGGATGGCGCAGTTGATAAATCCACTGTCGTAGGGGGGGCAAAAGTGCGCTCAACAATGCCCTAGGCAAGAGCAGTTTTTTAAATGCCGGTAACGCACATCTGGTGTTGCGAGTGTCCATGGGCGGCGGTAATCACTTACCATCACGTGATCGATCCGTCTGCTCGTTTGCCTCCTTTAATATAAAAAAAAAAACCTAGTACATCTTAGAAAGCGCGCGGTTCATCACCTTCCATTTTTAACAAGTGATTAACGACACGTCAAAAATATCGATTAAAGTAAACAGTGTTTTATAGATCCGACATCAATAACCTTTTCGTGTATGCGCGTAGGCAGATATTACTGTATAGGTAAAAAGAAGAAGAATTTATGATATCACCTGTCAAGGATTTGTGGAACAATAAAAATAATAAACTATTTTAGGAGTTTCGGATCATATAAATAAAAGTGGGGATATCCCGTCGAGAGGTCATGAGTTCGAACCCCAATCGTTGCACTATTAGCGTACCGTACCGAAATCAAGTTTTAGAGTGAAATCTATAGAATCTATCTGTTTTATCTATCTATATCTTTACTAAGAATTCGCTCAGACTTAACTGGCTCATCTCTAATCTTAATGCAATCTTTGAGTCCCTGTAAGTCGAAGTTCTCAAAATCGACAACTTACGAAAACTTTACTAAGCATGCACTCAGACAGACTCAAACGTTGCATTACTAATAGGCGAATTACTTATAACTCGTTAGATGTTTCTGAACAAAGCCTTAGAGGGGTAAAAAAGATACTTATACTTACCCGTATTAATTATGTAATCTACAATGCTGGTAATATTTATGAAAAAGGCGTATTATATGGAAAGCTAAGACGCATCTCTCTCTTTGAAATTAACTCGTGTACGAAAAATCTAATCTTTTGTCGTCGTGTCAGTAAACCGTTTGTTACGTGGTTGAGGAGGCACATAAAGATGTCGTACAGTGTTTTTACAAGAAAAATTGTATGTAATAATACGCCTTCAAAGTACAAATAAATAGAGTAAATGGCTATGGTGTATCACTCTCGTATCCGGCGCCTCTTATCAATGGCAAAATACTGTTTTCCATGCCCAATTTAGTGCCCCTTATGGCGCTCAAGGGACCATTTCCTTGCCAAGTTGAGCATCTCTAGCCGATGCTTGCCATTACTCTGCTAGAGGCAGCAAGTTTCAAAATAATACAACATAACTTTCTCTTAATGCAAACGCTGAAACACCCCAAAAATATTTTAATTAAACTTTTGCAAAAGGAATCATGAAAACTAATAATACGCTAGTTCCGTCTCCGCGCTGCAAACATTATCGTACAAAATATACAAATAGGTAACATTTTTTTGACAAAATACCTATACAGAACATGATTTAAAAAAAATGAAAATGGATTCTTCAACTGATTCTGAACAATCTACTTTAAGGTTTTGTTTTAAATACTAAAAATAATATTGAACAATACGACATACTTTGCCTAACAATAAGACGAACAATCTTAAAATAAAAACTGAATTTTCACATGAAACCCAGCTCCACTGTCGAAAATAACAAAATGAAATTCCGCCGCACAAACTTCGTTCGTTACTTCAAATAGTTTTGAAATATCAAGTCGACAACCTTATAATGTCATAATAAAAGCAGCTTTACACTTCTTACACGGTTCCTCCATTTTCACTGTACAGTTAGGTGCATACTAACGTTATACGTCTTCGTTACAATGTCTGTTATGTCCTTAATTAGATTTGCTTGTCAATTTGGAGTAATCTGACAGACAATCGAATCACGTCAATCCGATTCGAGTACATATTAATTCATGATGAGTACTTGAGTGTGCTCGCAAGTTAACTGTGTATGTAGTTAATTCATGTCCAATTCTATGGAGAATTGTTGTTGAATTTTGATCTGTTCAATATTGATTACATGAGGAAATAATACTTAAAGGAGGTTTTAGAAAATAATAAACGGTGAATGTAAAAATTGCATCGAGAGGAAACCGACTTGTCCTAGAACCAAAATTTCGATGACATGTGACATCCATCAACCCGCACTGGGCCCTCGTGGTGGATTATGGCCCACTCCTTATGGCCTGAGTCCCAGCAATGGGAACGTTATAGGCTGATCATGTACTAACCAACGATTGATTAAATTGTTCGTTCCGTAGAATGAAGGTAATGTGAACCTGGCAAGCAATAAGTACTACAGCGATAATATTTGCAAATATAAATTACCAAGAATATCCGAAACGTAGCAACTAATTTCCTAGAATATGTCTCCTAACTTGATATACGATGAAGACGACCAAATATTAGAATTTCATTGGATGCATACAATTTGCAATATTGATCCAATGGCTTTTGGGCAAGCTTGAATAATGAATCTATTTGAATACATTTGAATTTGGAAGGATAGTATCAGCGTTCGTTATCTTTGACAGGTGAGCTTAGGTTGATCATCTTTAGGGGCGACGCAGACGACAGACTTTTTGTGCGATCGAGTCTGCTGCGCTTTGCAGCGCTCGAACAATCTGTTCACTAAGTTTCGCAGATTGTTCGAGCGCTGCAGACTCGATCGCACAAAAAGTCTGTCGTCTGCGTCGACCCTGAACCTCTCTATTTTAACCGACCGACTTCAAAAAGGAGGAGGTTGTGTACACTCTACGATTTTACTGCGATTTTTCTGCCGATTTACTTTACTTTATTTACTTCTTTTTTTATTTTATAGAAAAAGGTTGACTTTGATTGAGTAGTTCTTTAATCGGCTTCAATTATAGAAAAACATTTTCATTAATCCTTTTCGTCTGTATCGAAGATGTTTTTGTAATAAAACTTAGCAAATAGTAGCACACGAATTCATGAAAGTGTCCGATCTTGGAATAGAGCACAAAAACCTATTTTAACAAAGAAAACCACCGACTTAAAACTTTTTTATTATAATTTTGTGAGTAGGTACTTGCTTCTAGTTTCCCATTTAAATTAAAAAAGTCTTCAGCTGTATGCCTAAGTATATTGGCCTGACTGCTGAAAACGGCTTATTGTAATTCTTTTTCTAGGACCAAATACCTACTAGCCGTCTTTTGCAACCGGCTGGGGATGTCGATATTTTAAGATTACCACCAATATTTCTGTTGACTTCTTCAGATCCTTACTAGCTACTAGGTAGGTACTAGTCTATTAGAGTTGAAGAATATCCTTATTTCTTAATTCCTTATATCTATAAAATTTTCCTATCCATATAATAATATTCCAACTACGCACAGAATAAGTTTTGTAAAGCGAAAATGTTGACCTATTTATTAAACTACCTAATGGGCCATCAATAATAAAATATTCCTCTACAAAAATTATAAGCTTTTTAATTTCCAACACATCTTACCTTTGAGAAACTCTTCCAATGAACAAACAAAATAACTGCTATTAAAAACACATTGTTCACGTACAGTTTAGGCCATAAAAAGTTGGCAAGAATAACATTTGAAAAAAATATAAACAAAAATCACAGTTCCTTGCATTATTTGATAAACACGTGTTTATCGCACACTAGTCGAGTCTCAACTAAGCCTGTTGTGTGTAAATATGCACCAAAATGTTCTAATTAGGCGTACAATAGATGTTGACTTATTTGTATAAATATTAAGTGTGATAGAAACAGTAAACTGACAGTGTCATTTCAACAATCTATTGAAACTATTGAAAGTTAGAGGGCACTAACTAATAAATAAACATTGCCAGCAATTTGGCTGGATGCCGTGTGAGTTTGGCTAGTATAAAATTGTTTATCTTTTCTCACGGTGGCGTTTACGATAGTTGAAGGACAAAATAAACCTGGTTCGAAAAAATAAATAAAAAACACTGTCCCACTGATAGCGTTTGTTTTGACAGGAAATTCTGTTATAGACCCGGAATTGTAAATACGATAAGTCTGATCATGAACTGAGACTATTATGTATGATAATTACGTTTATAATAACAGAATTTTAAAGACAATATAATTTATTTATCTTATTTTAAACTAGCTTTGGCCCGCGACTGCGTTCGCGTGGATTTTAATGTCCCGTGGGAATTTAGAAAAATCTGGCCTTATTCCTTGTATACCTACATCGGCTACATCATAAAGTTTTCTAGGTCCAATGGTTTGGGCTAAGCCTTACCTAATAAGTCATTGAATCAGTCAGGGAATTTTCTTTTTACGAGTATTTATTATGTATTTAATATGTGTCAGGACTTTTCTTTTTAGGGTTCCGTACCAAAATGATAAAAAAGGAACCCTTATGGTGCGACTTCGTCTGTCTGTCTGTCTGTCTGTCTGTCTGTCACACCTGCTTATTTCAGCAACTACTAGTGCTATCGACTTCAAATTTGGAACGGTTATAAACAATGCTTGTTCAACTTTATTGCAAATGAAAAAAGTCAAAAAATATTTTTATTTCCATTGCAAAAGGGGCCGGAGTGGGGTCCGAAATTTTAAAGTGGGGTTACTAGGTCAAGTGACATATCATATGAAAGGGCTTGATCTGCACATTTCAAAATATATTTTCATTTTATTTTATGTCTCACAGTTATCGACATATGATGAAAAATGACCGAATAATTACCATTCCCCCCCCCCTTATCTCCGAAGTTTGCGGAGCGAAAAATCTGAAATAATTAGAGCTGATAGGAATTAACCCAAATATTGCACCAAAAATAAAGCGATGTTCCTAACTAGTACAGTTTTTTCAAAATCATCAAAATTCCTTCACAAACAAAGTTACTTATGCGGTCCGGTTTTTGTCACTTTATACGTCCAAAATGATACGGAACTCTCGGTGCGCGAGTACGACTCGCACTTGGCCGGTATATGTAGGTATTGATTGATGGATGATAACCAAGCGTTTTAAAAGTAGTAAGTTTAATGAAAAATGTGCATAGAATATGGCTAAGGAGTCCTGCAGAGCATTTCTAAGTGTCGAATTTCCTCCCTAAAAACACAGTCTAGATGGGTCTAGAAATTAAATTTTCCCTCGGTGTACGGTAAGCGGATTTGTCGGTAAAACAGACACAGCGCGAACGTGAAATTACAAACAAAATCTAAAATCCAGTTTAGAACCAGGTGTTTCCTTTAATACTGACCGACCTAAGTCTTTTCGAAATGATTTACGTCAACATAAGCTTGTGTGAGAGCTAAACCCTAATTCTCATAAATTAAATTGAGGTGAAATGGGCTAAAGTAGATCGATATCTACCTATATTTTTGTAATCCCTAAAAGGATACAAAAGCTGATTTTTCTAATATTACTGTACCTAATCACATCAACAACAGGAACGGCTCGTGGCTAAATGACAGCCGCGCTGATCGATCGATCTGCGAGGTTACGCTGCGCTTACCGCGGTTAGTTCCTGGATGGGTGACCGTTCTTTTCACATCGAGACCTCTCCGTGCCTCGGAGAGCATTAAACAGTCGGTTCCGGTTTCATACGAATACCTTTGACAGTTATTGGTCAGTAGTCAGGAGCCCAAAAAGTCTGACAACTGGTTTAACATTCGAATAGAAGTCCGCCTAGCCTTTTCCCAAACATGATTGAGGTCGGCTTCCAGTCTAACTGGTTGCGGCTGAATATCAATATTTAACATTCGAATTTCAGTATTACCCAAATTGGGTTGTGGAGGTCAGATGGCAGTGGCTCCATGTAAAATATCGATATTCAGCCGCAACTATAATTAGTTGCCTAAGCTGGAAGCCGACCCTAATCTAATTTGGGAAAAGGCTAGGCTGATGACGATGACCTAATCACATCAACATTTTTGAAATTAAAAACAAATGACTGAGTTAGTTTTCAATTTAAAATAGCAACTTTGCGGGAATACTGCATACTGTATAAGTTGCTAGTGGGATAAATTAGATATTATTGCAATAATGTTTTTTTATCTCGACAGGTACATACCTAAACCAAATCACTTAGTGCAACGATTTTCTTAGTGCACCATCGTTAAATGGAATAGCATGGAAAACTATAAAATGCTTTCAATTACTAGGCAGGGTAGACAGGATACTTGATATTAAAGCTATGTTGCTAACGTGAATGCATGCGGGTGAGAGTGCACTCAGAGATTTCATGAGGTAATTCAATTATAGCAGTTTAAAGTGGAAATGGCTACAAATGGCCGGTCGTTGATATCTGTGGTCACTGGTCAACTAATGATAACTCCTAACTATGGTGTTTTTGTTAAAAGTGCATGAGTGCTATGTCGACTATATTAGACCCAAGGATTTTTATTGCACTTTTTAAAAAAAAAACATAATTTTGGAGTAATCATTATTTGACTAGTGATCACACGTTGTCCACGTGCCATTTTTCACGTAAAGTAGGTAGGTATGTTTGCAAAATTTGACTAGCCTATCCTTCTCTTTCGTTCTCAAGTAATTCACACCTAAAACCGTTCACAAAGACAATCTAGCTATTCTCAAGGGAAATACAATTTCAATGACATTACAATTTCAATTTTCCATTAGCGCACAATACTTCATATTTACCGTACCACTGGCGAACGTTTTCTTTACCGGCGCACCGATAGAACTCGTAAAAATGAATTCACAGCTCTCGAGTGATCGATGAAGGCAATTCCGCTGTTAGTGTTGCCATCAAGTTATGAAGCGAAAGAATTGAGTGCTCTCAACAGAACTTATTTCCTTTTCAACGTAAAATATAAATGTACGAAATACTTCATCATTTACAAAATGTCGAAGACGTTTTTAAGTAATGAGAATTTTTTGAGTAATCGATATTGGCTTTGTAAGAAAGTTGTAAGCTTCTAAGTAATAGAAAGAAAGAGTTTTTTTAGGCAATAAAGTAAAACATCACAACTATTCACAAGATAAGTAGTTTCACTAAATTGAGTATGCCTGACAATTTTATTGCTCGAAATAGTGATATTTGATAGTTGGTTAACACTTACTTTGTACTTAACATCTAAATTGAGGCTTGACACAAAATTTTCATGTGTAATAGTTTGTGTTATTCTTTACATCAACTGAATTGCTTAAATTGTGTTCAGCAAAACTTATAAAAAAAAAACTGAAGGCCTAACGATTCTCGATGCCTGTTCTATTCTATATTCCGTTTCGTCACTCAAAAACCACCTCAATTTGGTTGGAAATAAAACATAAAATCGTAAATGATGCTGTAGTACTTACATTCTCAAGAAACAATTGAATACACTACTTTCAAACAAATGATTCCGGCCATATTTGGCACATTTTTAATTGGACTGATAAACGTTTTGCAAGACGACTGTCAGACGTCCTGTGGTCACGAACGCTGCAAAAGTTCAAAACTTCAGGAAAAATCTGTAGGTAATACCCACGCAATAAACTTGTTTTATTATAACGTGTAGCCACAGTCTATGTTTCTTTATAGAGTAATTTGGGGTAACTGAGCGCAGTGGGTAGTGGTAGTAGCATTACAATAAAGAATCTTTATTCTTGGATATAGTGTTTATTTTGATTAATGCAAAGAATGAGCTTAGTTACCATATGCGTATACTTACCCCATACGGGTGCGCACAGTTACCCGCATCGTGGGTCAAGTGAGCGCATTCCGATTTTATGTAATAAAATGCTTACAGAAAAAAAACTACCAAGATTTCTATTCTTGTTGTTATTTCATTATAAAGGCTATTATATATATATGGTTTATCTCAGAACCATTTTCTGTATTCCCAACTCTTTTATTTTATGCGTAGTGAACCATACTTTACAAAAGTGCGCATAGTTGACCCGAATGACTCTACTGTGGTTTAGCTTACAGACAAGTAACAGTTGACCATTCAATAAAGTACATAAAATTGATTAAAATCGAACGGTATTGGTCGCCCACACCCCATCCTATTTTAGACTAGTCCGCCAGTCTAGAACTAGTTGGATTATAATTAGAAACCAATTGACGCAAGCAATGTCAACCTCGTGCTGTCACTGACCAGCAAGGATTATCTTTTAACTTACCTGCTTTACTTCCACAGAACAGATTATGGGGTACTACCTCAGATAATAGAACCTTGTTTTTATTTTTTATTATAGGAGGCAAACGAGCAGACGGATCACGTGATGGTAAGTGATTACCGCCGCCCATGGACACTCGCAACACCAGATGAGTCACAAGTGCGTTGCCGGCCTTTAAAAAACTGCTCTTGCCTTGGGCATTGAGCGCAGTTTTGCCCTCACAACAATGGATGTTTCTATGATCTGAGGGTACTACCATAGAAATCTAAATAATAAGTCAATTGAAAATGTTATCTATATTCCGTACGGGACAGTCTACTATATTGTACTACCAGGAGTACCAGCCCCCGTAGTCAAGTTGCTTTTCTGTTAGCGTTTACGCCAAACGCTGCGGACAAAATGTATGGCAGTGACATTAGTGAGGTCAGGTGACTTTTCCGCAGGTAAGGACATTGATACATTTTGTGCTTATCGTTTGGCGTGAACGCTAACAGAAAAGCTACTTGGCTAGAGCCTCTGAACTGTCAAGATGAAAGGCAAGTGATGGTAATTGCGTTACGTAATTATGGTGCTGGTTTGCACATCGGCCTTTATGATCGGACCTCAAGAAGGTCCAATCCAAGCACTACACTGCACTAAAAGTTTATGATGTTCGTCGTTCTACTAAAACCTTTGATAATTATGTCAATTACTAAAATACCTTCACTACATGCAATCGATTCTAATTCTAACCGTTAACTTCAAAGAAATATCCGAATAAACATTCGATAGTTAAATATTGAATGTCAAACAATAAAGCAGAAATAGCGGAAAACATCTGTTTTCAATGTGCAGAACCTCTGGAGGATTATGATTTATCTCGCCACTTCGTTGCGAAGACGAAACATTTCGACTGGGACAGCGTTGAAAACAGAAGGCCGATTCGTAATTAATTTTGCACTGTGGCTGGAAGTTGACGGAACTGAGTGAATCTCAGTTCCGTCAACTTCCAGCCACAGTATTGAGTATTAAAGCAAGAGAATACATTTTTAAGTAAGACAATACATTTTTTTTTTTTGTTATTTAGGTACAACGTGCCAGTTCAGTATGTTATCAGAATGTTCGCTTTGGTTTTGATCAACTGTTGGTCAATTTTCGAATTTATTGCGATGATATAAGTTCACGTTAGTCGTTGTTTGTTCTGACATTTGATGACATTGCGACTATATCGGAACTAAGTATATTTTGATTAGTTAGGAAAATTGCCCTTCTGGATTGCATCTTTCCCATCTCTATCGTGTGCGCAACATTAAAGACAGTGCTTTGAAATATCTGCTGATCATGTTAGAGAAAAAAATATCAAGCATGATGATGCAGGGCATCAGATGCCAATGTCAGGACCTAACAAATTATACAGTAAATTCGGTCATTCGATCAAAACTGTTTAAACAATAGCCAATTGAGTCCCTATTGGTATGGGAGGGTATGTTACTAAAGTATTAATTCGTTTCTACTACGTGTGATGTGCATAATGCATAAATATTGTCGGGGCCCGCGGCCGAGGCGGAAAGGCGGTGCTTTCTGCATCTCAGCTTGATACACTAGATAACGGATATTTTTATTATAATTTAAATTGCAATCTTCGGGTTACCCCAAAAAGAAGGTACCTATTGCCCGTTATTCTTTTGTTATTCTCTAATATTACCTATTTGACTCTTGCACTTAGCTGGTGATCCCATTCAAAGAAAGCTGTGACATTTTTTATATTCTACAGAGATTTAAAGTTAGAACATGAGTCTAACTTTAAATCTCTATAGAATATAAAAAATGTAGATATTTTTTAGAATAAGTATATATCTGAGTCCTTCAATCCCCAAATGCGTACTCAAAATTAACGTGTAGGTATAACTTTTAAGCGCAAAAATTGTTCTGAAGTTTCCAGGGACATACCATTATTAGTATTTGGGAAGCAAAAGTTTTCGTATAAAAATTAAAGACGCGACAATATTGCGTTCAGGCCTCTTTAACTTCCCAAGTATGTGTTGTGAACACTGATATTAAAAACCAGCACGAGATGGGAAAGGAAAAGAATTTTCTAAGCGAATATTGTACCCAACAATTCTATATTTATATGCTTAGATACATTCAAATACAAGAACGGCATGGTCCTCCGAGACCGATAATGGAGCCAATATTTGTTTTGCCTATCAATTTTCCATGGCATACTAACTTACTCACTCTGTGTATACTGAGGTACTATTCTACCACAGTATACACAGACCTTACAGTGGTTCATCACCCATACATATGACAGTACTTGAAAAATGTCAAAATTGACATATCGAATGATAAAGATCCCGGATTGGAATGAAGATGCGTACGAACGACCCAACTTGTCACCCAATCTGTAGGCAGGTAGGTAGTAGATCCGGCGAGTCTAAACGATAGGCATGTGAATAGGTACCTAAATTGAGCTAACATTATTAACGTGCCAATCTTAGGTCTCGCCCGGATCGGCTCTAAAAAATTTGGTGTCAAGTTGAGTCGTTCGTATAGCAATTGGAGATTCCATTTCCCCCGCAACTTCCCGCACGATTGATCGGCGAAAACCCTTGCTTTGAACGACTGTAAGGTAGACTGTAGTAGTACAACTAATCAATTTCCCAGCCTTCACCCAACATGCTGCGGTCGGCCTCGAGTCTGCGGCTGAGTATCAATATTTTAAACGAAACGACTGTGATATCCAGAATTGCCTGCCTATTCTGTACCGATACAACGCGTGATATCACCGCCAGAACTGCCAATTTGTTTGCGAACGTTCGAGGAAGAATCTCACCGTGACATCTTTCCTCGAACGTTTGCAAACAAAGAATAGAGCGGCTGCATAGTATTGGTACCTTAAGGGTAGACCAGCCATCAAACTTGAACATAAAATTAAGACAACCACGAGCATTTTTAAGATGTTTTTCGAGACACGAAAGGTGTCAAGACACTCAAGACTGAATCTTGTTGATCACTTTGATCCACGCGGTTTTTATCTTTACCACGTGCTCTTCTGTTTTCGGATAATGCTTTTATTATCATAAAACAACATAACATCATGCCTGTATTCCTTGTAGAGGTAGGCAGTGGTGCCACATTTCGTCAGTTATCCTACAAGTTTCTTGTAAAAGGGGCGACGGAACCTACTGCCATTAACGGGGAAAAAATTCAGACTCCATACTGCTATTAGGAATTTACTAATGCAAAAACCCATTAAGACTGTGTGTGAGCCGGAAATGGAACTCAGGACTTCACGAGGCAATCTTTTATAGTCATTATTTTAATATTCTTTGTTCTAACCAGAAAACTTAAACGTACCAGGATTTCAAGTTACAAAATTATTGAGCCCTCGAGAATCAAAATGAGAAACAAAGTAAAATCATATTTCTTGGTATATCCCAGGAGATCTGGTCATCAATTTGTGATAAAAAGTACTCTGTTGCGAAACTCTCTTAGAAGTTACTGTAACGGAACTGGGTGGTGAAAATAAAATTATGAACTTTACTTTTTAAGTCTAATATTACCTGTACCTACCTTAAACGACACTCATGGGAAATGATTGAAAGTTTTTTGAAATAGAAACAACACAAAAAAAAAGTAATAAAACCAAACAATAGAATAGACCTCATACCATTAAATTTAAAAAAGAAAACAATCCGCGAAACTCCACTATTATTATAATTATTAACATGGAAGATACATAAAAAAACACTGTCGAATTGGAAAGCTGCTTTATGTTAAAAAAAAAGTATGCGGACCGGGAACCCCCGTCAGGAATGAAGTTCCTTACGCCTCGTATATAATAGAAAGAGACAAAGAGTGAAAGTCGTAAGGAGAGGTGACGATGTCTATCATGGCAGTCAACTCCTACCGTAAGCCGCATTAGGGAACTTTGTTAAAAAAAAATCATTCTTTTTGTTCAGACATTTTACACCCGTTTCGGTGATAACATGCAGGCGAATTTTTGAAACACAGCAACATCTAGACACAAGCAACATGTTAACCCCATTAATGAACATGAGTATTTAATAAGGATGCATGATGTTACGCGAAATGAGGCGGAATGACGAGGTTTTGTAGCTCATGTAGAGCTTTTAGCGAAATTGTAGCTCTTGTACGGTCGACATCAGAAGTATGTAGGTACTACGTGTGTATGATTGTATGAAGTTGCAACGTGTTTTATGAATAAAAACTTTTATCTATTTTATTTTTTTGAAACTAGGTATGTTAAATTAAATTATGTGAAACCAAGGGGAACAGCTTGTCTTAGGCCCGTATTCTAGAACGAAACTCAAGCACCGATGTCTGCTTCAGTATACCTAGATTTAAAGCCATTTGATTGGTTGAAACTAGTTCAATCTATGCGCAAGCAGAGATCGATGCGCAAGTAACGTTCTGGAATACGGGCCTTAGAAATCTCAGTGTTTTGATATGTCGTCGAAATGCAGACATATGCCACTGCATTAGGTACATAATAAATCCTACTTAAATTGATAACCTTCAGTTTATCGTAAAATAACAATTAATATGTCTAAACATCAACTAACAATAAATTTAAATATTTCAATTAACTAGATAAACGAACAATAAAGCATTATTATTAGTTCAGTAAGAACAGCTTATTATAATAATACTCGTAGTAGCTTATTATGAGACCGTTGACCCATAGTGATAATAATAGTCAATAAAAACGTTCAACTCCTATTTTATCTCTAACTGTTATGGGAATCGGTATATTTTTATAAATAGACAACAAAATAAAAAAATGAAAGAATGAGGAATGTATAAGGGATCGTTTGTCTATTACAGATATAGAAAGATACTCATGTTTTTATTTATAGTATAATAAATAGACAACAGTGAACTGTATTATTTAATACTAGGTATAATATTTCTCAGTGCTTACGCTAAGTGTAATGTAGTGCACTAACAAACTGAATTTAGAAGTATGCTTTTAGAGTAGTCAAGATTAGAAGTGCTCTAAATTATTTAGTATAAACAGAGGATTTTTATAATGCGAACAATTGAAAGAAAGGAGGGAGGGAGGAAGGAGCGGATGAAGGAAGCGAGGAATAAAGGAAGTGCTAATTATTAGAAACCCGCTACACTCAAGGCCCTCAGTTGATGCTTTTCATGCAGCTGATAAACCTTCCGCATAGTACACTTCTGAAACTGGTAGTACTGATTACTGGTAGTTCTGAGACTGGTAGTACTGCCAATGCATTATCTGTAACTGTTTTGTTATGGATATTGTCATCGCTAAATAACTACAAAAGGTCAAATGTAAACTAGCCATGACTCAAGATGTTCAGCAAATCCAGAAATCTAAAACGTTTTTTTTGTTCATTTCCTATCCAATATAGAATACTGGCACATTTATAACAAAAAGGAAATAGAAAAACCTACACACATTTAATATAAATCACACCCTTCCTAAACTTACTTCACCCTTACCACAAAAAAGATAGACACGCGTTAAACGCGAATTCTACCAAAAATAATACACACTTGTTTTAGACAAGTTAGTGTAAAACAAGTGCGTATTATTTTTGGTAGCATTCGCGCTTAACGCGTGTCTATCTTTTTTGTGGTACGGCCCAAGGTGTCATAGAATAAAAATACAGCGTGTTACAGAGAAAGAAATCTGCCAGCAAATGATATTTATTCTGCTAGTGTTACGAGGCGTATGTCTTGTTGTCATAAACCGTCGGAATAATGTTGTGTTCGTGACAATATGGGCCAGTAGCTCACGAACAAATCCATACGGTTTCTAAATTCGAGCACCATGACATCATATTCCGATGCATTCGATCATTGAGTCACACTTCTGGAACTTGCATTGCTTATTTATGATTTTTTATGTTTCCAGGGTTAAATATGGCTTTGAATTATATTAACCTGTAAACGGTGCAACTTGGCTTCTTAATCTAGCTAGGGTTTTAAATTATTGCAGTTAAATTTATAACGGCTACACTGAAACATGGTTTACTTGGCTCGCGCTAGCTCGCTTAGCTTTTAAATTGTTGTTGCTGAAGTTACAAAAATATCGAATTTGTAGTGTGAACTAAAAAATTGAACTGCAGCATCATAACAAATTCAAAAGTATACGGAAACCAAAAAAAGACAACTTTATTAGACAATTCTATTTCGAGGAATGGATTACGAATTCTCGACAATCTGAATTAGATCGGAAATTATTGATTAGACATCAATAATTTCCGATCAGTCTTATATCAAGTCATGGTACCTACCCAGAGTGTCGGTATAGAGTTTTTAATACAGGAGCGTGCAAAACGTAGCATCAGAATTTATCGGAAAAGCATTCTTAATTTAGCTATCTTTAAATAAATTATTTCCCGCTTTCTTAGTCACCCAATGTTTACGAGTAATACCCTACTTTTAAACTAGTTAATTACCCCTTTTTTTCTTACGGAAATTTTGAAACGTGCCGGTTGTTTATCAATTGTGGTCGGGCTCGTAAAGTCAATGGATTCATCAACCCAACAGCTGATATCTAAATCTGTTGAGAGCATGAGATCATTCGAATAATCTGCCTTAAACTGTGCTTTATTCGAACGGCTGTTTAAGAATTTTACACCTAAGCTAGTATTAAGACGTGTTTTTTTTTTAAAGTGACAATAAAGATTAATATAACTTTAGAGACACAGATACTGACTTATATTAAAGCAGTGAATCGTGACCAGCACTTAAAGGAAATAGTGAAAAGAGATTCCCTGTCCAAAAATCTTTGTCGTTTGCGTTGAAATGTTCACTAGAGCCAATTTTTATTTAGAAACTCTAAGGATTGGAAGATATGACAAGTCTCCTCCCGTGGGTGTGTAGAAGCCGTCTGAGGGATTAACCAAAGCATGGGCAGGGGAAGTATGAAAATCCGCTTGCCAAGCGTGGTGATTATAGCATACCTCTCCAATATGGGACAGGCATATGTCCATCAGTCGGCTGATACGATGGTGACAATGATAAGTTGAAAGATATTCTTAAATTACTTTCTACACATTATTGCTACACTAAAACATTGCCAACACCGACCTTCGACAGACGTTTCTTATTTAATAGCTTACAAATAACACAATAGTAGTAGGTAGGTACGTTTTATTTGGCACTTACGACTTCCTCCATAAAATTGCCATCTATTCAATTTTCTCGTTTCGTTCCTTAGGGTTCAGTTTCCAATTTCAGTATCTAATGTTATTGGGTCTCTCTGGTGTATTCCTATTAGAAGTCCCGGCATAAAGTTGTGCCACATTAGAACATTGTCACTTGGAACTGCTAATGACTTGCGTATCTAATGGGTGTTTCGAGATTACCTACTGTCATGTCCATCTTTTTGGGGGACCAAGTTTTTTGTCTTGTATTTACGTTATCGGATCTGTTGTTATTTGAGTTTTCTATCTTGTTGCCGTAATCCCTTAGACTTCTTTATCGACAGATACCCATGAAAAGAGAGCTAATATTTTTTGTGCCGAGCATCAAACGATGTATTATCTATAGATACTATAGGTAACTAGTAACTATGTATTACAGTAATTTCATTACAGAACTGAACTAGGACGGCTAAAGTCGCATTATATTGAAATTCTTGAGCCGTTGCATCGTAGAGCTTAGTCTCAGCTGAACGTGATTGCTCGCGTTGATTGATCTATGTTTACGGGAGCGCTCACATAGATGGAAAATAGTACACAGTTGAAATAGTATCTCGCCATAAAATAGGTTCCTATTTATAATTTAAATAATTATAATTAGTAGGATAGTTTGAATGAAGATTGACAGCTGAAATACGTTGATGATTTTATTTTCTCCGTAAATAGAAAGCAGCGCGTATTACCTACTGTTCGTTTGAGGATTAACTATGTATTGCCGAAAAGATTTAATACAGGTTTCCTGCTAGCTGTAAACTCATAAAACAATAGTTAATGTCATTTATTAGAATGCATACGGAAAGCTTTCTCAACGAAATACTAAGCACGGTAATCATTAAAGCGAGAAAGAAAAATATACGTTGTTAATGTACTCGTATTTTTATAATCTCACACACTGCTTTTTATTCCGTAGTATTGGATTATCTTGGCAAAAGAAAGTTCTCGTTTTCGCTATCTTGTATAGCCCGTCCTTGCAATTAAAGATTGTACTATTTTTCCTTATTCACGTCCACTCGTGTTAATTCACAGTCTAGCTAACTTTCTGGTTATTTGGCTAAATAAACTAGAAAAGGGACTATTTTGTGTCCAGACAAACTATTTCAGTTAGTCGAATGCTAGGTAAATGTTGTGAAAAACTAAATTAGAGCCTATTGGAGAAAATTGGAGGAGGTTGTACAAGACGACGCGACGTCGGGAAGATAAAACTTTGTAGGGACACTGCTGACGGATTAATTTTGTGGATTCAGGCGTACATTTGCTTTTTTTGCAACGCAATCAGACATTCTAAGGACGTTGTTTGGTAAAGCTATCAAGATAACGAAAACTTTTCACATAACCATGAAAAGTAATATTCAACTACATTTATAAAAGACAAAATGAGTGTTTGGAAATTACCGTAGCAGTGTGTTAGATGATGACGGGAGGGTTTTGCCCAGAAATGGGCCAGTATTGCTAATAATAGTAAAACAACAAAAGACAAACAACCCCGCTAATTGCGATGGATAACAATCTCTACCATACTCTTCAGAAACAACAAAGCCATCGCCTTGAGGTGACTGCACTGAAAAACTAGACACAATGACATCATTATCCATTTCAATATCCATTGGACTTGACCAAAATGGTCATCAATTGGACAATGGCCAGCTTTCCAATAGGTTTAAGCAATTTGTTTGGTTGTTTAGACACATACTTATAATGGATGTCAATCGTATTGTTTGGAATCCTTATAAGAGATGTGAAAGTTGTTTTAGAAATGTGAGCTAGTAAAATGAGATTTATGGTTTTTATACGTTTTCCAGTTCCTATATTCTATCTACTGGTATTAAAGTTTAATTGATTATTCACCTCTATTTCTTCAGGAATCTAACTGTTCGTAATAATGTATTTTAAGAACCGTGTAACGTAAACTGAAACAGATTATTTTATGAAGTAGGTACGTACCTACTTTATTTTTATACGATTTTTTTTTATTACTTTCTTTAACGTTTTGTTTTATTGTATGCCCATAATATATAATAAATTTTATTGTCTTTTGAGCATATCCGTTTATCGTAAAAGAAAGTAGCACTCAGCTCTTCCGGTTGTTGACATCTTATCTTTAAAGGAACAACCACAATGATCATTCATTGTATTCACAAGTTATTACCTATTACTGTCAGTGAACAGTGCCGTCACCATTCATATTTACATATAAGTGTGTACGTTTCATAGAAGCACGCCTAGGATTGTTTGTTTTACCTCTTTTCAAGTTTCGTCATCGTTTACATTGCATTCAATATAAGAATAGGAATGACCACTATTGCCATATTGTTACATTTAATGTGTCAAACTTACTAAAGTTTGACAGGATAAATGATGATGATGAATGTTTGTGTGTGTGTGATGATGATGTGAAGTTTAGCAAACGATCTTAACCCGAAGCATAGTTGCTTCGGGTTAAGATCGTTTGCTAAACTCTGCGTTCTCATCTCTGAATTGAGTATGATCTCGGTCATAGCCATTTCTTATTCTTATGTAAAACGCATAGTAGACCAAAATATAATAGGTAGATAGATCATTATTATGATAACACGATCCAATTTGAGATGACAGATTATGGGATCAGATATGACATTTACTAAGTAGTGCAATACTATAATTTTTAATTCTTGCTCAATATTAAACTTTTGACAGTAAAGAGAGTTCAAGTCATTGTTCTACCAACTTATTTGGGAATTAAGCGGTACGCTGTTCTTTAATAAAAATAAAAGTTAAACGAGAAACGACCTTGTGTCCCATACAAAACTCTAGTTCCAAAAACTGCAATTTCACTGGTATGCTAACATATCGAAACTTTGTGGAAGATCCTCTATGTTATTATCACCAATCAATCCAAAACCGACTGGTAGGTACCAAAAATCCAATTGTAGTTGCAATTTCCCACAGAAAATTGCTTTAGATCTCATACCAACGTATTCATTGAGACCGAGAGGAGATCGAATTTGATGGAATTTTTAAAAATAACATGCTATTTGGTTACCCAAAAAAAGAGTAACATCTCGTTTACATCACAGCGTTACTTCGTGATATTAATATTTGAGATAGGTACTGATTCCTACATCAACAAAACGAATCGTTTCATTTAGATTGCTAAATGACTATTGAGTCAACGTTAATTACAAACTCTTTGAACAACTGATGACCGTTTAACAGATGCACGCAGTATTTAAGGCTCATTTGCACATTTCCATTCATCAGTATAATATACGAGTATTTAGTTCAAGTCTGATGTTGTTGTAAGTAGGTATTGATACCTACAATATGCTAACCTGGATTTGTACACAATAAATTGTTACGTGACGTTCTATTGAAACTCATTGTATTGCAGCCGTTTGAAGTATTGTGTGCCTCGGGACTTCGAGAGGGATGAAAAGGAAAAAGAAAGTGCTATGTAATACAATAATGTTGTATAGCTACTCTGGGGGAATTGCAAATCCGAAAGCAAATCTAGTTATCTCCAAAACATACTAAACGCAAGCAAATGAAACAGATTTCAATGACGTAAAAATTTTATATAGCAAAGACATAAAGTTACCTCTTCAATCAGTTTTAAAATAAATAGGTATCCCAGGATACGGTAAAAATGTTTACAAAGGCTATCTATCTTGGGACTTCTTTAGCACAAGAAATTGAAACTGTCGGACCACAAGATGAAGAAATTGATGGATTTGGTAGAAAAGCTTGAATAATGTTTCTCTTTGATATTTTATTGCCCCTTATGAATTAAAAAGATGATACTGAATAAAGCCAAGATGTCCATCACGGGGTTTTTGTAAATCAGAACATTTCAAACAACAAAGTCCAAGTATATTGGACGAATCTACTTTTGATTTGAAAATTAATGGAAATTATTGTGCTATGAGACTGTCCACGATTTTAAATTGGTGCAATGTCGATAGCAAATCTCACATATTTAACAGTAGTTATTTATTGTTTTATCCCTTCTGACCTCGAATATGTAGGTGAATAGGTCTACAGTAAACAAACTATACGGACATGAGTAACGAGATGATCGGTACCTTTAAACAACCAAATGTTACGCCTCACAAATATTGTTCGTAAAACATTACCCAAGGGCTATGTGTAATGTTTTTGTAATTTGCTCGCATAATTTAACTACTTCGGAATATAAAGATGTGGTCATATTTGAATCAGTTGCAAGGATTAGGGGTTAGTGACGTCATACATATATTGCAGTTCCAATAACTCTCAGGGACAGCATATAATTGCTATTTGCTGGTTTTGCCAAAACCGAGTTTTAAACATAAAGCGAGATAAACCATTAGTGATAATGTATAGGTAGGTACTGTCACTGGTATTAGGTATTTGAGTTGTGAAATTGGGTGATTATCTTATTAGCTAGTAAGGACAACACAGCTTGAGGTAATAATCTTTATCGCCGCCAATATGGGGTCCTAATAACAAATATTTATTTTATTAAGTCAGATATTTCTTTCTTGTTGTTCTCCTGTTTCTTGTTATTCTTGTCCTATTGGCCTTGTCCTACGAAATAAAGAAAGAAAAGAAAAAGTATTTATGTATTTGGGACTCGCACAGGAAATTACAAACTTATAAAAAGAGAAAACAACAGTATGAAAAAATAAAATAGTAAGACCTGTACGAGGCCAAAAGGCTCCTATCTCAGAATTGTGCTGAGACATAAAATAAATGTCACAGCGATATTCTGATAAAGGGCCCATTTAGATAATTAAAGATCCCTCCCTGCTTACTATAAAATTAACTAAAACTGCTTAAATATTTGCTTTCAACTCATCCCAAGTCTCAAGTCGCAGTAAATATTGTGTAATTACTTTTATAGCACACTCATGCTAGTCCTATTTAAAGATATAAGTACCTACTTCTTAGGCACAGATTTTTATACAGGATATTCTTAAAGTACCTACCAAAGTTAATCTAATCTCACGTCTTTCCCATCCTGTGCTTGAGTGGTCCTTGAAACAATATTAGAATATCAAAAGGCGGCTTATTAAGCCTGATTGATGGCGTCAAAATCTCTACTGACTATGGCGGCCTGGGCCAAACATATTGTTTTCTTTTTAGGGTTCTGTAGACAAATGCCACTTTTTACTCCAATCCCACTAATCCCATCCCACTATCACACTAATCACAGTAATCACACTATCACACTAATATTATAAATGTGAAAGTTTATGCGTGTGTGTGTGGGTGTGCGAGTGTGGGTGTGTGTGTGTGTGTGTATGTATGTTTGTTACTTCTTCACGCTGAAATGGCTGGACGGATTTGGATGAAGTTTGGCAAAGAGGTAGTCTGGGACCTGGAATAACACATAGGCTACTTTTTATCCCGGAAAACGCGAGCGACGCCGCGGGCGGAAGCTAGTTATATCATATATATAAATTGAACCATTGACACGAAAGAAGAAGAAAAAGAGGCCAAATGGCGAAAACGGAATCCTTATAACGTCTCATATGTTCATCTTTTTCATGTCTGTTTCTATGTCACTGATGTCACAGACAGCTATTTTATTTTAAGACTACTGAGACTAAATGGTTGAAACTTTTCAGGTAGGTGTCTAACGTAACGTGTAGTGATGTCTAAAGTAGTGAAAGTTTAATAGTTTAAGATGAATATAAAGTTCCGAAAGTCGTAAACAATGTTCTTTCAATATTGTTACTTCCTTTGGTATGAAACCCTACACTGTGCGTGGTCCGACACCACTTGACAGGTTATTTTTTATGTATTTTATGTCAACATGAACCCACTTGCTGTCGTTATGACTACGGGCAATAAGTACCTGGGTCATTCTCAGGTGTCCCATTGTTTGGTTGATTTCGGTGGCACAATTTTCTCTGATTAATTAAGACATTTTAAAGGAAATATCTGTACCCTCTGCTACCAATACTCTCTATGTTAAATCTAGATTCCATATTTCCTGTTAAAATGTCCTAATTAACAGAAAAAAATGTGCCACCGAAATCAACTGGATAATGGGACTCCGGAGAATGACCGACCTACTCGAGTGGTGGCTTATATACTTACCACAGTAGCGCCTCCTACTCGTATCTGTACAGTTATCAAAATACCTAAGTACCCATTTTGATATTTTTATAAGTAGAGCTATCATATCGCAGTTCCCAGAAATATGATCCCAGTACACAATATAATCAGGTCACAAAGCACGTCACTATTTACATTGGAAAGACGTCACCACCGAACAGCCTTCGAGGTTGCGATAGGCGATAGGTGGTGCTGCCGACTATCATCATACTCCGTAAACCTAACGCATGCTCGGTACGACTGCGATACGATTTCGTGTATTTTTCGTGCTTGGGCTCTGTAGCCCATAGAGCCCAGAAAAGCATTATTTACCCATACAAAGCCCTATAATAATGGGAGACAGATAAAAAACAGACAACAAATTCTTATAAGATGTAAAAGTAAAAAAAATATTTAAGAACGAGTAAGTCACACACAGGTGACTTAAATAATGATTTTCTTGGCTCTGTATACTTTAGAAAAACATACTGTTTACCGTGTTTTGTTATTATTATGAGAACACAAGAAACGTCTACCTATAAATTGCTTGACAGGCATTATAGTTATGATAGCATTGTCATTATAATAACGAATGCGAAAACGATTCCTGCACCACTCGGCCCTAAGGAGCCAGAGACAGTGTGGTTTTTTAGTCAGTAAGAATCCGACGTAATCCTACGCCTCTCCCCCAGACAACCTCTGCTTAGTAGAAGCATCTATACGAATTTCCATTCGACAACAAAAGGCATCGAAGCCATAAATAATACCTATGAAGTCCTCATCCTGTCCTTGAGTAGATTTTGTAACAATATTAGCATATCAAAAGGCAGTTCGCTTATTTAGCCAGATTGATGACGCCGAAACCCGTGCGTTGCATGGAGAGTGGGTACTGTACCAAAATGTGGATGCATTTGCTATGCATCAGCCATTAATGTTAAACAAACAGTCTGAGGGATAAGGTTGGTAGCAGACAAGGCAGGCACAGAGTGTTTTGTTCAAAATGTGTGCTGTTAGATTCAAAATACCTATATATTTTTAATGAATATCTATAAAATATAATTTCCATAGATAGGTAAGTCCATATACCTTCCATAGATTCTTTAGAAATATTGTTTAATCCTTCGAATCGGATAGTGTAGAAAAGAATTACCTACTTACCTTTATTTTAATGATTCAAGTCTTAAGTGGACCATATTTAGGAATTTTGGTCAAATTGTTCAATTTTGTGACAAATTGCTAACAAAAGCTGATAAACAGGAACAGAAGTTTTTTTTTTCCCTATATACACGTCATATTGTCAACAGTACCCCTATCATGAGTTTTTTTGACGTATAGTTTCGTTAACGTAAGCATATTTTTCATTGAAAATACAACAGTCCTGGAACATTTTGATAAACATTTATACAATTTGCACATTTTAAAAAATACGGAGAAATTAATTAACTATTTAATTTATATAAATATTGTGTAGTAAATGTATATTTTCAATTCAAAATATGCTTACGTTAACGAAACTATACGTCAAAAAAACTCATGATAGGGGTACAGATAACCACTTGCTCCCGCTATGTCTAAGCTTTAATCCACATGAGTCACTCAATGACATAATGCATCACTGTTAAGAGCACAATAAATAATTAATTCGATATACAATGAGCGGTTGACTCACTGACGGAATAGCGTCAAACCTCATTGACAAACAAGCTATTAATATATCTTAATGCGTGACTTTAGTGGTGTACTGGCACACAATGAAGAATAAACAACAGTCCCATTTGTAATTATCATCACACCATTTCGCATGCTTATTAAAACACTGACCGAACTCAAAATTTGGCCTAAATGAGTTACAGTAAAATACCAACCTAAAAGAGCATGCTCTATAACCTAGTCAAAAAATAAACAACCCTATTCTTTGCAGAATAAGGTAAAAAATTAGATCAGTCTATATTTTACGTTCCACGCGCATCTACAACAAAAAACTTTAAACGTCAATTGCCAAAAGTTGGCAATTTTGAATTAGATCAGTGTTGATTGAGCATGCAATTTGATTTGACCAAAAATTTTTGACTCTCCATATGAATAAGCCGATCAGCGATTTTAATAAGGAGAGTCGAAAAAATATGTTCGTATTTTTTATTTGACCTATCAAATATGTTGTTCTGAATAAGAGTCCAAATAACCCCTTTAAATATAACCACGCATTTTTGATACACGTTATGCCCCTTTTGGGCCTTTCACCCACTTCAAAATTTCAACGAAAAGCTCAAAATACTTGTCCATATTTTACGCGAAACGACTGCCATCTCACCTCTACAAACCAATTATTAAGAAATAAGATATCCATTAAGGATCTCTTTGATTGAACATGAACAACACTCATCCTCAGATCTACCCATTCTAAATATAGGCTTACGCTTATTTTATTTGTTTGCGAACGTTCGAGGGATAACCTCACCGTGACATTCTCCCTCGACAGACGCAAACAAATAAAATTGGCAGTTCTCGCGGTGATATCACGGGGCGTGTCGGTACAGGGAGGTGATTCTCGCGGGTTCGATATGATTATCACTTTCGATTAGTGTTGCCCAAAATCGGTCTTGCAACAATCATTTTCGCAAGATCAGGACCACCTAATTACAGCAAGACTAAGACCAAGACCAAGAATGAATGTACAATACTAAAACTAAGACCACGACTATAGGTATTGACGCAGAACCGACACCAAAGACGGAGTTAGACTCGTCTCGGTCTTGCATTTGGGCAACACTACTTTCGATATATATTGCAACAACTGTCAAAATGGTAGGGATTTTGACAGTTGTTGCAATATATATCGAAGGTGATATATCGAACTCGCGAGATTCACCCACCAGAATAGACAAGCTGTTGTCACTCTCGCACTCTATTACGATTACTTATGTCATTCGGGCACAGCGCGAGCGCAATAGATTTCTGTTAAAATCTATTCTTCATTATCTTGCCGACCACGTTGCCCCTTAAAGCCTTAAATACGAAGTTTAACAGTCTTATGTGCCTGTTTTTGCTTGCGTGGGCTTTTGTGTCGCTTATCTAGTAATATATTCGTAACAACTCGCCGTATACGGACATTCTGCATCCTATCTGTATTGAGTCATTAATTTATATATTTTATGGGAACATTTAATGCTATTGCGGTTGTACTATCATTGAAGGTACGACTGAAACCACTTAAAAGTTTTTAATAGCTTTTTTAATCAAGTTCGAATAATAACTTATATTACAATAAATAATTATGTATAAAGAACACAATAGTCATTAATAATAATTAATAATACGCCGCATACGTAATAATTAATATAACGTTAAGCAATGACTAATGTCTAATAATGTGTCTGTCACGATGCAGTAAACTATCCTAGTATAGCCTTTGGTGTGCAGTGCAGTGGGACAAATACAGATCATAATAAGCCGTAAACTACATGAGCGTGTCATTATGTATGAATCAATACATAGCGGTCATTAGTACCTAGGTCTTTGTATTGTAGTAGATCCGCATCTCCCTCATACACACAATAAAATTACAGGATTATTGTCAAAGGCTAGGTGGCAACGTCATCTTTGCGCTAAAAACATACTGCAGTCTTAAGACCGTTTGATAAGCATAGTCCTTATTGCAACTTTTTCTGCCAACCGTACATCCTAAATCCTAACAATCATTGAGATTAACTTTAATAGAATATAGCCAGGCGTGAATAAAGTCAGTCTTTTTTTAACAGACTTCAAAAAAACAATCTGTATTCGATCCGTGTGTACGTTCGCGATTTCCTCAAAAACTACTGAACCAATTTTGATTATTTCTTCACTAATATAATCTACAAACACTCAGAAAAGTCTTTGCATACCATACATTAGGTAATCATTTCTATGTACGAAGTTATATGCATAAATGTATTCTTTTCGTACGAGATTTAGTGGTTGATCGAACAAATTCGTGAAATAATGTCTTAGGTTTTCGCGATTATTACACATTATAATACAACAAGTTTAAACGGATTAATCGCGTATATTACAGAGTTTTCCTGACGTTTCGAACACTTTGCAGCGTTCGTGGTCGCAGGACGACTGAGGTGGTAGGCGTCATGACAGCTAATTTATAGAAAAAATATTCTCGATCTACCCGCACAATCGATTCAATCGATATTATTCGAATCGTACTCGTTTCGAAAACATCGAGACACCGTGAGCGATTATTGTGTGCATCGAAACGAGTACGATTCGAATAATATCGATTGCATCGATTGTGCGGGTAGATCGAGAATAATTTGTGAGTCGAGTAAATCGAGAATAATAATATACGCGATTAATCCGTTTAAACTTGTTTTATTATAAATTCGTGAAAGTAATCGAACTTGGGATAAAGTACTAAAAAGGAAAAAATTAAAAAACAACAAACTTTGTAAAAAAAGTTTTTTTTATAGGCCCAAAAGGCGGGATGAACTAGACACTAAGGGAAAGATTTGTGAGCACAAAATCCTAGAATTGAGAGGAGTGGAAGGAGGGTTAGGAGACGTTTGCCCTGCAGCGAGACGATCGCTCCTGGAAAAAAGGCTTTGTCTCTTAAGAAAGGTTAAGTATAAGTTTAAAATTCTAGGAAAATTATCTCATAAGTCATAAACCACTTAATTCGTATCACTTAGCTGTGCCACGTAGGCTGCTGATGTCTCATAGAATTAATGGGTTTCTATTAAAAACAAAATAAATCGGTCACCACACAAGGAGATCAGATAATAAAATAAATATGGCTTACTAAACATACCTTAATAAATTGTGAGAAAGACAATGGGTTCGTGTCACTCCCCCGCAAATGATATTCTCTATTATAAATTAGTTTATGTTCCTATCACAGACATAGCCTTGACTAAATAATAGAAAAAATACTCGTTTAGTTTCCTTTTCATTATAAGTGCTAAATTATACAAATACGCTGTGCACAAAAGTCCTCAGATTACAACTCATAACTACAGGCACATAGACAACTTTATCAGAAAAAAAAAATACTGGCTGTTTATTTTATGGCATATACCTTTCATACTGCAAAAAAAATCCTATGAGATCCATAAACCATAATCCATAAACCTATTCGTTAAAAAAATCAATCAAATATTCGACAAAATAAATACAAAAGATAGAAATGATGAAAAGAAAGTATGAAAAGTTTTATTTTTTTCAGGAACTGGGTAATTAAATTAAGTGTCTCTAGGAAAGTTGTTTAGTATGATGAGTAGAATCGCCCCCTCGGATGGAGATGATTAAATCAACAACCTGTATAATCTATTGTCTTTCCAATTTGTTACAACTTCTGTATAAAAGCTTATTTTGATCTGTACTCAAATCCGTGTCACTCGATTTGATTAGATAATTGTTATTTAATCAGCGTCTAAGTATTCGGAGATAACACAGGATAATAATCTTAGAACATCAAATAAATTGCTTTTCATTAACACCCAAGCGAAGTGTGGGAGAAATCCGATATCCTTGATATAAACAATACGTAAATACACAAGGAACCTTGACCAATATTTATTTAGACTCTCGTTAGCTGCATAGGTTTCTAGGCAATAACGCCTCATGCCCATTAGCCTGCTAGAGAAACATACGGAACGATTAAACGTCCGCGCCCGTTTATTTATTCGCCTTTGAAATCCCATTGCACAAAGCTCTAGTAAATCATGACGCTATAAAAATCTTATTCGTAATCTCTAAGATTTATAGAATCCAACTTGCAGCGGCCTTGGTGGAAGTGTTTTATATTCTGTTTTAATAAAAAATTAGGTCAGCTCTAAAAATTCAAATTTCAAAATGTAACGACTTATCCGATTTTAATAATCTTTCACATTACAATATCCTCAAAAAAAATGTTTCATAAGAGCTTAAATTCCGTATGTTCTGTATCAAGTAATAAATTAGGTGTAATTATATTTTATGATGTTTTGATATACCTACATACTTTTAAATGACAAGTTTGGCAAACTTAATTATTCCTGAAACCATTAGGTACACGAAACGTAAATCTTAAGTGCTAACAGAAAAACATGTAGTATCTAGATACAAGAAATAAATTAATAACCGCTTAAAATTCAGTAACAAATTATCATAAATTTTAAATAAGTACCTGTAATACAGGATACATGACACATACATATTTATTATCTTCATGCATTATTCATTGCAAATCCCGACAACCCAAATGCAAAGTTTTATAGCCTTGCATCGATCTAGCGGAATAAAAATGAATGAACAATTGAGTGTGACACCGTTAATGCAGCCAGCTTCGGTGATCGGTGCCATACTGTCTGGCTATTCAAAACTGCGACGCGAACGCGCCAAACGTTTCGTCGAATGTGTTTACACAATATTAAAACGCTGAGATCATCCGCTAAGAAGTTCGCCGACGTATTCTGAGAATGGCATATAAAATTTAAAACAGCAGCACATTTATGATAAAAATTGAGGACTACTGAGGAACTTTAATTGATATTGCTGTAATAATATTACATGGGAAATGGCACGTAACGGCATGATTTTGGGTCAATTTCTTAGTTGGTATTACATTTTCCGAGTAAACGAACGACATGATAAATTAAATATGTTCCGAGTATTGGAGATGAAGTTTCTATGAAAATTGTTCCTTATTTTGATATTCAACAATAATCAGGGAGAGGAATTATGTGAAACATCTGTGGAAGATGCGATTCTCTTGGATTCCGGATATCATCCAATTTGCAGTTTGTGGTTATATTATTGGTTCAGCTGAATTTCTCTATCAGTTGCAAATGTCAAACGGCTGTCCATATTGCGCGAAAAACTTAATTCAACTAGACGTCATTATTTGTGTAAAAAAAAAAACCGGAAGATACTGTCTGCCAATGCACATGAGTTGTTTTTAAATCTAAATATTATTTTAGAATAGGTCTGCTTAACAGTTCATACAGGTATGCATACACAAATGACTTAATTCTCAAATAGTATGTGTCCTATGTCCTTGATGACTCACAAACCATGACATTTTTTTTATTTTTGCCATGTTTATTGTTCTGCATTCCGTTGGAATATCAACACTCCCATTTTTAGAAACTATGCCATGTATTTTCTTAGTATTTGAAGACGATCTGGTGAAGTGACATCATTCGCGGTGTGGTCGCTTATATTTATGAATTTATGAAGAAAAAGGCATGTTAATGTTTTCTTTATTTATTTAAATGTGGTTATTGGAAGCTCGTATTAGTAGCTAATTTATAAAGAGACTAGCAACCAGTCCCTGCTACACACGGGTGCAACCTACTGTGAGGCGGCATCGGCATGTCAAAACATTTATCTAAATGGTGGTGAAAACCGCATTATATTCTATTGTGTATTTAGAACAACAAAGCGGACAAATACACAGAAACGAAAAGCGACTTAGTTTTTAAGAAAATAAGTTTGAATGTTGAAAATTGGGAATGTTTAAAAAATGCAGCTTTATACCCAATTTTATTGTACACTAGCTTTTGCCCGCGACTTCATCCACGTTTCCGTCGTTTTTCGTAAAAAAGTAGCGTATGTCCTTCCTCACGGTTCAATGGTTTTGATGTAACAGACAGATTAAATTTCGTATTTTAGTAGAGAAATATAATATGTCAATCCACAATATTGTTGAAAAATATCGCAATAAGGAACCGCAGAATATTATTATTAATAGCTGTGCCCGGACTCCATCAGCGTGTAACTCCTTGTGTGTAATACAATCAGAAAGCTCCGAACTGCTAAGCTATCGGGAGTTACACGTGTTATTATTGTGAATCAACCATAAAAAATAAACATATATGTTGTTGTGGGATATTTTTTAGATAATTTTATGTAGAACATTTCTGTGATACATGATTTCTATGTAGCTTTAACCATTAAGGCTGCACACGCGACGGAAGCTTAAAAAATGGAGTAACTTCTCCCGTTTTCCCAACATTTCCCTTCACTGCTCTGCTCCTATTGACTGTAGCGTGATGAAAAGTATACTATAACCTGCCCAGGAGTATGAAAAATAATTGTACCAAGTTTCGTTAAAATCCGTCGAGTAGTTTTTGTTTCTATAAGGAACATACAGACAGACAGACAGACAAAAATTTTACTGATTGCATTTTTGGCACCAGTATCGATCACTAATCACCCCCTGATAGTTATTTTGAAAATATATTTGATGTACAGAATTGACCTCTCTACAGATTTATTATAAGTATAGATATGTAGAAAATAGTGTTAGTTAGTTGGGCGTATCAGCGTATGTTTTCCTCACTTAACCTCATGTTTGAGACATTTTACATGGTGACTACGGGAGTATGTTTGTAGCCACTCATACCACCACTACTCACTATAGAACAGCGTATGGAGCTTCTTAATTAAAAAGAACAAGAACCGACCGAAAACTAGAAATTAAATGTGAACCTTATTAATACCTATCTTTAATTAAGATTAGTGCTAATGGTGCCGATTCTGTTGTTTACAAACTAAACGTAACGAGTAAAGTGACTTATAGCTATACTATCAGAAGTTTTTAATCTTTCGCTAATTGTAAGGCATTTTATTAAATCCTCACCAGAGGACCGGTTAAGTTAAACTGGCTGTTAGAAGCCAACTACAACTTGCGAGAGCGAGAGGCCATTGAGAGGCAAAAACAGATCTTGTAGCCACGGCCAATGCAACACTTAATCGAAACATCGAGGTCCTACTCAAAATACTGATATTTCAAATATATTTTTGTGCGTGAAAAGTCCCGATCTAAGTAATTAAAAACCTTAGCTAATAGTGTTAGGTACATCATAAGTTCATAACTGATAAAGAAGGAAACAAAATATGTTATTTAAATCATATTTAATTAGGGATTATTTGCGCATTTACCTATCCTTATCCCAATTATCAATATTAAATGGATATAATTATAGTAAGTACTTACTACACTTGTTTTTATATATATTCTGGGAAAATTTACACTAGGATATAATATCATGTAGGTAGGTATAATGAAGGAAACAGAACATACCTATTTATTTAATTATTTATTTATATACCTACCTATTTATATACCTAAAAGAAAGCCAACAGCTATACACAAAGGGAATATAGATTGAATAGGTTACATTAAACCAATTACAGGGTTTCACGATGACAACATAATATACCTACCTCAGATCATAGAAACAAGGAGATATGCCATCATAGCAAATTAGTACGGGAACAACTGATGCCACTTTTAGTACATTTTTCGACACAATTACGTGCATAATTAAGCGCTCCTTGTGAATAAAAAGATCTCCCACGCATTGAACATTCCGCACACCCTCAATCTAACACTGTTAATCGTCACTCAACACTAGCACTAAACAAAAACATTGTATTTATACCATCGATCGTATTCGGTTCGTCGCCAGCGCGTACGTTTTTAATATGAGCAATTTGCTCAAGATCAGGCATCAAGCTCGATAGCGCCTTGGCACATCTCTTTGTTTCTATGATCTGAGATACCTACCTAATGTTTTATGCCTCGTATCCACTAGGCAACATTTGACGCGCGACATGATGCACGAATATACGGGGCAGTCACTGGACGGCTTACGTGCAAGTCCTATAATTAAAACTTTACACATATTACTGAATATCTGCAAGATTGATAGATTGCAATAATAATAACATAAAAAAAATGTTGCACAATAAATATGCTGCTCATCATGTTGAGCTTACTAAGAGTGGATTCTCGGAATTTTAACAATATTATTTTGTTTCATGTTGTTTGAAGATTATATTATTATATTATTACAAACATAACAAAGGATACTGTCTTGTAGTGTAGTTATTTTATCTTCTATTGTAAGGAATTTGACTAATGGTCGTTCCCATAACTGATCTATCGGCTCTTCACCCTACTAGAGATAGATTTTTGACATTACTTCTATAGAGCTTATGTCAAAAATCTATGTCTAGTAGGGGAAAGAGCCGATAGATAGGTTATTGGAAACGTCCATTAATCATCAACAACTATGCAAACTCTGACGCTTGGTCAGCAGATTGTATGTATTTTCAATCAGTTTTATTAACGGCCTTTAATTAGGCGGACGGCAGCTAGTGCATCTACTTTTCTAGTGAATAATTACGTAATTCTTTGTTCATGATTGAACTATTTTAACTAACAGTCAAATATGATTGATAGCTCATAATAAAGCTATGCAATGCTTCACGACCAGAAAATAGCAAGCCTAACACTTTGGCCTAACTAGATATTCTCGGCCCCAGTTAAGTACAGAACTACAGATCCTTAGTATTTTATTGCGTGAACCCCAATTGCAGGAACATTTTAAGGAACTTTATTATCTATACATCTATACAAATATTATAAAGAGGAAAGTTTTTTTAGTTTGTACCGAATAGGCTCCAAAACTACTGGACCGATTTTAAAAATTCTTTCACCAGTAGAAAGCTACATTATCACTACTCAGTGATAATGTAGCTTTCTACTGGTGAAAGAATGTGCACGCAAGAACTGTGCACTTTTTCGGGATAAAAAGTAACCTATGTTACTCAACATAGTTGTTGTGGGTCAACAGTTCTTGTGGGTCACGCGGACGAAGTCACGGGCAAAGTGCTAGTACAGTCTAATTTAGAAAAAATAAACCGCAAACTTCAAAAGTAAATATGTTACGTCTACAAACAGTGTAGGGTTATTCTATTTGTCCCCAAACAAGGCATACACAGCAATTACAAAGTGTAAATAAAAAACCCGCTCAAGTTCGAGAACCCTTTATAAAGAGATTTATTCAAATCCAGTCCAACTTTTTTGGGAGTTCGAACCCTGTTTCAAGTTTTCGTATCTTTGATAAGGGTCTTTACCTACCTAGTAAAATGTTATAAATAGCTTTTCGAAAACATAGATATTAATTATATCTACTACAAAACGCTGTTTTTGTTAGTGTAGGGTAAGAGCGATCGCAGACTTACAATTTCAAGTTGGCCGACTATCGAACAACTAAATCGCATACCTACATTCACAATTTAGTCGGCAAACTTTTTAATTTTGCGTAATCGGAAGGGAATCTTGGTTGCCATACGATCGATGTCCAATTATTTATTTGGACAGTTTAGTTGGTTATTAAGGCGGGTCTCCTCGACGTGTTCGAGTGTTCATTAAACATCGAACATGTTTTCCGTCACGTGGTCGAGTGTTTTTGCCAAACAAAACGCGTAGGCCACGCCCCTTTTTTGTTCATTATACATGTTCTATGTTTAATGAACACTCAAACATATCGCAGGAGACCCGCCTTTATGATGTGCTATCTTATGTCACATGCGATTTGCCATTTAGGGAGCCATTAGTAAAACTTTTGATAGGTAGATAAACAAAAAAAAATATGTTTACTATATTTAAAGCTTAATTTGTTGTGATTTTCACATAACACCAGCAAATACAGAATCAAACATATTATATCTGTGCCTCCTGTGATAAGTGATACAAGTCAAAAAACGTCATTTTACAGGACAGCAAAAACAAGTTTAAAAAAATCTAGTTCGTTATTTCGTTCGTGGGCTATGTTATATATCAGTGCACTCTTTTGTAGAACAAAACATTTTCTTTCTCTATATAATTTAGAGTTTTTGATAGATATTTAATTTTGGAAGTAATTCATGAAAAACCTGCGACTTGTAACTTTTACTTAGTTTTTTATGTGCAAAAATTAAGTTAATTATGATACTTGTACAGTTAAATTACGTTGCACCAAGCTTGCACCAACAAATTGGCTTAGTGTAAACTGATATACATGAAGTTAAAACGTCTAATAACTCATTAGAATAATAATTCTAGCAAAATGCCAAAATCCCTATAGTTGTATCACTTTGCACAAAATTATCTCCGAAACTATAGCAGATAGAAGAACGTGAGTTAGACCAAAAAACACGTTTTTTTTTTTTGATAATGCTCATGTGAAAATCACAAAAAGGGTACAACTCGAGTTATATCACTTAGCACAGGAGGCACAGATATTATTTAGATACAAAGATACGTAGGTATGGATAAATCTCAAACACAACCCGTAAAGCTGCCTCAGTGAAGAAGCTTTGTTCTTTTGATTCTGCAATGAATATAAATAAATCAAGAGTCCTCTCTGTTTGTCTTTGGCCCCAGCGAGTCAAAAAATTGAATATCTGAATAAATAATCTGTAGCTTGCTCCCGAATTTACTGAAAAGGCGCTACTCGTCCACTGTGGCCTAAATAAGACCCAAGGAAAACTCTTTCATATTTTGTAAATTATGCAAAATAAGTAACCCAAAAAACTAAGGACACTTTGATAAAATGTCCTTTTTTCTTAATGTTATTTAAAGACGACCTCTTTCTCAGAATTCGGTTTTTAGTCTATGATTATGTAAAGCAGTTATTTTTATTTTGAGTTATCTTGTAAGATTAGCTTTGTACGCTAACGATCTAAGTGCTACTTTATTATTTATAAGTTTCCTTCTTTACTCTAGAGTCTAGAACCTTGTTCTATGTTTTATTAAAAAGTATGAAGATCTACATCTACTCAGGTGCGTCTACGCTAGCTAGGCGAGCCGAGCACGAGCAAAGCCGCTCTACACGTTGTCAAATGTTGACTAGACGTCCACGAACCCACTGCGAGCGCGATGCAATTCCCTTTATGTTCATCAAAACATCGACACTGGCGGAGCACAGCCGAGCACGACTTCAATGCTTGAGGCGTGCTTGTTAGTCGGTCGGTCCACGCTACGCAAATTCGTGCTCGGCTAGCCTAGTGTCAACGCACCTTTAGACTTCACTTTTGACTTCCTATTTTTTATTGGAAACGCTCGGACTAACTGGTAAATCTTTTATTTTTACAATGTTCGAAGCTTTTCCAACGTTTCGATATTTTCCTGTAAGTATTTGAAGCTGTGGCAACACCGGCAACTCCCGCTGACATCCCGCAGGTGGCTCTTCAATACAATAAGCTGGCTTTCTGCGCTCCTCTCGAAAACATGTCCACGAATTTAATTTAAAACTTTCGTATTTTTATACAACTCCACGGTATATTGGATAACTTGTTGAAGAACGGCTAGACAGACCTTTTCAGAGTCTTTACAGAAAATATCAGGTAACAAACAAAGTTGAAACTAGTAGCGAAAATATTACAAAACAAATCTTGGAATAAAGTAATGTTGTTGAAAAAAACTGAAACGGTGACATCCCTATTTACTCACATATTTTACAAGGATTCTTGACACCGACAACAAATAGGTAGGTATACGAAAACCGGTCAAGTGCGACTGGGTCTCGCTTGGTGAGGGTTTCATACTTTAGCAAGGGTATGGGAGTAAGGGTAAGGGAACTAGCTAGTGTGAATGTGAATAATACCGCAATGTTTAACCAACAGCATTGTTAAATTTGTGGCTAACCTACCTAGTACCTACTACTTAATGTGTTATTTTTGGTCAACTATTTTAGTACGAAGCTCCTAATGTCACTAGTACTGTCTCATGTCTGTCTATACTATTATAAAATATTATCTATAATAAAGAGGGAAAGTTTGTAAGTTTGTATGTATAAGGTACCTAGGTACCTAATCTCCGAAACTACTGATCCGATTCTGAAAATTCTTTACTAATAAATTTGTAATAAACTGTTACAGGCTACTTTTGATCCCGAAAAATTGCAGTTGCTGTGGGTCACGCGAATGAAGTCGCGAACAAAGGTAATAACAAGACTAAGGGCGGTTCTCTACTTGTGTGATCCAGCTCCGATAAATTATATTATCAAACTGATTTAGATATCGCTTTTGGAATACTCAGACATCACGTGCATAAACTAACAAGATGAATTTCTACATTAGACCTATACTTAATCCTATTTCATGTCTAGGGCTGGATGGGAAAATTAGAGACCTCTCATAATAAAATGATAAAGCTGTCTTCAGACTACTATCGTATGCTATATAGTAAACCAATCTATATCCTACTACAATATTTGCTTTTCGGGGTACCTACCTAATATTTCACCCTAAAAGTGAACTAGGCCATCTTGTTGCCGCCTCTTCACTACAAAGTACCTTCCTATTAAATGTTTATTTCCAGTTTCCCATATATTTTACTGAAGCGATTGCTGTTACGAGTTTGTTTGGTGATGTAAAAATATTGGAGGCATTAAAACAAATTGGGATGTTCAATAAACTTTTCTCGGGCTTGAATAAAATAACAATACGTAATATTTTATTGCGGACGCCATAATTCACAAACAAAATTGGTTATTACGAGTTTTCGTAACATCTGCCTCAGTCTAGATGTTTTTTTTTCAGGATTTTCTTTTAGGTATAGATAATATTGAATATTGGTAAGAACTAGACAATTAAGGTATTATAAAACTAGAAAGGATTGTTTTTCGTTTATTCTGGCTTATAGTCAAATTATGCTTACTTTAAATAATGATTTATTACTATAAGTTTTTTTTAAACTATGAAACGCTGATGATTAAGAAAACTGTTGACCTGTTGAACTAATTTAAAGGCACCTACAACCTAGGATATTTTAACACTAAGTTCCAAATCTGTCAAGTGAATTTGTTTACTCCAAAATCAACTTGTAGAACTCTGCCTTAACACTTAAAGCAATATAAAGTATGTAATAATAAAACGAAACAACACGAATTATTTTAACTGTAAAGTAAAACTTACAGGTACATCATTTATTTATTTTACTTATACGGGCACGCACAAGACAAATAGCAGTACCTACTACTTATAACAGAAACCATTTGTCGTCTCAAGAAGGCAAGTAGCCCTCTAAGATTTATTATACGTCACAAGAGATTAACTATGGGATACGATATGTTCAATATTTATACACATCCTTGTTATTCTAGCCGTGTGTTGCTAAGGTTGTGCTCATTACAAATAACTAGTTACTCGTTACATAACCTGCAGGTTATTTAGTGCGCGAGGTTCGTACCAACCCTAGGTCGTCACATCACATTAAACTTATGTTTTTTTTTTTTTTTTTATCAAAATTAGGGTCAATTAAATCATCTTAAAGTTACACTTGTAACAACCCACCCTTAAGATTTAATCTCTAAATTCATTTGTAAGGGATTCAGAATTTTTTATTTTAGATAACGTTTCCATGGTAGGTCAAAGACCTTATTCTATTCGTATTTATCCTTTTTATATAGGTACCTATTTGTTTTAATACACTGAATCAAATACTCGTTGGTACTTACAGAGCTAAGGATTCGGATGAGTTTCCTACTTTATGTTCTATGTAAGAGGTGAAGGGGACTCAATGTGCCATAACTGTCTAGAACAGCCATCGAAATAAAGATTTTAAAGCATTGTTAAGAGCTCTTATGACATACAAGCTGTTATGCGTAAGAGGTGAAGGATCCAATGTGCCATAACTGTCTTGCACAGAATTGTCAGGAACAGAACTACTTATGGCCTACCAATGATATACAGGGTGGCAGGTTAGACAGTGGAAATATTTTAAGGGGTCATTGTACTCATCATTATGAACAACTTTTACTATGGGACCAACCCCGAAATCGCGAAAAAAAAATCAGCTGTTCCATACATTTTGTTGAGTTTTGAGAACATAAATGTATGGAACAGCTGAATTTTTTTTTCGCGATTTCTGGGTTGGTCCCATAGTAAAAGTTGTTCATAATGATGAGTACAATGACCCCTTAAAATATTTCCACTGTTTAATCTGCCACCCTGTATAAACGGCCGACAAGCTTTGAGGACATGTCATTATTTCTACTTCAACGGTACAATAGCCAGATAGCACTCAACCAATAATTATTATCATCATAAGTATTAATTAATGAAATAATAATGATGATAATTATTGATTATAATAAAACAAGTTTAAACGGATTAAATCGCGTATATTAGGCCTCAGATTTACGAATACAAAAAGACTCCAATGATGACAAATTACACATTCTTTTTATAACAATTTTACAACAAGGAGAAATAATTAAAAGTTTTTATCGTAAAAAATCAGGAGGAGTGTGCGTTGGAATTGCACAACTTAATTCGGCCAAGCCCGTTTCATCATTAGATGGCGCGCTACCGCTACACGATGGATATTCCTCTCATACGCACAAAAAGTTTTGGGAACATGTTGTCATTGTGCTTATAGCCTAGGAATGGAACTCCCTGCCGGAGTCTCTGTTTCCCTCAGTTCATAGAAACAAGGAGATATGCCATCATAGCAAATTAGTACGGGAAAAACTGATGCCACTTTTAGTACATTTTTTGACACAATTACGCGCATAATTAAGCGCTCCTTGTGAATAAAAAGATCTCCCACACATTAAACATTCCGCACACCCTTAATCTAACACTGTTAATCGTCACTCAACACTAACACTAAACTAAAACACTGTATTTATAACATCGATCGTGTTCGGTTCGTCGCCAGCGCGTACGTTTTTAATATGAGCAATTTGCTCAGGTTCAGGCATCAAGCTCGATAGCGCCTTGGCACATCTCCCTTGTTTCTATGATCTGAGATATTTCCCGATAGCTGTAACCTTGGAGTCTTCATTAGTCTTCAAGTCTACAGTAAATAAGTTTCTTCTAGGCAAGCGTACACCATCGTCGACCGCATCATCCGCGCAAGCCTATTAAGTAAATAAATAAAACAAAAATGGTTTTGCATTTTCAGCTTCATTTTTTCAACTCTTAGTAACCCCAAGGGGTTTAAACAAAAGGTAAAACTTACCTTATTTTCCATTTCAGAAGAAAAAGTAACACGCTTTAAATTCGTCTCATGAGGTTTGCATATTTGCGTAATTAAGTTTCAGTCCACACTGAATACCTCAGATCATAGAAACAAGGAGATATGCCATCATAGCAAAGTAGTACCGGAACAACTGATGCCACTTTTAGTACATTTTTCGACACAATTACACGCATAATTAAGCGCTCCTTGTGAATAAAAATATCTCCCACGCATTAAACATTCCGCACACCGTCAATCTAACACTGTTAATCGTCACTCAACACTAGCACTAAACTAAAACACTGTATTTATATCATCGATCGTGTTCCGTTCGTCGCCAGCGCGTACCTTTTTAATATGAGCAATTTGCTCAAAATCAGGCATCAAGTTCGATAGCGCCTTGGAACATTGTTTCTATGATCTGAGCTGAATACCTACTTGTCTCTCTACTCTTCTACTTTCCATTTAAACGAAAATAGTTAACCGTGTGGACACGTGTCATGGATGGCACAAATAACTCAATTTTGAATAAGTGAGACGTAGAACTTAAATATGGAATGTTCTACGAATAAAACAGAAATTAAAATAATCTCACAGACTACTTTGCTGAATAAATACAAATGGCTACTTTAAGCGATCAAAGAAACCATTAGAGGTGACCTTTTTAGGATATGATCCTTATCAACGACATTAGGTATTGTTTAGTGCAATAGTATGTACATAATTATTTATTATTTTGCAAAAAACTTCATCAAATTGAGCTCATGTCTTTTTTAATCACTTTGATTTAAATCGATGAGTTTTAAATTTTGCCCTGAAGAGCCATCTCAAAAACTCCTGTACCATATATATTACTTTTATAGATCATGTGTCCTGTCTTTGGCTTTTGAAAATAGTACATAGGTACATCATACAAAACGGCCTAGCCACTAGGGAAATAGACTTGATGTAACCATCACACCACGATGATATTATGTATTACTACAATCGGCTCCAAACTGCACATTACTTCCGAATCCCTCCCATCAAGTACATGAAACTAGGTTCAGTTGTTCCAGAATTATAACTTTTACTAGTAATGGTTGTGAAAACGACGGCCATAGTACCATTACAACATAGGTAAGCCCCGGATCTAGGGGGGGGCTAGCCGGGCCCATGGCCCGGGTGGCAAATTCAGAGGGCGGCAAATTCAAGCTTGGTAGAGGAATACACTGAGCAGTGTATTCGTCTACCAAGCGTAGTAATCGCAAAGAGCAGCGCTAGAGACCGATCGTTCTTTGGGGGAGGTCTCAGATCATAGAAACAAGGGAGGTGTGCCAAGGCGCTATTGAGCTTGATGTTTTTATATGGTCACATTGATCTATATAAAACGTACACGCTGGCGACGAACCGAACATGATTGATTAAATAAATAGAGTTTTAGTTTAGTGCTAGTGTTGAGATTGAGGGTGTGCGGAATGTTTAATGTGTGGGAGATCTTTTTATTCACAAGGAGCGCTTGTACCTAATTGTGACGAAAAATGTTCTAAAAGTGGCGACAGTTGTTCCCGTACTAATTTGCTATGATGGTATATCTACCATCATAGCAAATTAGTACGGGAACAACTGTCGCCACTTTTAGAACATTTTTTTTTTATCAAGGACACAAGGATATCTCTTTGTTTCTATAATCTAAGGGGGCAAAACCATCAGCATCAATGGGCGTGTTATGGCTGAAATGAGGATGATGATAAAAAAAAAAAATTGGGCGGGGGCGGCATTTTTCGACTTTTGCCCCCCCTCGAAATAATCCAAGATCCGGGGCTGACTTAGGTTTAGCCTCTAATATATCTTGAAACAATCTATTTACTAGCCCGGTGGAAAAGGAGAGAATTCCCTGTAGTATTTTTGGAGGGTAGTTTGACGTCACTATGTCTACTTCAAGTGAACTTGAGTAATCATGCCTAGAAGGTGTTGGAGCGTAATATCATAAGTTTAAGATGAAAATTCGTAGGCGGACGTCAAATAAAGTACACTAGGGAAATTTTGGGTTCACAAATTCTTCACAACAGCATAGTAATAGTGAATTTAAGACTATCTTGTACATCATCGCGTCTATATCTCCCAAAGGGGATAACTCTGATATGCCACTGACAGTATTAAGTTACAGATGTAGCAGAAGGCCTATTAGAATTTATGATGTGACTTGATATGAGAAATGTAGGTTTTGTCCAAGCGACCCCAGGGTGGGTTGTTTCAAACCGTCTGTATTCGCAAGTCATACGTAATCGTTAAATGTCGCCATATCTATAGGTACTAATTTATTAAAGCCTAAGAGTTTGTTTGTTTGAACGCGATAATCTCTGGAACTCTACACTACAACTGGGACTAACATCACGCTACGACCCTCAAAAGCCAAGCAACGGGTGTGAAAGCGTGGGGCACCGATAGTTCATAATAATAATAAGTTTATTCGTCCATAAGTACAGCGTTTCTATAAAGTTAAGAAGATTATTAGTATCTTTTCTTATTGTGTATGTGTCTTACTATAACAAGTTTAATTTACATATTTATTATAAACAGTAGTCCTCAAACTAGGCTTTACCGATAGGTAGGTACCTTGGGGGCCTGAATTGCGATAACTTTTGTTTTGATTAACTTTGTTATTGAAGTTATCTTACCCGACCGAATTATAATTGTCTATATTCACACCAGTGTGAGAATATCAATGAATTGACGATTATAGACGCATATTGGTAGGTCGATGTCAATACAACTGGCCTTTAATCTGAGTTTGGTTTCAGCGTTTCTTCTCAGTTAGCCGTAGTTAGGTAGAAAAGGCTGACAAATATTTTAGGATAGCTCTTTTTGCAGAATAAACGAAATTGTCCGGGTAAAATTCTCAGAGCTGTAAACTGAGAATTTCACTAGGTATAGAAAAAAGGACCCCCAGTTTCTGAACGCCTATTTAATTTTAATCTGCTGTCAATATGATGTCAGCCATTGCGCTTAGTTGACCCGAAATGACAAGAGCCAATCAAAACAATTGACTTAAAGTTAACAGCAAATTAAAATTGAATACGCTTTCAAAAAGTGAGGGATAGGTACCTACTGTCTCACTCGCAAATTCAACCTAGGACCGCACATTCAGAAGCCGCCCTTACAATTAGTAGACTAATGAGACGAAAAACTTTTAATTTTAAGGTAAGGTAAAGCAAATTTTGGGCATCTAGTTTCTTATTCCAACTTTAGAGTAATTCAATATTCTATCTTCGTCTCGCATTTCCGTATCTCACCGAATGATTTTAATTAAAATCGCTGCGTTGGATACGGTGTCAGTGGAACGCCAAAAATTAACGTAGGAAGAATTTTTGATTATATTACATTTTCTTTCCATTCAGGAAAAATAAAAACTTTGAGCGCAGTCAGAACCGCAAATACAACAGCAAGCCGTAAATCCTGTTAAAGAAAAAACGTGGTAAAGTATTAAAAATATTTCATAACGAAATCTATCAGGTACAGGTAAATATAAGCAACAAAGTAAAGAATTCACCGTCTGTATTTCTATCTGATGTATAAAACTATAGTTTTCTAGCTTGGGAAATCGCTAGTTATAGTTAAAAGTAATCGTTGTCAGAAGCTTGGATACATTTAGCACGAGTGTTTGTATTACAAAGACATGAAGCGCTTCAAGCACACTAAAGCGAAGCGGTGAAATCGATTTGGAAGCAATTTGGCGCGAACGCCGTTTTTAGCTGATGTAGGGCATAGCTGGCTGGACAGATATGCTAGAAACGTTCCGTGAAAATGAAGGCAGAAAAAACATGAACAAAAAACCTCTAATACTTTAGGTTTGTGGGCTACGTAGGTACTACTCGGTTCTTAGGCATTTCGAAACAAAAAATGTTCATTATCAAAAACATTAAACTCTTATTTCAAAGCCTTTTTTAACTAGCTAGAAGCATCATCAGTCTTTTTGTAAGACATGTAAATACATACTACACAATACATATTAATATCAAGTGAAACGACTTTTGTTAGTCCTCTGAAAATGGCCTCGTAGATATTGTGAAACTAAGTGCTAAAAGGTTTTATTGTGAAACAATGAGTTTCTTTATAAGGATTGTAACAATATGACAAGTTTCCATAACTGGTGATGTATCAACAAAAAACTTGAATTATGCTTTAGCGAATCGTATAAATATTTTTGCTGTCTTTTTACAGCTGAAATTGTTTTAATATTGAGTTATACTGGACAAGTTCTGGGTCTACGTAAGTAGGTGAAGGATTTATTTGACTAGGTACAAAACGTTGTGGAAATAGTTCCATGGTGCACAGCTACTTCAGTATTTAAAAAAAAATGCAATATAATAAAGAACCTCTTCCTTCAATATAACAACTCAAAATATAAAAAATAAACTAAAACTAACTAAAATGTGTAAAATCAGTGTTCCAGGATAAAACAAATAAGAATGATAGAAAAAAAACAATTCTTTATGCTTTTCAGTTATCAAAAGTATCGTAAGAAAAAACATAATACGTACCATACTATTCATCTTATAATTTCCATACAGGTAATAGTCATCAATCCTGCGGTTTCTTATTAACCCAACGTTTCTGTATCTTCGTTTTAACTGCAGCATTAGTCACTGAGATGGACGTATCCTGAATTCGTTGTTCATTTAACTATAAATTAAGATTAGAACCTAACGTACCTATTGGCTACCTCGTCTACTACACATCGGTAAATTAGGATCCTGAAATCCTGCAAACATTCCCAAAACCGAGCAAACGGTGTATCTTCGATTTTTCGTTAGAAATTGTCAGCGGCAAAATGAGGTTTAAAAATATTCTTTTTCCATGGTCGGCTAACGTGTGGTGAATTTAAAAGTGCAGCCCATCAAGGCTTTGAATCTGCCTAGTTTATACCGGACGTAGGTACTTAAATTTAATAATGGCCTATTCTGCGAGACAACGTCTAATATACTGCCTCTATATGTCATCATTAGAATAATATAGTACCTACAACAAAAACTTTGCCAAAATAGGCAGGAATAATGGAATGTATCCTGTCTTTTAGTGAAAAGTTATTAATAAATGTATTCCACTTCCATAAAAGTTCGATTTCAATATAAAACATGTCTGATGCATTTTTAACGATACACACAGACAGACGGGGATCGTTCATCATAGCTGAAAAGCCGTGCAGCCATTAAACCGTTTTCACGGGTCGTTAACCTCACAAAAATATTTTTGCAGAAAGATTTAAGGTCGAAATGCGCTTTATGGAGTGCAGGAGGAAAATGGACGACCAAACGGGTCAAAAGGCAAGGGAAAACTGAACCGTCACTTAACAAGCAAGAATTTGGTCACCGTTTTATTTTTTTTCCTCATCATGATAACCAGGTAGTTTCCAGCAAAGAATAAACCACTTTATATGTGAAAGGTTAATAAGGAAGTATGTTGAGAAGATACGCAGCAGCAATGTATTCCAATATTCAAGATTCAATATTCAAGACCTTTAGATTTTCACAAATCATCTACTTCATGATCTGACTTTCCATCTATGTATGATATACGATAAGTCAAATCATGAATACATATACATATGTAATATAATACAGAAATAGATAGGTATACATAAATACTTCCAGCAAACTTCAGTAAAAAACGTAAACAAAAACAATCTGTCCTCCAATCCGATTGATGATGCAGAGTTAAATGCAAACTCATTCGAAAGGAAATAACGCCGAATCAATTTGGGATGGAAAGTGAAAAAGCTGGCCCATATATACGTAACTCGATATCGGCGTGCCCCGAGCGATGCTCTGACCGAAATGTGCACATTATCGGGAAAATATGTACGTACCTGCATGGTGCATGAGACGTATACATATTAGAACGAACGTCACGAAGGAATCTTAATAACACTTGGCCAAAACTTTAGCTGCATCATCATCATGAATATAACCTAATACTAAAATCAACTGACGCGAGCGGGATTCCTCTTGCGTCAGTAGAATTGTGAATTCTCATCACTACATAGTATAAAACAAAGTCGCTTCCCTCTGTCTGTCCCTGTCCCTATGTATGCTTAGATCTTTAAAACTACGCAACGGAATTTGATACGGTTTTTTTTTTAATAGATAGAGTGATTCAAGAGGAAGGTTTATATGTATAATACATCCAGAAACAGAAAAACTCGGGCGAAGACGCGGGCGGAAGCTAGTATGAGTATATTTTAATAACATCAACCTAATTTCTGAGTTTCTCATAAGCTGCTTTAAGTATAGGTAGGTACCTAATATTTTTTTATTAGTTAATTAAAAATAAAAATTCCTATTATCATTTCTTTTTGCGTAAAATTTTGAGTGTGGTCCTCTAGCATACCTTTAATTTTGTAAATAGCTCTTTAAAAATCGAATTTGACACCCCTGGCAGAGATAGATGGACAGGTAAACCGTTTCCAGAAAAAGAACGCACCTAATGCACAGCTCCCGCTATATGAAACAGGTATTCGCATAATCATTTGCTTGGAAAATGGATTGGCAATCCCAGCAGGTTCCAATTAGCACTATAGGAAGACGCTGTTATTTTTTCTAACAAAAAAAGTTGCATTCCAACTCCCGTGAGAAGTAATGTTTTGTACCGCCCCACTCGACCAACAAAGTTTTGCTACAATCATTTACAAAATAAATAATAAAAATCTATTTTGACATAAACCCTCAACAATAAATTAATTAAACGCGTTTACGATTTTATTCAACTATAAATAAACTAGGTCAACTCTTATTCTTAGTTTTTTATAGAGAAAACAATTCGAAGCGAACAAATATAGATTCAGGGCAGATCGAGTGATTCATCAAACGCATAAAAGCTTGTACCTACGCATGAACTACAGAATTGACGAATTCACACGTTTTTCTCGTAGCGTTGAACTCTATGGAGGTTGTACAAACATTTTTTGAAGATGCAATGAATCATATAACTGCATCAGACGATAAATAGCTTCACATTTTGTCGGGCGATGTTCTGAAACCCAGTTTAATTCCGAGAACCAGTTCTTTCAAATGGATAAGGTTACATCTTTCGGTAGATACGATGGCGGATGTAACGTTTGAAGATTATTAGATTTGTTTTACAAACGTTTATGTCTGAGGTATCTAGTACCGGATTGCTTTTATCAATATACCTTTTTTAGCCGCTTGAATGCTGTTATTAGAGACACAGTAAAAAAAATGTTCTGTCTCGTGTCTCTACGTTCGATATGACGGGTTTAACAGAATTCGTAGCCAATTTAAGAAACCTATGAAAACATTTTTATTAAAAAAAAAAAAAAACTTGAGTTATGGCTTTAGCTCTTGCAAGGTTGAAATGCCCCATAAAATGCACGCTATATAGACATATTCACCTTCCGTATCGTAATGGCTACAGTCTCAATAATTCGGTACATACCTTCCATCTTCAAGAAACTATAAAACAAACAAGAGTTATTAAACTCACGCACGAAATAACACTCAGGGGTTTCCAAGTTAGGACCGTCGGAACATATATATGGCTGATCTTTTGTGGCTCCCATGGGCCCCGTACAGGAATCCGAACCCTAAGAGGGCTGTAACCAAACTGACCCTAAAACGATTTGTGTAAATTAAACAAACACAAAACAATTAGTTTGCCGGACACTGATTGATAGAAGTTTTACATATGGGGTTTAAATTAAAACACTTTTTTCATTTTCAATGGAGTGTGAGTTTGAGTCTACAGGTTTATTTATTAGTTGACGGATTTCAGAACCTAGTGAATCCCTAGGATATTAAATTTCTTCCTTACAAATTGCCTTGCCCTTGGTGAGTGTCACAAAGGACAATTATCGCCTATTAGACATCGTTATCGAGTAAGTAAAGATGATTATGTGGGATGGTAATATTCTGTTTAATTCCTCTTGATGGAAGGGTCTCTGAATAAATTTAGGACATACCTACAAGTCCCCGGTTCTTTGTCGAAGCGTTTGAAGGGGTGATTCGATGGCACATCTAATTTGTCTTGGATATCTATCATTGAGAATGAAAAATTATGCGTAACATTATTGGCACCTATTTGCCGTTGGATATTATCTGCAATGGACTGTGCACAAAATTATAGGTACCAACCAGAAAGTACCTACACTAATATGACGTTAAAAAAATATCCAGTACAAGAAATAGCATAGTGAATCTCTTTCGTTCCCACACTAGTTTTTAGAGTCAATGGAGGTCAATAGTTAATGGGGTGCTGATTCAATCAGTATGAGACACAATTATTAGAAGTGTTTGTTGCCAGTTCGTTTTCATAGAAATTAGTTTTTTGGTCGACGCAACTGGAGTCTCGACAATTTACTTAACTAAGCTCCTTTGCCGCCTACCTAAGCCGAAATCCTCGCTACTAATTAGGGAAGATAGTAAACGCAAAAACAAATAAACGGTCTGTGGAATCAGTAATACCAGGAACTATTTAAAAGGAACTTTTGCCAGGCCTCCGTCACTCCATGTACTTGCGCGCTATAAGTGCCTACCGCCCAGCCGAGCGGTCTCGGTCCGCCGGCGGATCAAATTCAGTGCGGTTTTCGCAAGCGAAGCGCGCGCACGCCGTTCAATTTTAATAGTGCTGTTCGTTCGTACGCGTATTACGATGCCGTGTGGTGCCTTATGTGTTGTAGGTGCTTTATTTGAAGTCGGTTCTCTTTTTTTAAGGCTTTTTTTTTTCATTTCTAGTGAACATCTCCAAAGATCATCATCAAACTAAGAAGTATTATACTTATTTTAAAACGTTCTCCTAAATGTAACAAATCCTTTTCTGAAAACCGCATCGATATCGGTTTAGCCAAACGCGAGATTATCGCGCACAAACATACATACCTACAAACCATACAAGTCAAACTTCTCAGTTTGGCCTGTATGTCTGATCACCTCCTTTTTTTTAAGTTGGTTAAATATTTTATAAATGATAAAATGCCACATAAAAGTCAGAACATATTCACAGTTCTCAATAACATAGATAAAAAGTTATGTTAATTTAATTTTATCGAAGAGGCAGCCCTTCGATTACTGTGGAATCGCGCGGTGCGAAGCAATCAGCTGTACGCTTGAGCATTTAGGCGCATTTTAGCATACAGTGGTTGTTGACGCGAGGGAGTAGGCAATTATCGTAATAGGTATTGGAAATTTTCTACTGAGCGAAGTATCTGTTACGTAGTAACTATTCAGTAATCTGTGCTTTTGCCGTCATGTTATTGTCCTACTTATAAGCACTACCAGCATAATCCTGGATAGTGCTGAAATGTCACGTATTTCAATACATGCGAGCTCGGAGCTCTTCGTATCATAAAATACAGACAAATAACGGCTAATTAGGGGCTCATTTCGTAGCATAAGGAAGATAGAGAGTATGGGTGAGATAAGCCTAAGAACAGGAAAATACTTTAAGCTGCCCAAATCTGTAAGATCTTAGTGAAGGAAACAGAAATGATTTGATAACGTTGAGATTTCAGGAATATCTTATCGTGTCAATGTTTTTAGTTCGAATATAAAATGTTCTAATGACGGTGTTAAATTAAAAAAAACAGACAATTGATTTAGATAACGTCGAGTCTGATTGTGACAACGGTAAAGGGTACCTACTCGCTAATGACTTAAGTTCTACTTTATACGTAGACAAAGAACCGGGAACTATGTATTACGCGTTGTCGCAATTATATAGATATTAAGATAGACGGTAGATACATAACAAACCCCATTTCGGTGTCATCCCCAATAATCATGAGCATGTCACTCTTCATAATAATAACATCGTTGCAGGTCTAATCTTCGCACGGAGAAATATTTGCCGTGTCAACAACATATAAATTGTTGTTGGCACTGGTCACAATAACTATGAGAATAGAAAGACAACTGCCACCATTTACTGAGTTTTATTGAACTCTTCTGAACAAAATTATAAAAGTAAAGCTGCATCTTTGACGTTGTAACTTTCATTAGCTGGAATCATTATCATCACGACATAATTATGGGTGGTCTACACCGGAATTTGTGAATTCCTTATTTTATCTTAGGGTTGATTTCCACTAGACCGTGCTCGGCCCCAGTCGAGTCAATGGAACGCACATTTTGTACTAAAATGTACATAAAACAGCACTCGTGGCTCGGTTTGGGGGCATGGCATGGTCTAGCGTCTATCATCCCTAAAGCGCAGGCCACACCGCCAGCTAGCGGGCGGGCGGGCTAGGCGGGCGAGGCATTTCACACGCTGACGATAAGTTCGCGGTGTGAACCGAAGTATGAAGAGAGGTGAAACGATGCCTCGCCCGGCTCGCTAGCTCGCTCGCTAGCTGGCGGTGTGGCCTGCGCTTTAGAGTGGTCTTTCTGTCTCCTTATTTATTGTGACGCGTGTGAACGTTAAATGTTAGCATGAAATTAGTTATCATAGCGTAAATGAACACAGTGTATTTTGTAATCAGTATAATATTTGAGTTGGCTGTTTAGAAGACTCCTAATTATGGTTGCTTACGTAGAGTGTAAGAGTTGGACTAATTGATGAGTTAGTATGGAAGTTTGTTATACTATTATCCGCGTATTGTTATACCGTAGAATAATTAACATGTAGCAAATTATTTACATCCGTCACAACATTTTTAATTGCCGGGCACAATTCCAAAGACTACTGAGAAATTTCCTACGCCCGCCCTACAACACTCAAAAACATCTAAAAGATTCAGCATTAATCTAGCAGTGATCCACATTAAAACTTTGTGCTCAAGAGTTAGATAACACCTGTGCAGGTCAAGCTATGATTCCATCAGGTGGCACCACTCTCGCAAACTTATTTAACTAACTACTCTATTAAAAGTAGCCATCAAACTTTATACGAAGTTCTTACGTTAGCAAAGTGCAGGAGCAACATCATAATGAACGGAATAAAGGGATCACGGGCGTAGCCAGGTGGGAGTTTGGGGGGTTCAACCCCCCCCCCCGTCCCGAAAAGTTAAGGTAATAATATTATTAAAATAAAAATATTCATTTATTATATTACGGTTTATTTCATGCACTTTTAGCCGTTTCATTTTCTTGAACCCCCCCGATACTAAAACCTGGCTACGCCCGTGAAAGGGCGGCTTTAAGAGCTGTAACGTCTTACTTTGTAATTAATTAAAAGCTGCTGCCAGACCAATCAGTGGCAGTGATTCGAAGTGCTCATAAAAGTGCGTACGAAAGATCTTACTTAATACCCGATATAGAAAGCCGATCTGGGTGAATTCAGAAAGATTAGCACGTTAATATTAGCCTAACTTACCTGTTTTCCCAACAAACCGAAAATGAAATCATCATTTTTGTTGACATGACAATACCCCCAATGACTGTTGGTCTAGTAGCCGTCATTAGGAATACCTTATTTGGCATTTGAGATTCACGGACTAGCGCTGCGAGAGAGTTGCAGAATGCAGACACAAGAACCTGCCATAACATCACAAAATACAACACAATTTTTAAGTTCAATGACCCAAAACATCTCGCCTAATTCTGATCTATGGTAACAACGTCCCATCTGTACTGTATAATCATGATACCCTCTGAACCGAGAGATTTCGTCTGCCGACCCATTTATCTTGTTAAATGGTGTAACAGCGAACAGGCTGTTTAATTGTCCAAATTGATATCACAACGCATTGTACGCTTTTCATTAGGATTAAATTGGAATAATATATTTGCATGGTCAGTTGGCTTGTGATTGAGGATGGTGGACTAAGTAGATGCTGTGGGTTATTTAAATTTGGGGGTAATTAAGCTCTCTCTCGCGTACTCCTCACACACTACTTTAATTTCGGGTATCCGTGAGCCCGGCTATTGCGTGGAGCGTTATAAGATTGATCTTTATTATAATTGCAGCTTCTATACCAGAAACTATATCTATAGTAAACATCGACCTTTCGACATTGGAAAAAAATTACGCCCTTAAAAATTATAGGAAACAAAACATGGTGATGTTGAGAGTTTTCATTTCAAAAGAATGCTAAACTCCACGTACTACCTACTTAATATAGTTATAAAAAAAATATACAAGACACAAACAAAACAAAGTATAAAAGTAGGTTTAATGTTTACAATATTCGTGTTTAAAAACTACAATTTCAAGTTTGATTTAAAAAGTCCAAGTAGGTAGGTATAATAAAAATAAGAGTCAAACAACGGAGTGGTCATTCGAAAAATCCTTTGAAGATTTTATTACGAACTCAGTCTACACGATATTTCTTTTTTAATAAAGCCGTGAGCAAATATTATGATATTTGCTCCATATTTTTCCAGACTGAAATCCAAGACACATTCTGGAATAATTATATTATTATTAATATTTTTACGCTTTCATAACAATGAACGTTAAGAAATAATGCTCTTTGTCCATTAGTCGTAATTTGATTCTGGCGTATAGTATCAAATTACTTTGTCACTGTTTCGCTCTGTATTCTAGATGAGACTTCTTCAGCTTCAGCAACTTGTAAGCAAGTTTTCTTGTACAGAGAAAAGTCTAATTAATTGAGCCGAACAAGAATTTCGTATCTACATTTTCCTTTCACGAGACAACTTCTCGTTTGATGAAAATGTCGTAGACATGTTAGCACCTTCAATTTATGAACTTTTTGAGCCATTCGAAGTTGACAGACACTATTTTAGTTAGGTAGGTATTGAAAGGATGTCAGTTAGTAGTCCTTTCTTACGTCACATGCACAAGATGGGTTTGACAGCTTTGAATGCTCTCCAAACTTGGTCTATTGGGAACTTCGCCTGAAGGAAGAAAAAATCCGTAAGGCCGTAAAGTTCGTAGTGAAACAAAAAATCAAGTACCTACCTAGTCATTTGATAAATTGTCAATATCTCAACAACTGTAGGAGTGACCTTAGTGATCATATTCCAAGGAATAGCCTCCGTGAATCATAATAGATATAGCCTTCAATTTAACAGCTACATAGTGAAACTGATATAAACAATGCTATAGTGCATTAGTAATAATGTCACGCGTCAATTAAACACATTTGTTCAATTAGTTTGGTGAAGGGACGGAGGGACTATTGTGAAGGACTTGGTCTGCGGTAAATAGTCTTTGGAGCAAGATGAGAGCGTTAATTAGGTGTATGTAGGGAAGTCTCGTACTTACTGGCGTATCTGCCAGGCCTAGGGTCCTTAACGCAAAGTGGGTATTTCGTTGTATGTAGGTAAGTAAATGTTTGCTTGTGAAAAGAATAGGGTTTTTTTTACTGTTCGTCGTGATTAATTCCGGTTGTGGCCAGGACTCGCCCCCTTTTCTTCAGTCTTCTATTGAATTTATTCAAGTGATGTATGTATTGTGAATTTATTCAAGTGATGTATGTACCTATTGCATACAGGATTCGTATATTGATCGTTAGAAAATCAAATTATTTAAAATGTGGTAGGTACCTATCTGCTCATTGTTTCCGTTCCGTTATCTAATGCTTCCATGAAAAATCTCTAAGCTCCAATATTTATTCTTTCTACAATTTTTACCGTATTATTGGCCGTACCTGCCTTCACTATTTCCTTATAAGATCGTTTTATCTGCTAACCATTTTTCATCGGCACACCTGAACATTAATCAATCTATTCTCATAATAGCCAAATGTAAACAGGCTCACCCTTTTAGCTGGTACTTATTAGGAGTTCTTTGCTAACAGCCTTCGTTCCCACGCTGACTAATGGCCTTAGCTGACGATCAACAAATATTTTTGTGTGATTGACGTAACTGGCGTCAGGCCCGTGACGTCAGAACTTTCTGCAGAATGGCATAGGAATAGTATGTCACAAAGAATTGTACGCGCTTTAAAGCTAAATATTATAGTGACTGGCATTGTGCAATCATGGTAAGACAAAGCTCAGGTGGTCTTTATGTTCGAACTTGTTTAGCTATTGTGATGAGTCCCATAATCCTACGAATATTATCTACAAAAACTTTTGCTTAGTTGAAGGTACACACTTTATGCAATATGATTCCCACATTTTTACTGATCTTTTGATCACAACCCAAAACCAACAGTGTGCACGAACCGTAAATTCTCAAACATGGTGATGTAACGCTAATACGCCATCATAAAAATATATCACAATAAAGTTATAAGTGTCACTCTGTCAGCGAGCGATGACAAGACCATGAAATATAAAATCTGAGTGTTTTGCTTACAGCACTAACACCTACATATTTTCGTATTCTATCGTTTAGTATGGAACGTTCCGTAATAAAATCGTTCATTATAATTTTTATGGGCCTAAACATTTTTATATCTTCAGTATAAAACAACAGCGTAATCTGACGAAATACGTAAAAAAATATTAACTTTAATATTTTTGTTACCTACGTCATATCATCTACTAAAAATTAATGAAAAATTTTGCTCTGACAATGTTTAATGGTCTTACTAAGCAAATAGGGTCACGTCAAGCCAAAATGTGAGCCAAGCAACAGATTTGAATATCAGTATTCCCTGATGCTTCATTTAAAACAGAACAAAACATTTAAAAGCGCTATTTCTTGAACAAGTTGTTTTCACGTGTATGTACGAGGGATGGCTTCAACTATACTAAAATTATTTTAGTGTCCCATAAAGTCTTTCGCAAAATTGGGTAGCTTATATTCCCTCAAAATATTCTCACTTTTACGTCCCAAAATTTTAGCATACGCTAACTGAAGTGCAGACGACGCGAGATATCTAGACACTTTATGGTACGCGATAAATATTACTTTACGAGACTTATATTATTATTTAAGAATGAAACTGTTACTATGACAAATAAGGAACATTTTATTATGCTTTGTTTTATAGTGGCTTGTAAACTTTTGAATGTTTGAATAGATTTAAGATTGAAGTCCGGTGCCAATTGTAAGTTTCTGACTATGAATAGATCGACCACTCAGAAAATCATCAAGGTAAAAATAGAAACTTAATTGCCTGAGTCAAGCTTTAAGTTTAGTTTGATGGGCCAGCCGTCGATTTTACGAGGGATTCCAAACTAAATCAACTGAGTGATTATGTCCGCAAAGTGGCCAAAAAAGCCGAACGCTATAACTCAAACAAAACAGTCGTAAAACGACAATGACGTAATCCAGGCCAGTATACTCTGCAGGGCTTTATGGGTGTTTAGCAAAACAGGTCACCGGGATGGAGGTCGTAAAGAGAAGTTTCCTAGATTGGTACAAGTTGGGAGATTTTGCGGCGACAGGATCAGGAGGCGAAAACGAAAACTATTTCCTAAGTTTTAATAAGTCTTTAGGTTTCTTGTTAATCAGAAAATACCGAAGGGGATCATGATGCCTGATTTATTTATATTGAACGCAGGTGCGACGTGAAAGTTATTCGTATCAAGTTATTAAACAGTGATTCTCAAAAATCATATGACCCGAGCGTGATTTGAACCCGCGACCTCTGCCGTACCGTGGCTAGTGCTCTAAACCAACTGAGCAACCGGGTCTCGCCCGACTCATTTGAAATTTGAGACCCCTTTGTAATACGCTTCTTAGGAGCGTTCGTATCAAGTTTTGATTTGCCGCCATAAAAATATGCCCCATATCCTCCTCTATATTCTAAGCTCATTTCCACAAAATTATTGGTAAAGGTTCAGTACCTACTGAAGCCGTGATAGTATACCAAATTCACAAATTGATACACTTAATTGTATTAATAGTACCGCACAATTTCACAACCTGACTTCAGAGAGAGCATGTTGCAACATTATTTGTAATTGCAGGAACTATTCTCAACTACATAAGAATACCTACTACTGAAGAGGAGGAGAATCTAAACAAACAGACAGCTGAATCAAATAATCTTATTGATGATGGGCAAATAAGTGATTCTTGATCTTGATTGATGTTATTCTTCGACTGAACTTTTAATCACATCAGGCATCAAACCTGAAGTGAACTGTAACTAAAAGAGTTTTCATAAACAACACGATGTCTATTAATTAATAAAACAATGACCTTTTAAACCTTTTCACTTCCTTGAACCAAGCGTGAAGTTGGACGGTAGACTTTTTTCGTTAGTTTTTTAAAACTCTTTGGTTTATTTTGTACTTTCCACTCCAAAAGGGTTGACGGTGCAATTAATTTCGCGTGCCTGAGGATTGTGTTTAAGTGTTGTGATCAGGCGTTTATTACCTACCTATTAGTTACTATGATAATTTTGCTAATAATTAATCAACCAGCTGAAAGCGTGTTTTAGTTAAAAGGTTGTGATTTAACAAAGCAAGCCCGATTTCTTTATGACCTTCGTGATTAACTTGGATTACGGTTTTAAGGTGAACTAACTCCAACTACAAAAACGTGAAACTGATAAAATCTGGACAAATTATTGGCACCATAGATTTTAAATCTTACACATCGTGGAAAAGAAAGTAAGTATCATGTAATACTCTGATCCTGGTATGTGTAACATTATTCAAGTAACGTATTCTTTAACTAAATGGACTTGCTTGGGTATTTGGTTCAACATTAGCTAAAACCGAGTAGGCCTCTAGTAGGTCCCTCCACAACTAAATCAAACATTCCGGGTACAATCACCTCTTCAGAATGGCTCTCAGTAAGGTAACTTTTCGCTTCAGTAGCAATTGTAGGTCCTCCACCAGTTACAATTCAAGCATTGTTGACCCATGTTACTGCTTGACCTACTCCCTTTTTGTTTCCAGTCTACAACTTTTCTCTGCAGCCATAATTAGCTTTGGTTAGCATTGTTAATGAATCGTTTATTAATGGTAATATTGTGATGATTGTGTTAATTAGGTGCAATGCACTAATGGTAATCTTAAAGCAAAAAAAAAATATGTTGTATTTTGGTGGTAAATGTAGGTAGGTGTATATGGTGGTATGTACACGTAAAGTTTTTTTTTGTTCTTGTCCACGATCACTCTTGCATCTATGAATAGATACGTTGTCCACCTAAATTAGTGCTTATTTTCTTATCATAAAGCAGGCTTGAAATTTCAAATCTGTATTCATATTAATGATTTATTTAGGTACTATCTCTCCTAACTCCAATACAAATTTCCAAACACCCTTGAATCCAAACATTGTTTACAACTTCACAAGTCCCTTTATGCTTGTAACAGACCACGTTGCGTAACATTTAATTTTAACCAAATTATGTTCACAGATTCTCGGTAACTGCACATTACGGATATTTATTAACTGATAGTTAACCCGTTGAACCGTTTTCACGTGTTGTCTAACCATTGCGTTAGTATTTATTTATGTTTTGTGAATTCTGTTTACAGTATGGCTCGGGGTGGAGAACTGTTACGTGTACTTTAATATAGGGCACATGCTATTGTCGTGTTTACAACGGATCTTGTTTATGTAAGATATTTTTACGGGCTGGATGACAGTTGGCCGCATTATGTTCCAAACTTTTTTTATCTCCGGCTCAAACATGACAAAATAAAAAGTGGACGGAAAATTATTAGGTACATTTTCTGTCCACTTTTAACTAATTTAAAGTTCATTGCTAGAAATAGTATAAAAAAAGAAGATTTAGAACTAAAACTTGTACAAGTACGTATACATATACAATCATACAATGTATTACATCTGTAAAGCTTTTTAAAAATTGCTTGAATGCTTGTTTTTTCTCCTATGGTACCTAAACAAAATTCTAAATACAGTAGAGTATAACAATTCATTTTATCTGTCAGTTGCCAGAACTTGATTTCGTTATCTGAATACAAAAGAGACATTGTCGGTACGGGTAGCTACTGTAAAAAGGTCTTATCGTTTTACGAGCGTGTTATCATGAACTTTTTTCTCTATTCAAACAAATAAGCGGTACCTATGCACTTACATGAGTCATATTATGTCCACGATACGTTAGAATCATCATCATCAGTTTAGTCCAGTCAAGTTCAATGTTCGCCCCAGATTTCCGTGGCGGTTACTGATTTCGAGTGCGATACAATTTAATATTTCCTAAAGAAAATAAGTAGGTACAAAGTTATCGAAAAGGCTTGTAATACTATCAAAAAGATATAATGCATAACACACGAAGCGAGTTCGCACCCCACTTTTCTTATCATTACCTACTCTTCCTAACCTAGCACTTTAGGACCGGAATCGTCATAATTTACACAATTTTCTAGCGGTGGTTCTCTTTTGGCATTTGACTGGAAATGTGTCAATGTATGTAACTGTCTTAAAAGGTGGCTTATTGTAGGGGCGTTTATAAGTAAGTGGGTAAGTGTACAATTTAGTTATCGTTAGTTAGTTAGTTAGTTAAATTGATCGTATGGGGAACGAGTAATTTACTGTGATAACTAAATTGTACACTTACCCACTTACTTATAGACGCCTCTTAACTTTAACCACAGATTAAATATACAACTATCCTTGTCACTTGTGTGACATTGAATAGAGATGACATAAGAGCCTTTGGGGACATCCTTGGCGAAGTTTTAAACATTTTCAAGCCAAGATAGGTACCTAATTATGAAGAATCGTCCGACACAATTTCTCACTCAAGTAACAAATATACGTATACAACTATACAGTCAAAATCTGTTATAACTAACACTGACTAATCATATTTGGTTATAAAAACCGATAGTCGTAACAACCGGCGGTATTTTTAAGGGAACAGTCAGTGAGGACCAATGACTTGGGTTATTATAACCGGTATGTTGTTCTAAATGATGTCGTCGTAAACTGTACTGTACTATCTATATGTTAAATAGAATCAGAACAAGCAAATCAATTGTTGCAATCAGCGGCATGCGAAAGAAGAGATTGAGCGTGATGCGCTTGTGCACGCGATGTCAAGCTTCATTACATTACATTCTTGATAAGGAAGCCTGCAAGGATTACGTCACCTCTGAATGAATGTGGAAAGCTTTCAGCAAGAAAATGTATAGTATAGTAGGGCCTTTACTACTACAAGTTGTAGATCGTGGCTTTGAAACCCGGCAGGGGCACACATTGTGCAATTTGTTTCATCACCGCTGCTCTAAAAACGGTGATGGAAAACATCTTGAGGAAGCCAGCATGTCCTTGAACCAAAAATTCGATGACATGTGACGTCTTCCAACCAGAACTGGGCCTGCGTAGGGAACATTGTCACCTCTCACAGAGATGAGGCCTGTGTCCCAGCAGAACAAACATTAGGCTGATTATGCTATGCTTTATGCTATGTAGTAAACGAAAAAAAAATACAGCTCCACATCATCTGTAGGTACTCATATCAACCATATAAAAAGACGGCAACAAGACATAATTTGTGCAGGTTATCACACTTACATGAAGTTTACGAGAAAATCTATAGGTAAGGTAAATTACCTTACCGAGAAAAACGGTAAGGTAAATTATCTTATAGGACCTACGTTTTTCCGAACAGCGAGAAAAAACCATAAATCATAGATAGGCAATGGATGCTTTCAAAATCGATCGCTTTCAGAACTTTGTTTAGGAACTATTTATTTCCTGAAGCTGCAATAAATTATAGCTTTGTTTCAAGTTAACTAGACCACAAATAAACTGATAAGCCAACGTTTGCACTACGTAGTGACTTTAATTCCACCCGCTAATTTCTTTGAAGTTCAAGCATCCGCGAAAAAAATGTTTCTGTGCAGTCTTTCATTTAAAATATACTTAAACGCCGTTCAGTGAAAGCACTTCCTGTATTTACTCGAGCGTTTAGTTTCAGTAAAAATATACTGACGAAAGGAAGGGTCGGAGTTGTAAGACAAACTGGGGCGATGCATGTAGGTCAGTCCGTGTGGTCGCAGGTTAAATTATGCATATAACTGCAGCGGCTGCCGATAACTCGGTAGTCGGTGCTGGCCGGGCTAAATCGAATGAAGCCTGTCTATCAAGCAAAAAGGACGATGTATATCAGGCAAAATGTCGCTAGTTTCTAATTTAATTGGAAATGTATTTGAAGCATTTAGATGAAATTTCTTAAAAATACTTCCTTTCTCGGGTTGATAGAAGCTCTTAGCATTGCTAAAGCATTTATGCCATTGCAAAAGTTGATAAAATGCACTAATAGAGCACGTTTCTTCTGGTTTCATGACTTGCAGAAAATTTAAAGGAGCTGAGGACGTGCCGTCTATTGTTCAGTATGAACTGGCATCTAAATAGTACCTATAAGTAGGGGTGTTTGGATGGAAATTCATGAGCCGCATATCAATATAACACTCCATTATTCCCTAATTTGGGTTCGGCCTCTATCTAGCTAGTTAAGACGATAATAGGCTAAGATGACGATGATACCCAAGTAAACTATAAATTTGAACCACAATTGCCTTTAAACTTGACTATTGATGGCCTTACAATTAATTCACAGGCTCTAGCTTGCCATCCGTCTATGCCCAAACTCAGCACAATCAAAAAGATAGATAGTCCTAGTTTGCAGAATTCCTTTCCAGGGGAAAATTTACGAGCTATCGATATTCCGGAACTATTTGACAAGCGGAATTTTAAACAGAATAACTAAGGTAGTAAAATTGTAGCGTTCTAAGTTCTACATAACCATATAAACTTACACTATTGTAATGGAACGCGTCTCTTTGTGAGATGTTTTGCAGTAGCGCGGTTTCAGTGTTGAGCAGAACACAGCACTTTTTAGATTACCCTAGCTTGTTCTGTTATTTGAATTAAAAACGTATGTTATTAAAACTTTGCAATGGGTTGTATAATTTCTATCAACTCTGTTAACGTCTACATTTTCTGTTTCATTAAAAGTTTTCAAGATAGCCGCTTACATTCTTATCTTTGAAGTAATTTTCAATTTCCCTTGCCTTGAAAATGTATATTGTCTTATATATATTCACTTTAGAATTTGTCTAAATGAAATAGCCCTGTCGATAAAATATCTTTTTTAAAAATAACTTCGTCATTTTTTATTTTCTTAGTCTCATATGATATTTATATCTTTCTAAATCTCGCTTATTACCTCAGTAAATGTGACCTCCGCTAGAAAATAAGACATTGCAGCCGCAGCGCTAAGACATACGACGGAAATTAAAGTTTAGAGAAACGCTCATATCATTTTCATTTTATTTTGCTCGCTCTTACAAACATTTTCGCTCGTGAAAACTTCCAATTTGAGTAGAAATCCACCACTTATTTTTGTTCTACTAACGTTGGCATCTCTTCTAGTGCATTTTTGGGTCCTATTGCATCACGGTAACTATTTCCTAGGCGACAAAAACTATATCTAGCCAGAGGATCTTCTGCATCCTATTCATACGCACTAGACTAGAACAAAGCCTTCGATCAGTGATGTAGGTACATTGACCTTTGATTATAAAACAAATTACAAACTTTAGGGTGTTATGTATATTATAGCGGTTTATTGTGAAACATTATGTTCAAGTTACGTCTTTGAGTCTTAAAACAACGATGATGTGAATCATCATAATTATCAAACTAAAGACGCCAAAATGATAGTTCCTGTGCTGCCTGCATCCAGCAGATGGTGACGAGATGATGTGAGTGACGATTGTAATTTGGTATTTATAAAACGCATATCAATAATTCATTCAACGTTGCCTTTGTATGGACTTAAGAACCTATTAGCTTCCTCCTGATAAACGCCATGATGCCGATAGCCTGGAAAGTAGAACACCTTTGTTACGAATCCAAAAATACAGTTACAACATACAGTTCGTTAAATGGATTGTAGGCAAGGTGCTCGAACAATCACTTGAAACACTCGAACTGTCTACTAGGCGGAGTGCCGCGTGGGATACTAGCTATTCGACACATAAGTAGTTCAAGTATTCTATTCACTAACAACAAATGGTACAGAAGAACCATATCATCCGTTATATAGGTATTCGAGAGTTTATGAGTGCGAGTTCCAACTGCGCAGGAACTTTGATTGTTCTACAGTTGTATAGCCGAGACTTGAAAAATTCTTTGTTGAGTACCTATACTCCTGCGCTAACATACTTTATTAAATAAAGGAGGTTCCAGACTTACTAGTACCAACCAATGATACATTGGGTTTCAATTCATAGAAAATGCTCTTACAGTCATTGATGAACATAATCATAAAAGCGTTGCACAAGAAAGCTCAAACGAAACGGAGCAACTGCCATTTAGACTAGAAATAATGATATTGACAACGCCAATGTTTTGGTCTTACATAATCAGTCAATCATTTTCCCACTGCTGGGATTCGAGGCTTCCTCTCTGTGAGTGGGAGTAAGCTTTAATTCACCAGTGGGTCTAGTGCAAGTTGGTGACCGTCACATCACATGTCATTGAATTTTTAGTCCTTAGTCAGGTCGGTTTCCTCGTGGTTTCCTCACAATGTTTTCCTGCATCGTTTTTAGTACAGTTATGATGAAACAAATTGTATAAAGTAACCTGCCTAAGTGCCTAGGTTCAAATTCTTCAAATCCATGACCTACGAGTTGTAAAGTATAACCGTTACTATTGGGGCAGCACGGCTCTCATGCTGGTCGTTCTGAATCTCTTTATTTTAACCTACTTACGCTTATACTAACAAATTCAAATACTCCTAGAAATGTATTACGTGTGATAGAAAGAAACGTTTACTTTACCCCACTTTCTGCATTGTCTGCATACTATTGACATCTTTTTTCTTAGTTCTTTTCTTCGAAGGTGTAAGAAAAGTTAGGTTATAAGGAATTTGACGGAAACCGAGATCTAAAACCTACTGTTAATGTTTATGATATTAATATGTTTGCTTGCAAAAACTCAGGTGATTTTGTAGAAGAAAGCTTTACACTTTGGTATCTACGGACCAAAAAATTGGGACAACTTATGTGCATATAAAATACACTATATCTTTTTCATCATATTCGCCGCCTGAAAGTTTGCACAAATCACGTGGTGTGTGTGTGTATGCCGCCGGAATTAATTGGACCCTGAGCACAGATGGCAGACACCAAAGAATAATAACCGTAATCCGCATTCTCTTTTTATTTTAGTCGTTGTGTTTCCATTTCATTTCTCAAATTATCCAAATCCTCCAGTATCCTCCAGTGCCCGAGGATTCTTCCAGAAGTATCTTAGTGTAAACATAAAGAGTAGTTTCTATAAAACATAATATAATTGTATACAACACACTTGTAACTATGTGCGAGAGTTATTTGGGGTACCTACATACCACAGGAACCCCACATTTTGACCTATCTAATCTAACTTGAGAAGTTAAACTGCTCTCTATATTCCTCAAGCCGAATAGTATTAGCAATATCTTTACCACTGGTGTTACTCAGATAATTTAGACAGTAATTGTGCACCCACATAATCAACATTATTATGATTTAATGGATAATGACTTTCGATCCATTTTCAGAACCAATTGAACAAGACAGAAAATATGATATTCCCATATACCGGTAGGTACTCATTCTCGCATTGACCAGCACAGCCAAAAAAAATGGGGTTGTTCTTTCTAAACAAAAATTTAAGAGAAACATATCCTGCTAATTATGAGTAGGTAGGTACGTTAGAAATAAGTTGCAGCGACTAAGTATTAGCATAACATTATTATCATCAATGATGTAAACAGAACTTTCAAGCTTTATGGACATGGACATGGACATAGTTAATATCCTGTTTGTGAAGCTATTTAATCACGGGTTTCCTGTAAAAGATACTATCAATAAAATTAAATGTAGTTGTCAAACATGGAAGCTAGCTGTAGGTCGCATAACTTCTCTGTTCTGTGTGTTCAAAAGTTTTGTTACGAATCACCAGCTTATAAAACCCGTTTGTTTATGTACTGTACAGACATTTAGGTTACAATAAACGTCCTTGCATACAATCCTGTAGTTATTAAATACTATGGTTTCTCAAAACAATCGTTTGGAAGTTTTATTTTTGTAAGCTTATTGCACAGGCAGCGATTGAAAATGCCTTTTTTGTTTGAACAAAAGGTATGTTTTGATTGCGCTGCACGTTTCCCCGATAGTACCTACATAATATTGTAGAATTTATTAACTGCTGTGCCGATTGCGCTTACAGTCGTATCGGAAGGTGACGTTCACACTTTGTATTCAGCACTTGTGACTTTAGGTGAATTAGCCCAAAATTAATATTGCTAGTGGTCCTAAGGGATGAGATGAGTAAGATAATATCAACATGGGCAGCGGCATCTGCCTCGGCACTAATAACATTATGCTGCGGTCAACAATCCAATCAACCGGGAGGATTATGCCAATGTCTCCCCAAGATCGTTTGTTGTAGCGGTCTACTCCGGGCTGAACTGTTTACTGTTGTATATTGAGATTATAAATTATGAACGCTATAGTAGCCATAAGCTGGAGCTTAAATATAACATCAAAAACATAGATTGCTTTTATCTTCTTGTTCACAAACAATTTTCTAAGAAAAGAAGATTCAGAGAAATTAAAAAAAAAACTTTAATACATTTTACAATCAACAAAAAACGTTTCTTCAAAATTAGGCCTACGTAATAACGACAAAGATTTAGATCCAAATAAACTGGACATTTGTTTGAGGTAATTACTTGTCTATCAGAGGCTATCAAGGAAGACAGTGAGAGCTTAACCTAATTACTTCCTTGCCTGACGATTGGCCATCGATGTTGAAAAGTGGGCAATAAACCTATTTTGGTTATTCCACCTTCTATCTAATCCATTAAGGGAAATGAGCATATGAATGGAGCATTCATTTGCGAAATAACTTACCCCAATTAATTATTGAAGAATATCCGGTCGCTGTCAGATTTGTATATGGAAATTTTGTAACTAGGTATAACTGGGATACCGTAACAGTTTTTGCTCGAACGATATTTAGAATTTTGAACTAACGTTTGATTCAAAAAAGTGTAACTTTTCGATATACTGAAACTGTCCAGAATAACGAATCAATTTTTATTAATTTTTGACAGGCTGCTGACACCAATTCTGAAACTGCTCCAGATTTCCGTCGTACAATTTTCCCGATTGCAGTTGCATATGGAACGTATTTGCTAATTCCGTCGATACCGCATTAACATGCGAATTCACGTACCTACCTTACGACAATTCCTGGTTCACTTCCAATAAATTCCAAAGCTTTAATAGCAGGGACTGGTGCGCATGGTCACGGTCAATTACAATAGATAGCATTGCTCTTTGCTGTAGGTATCAACTAGAGACCATCTAGACCGATAGTTTTACGTCCAAGTTTTATGAGCTTACTTTCATCACTCGATAGGTAGCTACATTGTCGTGTAACAAGTAGGTATAACCGTATAACTTATGTACTTGAAGATCTCGTCTGGAAAAGGTTTTTACCCTTCGTAACTCTATTAGACGATGTTGCTGGATCACAGATGAGGTATTAAGAGACGATGACCCAGCGACGGTGCCGACATAATACGATTTTGCGTTTATGTCAACAGCGTGTTTATATTTAGGAATAATAATCCGCGATTTATCTTCGTTTCTATTAAAAATATGAAGGACAAATAAGACAAGTGATGTGAATGGTGCAGTTGTGTCAACTCATTGACACAAACACCCAGAATGGAGCTCAGCCTAGTAAATATTATTTATAAGAGAAATGAAATTCCTAACTACAACAAATAAATTTAACATGAAATTAGATTAAGTGTGGCAGGAAAAAATTGTTAAAATAAATCTCCCTTCGCATCGTGGCGGACATTTTTTAATTAAAATTCTGCTCCCGCGATGCACTGAATGGTTCCATTTTTAAATTAATTTCTTTCACCATCTTATCGCTAGCCTGACACCCGCTCTTTGCATTAGTTAAATGAATGAACGAGGTGTTTACTTGTACTTTACGTAACCAAGGGATCTCTTTCATCACATAAGTGTTTCGTAAACTGCCTAAATGAATACTTAGAAGCAAAAAATCTTGTTGAATAGATGAATTAATTAGGTACGTCTCATTTTATCAGTTCTTTCTTTAGTAATTTAAATCTGGCAGAATGCAGATAAAAATGCTTAGGTATTTTTTATTTTGCAGTCCGCAAAGTGGAAAATGCTTGTGCTATTATATTCTATCAAGCTGGACCGCAAATCCTTTTCATCTCATTTCAACTCATTATTCCTTTTAATTAATACCTAGTATTAATTAAAATAAATAATGAGTTTAGAATAAACTTATTTTTACTACGAGTACCTACTCGTAGTAACTACTAGGACTACAGAAGTTAAAATAATTTTAGATTTAATACTTAATTATTTCAACTTCTGTAGTCCCTACCTATCTAAAGTATCTATTACTCTTGCATTATCTACTGTGACGTTTTTATTATCATCGTTAGTTTTATTATATTTTATTTGAACTAATAGTGTTTGTATTATAACTTGAGCATTTTTTATTTTTCTTATCGACGGAACAGATGCTTCAGAAGTATTTTTCAAACTCAGACAAAGAGCAAGTTTGTCACTATAACGTGGAGTAACTCGGATAGAATTTCCATTATAATATTATATTCCAAGGCTATTTGAGTTACTGCTACAGTTGAAACAACTTCATACAGAAATGTAAATTGGATACCTACCTGGATGAAAGCTATGCTGAACGTAAAAAGTTAGGCCTCAAAGGTGTGCTTGGGGCTGTAATTTTATATGCTTTATTCATCTTCATTCTACAGTCTAGGTTTTCACAATTTAGATTAATAATGGCGATAACGTGTCTTTCTGCCAGTTGTTAAAATTATGCTGCTGTTACAGTATTAAGTAGGTACTTCGATCAACTATTAGATACCAATATTACCTACCTAAAATATAATCAACAGCAGTACCTACCTACAGCACACCTTTCAATATGCTTCTAGAAGTAAAAAGAAAAATTGAGATTATATATACATATGTATAATATTCTTAAAAATTTTATTGATTGATAATAGGTAGTTGGTAATCCAAGGAAAGTTCCAATTTGACATTAGGAGGAGAGACGAAAAATAGGTATAGGTATCTATGACTGCTATGACTAAAATGTTTAATCAGTATTATAATGTATATATAGGTATAAATACTGCTGCTTTTTGAGGATTTCTGAATTATAATGAGAATGAGAATTTTATTTTTTAACACATCTAGCACTGAAAACACGATTCATTATAAATACAGAACCTCCTTTTTTGAAGTCGGTTAAAAATCATGAGAAATTAAGAAACCTCGCAATTCCAAAAAAAACCGGCCAAGTGCGAGTCGTACTCGCGCACCGAGGGTTTCGTATCATTTTTGGACGTACCTATAGATAAAAGTGAAATAAACCGGACCGTATTTTTGGTGCAATATTTAGATTCTATCAACTCTAATTATTTCAGATTTTTCGCTTTGCAAACTTCGAAGATAAGGTGGGGGGAATGGTTTTTTTTTTAGTTTTTTTTTTATCATACCAAAAATTATAGGTAAGGCATAAAATTATCATTGTGGTACGGAACCCTAAAAAGACAAAAGTAAGTAAGGCTTGAAACTGAAATTACAATGACTAGGTAGGTACTTAGAAAGATTTATACGCGAAGGTAGGTATCTACTTTAGCTTTTATATCTCGCCTTACAATTTTATTGCAAAGTTCAATATGCGGTGGGGTTCTATTTCTATTGACACTTTGTGTTAGCAATTAGGAAAACTCGTATTTATTAGGACACTATTGATGTAAGAATTTGAGGCGTGAAAACATCAGTTTTATCGATGTCAAGTACATACACATTGACTGACGACATTTTCCGAATGTTTATTGGTAAGACCATAAAACATCATGTAGGTACTTAAGTAGGTACTTATTTAAGAAATATCTACTAATCAAAATCGGTTTAACGGTTTAACCCTGAAAATACGGTCGTTAGTATCTACCTACCTGCCTACTTACTATTATATTAATCTGTGCTGAAAACGTAGCAGGCAGACAAACAAAGTTTCATCGCATTCATAATACCTATATATTTGGGTCAGATTCAGTACAGGAGTTGCAATAGAGCTCTTTGCGAAAGAGCATGTCCGGGAAAGTACCCACTACCATCACAATTTCTGCCGCTAAGCAGCACTGCTGGCTGTGTTCCGGGTATAGATGCCGGTGCAATTACCTACAGGCACATGAGAAATTTTCAACTTTGTCTCTAGGGTGGACAACGCATCTGCAATGCCTCAGGGCAGCATCTTGTTTGCCACTTAATAATAAGTAGATATAAAAAAAAACAATATTTGTATGAAATTATCTGCCACGGAATTTATCAAAAGGTACTGAAATCAACCTACTCGTAGGTACCTAGTTTACAGAGTTTTATAACTATGTAAATAATTATATATTAACGGAGCTTTATCTTTTGTATTTTTATTAGTTAGAATACCTAGTCCGATTATAATATATTTTTATGTGCAGGTATAAATACGTAACGTACCTAGTTACATATTTATTAAGAAACATTAAAAAATAATGTAAAAAAATACGCGTAGAATGTCGCTCCTGAAAATGATGAGAATTGAAACGCTTTCAAAAATTCGGATGCTGTAATGTAAATGATTAAATGCTAAATAAACTCCAATTTATTTTCGAATCTTTAGTTATTTTAACTGATAACTATCTACATTTAATTCTGGTAGGTACTATAAGTAATGATAAATAAATAATAAATTAAATAAATAGGTACTTAAGTACCTAGGCAGGTAAGTAGGTATTTAACTGATAAACTTATATCAAAGTATTCCTGTATTCAAGTACCTAAATCAATTCAGTAGGTAGATTAATAAATAAGTACCTACCTATTATTTGTAGTATCTAAATAAAAATAGGCAAAATATACTTACAATATCAAAGTAAAATCCTTCGCGCCTTTATTCACTTCTTTCTTTCTCACATCAATCCACTTTTTAGTCAATTTATAGTCTTTGTGTCATCCTTAAAAATAAAATAGGGGCACAGAAATCGTGGCTGGGTTATCAAATTTCTTAGCACCCAGTGGTAAGAACCACCTGTTCAACAATTTAACTTTCGATCTTGCAAGAGGAGACCGGAGACTCGGCTACACACAAGCTGCATCTAGGCGGCTTTTTGCAAATGCCGCTACAAACAATCCCGCGATATCCATTTTCCCGCCAAATTAATGGTTAATATACCACTAAAATCGGAAGGCATACTTTGCTACATAAATTACACCTACATACTAGCGTTTTCATTTATCCGCATTACAACAGTCCCATTCATATTTTATTATAATCCAGTGAAATTCAGGAGAAGGATTTTATAGAGATATGCTGCGAAGGATGTTATATTTTCAATTTTTGTCACATAATATTGCGCTTACAGCGACATCTACCGATGTATTTCTTTATTTTTATAGCAGTTGCACAGCGACATCTATGAAAAGCACGATGAACGAAACTAACTATGTAATAGTTTTCAAAAAGTTTTAATGATAAAATTAATTTTCTATAAATAATGATACATAATTAACGATTTCAAATTAAAAATATTTTCCCAGTAGGATGTTATTAAAATTCGTCAAATTGAGTTTTTTTTTATAGGCAGGGCAGCACAGCATGCATCATTCGCATTTCCAGTGTTGCCAACTTAGCAACTATACAGCTAGATCCAGCAACTTTTTTATGTCAGCCAGCTACATCTTATTGAAACTTGTCGCTAAACTTTTTGCTACTTTTTATAGGAATTTTTAGCGATCAGGATTATTTGGACTTTTCTTTGTAGATGTACTATTGAATAATATTAATGAATTGAATAATATAAACGAATAGTTAAATATTTCATAACAAAATGATAAACGAGTTACAGAATGAGTTTAATAACTCTAAATAATTTTATCCTCGGCATTACAGACTCCTTCAAAAAAAAAGGGCCAATGTTGTTGCAATTATATTTTGCTAAGAGAATTAAATATTATGTACTTTAAAAATGGGTACAGTTGAAACGTATTCCAAAAAGGAGGAAACAGATCGAGTTGATTTTTTAGAACCTCAGCCATCAACAACAACAACTTAGAATTACATAATATCATTCATTTTTTTTGCCCTCAACTTTCACTAGCTTACAAAAGGTATTCGGTGTCCTTTCTGTACCCCTGACAAATAAACAAACTTACTTTAAGATTATAACCTGGTTTTTAAATACACTTGTGTTTTCACTATTCATTCATTTTCATGCTGCGTCCCATCATGGTGTGCACAATTTAGCATACCTAATACAATTTCATTATGAAGTAAAAGAAAAATCATCATGCATCATGAACTTTTAATTTGTTCCTATGATTCTTACAATTTCCATCCCACATTATTGGTTCGCTTTGGACAAATTGCAGCTCTAAATGGTTTGTCCACTGTATACATTTTTTTTCGGTAGATAAATCAAATTCAAACCGACAAAAATCGGAGAAAAAGGCGTTAAACCGCGAAAAATATGCGTAACTGCTTCACACGACACACTACGCGTTCACGCCCCTTTAGCGGTTTTACGCGTGATTCGTATTCGTATAGGGCAATCTAGCAACTTTAAAACATATTTAGCAACAGAAAAAAGGTACCAGTTGGCAACACTAAGCATAAATTTCACGATTTGTCATTGCGTTTTGATTGCTTGAGTGTTGCCAACTTGCTAAGTTGCTATGCTAGGGTGAGGGTCTAGGGTTACCTACCTTTCATGCTCCTCCATTTTCAGTTTGTCAATAATATTTTTTATTTTCAGTTCGAGATACGGTACAAAATTTTGTCAATTTGATAAATTCTGATGAAATCTTGTGTATTGAGTAGTAAGTAAAATTCTGTGGTACAAATCTTAGCACAACTATTCTAAAATCTACAATGTTCCGACCTGTTTGCGCAGTCCGTCAAAGAATCTCATTTGAGAGGAAAACCAAAGAATTTATCAGGACCAAAGTGGTTCAACCCGCTTCTATCTTAAATCCGGCAGAAAAATTGAAACTATACAACAAGGAAAATAAAGAATTGTTCGGGCCGTTGTTAGAAACGAACAAACAGAAGAAGCAACTCAAGCAGCGTGCTCAGAAGGCGGGTGAGTGTGATTTGTTTGTAAGGCTTCCGCAACCTTGCGAGTCAGTGGATTAACTACCTACTTTCTAAAAGACAGGCGGCTGTGATAGGGTATTAGGAAGTCACTAGTATCTGATTTGTGCACAATTGGATCTCTGCGTCGAAAATATATTAGACAGGACAGTGTGTTTACACCGTCGCGTCGACTTTCGATCTCCATGTATGCGTAATTATACTACGCATCTTGTATTGCGTCCTCGTAGCATAACTTGCCAATTATCATCATATGACATTTCAGTTTTGGCGCCGCGAGATATACACGCGTACGCTTAACGCCGCTTTTATCTGTGTGTTACAGCTAAAAATAAAACTTCACATCAAAACAACGACGCGACTGCTTCAAACGAAAATACATTGAAATTCTTAGAAAGCACAGAGAGACATGGTTATAGACAGAGTCAAGCGGTGACTGGCTATGCAAACTATAACCCTTTGGTTGCTGTAAATGTGTTAAAGAACAAAATGTGGCAGAATACAAGGCACTGTGTGAATTTCGTTGGTGTGGTCCTGAATAATACAGTGAGAAGTGTAGCTACATCTGCATCATGTAATGCGGCCCGAAGCTCCCCGGCACAGCCCGGGTACGCCAGTGAAGACAGAATACTCCAAATAAAACAGCATCAGAATGACTATGCTCAGCAGTATCCTTCTGTGACCCTGATCTTGAATAAAACTATGACCGAACAGTCTAGAACTGCATTAGAGAAATGGAAACAAGAGAGAATTGCTGAAATGGGCTTAGAAGAGTTCAACAAATTCTATGCAGGTATGTGTGGCTTATTTTTCTAACATTTGTTAAAGGAAGCCTATTGTTTCAATAATAATTATTGTGCTGTATGATCAATACTTGACTACATATGCTCCTATTATGTAACTAGGTAAGTCTATGTACAGGACTTCATATTTCCCTTCAAAACTAAGAATGTGAAGTTATAACTTGATTCAATAGTAATTATGTGATCCCAGGCTGCCAATAAAGATTATCAAAAATCATACAAATCTTTTTAAAAACAGAATTCTGAATCTGAAGATGTCTTTAAGTACCATATGGTAGGCAGGCTATAGTGATAGATGTAGGATACCTATTAAACCAGTATCATACTTTTATCATTCACTGATAATGAGACAACATTCATAGGGTAGTTCTCAATGAGAGTGTTACCATAAATGTTTAGCCTAGTCATTGTAATTATTTCAACTGCCTGCTGCCTGACAGTAGGAGCCTGTCATGCCCACTGAAATGCCCTGTTGATAGTGGAACCATATGTAGGGTTGATAATCTTTCTAGGCTATTTCTTTTAATTTTGCTGTGAATATAATAATTATATCTCCTGTATTAACACTATCCTCACATTACTACTATACACATTGTATTGAGCTATTATTTTAAAAAGAGTATTGATAGAGTTCCTTACCAGCTCTTCCCCATATGATGCGGATGTTTTGAAGAATAAAGTACTGAACCCATGGCTTCAGTTTTCGTTACGGAAGTATTCAGTACCTATTATGTTTTGTATTGTATTTTAATAAATTTTATTTTCATTTGTCATCTCATCTATCATACTTTTATCTTTTTTAATATTATAAATAGGTAGGAAGCTGCCTTAATGGAATGCCTATGTGTATATGTTATAACTTGTAAACCCTGCCAAGCGCGAGTTGGACTTTCAGGATAAGGGTTCCTTTCCTGTTGGATGGGGACCCCCTTGGGTTTTGATTTTATTGTTATTATTTCCATGATAGCAGCCATACTGACACACACCTATTCTGTGAAAATTACTATAGGCTAGCTATTATGGTTCATAAGATACAGCCCTGTGTCAGACGGACGGACAGACAGCATAGGCTTGCTTAATAATAGGGTTGGCACCTTTTGGTACAGAACCCTAAAAAAGTTTTTTGTTTAGCAAAAATGACTAAGTAAAATTGTAGGTCATAATGATAACAAACAAATTACATAGGTACTAGTTTCTGTGATAAATTACAATTGACCTTTATGAAGGCATTTTCTTCAAACAAAAACAGTGAAGTACAACTACAGTACAACCGAAAAAAAGGCCATTTGACTTTAAATTACAGTCTTGTGTTGTAGAGAATGAAGGTTACTGCTTGTGCATAATGTCATCATGATATTATTACTATTAAAAAAAAAAAAAAACCGAATGCAGAACCTCCTCCTTTTTGGAAGTCGGTTAAAAAAAGAAACATTCATCAAGTTGACAAAATTATTGTTTATTAAATGTTTTCATGCTAAGTTTGTAAAAATATCACTGCATGAAATGCATTACAATTAACTCAAACGTGATAATTTATTTGCCTTAGGTACTAGAAGCAAAATGGTCTTCTATTATGTAAACATTACTTTGCAAACACTACTACTATACATTAAAAATATACACTGTCTAGTGACTACACAGTGTGCCGATTTTCATTGATACAGCCTTTGAATTCCGTAGTAATTACAACAAATTGAAATATTTACTATATTTCATCAATGTCACCTGACATTAATGTTTAGCTGCCTCGTTGGTCTAGAAGTCGCAAGCGTGACTGCTGAGCGTGAGGTCTTGGTTTCGATTCCCGGGTCGGGCAGTGTTATTGGGTTTAAAAACTAAGTAGGTACATAATATACCTTGATGACGCACATAATTATATCGTTCGTCGATAACTGAATCAAAAATATATTTAAGATTAAAATGGGGGAACTTAGTTTTTTTTTTCAAAATTCGAAATACTGTCAATGTACGCCAAAGCACAGATTATAGCCAAAGTGCAAATGTGTCATCCAATGATCCAACTTTGCAGCCACGTCTGGGGCGAAGTGAATGTATAAATAGCAGCAAATACTACAACAAGAAATAACTATATCACACACATGCTTCTTATCCCTTTTGTTTTATAAATATCCCAAATATGTATAAATAACCTAACCAAGAGCCATATTGGTCTTAACTGCCACTAATTACTGCCAAGACTTGTGATGTACTTACATTAGGAAAGTATCTGAAGATTTTGAGGGATGTGATAGCTACTTGGCTAGCGCCATTGGCGCCATGAAGTTTTATCACATGATTTCGTATTTAATTCCTAGTTATTTAAATTAAAAATCCTAAAAAAATGTAAGTGGCGTATATGGCTATAACATTTTTCAAATTCTCAAATATTAGTACATACATCCAGTAATTGTTATAGGTATACAAAACTTTGCTTGCCACAATTTAAAATCTCCCGATGAAAACTTCTTTAAAAACATCTCTTTAACAAATGAATCCCGCCCAGGTAGTAGACCTAACTACTATAATAAAACAGGTATCTCTTCTCCACAGCTCAAATGGCAGTTGGCACCAAATTCCACAGCACGCTGAAGAACTACTTCACGCAACCACAAACGCAGCTCCGCATAGAGAAGGAAGTCGAAGGGGTTTGGGTGTCAGTTGCCGATGTCTTGAAGAGTATATCAGCGCCGAAAGCAATAGAATCGAATGTTATACACCCTGTGTTGAAGTACAGGGGGATATTTGATGCGATTGCTGATTATGAGTGAGTAGAGAACCTAATATTTTAATTTTTGGCAATTTTTAGGTTTTAAGTAAGGTAAGGTAGGCCGGTGTTAGGTAATAGAGCTGTTGTGATCGATCATGGTTGTCCTGCCTTTTGTCGCTCATCAAAGTCTGATCTCTCCCTCGCCAATATCAGTATACTGCAGAAGAAATTGCCATTTGATAGGCTGAATCAGACTGATTCGACTCTTTACTAAGGAATTGCTGGTTAAAAATCATAGTAGGTAATCTGCCAGTTATGAGATCTTTATCCTTATTAGTCAATGGTTACTTTAAAAGCTGTTGTAGTTAACTTAAATCTATGTTTAGTGCTGTTTGTGATGCCTCACGTGTATTAGAACTCGTAATAAATAAGGAAAAATGTTTCCTAAAACACACAGCGAATGTTTACCTATACAACTTTAGGTGAATAAATAAAATATTCGATGAAGTCATGTGTACATCTCGTATTTACTAGGAGAACAATGTCACATCTGTAGCTAGAGACGTTGAGCGACACTTGTCCCGGAATATTTGAATGTAGTAAAGACGAGGTTATATGCTTTCTTTAGAAGCACTGGTACCCTATAACATTGAACTGAAGGTCTTCGGCCTCAGCATAAAAAAATTTGCTAAATTCCTTAACTAATTCGAGAACTATGTAAGAATACTAACGGCTAATTTCACCAAACTCTGTTAGTTTCTAAATGTCCCGTTAACATTTTGACGTATTGTCTCACTCACTATGCAAAACAGTCAAAATGACAACCATCAAAATGCTTAACAGGACATTTAGCAGCTAACAGAGATTAGTGAAATTGGTTAAAGCGTTTAAACTGTTCATGTTAGATTAGCCAACGGTTTAGTACAGTTCATTTACATACACTTATCTCATGCCAGACATAATTGCGCAAAATCGTGTAGGTGTGTTGTTTTGCGGTGCGACCGGCTGTAGTTAACGGAGCATACAATCTAGTTGAGAAGCCCTCCGGCTAGGCTACCGTCAAGGTGGCCTTGCCTACCTCACTTCTGAGAAAGTGACAATAATACTGTGTACTAGGCTCGAGCATAATTTAAGAACGTACTTTTCTACTATCATAATTTGTATAAGTTCTTGCATAGATACATTTAGAGCGCTCTGTATGAACAGTACGCCAACTTGACTTGGCTAAATTTTGACTTTCGTTGACATTTGCAGGATCAATTAGAAGCTCAGACTTTCAAAGGTGTTTTTCTGATTTATTTATTTCATTAATTAGACCGGCTACAGGCCACTTATATTGACCCAATTAGCACACAGTCTTCTCACAATACTCCAGTCATACTGATAATAATTATGTTCTTTCATTCATCAGTAAAAATATTAGAATTTGTATTGGCCTCTAGGAGAGCGGTGAGCGTGCAAGGCAAAGGCGAGTTTGCACGTGCTACTGTGCCACAAGCAGCCACAGCAAAAATCATATTGTGTTTTATGCATAAAACACGAAGCATTATAAGATAATTTACATAGGTATCCCAGCTATTTAGCAGGGATATGTAAACGGACTCTTACCGCATAAAACCAGACGGTGGTCCTCTGGCTGCCTTTGGCTGAGAGTGCGGGATTCCCTCACTCCGGGTCGGCTAATTACCAGTTTAATCAGACGAGCGGCATTTACCGCTACTGAAAGTTGACCCTAAAATATCTAGGAAAAGCCTGGCCTTTATGATAACTTTTATGTACAGTTCAATGGTGAAACTCAGTGTTAAAAGAAAATCACGTCGCATGTCATTTATTATCTATAATATTTTATTTTATTATCGCCCATGAAATAGATACCTACCGGCCTAGCATGACCACGATAGAAACGGGTTTTGTCTACATAGAAATAGACAAAGTGACAGATTGTAGAAACGTTTCATTCATAAAACGTAGAAATGTTTCTACAATCTGTCACTTTGTCTATTTCTATGTAGACAAAACCCGTTTCTATCGTGGTCATGCTAGGCCGGCTGAGCGATAAAGAAGTCACTGACATCCCAACCGCTACTGCACCTGATGAGACTGAAACCTGACCCTAAAATATTTGGGGAAACTTGACATTTATGATGGTGACTTAAATGTACAGACCAGCGGTAAAATTCACTAGTAAAAAGAAATCACGACCACGTCATTTATTATGATATTTTATCGTTATCGCCCACGAAATACCACCACCACCATAAGTCACTGACATTTACGATTTTAAATGACAGATTGCTAATGTCAAGGGAAAACCCAAGGCTATCTTTAAATAATCTTTAATACTATCCATGCCAAATTTTCCGGACCCCTATGCATTTATATCATTGTTCCAGCTATTTGATTTTAGCTTGCTTTTTGACTTAACAAAACCTGGTAAAACTTTAATTGAATCAGTCTCTCGATTTAAAATCTTTCGATACCTTTTTTGACGGCTGCTTCGATTACGCCGTACATTTTAAGTTGGTTTAATTTATCAATAGTTAATAGGTTGATGACTTGTCTCTATTTTATAGTGAATTGAAATTAATGTAATTCCGAATGAATTACAGCTTATTGCATGATATAATAATGAGTATTTATTAATGACAATAAAATTATTGAATCGATTTGTTATCGAAGTTTCCTTATCATGGCGCCAATAGTGTCACTTATGAACGAGTAGAAACGGTAATATGTATTCTTATTTCAAAATATTTACGGACAATATGACGTCATTAGAGTACGCTCTAAGAACGCAATTTGTTTGTATCCCTTGTTATCTAATGTTGTTTTCCTCGAAAATGCTGTAGTGGTAATTATCTGGGTAGGTTCGGAAAGACAATATTAAACTACTTATAGTCACGAGAATAGATATTATACGGTACTCGTATTTTTAACACTTCGTGATACACGATGAACAATATTTTATTGTAATTTCAAGAATAGATATTATACGGTACTGGTATTTTTAACACTTCGTGATACACGATGAACAATATTTTATTGTAATTTCATCAAAAGGCGTTGAGTGCCACGGAACGTGTTGAAAGGTAATTTCGCTGTATCGTAAAAATCATTTTGAAAGGTACCTCCTACATAACTACTACTTACTCATCATAATTCGATACCTTTGGGTTCAAAGGACGTAAAGACCATTTTGGCAAAAATGAAATTTGTGCCTAAAGGTATCAATTATATGGCTCAAATCTCATTTTGGTCAAAATGGTCTTTACGCCCTTGGAACCCAAAGGTATCGATATAGCCCTGTCATTGGGGGATATAGCACTATCATTTAACTAGGATCATAACAGGATAATTATTTTATCTTTTATCCAATATTTAGTACAAAGAATTTTAAAAATCTTTGAAGGCGAAGATATTCATATATCTGTCTATAATACCTACATTGCCATAATATGTGTGATATTTGATCCTATATATTTGATAGTGTAATATCCCCCATAAGAAGTAATGTTTCAAGTAATTTACATGATAATACAAGCAGATGTTTTTCAATTTACTTAGTGAGTTCGATCATCATGACTGTCATACATGACATACAATATTAATACATACAGCAAGGTATTGTTCTCATCTGTACGCACTTTACATGAATAGGAGGTTTATAAAGCCTGAATTTTTTAAGCACAGTATTTTTTATATGAATGAGACGACCGATATTAATACCTACCTATAGGAAAATATGTGACGCATATTTTCCATAGCAGTTTTTTTTGTATTTTTATTTTGTGCGTCATATCGACGCAAATAAATGCATTTTCTTCCTTTTCTTTCTTTCTATCTAAATCAAATAATCGTAACACTTTTAGTGCATTAAAAGAGCCTTAGCGAGTGACAGCATACAGGGTGTAAGATTAAACGAGGGACGCATTGACGGAGGGTGTTACGAGAAGGATGAGTTCTCGGATAATACAAGCTAGACGAAATTGTTCTAAAGTGTTGTTCATATACTTTGGAGAAATATTCAATATCTAACGAGATTTGTGACGATTAAATATGGTGACATGGCGGTCGAACATTTGTGCAAATTACGAAAGTTATTGAAATCTTTCTCGCTAACGTTACGATTACTGCTTTATTAGCAGTTCCCTGGTTTCGGCACCAAAACAATGTTACGAGAAGGATGAGTTCTCGGATAACACAAGGGATGGAAATTCCAAATGAACCACCATGCGTTTGCGGGAGCCCTAGACACTGACAAGATTAAGACAATATAAAACAGTCTTACCTTGATTCCCACAGCTAGATCCACCAGTTCAGGTTTCCACGCAGCTTATTGCAGCCCTTTTTAAAGGGGACACAACACTTTAGACACAGAATGTATATTTATTTCCAATTAGAAAAGAAGAGGCGGCGTAGCCATTTTCAAAAATTCATGAACGACGCGCTTGCGATCCGTTTGACCATAGATAACACAAGCACTCGAGTGTTGGGCGTGAAGTCGATTATTGAGTTACGACTATCTATCGTTTTGATGTCTTGAGGTTTCTTGAGGTCCTAATACCACCCCAGCCGGCTTAGCATGACCACGATAGAAACGGGTTTTGTCTACATAGAAATAGACAAAGTGACAGATTTCATTCATAAAACGTAGAAATGTTTCTACAATCTGTCACTTTGTCTATTTCTATGTAGACAAAACCCGTTTTTATCGTGGTCATGCTAGGCCGGCAGGAAGACTGCTTGCGCTTTCCATCGCGCTTGCCTATATCTTAATCAGTGAATATGTACAATTGCAAACGCTTAGAAATGAAAGTACGCGAAACATTGGGTACGGTCTGAATTACGAATAACGGTGACGATACAGAGGGTATTCAGTATTCGATACCAGTTCCATTAAGGCGCTGATGATGATGAACTGCCAACGGCCTTGAGTGATTTGGGTGGTATAGCTTGAGTGTTTTGCGCTGAGCTCAAGCAACGCGACATACGTCCACCGAGCAATACGACTCGCCTATCAAGGAGCGCGCTGTGCCGAATTAGACGTATTATTACTTTTTAGTATCTAAAATATAAAATAAAATAAAAGTAACAGGCAATATTATAGGTAGTAACATAGTCTTTTCACACAAAACAAATCATGAAAATATCTTAAGCGAATTGAAAGTAATTACGTTTTTTTGTTTTGGGTAGACAGTAATTCATGAATTTATTTAAATAAGTATTTTACAATTTTACAATAATTAAATATTCACAGGTACGATTGATGTACATATTATTATGTTCTAGTTTAAAATAAAAAAATTGCACAACTAACCTGCATTATTTGATGGCGAAATAAGAGATTTAAAACTTGAGATTTACGGCCGTTACCATTTACCGTCGCCTTAACTACGGGACCAACCCTGAAATCACGAAAGAAACATTCAGCTATTCCATGCATTTTGTCGTGTAATATGGATATTTTGTACGAAACAGTTGATTTCTTTTTTCGTGATTTCAAAGTTGGTCCTGTATAAATGATTGTCAAGCGCATCTTTGGCAGTCAGCCCCACTGCCAACCTGTTGACTGACTAATCTCTTTACCACGGCATAAACTATTTACTTATTGTGTAGCTCGCCATGCCGACCCGAGAAGAATCACTTTTAACATACCTCCTTCTAATTCCAGGGACAAACCAACACTTATCGAATGGAAGAAATCGGACAAGCCTCGCAAGTCCATAGCGAACACTTACGACAACCCCGTGCAACTCGCGGCATACTTCGGGGCAGTTTGCCACGACTTAAACTACAAGCATTTTAACGTACGGGACGCGCTTCTCGTCATAGCGTACACGGATGGATCCAAAGCTGACGTGTTCCACCTCGCCCCTGATAAACTGAGGGAGCATTGGGCCCAATGGCTGAGCAGATTAGAGGAGTACACGAAAAAGTTCGGCAATGATTCGGAAAAGTTGTTGAAAGGCGGTAAAAGATTGTTCGAAGAAGATATCGGGAATCTCCAGTAAGTTACGGTATGTATCAATGATATCTTTATGGCGTGTTACACCATAATAATCCTCATTATGTTCAGTGGTCTCTTGAAAACATTCATTGGTTTGGCCCATTCCTCATTCAAGCAAAATCGAATACTTTTGTGGAAGCGAGGTTGCGCCGAGATTGAGGGCGTTTTAAAAAACGACGAAAAATATGGGCCTTAGGCCGGGAACATACTAGGGCCTGTATTATATCTGACTCGCATGCAGTTTCGAGCCGAAGCTATCATCATCCGCAGCCTTATTTCACTGCGATCAGCTAATAGGCAAACGGCTCGTTTCGCCGTCGGCCGGTGTCGCGACGCGTCGTCCGAGCCGAGCCGATGCGAATAGTATTAGTAACACCCTTATTTCGTAGACATAAAGGCTTTTTTGACCGGTGTTAGCCGATTGCGCGTCGATAAATGTGGGGAGACCCTGAGCATGCCGGCGAATGCGCGAGTATTCCTGCGGATGTGCGAGCATTCTAGCGGATGCGGTCGGCTGTCGGAGTATGCGCGACATTCGATGCGCGCAGGTCGATGTAAATCGTACTTTACTGTCGAAATCATCCCACTTCAGGGGATCTACTCTCTAAGCACGAAATCCGTAGTTTCGACCTTAGTTACGGGCATTTCTTACTCCTTATTACCTACGGACTTAAGATTAGTTCAAGGCCCGAACTAAGAATGAATGATAGCACGATTTGACAGTTGTCCCTACTCCCGATCTGTTTTTATCCGTCCGAAAAATTGAATTTGACACTTGTTTTGACGGAATCTTATGTCTATTGTACTTTCGGACGGGCCCCGTATCTTCGTTGACGGACTTACAAAGTAGACCCCCTGCATAAGTAATAATTATTCAAAAAATCCTAATGTTTTATTTTTCCTATTTCCAGTGGAGCCGGATAAGAAAATGAAGATTGAAGATGGATATGATTTACCCAAAAGTGTCAAGTTTTGGTAATTATTTACTACGCCCGCCTTATTCACATGTTATGTTTTAAACGCACGTAATTATAAAGGCATTATTATTAAAAAAACTATCACCCAAGTGCAAGTGGCTTACGACTTTTCAACTTTATCCTATAAAAAGTTAAGTTACACTATGCTTGGAGTAATAATAGTATGTTAAATACAAATCATCCTGAACGTAGAATTAGAGTATTCGTGTTAGAAAATGTTGAATGTAGTAAACTGATTTCAGACTATTGATTTTGGAACTTAATATACCCGGATGGAAATGGTCTATCTGTGTGCCAAATCTTAGCAAAATCCGTTCAGTTGTTTATGCGTGTATTTTCACCATAATGTTAATGGGATTATAAAATATGATAAGGAATGTCTGTTAATTTATTCAAGTCTGCTTCAACGGTGACAATACCGCATAAACACGTGTGACATTTAAGTGCATAATATTGTAGGTCTTCTTTATACATAAATCAGCTTCAACACAGTTCGAGCCAGTGGAGCATAAACTACAATAATATGATTTGTTGCGTTCAATATCGATCCTTCGCTATATTTAGATAAGCGACGGACAAATTATCGTGTACGGCACGGAAAAGCATTTTTTTGCTGAAATTATTTTGATTCTTATTTGAATACTATTAGCATTCACATTTCGTTGATCTCGTCACAAGACTTTTGCATACCGCGGGAGGCTTCGTCGGGTCGCGGTACATGAGTTTTCTCCAAAGGTTTTGAGTCTATTCTTATGTACACGCGCGATTTGCTATACTGACATGAATGACGCATTGAGTCGTCATTATCGGTCAATAGGTTAAAATGAACTAAAATAATTTCCGCTTAAAAAATCTTGGCCGTACCTACTGTCTCATCAATGGCGCCGGGCATCTCGTTTCGTATAGAATTTCATACGAACTATTTTTTAAGAACAAAAGGTAACGAACTTAAAATAGAGCAATGTATGGGGCATGTCACAAATATTCTGGCCCACTTGATTTGTACATGTGACATAGTTGGCGGAATGCCTATTTCTACCGAAACTATGCGATGCGTTCAAGGATTTATGAGCTTTTAAGATACATGGTATTAATTTCTTGTATTAGAAATGATGGCAAAGTTACACCCTGTCATGACATGTCGGGTGTCGGGTCCGACAAAATGTCGGATGATCTAGTGGCAGAACATTTTGAATGAAGCTCTTCACATTTATCCGACACCGTTTTCTGTATAGAGCCGGCGACATCCGATAAAAAACGGTTCCGACACCCGACAAGTGGGAACGAGGTGTTATCGTATTATGAAACGTTCTGCAATATTTGAAATTCTATATCAACATAACTGTTTCGACATTTAAGTCAATTATTCATTAAAAACGTTAATCTAAAAGACCGATAACCATATAACCAGCAAATCATACTCGACGAGGATCCAACAAGAATGTACTAGAACAAAAAAATACATCAATGGTTTGAAATCAGTAGAATCTTAAGTAATTCGTCTAGAATTGTTTTGAATTTGTACCTATAACATAAAGACTGGATTAGTGTCGAATGACTGTCATCTTCATACAAATTACTGTAGATATATGCCTTCTAGTGAGACTGACAGACGAAGCAAGCCTTCATATTGAAGAGAAATTCAAATAAATATAGCGCTCGAAACGCTTACATGCTATACACAAATTGCGTTTTAATGGGGACACGCTTTAATCACTGTCCACCTAAATATAGCTCAATATGCTCAAATCTTAGCATAATAACGCGTAGAACCGTAGTAGGCGCAAGCGAAATAAAGCAATTTCAAGTTAGCGCTAAAAGACTAAGTGCGACTTACGGCACGTTAGTGTTTAAGGTCAAGTTTTAGTGTAAAGAGCTCGCATAATTTCGCTAAAAAGGTCGGTACTATGCAGTGAAAGGGTGTCAAAACTTGTCACATAGTCACCAAAACATTTAAAGATCTCATTTCACGGATAAGTAGGTACTAGCTGGCATCTTCTATTTTTAACCGACGTTAAAAAATGAGGTTCTCTATTCGTCGGAATCATTAAAAAAAAAACATTTATCAAAACAGAAAAATAAATCGTAAACTTGACAGACGTCATCACAATAAGATTTATGGAAAAAATATTTTAACCCATTTTTCATTCTAGGAACTGCCTTAATTAAATAACTATACTCGAGCGACTCTAAGGAGCGTTCTGACAGCTGCAGTAAATTGTAAAAAGATGATTTAAAACCGTAAATGATCACTTGCTAGTTTTATTTTTCTACACGGAGTGTTCGTTATTCGCTATACTGCGACCCTGGTGGTCAACTATGAAAAAATGTGGTGTATGATTGTTTGTTAAAACAAGCAAAAAAAAATTCCCTAATAGTGGGGAAATTGGACATTTCCCTGCATAACTTTTCCCTACTTTTAGGGAAATGTAAATTAACTGACAGCATTATAGTATAAAAGTGTGCGTTTCGAGCGAGTGTATATACGTTATAAGACACCTATCATCACCTATGCGTTATTATTCTAATATATCTACCAGGGACCGAAAACCGCTATAAATTTATGTACCGGTATCGAACAATTTCGGTTACCTTTAAGATTAAGGTTACCGCTATATATGGGCAACCAAGATAAAGGCTACCATTTTAATACCGGTTTTACACACACAAGCGCTACCCGCCCTTTGACTTATGCCGACGGCACGTGTAAGATAGAGGTAATTTTTATTTCAGTAACCGTTATTTTACCGGTATTTTAAAAATTAAGGTTATCTTTAAAAATACCTGTAAAAATAATAAAGGTTGTAACCTAAATAATATAGGTATGGGTCATACCGGTTCCGGTCCCTCATACCTCACACATAAAGTCCTTATAACTTTACAGAATTTCTTTAAGTCTGACTTTACTTTGGTCGATCTACAGTAATATTATACATTTTCTCATTAGTATATGTACCTATCCATCTCTAGTGAAGTTACTATTATAATCTACTATATAAAAATAAGTCGGGTTTTCCTTCCTGACGATATAAGTCCAGAACGGACGAACCGATTTCCACGGTTTTGCATTCGTTGGAAAGGTCTCGGGCTCCGTGAGGTTTATAGCAAAGAAAATTCAGGAAAATTTAAAGAGAAAAGCGGGAAAATCTTTTTTCACATACAGCGCCATCTCTGATACATAGCATGTACTACGGTGGCGAAACGGAGTTCGCTGGGTTTGCTAGTTATGTATAAAAATGTTTGATTTATAATCACTATTAATGTGATTCATGAGATATCACGTGGTTTTGTTATCTGTGGTTCCTTTAAGCGTTTTATATAAAAAGCTTGATGGCTTTTAATAATTACAATCTTATGTTATTATGTCTATATTTACTCTTAATTCCACATGCTAATATAAACTGTTTTTTGCCATACTATGTTATATGACGTTAAACCATTGATTTTCTATGTTTTGTTTATGTTAAAAACGGTAATAACCGTACCAAAATAACATACTAAGATGGGGCCTTCGAAATGATCATACAGTTTTATGTCTCGATAAACTTTTAACATTGCTCGAACGCAGCTTCCAATGTTATGTATGTTCACTGTCGAATTTCTACCGAACCCAAAACAGGTTGCCAAGTAGATTTATCCTTAATTGCCAAAAATTGTGTTAGTACTAGTCCAATATTGGTACAAATTGTGTTCAATTAACTAAAGACATCCTATATAGTATGTATTTTTATTTATTGGCTTCGAGTATTTATGTTATTTCTAAGAACTTTTTATCACCACTTTATTTTTTCTTAATTGACAGATAAAAAGTTGTAGTTGGAAATGAAACAATAAAGTGTCGTAATTTATTTGGAAATGTTTTACAGACATTTTTGAAATGATTTTTGTTCGTACTGGCGGGGCTTAATAGTATGAATAGCGATATCCGAATATGTTCAAGGTGAAGCTTTCTTAACATAAGATTTAAATAGCATTTATTACTTTTATGTCCTTCCGGAAAGACGATTTTAGTTTGTATTGTTTTTATAGAATTGCGTAACGAAGGATTGCCTCAATTTTGTTTTGTAACATTGTATGTATCAGAACACTGCAATGCCGTGTCTCCAGCGCGTGTTTATTAAACATCGAAGATGTTTAAAAAGGGCGTGGCCTACGCGTTTTGTTTAGCAAAAACACTCGAACACGTGGCGGAAAACATGTTATCGAACATGTTTTCCGCCACGTGTTCAATGAACACGAAAACACGTCGCTGGAGGCCCGGCTTAAGTAAAATATATTTTTTTAAATAATGGAATCAGCGACGGTTCAATTATTTTCATAAATAATTTGCTTTAGTAATACTTTTTTCACGTTATACCTTGCGAACTATTTAAAAGGAAGAAATATGTGTATTGTACTTTTCTTAGTAGTTATAATTACTATATTATTTTTTTGTAATTTTATGCTTTACGCAAGTCTATACTTTGACTGCTGATAGTCCTTAGCCGTCTAAAGTAAGGTCTGAATTAAGTTTGTATCACTGTACTTCTCTGATATTAAATAATCTAGAATTTATTTATGTATTTATTTCATTACACCCTATATAATTATGCATACTTGTACCTACCTTGGGGCACAAGTGATCGAGTGACAATGCAATTAGAATGATGGAATGTTCTACAAAAACCTATACAATGATCCCAAAAAAGAGAAAATGCACAGAATTAAACTTAGATCAAAATGTTACTTGGAACACTTGTACACTAAGGTGTCAATTTAGACCCAACACTAAATTATAAAAAATAAACTAGGGATCCTTTGCACTAAGTACTGACTCGTATACATAAATACTTATCTTTTATATAAATCCGTCGATATAATCAAAATATTGCTAACTGGTTTGTATAACAACAACAGCATTAAAACCAGCATAACAATATTGTAGGGCTTCTTTGCTCTTTGTTACAAAACCAGGCCGGTTATTTATTTGCTAATAAATTTTAATTTATGTATGTTCACTTACGCTCTGCCCACCCCCGTCATACAAATTGATATTTATTATATTGTATAATAAGTATATTATAGGTAACATTGGGACATAAGATATTTTAAAATACCTACCAATTTAAATAATGTACCTACCTATAATTAATATGAATTATTTAATTCAGAAAGTACAAGAAAACTATAGAAAACAACATAAAAGAATCATGCGTAAAAAGAAACGACAGCCAGCTGTTTATCGCATTCCATTGGTAATTTGAGTGCGATAACAGTAAAAGTGTGAACTAATACGACCTCTCTTTCCCACTCGCACGATTTACATAGACACTAGCGCTTTGATTTTTAAATGTTTACCTACTTTCAATTTATTCGGGTTCTATAGCCGAGAAAACAAAGTGAAAGCCCTCATTGGTCTATTCGTGTGTTACTCGTTTCAAAGTCCAAGGACACAAAGATTGAGATTAAACTAAGTTTGCTATTATCGAATTTATCAATAGAAGTACGGATGTGTTTTGTTTTATTATTATATTATCAGTTGACGGTACAATCACAGAGTTACTTCCTTCAGTCGCCTGCGCCGCTTGGAAGGAATAAGTTGTGTTATACGGTATGTGTCAAAAGTCGTATTTTTTTTTATAGTTTCTTACAAAATCTTCGTTCTAATAAAGCGTTTGTACACTAAATTGAATAACTATAATGATCTCCGTTTTATGGATTATCTGTTATTATAATATTTTCTGTGAGAACAATTTATAAAGTTTTTTCCATTATGATAATATTTTAATTCAAGCAAGTACATAATCAGGTTTCTAAACAATTAAATAAGTTGGTTTGAATAAATTATACAGTTGGTGCTCCGATGCGATGCGATGTTGTCACCTACTAGTAGTTTAAAATGCTGTTTAAAGTTTGAATAAACTTAGGTGTCTATATTATTTATAACTTATTTAAATAAATTAAAACTTAAAGTATAATTTTCAAGATTTCAGTTAAATATTTTGTTACGTTTTGTTCTTTTATTTATTTATATTAGCTATAATTGTTTCACCATACAACCAGTGTTTTTAGAATTTTTAGTCTTGCTAATGAAAATATTATCGTTTTTCAGCCTAATTAAAGCCCAAAAATGGCGAGTGCTGTGAGAAGTAAAATGCTAAAAGTGTTAAAGAAGCAGAACAATGGTTTTATATCAACTGTTGTCAGACAAAAAAGTTCCAATGCTCCAGAGAAAAATATTCTGACATCAGTGTATAAAGATCTTCCGGCTACCAGTTATACGGTGAATGACTTTGTATGGCAGAATTTGGATAGGTGGCCTGATAAGACTGCTACGGTGAGTTATCTATCAGATTATGGTCTTAATAATAGGTACTGCTTTCTGTTCATGTAGCATTGTGCAGTCAATATCAAAAGTAAATTATGAAATAATACAATTTCAAGTGTTAGATTGAAAAGCTTGCGAAAACGATTTTTTTTTTATAGTAAGTATCTAATGATCTGGCTTAGTGATATAACGAATATTATTATACTACGTTGATAATAATGATTGGCTCATATATTAAATTTGAAAATACAAAAAAAGTTATATATTTTTGCTTTTGACTGTACTTACACACATCTTTTTTACATACCACCCGGGCTGGGTGGTATGTAAATCCATTCCTAGATGAAGATGACCAGTTTTTAATTTTAATTATTTTATAAATCTGATCCTTATCTACCCCAAAAATAGGAAAGAATAATCATTATGGAAATTAACCGCTATGGGCCTTGTACCATGTAAAACCTATGCCATATGTAATACTTATTATGCCTTATTTATTAGGCATGAATAGAAAATAAACTGTTTAATAATTTATCACCACTGTAGGTAGGTATAGTCAAAAAAAACACTTCATTTCATTATATTCTCACGAATACAATTGACTATTGTTATATTAAAGTTTCTATGTAGGTACCTACGGTCATTGACATAATGCACCTCCGCATAAATAGTGTCACAACAAAAAAAAAATGTTTTTTTTTTAAGTAGGTAGGTACCAGAAGAGTGAAAAAATAATGAATGCATGTTAAAGCCCTTTTTCTCGATAGTATTTTTTTCGAGTTATGACACTATTTGAGCGTAGGTGCAAGAAGTTAATTTATCTAACACTTTTACATACCTATTATTATAACTTAACGCCCATCTTCCATGAAGGTTTAAGTGGAGGTGTATAATAAATAAATAAATAATAATAAATAACACGTTTATTCAGTAAAAACATTTCAGTATATGCATAGTACACCCATATTTCGCTGTTTAAGTCATATTAGGGGGCGAACCTATTGTCAATAACTGGGCACACAAATCCAAACTCCGGGCTGCTACCTGAAAATTTCTTAATTAGCCAATAACAATTTGCCCGACCCGGGAATCGAACCCAGCCTGTCTATTAAGTCCAAAATTGATAATTCTCTGTTCTTACATGTCATTCTCATTTTTAGGGTTCCGTAACTCAAAAGGAAAAACGGAACCCTTATAGGATCACTTTGTTGTCCGCCGTCAGTCACCGGACCATAAGTGGAGCCATCTGCTCATAGATAGCCACTAGAAGTATGCAGTAGCGCCATCTATGATCATATATCGGAACCCTTAGGGCGCGAGGCATACTCGCACTTGTCCGGCTTTTTTTTACTTTAGTTTGTTCTGTTCTTTGTGATTTTCCAAGTATTATTTGTTGACTGAATAATGTTAAGTGCATTAAAAAACCTAAATAATTATGTAGCATACCTAAGGTAAAGGAAAGGAAGTGATTGGAAAAATAAATTGAAACAAAAATTGTACACTTATCAACATTTGAACTAATATCAAATTAGTTCAAATGTTGATAAGTGTACAATTTTGTTTAAATTTATTTTTTCCTGTTTGGTACTTACTTTCATAAGTACCTACTTACCTAACACTAATTCATAAATAAACTAGACCATGTTTTAATATTTTTTTGTGTAGATGAATGAAGATAATAATATAAATGTCATCCATTCGTTTCAATAAATATTTATTCCGATTTGTAGCATTTTTTAAAAATTTCAAATGCTTTTATTGTAAACTCAGATTTTTTGACTCAGATCATTGTTATCATGTATTTTAAGCATACCAGATACCACAGTTATTTAATATATTATACAAGTAGTTCTTACTCAAAGTAGGTAATAAGATACAGTTTTAATTGTCTTCAGTTATGAATATAGGAGTAACGAGTTAGACTTGAGTTAGACTTTAGTCTCTGACTGTACTACTAGACGTGACGAAAACAATTTTGCGTCGTTATCAATATTAATAATACTTATACTAATAGATGCTGTCGTTAAAAATGTTCATTGAATTGTAATTAATTGAATGAGTCCAACCAATTAAAATGCAATGAATACCTACAATGTTTATGCAGTTGTCGCGACATGATCGTAAATTGGCAGATCCATGATTCTCGTGATGCAGTGTGTAAAACAAAATTTAGGGAACCACGATATATTACTTCTTAATACACGGTAAATCTTTTAAGATTATACCTACAATCTATCAGTGGCGAAGGGTCAGTTTTTGTAAGAGGTAAGTCGGAGCTACAAATGCTTACCTGGCCACGAAAAGCTAATTAATAAAAGTAGGCAATACTGCCTGTGCTATTTTTTCAAGGGAAGCCGGTAGGAATCGTATTATAGGGACCCTTCGCCACTGCAACCTATAGTGCCTTATCCCTATGACGATACTTGAAAATGATCGCGTTACTTAGTAATAAGATAAAAGCACCGGTTTAACTAATTTTATTCGTCAATCAATCTCAATAAAAAACTCTTAATCGGATGGATTTTGTGAAGAATTAATAAAAATATTGGCTATAATTACATGATAACATGACTTTAATATGTATTTAATTTTAGATTATAATGCACTCAGATAAAAACCCACTGACACAATGCACTTATATTTACTTGTACTGTAGAAGTTGATAAAATTAAATGGGTCTATAATCAGCACAACTGCACAAGACAATCACTAAATCGCACATCCGCAAGAAAGGTGTCACAACACATAATAATACGAAATTGAGTTATGTATGCCATCTGAAAGGCAATTACAAACTTGATCTGCTAAAAAAAAATCGTAATTATAGTGCGATTCCTCGCTGAGAGATGGCATTTAATACAGAAATGTTTTAAAGGAATTCTAGGATCTAAAAAAAGCAAATCGTGATTTCCCAAAAACTACATTTATTGTGTTGTGACACCTTTCTTGCCGATGTGCGAAATAAGTAGATATTTACCTACCTACATTTAGCTCTAAACATAATTTAAAACATGATCATCTTCATCATCAGCCTATACCTAGTAGTCCACTGCTGGATATCGAAGATCTAGTTAGATGGCGTGCGATTGGGCCTTCCAATCGCACGCCATCTAACTAGATCTTCGGCCACTCTCATTCAGGTGCCACCTGCCACCTTCCGAAGATTCTTGCTCCTAGCTTGACTGCGTCCCAGTGGCGTATTTACCCTAGGGCAATGGGGGCCATGGCCCGGGGCGGTAGACTGTGAGGGGCGGCATAGCCACCTTTCGCGCCGCCCTTGCGCTCAGCTTTTTTCAGAACCCTAAACTGTGCGTAGTCCGACACGCACTTAGCCGGTATTTTTGTTAATTTATGGGGCGGCAAACCTTTTAGGCCCGGGCGCAAAATTTTAAAATACCTACGCTACTGGTGCGTCCTACACTACATATTATGCCGATTCGCCGTCACTCAATAATACGTCTACCCCAACGGTCATATTCTATGGCTGATATAGCCGGCCGTCAGCGTCTTCAAAAAATAATAGATTTTTTTGTGGCACCTTTAGGCCGGCCGCACTTTGGATGCGTTGTCGTACGAATTTGACTCGTATGAACAGTGAACACGTACCATCGGAACATATGCGTGTACTCACACCTAGTGTGCGAGGTGCTACAGTACTCAGAGGATCTGGATCAATCGTGCGTATTCGTACGTCTTCGTACGAGTCGAATTCGTACAAAAACGCATCCAAAGTGCGGCCGGCCTTACGTTGCTTGATAAGTTCAGGCACTCACGAACATCGAGATAGTATTTTTTCCGTAAACCATTAAGCCACGTTAGGATCATTCTATCTTTATGTACACTGCATTTTATTATCTACAATATATTATTATGAAACTTGTACATTTGTACAATGTAAGTAATATTGATATCCGCGGCACGTCTGCTGTGCCGTAACTAGGGCGGTGCCAGCCTCAGATCATAGAAACAAGGAGATGTGCCAAGGCGCTATCGAGCTTGATGCCTGATCTTGAGCAAATTGCTCATATTAATATGAACCGAACACGATCGATGGTATAAATACAGTGTTTTAGTTTAGTGCTAGTGTTGAGTGCCAATTAACAGTGTTAGATTAAGGGTGTGCGGAATGTTCAATGCGTGGGAGATCATTTTATTCACAAGGAGCGCTTAATTATGCGCGTAATTGTGTCGAAAAATGTACTAAAAGTGGCGTCAGTTGTTCCCGTACTAATTTGCTATGATGGCATATCTCCTTGTTTCTATGATCTGAGGTGCCAGCAGTGCCCAGCAACGTGATTGCTGAGGTTCTGGGTTTGGTCCCCGGGTCGGGCTAAGTGTTATTGGGAAATTCTCAGTAGCAGGAGACTGGATTTGTACCCAGTTTATGGCAATAGTTTCACCTCCTATAACATAGGACTTATTAACTGATGAAATGTGATACAGATACACGACTGCCTTACCCTTCGGGGACTACTGGCGTAATGTTATGTTTAAAAACTATCCTCATTTGTAATATCCGTATTTCGTAACTTTTCCAACAGGCGGCGCATATTTTAAGTTTGAGCCTGAACACTTCACTTGGCGTATTTGACCAAATATTCGCATTATTTGGCTAGTATAAAATAGACCCTATTTTTATCAAATAAAGTTTATTTTGTATTAGCGAAATAACGTGAATATTTGCATCAAATACGCAAAGTGAAGTGGCATCATAACTATCATAAGATATTGTGCACAGATGTTGTTTTCAATTAGGTACAATATGTTTAATGGTTCAAAAAGTTCTCATAAAGAACAGGATTTTTATCAATAAATCAGTGTTTACGGTTGTATACTTTGTATAGTAGGTAGGTAAGTAGCAGTGGCGTGCCTACAGGGCAAGCCCGAGGGTATTTCTCGTAATTTTTCATGATTGTGTTTTTTATTGTACGCTACTCACATTCATGAAAAATTTAGTGATATACCCTCGGGCTTGCCACTACGCGGATACGGATGCGGATGCAGATGTCCAAATCGATGTGGAAGCTCCGCAATTGCGGATGCGGATGCGAATATTCACAACATCCTTGGTGCATACCAACCTATTGCACTACTACCACTAAAAGCGTTTCCTTACAGTTTATAATCAGCAAACCTCTTTTGTTCTAGGTATGCGCAGTAACAGGCCACGGGTACACATATGCGCAAACGCATAAGATGTCCATATCGTTCGCCGCCTCTCTGCGGATAAAACTCAAGTTGCAGAACGACGACAAAGTTGCCATAATTTTACCAAATATCCCGGAATATCCTGTCACAATTTTGGGCGTACTACAGGCTGGTTGTATTGCGAGTATGATGAATCCTGTTTATACTCCAGGTGAGTTATGGTAAAATAAATTTTGCTTGAATATTTTTGGGTTCCGGACCTCCAAAGGAAAAACCGTTATAGGATCACTTTGTTGTCAGTTAGTCAAGTTAAGTCCCTTAACTGGTACAGGTATCAAGTTGCAATTAATATAAAATACTAATGTCTACCAGTGGCAAAGGGTCCCTCCCTACAATATCTTTCCTACCGGCTTCCCTTTAAAAAATAGCACTTGCAGTATTGTCTGCTATTGTCAAATAGTATAGTCACACAACACACTACAGTACAGTATGTAACACGCCATAATATTAAAACTAGATAAACGCTTTCCTATATTTTTTTAAAGTAAGCATTTGTAGATCCGGCTTACCTCTTACAAAAATTACCCTTCGCCACTGATGTCTACAGTCCTTGGAGGTCAAAAAATTTCAAGCTTCAGTCAATAAAATCAAAAGATACGGCCATATACCCCTGATCCTTTTGTTCACATAATCCGAGCCAGACTTTGGGTCATACCAATTACTGCTGACGTGCTATAACCGTGAATTACCGTGTTTCGTGCATTGGACGATTTTGGGGGACCTCGTACCGTCACTGATGATAACACGGATAATTTTGTAAACTGATTTATTTTTTTCAGATGAACTGAAACGCCAAATACAACTGATCAAATGCAAAGCTATAGTTGCGTCAAACATATCGTACGCCAACATCAAACAGGCGTTAACAGAGCTCAAACTAGACATACCAATAATTTTAGTAGACAATGAGGGTTTACCTGAAGGTACCATCAAGTTCGCAGAGTTCGCTCTAGATTTCAACCTAGATACTAGCTGTTTGAAGTCAGTACATAGAAGTCCTAAAGACTTGGCCATATTACCATTTTCGAGTGGAACTACGGGGTTCCCTAAAGGTGTGGTGCTGACACACAAAAGTGTGGTTGCCATGAACCAGCAGATCATTGACCCCGAGATCGTTGCTATTAAAGAAACTACGGGTAAGTTTTTTTCTAAATAAACTCGTTTTCTATTCTTAATTTTCTTTATTTCTTTAAGTATTGCAAAAATATTATCTACTTTAAAATATATCTATCAACACAATTTCTTGTAGACTTGATTCAGAACTTGCGAAACAATATCAATAGGTATGGTAAATTGTTAAAAAAATTATTAATTTAAGTATATATTTGTTTACATTGTTCGCAAGTTCTATTGAAATGATTTTTAACTCCTTTCATTTTTGGCTTACCAGGAGTAAAAAATAAAAAAAAATGTTTTTTTTTTCTATTAGCAACGAACCAGGCGGTGTTGCCAGCAATACTCCCGTTCTTCCACATATTCGGGTTCAATGTACTCATGATGAACCAGATGGCGCTGGGCGTCAAGCTGGTTACCATGCCTTACTTCAAGCCTGAACTCTTCCTTAAAACTCTCGTTCAACACAAAGCTGAAGTTTTGTTTATAGTGCCGCCTATGGGTAAGAAAAAAAATCTCTTCTATTTTTTTAGATGACCGTATTGCTTTAATGTACACTCGACGCCATTTACGGTCGACCACTTTTCGCCTTTATTACTAAGAACATATGGGTGAAAAGTGGTCGACCGTCAATGGCGTCGAGTGTACATTACATTAAAGCCGTTTAAAATAACAAAGTCTGTTAGCTGATATTTTGTTTTTGTACACCTCATAACGCGAATGCATTAGCTGTGCTCTGTTATCTCTACAAAATTTTCCTCCAATTCATTCACTTTAACCCCTCACTAATAGACGCCTTCTAACTTTAACCACTGGTTAAATATACAACAATCCTTGTCATTTGTATGACAATCACTGCAGAGAATTGATTTAAGAGCTGTTTAATTTAATCTTCGTCTATAAGTAAGGGGGTAAATCTCTGTAACACTCTTATTAGTACGCATAAATAAGAGGAATTATAATCCATCATGTAGATAATTAATTAAACTTTAATTCTGACTTAGTTTTAGGTCAATTCATCGATATTAAAATAAATATTTATTTCAATCCAAGAGACCAGTTTTGTCAGTTTAGTTAATGCCGAATCAGCCAATCAATCAGTCGAAGCAGTCTAATCAATAGACCATATTATTATTATTATTTATATAATTTCCTGTGCGAGTCCCAAATAAACGATTTTTCTTTCTGTCTAGATTTCCTTATACATAACAATATTGTCTACATATTACAGTTGTATTCCTTGGCAAGCATCCAGCAGTGACTCCCAAACATCTGGAGTCGGTCTACGGGATAGTGAGCGGCGCGGCGCCCGTCTCCAAACAAGACGCCGAAGCTGTCATTGCTAAAAATGTAAGTTTCTTTGGAACGAAGTTCCTTAACGCGGCTTGCGGTAGGAATTGAGTGGGAGAAAAGCGTTATTCCCCCTCCCTAAATCTAAAACTTACCGCAACTGCGCTCGCGTTATCTGACCTGTACCCGACGAGACGTAAGAGCGAGAGGTTGCGTCGCCGGTTTTGAAAATTGAAATAGGTCAAAATAAAGTGTGTCGGGGGGGTGTGCCTGTGCACCCAATGCATAGATAGGTACATCTTCCCTCCGTATCCGCGCTTGAGTAGTCCATTGTAGGATAATTCTCGTTATTGAGGCGAGTTCTTGGAGACTCATCCATCTACCAGCACCAGTGGTACCAGAACTAATCAACTATTCCATACAATAATATTACCTGAGAGAATTTACGGAAAAGCTGATTTGTTTCAAGATTGCTCCTACAATTGATCGAACGTGATTTGAATACTGAATATGCTCCTTTAAACGTCATAATGTACCCTGTAGGCTGTATAATGCAAAGTACTAACAATGGTTATAATCAAAAGCGTGAACATAGGACTACTTAATAGGTACTTAGATACAATCGGTCAGTGAATCAGTCCGTCTAAGAATTCTAGATATAAATAGCTTTTTGCAACATACTTAGTTACGTCAGTGACTATTTGATAAATGATCGTTCACATTATGAGGTCATTCTTGTACAATGGATCTGCAATTAGAATTTCTAATGGCAATTATTTACTCACCATAAAGTAGAAACTAGGCCAGACACTGAACATTTCCTTAAAAATGTGTATGATCGAAAGTAACTTTCTTTGGAACTCTATCACTTTCACACATAGTCCACCTGATACTTTTGTAGGTAGGTACCTAATTCTATCACTTTCACACAGTACTTTTGTCTCATTAATAACACCTTATATAGAAAGAGAATTCCAAAAGAAATATTCAAGGACAAATGTTGATTCTGTTTTTTTTTTTTATTTTATTCGATAATAGGTGGTTAGGTGTTCGTAGTCTGGTCTCCAGTTTTCATCTACATCTAGAGCTTCCTGTACGAACTTTCGTCGCAAGGACATAGTCTGCGATGTAGTCTTGTAAGTTTAGTTAGGTTAGACAGTGACAGCGCTTTATGTAGATAAAGAAAAAGGATAGGTATGCCATTCTCCCCCATGCCTCAAAAGTGAATCGGTCTGAATTTCATGCATTTTGCGATAAATTATTATCGACACAAAGATTGAACTCAGGACGTCGCGCTCAATGGTTACGCTTTGCGAACATTAGACCAACTTATTAAATATATATATTTTTTTTTATTTTATTATACAGATTGTGTCTTTTGGCAAACATTTTTTATATTTACTTTGCTATCATTTATCCTTTATGTTCACTTCCTATAAGAAACTTACTTTATCTTCAACTATGTGATAGTAACGTCGTTAACAGTTCGTGAAATCACTTATGGTCTTAGCAGAATATCAGCGCCACTTCACTCCTTCGAAGTGGCACAATGCTGAGCTAAGACCATTTTTGTTTCTCGCCTTTTCTCTATGTGATTTTATTTTTTGTACATGCTGGACTCTTACCTTGTTTTCCTTTTATTTTAACATTTTGTATTTGCATGTGCAAAGCTTAATATTATGTTAGTTTTAAGTTAATATTGTGCTCAAAAATGGCGAGAGCGAAATAAATTGATTTTCTTTCTTTCTTTCTTTCTTTTCAACGAGGTAGTTTACTTACTATAAATCCAAAGTCATTGATAGTAAGCAGTGTGCATGGATTCGTTTTAGTTCTTTGTGGTTCTCACAGTTTTTAGTTGAGACTGCAAACAGTAATTTTAGCTACTGACTCGGTTATCAGCGAATGTGACCTAATTTTCATTAAATGTATGATGTAGATAATATTAAAACTGCATATGCAAACTGTTGTCCTTGTTTACATCTCAACATTTTGAGTGCATACATATTTGTTTTGTCTGACTTCAAGTAAAATCGCGATCCCGATTTTTATCGTCGCCGTCATTGACAAACAAATCGGACAAGCGCGAGTAGAACTCGCGCCCTGAGAGTTCCATATAAACTTAATTTAATAAGTATGTTGTAAAATCGCGTGCCGAGGAATTTATAACCTTAGGTCAGCGCCCCGAAGCGGCGGACCCTAGTACTAATTGTTCAAGCAACTTGTCAAACTTAGATCTATCGATAGCAAGGCAATGTTTCAACTATGTTCTCATAGATTGCGCTATTGCCAATGACATCACTATGCCGTATCTTTCGATTGGGTTGACTTAGAAGCTTGATTTTTTTTGTATGTTTGTCAAATCATATTGCGCGTATCGTAAGGCGTTTTAATACATAGTAGGCCTAACTGCAAAAATGAAAGTAAGTATGACCTAGTAGGTATAGCTACGTACCTATCTAACATCGTTCTTTCTTGCATTTATCTATGATTTTAGATTCTTATAATTAAGAAAAACAATTGAACATCGATTTTGGAAATATATGTATATACATATTTAAATGCCTCAATTATCATTTTGCTGTCGGACTTGTTAGCGACCGCAGTGTGTAAGATTATAGGGCAAACCATAGTACGTACCTACTCGCGTAGGTACTTTTGTAAATCTCTTGTAGGTAGTACCTAACTATATTTAATAAATAACAAAAATATTATTATCATATTTTACATAATTATCGCAGATCCGATAAATTATTATCTTTACTTTGTTTCAGTACAGGTGACAGCAAAATCTTTTTGTTGATATTGAACAAAAAAAGGATCATTATACTATATACATTATAGTTATGTAACGTTTTTTTGACACGTCTCAGTACTAATATGTTAGGTAATAATAAGCAAACAATGCTGAGATTTTACTAGAAAAAGTAAATGAATAATGCCTTATTTTGTCACTTACCTAAATTGACACAATTATAACGAAATTACTCTATTGTAAAAATATACATTTTCCCCTTAAAACCCACATCCAATTCGTGACCACCCCATAACGAAGCAGGTGACTAAATAAACAGCCTGCATAAACTTCGCTACAGTACCTACATAATCTTATTTCAAAAAACAAAAAAAATAACGTTTAATATAATTATCGAATAAAGAAATAAGATTCTCCTTAAGAAGTCTCCTTATCATTTATGTACGCTAAACGTTAAATACTTTTATAATTATTATAGGGACCTACCAAGTAAACCTTTGGATAAAAATATAATAAGTAGGTAATATGATATTTCTTATTGACGATACAACCATGATTGTAGGTGCGACAGTCTGCATTGTGTACGATATCAGCGTCGTCATGATAAATAAAACGATACCTTTAGCACATATCTCTTTATACTGTGCCTTTAGCCAAGTAGGTACCTATTTAGGTACGTCTTAGCTTGGGTCTGATAATATGTAGGTACTAGATTATGTAAATATTAATTGATAGCGCCGTAGTAGTAAATTGCGATAAGTATTATCGCTATCTTTTGTTGTTGACCCCACGTCTACTGAGTACAACCAGGCCTGACGTACTCCGTACTTTAGGTATAGGTACCGGCGTCAGTCGTAAGCACAGATCGCGCATGTACATTTTCGGCCCAATGGTCCAATAGACGACGAGCATCGATTGTTGAGCCAATCGCGTGCAGCCTCAGCGCCCCCGCCTTCATTCCGCCAATGAGACTGAATATTCAACTAATGTGCAGGTAACGTTTGTGCTCAAGACTGGTGCCGGTACCTATAAGAAGCCATCCCGGGGAGGCAATTCAGTGGGTTTACGCCGCGTCAGAAGAGATAGAGTTACGCGATACAAAGAGACTGCCTTTTAGGTTAATGTAATTTGAGGCACGCATCGTGTGCGAGCTGAATTACACTTTATTGCGTTGTTAGAAGAGTCGCTATTTATTTAACTGTCTTTGTGGAGTCATCTTTCTGTGGTTCAACTGTATTTGTTTGTTTGCTTTGGGCAATTGGACGGCTTATTCCAGGTTACAAAGGTTTATTATACCGTATCCAATTTGCCTTTTTCAGATACCTATAAAATGGGCAAAATTTTAAAACCAATAAAAAAAATCCGATTTAACAGCTGCTCACAGAACGCGCGAGTCGCTAGTATATTTCTAAACTGTATTCTGAGTCATGTTTTTCCCAATAGCACAGATAAAGGCATTGTGATAAAAAAATACAACACGATTGCTAAAGAAATTTTACAACAACAACATATAATTTATGGAGATTTAAACTTATTCTTGCTTGTATGCTCACAAATGCGCGCACGCATAAACAAATTAACGAGTAATAAAAAGCATTATAGACTTTGTTCCCAACACTGGAAGGCTTATTTTGTATTGGATTTTCAAACTTAATGAAATATTATTACTATTTTTTCAGAAAAATATCGTATTCCGCCAAGGTTATGGGTTGACGGAGACCAACAGCGGTATCTCAGTAGGCAGAAACGATGACACCAACCATGCTTCAGTAGGCCATGTGTTTGCTAGCAGCGAGGTGAAGATTGTTGATATTAACACTCAAGAAGCATTGGGAGCGGGACAGGCAAGTATATTGAAGTATATAATATTTTTCTTAAGCCAAAATTTTGATGATGTAGACCATTTGTTGACGATCGGCTACTTACATCTCCATAATTGTAATTGGAATTTTCACTGACATTGACCCCTTGCAGATCGGAGTCGACCCCTGGTGGGTTGATATAGGCAGTGGCCTATATCAACCCACCACCTTAAACCAGTCATTCTCAAAGTGTTGAGAATGACTGGTTTAAGGGGTATGTTCCTTAATTACGTCACTCGTACCTACTCACTCTTCTCGTCGCCCCGTAAGTGGCGGGATGAGTTTTGGGTCAATAGCCCCATGGCCCCTTACCCAAGGGTTCCGGGTTGCGACTCCAAGTAAATTAGAGTCAAGCATTGGATGGAATGAATTGACCACTAATTCAGACTTCGAGCTGCTAAAAACCCAATAAATAATATTTTGCTCAACCGGGGATCGTACTCAAGACACTCAGCAGTCGCCAACATACAGTCTGTAAACAATAACTTTAAACCACAATTACTTACAACAAAATTGCCTTTAATTTAGATAAATATCTAAGGAAATGTCACAGAATTAAAATTAAGAACCACTTAGTAATATCTTAAATTTTCGCGATCACTACACCTAACACCTTAGTCATCCTGCATCCACGAATGCTGCAAAGTGCTCGGAACGTCATCGTCAGAAAAACAAAAAAATACGCGATGTAGGTAATCCGTTTGTAGCGACAGTGACAACTTCTACATTGCGCAAGCAGAGTGGCCCGCAAGACAATAACACCGGTCTGGTAGGAGGATCCTCCCTTTTCAATGGAGGGACATTCCACTGCATTCCTCCATTCCCCAAATGTTAAAACTTGTTTTTATTAAAATAAGAACCTCTTACATTCCAGGAAGGCGAGATCTGGTTCCGCGGCCCCAACGTAATGTCTTGTTACTATGAAAACGAGGAGGCAACCAAAGAGGTGTTGACTCAAGACGGTTGGTACAAGACCGGGGACATTGGACGATACGACGAAAACAAGTATTTATACGTTACAGACAGGCTCAAGGAACTTATAAAGGTAACCCCAAAGTTAATATTATATTATGGCCGATTTTTCAATCGCCAGATAAAATGTATTCCTATGAATAAACCATATTGGTTTCACTTTGTTTTATGAAATCGATATTAACTTTTTCATTAGAAGTATAATATGTGAATAATTATATCAGTTATATTATAGCTGTTGCGAATCACGACCGCGCGTAATGTGACTTTTATGAACATACATATAAGGTTTAAATTACAATGATACTATATCTATTTCTGCCGCTAAGCAGCATTGCTGTGTTCCAGTATGTTCCATAATGCCTGTAAATATACCCATACCCTTATTTCAACAATGTCTCTATGTTTCTCGTTGGACTCATATTCGGGAGAAAATTGAATGAGTCAAATATTTTTTTTTTTTTTTTTTTTTTATTTTTACTTTTACAGAAGGCTTACGGACTAATTACAGTAAATGCACAACATACATAGAAAAACAAAGTTGCCAATGACAAGCCTCCACAGATAAAATCCTCCAAATTTTTTTCTACTCTCCATACGAATTGACCCTGTCAGCTGATACCATTTGTATTGAGACTGGAAAAAAAATATTTAAAACCTATTCTTCAAATGTCTTGCCGACCACGTTTTCTCTTGATCTTTCAATAAAATTGTCAAACACAACATTATATTATTTCTATAGTTTGATGTGAAAATCTCTTTTACAGGTCAAAGGCTTCCAAGTACCTCCAGCCGAACTAGAAATGGTACTACGAACACATCCGAAGATCCTCGACTGCGCTGTCCTGGGAATCCCCGACCCGATCTCAGGGGAAGTCCCCAAAGCCTTCATAGTACCCCAAGCCGGTCAAACACTGAAAGAAGAAGAAATATTAGAATATGTTAATACTAAAGTCGCTACATTTAAAAAGATAAAAGAAGTTCAATTCGTTGAGGACATCCCTAAGAATGCCGCAGGGAAGATTCTCAGGAAGCAGCTAAAGGAAACGTATTGTTAGCATTTTTTAAGGAAGAATGATTGTATGGACGAGCAGCAAGTACGTTTTTTATATTATTTTGCATTTAGGCTTTGTACAATACTGTTGACATGACTTTTATGAGTCGTAGGCTGGTTTAAGTTGCTACTTTTAGTGTTAGAGATTGTCTTATCTAAAATTGAGCGTTCCTCCACAACATTTTCTTTACAAATAAGTGAAATGTGCATGTGACAAGCAGTGGAGATGCGCACAGTCTTAAATTAGGCAGACTCTACCAATAATACTTAATTAGAATGTTATTGGTGCCGATTCTGTTGTTTACGAACTTAACTAATTTAGTCTCATTATGTCTCTTTCTAATAAGAAACATGAGAAAGGGATACATTAAATTTAATCCTGTCAAATTAGTCCACTTGAACAGTTTTGATGTGAATTTAGTCGTAATCGCAAAAGGTCACGACTATTTTCCCGTAAATGACAAGGGCGTAGACTAATATTAGTCTACGCCCTTGTCAGCCGGCCTAGCATGTCCACGATAGAAAAGGGTTTTGTCTACATAGAAATAGACAAAGATACAGATTGTAGAAACTTTTCTACCGTTTCATTCATAAAACGTAGAAATGTTTCTACAATATGTCACTTTGTCTATTTCTATGTAGACAAAACCCGTTTCTATCGTGGTCATGCTAGGCCGGCAGGACAGAAAATATTTGTAAAAAAGAGATATAGTGTGATTAAAATTAGTTTAGTGCGATATTCAACAGAATCAGCACCATTGTATACCAAGGCAGCGAATATTTTTATGCAGATGTAGTTACCGTGATGACAAACTCGCGTCTATTCAGCCTGACAGCATTGAGGTATAGTTTCTCAGCGCTATACAGGGTGGCAGGTTAGGCAGTGGAAATATTTTAAGGGGTCATTGTACTCATCATTATTAACAACTTTTATAGGACCAATCCTGAAATCGCGAAACAAAAACAGCTGTTCCATACATTTTGTTGAGTTATGTGAACATAATTGTACCTATGGTACAGCTGATTTTTTTCGCGATTTCACGCTTTCACGCGATTTTCGCTATGCAAAAAATGCATATTGCATGAAAGCGTACATGCGCAAATTTACCCCCACAACGCTGCTTTTGATCAAGATGTTTGCCGGTTTCTGTACTTATTTACCAGGTTTTTAAATATGTATACCTATTTGATGATGTAATCTTTGTTACTGTAAATAGATGATTATTATTTATTTATAACAAAACACTTGCCTTATAAAATGAATTGCACAGAACACTACTGCAGAAGTGAAAGTGCAATATATTTTGATCTGTAAAGTATTAAAAGGAATCATTAGCATTTAAAACCTTGCACATTTTATAAAAAAATAATCACGTACTGGTCGAAAACTATAATAATGATTGTTAAAAAATACGTTACGAAAAGCCATTCACACGTAAAGAGGAAGATAAAGAATCGTTATTCAAACGACAAAAATATAAACGCAAAGCATTACATACGCAAAGAAGAAAATATAATCATTATTTCGACATAACAATATAAGCGCAAACTATTAACAAGTGACAATGGGATGTATTGAACTTTTTGCGTACCGTACCTATATTTTGTGCATATTGTACCTAATTAAGTACCTATTTTGTCTCAACATTGTAAAATTAGACACGAAGTAGCGAGGTAGTCCCAACACAAGTATTTTATAACTTACCCCATTTACCTAATTTTCATAAAACTAGTATACAATGTTTGAGAAACAATAAAACCTATTTTAATATTTTATTTTTATTATTATTCCCAGTTATGCCAAAAAGTACCAACCCACGCTTAACCCACGTCATAATTTCCAAAGAAATCCGAATGATTTGGGGTCAATGCCCTGCTGATCTATTTAAACATGTGGGTAGGTATTTCTTAAGTTTTAATGTTACATTATTCTGAATCGCTGGATAGAATAAACTAGTTTTGGGTGTTTGGCGTTATTAACCCCAACCATTACGTGGGTTGGCATACATACATTTTGGCATAACTGGAATTTACTTTTGTACTTACTAGAGTTAATGCATGCAAAGCTATAAAATTTATATTAGTCATGGTTGAATGGGATACTGGTTGCTATTATATTACTAAACTAAAGATTTATTATTTTTTTGTAAAATAATTTAAAGAAAGTAGGAATAGAATAGATAATAATTAATTGTAAGGTAAAGTTAGTCATGTGTATAGATTATGATATTTTATATTACAATTTTGACGGTAATTAATTAAGGGCGGGTTGTTTCAATCGGTTGGTTAACGTAACATACGTACGTTAAATATTAACGTTAACGTGAGATGTTTAACGTTCGTTAAATACAAAGCGTTGTTTCATTGCATAAAATACCGATCGTCAAAGTTATTCGGGCTGCCAGTAGAAAGCAACACTTTTTTACAATAAAAATGGTTGGGAGATTTTTTAATTATGGCAATACGTATTTGTAAACGTCAATTTTTATCTGACAAGCTAGACGTTTTAACCGCGAATTTAAATTTATACGTTATATTACCATAATTACGTACTGTTTATCTCTGTATTCCTATTCCTATTCGTAGATGTTATAGATAAGAATAATTGAACTTCATTGATCCGTGTTGTATTATAATAGAAGCCAGAAGTTCAGAACGTGATACTGTGTTTGCATATTATTCGACAATGGCTCAGTTGCAATAATGTAACGCAGCAGAAGCGAGAAGTTTTGGTGATTAAAAATTACTACTGCTGCAAAATGAATACTTTTACACCAAAGTAAATATAATAGGCTTGATGCTATTTGTTAAAGTAACGATATTGCTCTGTTTCTCATTATTTTTGGACTTCATGGATATGTGGTATTTTTTTCTACAGAGAACGTAGTGTAAAGGTCAGTTTTTTTTGGGCCCAGTGTAAATAGTAACGGCGCACGTTCATAATTACATATAAAAACCGGGCAAGAGTGTGTCGAAACACGCACAGTCTAGGGTTCCGTAGGAAGAAGTATTTCAGTCTTCCAACTGCAAACATAAGTTTGTATTTCCTAATATTATAATGAAATACAAAGTTATTTTTGCGGTCAAAACTGAAAATAGTGAATATTTCAAAAAGTTATTAACGGATCTTGTTCAAACCATTTTTTCAGATTTTTTGATAACGCGAAAATTACAGGGGGGGGAGACACATTGTAAACAACTTTCGGAGCTTCTAGTTCACTTAATAAGAACTTAAATAAAAAAGTAATTTCGAAAACTAGTTATTTTCAAAGACCTATCCAACGATACCCCACAGGAAGGGGTGCTCGCAAATATTTTTATTCATCCCTCAGTTTCATGTATGGGGGTCACCCCTAATTATTTTATTTTTCGTAATTTTACTACAGGCCTTTATGGCGGCTTACAGAAGACATCTAATTGCAAAGTTTCATACAGATTGGTTATGAACTGTAGATTTGACGAGGGTGTGACAGACGGACCGACGCACAGACGGACGGGACGAAACTATAAGGGTTCCTAGTTTTACTACGGAACCCTAAAAAACATTACGCGTAACTAAGCTACACGATATCTTGCAATAAATTCCTGTTCGTCCCATAGGTCTAGGTTATTAACACGTGTTTTAAATACTTTTTCTTTTTTTCTACACTATTGTAACATGACCAGATGAACTATCGTTGAATAAAGAGACGAATACAAAAGAGAATCCTTGTTTATTACTGTTTGACGCAGCTGTTTTAAAATAAAATTACGTTAACCAGTGGGTGGAGCACTGGTTACGGTTATCGTTATTTTTTAACGTATGTTAAGGCCAACATTGTGTGAAACAACACTTTTTCTGGTTTGACGATAGTTAGCGCCATTTTTAACGTTTACGCGTGCGTTAAGTGGAGCTGAAACAACCCGCCCTAAGTGGGCTATTATGAGAATTTTTAGTAGGTATATTTATTATCTTCATAGTTGTATAGGTACCGGCACCAGTCTTGAGCACAAACGTCACCTGCGCATTAGTTGATTTTTTGGTCTCTGGCGGAATGAAGAAGGCGGTGGGCGCCGAGGCTGCACGCGATTGGTTCGTTAGTCGATGCTCGATGTCTATTGGACTATTCTCTATTACGTATTGTCTATTGTTCGAAAATGTACATTGCGCGATCTGTGCTCACGACTCACGCCGGTACCTATACCTAGCTTGCAATAAAACAACTAGTCTACTTATAGGTACAGTTTTTGTTTTACTTAAACGTCGCATCTGAAATAATATCTATAAGTACTAATATTATAAATACGAAAGTTTGTGCGTGCGTGTGTGTGTGTGTGTGTGTGGGTGTGTGTGTATGTTTGATACTTCTTCACGCTGAAACGGCTGGATGGATTTGGATGAAATTTGGCACACAGATAGATTATAGTCTGGAATAACACATAGGCTACCCTTTATCCCGAAAAACGCGGGCGTAGCCGCGGGCGGAAGCTAGTATTACATAAATACAAACTCGTCACACTTGGTACTATTTACGTTAGATATATTTTAAAACCGTATTCGGTAATGGGATCAAAAGAGTAAATTCTATGTACCTAATAATGTATCATAGACATGTCTATAGGATATTTTATAGATTTTTAATTAAAAGCATGAATATAATTTTCTTAATACATAAATGTTATTTTAATGCACATAGGGATTACCGAGAAAATCAGTTCTGTGATTTATTTTATTAAGTAATTACTGATATTAATTATGTGAGTAAATTTTACTACTTAAATACCTTAATTTCGTGGTCGTTATGGTAGTGGATATTCCATAAGTGTCCAGAGAGGTCAAAATTATGTGATATAATTGATATATTATTTTGTGTTATATGTATTTTACACATCAAAATATACTTAATGTTGATAAGTATACTTTATTATTGTTATTTAATTACTGATTTATAATAAATTTAATTAATGGTTTATGGTGACTTTCATTAACTGTACTTAATCATAAAGGACATAGTTTTTTTTGGGCCCCGTGTAAATAGTTAATGGTTGATGGTCATAATTACATATAAAAAAACCGGCCAAGTGCGAGTCGTACTCGCGCACCGAGGGTTCCGTATCATTTTTGGACGTATAAAGTGAAAAAATCCGGACCGCATAACTAAGTTTGTTTGTGAAGGAATTTTGATGATTTTGAAAAAACTGTACTAGTTAGGAACATCGTTGTATTTTTGGTGCCATATTTGGGTCAATTCCTATCAACTCTAATTATTTCAGATTTTTCGCCCCGCAAACTTCGGAGATAAGGGGGGGGGAATGGTATTTTTTTGGACATTTTTCATCATATGTCGAAAACTGTGAGACATAAAATAAAAATATATTTTGAAATGTGCAGATCAAGCCCTTTCATATGATATGTCACTTGACCTAGTAACCCCACTTTAAAATTTCGGACCCCCACTCCGGCCCCTTTTGCAATGAAAATAAAAATATTTTTGGACTTTTTTCATTTGCAATAAAGTTGAACAAGCATTCTTTATAACTGTTCCAAATTTTAAGTCGATAGCATAAGTAGTTGCTGAAATAAGCAGGTGTGACAGACAGACAGACAGACAGACAGACGAAGTCGCACCATAAGGGTTCCTTTTTTACCATTTTGGTACGGAACCCTAAAAAGTAACCACTTTACTATAGTTAACAGTCTAGAAATTATTTAAAAATGAAAACGGAATGATGAGAAATCATAAAAAACAAGTGATATTTTGATATTCCTCTCACGATCAATATCATACGAAAAAAAAATTGCGCGTAACGAAGAGTCGATTTTGTACTCTTATTAACAGTGCAATAAAGATTGAAATAAATAAAATAATAATATTTATTTTTGATAAACATTCTCAATTTTTTATTTTATGTTTCTTCATTTAGAACAATTATGTGTGCCATGCTGGCTTAGAGCTTCTAAACCTGAGCGTGAGCACTTGGGCAGAGGTTAAATAGATACTTCTAAAACAATAACAAAAACAATTTTTTATACTTATATAAATTCAATTTTAATTGTTGATTTCTCTTTTCACAAAAGGGAATTCCGAGCTAAAGCTAATATTACTATAATTGTAATCTAGCGATTATAAAGAACAAACTAACATGCGTTTCACTAATATATTACACTACAATTTGTGGGGGGCCTAATCTTCTAACAAAAAATACGATGTCCTTTGAAACATGCACTTATGCATAGAACTAAAATGTAACTACTAAAATCATACATTTACACTAGAGGCAATCTGGGCCCCAATTCTGCTATTTGAATAGTGTAAGAATGGTGTCATAACGACACCATTACTATCAAAACCTAAGCGGTCATTGGCTTAGAGTAAGACTAACTCTTTCGTCATTGGTTAAAACGATGCCATTGAGACACTATTCTGACACGATTATAACAATTGCATTAGCAGACTTGGGGCCCTGGGCTAGTGCACAGGGTGGAAAATTTTCAGGGGCGGCAAAATTCGGAGGGTGAGAAAGAAAAAAATTCTTTGCGTTATCGTAAATGCTTTTTTTTATTCAAAAATTAATAGGTAGGTAAAAACTCGCAATTTTTTTGAAAAATTGAGAAAATATATTTTTTTTGCTACTACAAATGAGTCATTTTATTTATTTAAAAATTCTAGTGATATCGGAACATTATCCATTTGTACAAAGGACACGGCGGACGCCCATAGAACGCTGGGCTTCAGATTGTGTATGTCGGTACAGATATAAAATTAGTTTGGTGTGATCGAGTATTTCAAGAGTATTTAAATCATTTTTTATTTGTTTTTGGACGTAATAAACGTAAACGTAATTTGTACGGATTAAAGAGAAATCTTCGTATTTGTGACAGTGAGGTTAAGTATGGTGTGAATGATCCAATGAAGTACAGCCCGACTAATGAGTTTTCAATTCAAATGTTTTAGTTGCTGTCGACATGATATTCTGTGGAGGCACGCGCTAGCCAGCATGCAGCCTAAGCGACCGTGTAGACAACCTTAAATATCGTTACTTAAATTAAATAATAATTATTATTTTCAGTACCATTAGATATCTATAACTATTTCTGCCTAAAATTTGCGTTACTATGATCAAATTTCGGCGAACACTGATTTTCGGCGCTTAGTAAGTTTTGCTCTCATACAATAAAGTCAGTAAACCTTCAAAGTGTTTACTTTTCAAACTTTGTCAGATTTTTTTAGCAACCTTGTATCTCGAAATAGACTGTATCTGTAGCCAGAGCTCCGTATGGTATTCCGAAATACCGTTCACCGAAAGGACGGTTTTCCGATAACACTCTACTCCGACGGTTAGTTGAACGAAAAAATAATTGGCCGATGAAACGTTTCGCCGATAATATTATTCATCGACGGTTGGTAGTCCGAATGAATCCTTCGCCGATGTAACGGTTCACCGAAAACACTCTTCAACGACGATTGGTTAAACGAACGAATCTTTCGCCGATAGCATTCAGTTTACGCTAGCTATTATATTTTATATTATCAGAAGCTATTGAGGAGAGACAAAATAAGACTTTATTTTTTGACTTACAAGGGGGAGGGAGGTGGTCGACGGAGCCCCGCTACGCGGGGCTCCTATTTCTGTCTGCAAGGTTAAAAGTAACCTAACACGAAGGGGTTGACGGGGGCTTCGTTCGCTCGCTTTGCTCGCTCACTGAAGCCCCCGTCAACCCCTTCGAACCTAAATTGTCCGTGTCGGGGTGTCCAAATTCCCGAGCTCGCTTCGCTCGCTCTTGGACCTTAGTTATCATAAAATATAATAGCTAGCGTAAACTGAATGCTATCGGCGAAAGATTCGTTCGTTTAACCAATCGTCGTTGAAGAATGTTTTCGGTGAACCGTTACATCGGCGAAGGATTCATTCGGACTACCAACCGTCGATGAATAATATTATCGGCGAAACGTTTCATCGGCCAATTATTTTTTCGTTCAACTAACCGTCGGAGTAGAGTGTTATCGGAAAACCGTCCTTTCGGTGAACGGTATTTCGGAATACCATACGGAGCTTCTGTAGCCAACTAGACACACCCATAGCATACGGTCGTCATCCGACCTTGGTATTCGCATTAACTACGTCATCGAACCTATAATACCTACCCACGTACCTATACCCAGCTCCGTTACTTTGGTTTTATGAGACTGACAACAGCTGAATTTGTTTTTTTCCGCAAGTTTTTAGCGGTTTACCCTTTTTTTTTGAAAAAATATACCTATTGGTAGATATGAATTTGAATACCTAGTTATATGTACACTCGACGTAATGACGTCGAGAAAAGTGGTAGACCGTCAATGGACGGTCTACCACTTTTCACCCTTATGTTCTTAGTAATAAGGGTGAAGTGGTCGACCGTCAATGACGTCGAGTGTACCTGCCTAAGTATATTGAAGACACTATTTTCGCTCAACAGAAAAAAATCGCAGTCACCTCAAAAACAAAACAAAAAATGCCGAATATTAATCATTAAGTAGGAGGTACTTATTAGAAAAAACTTAGCTGTTTAAGTTTTCTCATAAAGTTTATAACTTTATAGGTATTTTCGCCGCAATTAAATATTATGTTCAATTTTACCCTGTTTTTGAACATGTTTTGAGCCGTACCTACATGTCAGTACCTATATACGGGCGGGAATTGTAAGTAGATATACCTACTACCTACCTACAGCGATAAAATTGGGTCTTGTCAGTCCCCTAACGAGGACATAACTTGATTTTAATTGATAGCAGGTCGGTACCATTTTTCTTTATCACCGTTAATTTAAAATGCATCAGACTTTGTTTTTGTTTACAGACGACTTTGTATTTGTAAACAAAAACAAAGTCGAATTCATTTTCATTCCTTCACGAGTACCTACTTAGATACTTTCTAAAAACTAGAAATAAGTAGAAATCTGAAGGTACAACACGCGCAGATAAAGAATGGGATTGTAAATGCTTAAGCATAGAATAATCGGCCTATAATGTTCCCACTGCTGGGACACAGGCCTCCTCTGTAAGAGGGAGTGGGCCGTAGTCCACCACGCGGGCCCAGTGCGGGTTGGTGGACGTCACATGTCTTCGAATTTTTGGTTCTAGGACATGCCGGTTCCCTCACGATGATTTTCTTCACCGTTAAAGCAAGTGATAATTAATTTCTAAAACCTACGCACATGACTTCGAAAAGTCAGCGGTGCGTGCCGCGGGATCGAACTCGAACCATTCGCCGTGGGAGGCACATGGTTAAACCACTAGGCTACCACTGCTGTAAATGGCTTCGCCTTTATTCAACTTTCGCTTGCACACTGTTGCTGTCTATACCTACCACGGAAGAAAAACACATTCTTCTGTGGTCTATACTATACTCACACGCCGGTGCGAGCGAGAGGTGAATAGAGGGACACCATTTTCAATTCCAGTTTTTGGCCGCACGGTACACATTATAATTAAGTCATACCTATAAAAATATTGCCGTGCTTGTACCTCGGTAGAGAAACCATAGCGTGTCGCTGCTGTAATCTGAGGGTAGAGATAGACTGGCACGTCAATCAAGCCATATTTTATACATTTTGTACGTAGGTATCTAGGTATCCCTAAAAGCCACATTACATTATCCAATTTATAGAATGCTAGATGAGTTTAGTCAAGAGTTTGTGTTATTTTGAATATTTACCTAATGTTAAATACCTTATGTAACATCTGTTCCAATTCTATTTTAAAATTAGGTGTTATGTACAGTCACTTATTTATTTAAAAAACTGAAGTGTTAAATTGTTGCTGACAGTAGGTACCTTATCGCAAGTACTTGGTGGGTAACTATCTCAGCTCGCGGCCTTGTACACATTCTATATCGGCGTACATTGAACTTTGCGCTTTCGCGAACTATTTTGAACCTAGTCTTGTTTTATTAACGGCACCGGTCTAGCCATAGACTACCCACGGGACGCGAAACACATTCGTTCTCGCATTTATTCCTCTCGCCACAGTGCTGAGTGCGAGTTGCAAACCCTCGCGTAAACAAACGGAACAACCAGTGGCGGACCAGCGATTATTTTTTTTTGCTAAGGGCTCATCAGATATGATTTCAAAACTGTTAAAGTCTGTCACTGGATTAAGTTAACTGACGATGGAAAGTAAAATAAGTTGTGCAAATAAGCTGTATCACCCTCCTTTATAGGTAAGTACCTACCTCAAAAGTCTGAATCTGAATTTCATACATTTTGTGAGCGTTTCGTATCCCGTGGATTAAGCCTATGAAGCTAGAGCACATTCGGTGTAGTGGGTGTGTCATAGATAAAATAATGTAGTTCTTTTTATGTAGACATGAAGCACTTCGCACCGGAGAAAGCGAAATAATTCAGAGTTTTTATGTATGTAGGATATGAACTATAATATTCTCTAAAATTGCGGAGGATTCACAGGATCTTCAATGGAACGTACCTAGGTAGATACTGATTAAGTTACTGACAGTTATTGCTGTTTTATTATCCAGAGTTACAACAGGGGAATACCTACGTTACCTACTTATACAATATTTGAGCAGCCCGCGTTTGAGTTAAAAAACATAAAAATAAACAGGTATTGCGGTTTTTGGGTTCTAAACGTTTTATCTCTGAGACGGACTACAGATACGCCATTACAACAATAAGCATTATATTTTATAATCAAAGCAATAAAGCAATCATCAATTTTTTTCCCAAACTTTGTTAGGCGTCGTTGACAAAATTGCCAATACATCATAAATGCACATGCCCTCGTAATACTACAGAACATTTATCTGCACACTTTCTAAGGGCAATGCCTTGGACTGTAGAGTCTTGGTGAAATGAAACCTGTTTGTACGCCAAGTGCATGCGAAGCCAGTTCTCAGTATAATACATCAGATTCAGGTAACTACTGGTATTGATGATATTGGTTATTGGTACCTACCTAGTAGGTACCTATAAATTTGTAGTACCTAGTCTTTGTAAAAGTGCTCGTCCTAGGAAGTAAGTAGGTAGGTACATACCTACTACCACCGCACCTATTTCTGCCGCTAGGCAGCATTTTATGTTCCGGTTTGAAGGGTATTGGTGCCAGAGTAATTACAGGCACATGAGACATTTTCAATTTAGTCTCTATGGTGGACAAGGCATCAGCGATGACTCTGGTATTGTAGCATGGGCGTAGCCACGGTGGGGCAGGGTGGGGCACTTGCCCAACCCTGGCACTGACCTGTAAGGTATCTAACCAACCTAAAAAAATAAATTAGGTATCTAGGTACTAACTACAATAATTAAGAAAGTTCACAATCGACAGTCGACACAAAAAACTAACCGGGGTAAGATTGCGGGTATAAGTAGTTTGCTAGTTACAAATTATTTTAGTCTGCTGCCCCACCCTGAGCCCATGGCTGGCTACGCCCATGTATTGTAGATGATCCATGGACGGTGGTTACCGTTTACCATTCCTTTGGAGAAGAACCGATAAGAAACTCAATGATTAGTGGTTAGTTACTCTTTTTCAACAAATCCAATTACAATTTCTTTGTAACATTTTAAGCGAATGTTACTGAAATTCTACCTAAGCAATTAATTCAAGCAGGCAGTGAATTTGCAAGCAGCTAACAATTTAACGTAATCAAGTGAATAACTCTTACCTATCTATGCATTCTTATTAAATAAGTAGATACTAAGTGAAGTAGGTACCACCTAATCTATTAATTAGGTACCTACGTAGCAATTTATTTCTATGTTAAGTGCATAATTAACATTACCTAGTAATTATTGGCCCTAGATCATTGCATTTCCTTTGAGGTCAGTAGGCGGTATGTGACAGAGTATAAAGTCTACCAATTAAGTAATAGGTACCTACACAGTCTGATTTCTGAATCAGCCACAGTGGCCACAGTAATATCAGAATCTGTTAGCTTAGTACCTCTACCTAGGTATTACTTATAGGTAGGTAGGTAGATACCTACCTTATCCTTATGATGTTGACCTTTGTATCATTTACCTATTTGGCTAAATATTTTACATGAATAATGCAGAAGTGATTAAAATATTTATTAGATGTAGGTAGGTACTTAAATGATTAATAATTAGTTACCTAGGTAGGTAGGTAGCTACATTTAAATTACCATGTCAGTCTGTACTTCTGTAGGTAGGTATTACTTAGATATCTTAAAAACATAAATTCTAAACGGTAATTAAATAAACGGTGATTCCTACTGAAGATTAATAATTAAGCGTATTAAAATGACACAAATAAATTTCTAATAAAACAATTTTCCTAAAACTCATGAATATAATATTCGCTAGTTGCTTTTACGGAGACAAGATTTAAATAAATCGTTATCAGATATTGCTATGCCGCCATCCGTGCAAACCGCAAATTAGTAAAATTATCAAGTTCAAAGTATTCGTTTGGTAACACGTATCGAAACATTTAGTTACACGCTGTCACGCTGTACAATCAGTCGCGTTGCCGTCGCGACAGTTGTATATTCACCGCCGGCAAATTCGCGCGGAAACATGCAAAATATGGCGCGAAAACTTCTCTTGCGCGAAATTAAAAACATAAAATGGCAAAGGAAACTGTCAACTAGTGTAGTGTTCAGGAATGATGACTTTATAATAAAATCGACTATTCCTGATATTGTAGTGCCCAAAACGAAGTTTATTGACTGCTTGTGGGCTGAATCGGCGGGATATAAAAATCATATTGCACTTGTAAGTATTTATTATGATTTGTATAATACATTATATTTGTATAGAAAGGATGTCTTTGAAAAAAAAAAATATATATTCATTTATGTTAGTGATGTGCGCAATGATTTCCTGCGTAGTTATAATTTTAGTCGATTTATTTTAAACATTAGGTAGGAAATTTGAAATCTCTTGAAAGTCTACAAGAATTTAACTATTTTACCTTATCTGAAATAATGTTTGAACATAAAATTCTATGAGTAGTTTCCAAATTTATATTTCACGATTGGACATTAGTCTTCAAATATTCACACTGCGAATCATATTCAAACATTTTAACTTTACGTTTTGCAGAGGAGCAAAACATCTTGCTCATCAATTACTTGCCAATTGGGTTAAACAATTTGCTCCGCTTTGGAATTTGAACTAGTTAGGTACGTTACGCATGATTGTTTTATTATTAAACCGTCATTATTAATTATTGTTCTTTAGGAATACTTTTCTCAATAGAATATTAGTTTGTAACTGTTTAATTAGGTACTTACAACTCATAAAATATTATTCTAAATCACATTTGTAAGAATAAGTTAGAATAATATTTGATGAGTTGACAACTGCGATCAATCTATAATTATTATTGATCGAAAGTTGACAAGGACGGATTTACATTTTCAAAAAGGACAACTTCCGTGTTCAGGCAATGTCCGCAATCACAATAATTTTGTGACATTGTTTTCGCTCCAATTTATTTTATTTTATTTTAATGGCGTATTCCTAAAAGGCAATAGATAGTTGTAACCACAAACTGACCGCAATGAAGACCGCGGATAGTCCTCAATTCATATTTTTGTCATTCGTCCTCATTTCTTTTTGTCTTGCTAGAGCACGTGAGAATAACAAGCAGTTAATTAGGCAGTGACTGTTTATTACAAAACTCCCCCTGTTTGACCCTCTGGGACGAAATTGCAAAAAAAGCCGTGGTGCACCTCTACACAGTTCACCCTCAAAAACACATTGCAAATTGCATGTTTTTATCTCAGTAGTTTAGGCTGTGGGTTGTCTTTTAGATATGTATTAGAATTTGCTAGCAAAAAAAAGGTGTGAGTTACCTACCTATTAGGTAGGTATTCCTCAAGGTCCGTGTTCATTAAATAGGACATTTAGATATGATTTGTTATGACTATCTCTTAGAATTCTATCTCTTATTACCTACTAGCTACACGTTATCATATCATATACCTACTTTTACCCGCGTCATGTTTAGCCATTATTTGTTTTCTTTCTTTTAGTCACTATCTAGTTTAATTTACTTCTAGGTACGACAAGTTGGTTCAACTGTACCTGCCTACCTACCGTCATGTTGTCGTCTTTTTTACGGTTGTTTACGTAGGAAACAATGTCCAATTGATTATGAAGTCAATAATTGGCAACAACATTTATAAAGGTTATCGACTTATGACGTTATTGCGTTGGTAAAAAAAAACGACACGCGTTGGCAACTACATTATTTTTATTTTTACAAAAAAAAAACTTATTGGCTCTTTGATTACAAAAACATGCAACAAATTCAAATTCAAATATTCAAATAATCATTTATTCAGACAACAAGGTCACCGTGTTTTTTTTATAAAAAAATATTGTTTTTACAAAAATAAGAAATTAGGTACTTATAGGCACTATAAGAAGTAAGAACAAAAACCAAAAAGAATGATGTTCTCAATTTAGTTTTTTTCGAATAGGGTACCTAACAAAATTCGTAGTTGATTATTTAGCACATCACTATTCATATCGCGTTCCTTCTTTCATTATACAAGAAAACATAATGCAAAAACAATGAATTTATGTAGATATGTCACCTAGTCTACCGAATTCTAGTCTTCTTATAAATGCTAACATCGAACTCAGTTTGAACTAAAAATATATATTTTGTACTATGAACTTTACAGCAATAGAGTTTAAAATATAGCAGCAGCTGTTCCAACTGTAATTACTGTTAGGTGTAGGTATTGTACGACAGACTTACAATGTAAATAGATACCTATACCTACATACATACCTACATTGATTTGTAGCGGTACAGACTTCGATTGATCTACTTCCCGTGCTACGAAATAAATAAAATTTAAGTGTCAGTCTGTGTAAGCACGGTAATAAAATATTATTATACTGTGGTATAAATTATCCTAAGGGCCGATTGTTCAATCTAATAAATGTTCAATAAATATGATCTAGATGAGGTACTTTTTAACCCGAAAATGTTCAGGGTTGCTGCGTAAAATATGAAAAAAACATTGCAATTAATAGGAGCAAAATTTCACGCAGACGAAGTAGCGGGAATATTTTAGCTATGAATTTATAGCGGGGGGCATTACCATAAATCACGGACTTCACTCTTCATTACCGCTCGTGGTCTTTTAATTGAAAGTGTATTTAGCGCAAACGGTTCAATGAACTGAAAACAGTACACGCTAACTCAATTTCATTCTTGAGATATTTTATGTTACTCTCACAGAAATAGCTATGAGTAATCCCTTGTATAGTAGCGCATGAAGTATCTTACAAGCACAGCTGGGCTATTTTATAGAAATCTACTATATAAAAATAAGTCGGGTTTTCCTTCCTGACGATATAAGTCCAGAACGGACGAACCGATTTCCACGGTTTTGCATTCGTTGGAAAGGTCTCGGGCTCCGTGAGGTTTATAGCAAGAAAGAAAGAAAATTCAGGAAAATTTAAAGAGAAAAGCGGGAAAATCTTTTTTCACATACAGCGCCATCTCTGATACATAGCATGTACTACGGTGGCGAAACGGAGTTCGCCGGGTTTGCTAGTTCTCTATAGAACTCGCCCATATTCAATTAGAATCAAACTTTTAATTATGTACAACCTGTCTCTTCTGCTATACGCCGCGTGATATCACCGCGAGAACTACCAATTTGTTTGCGAACGTTCGAGGGAGAATGTCACGGAGGTTGCGAATACAAAAATGAACTCGACATATTCTTGTGACTTGTGAGTTATTTATTACAGATTAGGCCTTAGTCTGCGGGTACGAAACTTGCGACGGCCGGAGCGACGGCGGGGCGGCGCGACGGCGATTTAATCAAATGTATTAAAACATTAAGCGCTGTGTACGAAACGGGCGACGGCGGAGCGGCGCGATCGAGCGATGCACGGGCGGCGGCAGAGCGGTGGCGGCGCGGAGCGACGAGAACAAACTAGTTTGGTTTCGCCGCTCGCGCGGGTACATAGTGTTGCATTTTTAATACAATAATAATATATAAAATAATGGAAATTGACAATAAAGAGTTAATATCTTTTATTTTATCAAAACCGGCTATATGGGACTCGTAATAAAGTGTAGAAAATTCTCCCAAACTGCGTCGTCGTTGATTTATTGGATGAACACCATCTCTAGGTAATAAAAATTCTCTCATTAGGAGACTGGGCTCCAATAGTTCTCTTCGACGTAAATTTATGTTTATCACAACACTACGTGAGCGCGAATGCGTGGAAATTTGTTTCGTACACACGCAAGACACCGCTATCTCATCGCCCCGCGCCGCACCGCCCCGCCCCGCCGTCGCTCCGGCCGTCGCAAGTTTCGTACCCGCAGACTTAGTGTCTAAGCCTCAGATCATAGAATTTCTATGATCTGAGGTCTAAACTAAACAAAAAAACTTTTTTTAATCTTATCATACCAGTGGGCACATAGGTAAAAAAATAAAAATGAAATTAGCACTGCAGTTTGGTAGCTCCCTAATCCTATTAGTTCCTATCAATTTACGCTGAGTTGCAGAAAGGGTCATTAAGTTTTAAAGGAGACTTTAACAATAGAAATCGTATGGTTAATGCCTCCTTTAAAAATTTATGTTTCTACAACCGGCCGTTAGTCAGACGACATTTAAAATAAAATCAGACTATCGCATATTCTTTCTATTTAACCGGACACAGCTGTTACTGAGAATTTCCCTATAGAAAACTCCAGTACCTACCTAAAACTGGAAAATGATCACAGGACTGTACTGGTCTGGGCTCAGCAATAGATCCATAAGTGGTAAAGGCACTTAGAATGAATAGTCGCGAATCATATTTACGCCTAAAATGCCAATCACCATGCTTCTTGAAAATGCCCAAGCTTCTAATAATTCAGCAAATTATAGTGCATCTACTAGTTTTGACTCATGGTCGTCATTGACGTACAACGTTAAAATTAGATATTTTGAACCAAGGTAGCTTATTACTGTAGGTTTTGCAGATGAATTCAGACTTCGAGCAAGAGTTTGCATCTGGAGCTGCGTAACACATTCGCAGTCACAACAGTGCTTTCATTTTGATAATTAGGGTTCCGTACCAAAATGGTAAAAAAGGAACCCTTATGGTACGACTTTGTCTGTCTGTCTGTCTGTCACACCTGCTTATTTCAGCAACTACTTATGCTATCGACTTGAAATTTGGAACAGTTATAAAGAATGCTTGTTCAACTTTTGCAAATGAAAAAGGTCCAAAAATATTTATATTTTCATTGCAAACGGGGCCGGAGTGGGGGTCCGAAATTTTAAAGTGGGGTTACTAGGTCAAGTGACATATCATATATGAAAGGGCTTGATCTGCACATTTCAAAATATATTTTTATTTTATTTTATATCTCACAGTTTTCGACATATGATGAAAAATGTCCAAAAAAATACCATTCCCCTTATCTCCGAAGTTTGCGGGGCGAAAAGTCTGAAATAATTATAGTTGATAGGAATTGACACAAATATGGCACCAAAAATAAAACGATGTTCCTAACTAGTAGGAGTTTTTTCAAAATCATCAAAATTCCTTCACAAACAAACTTAGTTATGCGGTCCGGATTTTTTCACTTTATACGTCCAAAAATGATACGGAACCCTCGGTGCACGAGTACGACTCGCACTTGGCTTAGCTGTTCCCCGGCCCGGCTCGGCCCCTAAGGGTCGTAGCGTGATGTTAAACAACTTATACTATTCCTCATGAATCTGGTTATCATATACAAAAAGATTTTTTCGAATCCGACTAATAGTTCCAGAGATTAGCGCGTTCAAACAAACAAACATGTTGACAGAAAGAAGATAGCTTGAACTTTTACTTTTCATCTGAGTACCTACAAGAGTAGGTTCCTTAGCATGCGAGTATAATACTGCAGGCAACAGGCACTATTTCATAAATAAGGGCTGTATAAGCATTTACAGGCCTTATTTCCTGTTAGATTACATATTTGGTTTTACTTAGATGTTTTACTTAGACTTTGTTAGATTACTTATTTTACCATTTAGTACGGAAATCGGAAACTTGCCTAAAACGCTAGCTGATAAGGTCACGGCAAAAACAGAATTTTAGTCAAATTGGCCGTGAATAATAATGCGATTTATGAATAAACTGACCTCGAACTAAGTCTAGTATTATGTAAACATAGTAACATAACGTAATAGGTATTAGGTATGATAATTGCGATAATAATAAAACACGTTTCTACGATATACTACCTATCTAACAATTAACAAAATCTTTCAAAAATATATGTAAGAAAAACGATTTTTTAACGTCATATCATTTTTTTTTTCTTATTTATTTTTGTAAATAGGCTTGCGTTTGACCGCCATCTCGCCTGATGTTAAGCGATGATGTGGTCTACGATGGAGCACGCTTGCCTAGAAGAAACCGATTCACTCGTGACTTGAAGACATCCAGATTGTAACTATCGGGGAACACCCACTCGGGCAGCGCATTCCACTGTTTGGCGGTTTTCACAATGAAAGTGGAATCAAAGCGCTTCGTTCGGGTTTTTGGTATATCAACCATGAACCGATGGCGCTTTTTCGTGCTTCTGGCCGTCCGATAGAAAAAAGGGCAGGATGGAATTAGATCATGCAGATCTGAAGCACACTCTCCGAAATGTATCCGATAAAAAACCGATAGGCTAGCAACTTCGCCAATACTCAAAACTTAGGAGCTTGGTTTGAACAAGGGAGTCGTTGTTGATGAGCTTCTTGGCACGCTTCTCAATGGACTCCAACGCCTCAAGCTGGTACTTGGCTGAGCCATCCCAAAGATGCGAGCAGTACTCCATGAACGAACGAACCGACCGTAAGGCTCAAAAAAATTGGAACGGGTTAGCCTCTCTTTAGTAGGTACGCTAGGCCACTGCTAACTGAAGACGGCTACCACCGTCTGACTAGTCGGTGGTAGATCGCCTTAACCCTGGGTGTTTCCCCAGATGAAGGGTACCTATTGCAATAAGTGACATTGACTTTAGAAACCAGCCAAAAAGGCATTTGTACCTATCAATAACAAACAGACTAACAAATGAGAAGGGACTACCTTTAATCTCAATTTAATTAAACCTGAATTAATTCTGCATTTAATTTTAAAAATACAAAAACAACTCTTGCCATTGTATGCGCGTATTTGCATTTTCTGTTTAAAGACAGCCATTATCATTGAAAAGACTGGTTAATAACCATATTTACAAAACAAGTTATACTGTCAGATGTCCTTTTAGTTTAAGCAGAGCGAAGGTCGCAGAAGATTTGCGACAAAACATAATATAAAATGAAGGATTTTGTAGTGATAATTATTACCTTCACACTTGCAAGCTATTATGACTTGTAAATCGTTATTATAAAGTCAAATTTTGAGTGAACATTGAACTTAGTGCAGCCTTGCCATTTGGAGTGAATTTTAAAACATTTGATAAGCTTATCAACCTCTAAAGATAAGAAGGTAAACAACTTTCCCAGTTACTTCCTTTTATTTTCTAGTTTGCCTATAATGCTCGACATCATGCATCAGGTCTGAATGTCGGATGTCTTTGCTCAAAATCACTTTTTGGCACAGGGGTACCTATCTACAGGGTTTGTATTTTTTTCGAACTCATTGATTCTGGTTTCCTATTTCTATCCAATTATGGCCGTTCCTAATAATCGATCTATGGGCTCTTTCCCCTACTACCTAGAGATAGATTTTTGACATAAGCTCTATAGAAGTACATCTATCTTTGGTAAGGTAAAGAACCGATAGATTGGTTATTGGGAACGGCCTTAAAAACGTGCCTTTTCCCAACACTGTAATAGAGTAGGCTAGCAACTAGGCTTCCTCTCTAAGCTGGAGTTGAATTGCAAAACGAAAAATGTCGTAAAGCCAGACATGTAAGTAGAGACCCCAAGGTAGGTAATGTAAGTTTGGGGGGGAGAGGGCTTTCCCCTTTTCCACCTTCCTAAAGCAGTTTTAGCTAAAATTATTTGAAGTTTTGAACAAAATAACACCTAGTTTAAGAACTTAACCCAGTAAAATGAAAGCATGAAGTTAAATAATGTCAAGGAATATTAAAATATTGTATCTACAAAAAACCTTTTTTTTCAAGCCGCGGGGCCCATAAGCAATTGCTTGACCTTCAGGTTAATCCGGTTCAGGGTCTATAAGCCCTAAAATTTCTGCTTTTTGCCCGAATGATTGATGATTGAGTCCACAATCTTGATATCGGCAGCAGTAAGTACCTACGTTCTGTGCGATCATAAAGATCGGCACCCCCAGATAAAAGCCTCACAATTCCTAGTGTATCAACGGAGTACCAACTTAAAATCTCTCCATCATCAGCGTGACTCTTCAATCAATGGTATATTGCCATTTGCCATTGTAACATTGATCGATTGTATGTACAATGTACTTTGTGTTTGGCATTTTTGCTATGTAAATTGGAACAGTCAACGGTCACGATTGATGATGTTGACATACTCAATTGTGTGTGTAGACTTTGGTCGCCAGGGTCAAGGTCAGTTGTACAAAATAATATTGTTTAGTTTTTAAGGTTGTGGTATGAAACTATCGCATAACGAACGCTATTGGTAAACATGTTGAGTGCTTTTAATTAAGAATTTAAGTTTTAATGGTAAAGGACGTCGGCAGTTTTAGGCTTGATATGGTACAGTAATAAAAGCTTAACCAAAAATAAAAATATATTTTAATTGTTCTTTGCCTAATTTATCTTAGAGATTAAGAATTGGAATCAAAAATCGAAATAAATAAGAAATAAAATGATTATGCCATTGACATTTTGAAAAAACCACTAAAACAAAAACGGGTGCATGCTGGCTGGCGCGTGCTTCCACAGAATATCATGGTGACAGCAACTAAAACCTTTGAATTGAGAACTCATTAGTCGGGCTGTACTGCATTGGATCATTCACACCATACTTAACCTCACTGTCAGAAATAAGAATATTTATCTTTAACCCAATTACGTACAAAAACAAATAAAAAAAATATTTAAATACTCTTGAAATACTCGATCACACCAAACTAATTTCATATCTGTACCGACTTACACAATCTGAGGCCCAGCGTTCTATGGGCGTCTGCCAGTGCCCTTTAGGAAGAGCTTTACATTCGTCAGCTGCTGTTTTCGTTGTCTTTCGTATTCGTGACCTTTAAAATCCGGTAAAATTGATTAATTTATTCGGCTAAAAGCGAGGCTGTCCAACCTATTTTAAAGGTGAGCCATAATTTTAATTCTGTGTCAGCTGGGGGGGCTATCCAGTGTATAAATCTTGCCTACAGTAGATAGATATTTATTTAAATTAGACAAAACTTTAACTACTCTACTTACTCTCTCTACTACATAGTTTAATAATAATGTAATACAAAACTTCAATGAGACCTTTGTAGAGATCATACCGTACAGTTTTTAGCTAAGTGCATTATACCTCCTAGACTGCTCTATCTACTTATAAATTATTCCACTCGATCCGTTACCTAACTAAATCATCTGTCCCGCTAATTAGTAGACTTACTGTTATCAAGTAGTTTATCTAGGTTATTTCTAGACTCGATTAATTGAAGTCTAGCACGCTATCATTAGATAACGTTGAAATGTCAATAATCTGAGCTAAGGTGATCAAGGAATGACTGTCGCATGCGCTGATGGACAGCCCATAAAATAGGACTTTTGCGGCGAAAGAATGCAAGTTATGATTTTTCACCGAGATTATCTTTATTTAGACATCAGAAATAATGTTGTTATATTGATCCTCATGAATTTGGCTATCATAAACAAAAATATTTTTTCGAATTCGACGTAGTTCCAGAGAGTAGCGCGTTCAAACAAACACAGAAACAACCTCGATTTAAAAACAAAGATTTTAAAACAACTGACTCGAACCCGCGACCTCCGACCTGTAAAACCTGTAACGTGGCGTCGCTCTAACCGGAAATTTCAACCGATGCGGGTGTGACACGGTTGCTCAGTACCGTGTCACACCCACATTGGTTGAAATTTTAATTCTCAGCACCCGGGCTATACAGGATGAAATTGCACCATCTCTTTTTCGCAATGGAACAATGGGAGCCAACATTAAGACTTGATATTTTATTTTTTTCACAAACAGCCAGACCTATGTGCAATGCGGGGATCGAACCCGCGACACGTTGCGCAGCAGCCAATCTCTCAGCCACTGCGACAACCGTGCGTTCGTATAATTAATTGGGAAGAGACCGGCCCCCGACACAGAGAGTCCTAGTTTGGGGACCAGGGAATTTTTGAGATCAGGTGCTTAAGGTACCTATCACTTGCACGCTGTGTTGTTAACCAGTGGAAAACGGGCCTCTGATACATTACATTGTTATTGAGGTCATGGTTTTTGCTCAAATACTTCTCGCCAAGAGAAATGTATGCTGTCATGATTGCCTACGTCAACATGATATTTATTAGTTGCTGGTTCATTGTGCGAAGCAATCAGCGGCGCTGGCGCAGTCTATTGTTATTCAAGCTTTACGTATTGTTTTTCACGTTTTTCATGAGTTAGGCGAATCGCACACCGCCCCGCGCTACACTGCGGGGTGCGTGGCGATGGAACAAAAATCCCGCGCGTGAATGCATTTTCAGCGTGTTGCACCTTGCGTGATTTCTATACAAATACTGGGGGGTGATTCTCGCGGGTGATATATTGATATCGAATTCGATATAATATCGCAACAAATGTCAAAATGGTAGGGATTTTGACAGTTGTTGCAATATATATCGAATTCGATAGCAATATCGAACCCGCGAGAATCACCCCCCCAGGTACTTGCAAACAACGAAACATTACGCACCCCCGCACTACGCTGCGTGATGCGGGGCAGTGTGCGAATCGCCTTATTAGCCGTCTTTTTTTTGTCGTACTTACTTTTTGCATAGTGCTGCAATTATACATGACAACGTAGGTTAACATGATTTGTTTCTCATTCATATCGTAATGTAAGTACTAAGGGCGGGTTGCTTCAAACCATCTGTATTCGTAAGCCAGTACGTAATCGTTAAGTCAGTATGAAATTGTCATACAAGCCGCCATATTTGACGGTTACAGATACGTAACTGTAAGATGAAACAACATGGCCTTATACTTAGTTAAGATTGACAATGGTGCTAATTTTGTTGTACATCGCACTAAATTAATTTGAATCACACTTTATTCTTACAAAATCATTGAAAAAGTACAAAAAATATTAAGAACTGTCAAATTAGTTTACGCCCTTGTCATTGGCAGGTGCGAACTATGACGATGAGCGATGACGACTAAAGGACGTTCGCAATTTTGGGATTGATCTCGTACAGTAATAAAAGCTTAACCAAAAATAAAAATAAAAATTATTTGTTCTTTGCCTAATTTATCTTAGAGATTAAGAATTGAAATAAAAAATCGAAATACTCACTGTCACAAATACGAAGATTTCTCCTTAACCCAATTACGTACAAAAACAAATAAAAAATGAATTTAAATACTCTTGAAATACTCGATCACATCAAACTAATTTCATATGTGTACCGACCTACACAATCTGAAGCCCAGCGTTCTATGGGCGTCTGCCAATGCCCTTTACGTTGAAAATACATATGACTAAATCATTACATGTTTTTTGTTAGAAGTGAGACTAAATTAGTTTGTAAACAACAGAATCGGTACAATGTTTGCCAAAAGTAAGTTTACCTACTTAATAATACCTTGACGGAAATCCTTTAGAAGTCCCTATGACGGACTTATCTCGTTTGTCATTCGTGATAAAACTAGCCTTAATAAAATAATCTACGCATGTATTTTGCTTATCACAATGTGACACTGGACTTTAATCTTTTCCAAGGAAAGAGAGAGTCAGGGCCGGATTAAGTCATGTAAAGGCCCCCTAGGCAGGTGTAAGTTTTGGGGGGAGTGTGCGGGACCCAGAACTCTCCTTTCCTCACTCGCCTTTTTTGCCTTCATAAAAGAGATTTTTTGCATAGAATTTTAATTATAAAGCATGAGATTTCTCAAGTCACGGGGCCCCTAAGCGACGGAATTAAAGGGCAGGGCCCATATGCCTGTTGTTGTTGTGATTGTTGCTGCGGAGTTTGTTGCGCTGTTTCTTGCGCTCTTCTTCTGAAGAAGAAACAGCGCAACAAACCCCAAAAACGCCCGCTTTTCACCGCTTTCTATAGGAAGCGGTGAAGGGCGGGCGTTTTTGGGGGCTGTCTTATGTATATTTTGACGTTCAAAAAGTGCTAATTGACTTTAGCCCAGTTTGAATAAATGGCTTTTGAATTTGAATTTAGGCAGTTGCCTACTTTGCCTTTAGGTTAATCCGGTCTTGCTCAGAGTCGGTGATTGCAAGCTGTCCTGTTTAACCCAGCGATGCTGGCTGTCACTGGGACCATCAGATGGGTTAAAAGGCTACCATGGTGTATGGTTATTCTGCTGCTACACATTAGGTATGCCGGCGGCACCGGCATGGCGACGACTCACCAAAATGAATAGCAATAAAATGTAGGCGGCAAACCCACGAGACCCTGATAATGTAAGAAAGATTTGCCTAATGCCGCTGACATAGTGTGAACAAGCCTTTAGGCATAGCCTTGATGTCTATTAGCCGGACGGTGCTAAATGTGCTGTTGGCTATTGAAGCTAGAATCATAAGGTGCGTACGAACGACCCAACTTAACACCCGATCTGTAGAGCCGATCCGGGTGAGTCCCGACAGATAGGCTCGTTAATATTAGCCCAACTTATTCACGTGTCAATCTGTTGAGACTCGCCCGGATTGGCTCTACAGGTTGGGTTTGGGTGTCAAGCTGGGTCGTCCGTACCTATGTATTTCTTCGACTAAACAATGCATCTAACATTTTATCTCTACATCACCCAAGGTTGACTGGTAGAGAATGCCTATGGCATTAAGTCCGCCGATGTAGATTTGTTGCATGAAGCTTAAATAAATATAATTTAGCGACTCTATTTTTATTATTTTCCAGGAAAGTGCAGAAACCAAGAAAACTTACACATACGCGCAGTTGGAAAAAAATACAGCAGTCTTCGCGACTTCATTACTGAAGAAGTTCGGTTTGAAGCCAGGAGATGTTGTGGCTGTCATGTTGCCAAACTGCCCCGAGTTCCCCGTCGTGGCATTCGGGTGCTTGCAGGCGGGATGCGTCCTGACGACTGTCAACCCTATTTATAAGGAGTGTAAGTTCATTTTTACTTGTTATTTGTTTGAGAAATTATATAAAAAAACGTTCCCCGTTCATCGGTCCCCTCGTTGCGATTTTTTTATATTATTGTTAACCCCTCAGCATTATTATTAAAAGTATTTATTCTGTGGCAACTAAGTTCAATGTCTGTCTGTATTTAATGTAGTTATAAAAATTATTATATACACGGACGTGCGAAAATTATTTTAATTTGATCTTTAGGTCAATGGTCATTATTATGATTTTTGTCACGAAATAGTATCTACACGTGCTGTTAATATTATTATGATGACAGCATCTTTCTGTCCGGTAATAACAACATCCTACAATCACCATTACCAAGACTGATGATTATTTAATATAGGTATACTAACATTTACATGTATTTAGCTTTAACCGCCTTATAGACGATGATTAAATTAAACAGTTCATAAGTCAATTGTCATCTCTATTCATTGTCATACGAATGACAAGGATAGTTGCTGTTGTATATTTAATCAGATTCAGTATTAGTGATCGATGGATTCAGTAGTTAAAGTCAAGAGGTGTCTTTAAGTAAAGTGGTAGAAGTTTGGACACAAAGATCAAGAAGTTACAAATTAACAAGTTACAAGGGAATAAGAGATAATTAGGCCTATTACGGCCATTCAAAAATTGCCAACGCGGACGGTATTTCACGTCCACACGGCGGGGTATTGGTAAAGTTTTCAACTAGCAATAATCGCACCTCGGATTAACCTCATTGGTTACGATATTGCCTCTGCTCAAAGTTAACATTGACTGGATTCTAGGCCGCAGTAACCTCACCGCGGTAACGAAACCATAGCGCGATCTAATTCGATCCCAACGCCATCTATCGAGGTGAGAGATAAACTCATTTCATTCCTAAAATCCTATACGGTACATTATTTTATGTTCAACTTACCAACAAATAATATTGTGATTGGTAAATTCATAAGGTACCTATCTAATTAGTCAATTAAATAAAGAAATATATGATTTTATGTCCTATTGATAGCTAAAAGTTTATTTTCGCAATGCTCAAGTAAAGCAAATGGATCGGTGATGGTTGTTGATAGCAGACGGGTTTTTCCCTATAGTTTCACGACAGTAGTTTCGTAATGCGATTCTGCATAACATATCGGTATTACACTATCAAGTATCTAGGATCATTAAATTTTTTAGAGGATCATAATTCTTAAGGATTAAAAAAAAATGTGTCTGTATTACATTGTCATAATATTATATTATGATATGACTCGTTTATCTATGATCCTAGATATTTGATAGTGTAGGTAATATCCCCCTAAGACACGGAGTAAGTAGCCTATTGAGCCGGAACCACACAATATGGAGGCATTGACCTAAATATTAGGTACCTATCTACATAATAAAATATTAACATTCCGAAAATAAGTATTTTGATATCTACCGCGTTGTAAACTACACGATAACGCGTCAACAGCTAGTGTTTTTGCAACGATATTACTGACTTTTTATATAAATTGGTGTTATAAATATGGAGTTACAATGTTTTCAGTGGAAATTGTATTGATAAGAACATTATTGCTGAATATACAAGCTATAAAAATATTATTTCCTTAAGATGACGAAAGAGTTAAGTAACCAACTCCATCTTTTTAACATGTTTTGTACGTGTAATAAGTAGTCAAATCTATACATATGGCCCTGACACTTGTCATATGGCCGTTCCCAATATACGATCTACTCTTTCCCCTGCTAGAAATAGATTTTTGACATAAGCTCTATAGAAGAAATATCAAAATCTATCTCGAGTAGGGTAAAGAAAGAGCCGATAGATCGGTTATTGGAAACGGCGACGGTTCGTTGGTTTAAAAAGTTATAATGTACACTTTATGGGAGATGCCATAAGGTAGCTCGCCGAAATTTAATGAACTTTGACTCATAATAAATTGTTTGCAGTACCTAACTTGACAGTTCAAATCAATTTAATGAAATATTTACACTAATCGATAATCGGGCACTGAACGAATTTGCGAAAAGTAGGTACGAATGATACAAAAAAAAATAATTTTAATAAATCTCATTTCAATCAATTTTGTTGTTTCTTTTTTTGATAAAAGTGGTATCCCTCCAGTTGTCAAATTACTGTTATCAATTATCATAAGGGTCAAAGAATAGTTACTATATCCAGGATATGAGCATAATGATTCAGTCACATAATATTTAATATTTAAAGGTTGAGGTAGAAACAGTCTTAGTCATTGTCAGAGCTTACTTTTATCTAGATAGGTACTAGTCAAATATTTGCGTTGCAAAATAGTTTGATAAGCGTCCATTTTTGCGTCCTAATTCAAATATTCTGGTGGAAAGCGTATTTTGACCCTTAATACCTATCTACATGAAAGCGTACGTGCGCACTTTCTCCCACTACGCGGAAAATATTCAAGTTATTTGCCGAGTATTAATACTAGGGTACTAGGCTACCACTAGGGAATGCAATCTCGTCTCGCCGAGATCCCGATCTCGCGAGATCCCGGCCATATTTTACGAGATTGTATCTCGTCAAATTTCGTACGAGATCTCGCGAGATAACGAGATCGACAAATGCAGCGTGACGACATGTATTTCATAGCGCATGCAAAATCAGAAGTCGTCTGTCAGATGATACTCTCGACATGATGTGTTTTTTGAGAAGCCATTTTCAGACAAACTAACTTGCCTTTCCGTACCTTGATAACTTCATCTGACTTCTACTTCGGTTTCAAGAATTTATTTCTCTAAAAGAACTTTACAATGTTCACTTACAAGAGAAACAAAAAACAAATAATCTTAAATTAAAGTACAACATCGGGAAGAGTTACAACAAGTCAGATTATGAAATAAAATTATACAGTAGGTACTTATTACTATTATACAGGACTATTGCTTACTTCTACTTTAAACTTTTTTTATTTGATTAATACGATCTCACAACATTTATTTAACAACTTGTGAAGTTAAGTTTTTGTTTTGTTGTATTTATTTACCATAAGTAATGTTCCTATTACTCTTAATTATTGAAACTAAAGTAATAATTTACAAAGGACTAAATATAGATAATTATTGTTTTGTTACCAACATTGTAAGAATTTGAACTGATTAGCTACAGTAGGTATAATAATTATAGACATAAACAAATGTTATTAGAGTTAGAGACAAAATAATAAGTACTCTGTTGATTTTTTAAATAAAACTTACATTATTTTTATAACTAAGCAACGCAGTTTCTATTTAATTACATATCATGTCAATTACTAGTTCTTAAAACAAGCATTTGCATATGTTTTAATTGCGATTCTCTCAATCTCGCGAGATCCCGTAATTTGCGAGATCTCGCGAGACTGGGTTTTGAGTCTCGCGAGATCTCGCTAGGCGGAAATCTCGTACGAGATTGCATTCCCTAGCTACCACCCCTTCAGATAAAACGAAATAAAACGAATCACGAAAAAAAATCAACTGTTCCATGCAAAAATCTCCATATCACTCGATATTTATGCATCATTTTAGGGTTCCGTACCAAAATGGTAAAAAAGGAACCCTTATGGTGCGACTTCGTCTGTCTGTCTGTCTGTCACACCTGCTTATTTCAGCAACTACTAATGCTATCGACTTGAAATTTGGAACAGTTATAAAAAATGCTTGTCCAACTTTATTGCAAATGAAAAAAGCCAAAAAATATTTTTATTTTCATAGTAAAAGGGGCCGGAGTGGGCGTCCAAAATTTCAAAGTGGGGTTACTAGGTCATGTGACATATTATAATATGAAAGGGCTTGATCTGCATATTTCAAAATATATTTTTATTTAACGGTTTTTTCAATTTATACGTCCAAAAATGATACGGAACCCTCGGTGCGCGAGTACGACTCACACTTGGCCGGTTTTTTTTTTCGTGATTTCAAGATTGATTCCTTTAGTTAGGTAATCGAAATGGTATCGAGTACTTACTAATACCATTCTTCAATATGTCTCTCGTTTAATCTTACAGAATGTGGATCAAAGTGCCATTGATCAAGATCATATATGTACCTACCTCCAAGATTAGAATTATCATTTTCTTTATTATAGAAAACATTTATTACACATTAGGTATTATGAATTCGCTATCGAAGGACACCAGCGGACTGATAACACTTTTACAACAATAGGAATTGATAAGTTTATCATGTCATTACCCTATTGTAAAACAACGGTGGGGTTTGATAGTGCGGCACTTGTTTATTTTTATTTTATTTTTCAAGCAAGCTTGTGCTCGCGGCCAAGGCTTTTTGAAAAAACTTCTGTAATTCAATATTCTGTAATGAAATACAATATGCTATGAGAAGTATCGTTTTGCTCTAAAGCAGATTTAAAAAAAATAGAATGATTTACGACGCAAATAATGATTATTTATGTCTCAAACCCGACTGCTCAATTTCTTCACTTAGTGAAGAATTAGAGAGTAAAGATGTCAGAACATTGCTAACTTTGAGTTATTTCATCTGTATACACACCAAAAACAGAATAACGTCACATTTGCAAGCAATTTTTCATAGATTCTGTGTCTTCCTCATTATAATTAAAAATGATGACCTCAACATGTTTGCAAAATTCAATCTTTACTACAAAAAACTTTTGCTAGTCATCTTGTTAATACTTTACATCCTTCAAAATAATAATTTAAGATTTTTTATCAGTAGGTACTTACCTACTTTAGTAAACAAATACAATTTTTATATTAGAGTTTTCAAACAATTTTTCGCTCTATCAGTGCGTCCACTGCACTTGTTAAACAGAGGATATTTGATAAAGATATTGCAAATATAGATTCTGGAGTATCTATATTTGCCATTGGTGTAAAAATATGAGTGAGTGCCAATACACGTTTGCCAGCCGATGAAATAGTATAAATAGAGGCTGAACCGGATTGCGATAAAATTTTATCTGCAACATTTCGTATTAAATTAAATAGGCCTCTTAATGGCACGCTTAAGTTGGCTTTAGATAATATCTAGATTTACAACATTATGACATGAAAAAGTCAGTTCGGATCTTTGGGTGTGGTAGTAGGTACCCACAGCAAACATACCTAACAAAATATCGAAGTAGGTATTTAAATAAGTACTATAAAACGGTTTATGAAAAAATCATTCAATAGTAATGAGAATTTAATAGGCTTATTTAAACGAATGGACCACACACACCATTATTACATTTAAGTTGTGTTCGTTACAGTGATATGAAGTCACGTCTCACACATGATATTCATCCAATTCAATTACATAAATACAGACAGAGAATATCAGAAAAAAACATACAAAATGCCAACACCTTTCCTACTAAGAATTTTATGTCTTCTTAGTCACCTAAGAATATTTATTTATCTTTTAAATTGATAAAACGTCAATTATGATTTTGTTACTTACTTTGTTTTTTTTTATTATTTACAGATGAACTCACCCACCAAACAACCATCACGGAGCCAAAAATCTTTATAACATTACCAGAATGTTACGACACCGTCACAAAATCTCTAAAAGCAGCTAACATTAAAGCCAAAATAATCTTAATAGATAATCCTAGCAAACCGGTTCCTAATGATGTAACAAGATATTCAGAAGTGGCAGAATCTGGTGAAGCTGATTATGGTATGCTAGATAAAGTAGAAAAGAAAGGAGATGATGTTGCCTGCATACCATTTTCAAGTGGAACTACTGGATTACCTAAAGGTGTCGAGATTACTTACAACAATCTTTTAGCCGGAATGGTGATTATGCATCAAAAGGAGAACTGTTTTCCGAATCTTGCACACGGTAAGTTTGATTTTACGACTGAAATAAATTGTCTATTGAAATAGGAGCCGGTTTGAACACATTTTATAAGGAATCAAAACCTAATCTTTTATTTTTTAATTCAACAGACCGTCATTGTTTAAGTTTCATTGCTTATTTATGAAAGAGCACATAATTTTGACGTTGAATAGTTTTTCATAATTTGTTTACAATGTTATCTTGCCAAAAATTTCAAGGTGGAGTTGCGTAATATAATATAAAGAAAAATTAAACACTTAAAACAATGGTTATTAATTGTTTCTCATAATTATTATGATAGACACAGACAAAAAATATTTTTGTTATTTGTAGCAGGTAAAAGCGGTTCTATACCTACAATAACATATGATGCTCATCTTATAACTCTTGGTTTTGAATTCAGATTACTTTTGGGTTCAGTTTAGTAATACTTATTCTGAAACATTTCAGGTGATTTTCAAGATGTCCTCCCTGCATTCCTGCCCTTCTTCCACATATACGGTCTTGTCATCGGTCTCATGGGCCATCTGTCTAAAGGCTGCAAATTGGTCACTATGGCCAAGTTCTCTGCCAGCATGTATTTGGACATCTTGAAGACTCAAAAAACTACTTTGCTTTACATCGTACCGCCTGTTGGTAAGTATTTTTTAATTATCCTTCTTGTTGGCTTCGTCTTTATTTATAATAGCACTTCGCCCGTGTGACACACAGGAACTGTACATATTTTCAGAAAAAGAATTTTCCGGAGATTATCCTCCACATATACCTACACAAAAATTGGACTCTTTCTTTATACTATTAGTATAGTCCCTTCTGCCGCATGTTTTTTTCAGAAAACAATTGAGGCTTCGTAAACAAGAAGATAGGCAGAAGTGTTTCTATTTTCATTGGAAACTATATCGTCATCATGATCGTCGATTATATTTACTCTACCATGGCTTTGCATTAATCCTACAATAACTTACATTGCACCTACTGTGCACGCCTATTTTAATTTTAAAATGGCTCTAATGTTTTCAATCATAGATAGATAGAGAAGATATCCACATGTATAAAAGTAAATACAATTTACGTAAAGATTTTTTGTACATAATTTATGTAAATATTGTTTACCAAAAAACCATTGAACATGGTGTAAAGTTTTTACGTAAGCACATAGCTACAACATAGGTTTATAATATGTCCAATAGAGCACAACAAAAACGAAATACTCATAAAGTATGTAAATTCTCGTTAGTAAAACCTTTGAAGCAAGTAAACGTTACAGTGGAACCTGGAATTAATTCAATTTCATTTACTTTTCAGCGATTCTCCTCGGCAAGCATCCAGACGTGAATGAAGCACATTATCGTCACGTCAGACACATCATCTGTGGCGCCGCGCCATTGGCTGCATCGGACGTTGAAGCTATCCTACAGAAAAGTAAAGTAGGTTCACTGGAGTATCTATTATCAGCTCACGTTATTGATTTATTCAGCATTGAGTAGGCGGGCCCGTTTCAAAAGTCGTTAAAGTTTTTTAAGACTCACAATCACCACGAGAAAAAGTCTTAAGAAGTGCGGAGGGACCTATGGAAAACTAATCTTCCAATATCACTAGACTTTGTCGACCTACCTGAAAATCAGCTGCCCCCTGGAAACGAGTTCCAGTGGCCAAATTGGAAATCCTTCAACCATTTATGGACCTAAGTTGGTCTTTGCAAAGATAATCTCGCCTATACCTAATCGACCCCCGATGTCACCTATATACGACATCGAATGTGATCGCAGAACTCCCACGCAACCAATGTCAAAAATGTTGCCCGTTGGGTCTCACCAAATAACTGTTCCTGTGAGGATTTGATGAAGAAAATAAGATCGTGAATTGGCTATGTAATGTACAAAAGTTATATTACTTAGGTACTTATAAAAATATTTTTAGTTAAGCCTACACATAAAGTAAAAGAAGCATTCAGTAATTTTCCTTTGCTAGTATTTGTTTTCTTGTTCACTCGTGCTTGCATTGAATTTTAAGTTACATTATCTTGTCTCATTGTTTTATCCATTTTATATTTTAAGTACATCATAAAACCTTCTTTTCTTATCAATACGGACATTTTGAATTTACGATGCCATCTACTACTAAAGCTTTTAATCTTTACGTTTTAATAGCATACCAAAATATGTTTAATTTTTTTATTATGTAGACCTACTATGGATATGGGTATTTCGTAGTTCTTTCAGGCATAATAATCAAAACTGACCTATCTTCTCAATCAACCTTTGGACTGATACCTAATTGCTTGTTAAAGGAAACAATGTTACCAATTCCAAATATGTTCTTGTCCTAGTTATTTAAATCAAGTTCTATCAACTTTAACTATGGAGACGTGCCTATTACTATAATGAGATAGGGCAATAGGTTCGTCCTTGTCCTAAAGGCCATGTCATAATAGAGCTACTGTGACGAATAACATGTCATTAAAATTGTGATTCTTGAAATTGACTGTTACAAACATTGAACCTTTAAAGGTTTTAAAGGCTTCAATCCGGTCTACAGAATTACCTATTAGGCTGTTCTCTATTAAATTTACAATGGAAAATAGAGAAGAGACGCTTTCTATAACCTTACCTTGTGTATATGAGAAATTATAATGAAAGCAGTGGGTTTTGCAGTTCCTGTTAAAAATATTTTAGGGCCGTAAAATCAATCGTAGCTTAACCACGGATGAGTAGGTATTAAATCTACCGTCTTCGATTGTTTTCTAATACAAAAATCCAAAGAAACAATGGAAGGCGGGAGATTAATCTGTCTTCTGTGGTTTAAACTACGATTGATCTTACGGCCCTTACGGTCGGTGGCAGAAAGATAATTAAATTATAATGGAGACTAACCATACAATTTCTATCGTTAAAGTCTCCTTTAAAACTTAATGACGTTTCCTGCAAATTAGTGTTAGACGTTTATTTTCTCTTGTAAAACAAGCAAGTTCTTATTCTGTGTAGGTATCTAATAAAACCGATGATTGAAAATATCGCTTTACATTTTGCAGTCAATAATTTTTGATGAGACTTCATATTATTTTATAAACAGTCTACTTAACTGTCAAAATACCCAATATAGATCTGTGACAGACTTCCATACCAGTCCACAGACCATAATATTATGGTAGTCTGTTCGCCCATACAATAATTCTAAGCCATTTAGAACTGTGGACGTAAGGAGAAAGTCTCTTAATGAATGCGGACTTGGCAGAACATTATCTCATAGACTAACTATAAAAAGTGTTAGAACATGGGGAAATACTCGATATTTTAAAGAAAAAAGATTTGATATTTTGAATGTTTGTAATGAATAAACTTAAAAACTACTGGACTGATTTTAAAAATTCTTTCACCAATACCTACATTATCACTGAGTAGGTAGGTACTTATGGAATATTCCCACTCCAAAGCTTGGACAGTTAACCTGTTGAAACTCTACAACTAGAGGACCTGAGTATATTCTTCTTGATAAAATCTTTGTCTTAATCTTATCTTTATCTTCGACTTCCAGCATGCCATCGAGTTCAACCAAGGCTTCGGCATGACGGAGACGACGTCATTGGGCACATCTACATTCAAAGGCACTCAGAACGTGAACTTCAACGCCTGTGGTGTTCCCATGGCGAGTGTTGAGCTGAAGTTTGCTGATCCGACCACTGGGGAAGCCGTGCCTATTGGACAAGTAAGTATACGAAAGACAGAGAAATATTAATAATACCTAAGTACGGAATTTTAATGATTCAATAGCGTAGAACCTAATTATTGTTTTAAATATTAGCTGTTGCCCGCGACTTCGCCCGCGTTTTTCGGGATAAAAGGTAGCCTGTGTTTTATTTCAGACTATAATCTATCTGTCATCCAAATCTATCTAGCCGTTTCTGCGTGAAGAAGTAACAAACATACACACACACGCACAAACTTTCGCATTTATAATATTAGTAGGATACTAGCTGTTGCCTGCGACTTCGTTCGCGTGGAAATTACAAATAAGTATATCCAACAGGAACCGTCCATTTTTCGGGATAAAAAGTAGCCTATGTGCTTGCTATTCCAGACTGTAATCTATCTCTGTGCCAAATTGACAAGTTTAAACCAATCACATGCCTTTAAATCTATGCTCAAGGCAAGATGTGTGCTTGAGTATGGCTCTCTGTAATACTAGCCTACAGTGGCGAAGGGTCCCTACAATACGATTCCTGCCGGCTTCCTTTTGAAAAATAGCACAGGCAGTATTGCCTTCTTTTATTAATTAGCTTTTCGTAGCCAGGTAAGCATTTGTAGCTCGGCTTACCTTTTACCAAAACCGGCCAAGTGCGAGTCGTACTCGCGCACCGAGGGTTCCGTATCAGTTTTGGACGTATAAAGTGAAAAAAACCGGACCGCATAACTAAGTTTGTTTGTCAAGGAATTTTGATGATTTTGAAAAAACTGTACTAGTTAGGAACATCGTTTTATTTTTGGTGCCATATTTGGGTCACTTCCTATCAACTCTAATTATTTCAGATTTTTCGCTCCGCAAACTTCGGAGATAAGGGGGGGGAATAGAATTTTTTCAGACATTTTTCATCATATGTCGTAAACTGTGAGACATAAAATAAAAAGAAAATATATTTTGAAATGTGCAAGTCAAGCCCTTTCATATGATATGTCACTTGACCTAGTAACCCCACTTTATAATTTCGGCCCCTTTTGCAATGATAATAAAAATATTTTTTGACTTTTTTCATTTGCAATAAAGTTGGGCAAGCATTCTTTATAACTGTTCCAAATTTCAAGTCGATAGCATTAGTAGTTGCTGAAATATGCAGGTGTGACAGACAGACAGACAGACGAAGTCGCACCATAAGGGTTCCTTTTTTACCATTTTGGTACGGAACCCTAAAAACTGACCCTTCGCCACTGCTAGCCTAAGACTTTTAAAATATGGCTGACAGTGGTTGTTATCTCAATGCCACAAATAGCTCTTATGCATATCTTTTGAGCTTTCAAGACAGTTTCTTTGTCGACCGAGTTGCCCCAAAATATTATGCCATATCAGCTAGACTGCTTCACGATTTACTATTTTAGCCAACTTGTATATTGAGCATAATTTATTAAGCTGATTTGTTGTTTCTTGCATATTTCGTCAGAGTGTCTTCCATGATACATTATTGTCAATATTAATTAAATTAGGTAAGTACACTAAATTGTCTTTATATTCCAAACTGACAATACAGCAAGTCAACACAGCATATCCTCAGGAGCTCTGGCGACTTTTCCACTCCCTCCTAGAGGAGGTATTTCCTCAGTTGGGTTGCTTTAGATTGGAGTAAGATATCGCTGTGTCCTATCTCTCTTTATGTGGTAGTTTTGTATACTTGCCAAACGATAAGCACAAAATGTATGGCAATGACATTACCTGTGGAAAAGTCACGTGACCACACTAACGTCACTGCCATATTATTTCGTCCGTAGTGTTTATCGTAAACACTAAGGGCCCCGGCCGTAAGATCAATCGTAGCTTAACCACGGAAGAGAGTTAAATCTCCCGTCTTCGATTGTTTTCTAATACAAAAACCCAAATTAAATTAAATAAATTAAATAATCATTTATTTCCGATCACTTAAATCCATAGAGGGGTTAGTAACATTACACTTATAAACTATGTTAGTATCAATAGACAGTAAATAGACCAGGGTCGATAATTTTTGAAACCAAAAAAAATTACAGTAGGATGAAACCCATTAGAAAAGGAGGGGAATATGATCAAAATGAAAGGAAAAATAAATTACGGTCGATCCGAGTTCGGGAAGTGGGAGGGGTGAGTTTTTAAGGGTAAAAAATGGTTTTCCTTGATTTCCGGCAAAACTACAAGTCCTATGGGAAAAAGTTAAATGGCAAAGTTGTAGGTAATAAAAAGATCTACAACTTTTGTTTTTTCAATTTTTTCACATAACCTCAAAATTTTGGTGAAAAATTCAAAAAACCAAGTTTTTGGTTTTTTATTTATATCTTTTTCAAAAATGTTTTTTTTTTCTACGAAATTTGGTGAAAACTTACCTTATTATGTCCCAAATACACTGTAATTTATTTGATTTAAAATATTTATTTTTTCGCCTTATTTTAACTTAATATCAAAAAAGCACCCTAATTTTCAATCGAAAATTCTGACGTCAAAATATCAGCTTTTTTCAAAAAGTTTGGGAGCTTTTTGTTCGTTGAAATATCTACTTTTTGATGGTGTAAAAAAAATATACATTACCATAGGAAATGTTCTCAGAAAATGCAAAAAAATTAAAAAAACTCAAATTCGAAATTTTTTTTTTAATCACTATGTAAAATTTCATCAAAAAAATGTGATTGCTGCAATTTTTTTTAGTTAAAAAGTTTATTTATTTAATTCGAATTACATTCATGTCATAGAAAATCTCATACAATATAATTATACATGTAAATCGTACTATTGAATTTAGATACTTAATTCTGATTACGTTATTCATTATATTTTTTTTCAACAAAATAAAGTAAATTTCTCACAATTCACTTAGAGTAATTCAGTCTGCACGTGTATTTTTAAAAACGATGTTGTACACTGCTCTGTATCTCGAATACTGGCTAACGGTTTTTACAGCTGCTACGAAATAGCAGGTATGTAGTAAGACCCAGACCCTAGGTCCGTCCCCACTTCTCTATGAAATAACTTACAATGGGCTAAAATTTACCGAAGGTCACTCAGGTATATGAATTATCTTAAAACAGCAATAAATAGGCATCTAAAAATATTATTTAAAGAAGATTCTACAACTTTTTCAAAATATTGTAGATGTCTTATTTAATATTAACCTTATTAACTTATTTGTTTGTTAATTATAGAAGTATATTTCAATTTGCAATTTTTTCGTTTATAAATAAAACATGAAATCTTACGTTTTTTGAGTAATTAAAGTGTAAATTTTAATAAATACCTCAAAATTGTAGATAATGATAAAAAAAAATTCGAATTTGAGTTTTTTTCAATTTTTTGCATTTTCTGAGAACATTTCCTATGGTAATGTATATTTTTTTTACACCATCAGAAAGTAGATATTTCAATGAACAAAAAGCCCCCAAACTTTTTGAAAAAAGCTGATATTTTGACGTCAGAATTTTCAATTGAAAATTAGGGTGCTTTTTTGATATTAAGTTAAAATAAGGCGAAAAAATTAATATTTTAAATCAAATAAATTACAGTGTATTTGGGACATAATAAGGTAAGTTTTCACCAAATTTCGTAGAAAAAAAAAACATTTTTGAAAAAGATATAAATAAAAAACCAAAAACTTGGTTTTTTGAATTTTTCACCTAAATTTTGAGGTTATGTGAAAAAATTGAAAAAACAAAAGTTGTAGATCTTTTTATTACCTACAACTTTGCCATTTAACTTTTTTCCATAGGACTTGTAGTTTTGCCGGAAATCAAGGAAAACCATTTTTTACCCTTAAAAACTCACCCCCCCCCCCTTTCCCGAACTCGGATCGACCGTAATTTATTTTTCCTTTCATTTTGATCATATTCCCCTCCTTTTCTAATGGGTTTCATCCTACTGTAATTTTTTTTCATTTTTTACCATTTTTGAAGGCTTCGGCCCTGGTCTAAAAGTAGGTAAACATTATTTAATTTGACCTATCACTCTGTCCACCCAATGTTTTTGGATAGGACAGTCGTGACGTGTTGCAATCAATTCCAGAATACTGTTGGAGCTACGTCGCAGCCGCATTAACAGCGACGCCGCTTTCTTGCGCATTATAGCGTGGAAGCCATCAACACATGCGTTCGCGAACATATGTGATGCACTACAATGTCGCGGTAACCCCAACAGCATTCTGAAAGCATTATTATATTGAACACGTAGGACGTTGTAGGCTCGTTGCGTATACCGAACCCACAGGCTGCACGAGTAAAATGATTGACAGCAAGCCCTAAAAAGGTTTATCTTGACCGGTACTGTAGATCGTGCAAACCTGCGGGCCAGCATATTGCTTCGAACCGCCAACGCCCTACGTTCCCTCTCTATGTCTAAGTCATCCCATAAGTTATCAGTGACTATGTGATCTAGGTACTTAAATCTGTCTACAATTTTGAGCACCGCCCCATCAAGTAGGTACAACCGGAGGCACAAAACTAGGTACACATTTTCCCGACTTAAAAATTAGCACCTCACTCTTCTTACCATTGTACTTGAGACCGTGTTCCGCCGCATATCGTTCACAGATTCGAACGAGTTTTCTGAGTGCGCTGATCGAGGGAGCCAGCAGCACCATGTCATCCGCGTAGCTGATGATGTTTACTGATATACCATCAATGTAACATCCGACACGCGTGCTGCTGAGTCTCTCGATCAGCTCATTCATATACAGATTGAACAGACCTAGAGAAGTCAGACCACCTTGACGCACCCCACACTCTATACTCGTCGGACAAAGTATCGACCCACCTCACATGGTTCGTTTGGTTTTTATACCAATGTTTGAAGAGTGCTATTAGGTCAGCTGGCATGCCTGTCTCGCTGAGCTTCCTCCAAAGAAACAATCGAAGACGGGAGATTAAAGTCTCTTCTGTGATTTAAAATATACGATTGATCTTACGGCCCTAACAGAAAGGCAACTTGGCTAGGGCCTTGTTGAAACAATACAAAGTCTTATTACAAAAGGATATATTTATTATTTAATTATATATACCTGCATAATATATATTATGTATTACATACATCGACAATTCGAAAATTAGATCACGCTAAAGTGCCCTCATAATCTGACGAAATCTGGCGACACAACACTTTTATTTTATTTATTATAGCACTAGTTCACAAAAAAATTGAAAATATACAGAAATCATAATAATAGGATACTTACATAAGTACATACATTTTATTCTTTTATTTATTACACTTGTAAAACATGCAAAGAATCAACATTAGCAAATAATGTGAATATTATGAAAACACAAAATTAATAAGAACATTCTGGGTTCAGCTGATCTAGCGGCTGATCATTTAGGCTATAACAACGTTGGTATACCACAGGATCGCACTTCTCTGAGGTGTGTAAGCAGTACTGTGAGGCTCCGCAAAGACACCGGCCCCCCATCACGCAGGTGGCGTTGCAGTTCCAAACACGTCCGCAGTGACGGGGGCATCGGGATGCACACTCCCTCCAATTTTTGAATTTTTGAGAAGTCGGTTTTCCGTCATATGGGCAAGGAGTAAGGAAAGCTACCGTGTTCATTTCAAGTTTCATAACTGTAACCGGTCTTCGAGCGGCTCCGTGCCAGCCTACTGTGATGATTGGGGGGAGTGCGTTAGCGTACACCAACACTACTAGTAGCAAGATCGTGAAACGTATGTATGGAGACATTTTCATCAAGAGGTACAGAAGTCGAATGAACACCGCGGTTAGCCTACATAAATATAATAATACAAGCATGTATTATATATACACACACAATGCGGTGCTTATAAACAAATTCAAGAAGGTTATCAGTTTATCATTGTTCGGAAAAACCGTAAGTGTGACCTCCGAACTCTATTTTTTTTGCTGCGATATGACATACTTAGGTTATACTGTATAATAATTTGGCATCTCAAGGATATTCAGTCCTGATTTGTTTTTCTTAAAGGAGACTGGGCAATGGCGACTGGAAACTGGTCTATGAATCAATAGCGATACGGGTTTAGTATTTACTACGGCAACCGCTTAGTATCAGGTGGACCGTACGCCTGTTTGCCACTAAAAACATCGTCAACTACGGATATAATTATTATTAATTATCCGGACGCTGTTAAATATGTAGTTTTGATGACGCTTACCGTGAACCTGGTAATCATCATGATACATAAAGTGCTAATTGACACGTCGTCATTCACCATCCATTAGGTACGGAGTTTTGTGTGCACGATCAAGTATCAAACATAAGCACAAAATGTATGGCAATAAAATTACCTGCGGAAATGTCACTGCCATACTTTTTGTGCGTAGCGTTTAGCGTAAACGCTAAAAGAAAATCAACTTGGCTAGGGCTTTGGGCTGTGGTTGAAACAATACAAAGTCATATAAGAAAGGGATACCCATATTTATTGTTTAATTATATATACCTACATATACAGGTTGGCAGGTTAAACAGTGGAAATATTTTAAGGGGTCATTGTACTCATCATTATGAACAACTTTTACTATGGGACCAACCCTGAAATCGCGAAAAAAAAATCAGCTGTTCCATACATTTTTGTTCACATAACTCAACAAAATGTATGGAACAGCTGATTTTTTTTTCGCGATTTCAGGGTTGGTCGCATAGTAAAAGTTGTTCATAATGATGAGTACAATGACCCCTTAAAATATTTCCACTGTTTAACCTGCCACCCTGTATATTATGTATTACAACATACATCGACAATTCGAAAATTAGATCACACTAAAGTGCTCTCATAATCTGACGAAATCTGACGACACAACACTTTTATTTTGTTTTATTTATTATGATACAGAAACATTTAAAATATACAGAAATCATAATAACAGGATATATTTATATAAGAGCATCAATACAAGCACCTACTTACATAATCTTAATAGGAACTCTTGTACAACATGGAAAGAATAAACATAATGGAAATAATTTGAAAATTATGAAAACACAAAATTAATTACACAAATTATTGAGGGGGTTGTTCATTTATGTTATAACAATCTCGGTGATACAATCTAGTTACGGGGTCGACCCTGTCCCAGTCGTATATGCAGTACTGTGAGGTTGCGCAAAGACACGTACCCCCCATCACGCAGCTGGCGTTGCAGTTCCAAACACCTCCACAGTGACCGGGGCATTCGGATGCACACTCCTCCCAATCTTTGTAGTGTTCAGCCCTCGGTCCTCCTTCTTTGGGACATGGATTAAAGTAAGATGCTATTCTCATTCCAAGTAACATAATTTCTATCGGTGTTTGAGCGGCTCCTTGCCAGCCCAGCGTGATGATTGGGGGCAGTGCGTTAGCGTACACAAACACTACTAGTAGCAAGAACGCGGAACGAATGTACGGGCTCATTTTCAGGAAGATACACAACACGAATGAATACCGCAGTTGGCCTACATTAATATATATACGATTATAAGCATGCGTACTAGTGATGGGCCGAATGTGGTTTGAACCGAATACGAACTTCGGCCGAACATTCGGTAAAAACAAAAAATTCGGCCGAAGTTCAAGACACGTTGAATCTCGTTTCCTTGAATTATTGGGCGTACACCCCGCCTGCAGTCCTGCCCCCCTAGCCAAGTTACCTTTCTGTTAGCGTTAACGTCAAATGCTACGGATAAAATGTATGGAAGTGACATTTGTGAGTTACGTGACTTTTCCGCAGGTAATGTCATTGGGATACATTTTGTGGCGTGAACGCTAACAGAAAAGCAACATGGCTAGGGCCTCTGGACGTTCGTTCATTAGCGAATAATTCTGTTAGGAATTGTTATATGTTTTGAGTGCTCTACACTACACTGATGGAAAATGTTAACAGACATTTTATAACATTTGAAAAAATTACATAGAGTAGTTTGGATTTACGTTCCGAGGCGTCTAGACGAAAATGGAAGAACTTAACTAACAATTTATAACAAAGTAGACTTTTGCCCGCGACCATCCGCGTGGACTAAAATACGCTGTATCTTTGTTTCGCCCCACCGGAATTAGATGAAACGTAACTTAGATTTTAAGTTGGACCCCAAGCTATCGAACTGTGAAAACTTCCTCAAAATCCGTTCAGTACTAATTGCGTGATGCGCGCACGAACAGACCAACAGACTAAAATAAAAATAAAAAAATCGGCCATGTTTACGCCACAGTACCTACCCTATCCCGACTATTTTTTTTGGAGTATCTTCAATGTACAGACACGGCTTTTTTACAATTTTATAATAGTATAGATGTTTTATTTGTTACAATTTGCTAACCAACAATTTTGTAACAGCGGTGTGGGAGCACCATAACACTAACACAATACTGAATAAACAGAATACTCATAATCCTTGGTATTTTCGCACCATAAATTGCCTTGGTAAATTTTAAACACCAGTAGGTAATGAATTATACTAATAAGATTTCATTTAAAACTTTAATAAAATGTAAAAATAGTGATTTTTGGCGATAATGAATTTAGTGTTACTGTTTAGATGTCAAAATTCTGATAGGTAATGTTTAAAATACATTTAATTGATAAATAGATAAAAAATAAATAAATGCATATGATTTAATTTTACTGGTTTAGTTTTACTATTATAGTCAAAACAGTTGAATTATTTTAATATTTCTTGTAACGAATGTTCGGCATTTGAACCGAAATTCGGCCGAATGCCGAAGTTCGGTTCAAACCGCCGAAGTTCGGTTAAACCGAATGTGAAACGAACTTCGACCCATCCCTAATGCGTACATAAACAAGTTCAAAAAGGTTATCAATTTATTCGGGAAAATTATTCACAAAATGTATAATTGTGACCTCCGAACTCTCAAATGCTGCCATACGACATAGGGTAAACTGTATAATTATTGGCATTTATACTTACATATACATCTTAATATACTAGATATGACCACTTGTAAAACATGCAAAGAATAAACATAATAAGCTAATGTGATTATGAAAACACAAAACAAAATTAATTAGAACATTACACAAATTATTGAGCGGGTATTTCATCTAAGTTATAACAGTCTTGGTGTATCAATCTAGTTACGGGATCGACCTTCTCCCGGTCCAACAGGCAGTACTGTGAGGCTCCACAAATACACCGGCCTCCCATCACGCAGGTGGCGTTGCAGTTCCAAGTACCTCCGCAGTGACCGGGGCATCGGGATGCACACGTCTCCCAATCGTTGAAGTTTTGAGGCGTCGGTCCTCCTTCCGCTGGACAAGGATTGAAGTGAGATGCTATTTTGATGCCAACTCTCATAACTGTTATCGGTGTTCGAGCGGCTCCTTGCCAGGCCAGCGTGAAGACTGGGGGCAGTGCGTTAGCGTACGCCAACACTACTAGTAGCAAGAACGCGGAACGAATATACGGACTCATTTTCATGAAGAGTACACAACACGAATGAATATCGCAGTTAGTCGACACGAATATATACACGAGTTTATGCATGTCATTATTGCATTTATCATTATTCGGAAAAACCATTTACAAAATGTGATTGTGACCTCCGAACTCTCAATCTTTTGCTGCCATACGACATAAGGTAAACTGTATAATTATTGGCACCTTAAGGATACTCAGTCCTGATTTGATTTCCTTAGAGGAGACTGGATAATGATGACTGGAAAGTGGTCTATGAATATAGCGCTACGGTTGTAGTATTTATGTATGGATACCACATCTGTACCTTTGTGCAAAGAGGCATCAAAATCTGATGGGCATCATCTGGGCATCAAAAGTTTTAAGAAAAATTATTCTTTTGAAATAGGTACTTACTTAAGTATATTTATTTTTGCTACAATTTCGTATTTGAAAAACGTTGTAGGGTTCTTTTTAGACAACGTTTAGCTGAGAAAATAATGGGATAATAACTACTTCCAGCATTAAATCACAAGATAGAAAAATAATACTAGGTATAGATTCTTTTTTGTATACTGCGATGGTGGCATACAGCCGTACGGACCACCTGGGCCCCAAGTCTGCTAATGCAATTGTTATAATCGTGTCAGAATAGTGTCTCAATGGCATCGTTTTGACCAATGACGAAAGAGTTAGTCTTGCTCTAAGCCAATGACCGCTTAGGTTTTGATAGTAATGGTGTCATTATGACACCATTCATACACTATTCAAATAGCAGAATTGGGGCCCTGATGGTAAGTGGTTATAGAATATGAAACGCTTGCAATACCGAGTATCACATGCGCGTAAGGATTTGTTGTGTAGACAGCGTAGGGGACAAGCAGTTCCCCGTTTGTATCTGGCGACCTTACTCACCGCAGAAACACAACACTGCCGAAGAGTAGCGTTATTTGGCTGTAGTATTCTGTAAGGTCTCCACCTTACTGCAGACTAGGGAGTCAATAGAAGGGAGTCAGTAGAAGCACCTCCGTGCTTCCCTAGTCTTGCTGTTGCAGATAGGAGTGAAATAATCCCGTCGTACCCATTTCTCTTTGTGTGTAGTTTTGTATACTTTTGCAGACTATAGGTACTTACTGTAAAAATGCATGTATGTAGATATTTATTAGTATTCAGGCATTCTTATCATGGCAACAAAACAATTTTTCTATTATTTTTTATGGTAAAAAAAAACACAAAATAATACTCCGAAACAAACTAAAGAGCATCAAATTCCTCTGCATTGCTGTCGAAGTGTCGACTCGTAGCGTGCCCAGAAGACTGGCAGCATTGACACCTTGTATGACAACAGAAGTAACAACCTGCCTTTTGGTCACGGGAAGTCTCAACCAACCACTTAGTATAAATCTTTAAGTAAGTTAGTAGGACACCAGCTTTGGGTCAAAGCATGGTTTCAGCACCACAATAGTCCAAATCACTAAGCAGAAATAATAAGTCCAGAATATCGAGCCAAATTGAAATCGTAAGGCAAAATCGGTAGTCCAATAATCATAAACATTAGAATGAGTAGCCTATCGGGTAGAACTTAATTATTCAGTTTCGCTGTTATTATTATTTTTACTCAAGTGTTCCCAAATAACTTAATAGGTACTAGGTCTATAAAAGATATCGTGGAACTCAAATAATTTTGCCATTGTAGAATGTAAAAAAATACAATTAAGTAGCATATTTTTTGCAATATCAAATCTTAAATATATGCCAATAACTAAAGCGATGCGAACAATAGTACAGTTTACCCTAATTATCACAGAAACAGACAGTTTATTTTTTTTCCTTGTTTTATCGTTTTGTGAAAACAAAACGGTAAAACAAGGAAAAAAACACAATTAAATAATTCGAGGAAAACCTATTTTTTTAAGTATTTAGTTTGTTTTTGTTTAATAACGGTTTTAAGTTTCGCAATGTAGGTACCATAACACAATATCAACCAAAGTAGGTATCTAGGTACACACCTACTTATGTTTCTAGAAAAGTTGCTAGCTGTGCACCTACGAGTAGGTACCTACCTGTTGTTTCGTTTTCAAAATTACAATGAGGAAGTAATTAGTCATTAGACCCTAGATATGATTCGGTAATGATATTTGATGCGCAATGTGTGAGAACCAAAATAACATGCAAGCTTAGATTAAGTACCTACCTATCTAGATTCCGCACCACCTAAAAACAATGGCTCCTTGAATGCGGTAACTCGATATCGTAGTGTGTAACTGTGTGTATTGATTATTTGCAACGATACAGCTTGTGTGCGAAAAAACAGTGATGTCAACTTTTAAGCTATAGGTACCCGATTTTATTGGGAAAATAGCAACTTTGTAACCTATGTCCTATATATTGACCTCCTAAAATATTTGCTATTATTGTAGTAAGACCTTATAACATATGTGGAGGGTAATTTCAGGAACTACTGATCAGATTCTGACATTTCTTACACTAATAGAAAGCTACATTATCCCTGAGTGCTTTCTTTTTATCCCGAAAAATGGACAGTTCTTGTGTGTCACACGAACAAAGTGCAGGCAAAGTTAGTATGAAATAAAATTACCTATTTTTCTAATTATTATTTGTTTCTTGTTTCTAGTCTGGAGAAATGTACATCAGAAGTCCTACAGTCATGAAGGCATATCACAAAAATCCTAAGGCGACCGAAGAAACTATGACCCCCGACGGCTTCTTCAAGACCGGTGACCTGGGCTACTTCCAACCTGGCGTTGGATTATTCATCACTGATAGGATAAAAGAACTTATTAAGGTATGAGATTCAGCGTTTAGATCCTTATTTACATTCATACTTGTTTCATATCAGAATTGATTGATGTTATTTAGTAAACGAAGATTTAGTTTTGTTATACACACTGAGAAAAATGTAATTTTGGCATTATATGGACCTCAGATCATAGAAACAAGGAGATGTGCCAAGGCGCTATCGAGCTTGATGCCTGATCTTGAGCAAATTGCTCATATTAAAAACGTACGCGCTGGCGATGAACCGAACACGATCGATGGTATAAATACAGTGTTTTAGTTTAGTGCTAGTGTTGAGTGACGATTAACAGTGTTAGATTAAGGGTGTGCGGAATGTTCAATGCGTGGGAGATCTTTTTATTCAATTCAATACAAGGAGCGCTTAATTATGCGCGTAATTGTGTCGAAAAATGTACTAAAAGTGGCATCAGTTGTTCCCGTACTAATTTGCTATGATGGCATATCTCCTTGTTTCTATGATCTGAGATGTGGACCTATTAAATCATAAATATCAACACATTTAAGAACAACGCAAATATTATATTTTAATATTGTGCCAAAATGACACTAAGCTCTATACGAATCCTCCTCATTTTCAGTCTATTCTCAGCTAAAACATCATCGGCCTACCCTTAACTTAATTTATTTGAGGTCCATCGAGCTGAAACGTCATCGTCCTGCCATTATCACTGTTTATTTGGGGTCGATCTGCGCGGCATGTGTTTTTCTTCCGTACATCTCTATCAGCTGTCATCTCAGTTTCGCCCTCTTTTTTACCAAAAACCTTTTACACAATACATGCTTCAATAGTCTTTCTCTATTTTTTTGCGATCAACATTCATATTTACAACTTTTCCCACAATTTTAGCTAAAAGTTCTAGAATCCAGCATTTATTAACTTTGTGCATTTCTATAACCAGGTCAAAGGCATGCAGGTCGCGCCAGCGGAACTAGAAAGCCTCTTAAGGTCTCACCCTGCAGTACAAGACGCAGCTGTCATCGGTGTCCCTCACGAATTCTACGGCGAAGCGCCCAAAGCCTTCATTATCCGAAAGAATGGCTTGAAAATTTCCGAAGAAGAGCTCCAAAACTTTGTGGCGAGTAAAGTGGCAGTGTACAAGAAGATTGAGGAGGTTATGTTCGTGAATGACATTCCTAAAACCGCGTCAGGAAAGATCTTGAGGAAGGAATTGAAGAAGATGTATGCGTAATAGTTAGAATAGGGTTGCTGACTCGGCTTCATTTTATGAGATTTTAGGACCATGCCTTGAATTCGCTTAGGTGTAGGGAATAGAACAGGGACATCTTGGGATACTGGGCTGGTATTATATAGCAAACTCATTAGTTAAAATCTAAAAGGGTTTTAATAGGCCGCCCTCCTAAAGTTTACCAGGATAACTGATTCTTTTATTGAAGAAAACTAATGCCCATTTTCACTGATACTAGAAGACATCTAAATGTAATGGCTAAATATTAAAAAGAGTTACCTAGCGTAAAAAACATTTCACTAAACTACTAGGCGATAACTATGGACTCCATAGTTAGGTGTCTCCTAGTGTTAGCGAAAACGGGTATAAATCTAGGGGTCTCTTCCTAGGAAAATATTACTTTGGCAGGCCATAGCGAATTTTATATCGCTTCTGCCGGCCTAGCATGACCACGATAGAAACGGGTTTTGTCTACAGAAGAATAGACTAAGTGACAGATTGTAGAGACATTTCTACCGTTTTATGCATAAAACGTAGACATGTTTCTACAATCTGTCACCTTGTCTATTCTTCTGTAGACAAAACCTGTTTATATCGTGGTCATGCTAGGCTGGCAGATCTCGGCTTCAATCAAATCATACTACAGTGAAAGAGTTAGCAATGTTCAGTGCCTTAATAAAGTTGCTTACGTGCATAAGGGACGTTGTGGTTACTAAGAAATTGTTGAGTAATTTTTATATCTAAGCTTGTTAAGTAGAGGTCGTTCAAAAATATTTCATGCTTAATTATATTTAATTTTTTTAATGGTTTACCTAGTTAACCTCCTCCACGGTTAAGAGGACACCAAACAGCCTGTTAATAACTAAAACAGATGCAAAATTACGAAATTTTATTTTCATACTTTTAAATTACTTAAGGCTTGATTTTTGGACGATCTCTTGCTGTAAATACTAAAATTAATTGTAATATTTTTATGGAGATGCATCACATAAAAAAATATTGAAAATGTTAATATTGAAATACTACTTTGTTGATTTTTTGAGCAATGATGTTTTAAAATCTGCTAAAAATATTTTTTTAAGATTAATAAAAAGAAGACAAATAAGTAATAATAATAAAACAAAAAAAGCTCGAATACATAACTTTCTCCTTAACCTTTGATTTTATTAATTTAATTGATTTCTAGACTAAATGCTTTTGTTATTTAAAATTTTGATCTCTACAAACAAAAGACATATTATTATGATGTCGTTGTAAAAACCTTAAAGCAATTACTATCTTATTAAATGTCTTTGTCAAAATAAATCGAAGGGAAAAATAGTTTTCAAAGAAATCGAAATGATTAAAAACTTAATCATTAAATTGCCTTACGTCATAAATATGTGATGAAAGTTTATTATCAATATTGATAATGTGGGTAGGTGCAAAGTACTTTAAGTTAATCGTTCTAGTTTGGAATAAATATTTTTTTCAATAAAATGATTTTTTTTATTTTGAATCATAGCTACCCAATAACCCAAGTACAATCTGCGAAAACTGGTTTTCCTCTTTTAAGCCAAAATCAAATCGTTTAATAACAATTAGACCATAAAAAAAAATAGAGGTATCAGCGTAGGCAACTGCCTAGGGACCCTGCATGAGCGAGCGGCCCAATGAGCCGTGCATCACGAAAAAAATAATTTAAAATATTTCGAGTGAAAAAACTTGCAGATTTGTATTTATGTAACAAACACTCATTAGTAGCAGAGAATACATACTAAACCACATACATTGTAAAAGTTCCGCTACTCGATAATAGATGGCGCTGTGCATTTACGTCACTTCTGAATCGCGGTGTTAAGAGTCTCCACAGGTTAATGACCCTCGACGGAATATTTTACTTATTTAAGCTATTCCCAGCTACCAGTCAGGTGCATCCGCGGATCTCGTCCTACTTGGAAAGGTCACGTAGAACACCCCTGTTAGTTGGTTCAGTAGTAAGCTTCCCCTAGGAAACCTAATTTTTGGATTAGAAGACAACCCCCTCCCTTCGTCCGAGCGGACTTGAAATAAACCACCTGAAGAATCCACGTGTTTTCCTACGCTTGTGTGACGTCCTTGACAAACCCCTCCTACATTTATAGAAAAATAGCATGATCCCTTCTCCTCGCAATGGAATAATAATTGTGGTTTTAACACTTTGTGATATAATATTTAGTACTAGCACATTGTCTGCGACTTCGTCCCCGTGACATACAGGTAACGCCATCTAGCGTCCTAAGGCAATTGTGACCGTCGAAAGTTATAGTTCTTTCCCTCGGAAACAGTACTTTTTTCTGGATAAAAGGTACCCTATGTCCTTTTTAATAGAATAATGGTACCCTATTGTAATTTTTAATATTAGTTAAGGTGCGGTTAAACGGGCTAGTTTTTTGACAATTTCTTGCTGCAATTGTATAGTCGTGAGTTGAGATCTATATAGTGCAACTCAGTAGAACAATTTCCGCAATCTTGCAGTATAGTATAGCCCGTCGATATTGCAATGAAATTATGTCATGGCACATCACAATAACTGCTGTGCGATATAGTTCTCAACTCACGGCTTTATAATAGCTTATTATTTTCCGAGTGACCAATAACTTAAAAGTCGACTAAATGTTTGCAACAAATAAAATAACTTGCCAGCGATTAAATATTTTCGCGACTATTATATTATGTAAGGTTCAAAATTAAAGGTGTTATAAAAACTAAAAACTAGCAGCTGCGTTTAGGTAGCAAATAAACTATACCAGTCAAATAAAATATTAGGCGAGGAGCTATAAATAATGACTTGGCGACTAATAATGTTAGTAGGGTGGCAAAGATAATATATATTACCAACTATTTCGTGCCGTCTAAAAACATACCTAACTAGGGTCCAAGAGCGAGCGAAGCGAGCTCGGGAATTTGGACACCTCGACACGGACAATTTAGGTTCGAAGCCCCCGTCAACCCCTTCGTGTTAGGTTACTTTTAACCTTGCAGACGGAAATAGGAGCCCCGCGTAGCGGGGCTCCGTCGACCACGTCCCTCCCCCTTGTAAGTCCAAAAAAGTTATATTTTGTTTTACATTGACACTGTAATTAAAATAATTCAACTTAAAACACGGCAACATTAATCTGCCGCTACGGTAGTTTGCAATTATTTTTTAAATAGAATCTGATTTATATTATTTATGAATGCCCATTTTCTATTTTATTTTCGCCATTAAGTTTCCGCTTAGATATTAATTCAGTTCCCAAAAGAAAAACTTGATGCTAGTTTAAATTAAAACGGAGCTTATTACTGATATATTAATATGCTACCTTTTACTTATTACGATACTCCTTATTAGCTGCCCACCCATTATATATGGTACCCACTCTATTTTTTTTTTAAACCTATATTCATTTTACTTAGTTGCCGCATTAAATACATGCCCTTTATAATTGCAGCAAGAAATTGTCAAAAAACTTAACAAACGTTTAACAGCACCTTTAGGAAGTTAGGATTAGGATTCTAAGGTAAATAGTAGAAAATATACTAGTTACCTATCTATTCTTCAACGCTTTATCACGGTACAAACTCCATTACCTAATGGCATGTCGTAATGTGCGTAAACAACCGAAACATGACGGAGTATTTAATTAGAATGGAGTTCTAATGCTACGCGTAACTGACCCAAACAACAAAAAGTTATAGATCACTGTCGTCGAGTGTTAACGTTTATTTATTTATTATATAGTAAAAGGTACATATTAGGGTATGTCATATGTGTGTCATGTATGTATACAATGTCCAACAAAACTATACATATACATAGTTTGTCTGTTGAATCACAGATACTACTATTTGACTAAGTACATAATTGCAAACTTGCTTTAGGGCTGACAAGCATTCAGCTTTAACCAAACAATACACTACGTGTATTTGACTACAAAGATTATTTTTAGATTAGAAATTTTGTGGTCAACCTAGGCCCATTCCAGGGGTGGATCATGACCCCTATGATCCTTCATCTGGATAAGCCCATGTTCGGCCTAATATAGCGATGAGTCTGGCTTTTCTATTTTAGAGCCTGGCAATCCTACGTAAATCGATGTCTATGAAAAAAAGATTTTAATTACCGAGCGGAAGTTCAACTGGATTTATTTGCTGGCATTTAGTTTACACGATTAGAACATAATATCACGTCTGTATTTCCCGAAATAGAAGGCAGAGGTGTATAAAGGATTTCGGCAGTTAGGTTATTTTTATAAGTCGTAACAAGGGGTGAACCTATTGCCATTAAACAACAGGGCACAAATTCTGGCTCCGGGCTGATATTGAGAATTACCTAATGAAAAACTCAATAATACGATCAGGGGATCTAACCCCACGCAGGTCAAAAAGGCAAAACTCCAATAGCTATCACGCGATCGTGGCAGAAAAACCGTTGCAGCACTCCATTTCTTCATACTTTGTGGCACGTTCCTAATTGCATGGCCGACTTCACACAACAACATTCATATGCGGCCAATGTCGCACGTAGACCATCGAGACACACAGCCGTCGCACCGTATTCCAACTAACGATACCGTCTGTGACACCGTGTTTAAATGGTCTCCGCATTAAGTATCGTGTGCAATCTGTTAGTACTTCTGGAGAGCCTGGTAATATGCCAAACTAAGGAGTTGTTTACAAATATATAAAAAAATAATCACGAGAAAAAAAAAGAAACAACTACAAAGATAAGCAATTATTTTCATCACGCACACATTATTCAATATGCGCTCTGCCGTCTGTTAAGCCGTCGCGTCGGGGCCAGCCGGGGGGCTCACTTGCCTGCCGCTGCGCCAGCGCAAGCCCGCGCGAACCGCGAGCCGCGCCCCTCAAATGCGTAAACAGACTGCTGATTCTAATTTTCCATCATATTTTGCTCAAAACTTCATGATATTCGTAAAGTTAATTTTTTAACACGATAAACATAATTATTTATGATGTGACTTGTGACCTGTCAGTCCTTTATGTTGTGTTGTGCATGACGAGCATGGATGTAGCATGTGTGTAAAACACATATAAAGGAAAGAGCATGCCAACAAAACTACCTCTCACGCTTGTTACATTCATCTAACACCCACTAGAAATGCAACTATCTAATAATAGGCAACATGTAATGTAAATAAACGCACTGTGCAAACATCGTGGTTAGGAGATAGCCGCCGATAACTAACTGTTTTTGAATAATTACTAGCGTAGCTTATGTTAATGCACTTTGGTACTATAAATTCTATTAAAATGTTAGTATACAACGCGCCTTCGTAGCGTACGAGCGTCGCGTCGCGGCATTAGTTCATACCACAAAATTATATATTTTGTTTTTATCTGTACACCGGTTTTGCGTGCTTCGTGTCTGTTTGGATTGTGATTACATGTCTTAAATAGGTATTTATTTATGTAAGTAACAGCAGATTTATGTAGATGATATGGGTAGACGAGTGCTTTGAAACGAACGTCAGTGATATTTTAAGTTTTATTGTTTCAACTTTTGACCGCTACGCAGGGTACGCTAAGCTGTCACCTAGTATCCTAACTTCCTAACTATAATTAAAAATCGGCCAAGTGCGAGTTGTATTCACTCAGGGAGGGTTCCGTGGTACCCTTGGACGCATAAAAGTTAAAAAAACCAGATTGCAAAACTAAGTTTGTTTAAATTTCTATCAAATCTAATTATTATTTCAGATTTTTCACTTTGCAAACTTCAGACATAAGAAATAATATTTTTTTAGACATTTTTCATCACTTGTCAAAAACTATAAAGCATTATAAAAGAAATGAAAATATATTTTGAAATACCTACGCAGTATAGCTTTTCTTGGTTCCTTTTTTACCATTTCGGTACGGAACCCTAATAATAGTCAAAACATAAGATTTATCGTTCTAATGTCATTGCAAAATGAAATGACAAATTGATAACATATGCGCCTTATCACGTAGGCTGCACATAATGTTTTGAACTTTGACGCTTGCGCGTCAATCAATGTCGTGATTTTCTCAATAAATCCATATTTATGTTAACTTTTCTTATCCGTTCCCCATAAATGGCAGTAGGTACAATGTTTAGGGTTCCGTACCAATATGATAAAAAAAATATATTATGGTGTGACTTTGTCAGTGTCCGTCACAGTTGCTTATTTCAGCAACTAATAATGCTATCGACTTGATGTTTGGAACAATTATAACGATATAAATATTAGGAGCCGAGCAACGTGGGTGAAACCGCGGGAAACAGCTAGTTAGTCATAAGAGGAAATAATTCGCCGGCCAGTATGAGTCTAAGAAGTTTCGTATGTAGATTTTACCCTTAGATTTTACCATTTGCACTGGTACATAACGCCGCCGTCGGCATTGTTTTTTGGAGCCCAGTGTACTTTTTCACCTTTTTTGAAAATATGATGTTTAGAGAATGTCGTATTTTGCGAACGTGATCTTTTGAGATTATGATATATTGAGAATATGATGTTATGAGATTATGATGTTTTGCGAATAGCGTGTTTTGCGAATGTGGTGTTTTGAGAATATGATATTTAGCGACGGAGCGGCTGTATAATAATCTCTAACATTATCTTTTTATCTCTGGCTATGCAACTAGGTTTAAATTAATTACTATTTTTTTTGTTGTTTAGATTAACACTGTCTTTATCCATCTAAATTCTAAACATCTATTTCAAACATTGCATAAAGCGCTCCACTACAATACAACATACCTACAACGGCTTTAACTCGTATGGCGACACAACAAACATTGCAACATCGGGGTCAATGAACTAGGCAGATATACGATTTCATATTTTTAGACATACTTATTTGAGTCAGCGTCTGGTTTTTTATTCGATGCAGTTGATTTATCCGATGATTTTTAGATGAATAATACGAGTACACATGCAAATACAATCTCTACGTGTATGGCGGACGATGAAAAGGTAAATTGCGAATAGCAATTTATGAAATGATGAAATCAAAGGTGGTTTAAAACTACTCTATACTATCATAAATATATAATAATATAAAAATATTGCTTGGCACACATTTTATAAAGAGTCATTCACACTATTGCATAGCTGCATATTAGTAAGTTCGAACGTAGGTATAATAAATATATACTGCGATACAATTGTGCTTTATGAATACATACATTATAATGGTTTGTGTCACGTGACTTGTGTCATTGCAACGACTTTCCTTTACTTGGTAATCGTGGGTTGTTATGATTATCATGTCTGTGGTGGACTGTGAAGTCTAAGGCGTCATACACATTGACCGGCGCCACGCGACGACACAAGACACAACACCCGCTGGACACGGGTCACTGACTGCGTGGCTACGTCCCCCATAGAGGTGCGACTTTTGTGTGCGACTACGCGATTCCATATAAACTGAGATGATTATGTCGTAGGATAAATCTGACAAATCGAATCTAAGAAAGCAAAATCTCGTGTCGCAGGTCGCAGGTCTGCTGGAAGAAATTTCATATTCATAATGAAATTATAGACATATGAACTATCTTTAGCAATATAATTATTTTTTGTTGGTAATCTGTAGGTTTAGTACAATTTGAATTAATTGTAATTGTTAAAGAATGATCTTTAGCAATAGAATTGATTTTTGTTGCTAACCTGTAGTGTTAGTATTTATCTACTTAGCGATTTAAATTAGATATTCTACATTTTTTATTTTAACAAATTATAAGCTAGATTCATTCATTTTATCTAAATAAGAGTTCAGACACGGTATTACTTGTATGGGGCGAAAGTTACTCGTTGGACAAACAGGTAGGTACCGTTATTTTTATGACACACACATAGACCATAAAAATATGTATGAATCAAATTAGAAATCGTTATTATTATTCAATAGACCAGTAGCTAAAGATTTTTACATATAGCATTTCAAAAATATGTCATAAAAATTACGGAAAATAACTAATCTCGGAATACTTTTATCGAAATAAATGTCCAGTGATAAATTATAATTTTAATACATTTTTTTTCAAACATAATTTTATTGCAAGGATTGATTAGTACATAGTTTTCAAAAAGAACGGCGTGATTCCACAAATTATAGTAAACCTACCTATTCAAGAAATGTTTTCAGTTTATTAATTTAATTTACCACAACATCTGATAAAAGAATAGGTATTAAATCATTGATTAAAGTAAATGACTCTCTCGTTACTTTTACGATCTTACAATTAATATAATTATATTATCACAGTAATGGATGTAACTATTACTATAGAATATTATAATAGTGGTTGCGTTATGTCATTAAATTAGGATGTTTTGCTAAATATACGAGTATTTTTTTACTTACTTTTATATTGCGACAAAGATAACAAAGTACTGTATTACTTACCTTTTTTTTGTTTTTTTGAGGATGGGAAATCATCAAATGACCCCTCCCGCTCTGGGCGGAGCGGAAGGGAGTGTCAGACTCATACTGACTAAAACCCACCCATGTTCCTTCCCTTAGCCCTTTTGTCCGGGTCAGCGGTATCCCTTCCGGACAATCCCGCTTTCCCGGCAGGCTTGGGCCCTAATGGGCCCCCTCTCTGATGCTGACATCTCTTTGAGGCGCGCGTGGAACACGTACGCGCCGTTCGGCACGGGCCTGGTCCTGATCGGACGGTGAGCTACCCATTACTCACCGCCCGCAGGCCCGCGCCTACGGTGGCCGGGAGTCGTCACGCGGCTCCCGACGCCCGGAGCGTATACCGCGGCGGCTTGGACGGGAGAATCTCTCCCTCTCCCGTCCCGCCGCCTCGTATTACTTACCTAACTTTAAAATACATGTAGGAATTCTGATACAAAATAATCATATTTTAAAATACCTTCATAGTGAGTCTCCTCACATTTGAAGTTCCTTTGTTTAAATGAACGTGTATATATTTTATACAAAATCTATTTATAAAATTATGATAACAAACTGTTCACTTTGTTTTACGATTTACATGAAAACTCTTTGTTGTGTGATGTTCAGAAATAGGCTAGGATTGTTTACCTTATATTAAATTGGTCCATCAAGGCAGTAAAATGATATACAAATACGCAGTTAAAATTCGTATGTTTGCGACCGCAGGAGACTGCTCGTAAATCTACGAATTAGTACCAACTTGATACTACCAAGTTATTGAGACTGAAGCAAAAAAATCTTACCTAAATCCGAGGGCTACCATTAAATTTAGGGCATTCATTAAGAATTTAGAGCTCTGGGATAAAGTTTTGCAGTGTAAAGACCTCAAAACCCGGTTCTCAGTCTAAATCTATCTATCTTTTGATTTACGGCGATTACCTCATAGGTAATCGCCGTAAATCAAAAGATAGATGACAGTTCGAGGTCATTGACGTTCCTATTCTTATCGTACACTCGACGCCATTTACGATCGACCACTTTTCACCCTTATGTTCTTAGTAATAAGGGCGAAAAGTGGTTGACCGTAAATGGCGTCGAGTGTACATCATAGACTGCTAAAATCATAACCCTTCCTTTTGGCTTAGCCGTAGTCGGGTAAAAACACACTAAAAACGCGCTCTCGCGTCCCATCGCGTGGCGCGGGGCAGTGTGTATGATGCCCTATATCACACTGATATTATAAATGCGAAAGTTTGTGCGGTGTGTGTGTGTGTGTATGTTTGTTACTTCTTCACGCTGAAACGGCTGGACGGATTTGGATGAAATTTGGCACACAGATAGATTATAGTCTGAAATAACACATAGGCTCCCTTTTATCCCGAAAAACGCGGGCGAAGCCGCGGGCGGAAGCTAGCTATGTATAATTCGGAAGGTACTAAGGCAGGTACAAAATGTTTTAGTCAACATAATTGGCCGAATTTCGACCACACAAACTTAGTTAATTTACCGTAATAGTCCACATTATTTCAGTCGATGTCCACACGCTACAAAAACATCCTTCCAAATTACACGCGCCGCTATTTCGACACAACAATTTAACAAAAGCAGACATACCTAATTATTTTATCTGCGTCAATTGAACATACAAGTACCTACATTCATCCCATAGATATAACTACATGTATGACGGTATCTATTTATAGAATGAACAGACCATCTGAGTATTGTAAAGTGGGAGTATAAACTCACAGTATCCACGCACATGTAGGCAGGTACGAGTATTATCTCAGATCAAAGAAACAAGGAGATATGCCATCATAGCAAATTAGTACGGGAACAACTGATGCCACTTTTAGTAAATTTATCGACACAATTACGCGCATAATTAAGCGCTCCTTGTGAATAAAAAGATCTCCCTCGCATTAAACGTTCCGCACACCCTCAATCTAACACTGTTAATCGTCACTCAACACTAGCACTAAACTAAAACACTGTATTTATACCATCGATCGTGTTCGGTTCGTCGCCAGCGCGTACGTTTTTAATATGAGCAATTTGCTCAAGATCAGGCATCAAGCTCGATAGCGCCTGGGCACATCTCCCTTGTTTCTATGATCTGAGAGTATTATCCTGCTAATGAAGAAATAGAGAAGATCAGCCGGCCTAGCATGACCACGGTAGAAACGGGTTTTGTCTACAGAAGAATAGACTAAGTGACAGATTGTAGAGACATTTCTACCGTTTTATGTATAAAACGTAGACATATTTCTACAATTTGACACTTTGTCTATTCTTCTGTAGACAAAACCTGTTTATATCGTGGTCATGCTAGGCCGGCTGATTTGTACAAAGAAAATGGTATTATTAATTACTAGCTTCCGCCCGCAGCTTCGCCCGCGTTTTTGGATAAAAAGTAGCCTATGTGTTATTCTGATGTATAAGCTATATTACTGTAAAGTTTCATCAAAATCCGTTCAGTAGTTTTTGCGTGAAAGAGTAACAAACCTCTATACATCCTCACAAACTTTCACGTTTTGTTTATAACATTAGTAGGATCCATTATCTATTATACCTACTATGTTTGTTTGTTTGTATACAGCGTGTTACAGAAAGGGTATAGATATGTACATCCGAACAGGGCGAGAAGTGTATCTGGTATAGAATGTGTGTATGCAATGTTTCAGCTCAAAATCAATTAGGTAAATACTTACCTTAAAAGAAATGACAATTTAAGGTTTCGTTAGTTTTTCATGACGAACGAGACACCGCACTAGGAGGGTCGTTAGACGTTATATTATTCCGTTACGTGCCGTTATGATGCTAATATTTAAAACATCTCTGGTATGGACACGAAAAAAAATTAGGATGAAATAAATGCTGAACTACTGCCGGCCTAGCATGACCACGATAGAAACGGGTTTTGTCTACATAGAAATAGACAAAGTGACAGATTATAGAAACATTTCTACCGTTTCATTCATAAAACGTAGAAATGTTTCTACAATCTGTCACTTTGTCTATTTCTATGTAGACAAAACCCGTTTCTATCGTGGTTATGCTGGGCCGGCTGATCCGATTTCGATATATCGGAGAGCGCATACATATTTGTATCAGTGGTATGGTAACTGATCCATAAATAAAATAAAATAAAAATTGCGGAAAAGCATTTTATCACTTAAAATGGACGCTTTGTTTTCAAGCTTCATTTTAAATTATACTTCTGTAAACAACTTTCTTTTTCCGCCTACACTACGAAAAGTCAGGGTCATCGAATTATAAATAAACAATGAATAAAATTATAGCATTTTCATGTTGTTGTGTCGATGCAACTGTTGCAAATTGCAACAATGGCGATCCGCTGCATTTACATAGGTACAATAAGTTTGAAAAACACCTGAGATACCTAATCTTATTTCTATCTTAGTACATTATCGTTATATGAAGAGATCTTGATTACAGACGTACCTATCTACTATTTATCTACTAGCGCCTAAGAACTCTTTTTCTTAACTCTTTACTTCAAAATAATTAGTATGTAATATTGTTCTAGAGCCCTGTCCCACTGATGGGACAGGGCTCTCTAGGAAGGGATAATCCGTAATAAATCGCGCGGGCATGGGCACAATGCGGGTTGGTGGATGGAATGTCCTAAAACCAAAAATTTGAAGACATGTGACGTCATCAAATTTTTGGTTTTAGGACATGCCGGTTTCGTCACGACATTTTCATTCACCATTGGTAATGAAACTTTGTGTCTACCTTACGTTCCTTGGACCTTGATGAATTTGTCTATTTACCATATTTGTCTTGTATATGATTATGATAATAAATATTTTTATAATGAACTATGTAAGAAATGGTAAATCGCGGCTTTTCTTGTACTTCTTGAATTCGCTATACTTTCAGCAACACTTTAACATTTGGTAATATTGATATCTCGGAATCCAAAAACTGTTTACCGTTTCCATTCATTAGATACCTATTAACTACAGCACTAATGGTAATGTTTGTTTCATTACTACTATCTCAACCATTATCGTCAGATACTTATCAAAATACTATCAGGTTCATTAAAATGCCATTAACAATTCGGTTAAAATATTTTTAAATAAGTAAATTAATATGTATGTATTGTCTTATAATTAACTTCAATAAGGTTAATGATAATGTACCTACGGATTTTCTCAAAAATGTTAACACTCGAATCTTTTATTTATTTTTCTTAATTTCTTTCTCTGATAGGTATCTGAATTTGACATCATATTGCTATTAAATATTAAAAGAAACCGGACATGTGCGAGTAAGACTTATGCCCTGAGGGTCCCGTACAAACTTAAATATGTATGTAGAAATATTCTACTAGAAAATAATATGCAACAGCGCCATCTATGAGCAGATGCCTCCACCTGTTAAGGGTCTTGCATCGGACAGACGGACGACAAAGTGATCCTATAAGGGTTCCGTTTTTCCTTTTGGGGCACGGAATCCTAAATAATAGCCACGGGTGCGACTTGAACCCGCGACGTCTGCCGTACCGTGACGACGCTCTAACCTCTGAGGTATCGTGTCACACCCGCATCAGTTGAGTTTGTTAGCTATTGACCTCTACCTAGATCTCTGTTAGCTGCAAGCAATTGTTCATGACTGGCGAGTACTCTAATAATCAACTTCCTTTCTTTGTTTTTCACAAAACGAGTTCCCTCTTTATTAGGTATTCTGATCTTGATCGTATAAAACTTCCATCGAATACAAATTGTATTGTGTAAATGTCTGTTTTGTGTTTACGGTTAAACCACAGAACCGATTTTGATCTCTTATGAAGGAATGTAACATATTTTTTATTCAAGAATCTACATAAAATAAGTTCTTCGAGTAAATCTATGGCCAACAACTAATTATCTATAACTACTAATATTATAATGAGGTAGAGTTTGTTTGTATGTTTATATATAATATATCAGGTAATCTTCGGAACTACTAATCCGATTCTGAAAATTCTTTCACTAGCAGGACCTAAAAGCTATACCTACATTATGTCATAATTATGTATTTGGTTCTAATAATAATAGCTGTGCTCACAACTTCTACTTTGTGAAACGTTAGTACCTACTTTTTGTGATGAAAATAATGTGTGAACCTATTATGTGATATTAATCCAAGAAGTGTTTCGGCTTAGTATTTGGTAAGATAATATAGGCACCATGAGTTATCTTTATTTACATGCATCGAAAATTGACAAAATAAATACTGAGATAATTCTTTATCAATTTCATATTGGCAATAATCATAACGGACTGACAGTTTTCAATAATCGGATTGGTTGCAATTATACAGACTTTTAACCCAAACAAACTGTATATCCCTCACTTATTTACTACTGATATTAAACCGCTATAAACAATACTAATATACCCATATCAGCTACTATCGTCACCAATAAATCATTGTTTACCTCCAGTCGTCGAACAGTGCAGTACAAAGCAGGACAATGGTAGCTAAAAATTTATTCACGGTGAAAAGAACTTTAAATACAGTGAAACAGAGTTCAAAATATGCAAGTGTTGTGATTAGAAAACATAGTGTGTGGACCCAGGATAGAGTGATCAAATCGCCGTATAAGAATATAGAAATACCAAATTATACGCTGTACGACTATGTTTGGGTGAATTTGGACAAATGGCCGGAAAGGACTGCTGCTGTGAGTATTAATTTTTCTTTAATAAGTATAAATTTGCTTTTACACATATTTTTTTCTATGGAAGCAATAACATGACCTTATAATGTTTCACCAGTGTACCGTATAACGTATGTAGGAGTTATAGAATTTTAGAGCTTAGAACTTTAGTTATAAAATAAAGCACATCGGCTCATTTGTAATTCACCAGCAAGGCTTAGCCAGTGATGAAGGAACTTCTGATTACTGTAAGTTGTTGTTTCTTTTAGAATATGACAAAATATTCAGATTTGCCTGAACGTATGGACATTACTGACTAGACGTTACTGCTACAAATAGGTTTATTTAGATACTTTTGAACCTATTCGTGTAGATACCTACTTTTATAATACTGCGATTGTACAACTCCAAAGCACAGATAATATAATACTATACGTACAGATGCCTCATCTCATACAAAGAAATGTGACCGATTTAGCGCGGGCTATCTTCGGGCTATACATTTTTCCGTGCTTAAAGCATTTTTCAAAATTTGAACAAATATTTTTCATGATGTATTTTTTCATGTTCTCAATTTTACACAAACTTCAATAACAAATCGATACATATAACGCCACCTATTATGAGTTATTTCAACAAATGTTACTTTGTTCCTGATGGGACCCCGTGTCCAAAGTAAATGTAAGGATACTCTTTATACTAGCTAAGTATAGTTTATTAAGAACCTAGTAATTTTATAAGTCTTATTTTAGAAACACTTATACAAAAGTATGGTTTCAATAAATCGGACCAGTAAAGTATCGCAAAAAATTGTGCAAATGATAAACTTTTTGAACAAAGTGAAAATGTATGAAGAGAAAATACAATACAAAAACATCAAGGCGATGACGCCTTCTTGCTTGACAATACTGTAGTCGGTAACAACAATGATGTTTCGGAATAATATCATAATCAACGCCTGCCATCCAGATTGGTGATAGCTGATAGTATGATGATTGTTATGAGGATAACAATGAATGCTGCAACTTCTCCACTTGATCGACGTAATCTTTTGAAGCCTCAGTTGTTTTTGTTATTACCTAAAATGAAAACTATCTTATCAATGATCACGTAACATTCATATCAAAAGATTCATATATCATATCAGATCATATCAGAGAATTCCGATAATACTTGACCTATCTGGTATAAGTAGAAACAAAAAAAATATCAACAGTTCCCAAGAACGCTTGCATTTGATTTTAGAATTTAGTGAAGCCTTTAACAAGTTTACTTATTAATGCATCGTTGTTTTCAACAGTAAAATTAAATAAGAATACGTAGAAGAGATATAATCCTATCTTACTAATATTATAATTGTGAAAGTTTGTAAAGATATAATTAGAACTAAACGGATTCTAATGTTTGGCGCACAGATAGACCAGGTTCTGAATGAACTCAAAGAAAGAAAGAACTTTATTGCCATAAATGAGTATGATAGATACTGATGTTTGTTTTACGATGAATACTATGAATAGTGTTATATAATTTTGCTAACTAGGTGTGCAAAATTGGTTAAATTATCAAATTATACGATTACCTCTTTCTTTTTCTTTAATTATAGCTAGGTACTGTCAATCTAATAATATCATACTTTTTATCGAATCTTTTGATCTGGTGTATGGGGTAGTTAAAGGATGCAAGTAAAATTGTAGGCAAATAGTTATTGCTATATAAAACAACTAAATTTTCTTACATTCCAGGTCTGTGCCGTGACAGGCAGAGGGTATACCTACGAGCAGACGTTCAGGCTATCGAATAGATTTGCAGCGAATCTCAGGACGAAATTCAAGATTCGCGATGGAGACGCAGTTGCAGTGATGCTGCCTAATATTCCTGACTATCCTCTAGTAGCTTTGGGTATATTGGGAGCCGGTGGGGTGATAACCAGTATCAATCCAGTTTATACTGCCCGTGAGTAAATTAATCTGTCTAGATTTCTAGAATTGCTACATAAAAATTAACTCTAGACTATGCTAGAGATTTTTATCTCATGACTGGAACCATGTAGACAATACAAATGTACAATGCACAAGCGCTTTCCCACGCTTATAATTATAACACCTTGTCTTTTTATAGACTTGATAAAGAAAATGAATATGCAGTAGATATGATAATTTTATAACTCTTACGTAAATCTGCAATTATACTTACATTATCTAATATTATGGAAGGAAAATTAAACAATTTTAATATCCATACATCTACAAGTATGTTTCTATCACTTTCAGACGAAGTACAGCGCCAACTAAAGATGTCTGCAGCAAAGATGATTGTAACTTTACCAGAAATCGTACCAACGGTCAAAGAAGCTTTGAAGCTAGCCAAACTAAATATTCCGGTAGTCGTTGTGAAAACTAATGGAGATCCGATTCCTGAAGGCACAGCTTTATTCAATGAACTGAGCGAAGACATACACGTTGATAAGTCCGTCTTGAAACAAGTCAGGAGAAATACCAATGATATATGCTTTCTGCCGTATTCTAGCGGTACTACAGGACTACCTAAAGGCGTGGAGCTCTCGCATAGGAATATTATTGCTAACTGCGAGCAGATTAATGAACCGTTGATTAGGTTACACAACGATACTACAGGTAAGTTAATGTTTTAATATTGATTAGTTATTTATTTAAACTTAAACTGTTGTGAACAATTGTGCGTGTTTATAACAATGTTGCATTCATTGGTCAGTTTCTATATCATGGTCTTCAACATTTGATTCATAAAATATTCGTACTAATATATTCAATTTCAAAAATCTATATGAATGGCACCCTTACCCAATAGGGTAACTATCATCGGTTGTCATTCCAATCGTTCTGCAGTTGTTGCTCTTACTAAAGTATTAGTGTAACTAGGTGGATAACTTCGTGATTTATCATTTTCATTGCAGTTTTTTCTCAAATTTTTCATTGGAACAGCCTAAACTATATTACACTATGTACCTAAACATTTATCAATTTCATTGTCTGCAAATGGCGACGGGCCTGCATGCTCGCTCAAGTGTAAGGGCACTGCTTCCTGATGTTTCCACGTTTATCACATTTTAATAGTTTCTAATTTATCAGAAACTATTATATCTGCAATACTTTCAACTGTTTTCAATATTATCCTTTTTGCATTTTCCAGCAACTCACCAAGATGTGGTAATGGGTGTGTTGCCGTTCTTCCACATCTACGCGGCAACAGTGCTCATGTTCCACAAGCTGTCCATCGGAGCCAAGCTGGTGGCTCTGCACAAGTTCCAGCCAGAGTCCTTTCTGAAGACTATCGAGAAACAAAAGACTAACGTTTTGATGGTGGCGCCACCTTTGAGTAAGTTGTCATTGTATTTTTTATCATGTTTACGTACTGTCGGTTGTCTGAACGATAATGTTGATATGATAGTAGGTAATATGCTTAAGATAAGCCCTTCTAAAATTCATAAAAAAGTGATACGATTTAAAAGAAAGATACCGCAACAGCATTAAGTATATTAAATAATGTAGATTGTGAGATAATAAATTGTAAGGATTGCTTGCGTATTGAAATCACCAAATTAGAATCAACTGTTTCTGGATAAAATAAAAATATCTGTCGGTTATCACTAGACAAAAGTATGGAACAGCTGATTTTTTTTTGTGGTCGAACTAGTATCGAATATTGAATACCCTCCTTCAATTTATGTCCTTCGTATAACCAGTCACGTAGTATAAAGCTATAAAAATAGCTGTCTCCTAAACTCAATAACATAAACATACTCACATATAAATAATATAGATCTATGTATGTTTATGAACACAGATGTGGTTTTTATATGGATGTGTCATACACATTATTACGAAACGTGATACAAGAGCGCCTAACATGCGCGCCGCGACAAAATTTTGTCGACGCTTTTATCGTGAATTTGTCTCGTATTCGCACGAGTAAGAGCGAGACAAAACAGTCGACAAAATTTGTCGCGGCGCGCATGTTAGCCCTGAAGGTGGTTCTCGACTTTGCCGCTCTTGTCAAAAACTCTGGTAGACATCAGACATACATCTGTATTCATAAACATTACTATGAGGTTTTGATTTTTTGAACGCACAGTGTAGGTACAGAAAACTCATACGAATCAGATATACCTACACTTTTACAGATTTTAAACTAAAGATCACGTCTAAACGAGTAGGGTTAATAGTTTGAAAAAAATATTGCTAAACTACAGTATTTTTTTAATAATTTGATTAGAGTATATTTTAGATTACGTTTATCTATGTAGTGTAATTAATTTGTAAAGTTAGGTCTAACGCGTACAAAAAAGTGAAGATCACGCGAAAACTATTGAGCGTATTTTTACGAAACCTTCACCATTTTAAAGATAATTTTACTATCTAACTTTCAGTTAGAGTGTTTTTTTTAAATCAAATATTCGTTACTTAAAAGTAATAATAGTACGTCTAATTCGGCACAGCGCGCTCCTTGATAGGCGAGTCGTATTGCTCGGTGGACGTTTGTCGCGTTGCGTGAGCTCAGCGCAGAACACTCAAGCTATACCGCCCAAATAACTCAAGGTCGCTGGCATTTAGTAGCGCCTTAAAGGAGAGTTGGCAAAGTGGAATAAAATACGCAATGGTACCTATATCACCTTCCCTCGTCCCTCAAAAGTTAGATCTTAGAATTTTTCGAAAATCTCTTGTCTCGTGGTTGTTAAGTCTATAGAATGTTTGAGTCCCAACACGACGTCATATCTGTGTGAGTGAAGTTTATTAATATCGCAATAAACATACGCAACTCACACACACACCCACTTTATTTGTTTACTTCGAGCGATTCGCAATTCCTTTTGCACAAGGTCGAATAGACTTGTATGTCCGGATTTTATATAACTTGTTCTATTATATGAACATGTTAGAGCACTAGGTTGTGAGTGAGAGTAACACTTACATATTTTTTTTTACACTTTGATATTTTTATTATACAGGCCATTACCTATGCGATACGGTTGTTCACTTAGGTATAAGTATCGGCGTGGATCTTGATAACAGATCGCGCATGTACATTTTTAGCCCAATAGACAACAGACAGTTGATAACACGTAATAGAAAATAGTCCAATAGACGACGAGCAGCGACTGACAAACCAATCGCGTGCAGCCTCGGCGCCCCTCGTCTTCTTCATTCCGTCAAAGAGACCGAAAAACCAAAAGTTACCTATGCTACCTATACTTGAGAAAACTGCATAAAAATACCATTGGTAAAGCGGGAATTACATTATAAAACTAGTGTCGTGAATCTATAGCTCAACAATTTATAGTTCTTGCATGATCGTAATTGGGGTTAAAGCATTTATTGATCAATCTACAAACTGAACAAATTGTTAGTTACACAGGCACACAGCTGCTCTACTCATTTTTTTTCTTTAGTTAAGTATTATATAATCTGTGGTTTTAACCCTCCACTAAAATCATCACGGATGGGCCATGTTTCAAGCTGTTGTTAGGATAGTTTTACGACACTGGTTTCGTAATGTAATTCCCTCTTATGGATAACGATTCTACATCTATACTAATATTATAAAGAGGAAAGATTTGATTGTTTGTTTGCATTGAATAGGCTCCGAAACTATTGATTTAAAAAATTCTTTCACCAGTAGAAAGCTACATTATCACTGAGTAACATAGGCTACTTTATATCCCGAAAAATGCGCAGTTCCTAGGTCACGCGGACGAAGTCACGGGCAAAGTGCTAGTGTTTAATAATCTAGTCAGGTTAAATATTTGTTATACGAAAATATCGTTGGATTAAATTCGCGACTCGACTTTAGAATGTCCGCTGATGTCATAGATGCACGTTATGGTCGCGGTCGACAGGATATAATATTAAAGTTGTGTCTCGTTCTATATGCACATTATTGCAGATAAAAAACCGTCTCGAGACACAAACCACAGACAACATACCTAATACTACGTCACGAACTAAAAAAATATTTGTTACAGATAATCTATTTCACGAAGTCCGTTTAACTTTCGTTGTGTGTGTAATGTGTACCGAGATCGTGACTGAGCGCTGCCGCGCTTACGCATCTATTACTATATTCTATGGCTTACGCACACTAAAGCATTGTATATATGCACGCCTACAACATTCATAACCCAACGGACTTCGTGAAATTGATTATCTGTACTTCACGATCAAAATAATAAGACACATGCGGGCGCAAAAATTCAGTGCAATTTATTTCGGACATTGTGTAAAGACAAATTAATTAAACATTGGCTGGCCTAGTAGGTAATCACAAGCAGTACCTATGGGAAAATGCGTGAGTTTATGTAAGTATTTATTAAAAATATAGTTAAAAAACTAAAACTCAACTACGACAAAAATCAAACTGAAAAGCATGAAACAAGAAAACATTATGCTGGATAGCCTGAAATTCTTCTTCAGTGTTGTGAAAAACTTAACAAATCATTGTTTTAATATCCAGGGTATAGCCGTGGTCACTGGCTCGCATGCCATCGTATTAATGACTAATTAATACGATGACAGTCGCGGTCTCAGCCGACGATTTTGGGGGGGGTCATACCGATTAATACCGACGTGCTATACCGTGAATTACTGTGTTTGTCGCATTTTTGTACGATTTTGGGGGGGGGGGTCATGACCCCCATGACCCTTCCTGGGACCTCGCCTGTACGATGACCCAACAGGATCCAATAAACAGACGTGATGTTATATGTATTCTATAATATTAATTACATTTTACTTGTAATTCATTCCAGTTCTCCTGATGGCCTCTCATCCAGCGGCCACTGAGAAAACCTTCGAGCACGTAGATATGGTATGCAATGGGGCGGCTCCTTTGGCAGCCAGCGATGCAGAACGATTTATGACAAGGAGCAAGGTAGGCACATTTTCAATTAGATATTTCTAATTTTAAATGTTAGAGTCAAAACTCTTAAACGGTCTAAACTAGTTTTGACTGTTTTTTGCTGAACTTATAAGGACGAGGGAGGTGGTCGCAGGAACCCTGCTACGCGGGGCTCCTATTTCTGTCAGCAAGGTTAAAAGTAACCTAACACGAACCCTTTCGAACCTAACCTGTCCGTGTTGGGGTGCCGAAGTTCCCGAGCTCGCTTCGCTCGCTTTTGTACCTTCGTTATGTGTGTTATTATTGTTATTATTATATGTTATGTATGTTAAAAATATTTCAACCATTGACACCACAAAAGGGGCTTAGTCTCTCTTTGTACCTCTATACATTTTTTTTTTAAATTTCATAATTCTATCTTCAGTTGTGTCTGTCAGGCAGCCAGTCGGAAGGGAACTGTTTTATACGCGTCTGGTATATTTAGATGAACTAAGTAGATATAAACTGTTTCGTTTAGCCAAAATATTTTATAAATAATACTCATACACACATCAAAAAAGTTTGCGATCACTAGCATAAGCTGATATATTTTTTTAAATTGAACTTTATCAACAAAAAATATTTGTTGTGTGTTTCCTTTAAATAGAAATACACAGTTTGAAATTAAAAAATAAAACTATGTCTAATTTTTCAAAAGATTTTTTTTTAAAGATTTCGATTTTTCGAAGTGATCGTAAAGTTTTTTTGATGTGTGTATGTACAGTGGGCCTCATAATGAGCGTAGCAGTCTCACAAAGCTAAGGTTTGCTTTGCTGTGAACACACGCGGTGCAGTCCGTACGTCTGTATGTGTAAGTGGTGTCTCAATACAGTACGCATACCACAGCCGCAGAGTTCACAGTCACACACTGTCATCGCGTCGCACTACACGAAACAAAAAATATATTTCCGTCGCTTTTTTGTTATCATGCAGCATACGCATGACCCTGCTTGGTCGGTTCATAGCGTTGCTAAAATTCGAGTAAACGTAATAAGCACGGTTAGCGGTCGGCGTCAAGCGTTGGATTGACGTGCACATGGTTTCGGGTTCGGATCTCGTGATGCATTTTATGTCAATGTTTTTAATGTCTTTATTTTTGTTTGCAACAATAATATTTACCTAGGTGATAGTATTGCTATTTTATTTTAATATTGTTATTGCAATAAAGGGTTGAAAATAAAAAATGCGTGCTAAGTGATAACAAATACAAAAATGTTTATTTGTTTTTTGGTTAAAAAGAAATTTAATGAGAACAATATAAAACTTATGTAAACTAATAATCAAACTTCGACTCATAACTTAGTACTAAAATAGTTTTGTGTTTACACTATTATGTGTGGGTATTTCATTAAGTCACATTAACAAAGCTACGCAAATCTACCCTGCTTGAAGATAAGAGTGCGGACCTGCTGTCACAATACAAATCATCACTCAGTAGTACTGGTTTTTATTTACTGCCAGTAATTAGTTTACACATTGATATTGTATCCGTCTGTTTTTGTTTTAATATTTTTTTATTCGTTTTTATGTTATTAAATTAGTATTATCGTTTTATGTTTTTAATTAATTAAATACATGAAGTTAACTAACCGCTACAATTATTATCTATTTATTTACTAAGTATTGAGGTTATAGCTTAAGTGTTCATTTTCTTTACGAAAAGAAGATTGAAACTAAACCTCTTTAATTTACAAATTATCACAGTGAAGGCGCATTATAATATATATAAACTTAATATTATTGTTATAATTAAACATTTAATACTTTGCGTAACTCCCATTATTCTCGATACAGTCATGAATACGTTGACGCATGGAGCCTATGAGATTAAAACATAATGATATTTCTGTTCCTCTTATATTTTCCCATATATATCTCCATGTAATGTGACTTTAACTGCTCAAGACACCTCTCGTCCCGTGCTTTCCACTTTGGCACCTTCATTTTCTATCGGATTGAGGTCAAGAGATCATGCTGGCCATGGAATGACAGTTATCTCCGGGTGTCTGGTAAACCACTCACGCACAGTGTGCTCGTCCGGTGAATTGGACAATTATCCTTTAGTATTTCTCTAGAACAAAAAAGGAATTCTGTTAGGCACCCATTAACAAAATAATAAAACAGATTACTTTACTATTCTAGAAACATAATAAATTATTCATCATACAATACAAAAAGTAGTACTACTGAGTGATTAATTTGTATTGTGGCAGCAGGTCTGCACACTTTAATATTAATAACATTATTATGTTTTAACCTTAATTTTTACAGTTATTTATCTTTTTGTTTTTTAACCTCATGATTAGTCATGGTGAATTAAAAATTTTAAATGATCAATAATAATTATTATTATCTTTGACGATGGGTTGACATATTTTCTTCATTTACTTATTATCAGTTTTATCTTATCTGACTATTGAAAAATCGGAACATAACTTTATATTCAATAAAATATAACACTTACCTACTACTCAGTCCAGTTTCATAAGATATTATTTTGTGTCCACTTGCAGCGCAATCCATTCATGAGTATATTTGCCTGCATTTTGAAAATAATATATATCACCACACCATTATTAGATATCTAATCACACGGTAACTAACCAACACCCAACCACACCCAACCAATAAAACAACGTAATTAGTCTAACTGCATCTGTCTACCTTACAGAAATTGAAATAATTTATTTATAGTTTTCTGTGGTCTACCCACTAACTTACTTTACTAATTAAGTGAACCAGACGAAAGAGACAGCAATAAACAATTTGAAGACAATAGTGAGTGTGTGTGTGTATATAGTATAGAAACACGATACTAAAAGAAGGTCGTAAGTCAAACCAAAGCGTCAAACTATTGCTTTGTGAGACTGCTACCCTAATTATGAGGCCCACTGTACTTAAAAGTGTTAAAATTCACTATTATTATCAATTATGCAGGTATACAGGGATATTTACCCTATTTGTAGTTTGGTTCGAGTTTCCTTCGGCACTGTTGCAATATCACTCAGATTGTTTCTATGATTTGAGATCTATCCTTTTTTAGGGTTCCATAGTAAAACTAGGAACTCTTATAGTTTTTCTAATTCGTCTTTTACGCTGGCTATCGCTACTACTATGACCTCACAACCAATGGCGTATTTTAAACTTTTGGTGCCCTAGGCCTATGCCTTATAAGGTCTGCCGCCCCACAAATAAACGAAAATATCGACTAGATGCGTGTCGGACTGCGCACAGTATAGGGTTCTATGGCTGAGTGCAAGGCGCGGCGCGAGAGGCGGCTATGTCGCTCCTCACAGTCTGCCGCCCCGTGCAATGGCCCCCATGGCCCTAGGTAAATACGCCACTGCTCACAACTCGATTTTTTTCCCAACATGCGAAACTGTTCGTATCCGCTCGCGAACTTTTCTCGGCACAATTGGATTAATTAGTAGATTCATGTGGGCTTTTGTCTTTTTCAGCGCGACATAGACTTCAGACAAGGCTATGGTCTAACGGAGACGTCTCCAACAGTTACCTTAACTCCCAAAGGATTGAATCAATACGAAGCAACAGGTCCTCCAGTACCTAGCACAGAGCTCAGAATCGTGGACCAGGATCTAAAGAACTTGGGACCTAATGAGGTTTGTGAAATGGAGATTTTTTTTTTACGGTTCGTTTAGGTATCTATATATTGGTATAACTAGCGGCACAAACAAAAGAAAAAAAATTAAGTCTACTAATCTCTTAAACAGGGTGTCAGGTTAGACAGTGGCAATACGAAAAGAAGTTATTGTACCTACCTACTCATCATTATGAACAACTTTTACTATGGAAACAACCCTAAAATCGCGAAAAACAAGACAGCTGTTCCAACCATTTTGTTGAGTTATGTAAACATAAATGTATGGAACAGCTGTTTTTCATACCAGTACAATATTATATTTATTGAAATCCATAATATCTCAGTAGTAGGTACCTAGGTATAACAAGTTCTGAGAAAAATATAATGGTTAAATTAATTGATATGCAGACACCGTATCGATAATATTGTCATCAATAATTCCAGCTTTGTATTTGAGTTCTACGCAACGTGCAATCAGCTTATTGTGATTAAAGGATTAAAGCACAATAGCCAAAAAACGCCCACTATTGGATCAAGGCCTTTTCCAAGCATTGCCACAAAGACCAATCCCACGCTTACCGCATTTATAGAATTCCTTCAACCTTCACATAAAATACTCGTAAGATAATTACAAAAATTAACCCAAAATTTTCCAGACTGGCGAGGTCCTTATCCGAGGTCCCCAAGTAATGCGTGGCTACAGAGAAAACCCTCAAGCTAACAACGAGTCCTTCACAGCTGACGGCTGGTTCAGAACTGGCGATCTGGCTAAAGCTGATGAAGATGGAATCGTCACTATTGCTGATAGGCTGAAAGAGCTTATAAAGGTACATTTGAGGAAAAGCCTTCTAGATGTCGATAATTATAACATTGAAGAATGAACTTTCATTCTTTTTGAAATTAGTCTATTGCTTTTGTAAATCAATTTTTAAAAAGGCGTAATCAGACACGCTCTTGTATAAAAGAAGACAATAGAGAGCTCCAGGTTTAAAATAAAACAACAAAGTTCCGGATTTTTGCAATCCAAAGGAAAACTTTTTTTTTAAGTGCCTACGATGATTTCCATATAATGTTGGATCTAATTGCCCATTAAGTAATAGAGAATACTAGCAGTCTAAATATAATTAATTGTCTTGAAGGTATAAAATAATCATAAAGGACACGGCAGACGCCCATAGAACGCTGGGCTTCAGATTGTGTATGTCGGTACAGATATGAAATTAGTTTGGTGTGATCGAGTATTTCAAAAGTATTTAAAATCATTTTTTATTTGTTTTTGTACGTAATTGGATTAAAGAGAAATTATCGTATTTATGACAGTGAGGTTAAGTATGGTGTGAATGATCCAATGAAGGACAGCGCGACTAATGAGTTCTCAATTCAAAGGTTTTAGTTGCTATCGACATGATATTCTGTGGAGGCACGCGCCAGCCAGCATGCACCCGTTTTTGTTTTATTGGTTTTTTCAAAATGTCAACGGCATAATCATTTTATTTCTTATTTATTTCGATTTTTGATTTCAATTCTTAATCTCTAAGATAAATTAGGTAAAGTTCAATTAAAATATATTGTTATTTTTGGTTAAGCTTTTATTACTGTAGGTACCATATCAAGCCCGAAACTGCCAATGTCCTTTCTAAAAGAATGCAGTAACAAATTACGAATTCACGAGCAAAAATCCACACTAACAGGCGAGTAACAACACATCATAAGTAACGTATCATGATTTCACGAGCATCGATGCGAGTTTGCCGACGCTACCGCTATCGGGTGGATCGCTCGTGTCTCAGTTCCAAAAGATAGCATCCCATTCGGATCGCGCGTGGATCAAATAAAATACTGAATATCATTTACAGGTCAAAGGCTTCCAAGTACCTCCAGCAGAACTAGAGTCCCTTCTACGCGAGCATCCTTCAGTCAATGACGCAGCCGTCGTTGGGGTTCCTCATCAGACCAAAGGAGAAACACCAAAAGCATTCGTAGTCCTTAAGAATGGTCACAAATGTTCTCAAAAAGAACTCAGTGAGTTTGTTAATGAGAAAGTGGCATCTTACAAAAAGGTAGACGATATAACGTTCATTGACAATGTTCCTAAGAGTGCAGCTGGGAAGATTTTAAGAAGGGTGTTGAAGGAACAGTACTGTTAGGATAAAGATTTTAAAGCAGGGTTATTTTCAGTCAAGTTGTTTGTTGTAATTTTTAAGTTGATTTAATTTTATATAACATGGAAATATTTTATTGTTATTTGGAAATGGTAAATCGTGAAATGTATTAGATAAAAATATATATTAGGTAAGTTAAAAACATATTATTTTATGAACCTAAAAAACTTGAAGAAGTATTTTGATGGAAATCAGCGATATTAGAATTGTTAGAAATAGATATAAGTATAGATATAGCATTTTAAGAAAGCATTTTGACTAAAGATTTTTTAAAAGTTTTACATTTTGTAAAATACGTATCAACTTGTAAGTTTTTAAATATAATAAAAACGTGTATATAGTTGAATTACCTACTCATTGAACTTTAAGACAGACGTACCGTACCTAATGCGCCTGCCAGACTATGCTCCTTGCGCTGCTCATCGCTATGCTCCTCGCGCTGCCGTGATTTGCCGCGATGTTGCCCTCTCTGCCGGACGAGACGAGAGAGAGAGAGAGAGGACGAGGAGCATGACGTGTGGCATGACGAGTAATGTTGCCACACTATGTCTCTGCCTCCTTTCCTCGCTACTTCCCATGCCACTCGTCGAGTGTGTGGCAGGCGCATAATATTATGATAACTGCGTAATACTGATAAGGTATAAAAAGTAATTCTTCCAAATGAAACTTTTCTTTTATTTTTCGAACCATGGTTACGTATTGGTATTGTGCTGTAATTTTATTTTTGTATAATAATATTATTAAACTATTTTTATAACGTTATTATTATTTTCTTTCTAATGCTATTTTAATCCCTAATAATTTCACTTTTCCTTAGAAATTAAAAAAATAACTTAAGCATCTTTCGGCTTCTATAATCTAACCATCTGTAGGTACATATAATAAGTACGTAAGTCCCGCGTGTCTGTACATTTCCAGGAGGTTGATTTTTCAAATGCGACAGACGGAGGGGTAATATTTGCAAAAAAATATAGTTGGGGGACTAAGAATTACTCATAAAATAAAGTTCTATCATTTTTAGAATTTTAGTCTGTCTGTTTGTTTATCGGTTTGTCTGTGTCTTTGAACACGCATCGGACTTTAAGAAATTGAAATGAAATTTATAGTCAGTGTCTTAAGTTATCATTTAGTCTTTCTTTCATTAAAATCAATCCACTCTCAAAATCAAAGTTCAAACTCTATCTTCTTTTAGGCAAGCATGCTCCATCGTAGCGGTTATTTATTCATGTGGTCGTAGACCGTATTATTGGGTGAGATGGCGGTGAAAAAAAAACAAAAGTTATTTATTACAAAAAGTCTATCAGAAGTAAAACTCCTCTATCATGTATTGCATGACCGCTGTCCGTGCCATAAAAACGGATTTTGTCGACGGAAGAATAGGCAAAATGACAGATTGTAGTAAGATTTCTACCCATTTAAACATGGTGATGTTAATAATGAAGAGAATAACGTCGCCTTAGAGTGAAGACCTCGGGAATGCATTTTTGCCCAAATTTATTTTATTGCAGTTCTAGGAAGAACCCCTCGCAACGCACAATCATCCTGATCTAATTTGTTCAATTGATACTCGTAGCGTCATCTATCACAGTAAATGAGATCCTCATAAATACTCAGATCTGTCAGTTTGGCGTGAATACCTTGCAACGAACGTATCGTTTCTTATTTTAAAATTGATTACTTGAATGTATCCTGCTGTAGCAGCTGTTAAATTTCCATATTAATTAATAATAAAAAACAAAAGACTCAGAACAAAAATTTTACAGCACGCCGTTTTTTCTTCCTCCTGAAAAGTTACTTCTTTTGCACATACGAGGTCTTCACTCTAAGGCGACGATAAATGTTTCTATTCTACAGTCGACAAAAGTCTGTAACGCCAAGCAAGGGTCACCATGCGCTCGGGCAGAAGAGATAACGACTTGAATAGAAAGAACTTTTGGTATTCTTGGTAGAATAGAGATGGAATTGTTCATGCTACGCGTGCAGATAACCTTTGGATGGAAAAAAGAAACAAATATTGATAAAAACCTAGTGAATTGGTTGCCATACGGAAAGAAACAATAGGTACATAGATAAATGCTAGAAGAGTTCGTATCATTTTTACCACAGTAATCTCTTTATAAAGTAAAGATAAATCTAAAATATAACTGTCAGATAGTGTTAGATTAAATATTTAATGTTATTATCTACCATTACTAAAATATAGCTAACTACTTATCATGATTCAACAGGTAACGAACAGTAGTTCAACAGCTATAATCATCTAAAGAGACGTTTCTTGCAGCTGAATTTTCAAACCAATTTTGATGACATGGGCAAGAGATTCGTTGAATTGGATAAGGAGCTAATGAAGCAACTACTTCTTTTATAAAAGGCCAAATATTGATCTTGACTGACTCTATTTGTTGCTGAGTCGACAAAGTTAATGAGTAAATAAATAAATAAATAATTTAAGTAGGTAGTTACTTTTGAAACAAAAATGGTATTCATTGTGTTCCGGTTTGAAGAGTACAGGTGCCGCTTTAATTCAAATAAAATCAAATATTTAAACATGAGACATTTTGACTTTGTCTCAAGGTTGAACGACGGTCACTGCGCTCGCAATGCCTCTGGTTCTGTAGGTAATATGGGCTGTCTACTTGTACTCTACTTAATAACTAAAAGGCAGAGTTGAAGAGATGAAGTCGACTCCTGGGTGAATTTTTACTCATATTGTTTGCCCAAATACGGTAGGGTCGGCTTCCGGACTAACCAGATATGGCTGAAGAACAGTTTCATAAAAAGCCTGCTATCAGACCTCCACGTAAGTTTGACTTTGTCATCATATTTATGATATGTACCTAATTAGGTACATAATTATGATTATTCTAATTTACTGTTGATAGAAGCACAAACATTAGCAAGCAGTTTTGGAATGTACACGATAAAAACTAGTTTACCTTACGTAATGAGTTTTGCTTGGTGACATAAATTCTAAATACAGTAATCTAAGTCCAAAAGCATTATAGGAGTTGATATTGTAAGAAACAGTAACAGATTTTATTGCTTACCTAAATGAAATTTTAAATGTCAGATAGCTTGTCCCGTATAAGCTACTGACACATTGCACATAAAGCCTTGATTACACGGAGCGACTCTCTTTATATTCACTTCGTGTTACATACTACACGCAGTGACTATAAGGTTCATTCACCGCGAGTTGAATTGTACAATGGAGTATAATTATCTAAGAAGTCTTTTAGTGTTGCAACAACTGTCTTGTGACAAGGCAATCGCAGCAAATAGCCATTCGCAACATACTTTCTATGCTTTGTTTACCAACCGAATGCCAAAAGTTCACGTAAAAGCGAGTATCTATCGCTATATCAAAATGTTAGAGAATTTTTAGTTATTTGGGCGAATTTCATCCGTACTTAGTCTCGAAAGTAGTCGACATAGCCTACAGAATAAGCAAGCTGAAGTGGCAATGGGCCGGCCATATCAGTTGTAGAACCGATGACCGTTGGAGTAGACGCGTTCTCGAGTGGAGACCACGGATCGGCAAACGTAGGGTAGGACGCCCTCAGGCTAGGTGGAGCGACCATCTTCGCAGGGTGGCTGGTGGCAGCTGGATGAGAGTAGCCGAGGATCGAGTTAAGTGGCGTGCAATTGGAGAGGCCTATGTCCAGCAGTCGACTGCTATAGGCTGATGATGATGATGATGATGATTAGTCTCGAAACTAAGCCAGCGGGCGCGTGTGACCACAGGAATGACTGTAGTCACTCATAACATCTCAGCTCTGTCCAGAAGTTCTGAATGTCCCGAAAGATCCATAACGCATCTCGCAGAACTCAAGATTTGTGAGTAGCTTCACCCTTTGTTCGGTCATGCACTTATAGTGAGTTTGTTCACCGCGAATAAACCTGCGAGTAAATTCGCGTGGTGTGACCAAGACGTAAGAGTTACAGTAAACTGTCAAACCTTATTCAGTGAGTATGTAGTTAGAATAACTAGTTTTCTTAACAAAACAAGGTCTGACGACAGGCCTTGCATTGAGCTAGAAACTTGCTATACGAGTAGTAGAGACTGGAAAACATCTTGAAAAATAACCTTGACTGAGTCGATTTTTTAGATTTTTACCCATAAAAGGCTGACAAGATAAAAAATTTATTAATTCACGCAATTCTCGCCCGTAAAAGCTACCATGTACGGGTCAGAATAGAGTGAACAAAAACTGCCCACACAGTGTAAAATTAAACAAAATCTTTAATAACGGCGAAAATATTTATAAACTTTAAGAGAAATTTAACTCAACTAGTTTTGCTTAATATTCTCCTAAACTTTTTGCCCGACTTGTTTTTTTTACGGTTAGGTGCGTCAAGACGCAAATAAAAAAAATTCTTTCATTTTTCATAACACAATGAAGTTTTACTTCTGTGATTTGCCTGTATGTTGTCTGTGTAATAATTAATTCACAAAACGTTGATATGAGACGCGCGGCGTAGCGTCGGGTTTGTTCGCGCCTATATTTTATTTATTTTATTAAATAAACGTAAAATGTCTAGAATAATGTTACGTTTTAAACCTCGTTTTAAGTTGTCAAGTGTGTGTGTTCGAGAAAAAAGTGTATGGACTAGTGAGAGAACCGTTTCATCTCCATACAAGGACATTGACATACCGAAATTGACCGTGGATGAATACATGTTCAGGAATTTGGATAAATGGGCAAGCAAGACTGCTGCGGTAAGCATGTTTGTACTATCATACGTCTATTTATTAACATAACATTACGCCTACTATCTGCAGAGGGTGCGGCAGATGTGTATAATACACTCACCTTTTGGGTAACGTTCAGTCAACTTAAAAAGTGTTTGTTTATGTAATTATTGATAGCGACGTGAGTGATATCCTCCAAGAATTCAGTGACAAGACATATTGTGTCACAAATGAATGATAAACGACTCTAATATCAAAGGTCAATATACCTAATCAATGTTAATATTTTTATGTATGCAGACGTTAAAGGAAAGTCACTGCACGGTGTTAAAATATTTTTTTACAAGAAAAGAACCGATTCAAAAAACCACTACAAAGAAAATAATAATTTTAGTTTCGGAAGTCGGTGGCTTTGGTTTTTAACCGACTTCTTGTTTACTTTTTTTTGCCACCGACTTCCGAAGCTAAAATTATGATTTTCTTTGTAGTGGTTTTTTGAAGTCGGTTCTTTTTTTGTAAAATTTCATTTTTTTTTCCTTTTTAGTAGCTACTTTACCCGGTGTTAAATTACTTTCACGAATTCGTTCATCAGTAAATCTTCTACGTAATGTGTACATTTGAGCATACATATAACTTCGTACATAGGAATGATTACCTAATGTATTATTTATACTAAAACCTTCCTGAAAGTATGTAGATTACGTTAGTGAAACCCCATCCAAATCGAATCAGTAGTTTTTGAGAAAATCGCGCACATACAAACATACATACATACGGGACGAATACAGAACCTCCTTTTTTGAAGTCGGTTAAAAATTAACTCTAAGTTGTATGGGTTGTTTAAAATGATATTTAAAATATATTCGCGAAGAAAAAAAGGAAAGAAGCTATTTGGAGGAAAATTTAATGCTCTTTCTGTATTGCTAACCATTTTTTAGATGAAATCCTGTAATTTGTATGTACTTGTAATTTATCTACATAATGAAGAAGTTCGCGAAAATAACTTATTCAAAGTCTAGTGTATATGTCAAAAACCTGGGACTCTTTATAATTACAAATTAAATAAAACTGACCAAGTACTTTTATAAAAACGAGCAATTTTATGAGCTTTTGATTGTGACACTCCACGGCACAAATTGGTACAGCCCCCTGGCATTGTCCTTTGGAGTTTTGGAAATCGGCAATCTTAATTTGCCGGTTGATGGCAATTGGCTTGCGCTCCTATAGGCTATGCCCCTACATGGTGACATGTAGGGACGTTTTAGGTGCTGTCTTTTGTAACTCTTGGCGTTCGAAAAGAGCGCATAATCTTATGGTGAGTATAGACTAGAGCATTTACTTGTAACAGAACAACGAGCCGCTCTATTACCTGTATTGTACCATTCTTAAGAACGTAACATTACACAGAAATGCTCGAGAAAATGCTTTAGTCTATACTCACCCTTACCCGAATTTGAAGAAACTTTTGATTTAGATTTTCTACTTACCTTCATAAAAAATAGGCGCGAGTTTATGTGGATATAGGTATTAGTATAATAAGTAAATACTTACATTTTACAGATCTGTGGTCAAACAAACAGAGAGTACACATTCGAGCAAGTATATCAGAAATCAAGAATCCTAGCTGCCAACTTGAGAAAAAAGTTCAAAGTCAAAGATGGCGACACTATCGCCGTTTTGTTACCGAATGTTCCAGAGTACCCCATTATCACCTTTGGTATCCTTGCTGCTGGTGGCGTAGTTACGACTATGAACCCTGTGTATACTGCGTGTAAGTTTATTTTTATTCGCCGTAACGTAGGTTATTAACATGAAGTTGAATAAAAGAGCAAGATTGTTGAAAGTCTATCTGGGGCCAAAAGCAGTTAAAGTTTTAGATAATTAAAGAAGCTTTATATTGCACTCCTGTCACACAACTTGAATAAATTATGGATCAAGTGTTAGAAGTTTCTGGTAAAAAAAAGTTTAACATAATTATTTCTTCAATTTTATTTTCAGATGAAATACAAAGGCAGATTCTTCTATCAGACACATCAATAATCATCACAAATGAAGATCTAGTACCAACAGTGAAAGAAGCGCTGAAATTATCTAAAAAAAACCTCCCTATAATATCACTGAATATGACTCAAAGTTTACTAGAAGGAACCATATCGTATAAAGAATTAGTTGAAGATAATCATGTAGATTTGAGTGTACTGAATGAAGTTAGAAGAAATGATGATGATGTAGCCTTTTTGCCATATTCTAGTGGTACTACAGGACTACCTAAGGGAGTGCAGCTGACCAATAGAAATATTGTTACGAATTGTGAACAACAGAACACTGAGTTAAGACAATATGAGTATACTAGTGGTAAGTTGAATAGATACTTTATTGAAATGTTGATGTCAAATAAGGTACGGTCAACAACGGAATTGAGGATCCAGGTAAAATTAAACATCTTTGGGCTACGAAACAAGCGAGGGCAAAGACTTGACTACTTAGTACACGAACAACGTGGGTTCAAAGTTGATCGCATGGTTACCTACTTATCTCTTTTGTTGATTCCTGAAAATAGTGATACTTTATTCACAAAGCTTCACGGAATATTTTTTTTCGCGTTTAACTAAAACTGAGACTTTTCATCACACTCGATATTTGACACGAGTCAAGAAAGCGAGGAGACGAGGTGGTGTATAAACGTCTAGTATAACGAAAGTGATGACCAATAAATGACAGCTATCCATAATGATATTAACACTGGACGCGACACACAATCGTTCTCTCTCCTGCACCCCTCTTGCTTGCTCTTGCGAATTAAGGTCAGAAGACAGCCTGTTATAGCGCTGTTACTGCGAAAAACTATAGGTGCATAAAGCGCTTTAGGTAGAATAGGATAACTATAGCACCACCCATCTTCCTTCCTTGTCCCTCAAATCTTAGTTGATCGAAAACTCATTCATTTTTAGAGTTTCCGTGATTAACAATTACATTTGACTTTTCCAGAATCACACCAAGACAGTACGTTGATTATTCTACCCTTGTTCCACTGCTACGGGCTTAGCATTTGTATGCTGCATAAGTTGTCTGTCGGCGTGAGGCTGGTGACGCTGCCCAGGTTTCAACCAGATATGTTCCTAAACACGCTGCTGGCGCATAAGCTGCAACTGCTGTATTTGGCACCACCCATGGGTATTTATTAAGAACTAGCTGTTGCCCGCGACTTCGTCTGCGTGAAAATATGTAGATGAAAAGTAGCTTATTTGCTTTTCCAGGTTCCTAATCCTACCTCTTTGATCAAATTTCATCCAAATCATTTAGTCGTTTCAGAGTGAAGGATTATTACCTTTTTCATACATATCATCCTTCACACAAACTATTCATACTTTCTTTGAGAGGAGGAGAAGTAGACACCTCTCCCTTTCCATCAATCAACATTTATTTATGCTCATACACTTTTTTGTCCCATGGGTTTCATCCCTCCTCATCATAGGCCATATTTAAAGGACCATTTCTAAAGTATTTTTTATCTTCACAGTAATGTTTCTCGGAGCGTATCCTCAAGTGACTGCTAAGCATTTGGAACACCTGACTAGTGTGACGTCAGGCGCTGCACCGTTGCCGTCGGCAGATATTCATAGACTTTTTGAAAAGGCTCAGGTATGAACGAAGTTTTTTTTATAGCAAACTGCTACGAGATGATGACTGCTAAAGATACGAAAGAAGTTAGGGTTGATTACTATGACGTACTAAAGCTATAATTTTCTGGTATGAAAAAGATGGAGCGATACAGAACTAATAACACCATCATTTTCTTCACAATAGTGCAAGGATGACTTTAACTAGCGTTTACCTGCGGCTTTGCTCTCGTGGAAATATGATAAATAGCATCTTTCTGAGATTGTGAATTTTCCCCTATGTTTCTTTCATCTATGATTTGTTTTCCACAGCTTTTTTTACTACAGAAAACGATAAAATGATGACTATTTTATCCTGAAAATATTTATCGTTGTCTTCGAAGGCAATGCAATAGAAAATAACTTATTTATTTTTGATTTCAATTTCCAGCGAGATATCCAGTTTTGTCAAGGATATGGTATGACAGAAGCATCTCCTTTAGTCAGCTTAACCCCTCTCGGCCAGAAGATATATGAGGACGTTGGGTATACTCTGCCAAACATGACGATGAGGATTGTTAATGGAGACATGAAGAATCTAGGACCAGGCGAGGTGCGTGTTTTTTGTCCTTTGGATGTTGAACAAATTTGATCAGATGCATTCATAATGTGACGATAAATAAAAGCATAAGCAAAAAACTAAACAAAGAATAACAGAGGTTGGTTCTGGGTTCGATCTCCGGATCGGGCAAAATGTTACTGGATTTTTTCGTTAGAAAATTCTTAGTAGCACGTGGATGAGAGTGGCCGAGGATCGAGTTAGATGGCATGCGATTGGAGAGGCTTATGTCCAGCAGTGGTTTGCTATAAGCTGATGATGATGATGACCTGACTATCTTGCCTTTTGACTGTTTCTTATTTTGTTTCATTTACTTGTGCTGAAAATACCAATAATGGGCTCAATAAGGTTGGAATATTTTCTGTTCAAGGTTGGTGAACTATTGGTGAAAGGCCCAAACGTCATGAAAGGGTACTTGAAGAATCCTCAGGCAAATAGCGAAGTGTTTGTAGATGGAGAATGGCTTAGGACTGGGGACCTGGCGAAGATAGATGAAACTGGATTGCTGACAATAGCTGACAGGCTCAAGGAGCTTATCAAGGTATATTTCTGCTAAAATGTTAACATTTTTAGCAGGAAATTGGTGTGTTTCAATTTTTTTTTATGATTTTGTAATCAATTTATGAGCTCTGAGAGAGAGGAAAAAAATACCAAGTGCGAGTCTAACTCACATACTGTTTTGTTTCAGTTTTAGGAAGACCCCCTATGGGTTTTGACTCTATACTGTCATTATTATTTGCCATGATGCTGGCCATACTAATAATTATGTATTCTGTGAAAAATTCAATTAAGAGTCACTAAGTAGGTACTTACTGTTTAAAAACCATCAATCAACGAATTTAACAGTACGATAGCCGCTCTAACAAACGTGTTGATCCACTGTTTCATGGCAGACGTCCCTCAAATAATCTTTAAGTGTTGACATACTTCAGATTCCCTCTTAGCCTCCAAAAATAATATCTAGATTAACTCTCAGGCTTCCATAAATATAATTTGTAGATCCACCACTCTATCTGATTAGACTGGTGGCGAACTAATCATGACGGATTTATAGGCAAGCGCCTGTAAGAAAAATAGAATTTTATTACAGAATGACAGACTCGTCACCATAACATTGTTTAAAGGCGGTTAATAAACATTATTACACAAGCTCACTTACTATTACATCGATTTTATGTCAACATCATAATTTTAGGTATTACTATCATTTATGATTATTTTTTAATAGCCAGGTGATTTTATCGATCAATAGATACTAAATTATTTTTATACTAAATGATAAAAAAATAATTCAATAGGTACTCAAAACTGATTAAGTAATTTTATTTTTGGACTTATCGATTAATTAAGTTTATTTCAATAGGTATATCCACAAATAGATGAATATTGATCTACCAAATTAATTAATCAACATAATTATTATCTACCAAAGCATGTTACATAACCATTACCTAAGTTTATTATTTTTTACTTAGACCATTTAACCAAAGGACTCGATTCAAATGATCATTTCCTTTTGCCAGGGTGAGGAATCAAATAGTTAAATTTTATTGCTTGAAACACATGGTTTGAATTTGGTCTTCAACAAAGAGAAGATGACATTTAAATATGGCGAAATAGATAGACAGTTCCAATAATGACTACTAAACAGGCACTAAATAGTTACTAGTACTGCACACCAACAGCTCTTTGTCAACACATTAATGAACAATTTCTACTATTGTGTATGAGTGTGTTCATGATGGCACAAAATGTTTGGAGTAGGTATGTGTGCAGTAATGTCAATTGTCAATATACCTAGTGTTTATGTTTATCTAGTTTGTAGTGTGTGACTCATCTCTCACCTTTTACTCGTGTATTAGCTTGTAAGTAGTCTTTTAAATTTAATTATTCATAACATAAATACGTCTTTCCTTTGACTCGCAACGCCCGTCATTGCAAAGTCCTCGCCAAAAACGACAAAATGGTTTACCTATCTATCTATCTAATTAATTGGTAAAATTGTTCTTGTCCTTTGGCTAAAAAATATAGCAATAGTGTCCAAAAAGTGTACCTACCTATTAAAGTAACCAGTTTCTTACATTTATTTCCCTTTCAGGTCAAAGGCTATCAAGTCCCACCAGCGGAGCTAGAAAACGTTCTAAAGGAACATCCTGCAGTATTGGATGCTGCTGTCATAGGAGTGCCAGATTCGACCACAGGCGAAAGACCAAGAGGCTTCGTAGTCTTACAACCGGGAGCTAAAGCAAATGATAAAGAAATCATAGAGTTTGTCAGCAAAAGAGTAGCGCCATACAAAAAAATAAATGAAATCACCTTCTTAAACGAGATACCAAAGAACCCTTCTGGCAAAATACTTAGAAAAACACTGAAAGAAGAATATGTACTGTAAATAAAAGTCGATGATTGTGTATGTTTTTCTGTTCATAATACAAGTGACTAGACTGCCTCGTTGGTCCAGTGGTTGCGTGACCGCTGGGTGTGGGGTTCTGGGTTCGATCCCCAGGTCGGGTAGCATTATCGGGTTATTTCGTAAAAATATCCTAGTTGCCGGGAATCAAGTTGTGTGCCCATTAATGGCGATAGGCTCACCACTTATTACATGTGACTTAAGGCGCTACCCCGATCAAAACCTCGCAATAGTGCATTTTTCTGCGTTATTCAGAGTCTATAAACTCATTAATTATGAGATATAAACTACATCTAAAGGCACAGTATTAATGTTTGATATCCTATCATCACATTGAATGTTTTAATTTATTTTTAAGTGTTATAATCACATTCAAAATCTCCTTTTCAAAAAATGACTAAAATTATTGATTGCATGCATCTCTTGATAAACGGTGATGTTCTAAAATTTGAGGATTACACTAATGGATAGATAATTTAATAATCTAAATACTGAACGTTTTATTTTATTTAAAAAGATCTTTTTAATTAAAATAATTCCAAAATTCTAAGGAATTCTATGATAAAGGGGCGTGCGCAAGGGTGCGGGCGTCAGTGCGCTGCATGCTATCGTACGAGAGGGCTGTGTCGCTCTTGTCGTCCACAGTGAAAAGACAATTTGTTTTTATTTAGTTTTAGTGTACCTACCTAGTTGCTCTTGTTGTTCACCGTGTTTGATTTGTGTATTGTAAAGACGTACCTATTTTATTATCAAGTACCAACCGCTACAGTGAAAAGACACTACTGCGAAAAGACGCTTTTTTTTATTTTTAGTGTAAATACCTAGTGATAAGATTATACCTAATTTTGTGTACATACCTAATTGTCGGTTTAGTTAGTATGCCAAAATACAAGAAGAATAAACGGCAACGACGTCAACAAGCCATAAAGATGAATGAAATTATGTAAGTACCTACCTACCTACCTACTAATTTGATGCTAAAGCAAAGTTTACCTAGTTACCGTAGCCGAAGACTTTGGGGGGGGGGGGGTCATACCGATTGATGCCGACGTGCTATAGGTACCTACCGTGAATTACCGTGTTTGGCGCATTTTTATACGATTTTGGGGGGGTCATGACCCCCATGACCCCCCCCTGGGACCGCGCCTGATAGTACCTACTTGAACTTCGTAAACTTCTTAATTAGGTACCTACATAATTAGAATTATCTACTTATAGTGTCTTTTTATTTATTTCAGCAAGGAAAGAAAAGTACTTACCTAAAAGCGCATTTGATGACAGGAATAATTATTCAAGTTTACCAATAACCGAAAATGATAATGGGTAAGTACCTACCTATCTATCTCAGATTTATGTGAATACCTACTAGACTTTTGCCTGCGACTCCGTCCGCGTGGACTACAGTGAAGTGATGACCTCCGTAGTGTAGGGTGGCTAGTACCACCAAGAGGTCAAGCTGTATCTCTGGTTCATCCCACACGAATTAGATGAAACGTGGCTTAGATTTTTATTGGACATCAAGCTATCGAACTGCGAAAATGACATCAAAATACGTTTAGTACTTTTTGCGTGATGCGCGCACAAACAGATAAACAGCCAAAAATCCCAAAAAAAAATCATTTTGGGTATGGTGACGTTCCAGTACCTACTCTATCCCAATTGTTTTTTCTGGAATATCTTCAATGTACAGACACGGTTCTTACAATTTTAATAGTATAGTATAGGTAGATAGATATTCGACTCTTGTAATACAAACAAATTCTAAATTCAATTGAGTCCATAGAGTTATAAAATTGCAGACAAAACTTATGAAATACATATTTATAATGTGATATTTTTTTTTTGTAGATACCATGTAAATAATATGGACCATTTCAAATGTATAGCTAAAATATGTACATGTACAGTCACGAGCAAAAATATGTATAAACTTAGTGAAATTCAACAACGATCTTCTTCTAAAGAATTTATTAAATTGGTTAAATTATGAGTGCATAAATAAATAGTCTCCGAATATATATTATCATTGTGAATTTATTATAATCGTATTTCAACAGATGATACAAAAAAATCGATATTCAATCTTGCTAACTGTATACATCTTTTTGCTCGTGACTGTACTTAATTTTTTTATTATAATTAGGTAATTCAGTTTTGTTTTTATGCAAGATCTAATAATTATAATGAATTCTTTATTGCAGGCTAAATACGAACACTGACTTTACACCGGTAAACAACTTGAGTCAAGAAATCATAGAGTTACAGGATACCTGTCTTGATTCAACTGATATTGTTGAAGATGTAGAGGTTTGTTTATTTCTGTTTTGGTTTGTAAATATTATGGTGCACTTGTGTGCACCATAATAATATTTATTATTTACAAAAAAACAAAAAATAGATTTACAAACAGATAACACGACAACGCGATATTACTGATTTATTATACATAGTTTTCTTTTTTTGCAGTTACAAATATCTTGTGAGGCTGAAAAAGGCAATCATGAAAAAATAACAAGAAGAAGAACAATTGACGTCAGCCACTTTACGTTTATTTTACGATTACGATTAATCGCTAATTGCCAATAATCGTCGATTACGATAATTTGTAACCGTTTCATCAATAAATGATTATGTCTTTTCGTCACATGCTTTTCCGAAAGGTTAGTTAGGTATGCAGCTTGTATTACCAGTCCTATACGAGGGAGATACGATACGGTGAAAGCCAGAGAGGCCCATAATTTCCAGACACAATTGATTTTCAATTGTTTCAGTAGATTGCCTTTATAATTATGTATAAATAAATATAGGTAATTGTGTAGAAATAAAGAAAGAATATGAATAAAAACAAACTTGTTTTTTAGGGTTCCGTACCAAAATGGTAAAAAAGGAACCCTTATGGTGCGACTTCGTCTGTCTGTCTGTCTGTCACACCTGCTTATTTCAGCAACTACTTATGCTATCGACTTGAAATTTGGAACAGTTATAAATAATGCTTATTCAACTTTATTGCAAATGAAAAAAATCCAAAAATATTTTTATTTTCATTGCAAAAGGGGCCAGAGTGGGGGTCCAAAATTTTAAATTGGGGTTACTAGGTCAAGTGACATATCATATGAAAGGGCTTGATCTGCACATTTCAAAATATATTTTCATTTTATTTTATGTCTCACAGTTTTCGACATATGATGAAAAATGACCAAAAAAATACCATTCCCCCCCCACTTATCTCCGAAGTTTGCAAGGCGAAAAATCTGAAATAATTAGGGTTGATAGGAATTGACCCAAATATGGTACCAAAAATAAAACGATGTTCCTAACTAGTACAGTTAAATCATCAAAATTCCTTCACAAACAAACTTAGTTATGCGGTCCGGAATTTTTCACTTTATACGTTCAAAACCGATACGGAACCCTCGGTGCGCGAGTACGACTCGCACTTGGCCGGTTTTTTTTCGTTTAACCCCATTTATCAGTTGGACGAGGACGATGTCACCATATGTAACAAGAAGGCGTAAGTAATAAGCAATGATCGGAGTAGATAGATTGATTTGGGGTCAATGAACTGGCACGTATATATTAATATGGATATGCCTCCGGAATTCCGGGATTTTGTAATAATTAAGATTTTTTTAATAATTTCAAATATTGTTATGTGTAGGATGAAGAATGGACGCATAAAAGTAAGATTCACTTTATTGCTTAATAAATAAGAAAAAGTTAGTCTTCTCGTGACCACGGTCAATGCAACTTGATCGAAACGTCGAGGTTAGTCAAAATATAGATATTTTGATGTTTGAGCGCGAAAAGTCCCGATATAATTAAAAAAACATGTGTACAATTCGCGAAAGTTTATAAACTACAAATAAGAAAAAAAACAATTTTAATCGTTTAACTATCGCATTCTATAAATTTCAAATATTTTCGTTTAAAAATATTTACATTCACAATATTTGATTCAATCCAGTAAGTACCAAAATGAAATCCCGGAAAAAAGGCTTATCCATGTTATGATTTCTATGACTATTCATGATGCAAGTACGTAAAATCAATCGACCTACACCGATCATTGGTAATAATCATAAAATCCGATTTGAGATTAAACTGGAATTGATAATTTCTTATTTTGAACTTTAAAGTTAGTAGATTTTTTGATTTTAGATTACTTAGTAGATTTTTTAATTGCCTTCTTTAAAATAATGAATGATAATAAAATTGACTTTCCTACTTTTATCACTGTCAGGTTAATCACGTTTAATCGGAAAAGTAAAAGCCGCACAATGTTTATTAAGTACTAGCTTCCGCCCGCGGCCTCGCCCGCGTTTTTCGGGATGTATTGTACCTACATATAAACGTTCTTCTTGAATCACTCTATCTATTAAAAAAAACCTCATCAAAATCCGTTGCGTAATTTTAAAGATTTAAGAATACATAGGGACAGACAGGTAACGGGAAGCGACTTTGTTTTATATACTACTAGCTGCCGCCCGCGGCTTCGCCCGCGTTTTGGGGATAAAAAGTAGCCTATGTGTTATTCTGATGTATAAGCTATATTACTGTAAAGTTTCATCAATATCCGTTCAGTAGTTTTTGCGTGAAAGAGTAACAAACATCCATACATTTTAGCATCCTCACAAACTTTCACGTTTATAATATTAGTAGGATGTAGTGATAGAGTATGTACAGTCACTAGCAAAAAGATGTATACAGTTAGCAAGATTGATTGCTAACTGTATACATTGATTGTTAAAATATGATTATAATCCATAATGATAATACATGTTCTGAGACTATTTATGCACTCATAATTCAACAAATTAAATAAATACTTTAGATTAGAAGAAGATCGTTGTTGAATTTCACTAAGTGTATACATCTTTTTGCTCTTGACTGTACAGTCACGTCAGTGAATTATAATCATATTTCAACAATTGATATTCTACGAAAAAATCGATATTCAATCTTGCTAACTGTAAGTAGGTACATATTTTTGCTCGTGACTGTACCATGAATACTTGAAAAGGTTGAAAGTATTGATGGACGTAAGTATAGTCGCTGGATTCATGACCAAAATTATTTATGCGCACTAAATACACGTTTCTTACTTTTAAATATTTTTTTTATTGAATGCCGTGTCTGTGCATTCTAAGGTCTATGATTTTTACATTTGTATTCGTAAGTTGTTCGCCAGATGGCACTAGTAGTGTTTTCGCGAAGTATTGTAGAGGTGAGGTGCGGCAAAGAGGAAGCGAATGCTCAAGGTCATTTGCTCAGGGAAGCGCCTTAAGGCGCAGATAACTGCCAACGGCCTTGAGTGATTTGGGTGGTGATTGGAGTGTTCTGCGCTGAGCTCAAGCAACGCGACATACGTCCACCGAGCAATACGACTCGCCTATCAAGGAGCGCGCTGTGCCGAATTAGACGTATTATTACTTTTTAGTATCCAAAATATAAAATAAAAAAAAGTAACAGGCAATATTATAGGTAGTAACATAGTCTTTTCACACATAACAAATCATGAAAATATCTCTAAGAAAGTAATTACGTTTTTATGTTATGGGTAGACAGTAATTCATGAATTTATTTCATTAAGTATTTTACTACAATAGTTAAATATTCACAGGTACGATTGATGTACATATGTTTTAGTTTAACATAAAAAAATTGCACAACTAACCTGCATTATTTGACGGCGAAATAAGAGATTTAAAACTGGCCGTTACCATTTACCTTCGCCTTAAACGTAACTGGCGAAATGTGCGTGCACTATAGCAGGCTAGGGTTGCCATAACTTCGGGTCCTATCAGAATACCAGCGCTGCGGCATTTTTATGTCGCAGAAGTAAGCTGAGATAGTGGCCTTTTGGCCTCGCACCAGGTTTTACCTTTTTTAGGGTCCGTAGTGAAACTAGGAACCCTTATAGTTTCGTCCCGTCCGTCTGTCCGTCTGTCACACCCTCGTCAAATCTACAGTTCATAACCAATCTGTATGAAACTTTGCAGTTAGATGTCTTCTGTGAACCGCCATAAAGATCTGTAGTGAAATTACGAAAAACAAAATAATTAGGGGTGCCCCCCATACATGAAACTGAAGGATGAAAAAAATATATTTGCGCGCACCCCTTCGTGTGGGGTATCATTGGATAGGTCTTTGAAAATAACTTAGAGTTTTCTAAATGACTTTTTAAGATAAATTAGGAACGAGGATAGTATTGCTTTTTGTCGAAATTATCGAAAAACGGGACAAATACGGAACATGTAGCAATACGGGACGCCATGTTCAAATACGGTTACAGTTCCGTACGTATGTACATAGGTACGGGACGTAATGGCAACCCTAAATATAGGTAGCTGCACACCTCTGTCTAATCCTTCTGGGAATACAGGCGTGATGTAGTTACAAGAGTTCCCCGATGGATTAGAACTTAAAGCTAAGATTCGATAAATTAAACACAAAATATTCCGATAAACTAGTTTCATTTAAATGTATAAATTTCGTGTAAATACCAAAAATCATTAAGAGAGCGACCAAATTATAATAAGGTATCATACACATTGCTCCGTGCCATGCGACACGGATCGCTAAGCGCAAGAGCGGCTTTAGTGATAGCACAGATAATAATAATACTATACGTACAGATGCCTCATCTTATACAAAGAAATGTGACCGATTTAGCGCGGGCTATCTTCGAGCTATACATTTTTCCGTGCTTAAAGCATTTTTCAAAATTTGAACAAATATTTTTCATGATGTATTTTTTCATGTTCTCAATTTTACACAAACTTCAATAGCAAATCGATACGTATAACGCCATCTATTATGAGTTATGTCAACAAATGTTACTTTGTTCCTGATGAGACCCCATGGTGATAGCAACAACGCCTGTTTTCCATAAAAATAAATACTAAGCTACTTGCATATAACGCTAAAAACCGCAGCTCCGCGCCCCGTGGCGTCGCGTGGCGCGGGGCAGTGTGTATCTCGCCTTAGTATTGAACTTAAATAACACAGTATTGGAAATTAAAATTCATGATATGACAATAACAGTCATTATCATATTCATAGTCAATTTTCTAAAGCTGCTAAAATGGAAGATTTTTGATCACGTTTACCAAAAACAGTAAGGGGTCACGAGCATAATCGATTTATAATCGCACGTCACTACACATTTACTTAATACTCAATACTCATTAAATGCATTCGACAATGTAAAATTAGGTGGTAAGTACAATTTTTATTACCAACGACGTATACAATGTATAAACAATAATCTCTTCGGTTCTCAAAGTTTGTCAACAATCTTTGTCCTAAAGTCAACTGTTGCAATCGTTGACGATTGTAGTTACACAGAAGCTGATCTAGGGAAGGGAGGGCTAGAGACCTGCTAGCCCCCCACAAAATCTTGAGTTCTGACATTCTTTAGTTGTGATTTCAGAGGGCTTAGCCAAGATGCAAACGTTTGATATCTCTTCTCTTTCTATAATTGCTAGCGCCTAGCGCATGTTAATAGGTAATTGTAGAAAGAGATAACTTGGTAGACAAGATGACACAAACTTTTTGAACGCTCATTCTACTGTGTTGAGAGAAAGAAACATGAATTTTAGTCTATGCTAAGCGTTAAAACATAAACAATGACGTGATACGCGTCGTGAACTACTTACGAAACAAATAACTTTGCTTGGTACGATACCCTTTGTTTATTTATGTTATTAGTCATGGCGTTATAGTTAAGTTCCCGCTAGGGCTCAAGGTCGAATAAAGAATAATCGAGGTGTAATATAAAAACAAATGTGCAACGGATTTAAATTATGCGTTTTAAATACTAAGTAGATGCAAGGTAAATAAATAGGTAGTCAAAATTAACGTTAACTATAATAATAAAAAACACCACTATATTCCCGATCTAAGCAAACAGCTGATTACAAAGACGCCATTTTTATCGCTTTCTACACGGTCTTAGATGTCGCTTACGAAGCGCTTAAAAAATACGATTACATTTCGTGCGCTTGTCAAAGTTTGCAACTTGGCTACCAAATGTATGGGAGATATCTATCGACACGGTTGAGAGAAGAGATAAGTTGTCTACGACTTTTCTATTTGTTGGTTCTGACCACGTGACTTATCGTTGAGATAACGTCATTCCCATACATTTTGTAAGTTTTCTACTGGCGTTAACATGTAGAATGCCATCTTGGCTAAGCCCCGGATAGATAAGTAATTTGGTGTTTTGACTTTTGCTTCCCCTCCCCAAACATCACATTTGATGAGGCCTCAGCCCCCACAAAAATAATTTTTGGATCTGCCACTCTAGTTACATACCTACACATACAAAAATACACCACATCACACTCACACCTTACACATTATCCTTATTGTTGCATCCATACACTTCTACTCTGGATAATCACACTCTGAGCGCCAAAATCAGGGGCTCACCGGCAACAAATTGACATTGTATTTTAGCAGAAATTAATACTTTTATGTTACCCATGTTTATATCATTGCTTTGATTGAATTGGACAATAAATAATTTCTGATTACATAAGTTACACTTGCTTGTAAAAGCTTCGTCGATTGCCAGCACGTGCTCAAAGGAAAACGCGACATGTCGATCTATTTTTAAAACGGGCAAATGAGTATAATTTCGCGAATTTACATAAATCTATTGACATGCAGGCGCCACTATTCCGTGTCTGATTATGTCTGAAATGATACAACAGACGATTTATTAACAGTAATATATTCAGTAGGTAGTTGAATTGCCATCAAAACAACACGGGATTCCGGCTCAAAATATAATTAGCATACGATTACAATAAAATCAATTTTATACCTCTTCTTTTAGTTTAATACTTTTACTTCGCATTGTTGGATGGCGCCATCCTGGACCGATACTGTTTTGTTTTTTATAAATATCGATAAAAAGATCGTAAAAACATCTACTCATTTTCTTCTTGATGTATGATACCTACGTGTGCTCGACAATGCCATTAATATTTAGATTTAGACATTCCTTTGGTAAAGCTATGGGTTTTTGGACTTTTTACGCAGAAGGAGCAGTAAAAGATCAGTTATAAATTATTAAAGGATACCTACTATGTCTTACGTTAGTGGTCTCCCAATACGTTTATTGGTCAACAATAATTTGAAACTTTTATTTTCTACTTTTAAAGGATAGTTAAATGTCGGGGGTTTTGAACTTTGAAATTTAATACTTAATTATTTTTAGCTAAAACTTCTACCTACCTACTACAATTATTGTTAATATAAAACTAGTATAATGAATCACAGGTATTCCATTATATTTCTATGAAATTGCCACACCAATTTGGAAAAGAGCTCATAACTTTTAAATACTTGGACTTTTCATAAAATTTGGCTAACGGTCAGTTGTACAAAGATAATTAAATTTTAAAGGAGGCATTAACCATACAATTTCTACCGTTAAAGATTCCTTTAAAACTTAATGACCTTTTCTGCAACTCAGCGTAAGAACCATCCCGAATAAACTAATCGGTTTATCCGTTTGGGAGCCATGAAGCCATAGACAGTCAAAAAGACATAGACGTCAAATTTATAACACCCTTAATTTTTCAAAGTCGGTTAAAAAATATATTGAATAGTTATTGACTGAGGTTGGCTTTTTAGTGGTGAATTCTGAATTGCCGAGGTTTTCCTGAAGACAGGGCAGACTAATCAAAAAATATATGGGCAAGTAACATAGATAAAAATCGTTCTCTAATTAGATTACTTATTTAAAATTTTATTACTATACTATATGTATACTTACATAAAATCATAGTAGTTTTTGATATAGGTACTCCTATATCAAAAGCTACTAATACAGAAATAAGTAGATCATAGCTTAGTTAATTGAATATAAAGATTTAAAAAAATCTACTTAGTAACTGCTGCTAGAAAAATAATTTCAAAACCACTGTCAGTGTAACCTCAAAATTATTTTTATAGAGGTTACATTAGGACGCCAGCAGCGACGCCAAGGCGGATGTCAACGAGATTAGTATGAAAACAAAATGAACAATGTAGCGATGTTCATTAGGGTTCCGAACCAAAATGGTAAAAAGGAACCCTTATGGTGCGACTTCGTCTGTCTGTCTGTCTGTCTGTCTGTCTGTCTGTCTGTCTGTCTGTCACACCTGCTTATTTCAGCAACTACTTATGCTATCGACTTGAAATTTGGAACAGTTATAAAGAATGCTTGTTCAACTTTATTGCAAATGAAAAAAGTCCAAAAATATTTTTATTTTCATTGCAAATGGGGCCGGAGTGGGGGTCCGAAATTTTAAAGTGGAGTTACTAGGTCAAGTGACATATCATATGAAAGGGCTTGATTTGCACATTTCAAAATATATTTTTATTTTATTTTATGTCTCACAGTTTTCGACATATGATGAAAAATTTCCAAAAAAATACCATTCCCCCCCCCTTATCTCCGAAGTTTGCGGGGCGAAAAATCTGAAATAATTAGAGTTGATAGGAATTGACCCAAATATGGCACCAAAAATAAAACGATGTTCCTAACTAGTACAGTTTTTTCAAAATCATCAAAATTCCTTCACAAACAAACTTAGTTATGCGGTCCGGATTTTTTCACATTATACGTCCAAAAATGATTCGGAACCCTCGGTGCGCGAGTACGACTCGCACTTGGCCGGTTTTTTTTTGTTTTCATACTAATCTCGTCTGGCATCCGCTTTGGCGTCCTAATGTGACATGGGTCTTAATTCGCGAAATTATGTTGCAATATTTAGAAAAACCCAATGCTAGGATGTTCAAAAATACTAGAAAAATTATGATATAAAAGTTGTTCTAGAATTACAAATTTTAAACATCAATTTGGTTTTTGAAAACTATCATAGTTATTAGTTACGTTGAGTCTTCTATTAGAAAATTATTATACGATACCAATATTAACATATTGATTGAGAATTATTAGTTAATAAAACAGCGGGAGATATTTACAACTCTATAATTATTAAGCTGTGAAACTAATATATTTTGATTTATATGATTTTTTTTTTCTAAAGGAAAATTATAAATTATTGTTAGTAGAATTAAATAATACAATATGTCGCGACAGTATTTTGTCTATGAATAAAAATACCTCATTATTTGCCTTGATTGCAGTAGCAGATAAATTTGATTAATTTGTGACATCAGACATATTATACAACTATTTATTTTATTATTATTTCTTTTATGTATTCATTGTATTAAATTAATATGCAATGATACAAGCGTGCTCTATCGTAAGCCGCATCATCGCTTAACATCAGGCGAGATGGCAGTCAAATGCAAGCCTATTATTAAATAATAAAAAAAACGTGTGGGGTCAGGGGACCCCCACCAGGAACGAAGTTCCAAAAATTTTCGAGAATTTTATCTAACTAGCTAACCAAAGGTTTAGCCTAAAGAATCGAGTCACGCTAAATTTGCTCAGGTATGAAGCAATGTCACAAAATTATTAAATTACTCCGTCGCGCGTTGATTGCATCGTGTTATCTCTGAAACTATTTGTCTGTATAAAATACTTTTAACTCCAAAAATCATCTCCATTAAATACTTGTGACGATGAAACTACTTATTTGGATAAGGATTAATATTTTATTGATAAATGTGTCCAGTTAAACATTGCCTAATTTTATTGTTATTTTTAAAACATATAAACAGATTTTGTGGCTTAAATATAAAAGTTAGATGTATAGTAACCAGATGTTTTTTATAGACCTATTTAAGGTCAACGTTTTTGTAGTACATTGTTTTCACATATACCAAACGACTTGGGCAGTACACGCGCAAATAGCCCTTTTTTTCCAATTTTCTTAATAAAAACCGTGACAGCTCGGCTAATATATATAACACATTTATAAATGATATACAAAAACCTTTCTCGGAAATGTGTCCTTCCATTGGTGAAAACCGTATGAAAATCTGTTCAGTAGTTTTTGAGGTAATCGATATAGACCGAAGCCGCGCGTGCTCATTTGTTGAATAGGTATAAAAGTGAAATGGCAGAAAACGTCATCGCCGTCATCGCTTAAAATTTCTCCCAGTTCACTCGTACGTAACGTGCGTAAAGGAACTCCGTTCCAAAAAAGGCTTGCAAAAATAAAATAAATCGGCATAGTAACAAAAAGTTATTGGCCTTTGAGGACGCGTGGAATTTGTCAAACACGGTCGTATTTTCCATTCCTACTTTTTCTTTAATTCTATTTTTTTTATTCTATCCACTAAAGGTGTAAAAGGGTAAAACAACAATAACGTGATTTATTTTCTTTGTGGACCAAACAAGCGACTATTTAATTTAGGACATTATTGCATTAAATCGATTCTAGACGTCTCCAATGGATGGCTTAAAAAAAAAGTGTTCGCCAAAAAATTATACATGTGCCAGGAGTTCACGGACGTCTAGCAAAATAAATGTTTCCAAAAACAGTTGATAAAGCACTTTCAATCAATTTAATAAATAATTTGCATATTCGTGTCAACTTATAGCAAGGTCGTACTATAAGGAAACTAGTTCCAAGGAATGTCTGGACCTCAGATCATAGAAACAAGGAGATATGCCATCATAGTACGGGAACAATTGATGCCACTTTTAGCACATTTTTCGACACAATTATAAGCGCTCCTTATGAATAAAAAGATCTCCCACACATTAAAAATTACGCACAAGCGCACACCCTCAATCTAACACTGTTAATCGTCACTCAACACTAGCGCTAAACTAAAACACTGTATTAATATCATCGATCGTGTTCGGTTCGTCGCCAGCGTGTATTACGCCCAATGTGGGCAAACTAAAGCATCAAGCTCAATAGAGCCTTGGCACATCTCCCTTGTTTCTATAATCTGAGGTCTGGACACTCAAGCAATAAATCATAATGAAGACATCGTTGTTACCCAAGCCGTGTTTGAAGACATATTATTTATGACACGGTCATTGGACGAAACAAAAAAACTAGCTTCGTCAGCCAATTTGGCGTGTGCGTTGATTTATTGAGAAAAAAAATGTGTTTTATAGTTTGATCGCCACAATGTGGAGATGATCTTTTATTGCCTAGTACAATAAAAATACGATCGATAAATTTTTTAACGAAACCAAATAACTGAGCGGATTTTGGTTCGATAATTGGGAAATACTGTTTATATAAATATTTTCTAGACACGTCTTTTGTTGTAGTTGCTACCTAGGCCTAGGATATACTAAGGTAACACCCGCGGCCGTACTATCAAGTGTTAAATCCATCATGGATCCGTTGTAAAAAAAAACAACATTTAAAAACACGACCGCGAAACAAAAAGAAAACAAGATATTGCAGTCGAGAGCCACTGTTTCCGTGTAATAATATCCATAAATTGGTCCCGACTGCAATGTCACGTTTTGTTTCGCGGTCGGGTATTAAAAAAAAAGATTATTTTTATTTTTTCAATTTTTAGTCTTTAATATAAGAAATATAGAGATATATCTTTAGTATAAGATATTTGACACCCCACATGACCATGTCGGATTTTTTAATTTTTCTACGACTTCACATTAATGGTGACTAAAATCCGCCATGTTGGTTTTTTCATAATTCGTATAGCTTATAACATTCACGACGTCGCTTGTTTGCATGCCGCCCAGCATGCGACCACGGCTATACTCTGGATATCACAATTTTAGGCTATCAGACAGGAATATCTTGTTTCATATAAATTACAGTTCGATTTTTGTCGGTGTCAGGTTATAGTTTTTATTATCTTTATTTATCAGAGGAATGCGGTAAATGAACACTTTCCATTTATCTATACTATTATAAAATTGTAAAAAAGCCGTGTCTGTACATTGAAGTTATCCCAGAAATAATAGTCGAGATAATACTGGGACGTAACCATAGCCGAAAATATTTTTTTTTTGATTTTTTGTCTGTTTATCTGTTTGTCTGTTTGTGCGCGCATCACGCAAAAAGTACTGAACGGATTTTGATATAGTTTTCACAGTTCGATAGCTTGGGGTCCAATTTAAAATCTAAGCCACGTTTCATCTAATTCCGGTGGAATAAACCAGAGATACAGCTTGACCTCTTGGTAATACTAGGCACCCTACACTACGGAGGTCATTTAAACTGGTCATTCATTGTAGTCCACGCGGACGGAGTCGCGGGCAAAAGTCTAGTGTTTTAAATAAGCATGATTGAGCTAACGTATATTCCCAGTCAACCCAAAATCATGTTCTACACTTCGCATCAGCGCTTGTTGGCCTCTCGACCTGCCTGTAGCCTTCCATACTGCGATTTATAATTTCACGTATAAATATATACTTAATCAATGACATATACATAATTTTAAAGCGGATTAAGACCGATATCTCCGAAATATTTTGGTTTTTACGGAATGTCATTGAAGAAAGCAACTTGTAAGTAAGCTTGAGTATTTCCTTTGTAAGGAAAGTACTACAAACTAGAATGCAGTAATGTTGTTTACTGACTTACTAAATTTTCGACCCCCACTTCGGCGCCATTTGTTATGAAAATAAAAATATATTTTAACTTTTTTCACTTGCATTAAAGATGGGCAAGCATTCTTTATAACTATTTCAAAAGTCGATAGCGTTAGTAGTTGCTGAAATAAGCGGCCGTGACAGACAGACAGACAGACGAAGTCGCACCATAAGGGTTCCTTTTTACCATTTTGGTTCGTAACCCTAAAAACTGCACATTTTCTGCCAGTCTACCTTAGGGCTTAGGGGTGATGCAGAGACAAAACATGGTAGGCGCAACAAAATAGAATGTTTTTTTTTTCTAAATCGTATTAAATATTGTTAGATAATATAGAAATAAATACATAGATACTTACATAATTATTATAAACAAAATACACTTTATTATGAGAAATAAAAATGCGTTGATGGCAAAAACGATTCTAACAAATCACCCTGGGTTAATTCTGCCAACTTTTTGCGAAGGTGTTTCTGAAGGAGATTTCAGCCTTATGATCTAATTTATATTAATTTCATCCTAATATTCCCTTTATTCAAATTGATATCCACCTGCGGTCAAGTTTTGATCAAGTCTTGATTCTCATGCAAATTGGATGGTAAACTGATCGTGTATGACGCCCATTACGTTTATCAAGTAGCTTTTGTTGTTAATACATACCAATTTAACTATCAAGGTGACTTATTTAGTGTCTTTAGACTTGATAGCTTGTTTAAACATAGCATTATCCATCACTTATAAACAGCATGCAATTTATTAAAAAACAATAACTTTGCTTAAACTTTTGAACCCGTAATGTAATAATACCTTTAAATATATTCTGATAACAGTGAAAAACAATAGGACCAATGATTGCGTCATTGGTCTGTGATGATGCAAGCACCAGGGAGTTTTGTAGGTACCATGAAAATAGTGAAAAAATCTCAAGATCTCAAGATTTTTTCACTATTTTCAGGTAGATATCACCTGTATTTGAGTTTTTGTAGTGACAAAAACTCGAATACAGGTGATATCTACCCGCATTGAGCCCGCGTGGTGGATAACAGCCTAGTAGAATAGGCTCGAGAGGAACCTAACAGAGAAGAGCCTTTAATTCCAACACTCTTCTCTGTGAGAAGAATATAACAAAGAGGCTTTAATCCCAACATTAGGAACATTATAGACTGATTACAGTACAATATTACACATCGAGCTTTAGAAAGAGATAATCGGCAAGTTTCGGCTTCCTATAGCATCGTCTCTGTCACTCATACCTATGTGACGTTTTGTGGCTACTATACTTGACTGACAAGGCGACAACAAATCGTCACATAGGTATGAGTGACAGAGACGATGCTCTACGAAGCCGAAGCTATCCGGTTATCTTTCTAAAAACCGATGTGTAAAATTTATTGCCGGGTGCTGTATATACCCAATTACTAATCCATGTGCAATAATGTGCATAACGATTCCCACTCAACGGCTTAATGAATCGATCTACATAAAGATGATGAAAGATTTTCAACTAAATAACAATAACGACAAGTTTTTAAGCAAGCAAACAACAGTGCAAAAGTTATTTATAGAAGATATTATATATCTACTCGATCAAGCAGAATTTTATTTAAAACTCGCTTCTGAAGCACCAATGGGTTTAAAGCACCACTGAGTTATGATGAAGGAAAACTTCGTGAGGAAATCTACTTATTGGTCTGGAATTGCCAGCCGTGTGATGTGATGAAGGACCTTTGCGTTGCAGTAGGTCAATAAAATGCTGATAATGTTGGACCTTGATAAAGTACGACCTTCGCATTCTTTAAAATAAAGTTTGAAAATAAAGTAAAATAAAGAAAATAAAATATTTTATTTTTTTGTATTTTCGCAGATTTGAAAAATAAGCAGGTAAAGATGGCTGGTGTTTCCCATTATCCTATTAGAGTATTTTGCAACCGGTGAAGAAAAAGTTACCTAAGTTCACAAACATTGTAAATACCCGCTCATAAAATTGCCCCTTATCCTTTTTAAGCTTGAGATGGTTGATATTTATAGACAGATGATAAATTAGTATATGGATAAACATGAGTGATCTCGTGTATAACTCTACGTGTGATTTCGTCCACGTGTTTAGTTTTTTTTATTATGTCGTTCTCAAGGTAACAAATACACGCCATAATTTTATCTAAATCTAAATTGAAATACCACAACCAAATGACTCACTTTCACAATTTATAATTCCAGCTGTGTCCCGCGGTTTCACCCCCGTTGCTCAGCTCTTAAAAGGCGTAGCGTGATATTAAATAACCTATACTATTTCTCATAAATCTGGCTACCTTATACAAAAAGATTTTTTCGAATCCGACTGGTAGTTCCAGAGATTAGCGCGTTCAAACAAACAAACAAACAAACTTCACAGCTTTATTAAACTTATTAGTATAGAAGATTAGTAAGAATTACCCTACAACATTCCAATCGACCTTTCAACGTTCATGTGGAGTCATATGCGCGTACGCTTTCACAGAATATTATGTCACAGTAAAGTTTGAGCGACCTCTTACTTAAAAAACCAGAATGTTGTAGCTATAGTACGTGTTCAATAAAAACATAAAATAACGAATACGTCTGCGTGAAAGAGCAAATAAAACACATTAGGCGACAGATTCTACTTTTAGTAAAAATACTTCACGGATCTAAGAGAATATTTTTGGAAATAAAAAGTTTGTTTACATTTAAAATGATGAATCACATGTAAATCCCAAGTACGCATTCCGACGCTGCCTGCGACCTTCGTTAGGCTGCTTACACACCTCACGATTGCAGTAGCTTTAAATTTAAACATGTTAATGTTATCTGTAAATAAAAATCTTTTGTCGCAAATGTCTTTGAACTCTAAAAATGTATACGGTGTTAATTGATTATATTTCAATAGTATTTTTTTTTTAATTAAACTATAATTTTAAAAAATGGCATTGCATATCACGTGTAGGTGATAATGATGTACAAATAAAGCTGTAGTATGCAATACATATTTTGCGTTATTTGTATTAACAAACCAGAAGTACGTTTATCGGTTTCACATATTTTTTACATCTTGAGTTACAGTCAAGTCACACATAATTTTATTCAACCAAAAGTTAACCAAAACATTATCTCTATTTTTGTCTTTATAAAATATACTCGCACAAGCAGTGTCATAAAAATTTCTAATGTTTAAACAAACCTTTCACAATAGCGAAAATTTATTTCACAAAACGTCAATTTATTTATGATTCGTTTATAAAATTATATAATCGCAAAAAATATATTAAATCGTAAGTGTGTAAGCGGTTGATTGGGAACAAAAACAAGATCACGGCCAGCGGATGGTCATTCGGATTCTCGAATAGCTTGAATCTACACATAAATACCGGTGCGATACTCATATACCAAACGTGAATTAAATATCTTTCAAATCAAATATTGTTTATTTGTTTAAAACTAAACAGTTCTACTGCTAGGCGAATTTCGGTTGTTCTTAGCATTTCTGCCTTGGACTTTTTAAAAATGGTGTCAAAAATTTTTGTATTTGCGTTGATTGTGGGTACTGCAAGTGCCGCAACGTGGATGGGAAGACATCCCCCAAAGCCTAGAGAATTAGGTGAGTTTTGGTTTAAAATGTTATTTTTTAAAGCTTTTTTTCAGCGTCATGTCGAACGTCCTGTTCGTTTTCGCAATTCGTTTTTTAGATGATAAATAATTAATTTAGTAACAAGTTAATGTTGATTTTATGTATTTTTATTTCTTTTTGCTATACCTACATCTTTTTAATAGTAAACATAATATTATAAGAAAATACTTGAACCCGAATAGAGAGTGAAGTAATAATATATTAATAATTTTTTGAAATATACTTATGGCAATAATATATTGTTAATCAAAATTCCATGTTTATATATACCTAATTTAATTTATTTATGAGATGATACGGGATTAAGCAGAATATTTTTTTACGTCAATGAAACCAGAAAGTTTGGTGATGACGCAAATAACGTTTTGTTTTGCCGTAAATCTGAATTTAATTTGTGTGTTGCTTGCAACATCATTAGCGCACTCATTTGATTACAGCTGTTTGAGATAAGGCTTACGCGAGTCTAACACGCAATGTAATGAAACATTACACCGACTTCTGAAAATTTCAAATTAGCGAATTTTAATTCAGGGCATTTAATTTCTCAGTGCTCACAAAAAGTACCATGGCTAGTGACCATGTTTTCTCTAAACCACCTTCCCTTACCTATATTTTTAAATAGGTTTGTAAGAGATTTTAAAAAAATGTATGACCCGAGCAGGATTTGAACCCGCGACCACTGCCATACCGTGGCTCGCTCTCCCAACTGAGCTACCGGATCTCACTCACCTCACTCGAAATTTGAAATCTCTTTGTATAGATACACCTTTTAATGACCTTCATTTTTATTTCCAGCTCACAAAGAAGGCTGTTATATCGAGGAAATAAACGACGTGGTTCCTTTCGGCATAACATTGTTTCCTATCGGACATTGCTACAGAATAAGCTGCTCCTCCAGCATGATCAACTATGCCTCGTAAGTACATATTGTTAATGAACTTTTCTAATGTCCCTCGCAATGTTTTACTAAGCAACAAAACAACTGATCGCAGTTTTTTACTAAGCAACAAGAGCTGTACAAGTGATTGGTAGCCGTAGTTCAGTCTTCTATAATTTTTCGGTTTTTTGAACCGGAAACTCTGTTGACCGTCATTCTCGAAGTTCGTTTGAAATTGATTGGTCCTTAAAGCTAGTACTCAGCGTCCACCATTTAGTTTTTACTTGTTTTCTAAAGTTCAAAAATATTTATTATAAAAGTTATATTCTTTGCGATTATGGTTACCAGATTAAATAATTAAATTTCCCGACTTTTTCCCTGACTGTTCAGCAAACCTGATAATTAATTTATCTGAATGTTGGATGTGAAGAGAGCGGAATTTTCAAAATTTTGCGCTGCACGCCTAATTTTAAATCTTGCGCGTCATGCATGCAAACTGACTTAAAAAACTACTTATTTATTTGTTTTGTTACCAGAATGATGAAATAAATATTTTTTTTATTACTAAGTTAATAAAGTTAATAGTTTCCTCTTTCAATTTCAAAAATTCTTGACAATTACAGATTTTCTGTTTCCCTGACAGTGGATCAAAATTACTGACATGTCAGGAAAATTCCTGTCATCTAGTAACCCTATTTGCGATTGATCGTAAACAAAAATATCTAACCAAAAAATCTATTTTTCTAGATGTGGAGTCGTCGCTACTGATGATTCAAATTGCTACGTTACTGATGTGGATCTCAGCAAACCTTACCCAAGTTGTTGTCCAGACATCAAATGCGATATCGACAACAATCTGTTTTAGTTATTAATGTTATAAGTTAAGAAAATCGTGTTAGAATCCTGGCGTTATTAAGACTTGTAATTTTAAAGTGTATTGAATAAAGAAATTCATGTGTGCCATATCTGTAGTCTAGTGGATGGAAATTATATTTTTATAAAATAAAAATACAGAAGTGCACGATTAGTTGTAGCTGATTTAGGAAAAGGACTTTTAGACGAGAAAAAAACAAAAATCGAAAAAATTAAAATAGTGAGCGAAAGTGATTCAGTAATGCCGTGATTTTAATACGTTTACGGTTGCAGAAAGATAATTAAATTTTAATGGAGGCATTAACCATACAATTTATATCGTTAAAGTCTCCTTTAAAACTTAATGACCTTTACTGCAACTCATCGTGAGAGTCATTAAGACGAATAGGTAGAGTTCCTTTTCAAAGAGTTTGCGTGCAAACTCTAGAAGCTATCTTGCCACCAAATTGTTGATTTAATTTATTTTTATTGAATTAGAAATTACTATAATTAATATGAGTGTTTTATTTTGATATAATATCATTAAATTTGCATCCTGTATCATTATAATTCGGTCAATCGGCTTTGAATGCAGTTGAGCAACTCTCACTATTAAAAACAATTTATTGATTGAATATCTTTCACAGTTATTTCGACATACGAAAGTGCGGTCATTAATAATATGTAGATTATTATTATTACAAACTTCAGAATTTACGTATCTAATGCAAGACATGGGTTTTTTCGCCCATTTATCATCTTGAAGTTGGCTACAATCGCTTGATAACTTGAATGTAGGTTGATGTTAAAACGTTAAGGAATTTATAAGTCTTTTTTAAACAAGCGGAGTATGTTCAATAGTAGGCTATTTTAAATAGAGCAATAAATCGAACAACTACACGTTTCATTATCTGTTTGTAATTAAGTAAGAATATTATTGTACACAACAAATCAGAATAGTATATTAAATGGATGCAAGTATGTAGGTACCTACTTCCATCGGTGGAATAAAAAAATATTCTAGTTAACCTCTGCCTGACCCTCCAATGATAACAGGCATGAAGGCCACATAATTATGTACAATAAAATTGATTAAGCCGAGTGTACAAATTGAAAACGGCATGTCTTAATTTAAAATAATGTTTCTCACTGCATCAGACAGCGATAAGTAATTAAGATTTATTATATTAACTTCGCGATTTACACACTACTTCTAGACTTAAACAAATCAATATGGAAATAAAAAGCAATTAAAGTTTAATCTAAGGTAGCATTCAACTGTTAACTGTTAACCACGAACACTTAACGCAGGAGAAAAAGTGTGCTGTTTTATAATAATAAAACGTTTAAAAAATAAGTGAGTAGTTTATACCTAACAAAAAATCTGGGAAATACCAAAATACGTCAATTTATTTAATATATTATCGTTACAGTGTGAAAAGTAAAATCGCACAATCGCTGTGAAAGTCGCTAATATGCAGATGATTTTAAATAATAACAAGATGTCAACCGTCAAGCTTCAGATTCTTGCAAAGTTTGCAACTGTATAATTATAATAATATTATTGTTTCTATTATCTGGCCAAAATAATAATTATATTGGTAAAGTTAGAATGACGGTTTCTAATATTATGGGGTTTATATTGATTGTTGGAACAACTGCTTTATGATGGAGTAGCAAGGTACAGTACCGGAAAAACCCAAAGAATTTGGTTAGTGTTTTTTATTTTGTAGTACATAATCTTCTGTCTTTATTTCTTTGCTGTTATGAAAAGCTCGGCTTGGAACAGTGATGTCCCAGTCATAGTGGCTGCAACTTATCAACGCACACTTTGTGCAATGTATATCATCCTCACTGCTCTAAAAACGGTGAGCGAACATGTAGACGACGCCGACACTGCGCCGCCGCCGCACCGCTTCCGCACCGCTTCGCGTTCCTGCACACGATGCCGCCGCCGCGCCGCCGCCACGCAGTTACACTGTAGATACGAGTCGCGCGAAGCCCGCTACCGCGCCGCCGCCGCGCGCGTTCCCTCTATTTGATTAATTCCATTACCACAGAACGTGCACGTTCGTACGCGGCCGGTAATGGAATGAATCAAACAAAGGAAACACGCGCGGAGGCGGCGCGGTGGCGGGCTTCGCGCGACTCGTATCTACAGTGTAACTGCGCGGCGGCGGCGCGGCGGCGACATTGTGTGCAGGAACGCTTCCGCACCGCCGCCGCGAAATGATTGGCAGTTGTTAGTGTTACATTGCTGGTATGAACGTCTATTATTCGTGAGCAGCAATGTAACAATAACAACTATTTTATTTCACGGTGATCTGAAATATAATTTATAACGATGTAGTAATCTCCATTCGCTAGTAATGGCATCGCGGTTTAGAGGTGATGATTTTTTTGATATATGGAATGGCCACCCTGCTTTGACACTTCTTTTTTCGCGCGTTCGCGGCATCGCATGCAAAAATGGTTTCGGAAGAAAAACTATTTAGAAAATTGTGTAAATCCAGTAAAAAGTTGAAGCAGCATCATCGTAACAAATGTTGGAGTCACGACAGTGAGCGGAACCGCAGTCGCAGCCTTAATTGACGCAGTACCTACCGACCGTGAGCGGAGCCCCTTGCGTACCGATACTCCGGATAATGAAGGTAAGTCTTTTTGCAGGATTTACAGTGCAACGAAATCAAGGAACGTTCCTGGCTATGTTAACGAGCATATATACCGTGTTGGTACGAGATACTTTAAACACGAAGATCAACTTTGGTACGAGATACCAACTTTGATGTAAAACAGAATTCTGTTGTCGGTACGAGATACCGATTCTGCTGCTTGCACAGGTCATCACATGCGCATTTAACTGTACGAGATACGGTATAATGCAAGCAAAATGCTCTTGAGAAAACCTCCAAGGTTTTTCTCATATTTCAGATGAAGTCATCGGTCAGTGTGAATTCATCCCTCAAAACTTGGCCCTTGGGGATCAGACTGAGACCCAAAATGTCCAGACCCGAGAGGTTGAACAACAATTGGAACCGCCAGAAGCAGAATGAAGAGTCATTACAATTGCTGGGCCAAGAGTATGAAGTGATCAAATAAAATAAAAAAGTATTATTACCTAAATAATGATAATTGTAAATGTTGGAACTAACATATACATATAACATGATCTAAGATGGGGAGAGATGACATCCTAAAATTGCATAATTTGCCTGTAATCTGTCAACTTCTGGATGCCTACTATATGAAAAGTAGGGGCAGTGATCTCTGAAAGTGGGAAGATTAGAGACAAGTGTATTGTTTACCAGCAGAAACAAATGGGTACTGCACCAATTTGTAGACAAGACCATGTCAAACATAATTAATGACTCTATAGAAAAAACATGCTCAAATCTCAGTGGAAAAATTGAAACTAAACAAGAAGGTCACTAGTGGCCCCAGTTAGACATTTCCTAGAAATGACTCATAATACAACCAAAAATGAACTTCTCTATGGAGAGCAGCTAAGATCACAAATAATACATAGGAAACAGGAGTGTTTCATCCCAACAAATGAATCAGCACCAACCAGCCAAGCCGATGACATGAGGTGGGCCATGAAGCCAACCACAGCCTTCGCACCACAAGATGACCTACAACCCACAGCGTTCCGAGAGAACCCGGGGTGCCCACCACAAACTCAGCAGGACATAAGGTACATGCTGCCAATTTAAAACTACTTTGCTTTTTGGATGTCATTGACAAATGACCCCATTATATTGTAGTGAATTAAAGGATATTATATTCCTTTTATGTCTAATCCTCATCAAAATATAGCCCCTAAAAATAATTTATAAAATAGTAAAAATCTTTTACAGTTGGGGGCTATGACACCATGCTGTCATACAAAGAGAATACATTTCAAAGATTTTATTTGTACCTAAACCTAATGGCATACAAATATTTATACTAAATATAACATAATACATATTGGTACTAAATCATTTGAATAAGTTCATAGAAGTTAGCCATTAACCACAGAGGATAATATAAGGACTGCAATAAGGTTAATTGATCATGGTTATTGTATGTGTTACATAGATCTTATGGTAGGTATCATACCTATTAGCACATAAAGCCAATGAACATAGGGAGTACCTCCATTTTGAATTTGATGAAACTTTATATGAATTTACAGCATTACCTTAAGGGTTGTGTATGGCACCGATTGTGTTCACCAAATTATTAAAACCAGTGGTTGGTAATCTAAGAAATTTAGGCTCCCTATCTACAATCCATATTGATGATTATTGATGTATCGGCCAAACATATAATATTTTTGTTCGGAAGTGCTTGGGCTTCATTATTAATTTTGAAAAACCAACACTTTGCCTAGTAAATATTGCAAATCTCTTGGATTAGAAACCCCATGTCATTGTACCTTGAGCTACCTTTGGGAAAATGAAATATAATTATAATTCCTAAAATTACAAAATGCTAAATAAGAGAATTTGCTAAGTTACTGGGCACTTTAGTAGCAGCATGCCCAGCCACACTATATGGTATGGTATATACAAATACTTGGCATTAACTAAATCAAAAGACTAAATCATCAACTATATTATGTTAATGTCAGACCTCCAGTGGTGGACGGATAACATAACGCATAACAGCAAACATTTTAAGCCAATAAATCTCGATTCACATGTGTATCTGTATACAGATGTTTCTCTATCAGGTTGGGGGTTCATTGCAATGGTGAGAGTGTTGGAGTCCTATGGTCATAATCAAAATATCACATATACCACTGAGACCTAATGGCTGTATATTTTGGCTTAAAATGCTTTGCAAAATCAAAAAATAACTGATATTCTTCTTCGGATTGACAACACCACCACCATAACATGCATTATTAAAACGGGTACTTAGGGTTCAATTTCCACATCTCAATAATGTTAGTAGAAAAATATGGGATTGGTGCAAAGCTATAAATGTTCATATCAATTCAGGCATCTTACATAAAATCTAAAGATAATTTTGCAGATGAGGAATAAAGAAATTTGACTAACATTGACTCTGAGTGGGGATTATTAATAGAATATGCATTCAATCAAATTGAGAGAAGGTTAGGCAAGCCAAGTACCTACCTATTGATTTATTTGCTACCAGGATTAACGCAAAATGCTAAAACATACCTGTGTATCATGACATAGAGACCTATATGTATATGCATTTCAAATAGATCCCTTTACACTACACTGTAGCAACTAGATAGATAGATAGATAGAATATACTAGGTACTTCTTTTAGGCATTTCCACCCTTTGCGTTAATTACAAAATGTCTAAAAAATAAAAAACGACAAAGCTAAGGAGACTTCCCTGTGGACTTGTCAGCCATAGTACCTATGGTGCTTTTCAGCCATGGTACCCCATTGGCAAAAATGTTGATGGGTACAAACCAGCAATATTTCAACCTGCCGGTTAATTGTTCTACCTACTAACTACAATTGTTACTATGCCCTTCCAGTACAGAACACCCATTGAGCAGTTCACTTACTCTGGCAGTGAACATCTTCTGCGGGAAACATTCAGATGCAGAGGTTTGCCAGAAGGCTCACAAAATATTATGTTATCATCTTTTTTCACCAGGTATGTTAAAGCAATACAACACAACATGCAAGAGCTGGTAGTCATTCTGCAAACCCCACGGGATAGAAATCTATACAGATTCAATACCGGATGTAATAAATTAACTCAATGAAATAATAAAAGAAATCTAGCCTACGGCTCGTTAAATTCTGCTAGATCGGCACTCTCCCTTCTGAATAAATGAAGAGTTTGGTAGTGACGATCACAGGCATAAAGCTTTTCTTTAAAGGCCTTTATAGAATTAAACCCACTTTGTAAGTATGTTAATACTTGGGATCCTTCGATAGTGCTAAGATTCCTGACAAATTAGGCCGTTAATAAGGATTTAAATTTAGGAAAATTAAGTAAAAAGCTTGTCACTTAATTAGCTCTTGCTACTGCTCAAAGGGTGCAGACTTTGTCGGTAATTAAAATAGAAGATACATCCATGTATCAAAACATTATACATATAGGTACCTACATAAAAATTTCTGATCTTATAAAAATATCAACTTCATCACTTAAATTACCATTTTGTGACCAAAACCCCGTAGTTTATCCAGCTAGAGCTTTAAAACAAACATTGGGCAAACATCAACTATTAGGAATGGTGAAAAATAGGTATTTGCTATTAACTAGTAGACAAATTAATAAGATCCAAACAAACAATTAGAAAGTGGATTAAATCAGTCATGAACATGAAGGAAAGCGGAGTCAACACAAAAATATTCACCAATAATATTCACAAATATTAATTAATAAATTAAATATTTACCATTAGGAAAATGGCAGGTTGGTCGGACACCTGTCTCACGTTTGCGAAATTTCGTGATGTACCAGTTAATTGCTCCACATGTAATGTTCCACATGACAGCTTTATTAATGCTGTCTTTACTTCCAACATAAAGATATACCTACCTAGCTTTTTGCGTTCACATAAAATAAATATAGGTATAACGTTTATGTTTACCTAACGTTCAAAGGTTTATTGTTAATTATATTTTCAAATATTTAAAAATAGTGTTATGGTTTAGTTATTATGACAACGGTAATTGGCCAATTATTATTTATAAGTACTTTGTCTAATAAATTTTACCAAAGTATTTAATTAAGTTATTATGATACAAGATTCATAAAAATATCAAGTAGAAATATATAAAATATTATTTATTTTGAATAATAATTATTTCTAAGCTAAGCTACCTAATGGAGCTTTTCTTTTGAAAGTTTATGTAATTATTGTGGAATGTTTTAAGTTATTTGCTATTTGATAAATACTGATTAAGTATATAAACTAAATTCAGCAGAAGTGCTAATAATATTATGAGCACTTAAGCAAATACTCAAACCTCAAATAAAAGTTGCTTCTTATAAAGCTGTTTTCTCCTTTTAGTCAAAATAATACTAGCCCATGTCGACTTAATACTCTAAACAGCTACATCGTTATAAATTATATTTCAGATCACCGTGAAATAAAATTGAATAATCAGACGAACTTACCTTAAGTGAAGTCCGATTATAATTTTATGAACGGTGATCTGAAATATAATTACCCACCCAGCCCATCCTGTATTGGAATAACAGTCCCTTGTCGAATGGGCCAACAAAGCAACGCTATCTCTAAAAAAGTGTCAAAGCAGGGTGGCCATTCCATATATCAAAAAAATCATCACCTCTAAACCGCGATGCCATTACTAGCGAATGGAGATTACTACATCGTTATAAATTATATTTCAGATCACCGTTCATAAAATTATAATCGGACTTCACTTAAGGTAAGTTCGTCTGATTATTCAATTATACCAGTCATTTTGCGGCAGCGGAGCGGCGGCGGTGCGGCAGAACGTTATAAGTATGCTTATGCTTTAGGGAAAACTCCTGTATAAATGGATGTCATTCTACGGATGAGGCATTCAAAGTTGCTAATAGATCACACACAAACTATGCAAAACCATCGCGTCGATAGGCTCATAACACTGTATTAGCAAATCAAAACGTTCAAGCTGTATCCAGAACGCAGTTCAAACAAAGACAGATCTCACAGGATGTCAATCATCATCAGCTATGATAGGCTTAAAAAGCGACAAAGAATGACAACTTTGACATTCGGATAATAAAACAACGTATCTAATGGAACCTTATTCGACGGCTAAAAGGGAATGTTAATATAAACGCCATTGTTTGCTGTCATAACTTTGAAACTTTTACTTTGTTAGTTTTGCTTAAACGTTTTTATCTTATTTTCAGCGAATAGAACAGGATGCTATATCAAGGAGATCCACGATGTCATTACCTTCACCGTTTCCGTCAACATTCTGGGATATTGTTACTTAATGAAATGAAAATAATGATGAAATGAAATAAAATTATATTTTATTCTGTAAATAGGTTACATGTAACACTTTTACACGTCAAGAATTGTTTTGGTTTTCAACTAGATGAGGTCGATGTTTCCTATTTGACTACCTTTGAGAAGAAATATTCATTCAATTCATTGCACCTCGAAACAAATCGATTACGTTTGAACGTTTCATACTTTGCACTAAAGCAGACATGAATGCACCTTATACCCTGAGTTTTGTCCAGAAGTCAAGTGTTTCGAATACGATATTCCTTGGATTATGAAGAAGAAAACAACGCGACCAAATTCGAAATAAAACAAAAACGCACAAAAATAAAAAAGAAAATCGACTGACGTTTTAAATACGAGTAGAATGATGTCATAGATTTTAAGTTTTTTTTAAATTCAAATTTATATTACAGGCTATAGTTTCGTTAACGTAAGCATATTTTGAATATAAAATACAGCAGTCCTGGAACATTTTGATGAATTTTATACAATTTTCACATTTTAAAAAATACAGAGAAATTAATTAAGTATTTAATTTATATAAACATTGTGTAACAAACGTATATTTTCAATTCAAAATATGCTTACGTTAACGATACTATACGTCAAAAAAACTCATGATCGGGGTACGGGGTACAGTACTCTGTTAGCACAAAGATTACATTATAAGGTGACCTTTTTTTCATATTATCGAAGAAGTCAAGTGGTACATAGTCTTATCTATCTTTATGCAAGTGTACGGTACAGTGAATGCAGTGATAGCCTAGTGGTTTGACCATGTGCCTCCCACGGCGAATGGTTCGAGTTCGATCCCGAGGCACGCACCGCTGACTTTTCGAAGTCATGTGCGTATTAGAAATTAATTATCACTTGCTTTAACGGTGAAGGAAAACGTCGTGAGGAAACCGGCATGTCTTAGAACCAAAAAATCGAAGACATGTGACATCCACCAACCCGCACTGGGCCCGCGTGGTGGACTACGGCCCGCTCCCTCTCACAGACAGAGGAGGCCTGTGTCCCAGCAGTGGGAACATTATAGGCCGATTATGCTTATGCTTATGCTACGGTACAGTCCGGCCGCTGAGAGAATACGTTCCTGACAGTTCGTGATTGTACAAGCGACGAAACTTTGAAGTGGAAAATATTTTTATTATTTATATAATGTGCTATTGATACGGTACTAATTTAACTTAAATTCTTATTAAAACATCAACCTACAATAAACTAAAATGGTTTAGTGCTAAATTAATCAAGTGTCAGAAACGCTTTCTCTCACCGGCCGGACTGTAGACTAGAACGTTTACAGTGCAAAGAACAATGTTCATAAAAAAAAAATATTTGCAGTACTCTCGGAACTAGTATTTTTAATGAGCGGAAGTGGTATTTTAAGTGGCATTACCCACCGAAGATATTCATGTTTTGACAAAAATAATGGAGGAATAACAATGATTAAAAGTTTGCAATTATCCAAACAGTGAGCAAAGTTCCAACATAATTAAGTATTTTCACTAATGTACATTTTCTGTCGCACACATCACAATTCCTCGTCTTCCCTTCAGATCTTCAATGCTTGTCATGACCTCCAATAATTTCTTTTCCGGCACAATATTCCTCGCAAATAAGGTTGCACGATTCTGTTCCGTCTCAGTACGACTATATGCAGGGATATTTTGGAACATGAGCATGTAATTTTCGTTCACCAATCTCACAACGGTATGATCACGAATTTCTTCATCAGCATATTTGCAACTAATATTCAACGCCGGCATCACGTCAGCAGGAGTATCGACTACCGTCATCGGTGTCGAATGAGGTGCCCTTAAAAATGCAGTCTTGGTCATAACTGAGATTTGAACTGACTGAACATTAGCATACGTACATTGCACATTTTCTGAACTATTAGAAAACGTATAGTATATGCAAACTGGAGCGAAAATAGAAAATGGATAAAATGCAACGCCGGTCCAGTTACCATAGAAATCGTGTATGTCCGTTGCCTGAACGACGATTAGAAGAGTAGATAGACTTACGATTTTCCACATGATTAAATTAGTTTAAAACAGACCGCTAACGTAAGTGCTGTCACACTTGAACTGACTAAAATGTGTATGCGTTTAATAGGATCAAACTGAACTGGTTGGAATAAACACAGTTAACCTCTGGCATGTTACTGATAAAAATTAAGTTGCATTTTTATCTTGTTTTGTTGTTTCGTACTGTTTTCACCTGAGGACAAAACGAAGCGAGTAAAGATTGTGCAGTGGAAATTTTTGGATTTTATAATTAAATTAAACAAAACTAAAAGGTAGGAACGCGAAACATCGCAAAGCCATCTCTGGTGAACCCCCACCCCCGAGGCACTGCGCACTGTGTAGGTACCTACTTGCGTTGAAACCACGACGAATTCTCGATATACTAATAAGAATCACATATCTTTTTTTCTAATACAAATCTGTATACCTGTCGTCTTTGTATTAATCAAAATCTATTTTAGCTGAATATGAAAAACTAAAACCCAACTACGGAAAAAAAACAACTGAAAAGCATAAAATAAGAAGATGTTGCAACACATCGGTACAGTGGTGTCCAGGTGTCCGTGGTCTCATGCCGCCATTAAGCAGCCATCACAGGTCATAGCGTAATTCAGATTTTTTTATGGCTGTCATCTGGGATTTTGATTTCAACATTTCAACCTCATTTTCGGCATGGGCACCCTCAAAAACCATGGAAATTATACACATACCTACCGTGTAAGACGTAATTTTTTATGACTTTGATTTCAAAAACCATGGAAATGATACCCATGACATATTTCGTAAACTTTCATGGCCGCCGTCTTGGATTTTGATTTCAACTTCATTTTCGGCATGGGCACCCCCAAAAACCATTGAAATGACACCCATGACCAACAATTCGTAAATTTATGTCGCCGCCATTTCGCATTTTAATTTCAACCTCATTTTCGGCATGGGCAATCCCAAAAACCATGGCAATAATACCCATGATGAAATTCATGGCCGCCATAATTATGTCATTTAATTTTTGGGTCATAAATGCATCCTCATTATTTTTATTAGCTTTTAGGGGTTCTTCTAAAATAAACATTTGTAACTTTACATGGCAGATATAATATTATGTCGATTCGGGTATATTTTGATTAAGTGATAGCCTAGTGGTTTAACCATGTGCCTCCCACGGCGAATGGTTCGAGTTCGATTCCGAGGCACGCACCGCTGACTTTTCGAAGTCATGTGCGTATTAGAAATTAATTATCACTTGCTTTAACGGTGAAGGAAAACATCGTGAGGAAACCGGCATGTCCTAGAACCAAAAATTCGAAGACATGTGACGTCCACCAACCCGCACTGGGCCCGCGTGGTGGACTACGGCCCACTCCCTCTCACAGAGAGGAGGCCTGTGTCCCAGCAGTGGGAACATTATAGGCCGATTATGCTTATGCTTATGGGTATATTTTGCTTATAGAAAGAAAGAAAGAAAGAAGAAAGAAAAACATTTATTTAAGTCGATATGAGGCATAAAAATAAAATGATACAGGAAAAAAATAAAACTCTGGGGAAAGTATGCGTCACAACCGCGCAAAACGGCCATCGCTCAGCATGATGCTTATCGTTGAGGTAGTGAATTATTATGGCATAACTTATCATAATATAGCTTTTCCCCGCGGTTTCACACCCGTTGTTCGGCTCCTGAGGCTTGTAGCTTGATATTAAATAGCCTATACTATTCCTCATGAATTTGGCTATCATGCACAAAAATATTTTTTCGAGTTCGACTAGGATTTTTAGAGATTAGCGCGTCTAAACAAACAAACTCTTCAGCTTTGTAATATTAGTAAAGATGGGATCATACCATATTATGTTATTATTTTTTGGATTTTATATAACACACATCCTGGTCACTGGAAAGATTCCAAACAAAAACACTTAGAATCATCTTCAACATACCGCAGTATATCAGCAATAAAATTATATATCACGACCTGAAACTACCCACTGTCAAACAGGAGATCACGAAGTATAGCACTAACTACCAGAAAAGACTTGCAAAACATAAAAATGAGCTCGCTCTCGGACTGAGCGGAGACAGAAGTCTACGCTATAGGCGTTTGAAGAGACACAGTGTTCCATCTCTAACATATAGATTCATCAGGACGGAAGGAGACACCCAATGCGAAGTGTCTCACCAAGCTAAATTATCCAATCAGATAAATTGATATCGGATAGAGCAATGGCTTATTGTTGTGTACAACAGATTGCCATGATGCGGAATTAGACAAAAAAAAACACATCCTAGTTTTCACGAAGTTTTGATGATCAAGTAAATGGCTAAATCTAAAAAAAGGGTAAACCTAATGCACTTCACGACAGTTGATTGAAAAGAATTAAAAGTCTTCCAGCTATAAAACGTTTCATTGAATATCGTCATCATCACCAACAAAGAAATAGCAAAAATCTGTAATTGCATCGAAATAATAAAAGCATTTCAGGAAAAGTTTAATTAAGAAAGACATGTTTGAGTATCTTAACAATATTCTTTGTATCATTCTGTGAAAAAAGTTATGTTTGAGGTCGGTTAACTCAAAACCGAATTACCTATCTCAAAAACTACAGAACATAATTATCTTATTCACCAATTTTCATTTTCATTGGAAATGATTTTTTAAATTCCACCCCATAGTTGAAAAGTTAGAGGGTGGCGAGACATATGTCACCAGATATTCTCCTAAATAAGAAGTCACTTAGAAACCTTCATTATCCTTCTTTTCAAAGACTTAGGTACCTATCCAACGATACCCCACATGAAGGGGTTCGCGTTAGCAATTACACGATAAAGCTCCCAAAAATACACGTCAGAATTTAAAATGTTACCAGGAAAAAAAATTAAATCGAAGGTTATATGTAAAATCAAGGAATAGATTATCAAGTAATCTTGATCCTAATTCTAATGAACATAATTTATATATCAGTCTCCCAAGAGTCTTAAAACACGTGACCTACGTTTTAATAATTTAATAAACATTAAACAAATAAAATTTTCAATTTTCGTGAACACTGCTCTAACTCTTTACTTTTATGCAAGTGTAGAACATTTAACAACTAGAACATTTACAGTACAAAGCACAACGTTAAGTTAAAAAGTTTTTATTGACAGCACCTGCGAAACTGATATTTTGAGGTACTCTCGGAACTAGTATTTTCAATGAGCGGAAGTGGTATTTGAAATGGTAATACCCACGGAAAATATTCATGTTTTGACAAAAATAATGGAGGAATAACAATGATTAAAAGTTCGCAAACAGTGAGCAATGTTCCAACATCATAATTTTCAAGAATCAATATTTTCTGTCACACACATCACAGCTCCTTGTCTTCCCTTCAGATCTTCAATGCTTGCCATTACCTCCAATAATTTCTTTTCGGATACAACATTCCTCGCATATAGTACTACACCATTCGGTTCCGTCTCAGTACGAGTTGATTTCCTGTATGCCGGGATATTGTGAAATAAGAGGAAGAAATTTTCGTTCACCAATCTAACAACGGTATATTCACGACTTTCTTCATCACCAAATTTGCAACTCTTATTCAACGCCGGCATCACTTCAGCAGGAGTATCGACTACCGTCATCGGTGTCGGACGAGGTGCCCTCATAAATTCGTACTTGGTCATCATAAGGACGTCAACTAAAGTTGCGTTGCTTCCATCAGCATAAGTACATTGCACATTTTCTGTACTTTTAGAGAACTCATAGTTTATGCATCTTGGAACGTATGCAGAAACTGGATAAAATGCAACGCCGGTCCAGTTACCATAGAAATCGTGTATGTCCGTTGCCTGAACGACGATTAGAAGAGTAGATAGACTTACGATATTCCACATGATTAAATTAGTTTAAAACAGACTGCTAACGTTAAGTGCTGGCACACTTGGACTGACTAACATGTGGAACGTATGCATTTATATTAGGATCGAACTGAACTGGTTGGAGTAAACACAGTTAACCTCTGGCATGTTAGTGATAAATAATATTTATGTTGAATATTAACTTTTATTGTTTTTTTGTGCTGTGTAACGCGATATTTTACTTGAAGATAACACGAAGCGATAAATAAAGGTTGTCCAGTGGGATATTTTTTATGTTAAAACTAAAGTGAAACAAAACTAATAAGAGGAATATCTAATTTAGATTTTTATTTTATAAAATTAGCTGTTCGCCACGTTTTGATTCCCGTTGCTTATAACTTATAAGGGACTTATAATGGTTGTAGCGTAATGGTAAATAGTATACTATTTCTCATGAATCTGGCTATCATATACAAAAATGATTTTTTGAATCCGACTGGTAGTTCCAGGGTATAGCGCGTTCAAACAAACAAAGCAACAGAGCGAAAGAGGTGACAAAATGTAAAATGGCTTAGAATTTCAAAAAATCATTTCTTAACGAGCACCTATGCTGTGTAAAAAACTTCCATGCCAGATTTTTGCGGTATTTGCGAAGAATATTGCGTCTGAAAAGAAATTATTGGAGGTAGTGACAGGCATTGAAGATCTGAAGGGAAGACGAGGAGCTACAATGTGTGCGACAGAAAATATCGATTGGTGAAAATTGTGATGTTGGAACTTTGCTTCTTGTTATCGACATGTAATGAATTGTTTGATTAGATGCAAACTTTTCAAAATTGTTATTGCTTCTTAATTTTTGTAAAAACATTTAAAATGTTCTCTACGGGTTGGCATTGGAAATACTACTTTTGCTCATTGAAAATATCAGTTCCACAGGTATTGTCAATAAAAACTTCAATAAGGAGGTTTGTTACCTCAGAACTCCGTCATTTATAAACCGATTTAAAAAAACATATTTTTATTTGAAAGGATATACTTTCAGATTAGTCCCATTTTCATTTCGTAAAGATCAGATCACAAGTTTCGGAGACAGACAATGGAACTCTTCAAAAAATGCCAGCAAATCAAACGTGATTGCTGTTATCGCTGTATGTATTGTTTACGCAATCACACAACATAACATCCCGCCTGTACCCTCTAAAAGAGTACGCAGTTTTGTTCAGTGAAATAAATTGTAATAGTAAAATATAGATCAAAGTGATTTTGAAACCTACACAGGTTTGGTTAGTGGTAATGACTTCTCACTACACTGAAAAACCGAATATTTGATTTTTTGATTGTTGATTCCCTTTTGGTTGAGTTGACATTAAATTGTGTTAAAAAAAACTGTTCCATGACGTTTTTTTTTGACAAAAATAAAGTTGAAAACAATTTTAATTTTGTTAAATAAAACAAATCATGTCGGTAGGTGCTATATTAACCCAAAATATATGTTAAAAGAAGGTTAAATCAACTTCAAAAAGTTTTTCAGTGTACTGCTGTAATCGCGTGTGTCACTGAAAATAGAAAAATAAAAAATCTAAAAAAACTAAAAACCACCTTCAAAAAGATCATAAATAATTAAAGTCTAGGTCTCAATAAGCATTTTTAATAAACTAAATCTAAATCTAATTAAAACTAAATCTGCGTCGTTAACCCGGCGAGCATGTGGCAGGGTATGTCATACCCAGCACACCATTTAAGCTCTTGTATCTTTTTCATTTCGCACTCAGCAGGTTTGTGTGGCTCAGTAGCTGGAGGTAAGGGAGTGCGGAGGAAGGTAGTGGCATAATTACAGTGTTACGTGCGCTGGCGCAAGAGCTATACGTGCGCTAACATGAATTGGGTATGTTATACCCTGCCACATACCTGGTGTGATTCTTTTTACAACTTAATTTTTTTGTTTATATTGATTTTGGATGCTCATAAGCGTTTGTTTCTTTTGGGTTTTGTTCAAAATGGATCACATATGAGTCAAGTTTATGTTAGAGACGTTAATAGATAGTTTTTTCGAAGAATTTAATGGAACAGGGGGCCAGTACCTACTGTAGAAAATAGTTCTGAAGATAAAATTGAAGGTTTTTCTGATGACGAAATTGCTTTGTCATTATAATGGACCCTTTGCCTGGACAAAATATGGATGTAAGCGCTATGGAAAAGTCATAACATGCATTTTTTTTGCAATGAATATGCCAATTTTCAAGACTGAAAAAAGAAATGTTACATCATGATTATGAATAGCTGGATTAAGTTTTTTTGTAGGAATATATCATAACTTGAAGGTTTAAAATAATTTATTGAAAAAATCAGGAGTCTTTTTTAGTTTTGTTAATTTTTTTTAAGTTCCTAACGTTTGGTTCTTGCTTTTTGAGTTTCAGTCTTTCAGTCTTTCAGTCTTTGATAAAAATAATAACTATATATAAATATGTACAACTTTTTTCATTTTAAATGTTTAAGGAATATGCTTAAGTTTAATATAGTAGTGTAGTTTTATTTAATTTAACCATCAAGACATGATTACATGCATTTTTACATGTGGGTATAATATACCCTGCCACATACTCTGTGTAACTTTTTTCACCACATGCTCGCCGGGTTAAACTGATGAAATCAACGTTTTAATATCCAGGGTATAGCCGTGGTCGCATGCCACAGTATTACTGACTCCAACAGGGCGGCATGCGACCATGGCTATACCCTGAATATAAAAGGTACCTATTTCACAACACATTCCTCAAGTATAAGAGAAGAATTTCAAGCTGTCAGACAGGAATGTTTTCTTGTTTCATGCTTTTCAGTTCGATTTTTTCGTAATCGGGGTTTAGTTTTTAACTACTTTTTTTTTAATAAAAAATATGTAAGAGTCTTATGGGTTTTTGAAATCGTGTTTAATGTTTTTTAACCGACTTCAAAAAAAGGAGAATATTGTCATTTTTGTCGGAATCTTTTTTAAGCCACTACTTAGTACCTAAATAACAATTTTGGTTTCGGAAGTTGGTGGCAAAAAAAAAACACAAAAACCAAAACCACCGACTTGTGAAACCAAAATAATTTTTTCCTTGTTAGTGGCTTTTTGAAGTCGGTTATTTTTTTGTAAAAAAGTATTTTATTAGTTTTATTTAATAAATAATAGCTCATTAGAAAAAAAAATATCAAAATTAAATTGTAGAGGTTATAAAAAGGGCATGCATTTTTAATTCACTTATTGATTACAAACTATTTTTACATGCCTATAATTTTAAATACATACAAAATGTAATCGAATATTCCGTGTCATTGGAATAAAAGCAAACCATTGACGTAGACAATCTTAGTAGGTATTGTTATTTTTAAAACAATCAAATTTTTTTTAAGTATAATACACACAGAGATGGTCTCAAATATTCTTGGTATTTTATTAATTGTTGGCATGGCGAACACAGCTACATACAGGCAGAAGTTGCTACCTATACCTGACCATTTGAGTAAGTTTTTGTTACAATTATTGTTATTTTAAGTTTTATTGAAAAAGGTGAAACTTATCTAAGTTTCTAACAAGATTTTCACCTACAATATTTAAAAAGAAAATGTATATAAATCTTCAAGGTATGAAGAATGATGTGGTTTGTTTCTTTTTTTATTTATGTTTTTATTTAATATTAATAACAACAATAACTAATCGGAACTGGTATTGAGCTCAAAAATCAGAATGTAGACTAATACACCGAATCTATTGGTACGAAAGAATTCAAATTAAGAGGTCAACAAACTAATAAAAACCGGGCAAGAGCGTGTCGAACCACGCACAGTCTAGGGTTCCGTAGGAAGAAGTAATTCAGTCTTCCAACTGCAAACATAAGTTTGTATTTCTAATATTATAATGTTATTTTTGCTGAAAATAGTGAATATTTCAAAAAGTTATTAACGTATCTTGCTCAAACTAATTTTAATAGAGAGTGTTTATTAGATTCCACAAGTTTGAATTTTTTCAGATTTTTTGATAACGCGATTGGAAAATTACAGGGGGGGGACACATTGTAAACAACTGTCGGAGCTCCTAGTTCGCTAAATATGCACTTAAATAAAAAAGTAATTTGGGAACCTTTATGTTATTTTCAAAGACCTATCCAACGATACCCCACATGAAGGGGTGCGTGAAAATATTTTCAACCAATCAAATGGCTTTAAATCTATACTCAAGCAGAGATCTGTGCTCGAGCATCGTTCTGTAATACGGGCCTTAGACTTTTATTATTTTAGTTCAATCTCAAATTGTATGCCCAACTGCATCAGACAGCTTGAAAATTAGGTAGGTAGTTATCTTGTTTTGAATTAGTTGTTTTTCTTGCAATCGGGTTATTTTTTTGTTTTTATTTTAAACCTTTTAGTGAGTCTGGTACCTACATTTTTGTAATCGTTTCCTCGAAACCTTTATTTTGAAACCCCAAATGGTTGTGTGCCTAAGTTTTTCATAACTTTTTTTATCACATAATCAATGTCACCTACACCATTAAGAAGAAACTACCTATATGGACACCTCATTTCAGTCGGGTAAAAATTAATACTTTTCAATAATGTAACTTATTAATTTGATTGCCTTCTTAATTATTTTTCAAAGTAACACCATTATTAGCTCGTTTATTTCAATTTGTTCGTAAGTTAAATGAAACATGTCGTGTACATTTTGTAATGCATTTACCCGTGACTGATGGTGATAAAGTTCTATTTGATACTGATAGTCCTCATGACTATATTTGCATTTTGGAATATACTGAAAAAAAAACTCAACACTATTAAAAACGTTGTAACATATTGACATTCAAGGGCCTAGGACGAACGATTTTGACGTTGCGTATCGTAAACGTAAGCATATTTTGAATTGAAAATACACGTTCGCTACACAATATTTTTATTAATATTTATAAACACTTTATTTAAATCTCTGCATTTATTAAAATGCGCAAATTGTATAAAATTCTATCTAAATGTTCTCTGACTGTCGTATTATAGATTCGAAATTCGCTTACGTTTACGATACGCAACGTCAAAATCGTTCGTGCTACACTGAAAAAAATGTTAGGTTGAATTTAACAGATTATGCGTAAATGTTACCAAAGTTGCGGTTGATTTCGGTCCTATCACAAATGATTGATTTTACCAAACATATTAAGTTGGTGTTGTACCAAATTTATTTGGTAGATTACACCTATATTTTGTATCATTAAACCATTATATTATTATATTCAATGGATTTATTTGGTAAAATGTACAATACTCTTTGTTGATTTACATCAGAACTCTGGTACCAACTTCAACCTCTTTAGTCTTATAACTTAAATAGCGAGGTTTTGTTATATTTATCGTAGTTTCCATGTAATTCAGCCAACCTTTGCTAATTTGGTAAATCCGACAAATATTTTTTTTCAGTGTAGGCCCTCTGGGCAGCCAACATAGCGTCGAAGCAAACTTCTTATGTGAAACACTCTATACCCATAAAGATTTTGAGAAAAGCAGTAAAACCTTTGACCACAAAATATTGAATATTTTTCCATCTTCATAAATCTACCCAAAAAAACAACGCAAGAATTTGTAGTAAACAAAACCTTCCTTGCAGGTAACGAGCAAAAATGTAAATTGATACATCAGCCGTAGTTTTGTCATTTTATTCGACGACACTCATTATAACTAATGAGATTCATAAAGAAACATTATAAATACATAGCGCCGAATAGTGCCTTGCAGTTATTTTGCACTAGTATTTGTTACTGGTTTTGCTCACAAGCTTTGTAGTATCTTGTTATGATGCTTCTTCTATCGGAGATACCTATGTTGTGTCGCAGATGATTCCTGGCGGAGAAGAGTCCTGTCGAAGATAAGTCTCGTCGAAGATACCCTGAGTACCTATTGACGCAGTTCAGACTTTCACTGCAGTGCCTGTCAAAATTCTGTCGTACACTCCTTGTCGTCGTATTCTCCTCAATTGCAGCAAGCTTGTAGTATAGCCCAGTGATATTGCAATAAAGTTATATGATGTTACATTACAATAACTGCTGCAGCAACAAGACCAAGCCTCGCTGTCCACTATCATGTCTTACTAGCTCAGTTCTACAGCCACAAATTCCTGCACTTATACAAACACAATTCTACAGAAATACATGTTGCTACCTTGCTAGAATATACTGTGCAATTTCTTGCATAGCTAAATTGCAGCAAGAGTATCGCCGTAAAATTAGTTCTCAGAAAGATTCCCAGCAAGATGCAATTTTTTTTATAGTCTGTTTACAAGCACTTTAAGAGATATGAATAAAGTATAACATTTGAACAAATATTGAACAAACGTGTATTATCAATTTAAAATTTGCTTCCGTTTACGATACGCATGTCAAAATTTTCCATGGCAGGCTCTCTGATGTAAAAATATAATAATAAAAAAAAAATTATAATAATAAAAGAAATGTCAGACAGACAAATAAAAATCAAGTAGGTATTTTATACTTCAATTCGTACGAACCTTCTTGACGATGTCAAGGTCTCGAAAACACCTCCCGAGGTCTTTACCTACGTTTACAAAAAACTTTTGATGTAGGTGCAAATTAAAATTACTAAAATATTTATACTTAAACTTGTTTCTAACTTGTATCTTTTACAGACACCTTAGATCATAGAAACAAGGGAGATATGCCAAGCCGCCATTGAGCTTGACGCTTTAATTCTGATCAATGTGATCATGCTGCCAACGGACTGTACGCACTAAAATAAAAGTGGCAACATCGTATCTATGATTTGAAACCCAACTTAGGTGGAAAAAGGCTAGATGATGGGGCAGTGACATAGAGGTGTACTAAGAAGTTATTAGAAATCATACTCTAGATTCTAGAGTATCTATTGCTAACGGGAGTAGATGTTTATCTTTATATGAGAAAAAAGTCGCGAGCAACGGCTAATATATATATAAGGACCTAAGTTCACCGACAAGATAACAGTCCGATAAATTGAAAACGGTCGTTTAACTTTTTGTATAGAAAAAGATGCGATAAACAGCCGTTTTCAATTTAACGGACTGTTATCTTGTCGGTGAACTTAGGCCTAAGAGTATTCTTGTTTATGATCGTCGCTTACGTTTTTAGGTACCTACCTAACTATTAAGATTAAACATAATCAAAAACGTGATCCTTTGAACTTGATTCTTAGTAAGTAACAGCTTGTGTTTAAAGTAAGTTATCTTGTTGTACTTAATTGAGGGTACCGGAGGCCCAACCCTTCCCCCCCCCCATGATGGCGCAGTAGATAAATCTATTGTTGTGGGGGGGGGAAGCAAAACTGCGCTTAACAATGCCCAAGACAAGAGCAGTTTTTTAAAGGCCGGCAACGCACTTGTGACTCATCTGGTGTTGCGAGTGTCCATGGGCGGCGGTAATCACTTACCATCACGTGATCCGTCTGCTCGTTTGCCTCCTCTAATATTAAAAAAAAAAAGTTATTTTTTTTATATGTACTTAGGAGCATGTGTTTTGTTATATGGACTTAGGAGCATGAGCATAAACCATATTTTTACTGTAACTGCTTAAAATATAATAATTTAGGCTATATTCATTTTAGAAATATAATTCGGGTTCCGAGAAAAAAATGAAAACCCATGAAATCCTAAATTTGTATAAACTTTACCCGTGCGGAGCCGGGGCGGATCAGCTAGTTGTACTATATAATTTGCACATGGCAAAAGTCTAAAATCAACATCGTTAATTTTCTCTTAACGGTTTCCTACGATTTTATGTTCGTCAAACCGAGTCTAAGCACGGTTACTCACGTCATCTGGCGATGACGTCATTATTATCATCGATCAATCATGATCTCGGAAATCCTCTTCCGTCTCCAATAAAACTAATAGATTATGTACACCATTTTGTATGTTTAATCATTAGCTTTTGGCAAAATACTTCGATTCTGAATCATCAACGTTATGTCATCATGAGTAAGAAGGACTTTAAACGGCCGATTGGAATCTTGATATTAACGTTAATATCATTGATTACCTGGTTGACAAAGTTATTTTTGGTACTGTATATTTTATGAGATGTTTTGTAAGAAAGTTCAAAGGCTGGGCCACACTCATTACGGGTGCTGTAAGGTACTTGCAGCGAGTTAGACTTGTAGAGACCGTTCCACGTAAGAATTCCCCTAGAAGTTATGTTGGCTGCCCTGAATCTCAATTTATTACAACGTTTTTAACGGTGTTGGAAGTTTTATTTCAGCACTAATTCACTTTCATCACTTTTTAACGTCCTAAATAATATTATAAAACATAAATCTACAAAAAACACAAAACGATATGAACTAAATAGGAATGACAAGCAGGGGAGCCAACATAACTTCTAGGGGAATTCTTACGTGGAACGGTCTCTACGTATTCAGAAATTCTTTGTGAAATGTCATCGGAAGTGTCATTTCAAGTCTTTAAACCATATTAAAATATGATTAGTTGATATAGAGCACCCATTTAGATCACATAAAAAGTCCCTGCGACCCTATGTTGGCTGCCCTGAACATTATTATGTTATAAACTTACAAGGTTCTTAGCGGTGTTACAAGTTTTTTTTCTGTACCAATTCTCGTTCACCACTTTTTAGTATTATTTTATTATTTTAGGTATTATTTTATTACATAAATCTACAAAAAACATTCAACGTCAAGACCTAGACAGGAGTTATAGACAGGGGAGCCAACATAGCGTTGAAGGGACTTCTTAAGGCGACGGTAAATGGTAACGGCCGTAAATCTCAAGTTTTAAATCTCTTATTTCGCCGTCACATAATGCACCTGCATTATATATATAGTTGTGCAATTTTTTTATGTTAAACTACAACATATGTACATCAATCGTACCTGTGAATATTTAACTATTGTAGTAAAATACTCAATGAAATAAATTCATGAATTACTGTCTACCCAAAACATAAAAACGTAATTACTTTCAAATCGCTTAAGATATTTTCATGATTTGGTTTATGTGAAAAGACTATATTACTACCTATAATATTGCCTGTTACTTTTTTTATTTTATATTTTAGATACTAAAAAGTAATAATACGTCTAATTCGGCACAGCGCACTCCTTGATAGGCGAGTCGTATTGCTCGGTGGACGTATGTCGCGTTGCTTGAGCTCAGCGCAGAACACTCAAGCTATACCACCCAAATCACTCAAGGCCGTTGGCAGTTATCAGCGCCTGAAACGTTCTGTAACAGACACACCAAAAAAGATGGATGCCAAATGTTTGTGTGAGCAATGATAATAACACACAAGGATAACAACATACCTATGTAATTAATTATGTACGATTGTACGATATACTTTTTTTCGATGCAGCAGCACCAAACCCAAATACATATAGGGATATAGAAACAAGAGGACGATGATAGTTTTTTTCGTTTTTTCCAGAGTGCCAATCAGGGTGCTTCATTCGTGAATTCAACCAATTGATTCCATATGGTAAACTCATGAGATTTGCTGAGTGTATCCTCGTAGATTGCACCACTGAATATGTCGAGTATAGCACGTAAGTCATATCGGCCATTATCACACTGAGTAACTCCTGTATTCACAAACATTCAAATATAAACATTATATTGTTTTAAGTTACGGTTCCTATTCGTATGAAGCGCTTGCTTGTACTCGCATAAATGACTATGAATTTATTTCCAGATGCGATGTTGCTGAGACTAATGATCCAAAATGCCATATAGAACCACCAAGGTCAGGAAAGTATTACCCAGATTGTTGTCCTCAGGTCAAGTGTAATACCAATTAGAAATCTAATAGTTATGACAAAAATAAATATTAGGATGTACGGTACTGGTATGGGTGGGATACTTACCATGCAATCAAAACTATTTATGTACAAGAATTATGTGGTTCATTATCAACTAATAGCTGTTTAAAAATTCGACCTGACGCAGTATTGTAGTGAGTTCTTGCTACTCTTTTTCTGTGATTAAGTCGCAAATAAGGAGGTAGTCTACGTTATGGTACTGCTGCCTATGCAGTACTGTGGGCATTGCAGGTGTATTGTCCACCCTAGAAACAAAGATTAAAATATTAGATATATCCTCAGATCATAGAAACAAGGAGATGTGCCAAGGCGCTATCGAGCTTGATGCCTGATCTTGAGCAAATTGCTCATATTAAAAACATACGCGCTGGCGACGAACCGAACACGATCGATGGTATAAATACAGTGTTTTAGTTTAGTGCTAGTGTTGAGTGACGATTAACAGTGTTAGATTGAGGGTGTGCGGAATGTTCAATGCGTGGGAGATCTTTTTATTCACAAGGAGCGCTTAATTATGCGCGTAATTGTGTCGAAAAATGTACTAAGGCCCGTATTCCAGAACGATACTCGAGCATCGATCTCTGCTTGAGCATAGATTTCAACCAATCAAATGGCTTTAAATCTATGCTTAAGCAGAGATCTGTGCTCGAGCATCGTTCTGTAATACGGGCCTAAAAGTGGCAGCAGTTGTTCCGGTACTAATTTGCTATAATGGCATATCTCCTTGTTTCTATGATCTGAGGATATATCCCATGTACCTGTAATTACACTGGTGCCCATAACCCTTCGAACTGGAACACATTGCTGTGTTCTTCCTACTTGGTGACTGAAATAGGTACTTTGTAAAAGAGCTCCGGTACTAGTAAGTTAGATATTACATTAAAATTTAGTTAATCTCCAACTTAAGTTGTTGTCACGCCAATTTCTGTAATTGGCTGTTGTTATTTCGTTAGCTCAACCACAGAAGCTAACATAAGATTTTACAGCACTATAGTCAGACATGATGAAGATATCAAAAACATTCACATTAGCATTTAAAATGTTACTGTATAAGAAGGTTATTATTATAAAACCGTAATAAACTAAGTTCAAAGCTAAGTAAAGTCAAGGAATACCTACGTCCTACATCAAGATTCGAAAACTATTTATAAATGTGTTTACTAAGAGTCCTTAGACTTGTGACCTAGACTTGATAAACAATAAACAACAATAACCTCACATTTCGAATCGAAAACACTGCTCTGTCTGGATAAGGTTGCAAACCTTTTATCGATATTATCGAAGAAGTCAAGGAGTAATAATCTTAACAGCTTATATGTAAGTGTAGAGTAGACTAGAACATTTACAGTGTAAACACAGAAATCTTATTATTTATGTGAGGGCAAAGGATAGCGTTAAGTTAAAAAAAAAAAATATTGACAATAACTGAAGAACTGATATTTTTAATAACAATACCAAGTACAGTATTCCCAAATTAATAATGCGCATGCAGATCTTCGCTAATTGTCGTATTCCTGGAAACAAAAAAGTATATAGAAAAAAAAAGTATATACAGTGATTAAATGCATTTTCTTCATGCATAATTTAGGGCTCATACGATTCAATGATTCGGTGTTTTCGGGAATACGACAATTAGCGAAGTACTGCATGCGCATTATTAATTTGGGAATACTGTAGGTACCTATTACTATTTACAATGAGGGAATGTGAGTATTTTGTATTATTATTATTTAATTTTGTGCTATCATTAGAATGTACTGATATAAGTAATAATAATATAGAATAATTATGTTGTTTATAATGAAATATCAAAGACAATAATAACATTGACATCTTCAATTCTCGTGCTGATGTTTTCAGAAGAATTTGTAACCGCTCTTTCGTTTTAACTTCGCAACCTCTCTATTACTGTTTTGTAGAGTATAATGTACCACTGCGTCTTCTATGTAGGTATTTAGCCTGGAATGTTTAGTCTCCTACAAATTCTCTGCTTTTCTAAGTTGGAAATGTGTTATAGCAGGAAGGCAAGTTTGTAACTGGAAGTTAATTAATTTGAATTATTTTATTTAATTCATCTCAGTTACTGCTGCATTTGTCTATTATATTATCATTGTTTCCTTGTCATGTCGTGCGATTACACTAGGATTACTTACAATCGGAACTAAACCTGTGATTTGACCCTAGTACATAGACATACTGTGATTGTAATCTGTTGTACTTAGTTGCCTTAATAAATAAATGTTCAATAGCAACACCAGTGGAAAAGATTTATTTATGTTTTAACAAAAATAACGGAGCTAAGTATAACAATTTTAAAAAGTTTACAATTAACCAAACAATTCTTTATATCCTTGATAGCAGTGAGCAAAGTTCGAACATCACAATTTTCACAAATCAATATTTTCTGTCACACACATCATAGCTCCATGTCTTCCCTTCAGATCTTCAATGCTTGGAAGTACCTCCAATAATTCTTTTTCTGACACAACATTCTTCGCAAATAAGGATGCAGTATTGGGTTCCGTCTCAGTACGAGAATTCGAAAATGACGGGATATTTTGGAACATGAGGAAGTAATTATCGTTCACCATTCTCACAACAGCCTGCTCAGGAGTTTTCTTATCACCGCATTTGACACTGATGTTCAACGCCGGCATCACTTCAGCAGGAGTATCGACTACTATTATCGACATCAATTTACGTTCCACTAAAACTCTTCTCTTGGTCCTTATAGAAGCTTGAACTAAAGTTGCATTGCTTCCATCAGCATAAGTGCATTGCAAATCTTCTGAACTTTTAGAGAACGAATAGTGTATGCAACCCGGAAAGTATGCTGTAGGAAATGGATAAAATTCAACGACGGTCCAGTTACCATAGAAATCGTGTATGTCCGTTGCCTGAACGACGATTAGAAGAACAGATAGACTTAAGAGTCTCCACATAATTAAAGTTTATAACAGACCGCTGACGTTAGTGCTGCCACACTTAGACTGAATAAAATGTGGAACGTATGCGTTTATATTAGGATCAAACTGGACTGGTTGGAATAAAAATACAGTTAACCTCTGGCATGTTACTGATAAATGTTGCATATCTTGTTTTGTGTTTCAATTTCGATATTTTACTTGAGGAAAAAACAACGAAGCTATAAATACATGGATCTTGATCCACAACACTTTGGTCTCAATTTTTTTCTAAAATTTTTTGGTTGCAGTAAGCAACTAGAAGAGTCAATTAAGAAATTTAGTACACCATCTAATGATCTTTTTTAAAATTGATGGCATACGGAAAGCAGAAAACGACGAGAAGATGACGTATAACTAGGAAGACTGGTTAGACCTAAATAGTTCCATTATGCTCATCATTTTGCGGGTTATATAAATAAGGAATGCGGGCCCGCATAGACATGCCTGCATAGTAGTTTTGTGAAAACACATCGAAAAACATTACATCATACAATACTTTTTTTCTGGTATGAAAATGGTATTTAACCAAACGTTTCATACATATATGTGTACCAATGTAGCTTTATCTATGTGAAATGTAATTCTTTAGTAAATTATGGACATTTTTGCTTTAAAGTGAAGAAAGACAGTGAGTTAATCTGGACATAAGGTCTAAAATCTTTGTAGTGATCAATGCTTGCGTCGTTTTCCTGTGTAGGTATAAAGAGGTCATTGCCCTGCAGTGAGAATAGATATAAGGAGTGTATACGATCATAATATGGAGACAATTAGTTGAAAAAGTGTCCATGTTTCAGTAGTAAATATTAGTTTAAAGATTCAAAATGGCGCTAGCAGTAGTAGATTATGGGACGGTAGCGTAGCGCCATCCTAATTTTGACGGATACTTTTCATACACATTTCTACCTCCCTATTCATGAACTACAAGACCACACCTAACCAAGGGATTTTTTTAAATACTTATCAGTTTTAATTCGGTTTAAAATATTTATTTCCTTATAATTAAAAATATAGTGTTCTATTCACATAAATTGAGAACAATACAAACAATCAACTTAAAAGTAATGTTTTAACTACTGCTCTATCAATACAATGTTTCTATGATAGCAATTTATTATCTTATTACAAGAGTTCATTTTTATTTATTTCATTAATAAATCCGCTATAATTTTCGCTTGTACACATCATAGCTCCACGCCTATCCTTCAGGTCTTCGATGCTTGACATTACGTCAAATAATTCATTTTCTGACACAATATTCTTCGCAAAAAGGTACGCAGCGTTCTTTTCTACTTCAGTACGCGTAGATTCCATGGATTCCGGAACGTAGTGAAACATAATGAAGTAGTTGTCATTCACCAACCTTACAACTGCGTGATCCTTGAATTCTGCGGCACCACATTTGCAGCTGATGTTTAACGCTGGCATTACTTCAGCAGGATTATCGACAGCCCTCATCGGCATCATATAACGTTCCAGTAATTCTCCAGTTTCTCTCGTCATTTCTACTTGAACTGGAGTTGCGTTGCTTCCGTCAGCATAAATACATTTTACAGTCACTGGGCTTTTAGAGAATGAATACTTTAGGCAAACAGGGGCGAATGCGGAAGCAGGATAAAAAGCCACCATTGTCCAGTCCCCATACATAGGTTTTAAGTTTGTTGCTTGAATAATGGTTAAAAGAGCAGATATAATTATTATTTTCCACATGATTAAATCCTAAATGTGTGATCACAGATGTTAAGTAGCACATGAACTGATGAACGAATGATGATAGCGTTTATTCACAGAGTACATTAAATATCGTTTATTTCAGGATCGCAAATGGTACCAACTGATAAATATGATACACTAATTACTGTGTTCGTGACTCCATCCGCGCGAAATTGAAACACAATATTGGGTCGTATTATCTACACTAATATTTTAAAGAGGTGAAGTTTGTAAGCTTGTATGTATGAGGTAGTCTCCGGAACTGCTGATCCGATTCTGAAAATTCTCTCACAAAAGGACTACATTATCTCTGATTATAGGAAAGAAATAAAGAAAGAATAAAGAAGCGAATCTAAAATGGCGGCATGAATAATTCAAAAATCTGTCTGTCTGTTTGTTACGTTTTCACACCTAAACCGCTGAACCGATCATCATGAAATCCTATTAATATTATAAATATGAAAGTTTGTGAGGATGGATGTACCTATGTATGTATGGATGGATGTATGAATGTTTGTTACTCTTTCACGCAAAAACTACTGAACGGATTTTGATGAAACTTTACAATAATATAGCTTATACATCAGAATAACACATAGGCTACTTTTTATCCCAAAAACGCGGGCGAAGCCGCGAGCGGAAGCTAGTTTTACATAAACGTTATCAGAAGTACAGAAAAGGACTTCTGATAACGTTTGTAGCCGAGCAAAGCCGCGGGAAAAAGCTAGTCATGTATATAATTGAAATAGAGGACCATCGTTATTATTCTATTGTGATGCTACCGGATACCGTTTCATCTAGAAATCTACCCTGTACTTTTAAAGTATGCGTGCACAAACCCATAAACAAACCAAAAATTATCGTAATGTATTTTTCTGCTTATTTTTTAACACCCTTAATTATTTTTTTTGAGATTTTTTTATGTACAGACACACGTTTAGGTCTACAGTTTTAATATAACCGTGGCCGACATAGCGGTCTTTAATCAGTGTGACGTCATGCTACACTGGACGCTAGCGTAGGCGGCGTCTGCGCCGTTCACAGATAATGCGGCCGACAGTTCACTTCACTGGGTCATAGTGTGACCATTATATCTACCGGACGGTGAAATAGGGAACTAAAATTATAAGTTTACCATATTGTTATATTACTGAACTCTCGTACACAATAGGGTAACTCTCGTTTATGTGTACTCGCATGTTTACTTATTTAGGCCAATAACTTGTATGTGTAGTTATATGCTGTAAATATAAGTTGGTCAATAAATAAATAAATCATAAATCATAAATCATAAATAGGTATAAATAGCGGCACCAGTCTTGATCACAAACGTCACCTGCGCATTAGCAGATTTTTCGGTCTCTGGCGGAATGAAGAAGACGGGGGGCGCCGAGGCTGCACGAGATTGGTTCGTCCATCGTCAGTCAATGCTCGTCGTCTAATTGGATCATTCTCTACTACGTATTGTCAACTGTCTATTGGGCCGAAAATGTACATGCGCGATCTGTGATCATAATATACCAACATATAAGTAGGTACTAGGTAAATATATTAATTATTCTGCCTGTCTAAAAATATTATTTAAATTACTTTATGTTCAGTGGTCTTGATGATTTAATTAAAAATGTGAAAAAATATTGTTCCCCTGAATGAATGAATGTTTTACTAGGTGTCTAAAGCAAAAAAAATAATTTTAATAGGGCTAGAATTAGAAGATATTAAGCCATAAAAATTACAAGTAAACTGCAGGTTTTTTCGACAATGCAATAATTGCTGGAATTGTTTTTTTTATAAAAGTAGGAAACTCACGATGGCCTTTTATTTACAATCATTTTAAATTTTTATTTTTATTTAATACGGAACCTTGTGTGATTCTGACTTTTTAATTCCTTCATTTTTCTTGATAAACTGATTCAGAATTTTCCGTGGTACACAAAATAGCGGCTCGCCTCTCTTTCAGATCTTCAATACTGTTCATAACGTCAACCAATTCCACATACGGCACAATTTTCTTGGAAAAGAATTGGGCAGGGTTCTGAACTTTTTCAGAACTTTCCGAGACTCGTGGAATATTGTGATACGAAACAAAAAAGTTATTATTGATCGATCTTGCAACGATACGGTTATTGTATTCCTTATCACCACATTTGCAGCTGACGTTCAACGTTGGCATCACTTCGGCACTATCCACTACCAGAATTGGATCCGATTGATGTTCAGAAGATCTTATAGGCCCGCGCAAAGAAGTAAACTGGACTAAGGTTGTATTTAAATTTCTTCCATCACCACACATACATTGCACGTCTTCCGGAAATTTTGCGAACGAGAAACGAATACACAGCGGGAAATATGCGGGGAAATTGGCAGAAACTGGATAAAAAGCGGCCAACACCCATTCTCCATAGATATCTTCTACATTTGTTGACTGAACCACAATAAATAGAATAGATAGAGTTATTATTTTCCACATGATTCCGTTCATAATGATAGACGACCGACGTAGAGCACTTGTTTTCAAGGAAATGAGGAATGACAGGGCATTGGGTTGCAATGCAACTGATGATAACCTTTCGCATCTACTGATAAGTATGTTACTTATAATCTTGATGCAGTTTTTTATAAAAAGTAAATACGGATGCAAATACGAATTCCTGGTATGTTATTACCATAATTTTTCCAGAGTAGAGACAGAGAGGTAACTTCAACAGTTTATCCCCGTTGTGGAATGAACGGTTAATTTACAACCCGCGCAAAATGGGATTGAAACTAGCGTCGCTTGTTTTCAACTCTCGCTTTCACGCTATCACTCTTTATACTGATACCCTAATCTCCTTACAAATAAACATGGAATAAAGTTATGCAATGAATAACGTCTGTATAACCATACATTTTTTATGTACACTCGACGCCATTTACCTACGGTCGACCACTTTTCACCCTTATGTTCTTAGTAATAACGGTGAAAAGTGGTCGACCGTAAATGGAGTCGAGTGTACATAATATAAGCTTGTCATAACTTTATTCCGTGTTAATTTTTAAGGATTCTACACAGCAATAAAAAAAATGCCTTCTGCAAAACTCTTTATTATAAAGCTTATTAAACAACATTAATGTTTTGAATAGATTTCATCATACATTTCTTGGGAACATAATCTTGTTCCGTTCTGACGGTTTATTTTATCAATGAGTGTAATATCATGCTCTAATTCTGGAATACTTGGCAATTTACGCGCCATTAATAGAAGCATGTTCCCATATGTTTTCGTTGTCACGTGTACTAGTATATAGTTATGGTTCACAATTCCAACAACACCGCGCTCTTTAAATTCCTTATCTGCACATTTGCAAGGGACTTTTACAAGCGGCACCTGTTCATTCACGTTGTCAACGGTCAACATAGGGACTGATACAGCCCTTGGTGGTTCATTTGTCGTGTGTTTGTTCTTGATCGGTATTAACTGGACAGGACGTTCTAGCAGCCTGGTTACCACTAATTTGCTATTAATTCCATCTGAACAAGTACACTGAATGTTACGTTGATCTTCAGAAAAAGCAACTGTAACGCACATAGGGGCAAATATAATGTTATTTGGATACATCATAACAAACGTGTAGTTTCCATAGATGGCATTGATATTAGCTCCTTGTATGACATTTAGTAAGCCTGATAGAATTGCTATTTTCCACATTTTTAACACTGCTTGTTACAAACGACCGATGTAGCTCCTTGCTAACTTTGTACTAAGATTGATCAAGAAAGGTTAAATACGTGTGGCCAGTGAGTGTAAACCTTTGACATCTTCAATAAACGCTGCAGGTCTATTCTGTAACAACTCACCGCACCGCGTGTAATCATCACTAAAGTTACTGTCATCGTATTTATTGTGTACAGGGATTGACAAATTGGTATAATCATAATCATGATTTGAAATAATAATACTGAACTAGACTTTTGCCCGTGACTCCGTCCGCGTGAACTATCCAACAAATTTCCTTGTCATTTGTTTGACAATGAATAGAAATGACAATCAACATAAGAGCATCATTATCATAAAATATGACTTGATGCTAAAATTCTAATTAGGTAGGGCTACTATTTGATAATTGAGACATGAGTGCGATTATTGTTAGCGAATACTGATGTCCGCACGATGATGTATAGGTATGTTGAATGTGTTGTGGTGAAATTGTTGGACCACCTACATCCACTCATCACTTGAAAAAGCGCTAATTGTACAGTACAGTGGTGACCACAAATCGGTCATTTAGAAATTACCTGCATCTCAGAGTAGTGAAGATGAAACTAATGACACAAAGTGTGCGCCGGTCGGCGTTTGAAGTTACGACCTACGACTTATACAGGGTGGCAGGTTAGACAGTGGAAATATTTAAAGGGGTCATTGTACTCATCATTATAAACAATTTTTACTACAGGACCAACCATGAAGCGCGAAAAAAAAATCAGCTGTTCCATACACATGTTCACATACCTACCTAACTCAACAAAATGTATGGAACAGCTGATTTTTTTTTCGCGATTTCTTGGTTGGTCCCATAGTAAAAGTTGTTCATAATGATGAGTACAATGACCCCTTTAAATATTTTTACTGTCTAACATGTAAGTTGGAGCCGCTGCCACTAGACCAGCACTGCTCTCGATATGACAGCAACACTCGCGGTGAATTCATCTTAGGTCTCATGTGTTTTGTTGCAGAATAGACCACTTCGGTTCACGTTCTCTCAAACGAATCTAATGGATATAATTTTAGCAGCTGCAGTAAGTAAGAAAAGGTACAGTATGTCATATGTCCTTCGGAAACAAAAAGGATGTTTTGTCATTGATTAGAAAACAATGTTCCAAAAATACAAGAGACTGTTTTATAATTTCAATTGACACATTAAACTGATGTGAAAAGTGGCTAATGTAAGAATTTTCAATTTTAGTACATAAATCAAAGGATTCGTCACAATAATTTATCTTTTTTTTAATTTTTTATTTTTTTTTATCATATTATTATAAGTTATAAATTGAGCGATTTTAAAGACGCTTTTAAAGGAAGTTGAAACCTGTTTGCGGAGTAGGTATACACAAAAGTTAAACAATCTCCGAGAACCTTATGTCCTATAAGTCCCTGAACTAGGAAAGGATTAATATCTTTTATAACTTCTCAAGTTAAAACCCACATGCAAAAATAATAAAGAGCAAATTGAAAACGGGGTTTCGTTGGACGAACGCCGAATTTCTAACAACGCGGCAATTTATTTTTCAATCGATATCCCTCTGTTGCAAAACGCGGCGTTGCGGCCAAAAAGGTGAACGTTTCAGCTATTGATACGACTTTTTTTTATTTTCAGCCCGTACACAGCTCTGGTTTCAATTTAGAGGAATTTCAGAAACGAAAAATTCGTGTGTGAACGTTATTAATTTAGTCCATGTATCCGGTTTTTTTGGTGCGCTCCAATGAGCTTCGTGAATTGGGATTAGATTGCGGAAGTCATTGTTGTTTTTTGCGGATAGTGCGGGTAAATTGAACGGACGGAATGTGAAAGTATGTTCCCCTAAATAAACTGACATGAAAACAAAAATAACATAATCAACTCCTGTTCAAACTACTGGAACTAGCCTTTCTGTAAGATCGAATGGTCCGTAATGCATGCTACACCGGTTGACATCATCACGTCAACGCCGGCTCTCGCTGAAAACCAGCGCTGTGGCTCTGCTCCGTACATGAGTTACAGCATCACGCTGAGCGATGGCCGTTTTGCGAAGATGTGACGCATATTTTCCCTAGCAGTTTTTTTTTTTGTGTTTTTGTTTTAATTATTTATGTGCGTCATACCGACGCATATAAACGCATTTTCTTTCTTTCTTTCTAATGTAACACACGAGCCCAGTGCGATTTGATGAACGTCACAATATGTCTTCGAATTTTATCGAATTTGAATTCCTGCTCTGTTTTTGGAGCTTGAATTTGTCTGACCGACTGTTTATTAACCATAATTATTTTGGTACGGAACACAATAAAATTGGTGTGGTTGCGCCAACCAGAATCATTTGATCGCGCTACACTATCAAAGAAGTCAAAGGTTAACAGTAACATACTGGCCATGTACGTTTATACTATCCTAATAATTTTTAGTACAAAGTTGACAAAGAGCTACATAACTCGTTTCCAACAAATAGGTGTTTAGTGGTCAAAATGTGGAAAGTAATAATCCTATCAACGTTACTGAGTGTTATTCAAGGAGCTAATATCAACGACCTCTATGGAAACTATACGGTTGTTATGGTATACCCTAATGTTATATCAACACCTATGTGCGTTACGGCTGTTTTTTCTGAAGATCAACGTAATATTGAGTGTACCTGTTCAGATGGAAATAATAGCACACTAGTGGAAATTAAACATAATATGCTAGAACGTTCTTTCCAGCATGAGAAAATGAATAAACCTTTAGATCGATACTCAGTACCTATCCTGCCCGTTGACAACGTAAATGATCTATTGCCACTTATGAACGTCTCTTGTAAATGTGCGAATATCGAAATTGATAACCGCATTGTTGCGAGGAAGGTGAACGAAAACTATATGTCAGTATACGCCTTGATACGTTTTGGAGGTGGTAAAAATTACAGGTATAAAAATTTCTTGCTGGCGCGGAAATTGCCAAGTACTACAGAATTGGAACTTGATATTACACTTATAGATGAACTAAAGCATAAGAACGGGTCAAGGGTGTGTACACAAGAAATTTACGATCAATTTAATCTTAAAAATTAATTATGTTGTAAGCTGTTGATAAATTGCAAGTAGGTACCTACCTACCTAATAAGTAATATTTTTTAATAAACTTTATTGCAAGTATATGCTAGTTATTTTTATTTATATCATACCTATCTATAGAATATATCGTTTCGTGATTGATTGAGAGAGAATTTAGTGATTATGTGAAAGGAATTTTAGAATTTCAACCCTTAAGCGTTCTAAAATTTTGCATCAAAACTAATTAGCTAGCTAGTTAATTATGGGTATACTGGGGGCCCGTACCCCTATCATGAGTTTTTTTGACGTGTAGTTTCGTTAACGTAAGCATATTTTGAATTTACAATACAGCAGTCCTGGAACATTTTGATAAAATTTTATACAATTTGCACATTTTAAAAAATACAGAGAAATTAATTAAGTATTTAATTCATTTAAATATTTTGTAACAAAGGTGTATTTTCAATTCAAAATATGCTTACGTTAACGATACTACACGTCAAAAACTCATGATCGGGGTAGTTGTCAAATTATCTTATGAATAAGTATTTTGTCAGTATAGTCAACCTAAAAGTCGGACAGCTAGACTAAGGGGCTATTTCACCAACCTATCATTATCTGTTCATTAAGCGAATGTGATCACTAAACTATTCAATAGCAAAAAATTGCGTTTCACCACCTGTCAATAGTGTTAATGACAACATTATTGAAGCAAAAGTTACTAAAAGTCACCTTTAGCTTATCTTAGAATAAAGGTATTGTTCAGTGATAGGGTTGAGGTCAAATGGCACTTGCCCTATAATTGTAAGACTGTTAGACCCACGGATGGGTTGATGGAATTCTAGTGCTTTCATGTTGCTTTTTTCATCAGAATTTGCCTATATGCTAATTTTAATATTGTTATGTGTTTTTTAATCTTCAATAGATTATTAAAACAGTGTAGATTCATTTTGTTATTCAAACATTCTTTTTACACTATGTATAGTATATAATTATGAAAAAGAATGGTTACACCCTCAAACCATAGAAACAGGGGAGTGTACCAAGGCGCTAAATATTGAGCTTGATACTTTAGTTTGGTCATTATGAGCGTAGTACAACAGTACACGCTGGCGACGAACCGAACACGATAGATGAAATAAATACAGTGTTTTAGTTTAGTGCTAGTGTTGAGTAACGATTAACAGTGTTAGATTGAGGGTGTGCGGAATTTTTAATGTGTGGGAGATCTTTTTATTCACAAGGAGCGCTTGTAATCGTGTCGAAAAATGTACTAAAAGTGGCGACAGTTGTTCCCGTACAAATTTGCTATGATGGCATATTTCCTTGTTTCTATGATCTGAGGTTACACCGATGTTATTCATAGCATAACTTTATTCCGTGATTGTTTGTAAGTGAGAAAAGTTTTCGTAGCGTTTTGTATAGGTACCTAATACAGTTCTTGGCCTGTTACTTGATTATGATCCCACTAATATTATAAATGCGAAAGTTTGTGCGTGTGTGTGTGTGTGTGTGTGTATGTTTGTTACTTCTTCACGCTGAAATGGCTGAATGGCTGGCTGGATTTGGATGAAATTTGGCAAAGAGGTAGCCTGGGACCTGGAAAAACATTTAGGCTACTTTTCATCATTTTCCGCTGACGAAGTCGCGGGCAGCAGCTAGTATATTATAAAAATGTGGCCCCACATTACCCGGAACACCATCTCTTTTTCTCGCCGAAACTTCACTGGTTTAAACACTTTCATAAATACGCCGGCCCCAGGACTGCAAGTTATATAACTCCATCTATGTTTCTAACACGTAACTACGAATATTTCGTAGTGGCTGATACAGATGTCGCTACAATACTCTTACCGTAAGTAGTTTTGGTATCAGTCATTGTCAGTTTTTTTTTGTACAAGTTTAGGATGACTAGTGTTTTAATTACATTAATATTACTTTTCTGCAAAAAATATGCCATCAGTCTTTTCGGAGCCTAAAACAAATCCAACATTATACAGGGTAAAATTAAAACCAGTGCGGATATTTTTAGGAGGTGAAAGTACTCAAGAATATGATCAACTTTTATTATGGGACCGACACTGAAATATGAAAAAAAAAATCAGCTGTTCCCTACAAAAATGCACTACAACACGATCAAAATGTATGGAACAGCTGATTTTTTTTTTCATATTTCAGAGTTGGTCCCATAATAAAAGACGATCATATTCATGAGTACTTTCACCTCCTAAAATATCCGCACTGGTTTTAATTTTATCCTGTATTCTTCTTTGGTAACTGGATTTTATGAATGGAATTGGTTTCCCAAATCTATAACCAAGTATTACGTGAAGCTTTGTACCACTTTTAAGCATATTGCGTGCATAGAGCAGCGTGAGATTTGGCATAGGTAGTTAAAGTTTATATATAAATGCAGCAAGAGTACTGAAAGCTAATAACCTCAGATCATAGAAACAAGGGAGATGTGCCAAGGCGCTATCGAGCTTGATGCCTGATCTTGATCAAATTGCTCATAATAAAAACGTACGCGCTGGCGACGAACCGAACACGATCGATGGTATAAATACAGTGTTTTAGTTTAATGTTAGTGTTGAGTGACGATTAACAGTGTTAGATTCAGGGTGTGCGGAATGTTTAATGCGTGGGAGATCTTTTTATTCACAAGGAGCGCTTAATTATGCGCGTAATTGTGTCGAAAAATGTACTAAAAGTGGCATCAGTTGTTCCGGTACTAATTTGCTATGATGGCATATCTCCTTGTTTCTATGATCTGAGCTAACTATCCTACATAATATACCTATTTTTTTTTAATGAGGCGATACTAATAGTATTAAATATATAACTGTACTATCTAAGTACTAACTAACATAGTTTTCAGAATTAGCACGCTGAAATGGCAGTGGTCTGGCCATATTAAGTACTTCTCTGGCCAAATTCATTTGCAAAGACTGTTTCCATTTAGGTAGGTGCTTCGAGTTTTGATTTACAACCATAGATAGTATCAAGCGAATCCAATGAAATAATTAGGATGAACACCTAGATTGCCACTCAATCATAAAAAAAATCATTCACAAATCAAAAAAAAAAAAAAAAAAATCTCTCATTATGTACCTCGTTACCCTACACCGCAAAGGAAACAATAAAAGGATTCTTCTTGGTATCGTCCAATAAAGTTGGTAATGTACCAGCCGGTATTTTATGATTATTGCGGAGCCCGCAGTGGCCTCTTCTAACCCAAATTATGCTATTCGTTTTAATGCCTGCTCTAACTGCCAATCTTTGTGCTGGCATTTTTTAATTTTCTTTTCTTCACTACATTAGATTTTTTTTATATTACTGAGTGGCAAATGGACATCTGTATTTTGAAGGTTAAGTTTGTAGTCCGTCTGCTCATGTGTCAAGACCTTAGCGTGTGGAGGCATCTACTCATAGAAAGTGCCACTAAAAGTATGACTGTAATAGTAGCATCTTGCTCATAGATGGCGCTGTTGTATATTTCTAGTGGAATATTTTATTTTTATGTTATTCTCTAAGATTATAAAGAAATTGTTGATCTAGTCGAAAACCATAAGATGATGATTATAAAAAAATCCACAGAAAAATTGAAGAAATATATACTAGTATATCTTGCGGAACCCTCAGGGCGCGAGTCCTACTCGCATTTGCCGGTTTTTTATGTGTGGCGTCTTCGTATCCTCGTCCCTGCTAAACGATAAGATTAAAGTGTCAAAGGCGTTTGTATCGCCTAAAGGCGTCCTACAATAACGTGTCATTTTTAAAGGACGTCCCTTGACAGAGACGGATTGCCGTCTTTTCTTTAGTACAGTGCATTTTCCTGAGTTTGTGATAATGTGGGTAGATATTTACTTATGAAAGGAATACCCTTAGGGAGGGCCAAGGGCCCAAGCAAATAAAATTGTACACGTTTAAAACAGCCTTAACGTCATCTGTTTTAGATCAAAGATGTTTATTGCTATTCTAAGTAAAAAATTAGGATAGTTTATGAGCTTTTTTTTCTTCTAAGTATTTATAAGGCTTGCGATTGACCGCAATCTCGCCTGATGTTAAACGATGATGCAGTCTACGATGGAGCACGCTTGCCTAGGACAGCCGGATGACAACGTGATCCTATAAGGATTCCGTTTTTCCTTTGAGGTACGGAACCCTAAAAAGCAATACTTTATTAGACTCATGTCATGGTAAAGAGGTAGTCAGTAACAATGGTAGCGACTAGCGTGACTGACAGCCCGTGTACCTACACCAGACTTAGATACAATTTGGCCACAACACCACGACGTCGACTTAATGGTTCTTCTCAATCACAGAAGAAGAAGAATACGTATTAAGCCGTCTGTATTGTGAGAGAAACTGACATTTTATAGGTCATCAAACTGGAATTTGACACGACACGGCGCCGCGCCGCCGTGGTGATGTATCAAGCCCTTATTCCTGGATGCTCTCACTAAAACCGTCGCTATGTTGGTATTCCATTGACAAAAGTCATAACCCAGATTTCCTAAATTCTTTATTAAGAACTTTATCCTAACATAACTTCTGAACACCGGGACTAAAAAAAATAATTAAATGTATAGTTTCGGAATACAACTGCGCCCAGAGGAGCGAAAAAAAGAGATGCAAGATAACAATGATTTAATGAACGCGAAAAAGTTTAAGTATCCCAGTTTAAATGCCACCCGCGAGTGTACTGAGAGGACTTTGTTCGCGCTTTTTGTTCGACTTTTAATGTGCGGGCGCAGTGCAAGCTTTCAGCGATTCCATATTCACTTGGATTGCATACATCTATCTAAAAGGCTGAAGAGTTTGTTTGTTTGAACACGCTAATCTCTGGAACTACCAGTTGGATTCGAAAACATCTTATTTGTATAAGATTTATTAGAAATAGTATAGACTATTTAACATCACACTATGACCCTTAGGAGCCCTTTAGAACCCTTAGGAGAACAGCTAGTCATTATATAAGCCAGATGACGTCTACTGCCAGTCAAAAGTCTCCCCCATAGATTACCAAAATGATCTGTTCTGGGCCATAATATCATCTGTCCAACTATTGGAAGGCATCCAATGATTCGCTTTCAATTACGCGGTGACCATTCCGGCACTTTTCTGTCCCAACGGTAGTCGATCGGTGACTTTGGTTTCGATAAACATTTTTGGAACGGAGTTCCTCGCGGCTTACGGTAGGAGTTGACTGGTAGAAATCATCACGTAGCTACGGAAAAAGTTTTATGCCTCCTACATGCGACTCTCTTTCTCTCTCTGTCTCTTTCTATTATATAAGAGGCGTCAGAAAATTCGTTCCTGACGGGGCTTCCCCGACCACACATCTTTTTTTACGTAGGTACCTATGGTATAATAGTAGTACATACCTACCAATGAAAAGCAAAACTCAAACGCGTTCAAAACTGCGCTATTAGTCTACAGTTTTTATGCGTATGATACGCTCAGTTTCGATTCCATAAGAAGAATTATGAATTTTCCCATAATAGCCCACAGGTAGGCACTTCTTAAAACTAATCCATTTTCGTACATTCCATTATAACTGAGGCTCTCTATAGACCCATAATATCCAACGTGACGGTACCATAAAAGAAAGGTCAGTATATAAAGTTTTTATCTGCTCCAGTCGTAAAAAGCGATTGAGAGATGATTGCAAGCAACAGGCTACTGAGCTTTCGTGGAGTTTCACGTACTGTATGCAATAGAGTGTTTGTAAATTCTGCTTTCCTGGTACCCGGCAAAGAATAATCAGGTGTTTTTGGTCAAATTTCTTTACAGCAAGTACTTCGTATTTCCAATAGCACTCTTTCTCTACTAATATAAATGCGAAATTGTGTTTGTCCTTTCACGCAGCAACAAAGCAACAGATAGACATGATTTTTTGCATGGAGATATTTTATATACTGGAGAGTAACTTAGGTATATACGTATTTATTTTCCAACCTCCACGCTAGTTATGCCACGGGTAAAAGCAAGTTGTCTATAAATATAAAACAATTGTCTGATGGACAGACAACGGACAGATTTAACTTAAAAGTGCACAAAAGGAAGATTATTTTCGAAACTCAAATCAAACTATTTTCGAAATTGGTCATGCTATAAGTAGGCGTGCCCCCTGCACGCCTACTTATAGCATGACCAATTTCTATCTCTATTCTACCAAAGAATAAACAAAGTTCTTTCTATCATCATCCACCTAGCCTTTTCCCAAACATGATTGGGGTCGGCTTCCAGTCTAACTGGTTGCGGCTGAATATCGATATTTTACATGGAGCGACTGCCATCTGACCTCCACAACCCAATTATTGGGGAATACCGGTATTCGAATGTTAGACCAGTTGTCAGGCTTTTGGGCTCCTGACTACCCGTAACGACTGTCAAAGATATTCCTATGACAACCGGGACCGACTGCTTAACGTGCTCTCCGAGGCACGGAGGGGTCTCGATGTGTTAAGAACGGTCACCCATCCAAGGACTGACCGCGGCAAGCGCAGCTTAACCTCGCAGATCGATCGATCAGCGCGGTTGTCATTTAGCCACGAGCCCTCAAACAAAGTTCTTTCTATATAACTCGTTAACTGTTCTGCCCGAGCACGCGGCGAGCCGTGCTTGGCATATTAGAGTTTTGTCTACTGAAGAATAGAAACATTATTTCTTTTCATCGTGTGCATTTTATGCACGGTAGGAATCTTTCTGCAATCTGTCATTTTGTCTCTTCTTCTGTAGACAAAACTGAATTTTATAAATATGCGAAAGAAGTCGCTAGCAACAACTGGTGTTGCATAAAAGCGTATTCCTATATTAAGCAATACGTAATACAAACAAGATCTGCCGAAAGCCTAAACTAAACCACTCTCTATGATTTAATAAAAATATTTTCTGTTCAATATTTTTTGATCGCCAGCAGTGAAACCGAACTCGTTTTGTTTGTACAGTACGCAACGCAACGTAACAAAATGTATTTTTCTCGTATAAATACCGGCTTACGTGGAAATAAAAATACCTAAATAAAATTATTCGGATCAAAGGCTAACTGTATTTTTTTATGCTAAAAAGTTTTAATTTTTTGTCTCTAATGGAGACTAGTACCTAAGGGTGATTTTGTGAAACCTGCATTATATTTTAGGTAGGTACTTAATAATCAATTAAGTAAATTCACGTACCTACGTAACTATATCGTGTTCAATTGTTACAAAACAAATAAAAATAATTAAAAATCCAAATGCGCAGCCGCACTACTCACCAGAAAATACAAAGAGTAAAATAATAACTAAGTTATCCAAACAAACGGCTTTATCTGAACTAAGAAAATATCTAGACTATGTAAGCATCTATTGATTATTCAAGCTAGCCGTAGAGATAACAGTATTAGCCAGCCCGTTGAGGCTTCACGATCGTAAAGTACTCGAGTTTGTGATTAAAGTAAGTAGCAACCCGCCTTTGATTCGCACGGGTGGAATCTACTGATGATGTGGCGATACGTCAAAACATCTACATTTCTGTGCTGTATCCAATGATAATTATGTAAACCATAGAGACGTTACCCGCGATCTAAAATGGCGACAAAAAAGTAAGGTAATTGCCCACCATTCATTTAGTCATGCAACAACCAGTTTCTTGGCTGAACGTCATTTCTTGCAACATTTTTCGAAAATAAAAACCTACTAAACAGGAGGTAGGTATGCTAAGTAAGGCATTCGTTTTCTTTCCCTTTTTTTGCACATATGCACTGGCTGAATGGTGGTGAAAACCGCATTGAAATCCATTGTGCAATTCAAAAAAACTATGCGGATAAACAGACACGCAAAGCGACTATGTATTTGTAGATTTTTTAGAGAAAATAATGTACGGAACCGCCTTTCACCTCGAATGTTCTAGACCTCTTCACTATTTGATAACTTAGGTTACCTGCAAAACCATTTTTATTAATTAACTTTTTAAACTCTGCAGTTACTAGGTACTAAAATGTTTTTTATGGGGGAAAATAACAACAAGAATCAAATTCTTTTACAGCGAAACTTTAAAAAAACTTGCTTTACTCTAGTTTTTTCTTGTATTACGGGTGCAATTACGGACACAAACTCCACGTGCACAAACACTCAGATTGCTTGCCTTATATTTTTTGAAAGACTATTCCGTGGTTTCTCTACTTAAATAACAAAAACTGCTGATTCTCAGCTCCTTTTTAATGAGTTTTTAACCGACTTCAAGAAACAAGGAGGTTTTGAATTCCACTGTATTTTATATCAATTAAATTAAACATGTGCTCCATCTCAGAATATGCATATTTTGCGTTTAACAAAGCCCATTATTTATACTTACTAAAGGACTGGAGGTATTCCCCTGTTCCTCCAAAAATACTTCCGTATACTTACCCACGCACAGAATAACTTCGAAATTCGACCTTAAAGTTTACTGAGAATAACGTAAAAATTAATTAAACTAAAACAGCAGTAATTTTCTTAAACTACCTATTAGAAGCGGATGTTATCTAAATAATTGCTGCGGAACAGATATGAGGGTTCATTACAGTTAGTCCTGCTGCAGTTGACTGATGCACGTTATTTCCTTGGCCAGGAATTAACCATGCCTCTGTTTTGCTCGTCTGTCTGCGGGACATGGTGTAGTTTATAAGCGGTAGCGGATTTTGTATATTTTTTTTTAGGATTCCCGTAGAATTACAGTAATAGCAGTGTTGTTTATCATCCACATAGCCTTTTCTCAAACTATTTTTTTTAATGATATCGAAATGGCCTTCAAACGCAAGTCTATTACCAAATTAATAGGCTTGCATTTGACCGCCATCTTGCCTGATGTTAAGCGATGATGCGGTCTACGATGGAGCACGCTTGCCTAGAGGAAACTGATTCACTCGTGACTTGAAGACACCCAGATTGTAACTGTCGGGGAACACCCAATCGGGCAGCACATTCCGCTGTTTGGTAGTTTTCGCAATGAAAATGGATTATAGCGCTTAGTTCGGGTTTTTGGTAAGTATATCAAGCACGAACCGATGGCGCTTTTTCGTTTGGGTAGTTTGGGGTCAGCTTCCAGACTAGAAACTGTTGAATATTATTATTTTAGGTGAAGTAACTGCCATCTGACCTCGACAACCCAATTGGGTAATACTGGTGTTCGAAAGCTAGACCACTTGTTTGACTTTCGGACTTCTGACTACCCGACTGTCACAGATATATGTGTATTACGACCGGGACCGACTATTTAAGGTAGTCTTTAAGTCACAAAGGGGTCTCGATGTGTTAAGAATGATCATGGCCATCCATAGACTGACCGCGGTAAATGCAGCTTAAAACATAATGCCTAGCTGCCTTCAATTCTCGCCATAAAAAAGTTGTTATTTTATTTCTCGGTAGCCAAATATCCCCAAATTAGAAAATTTTAACTTATTTCAAGTTCGTAGGTACATTTTAATAAAACGTTTTAGTTTAAAATATATTCGTAGGTAAATATAATTTTTTAATAAAAATCCATTGCCATATTAACTACCACACGCATACCACACGAGTATTCTGTGATTAATTTAATTTGCTATAGAATGTGGCTCTTTCAATTTAAGCGATTGGTGTCGGACGGTTTTCTCTTCGTGTCAAATGCATGAAAAAAAAAACAATCGGCGGGCGGGCGGACTACCAAAATCGCCGCTGTCGCTTAAAACTTACACCACGGACGTTTTCCGTCCGTCTATCTAACCGCTGCAATTTAAACCCATTGTCTTAATGAAACAGGCCGTTTCTACACATTACGCCCTCCCCGCGTCATTTATAGAACAAACAACGACTGGGGAAGACTTGAAGAAAATTTAATTACGTGTGAATTATTTAACTGTTTTGCTGAATATCTTAATAATCTACAAGTAACTTTGGCCACAAAGTGGTATGGTCTGTTTGTGGCGATGAATTATTAATAATTTTCGAATGCGATAATTTTTGGCGCTATTTTTACTACATGGCTTTTTCACCGCTGCGAAAATATCACGCGATTTTTATGCTGTTGCTATAGATATGAATTTCTTATTCCTGAATGTTTGTTTGTTTGAAGATTATAACTGGGAAAGTTCACGATAGTTCTGTTAGGCCGAGAAAAATAAACGTTAATAAATTTCGTAAAAGTAGGCATTAAGAGTAGTGGTGGCCAAGTCGCAACTGCCCCAAATCGAAGGTCATGCGATTGCGATACAAGCTATAGGTTATAATTATAATTATGTGTTTTAAATATTGACATCTATTTATATATAAATGTTGACCAAATACGTACATACGTGATAGATCTTAAATGATTATTATTTAAATTGTCTTGGTTAGGTATATACTTTCAATAATTTAAAATGTAAAAGCAAATCGCGCTCACTTTGCAAACGCCCTTACAGGGTGCATGTATTCACTTAATTTTAAGACCTACCTATTAAGACCTATGGAATAATATATATGTACATGTATGCAAAAATAAACAATAAACATGAGTTCGAACCTCAGATCATAGAAACAAGGAGCTATGCCATCATAGCAAATTAGTACGGGACCAACTGTCGCCACTTTTAGTACATTTTTCAACACAATTACAAGCGCCCCTCGTGAATATAAAGATCTCCCACGCATTAAACATTGTACACACCCTCAATCTAACACTGTTAATCGTCACTCAACACTAGCACTAAACTAAAACACTGTATTTATATCATCGATCGTGTTCGGTTCGTCGCCAGCGTGTACATTTTATATACGGTCAATGTGACCGTATCAAAGCGTCAATTAGTAGCGCCTTGGCACATCTCCCTTGTTTCTATGATCTGAGGTTCGAACCCAGGTAGGTGCGCTCTCTGTACAATTTATTTCATCACCACTGCTCTAACGGTGAAGGAAACCATCGTGACGAAATTGGCACGTCTTAAAATCAAAAATTCAAACACATTTTGTGACATTTACCAACCCGCACTGTGCCTGCGTGCTGGATTACGGCCCACTCCTTTTTACAGCCAGGAGGCCTGATTTCCAGCAGTGAAAACGTTAAAGGCTAAACGTTTATGTTCATAAAACGCCTACAAATCTTATACGTGAAATTAACGAGCAAAGCCGCAGTACAAAGTGTGTACAAATGGATTTTGTACGTTATACCAGAATGAATTTAACCCATGCTAACCAAGAATTTCAAGATTACGAAACTAAAGGAGTGAAGTTCATTTTGTTTTCAGCCCGTATAATATTTTGCTCCAAAAAGAACATCCTGTGCCTAATTAGTTTAGCAACTCGACCTCTCAAGGCAACAAATTATGGGCCTATGCTTAAGACAATTTTGCCGGTGCTACTACGACTTAAAATATGACTGCTTTGCATTCTAAGGATAACAACGTTATTTTCTAAACATTTTGAGATATTTTGGAATTATACTTGAAAAGCACAATCTCTTTTACACAACGGAACAATTATGGATTTAATACTCTATCATTATGGCCCCAGGCTGTTATATACATACAGGATGTAAAAAGACACATTACCAAGCCGACACCTACGCATTCTATACGTGTAACTATATAACTTTGAGCAAAAATAATTGCTGGGAAACGACTTTTATTTTTAGGTAGGTACCAGCAGATTTTTGTAATTACGCGCTACCGACTGTGCCTATGGGTGTTTAGATTTGTACGGGACGGGGGAAGTGGAGTATAGGTCTGCTTCGGCCCCTGAACCCCGCCGCTGCCGCCCCAGTGCCGTTTTCGTGAAAAACTTAAAAAAAATATTGAAAATTTGACCTTCAATATCTCCATAACTAGTCGGTTCCCAGGTATGGTCCAGTACAAAAAAATCATCGTATTGATGGGTAGAATATGTAGTTTTAGTTTTCGTTAAGGGTCTTTTTACACCCGATATATCAAGGTATTTCAAAATCACATCGACATCATTTTGACAATAACACGTCTATTCATATTTAGGCCAAAAAGGCTTTATTTGCCTCTACTCTCCATCTTTCTCTTACACCAAAGCAATGCTAATTTTAACACTTCATAATAAGGCCCTTGATCGTTTTCGTAGTCAAAATTAGAACGATACACTATTCTAAGAATAAAAATTAAAAATACAAATTGTTCCGTATAAGGAAAACAATGAAAATAGACGTCACACAGCGAAGTATGAAATTGTTACTGCGGCTACACTATCGGGATTTGGCGAATGTTCGCACTGTTGCGAAAAGTATGACCGATTAGTTCGTCTAATCACAATGTATTCGAGCGAACACGAATTCCTATCGCAGTAGTGTCGGTAACTTGCCGTACATAAAAGGGCCCGAAATCCACACGCACGGAATGCAGCCTGGATGCTAATATGAACAGTAGCTTCGCTGACAACCGAACACGAAGTTTTTATCGCGACAACCCGGCACGAACATTTGCGCGATAGTGTAGCGCCAGCGTTACCGAAATAACAAAAGATTTTCATTAAAAAGCATTATTGTTATACAAAGTTTAGTAGAGGCTCTAGACGTTACGCAATTAACTACTTGAACGCATATTAAGGAACATTTCCCTTGTAACACGAGACTGACGGCTCTTTAAGAAATTAATAAAATAATAATTGCCTCTTATGAAGCGGGCCCCTAACCTTTGATTATCTGGTTAGTCTTGGGGCCGCGAAAATGGGGAACCACTTTTTAAAACTTTTGATGATTTTTTAGATGTTGACTTAGTAGTAATCTAAAAAAATATCAAAAGTTTTATAGTAAACTAGCTGTGCCCCGCCTTTTCACTCTCATTGCTCGGCTCTCAAAGGTTATACTGTGATGTTAAATAACCTATAGTCCTATACTATTCCTCATGAAGGTTCATATAAAATTACTGAATAATGAATAGTTTAAGGATGTAATTTTTAGTAAAAAATATATTTCACAACAAAATTATTATCTAAGATGTAGTCAACGTATCTTGCAAGAAAGTGTACGAAGCGATGAGTGTGTACTTTGTGTAAACTCCAGTTTGTAATAATCTTGAGTCTCAAACAATATAATTTGTTGAAATAGATACTTGTTCATTCATATTGAAGCATTAATATTATTTTGTGCATTAAACCGTTATTAAAATTAAATCGATTTTTTTACTTTAATTTTAATTTTTCAATATTATGCCGAGTTTCTCATTGACAGTTGACACACCTACGACATACAATTGTCAAATAGTTATGGATCTGTTGAAATTGTAAAATCTTAAAAGTTTACTAAGAATATTATACCTAGTAGTTTAATATTTTTTTTGAGACAATTTTGTTTTCTTTTTTTGTTATTTCTAACGAATTCAAAAAGCTCATAATATCTTGGGCATTTTTTCCAGTAAAAGAAAAAGTCCAACCCATTTCTCACATAAATTTCGGCTCTACCCAGTAAAATAGTAAAATAGAAACTAAAAACTGTCTCCCATTTCAACATTATTATGGAAATTAAGACTTGAAAAAACAGTGAGCCTGCGGCTTATGTCTTAGTTGAAGTATCTACTAAAAGTCAAATGAGGGTACCAAGCCGAGTATGGCAGTCGTAAACGACAGGCCGCCATCTTTTGTTACGCTATCGTTGTAAACTAACGTCATTTACTCCGCTTGGTAATAATGTTTAACGGCTGATTCACCACCTCTAAATAAGTCCCGTTTAACATAATATATCTGATAGATAACTTCGTAAAAATTGTGTCATTTTTTATCTAGTGGATAGTGCCAATCCGGAGACCGCTGCATTTGAACGTTAGTAGAGTACCTACCCTCTCACGTACACCTTAGTGAAGGGGGTAGAAAAATAATGCAGGCATTCGTAAATATAGCTGGCTGCCTTGTATATACACCTATGACTAACTCTTCGGGGAACAGAGGTGTGATGTTTGTATATTATTATTTTTTAAGACTATTTTTATGATGGTATAAACCTATTTATACTAATCTATACGAATATAATAACGCTGAAGAGTTTGTTTGAACGCGCTAATCCCTGGAACTACCAGTCGGATTCGAAAAAGTCTTTTTTCGTGTGATAGATTCATGGGAAATAGTGTAACGGCTCAAATACACCAAATCCGTCATCGTACTTACGAACTTTGCTCGGCCGGTGTACGCGCTCTCTATGATTTACAAGTGTTTGATTCAATCGTCCGAGTTCGTACGATGACGGACGAACTTTGCTCGTACGATGACGGACGAACTCGGACGATTGATCAAACACTTGTAAATTGTAGAGAGCGCGTACACAAACACGAACGATTTTGTCCGATTTTGTCGGTCGATGGCGGACGTGTTGGTGTACGCGCACTCTATGATTTACAAGTATTATTCAATCGTCCCAGTTCGGCCGTCGTCGTACGAGCAAAGTTCGTACGATGACGGGTTTGGTGTATTTGAGCCGTTAGGAGCTATTAAGCAATGGGGTTGAAAACGCGAGGGACAGCAAGTAATACCTACAGATCGAGTCGCCTCATGCAGCATACCTACTATGCGTTTACTGAGAATTGAAATTTTCACTGAAACTGATAAGTTTCTTTCATCATCAAAATCATGTCATTTTCGGTATAGAAGTGACTCAGAACATAACCATAAAGTTTAAATTACCATGAATGACGCGCACTCGCTGAATGCAATTTGACCTAACCTACAAAATATACGGACAAATCTATTATAAAAATCACAATGTCTGTTCAAACTAAAATTGAATCGAAAAAGTTAATGTAACATTCAGTCTAGGTACAGTAATAAACCTGAGTAGGTTTCCACTTGAAATTAAAATACTGGCTTGTAAGGATCTGTCCACACTAAAGTTGCTGGGTATTATGATGTGTCAGTGCCATAATGGTTCCAGGGTGAGTGGAAGGTAGAGTTAGGTCGAATAGTTTTAGCGGTACAGGACCATCACAATAATACAATAGGGCCATATTAGTCGTAGAACCGATGACCGTTGGAGTAGACGTGTTCTTAAGTAAAGATCGCGAATCGGCAAACGTAGGATAGGACACCCTCGGGCTAGGTGGAGTGACGGTCTTCACAGGGTGGCTGGTGGCAGCAGGATGAGAGTGGGCGACGATCGAGTTAAATGGCGTGCAATTAGAGAGGCCTATGTCCAGCAGTGGACTGCTATAGACTGAAGATGATGATGATGAATAATACAATGCTAATTTTAATACTTCTTACAGATATCATACGGCCCCTGACTAAGAACTACTAAGAAGTTATATAGTTTTAACATATTCATGATCTGATAAATAATAAAATATTGCTGCATTTTTTAATTAATGGTAATGAAGGTGGAATTTATGATATAATATCTAATGTGACCGGAAAATTATGAAAGGGTTTAATAACGCGCTGCTTCATTGCCCAAATTAACCATAATTAAGAGCAAAACAAGGGTGTTTTTAACAACATAATTATGATTAAAAAAACATAATTTTACGGGCGTACGGAGAAATTAAATATGATGATGACATAAAAAAAAACCAAATATTATTCTTCCCCAATAAGTACATCGGAGTTTGGATCTCGACGATTTGGAAAATTTAGACCACAGAATAGTTTTTCGTGGGTAATTAATTGCCTGACCCATGTATCCTACCTATAAAATGATAGATGAAAGCAGCTTAATAGTTAGCTCAAAATACGACTTTATAGCTTATAATCATAGGCCTCAATTTCATTTCGCAAAGTCATATATTTTCACATAAAAAGACATGCGACTATCAGATTTGTAGTGTAGCTAGAGCTTTACGTTACGAATTCTGTGTGTAAGCGAGATAGCAACAGCAGTGACAGGTGCAGTGAAGTACCTACAACGGGGGTATAACAAAAATTTTATTGGCCGACAGATTTACGAGCTATTTGGCAGGGATCAGTCACCCCCGAAAAGTATTATAGATTATCTACGAAAAAGAATTACGATTGGAGTATAAAAATTTTGTTGGATTTATGGAACGGCAATGAATGAAATTGGACTCCGAAGTATAAAGAATATTCATGATTTTATGTTATTATTCTCCTTGCGATTAGATTGTCTTACTTTTTAACTAATTACTTAAAACAAGTGGTCGCCCAGTGGTCGAAATTCGACCGTAATTCATTAACCCCTTTACTTATTAACGGCTCTTAATTGAACTACTGATTAAATATAAACTATTCTTGTCATTTCTATGCCAATGAATAGAGATAGGAACTGACTTAAGAGCTATTTAATTTTATCATCGTTTATGAGTAAGGGATGATAAGATGATATGATAAGATTTTAAAGTTAATTTTTAATATAACTAAATAGGTTTTAAAACGGTCTGCAATGCGCATGTTATACTACTGAGGGCCTAGCACGAAGGATTTTGACGTTGCGTATCGTAAACGTAAGCATATTTTGAATTGAAAATACACGTTCGCTAGCACAATATTTTTATAAATTAAATACTTTATTTAAATCTCTGTATTTATTAAAATGCGCAAATTGTATAAAATTCTTTATAAATGTTCTATGGCTGTCGTATTTTAGATTCGAAATTCGCTTACGTTTACGATACGATACGTCGAAATTGTTCGTGCTAGGCCCACTGGTATTGCAAGAATTTCATAGGCTATGGTAATCGCTTACCATCATATAGGTCGCACGCCTGTTTGAAAAAAAAAACACATGAAATAAAAACTGATTAACACGTTCAGCAAAAAAAAACCGGCCAAGTGCGAGTCGTACTCGCGCACCGAGGGTTCCGTATCAGTTTTGGACGTATAAAGTGAAAAAAAAACCGGACCGCAGTTTGTTTGTCAAGGAATTTTGATGATTTTGAAAATACTGTAATAGTTAGGAACATCGTTTTATTTTTGGTGCCATATTTGGGTCAATTCCTATCAACACTAATTATTTCAGATTTTTCGCTCCACAAACTTCGGAGATGGGCAGGGTATCTTTTCAGACATTTCATCATATGTCGAAAACTGTGAGACATGAAATATAATAAAAATATATTTTGAAGTGTGCAGATCAAGCCCTTTCATATGATATGTCACTTGACCTAGTAACCCCACTTTAAAATTTCGGACCCCGCTCCAGCCCCTATTGCAATGAAAATAAAAATATTTTTGGACTTTTTTCATTTGCAATAAAGTTGAACAAGCATTTTTTATAACTGTTCCAAATTTCAAGTCGATAGCATAAGTAGTTGCTGAAATGAGCAGGTGTGACAGACAGACAGACAGACGAAGTCGCACTATAAGGGTTCCTTTTTTAACCTTTCCGGTACGGAACCCTAAAAATGAGTAGGTAAGCCAAAAATACCTCTAAAATTTCGAACGTGCAAAAATAATAATCTCGTGAGTTGGTACGAAGTAAACATAAGAGAATAATAGCAAGTATGTCAGAGTAATCCTGTGTGATCCACTTTTCTCGTTACTTGTCAGTCGTACCTTGCAAACGCACGGTAAGACCCATAAGCTGCTTACGTAAAAGTACAGCTTGCTTAAAAATTTCATGTGTACCGAAAATATCTTGCGATGATATAAAGCTTTAGAAGAAGTATTATAAGGCAGGGTTGTCACGTCATTTTGGGCGGTGAATATTGCTGTCTTGGAATTAATATGGCCGTATTGACCGATGGAGTGAATGTTTAGACTAGATGATATTTTTGCACATTGTCTTGATAGTCCGATATCTCTAGTCACCATTTACGATACTTTGTTGTAGTTCTGAATGTTATGCCGTGCTTTCTATGGTTATTAAAATGTTTTCTTGCATAAGTAAAATTAACTATCAAGTTAAGATTTTATTTTCATCAATTAATTCAAAAGAGATTTTAAAACTATTTTTGTTAGAGCTTTGGAAGTTTGGATATTTACAAAGAAATTCTTTCGAGCCACTCAAATTAGAAAAATCACTTAAAACATAAATAAAAACACACTCTAAGGGCGGGTTGCTTCAAACCATCTGTATTCGTAAGTCAGTACGTAATTGTTAAGTCAGTATGAAATTGTCGTACAAGCCGCCATATTTTACGGTTACAGATACGTAACTGTAAGTTGAAACAACATGGCCTTAGTAGAACAAAAATAATAAGTAAGAAATAGTTTTGCGGATCGGTAGGTACCGAAAAAACGAAATAAACTTTGTCATATCTCTTCGCATTTATTTTCAATTCTTAAAAGATGGTCTAACTAACATATAAAAGTAGGTATGTATATTATTAAATGCTAAAACAACAGTGTTGTAGCCGATCTTTGCTCAAAATTTTACTTTTATAAAAGAAAATTACCACTAGATCGCAGTTTAAAATAACATGGCAACGACAAAAATTCATGTCTCAAGACATAAATTATGCGGTTAGAAAGATGGACGTTCTATTCCGCAATATGCAGTAAAGTTTTGTAAAAGATAGCTAAGATACGCCAACCAAGAAAATTATATTCAAAATAATTTGAGTAGGGACATTGCTCAAATATGACTATGGCAACCTGATCACGCAATGCAAAATTCCATTATGAATAGATTAGGTATTAATTTTATAAAAAAAAAATCACGGTGCTGAAATAAAACGGCTCAATATTTTTTTTGTCAAATGTAAAATTATTTTAATTCTCGGTTTTAATAGGTTAAGTGAATTTTTAGGGTCCCGTAGTATCTACGCGTGGTCCAACACGCTATTGACCGATTTTTTTTACCAAGGTAAAAATTGTTTTTATTGTTACAATTTATTTAATTAAATCGAGACATTAGGCGCACAAAACATAATCAAAATAACAGTATTTTGACTTACTAATGTTACGGTCGTGTATTTTCCTTCACCTTTCTCACTGTAAGACGTTTACTGGAACAAAAGCCTTCTACATGGTTTTACACGGTCCTCTAATATCCACCTATCATTTTAAGGAGCTTTATTATGACACGTTATTCTTATTATCATCATTGTTTCGGGGTGAGAGAGATGGAGATATAATTATATTTTAGTCAACTAACACCATCCTTCATTCATCATCATCCACTCATCATCATTCCATCCACCTTTTTCTTGACTATACAATGCTAGTTTTAATATCTTACAGTACGGCTCCATGACGTCTGCAAGTCCATTCATTCGTGATTTGCATGGTGGCAATTGTTGAAAATCATTTCAATTTACGCACTTGTGTTCTTCTGCTTATCCACTTAGTCCAAAGGATTTTTACAACGCAATACACTTACGGAACCAATTTGTAGAAATCAATGTCCAGACGCTTATACCGTGTAGGTACTCGATAGTATTTGATATGAGAAAATTGGAGGTGGCAATTTTTTTTAACATTTAAAAAGTAAGTTTATCATGATGTTAGGTTATTCTTACTTGTTTAGGTGCTGTAGGTATTCTCCGAAAGGTTAGGCAGGGTGTAATATTACATCCGCTGTTTACCAGTTATGTTTATATCCCATGTATCAGGGCGCGAACCTATTGGCCAACAACCGGCCACAAATGTAGAGTCGTACCCCGTAGGCCCCTAGCGTGTGGTCGCTTAGTTTTAAAGTATTTCTTAGTTTTAAGCCCAGCTAGAGGTATTTTGTAAGTCCTTACAAAATGTTACGCAGTTGGATTCTGCCAGTCTGTACTCAGGCTGGCAGAATCCAACTGCGTGAGGCCAGTTAAAAAAACCGGCCAAGTGCGAGGCGTACTCGCGCACCAAGGGTTCCGTATCATTTTTGGACGTATAAAGTGAAAAAAACAGGACCGCATAACTAAGTTTGTTTGTGAAGGAATTTTGATGATTTTGAAAAAACTGTACTAGTTAGGAACATCGTTTTATTTTTGGTGCTATATTTGGATCAATTCCTATCAACTCTAATTATTTCAGATTTTTCGCTTCGCAAACTTCGGAGATAAGGGGGGGAATGGTATTTTTTCAGACATTTTTCATCATATGTCAAAAACTATGAGACATAAAATTAAATAAAAATATATTTTGAAATATGCAGATCAAGCCTTTTCATATGATATGTCACTTGACCTAGTAACCCCTCATCGAAATTTTGGACCCCCACTCCGGCCCCTTTTGCAATGAAAATAAAAATATTTTTTGAATTTTTTCATTTGCAATAATGTTGGGCAAGCATTTTTTATAACTGTACCAAATTTCAAGTCGATAGCATTAGTAGTTGCTGAAATAAGCAGGTGTGACAACAGACAGACAGACAGACGAAGTCGCACCATAAGGGTTCCTTTTTTACCATTTTGGTACGGAACCCTAAAAATAACATCGGGCACTGGTCTACCAAAGAATACCACCCAGTCTGACCAGAGGATTCTCACTTTTCAATGTAGGAACATTTTACCTCGTTCCTCCATTCCCAATATCTATCAACATTTTGTAGAAAGCCGCATCAACAGTTTTGCTGTGCCATCTACTCCTTTCTTTTCCCAATAGTAATGTAACCTGGAGGCGCTCGTTTCTGTAGCATCTGTTCAATTTTCCCACTTTACTAGAACTTGTTTCGGCACAGATAGAAAAGTGTTCAGCCTACGGATATTGGCGCTATTCTCATTATGCTAAAAGGTTTAATACGGAATACCTTTGCTGTTTATACGTTTCTTGTTCCTTGTTTTTATTTGATTCGGTACAGGTCCTTGTTTTTGTGATCTGTAAGCCAGATATATTACTTTTCTGTTAGCGTTTACGTCAAACTTGTTACAAAATGTATGGCAGTGACATTTCTGAGGGACTTTTCCGCAGGTAGTGTCATTGCCATACATTTTGTATCTACGTTTGGTGTAAACACTAAAAGAACAGTTATTATATACAGAGGCACAATTAACCGGCCACCCATGTTTAGTGTCACCACGTTTGCTTTCGAAATCGTAAAAATGCTTCGGGAACACAAATCAGAAAAGCAGTGAGAGTAATAAGTGTTTAATTTATTGCTATAGTATGTATGTAGCTACTTATGAATAACATTCATCATGATATGCTTTATTTAACTTAAACAAACGTGGTGACACTAAACATAGGTGGCCGGTTAATTGTGCCTCTGAGTATATAATCTAGGGCCCCAGAGGTACAAGTTATAGGTACACTCATGTCTTGTGTGTCCGAAATTATTACCAATTTTTTTAGCAATTATTAATTTATGTAGTTTTTAGGGTTTTGTACCTTAAAAAGAAAAATGGAACCCTTATAAGATCATTCTCGTGTCCGTCCGTCTGTCATAGAGGTTTTCTCGGAAAAAAGTAAACATGGTATAATAATAGGTCTTGGTAATGCGCACATAAATAAAACAATATTTTAGATAGGTATTAATCTTTGTATACCAATAAAAAAAGTTTAAATTAACACGTGTGTGCGGCATTATTTGAAAGAACTACTTAACTGAAAGAATTCCAATAATTTTGTTTACAATTTTAATACAGTTCTTCATATACGGCGTTCCCTAATTTTATTTCTAACAAACATTTAAACATTCAACAAGTATTCAAATACATAAATCGCTTTATTATGTAAAGTAGGGGCACGGAATAACTCGAAAAACCAATTTGATATTCATCTGGGACTATCCAAAAAAGTAATGCGAAAAAGTTTGTGACATAGGTAGGTACCTACTTCAATTCTTATTTGGCTGATATTCCCTAAGACTTATAAACAAAATAAATAATTAAACCCTTAAAATATAAAGCGCTTTTTAGCGATACATCCAGCGATAATATTTAAAAAAATTCACGACAATAGCTTAGATTTACGGTAGGTTTGTGTAAATTGCAAAGTTCCGGGAGACATATTGCATTTGCGGCGAATCAAAAAAGTTAAAATTATGGATGATTGTTCGGGGATTTGAAATAACTGTTTTTGGAGCTATAATATAAGAACTATTTAGACACAAGGGCCCTAACATCAATCGTAGCATAAACCACGGATGAAGTTTAATCTTCCGTGTTTATTTTTTAAACATGAAACAATAGGAAACAATCGAATACCGGGGATTAACCTCTCTTCTGAGATTTAAACTACGATTGATCTTACGGCCCTTAGGGTCGTAAGATTAATCCATCCATCAATTAACATGTTGTATCTGTCTTTTAGTCTAGTTCAAGAATAAATTATTCATAATTTATATTTAAGGTGTATCTTGAATAAACAGTCCATTTAATAAATGGTCAGAATTAAACGAATAATTCCTGGAATCTGGAGAATGTTACGACAATGTAAATTAAGATTTCAAAGATCGACGGTGTATTATTACAGAAACAAGTAATATTTCTATAAATAAAATCACCTTTTACAACAAAAGAAGTTATAAACAATACACTCTCTTTTCTAAGAACCATTTAATTAATGAAATCTACAAATTATCAAGTCTACGATCCGTATTTTATGAGTCTATCTAAATCCCTTTTATTATAATACGATACATCTCTATATCTACCACATAAACTTTTTTTGTCAATCCAAGGCCCAGCTTGTCTTGGACATTCCTCCAGCAAAATGCACTTTGATGTTTCTTCGCACCAGCCGCAGTTGAATCTTTTATCCAAAGCTTGGCATTCCAAACAATCGCTTGCCATATACTCGCACTTGTATACAACCATCAAGATCATATTGGAATATGGCTCCGCACCGCCCCACAGCAATCTTACGTAACCCAAAGCTACACTCCGAGTGATCCTCAAAGTGGTCATATCACAGTACAATGTACTCTGACCAATTGAACCCTTAACCCTTACGATAAATTGTTCTATATGTATTTCACACATGATGTTCCGTTTGTAAAGTGTTAAATCGTCTATTCTCAAATCGAGTTTAATAAACCTCCTTAGATTAGCGGGAACAAATATGGGATCACTAGATACGATTTCAGTACAATATTTTTCTAAGGAATTCTTGTGCCATGCGTTATCCAGGAATACTTTTTGAGGACAATGAAGGCTTGGGTAGTGGGTACATCCAATTTCATGGCACCAATCACACCGGGAACCTGCTCTCTTGCAATCCCAACAACTACTGAATGATGTGCAATAAGTCTGGATTGAATCAATTTGAGACAACTGTGTGTTATACTGTTCAGTTGACTTTATGTATGTGAAAATGATCCAGACCATTTTACTAAAGATTAACATCGTCCTTTAATTCTGTTATCGAATCTATGATATACTTATAGCATATGGCCTTCCTGAAATACAAATATTTCTTTCTGACGATCTTTTTAAAATAATAAAAGTGACTACGTACAATAAAACTAGAACTACTTACAAAAAAAATGCAGTCCAAAAATTATTGGCACTACAACCAAACACTTCTTCCAAAGAACTGATACTGACAAAATCTGTTTAGCAGTGTCCTATCTATTTATAACATTGGGTATCAAAGTGTTTACAAACAATACCATTGAGATGATCGAAGATTACGTATTTAATGAAATCACTGATGTAACAATGAACGTAATATCGTATTGTTAGCTCTTGGAGGTTCTTCTCTCTAGAGCCCTGCTCAGTAGTTTATTTTCTGTTCCCGAAGACAGTCGGCTGCTGTTTTTAGGGTTCCGTACCTCAAAAGGAAAAACGGAACCCTTATAGGATCACTTTGTTGTCCGCCGTCAGTCACCGGACCATAAGTGAAGCCTTGTCCTCATGGATGACGCCACTAGAAGTATTCAGTAGCGCCATCTATGATCATTTAGCGGAACCCTTAGGGCGCGAGGCATACTCGCACTTGTCCGGTTTTTTTTCTATTTTGGATTGTATTTTTTTCTTGTTGAATTTTGCAACAATGTGAATGATGGATACGGAAATTAATGCAAGAAAATAAAACTTAATATTGTATAAGAGCTTTTTTATGCGACAATATTGGTAACCAGGCGTACGGCTTGCCTGATGGTATGCGGCCACCGTAGCCTATGAACACCGAGTAACACAGAGTATTAAATGCGTGTTGCCGATCCTTTAAAATGAGGATTTTTCAACACAGCGCATCCTCTTTTTTCGGTCATAATAACTACGAAAAGATAAGACCCTGTTCTATCAATTCTATTTAGGCTGACTATTCATCTATTTATCATCAAAACTTCATTGTTTTATAAAATCATCTCAGATCAGAATGAATTAAACAAAATAATATTATATTCCTTATACATTGCATCAATTACGTGCTATTATATAATAATACATACAATGTTATTATTTTGTTTCTTTTTTTATTTAACTGTAGTGTAATTTCAAACGTATAGTAATTTTTTACCATAGTGTTCACAAGTCAACCTGTTCAGAGTCCATTTAGTCATATCGTTGGGACATTTGTCTCCTACCACACATTTTGATGTTTGGTCACACCATCCGCATCCATATATAGATGGGATCACCCTACAAGATTCACAGTCCGTAGCCAATATTTCACAATTATACACAATCAGTGCAACGGAATTTGAATACGGTTGAGCTCCACCCCAAATAAGCCTTAGAGATCCTCTATCTATTTCACCAAAATGTACAGCGTGTGATTGCAAAACAACAGGAGAACAATGTACGACGTCGTTTAGTATCAGCCCTTTTCGATGATTCAGCCGTTCTCCAACCTTGATCTGGCATATAATTTCTTTATCATACATTGCAGGATCTGGTACATATATTTTAACTTTAATGTTAATTCTCACACCACTTGGTACTAGTATTGGACCTTCGTGTTCAACATGTGGACAAGCCCTTATTTTTTCGGTTATATTGGATTTCTCAGCTTTAGTCTCAGCAAAGGGGCATAGTTTTTCTGGATTTTCTGTACATCCGTAGTTATGACACCAGCCACATGGAAACCACATACTCTTCACACATTCATGGCAATTAGTAAAAGAATGACAGTATCTGCTTGGATCTTTCGTGCTAGATGTTTGATCATCGTTGTATCGGTCCACTGATACCAAAAAACTCTTGATTCTTGACATTTCCTTGGATGTTAAAATGTTGTCGTCTGTCAACGGTTCAGCAGGTTGCATCTTTTTTGATGTTGATGCATAACTATCAGTTACTTTCATAATAAGTATGAAGGGCAAAGTACCAATAAACATAGTGACCGGCTGAATCAAGAATTTTTCTTCGAATAAGTGCTCATCAAGATATTTTCTCTTTATATAACAATGCTTAATATTTCCGTCAGCGTTTGTTTATAGGTCCTAGGTTCAATAAAAGTCGTGCGGAATTTAGTAATAATACAATTGTTATTGTATTCGCATGGTTCTCATATTTGTATTCAGTGGGAACATATGTTATAGTACAATAAAACATACCTACTTATAATCCATAAATAATGTATGTTTGTGATAAATCTGCGAGGTAAAAACATACAATCATCGATCGGCACCTAAGTATTAGTAGCATAACTAGCCCGTTTAACCGTACCTTCAGATATAGATGATCAGCAAGTCAATGAGTGAGTCACAGACTTAATAGCAGAACTTTGATGGTTGATTGAATCTACAGTCAATATATGAAAAATAACACAGACCGTAAACAAACACACATTTCAAAGAGAGTCAAAGTTGAGAAATCTCAAAGAAACAAGTCCAGTTTTATTTCATTTGGAACAGGACACTGGTAAAGACGAAATTATAGTTGAGTGCGACTAACTTGTAAATACAGAAGTGAATTTGGCGCCATGTTGCAAGGGAGTTGTAATGAAAAAGTTTCTAGCTACTCGAGGGAACTCTGAAAGCTGTTAATCTGTTACATTCATGTTTGCTTCTCAGACAAGTCCGTTCTTATAGAGCATAAGTTTAAGCAGAAGCTTATTAAATTTGTTTGCAAGATCCTTCTTTCGCATACTAACAAGTGACGCTAAATTAAAACTTGTCGTAACTACCACAAAAGGAACATAATTATCTTCATCTTTTAGCATATGCATAGCAGCATCAGCCAAATCACTGCTGGGACACAGGTTTCTTCTCTCTGAGTGAGGGTGGGCCATAGTCCACCACGCGGGCCCAATACGGATAGTGGATGTCACGTCATGGCTTTGTTGAATCTTTGGTTCTAGGACATACGGTTTCTTCACGATGTTTCCCTTCACCGTTTTTAGAGCAGTGGTGTTGAAACAAATTGCACAAAGTGTGCTCCTGCCGGGGTTCGAACCCGCCACCTACCATTGGATCACTACTGCTCGCTTTTTTGCAATTATTTTGTTTTTCGCCACCGAAATTCTTAGAGTAGGTATAATAAGTAAGTATAAATTAATATGAAGATATTAATATGAATCTTTATCTATAACAGACTAATGACTGCACAAAAGTAAATTTATAAAGCTGCAGCCTCGTAGAATTGGATTATCATTTTGAATACTGACTGGATAGATGACTAACATCACAAACACGATGATATTATAGAGGCGAGACAATGGATAGGCAATTCATTGACCGTTTTGGATTAAATCTGATAACTCACTTGCTACGCGACTGAACGCGGCAAGACTAATGATTCATCCACAAGCCCCTCTATTATTGCGTAAGAATTGTGCATCATATTCCAAACTATCGCCGATCCTTGTAAACTTATAAAGCTCATATATTTTTGGGATGGATGTCAAACCTAAAAGAGTTTTTCGCACAAACTCGCCGTCATCAGAACATGATTGATTGAACTATTACAGGACTGATGCAATCAATCAATCGAGTTGACTGAAGTGATTGAAGACTGTGCAGAAATCAAATCATTTGTATCTACTAGCCTTTATCTTATCGGTCAAATATTCATTATTATTTTTATAGATTTTTTTTATGAATTATTCGTTCGTCTGTCGCACTTGACAGACACAATTGATTTCGACCTGAATGAGGCGGATTTTTAAGTGCGACAGTTGGAGGGTTATTATAGAAAAAAGCGAAAAAACGAAAAAAAAAACAAATATCCATCACTCGTTAAATGTATGGAACAACTGTTTTTTTTTTCGTGATTTCAAGGTAGGTTCCGTAGATAATAATCCGGAGCGGGTTTTCTCCAACAGTAACTTACAGTTTGTGTGACTTCAAGGCGCGAGTGAGTTGATCTCTTTTAAATCGCATCAGCCGAAATGCTTCTAAAACGCAAGCCTAAAACGAAAACAAACAAAAATAAGGATAAAAATAACCATATGATGCGATAAAGAAAATAGGTACCTATGTAGGAACATACGTCATACTATCACTATGTAATTTAAAAAGTAATTACCTGCCAACATAAATACACGATAAAATTCACATCTAATAAATGGACATAATCAGTAATTACTTAAACAACGTCTCCACGTTCATTTTTCATTGTCGTAAGCATCACCCTTGAAGCGTGTGATACAGCGTCACTTACTTTTTCAAATGTAAAAAAAATCCAACGAATTGAAAACCTTCTCCTTTTTTGGTTGGTTAAAAAGTAATACAATGACTGTATTTCGGTGTTTATTAAGTTTATTCAGCTGTATTCAGCTCGTAATATGCAGGGATTTCTACATTGGAATGTTCAAGAATAATGATTTTTTAGTCGCCCAAGACGTTGTATTTAAGGAAGCATCGCATTTTGGTTACACAACCGCATCGTATGGACGATTATTCAAATGTCCAGTAAGTTTTTTCCTTTGCAATTTTGCCTCTTTTTCGTCATTTTCATCTGTCCGTTTGTCACACTTTCGTAAAATCTACAGGTCATAAACAATATATCCCACTAATATTATAAATGCGAAAGTTGTGCGTGTGTGTGTGTGTATGGGTGGGTGTGTGTATATGTTGATTTGTTACTTCTTCACGCTGAAACGGCTAGACGGATTTGGATGAAATTTGGCACACAGATAGATTATAGTCTGGAATAACACATAGGCTACCTTTTATCCCGAAAAACGCAGGCGAAGCCGCGGGCGGAAGCTAGTTAGGTATAAAACTTCGCAGCTAAACTCTGTAAACTATCATAAAGGCCTGTAATGAAATTTAAAAAAAAAAAATTAGGGGGAGCGTTGGCCACTCGCGCTGACGGTCAACACGACTATGAAATCACCCTAATACAGGTCTGACAATAGTCCCGAGCTTGTCTCTTTTAACTACTGACTGCCGTGGAACTTATTGATAATTGATTTTATTTACAGATTACGTATTTCAGGGTGGCTGACCGTCTAGGTATGGGGCGAGGACCACACACGACAATTGTCCGCGGTGGTCTCAGAAACAGATACATTGCTGTTCGCATCAAGTCAACCTATAACCTTCCCATATCCGTCAACATATACGTTGGTTGTGAAAACAAAGCGGAGACCACTATTAGAAAGGTCTCGATTGCTACCACGGTCATGACGACTGCAAGCAATGGTAATGATAATGATTCGGGAGGAAACGCTTCAAGTGTCACGGATACGGAGACATCAACAACAACAACAACAATAACAACAGACGCTACCCAACCAAGTGAATAAACTTATTAACGTCCACGTGAGAAACACAGAGACACACTAAAAAAGAGGATTTATTGTTATTAGTATCGTCTGTGGTCGAAATTCGACAAATTGTGGAAAAATAAATAATTAGTTATATCAATAGCTTTCTGCACTCTTTGAGGGCGCTTGTAGACGGCCGGTTTTGTTCACCGGACAATGGACTGATTTTTTACCGGATTCACGGTGGTGTATATAATGAATGTGTGTACACGCACCGGACATTGGTCCGGGGAAAAATTTACGCCGGATTTATTATAAACCATACAATGGTAAAAAATCGGTCCGTTGTTCAGTGAAAAAAATCGGACGTCTACAAGCGCCCTGACACTCCTTCTCCATATGCCTAAAGGCCTAATCTCACACTCCTTCGCACGATCAATATGATTAAATAGGGGTGTAGAGGTTTCTATTCACGTATTAATTATATAGATTGCAACCATATGCGAGGTGGTCATAAATTAATTTAAGGTTTAAAATGGTATTTAAAGATAACCATGAAGTTGGGTCATTCCTACGCACCAAGTCTTCTTATTTTAAGGTGCGTATCTACCTGCGAACGACCCAATTTGACGCCCGATCTGTAGAGCCGATCCGCACGGGTCACATGGGCCTTAAAAATAACCTTGAAGAAGCGAAAAGCGAAAAGGTTTCTATGTAAAGTATTAATATGAACCCACTACTAATCCTTTGTTATTACACAACTGCATACAAAAATGCACCCTCACGGAACATTAGCTATTCCCATTACGGTATTATCATCCCTACACATCCCCTATCCGCCATTATACGCAAAGAGTGAAAACATTCGGGAAAAAAATTGTGCGGCAAAGCGATGACATTATTAATTGTTTGTATGACTGTATTTTAAAAACTTAATTAAATAAAACCGTGTTACATATAACCGTCCCTTATAATACAAAAAAAATAATACATAACATACCTACCTTAATCATTAATCAGTCTATTAATGTTCCCACTGCTGGGACACAGGCCTCCTCTCTGTGAGAGAGAGTGGGCCATAGTCGGTGCGGGTTGGTGGAAAAAAAAATTGCTTATAATACCTAATTATCGTTGACCATTAAATGAGTCAAATAGGTTTGGTGATGGTAGTAATAATATGAAGCTCTATAAGTAGGTACATATAATAGTTTAAAAATTAAACTTCTGTCTCATAATTGAATGATAAAGTTAGTTAAGTACAATGTGAGCACTCAACTAATCATTGAATAATTTAAAACAAATTATGAAATAGTGAAAATAATTTTTGGAACAATAGTTTTGCATGCTAGCATCGTGGGCTAGATAAATTGCCGCTTAGTCAATGACATCATACAAACGCAGCGATTTCGTCTCAAAAGATACTCAGTATATTTCAACAAAGGGTGGAAGGGAATCGTTTATAAATAAACACATTAGTGTGAAAGCCGGATTTTGATGGTGTTAGCAGTAACAATACTATTGGAGATTCATCGCGCGACGCGATATTATAGCTGCTTAGGTGTACGTGGATTTATGGGCATGTAGCCATGGAGTTATGAATATTCGATTAGATATCGATTGAGAAGATATCTGTCTAATACAGGCTGTAATGCGTTAGAACTGTTCATGTATTGGCCTTATCTGTAAACATGAATGATCAAGCACAGGTAAGGAGACTGGCAAATTCTTGAGCAAGATTTAAAAAGAAATGCCACGGGTGGGACTCAAACCCACAACCTCAGCCGTACCGTGGCGTCGGCGTCGCAGAGGGTACGGGTTCAAATACGGTCTATGGTGGTAAGCTCAGATCATAGAAACAAGGGAGTGTGCTAAGGCGCTATCGAGCTTGATGCCTGATTTTGAGCAAATTGCTCGTACTAAAAACGTACGCGCTGGCGACGAACCGAACACGATTGATGGTATAAATACAGTGTTTTAGTTTAGTGCTAGTGTTGAGTGACGACTAACAATGCGTGGGAGATCTTTTTATTCATAAGAAGCGCTTAATTATGCGCGTAATTGTGTCGAAAAATGTACTAAATGTGGCATCAGTTGTTCCCGTACTAATTTGCTATGATGGCATATCTCCTTATTTCTATGATCTGAGTAAGAGTTGGATTACCTTACTCTTATCTTAAACCAATATTAACTTACTCGTAAAATGAACGCAAATCTATTAATGAATATTTGAGGCTTGGCATGGCCTCTGTGCAAACCTTGGGGGATAGGATTGGATCAAATATTTGCCCAGCACGAGGCTATGCAAATGTGAATGTCAGGTAATCTGTGCATACGGGTATCTGTATGGATTTTCTCATCACTCCAATTTACAGAACAAGACCCAATAATGAACATTTATTGCAAGAACTATATAAACTCCGAAATTATAATGTAACTAGACTTTCGCCGGCGACTCCAATAAATTGAGCATTCTAAATTACCTCCATAATGTAGAGTAGCTAGTATTACAAAGAGGTCAACAATTTAATACAATTAGGGTTCCGTACTAAAACAACAAAAAGTAGTCTATTTGCCAATTAAATGCAATGTTGTCAAGTGAGTGTTCAAGTAAATAAAAGAAATTCATAATCTTAATATTGTGATCTTTCATCTTTCGGAGCAGGACACACGGATGCAAAAGTTATTCGACACAGAAAATAAAAATATTATGCAACTACGGAATAGGATTATGAAAATTTCCAATTGCGGTGTTTTCAAAACACCTGTGTCACTTCATACCTAACACTCGTGTGCGATGCGATACAATATGAATATTTGGTGGCGATTTCTATGCAGCTGCCAACTGCCAGTAGGAAATTGGTGAAAATGCTGTTCCTTCTAAATATTTTATATAATTTTGTCGGACGAATTTGTTTTTGAACTTGTAAATGACATTAATTTGATTAGATCTCGCCTGAGTGATTTATGTTTGTTGATTCGAGGAATATTTGGATTTTTGGAGTAATATTTACAATAATGGGGTAGTCACAGCAAATCTTTTATATTTATGGGCATTTCTGATTCAATTTTAAGCTACTCGGATTGGTACTCAGTAACATAGCAGCAAGGATTGATATTCTAACCTGTACCTACAGTGTACAGCGTTCACTACTCGATTGTCTTTTTAATTTCTATATTATCGCATTAAGTTTATGTCTGTAATGATAATCGTAAGATTACCTAATAAGAAATAAATAAAAAATCTCAATTATCATATTTTCAAATAAATACCTATAATAAGTATATTTTTCAAGCAAAGATGAAACGATTTATTCCGAAGTAATTCGAATTATACACGAACATTTCTATCGCTTAAAAATTTATTATGTCAATTGGTCATACTTGAAAGCAAAAAGACGAAAACTATATTTACGCTGTATACTGTGTTCACACCTTTATGGATGCGCCATCTGTGAGCAAAATGAACAAACTTTAAGCTAGGTCGACGAAAACCTCCTCGACCAGTGAGAAGTCTCCCGAACTTGCCCGAAGATCCACGAAGAGGAAACGAAGCGTGCGTTTACCGTTGTCTCCAAGCGCCGCGTCATCTTTTGTGCAAGTACCCGCGCGCAAAATTACCAAACCACAACTGCTTGGAGTCTACTCGATAGAGTTCTACATTTCAACTCATCACTTGAACTGTCTGTGATTTAAGTATTTGCGTTCCGAAGTGATCTTTGTGTAAGAACATTCACGAACTGCTCTGGGAAGCGCGTTTTTCCCTGTTAGTGCAATAAACTAACGCTTGTGACCGTGTGTGCTGTGTGACTTCCTTCCTTCTTTGTGCTATGCATGTCTACGAGGGAACGAGTTGGCTGGCTTACTGGTAAGCGCATGTGCTTTCTTTTGACGGTTGCATATTGTTTAGTAATTAATATCTGTAAGCTACCTGTACCTACTAAGGGCTAAGTTCATCAAAACAGCCGTTTAACATATCTTTTCCTATACTTATAAAAATCATGTTAAACGGCCGTTTTCAATTAATCGGACTGTTATCTTGTCGGTGAACTTAGCCCTAAGTGTACTTTTTATATTGTGTCATTAACTATGTGGAAACTAGATCCTACAACAGGGTACGCTAGTGTGGGGTCTATGGTTACTCCATTGCACAGTAAACTAGTGCTTATTATGACTGTAAACTGGTTTCTAAATAAATAAATAAAGATTTTTCTCCGCTGCGTCCTATCTAAAATACTAAGTAGAATTGTCTTCCTTAAATCCACTGAAACTTGCTCCACCAGGGATTAAATTGACCGCAGTATAACAGTATCCATTTATAACGTACTAGCTTCCGCCTGCGGCTTCGCCCGCGTTTTGGGATAAAAAGTCGCCTATTTGTTATTCTGATGTATAAGCTATATTACTGTAAAGTTTCATCAAAATCCGTTCAGTAGTTTTTGCGTGAAAGAGTAACAAACATCCATACATCTTTAAATCCATACATCCTCACAAACTTTCACGTTTATAATACATATTATAGTAGGATTATATATTTTTAATATTTTGCTCACCATAAAATATGACGGACTGTGTGACGTAGAATATGACGTACTGTTAATATACTCGTACATAGGTATTAAGACGGCCACTCTCAACCTTAAAAGTCATAATCTTGCAAAAAAAAATCTAAACATTTTAATATTAGACGCCAAAAGCAATCAGTACCCCTATCATGAGTTTTTTTGACGTGTAGTTTCGTTAACGTAGGCATATTTTGAATTTAAAATACAGCAGTCCTGGAACATTTTAATAAAATTTTATACAATTTGCACATTTTAAAAAATACAGAGAAATTAATTAAGTATTTAATTTATAATATATAAATATTATGTAACAAACGTGTATTTTCAATTCAAAATATGCTTACGTTAACGATACTACACGTCAAAAAAACTCATGATCGGGGTACAGGTCTAGCTCAAATATAAAAACTCATTAGCCTTCCTTTTCCATAGTCAGGTAAAAAAAACTGGTCTGTCTCGCGATTTTCTCCCCTCTAAACCAATTAAAAAACTAATATCCTTTCATTTCCACGTTCCTATTATTTTCACTAACGTACTTGAGTATAGTTTTAAGAATGCTCGCTGAAATAATTAGGTACCTATTATTTGACACTTAAAAAGAATGGAATTACCACTCCAGACACTTGTGTGAGTTTTCTAGAAATTCTTTGGCGCTTTAATGAATTTCAGGATTGGGCTGCTAAATTGGCGGTTTAAACCTTTTGGCTTTTGACAGATTTTGGTCAAACAGTCTCGGAGGGTAAATCATACAGAAAACTGGTTGAAAAACTAAAAAACCAAAATCCGCGGTTCCTTAATGCGAAATTGGCTGCATTAAACGCTAAGGTTTGGGTCCCATTATTTTCATATCAGATCACCTTTTTACCAGTTGATCAGTAGCGTTGTTACCCAGAGTCCTGTGACCATATTGTATCCACTGCAGAGTGGCCTGATTCTCTTGTGACATTTTCTGTAGTTCTTGGTGGCCAGGAATTAGTTCGATGTTGGTGCAGTTGTATTGAGTGCTTATATACGAGGGATAAAGTAAATAGATACGCACGCACACATAGACACGCGTCTTTGTACGAGGACTAGTGCATTCGCGGCTGGCACTCGTTTGAGATAGTTTGAGATTGCCGTGTACGTACGGCGATCTGAAGAAAAGAAAGAAAAAGAAAGAAAAATCATTTATTTGTCACAGAGACATGCACTTAATTAAGGAAACAAATTAAAACAACAAGGTAGGTACATAGTTGTGTCTGCTGCGACAAAAGGTGACCACTCAGCATAATGCTGTGCTATGGCATAGACCACAACCCAGCGCTGATTTTCAGTGGTCACCTAAATGACGTGCGGATATTAAGCTAGTTAATCATTCTTAGGTAGGCCTGAAATCATATTTCTATCAATATATATTTATCTCGTGTTCTCTGTTCTCGTGATCTCGTGTCTATGTGTGCGTGCATCTGTTATTGCGTGTTGTACGCCGCCGTAGTTCTGTATATTATTTTGTGTACGAGGTGTTAAAACCATAATAGTTCCGGTGAAAAGGGATGTTGTTATTCATCCTGTATAGCTATATCTCTTTCTCACGTCGCTACAATAACATGTCATAGTACGACACCATGTATTCTTTCATACGTCATTAATTCATCATTCATGTACCTTAGCTTGTAACCTATTATGACAACTTACGACCCTAAGGGCCGTAAGATCAATCGTAGCTTAACCACGGAAGAGTTTAATCTCCCGTCTTCGATTGTTTTCTAATACAAAAACCCAAAGAAACAATCGAAGACGGGAGATTAAACTCTCTTCTGTGGTTTAAGCTACGATTGATCTTACGGCCCTAAGTATAAAGTGGGTATAGATGAAAAAAATATAAAACCTCATACTTTGTGGCTCGACACCGAGAATGGAGATAGTTAATATCTTCTTGGTAGCCGACAACCACTACGCCCGAAGTGCTAAAACATTCTAATTTTGTATTATTTTTAACGTACAACCTTCATTTCCCTATTAAGATTTAAAGGAACTCAGTTCCATTTTAAATTAAAATATTGAAGTTTAAAGTAGTGTAATTTAAAAATAATACCTACTTACCTAAAAAAAAGTTGACAATTGATTGCTGAACTATGTAAATTATGATAGATTTTTGGATCCCTATTATATTACCAAGAAAAATTTAAAAAAACATTTTGAATTATTTACCTATAAGAATAATTATTATTCTTATTCTTTATTGTACACACATTAAAATACAAAATTACAATATATAGTTATGTACAAAGGCAAGCTTAACCCAAAATTGGGTTCTCTGAGAGCAAACCTCAGTGCGATAGAGAGCTTTGTAAATGAGGACAGTGACTAAGTGTACAACCAATTAATTATTATAGATAGCTACACTACAAATTACATAATAATAATATAAATAGACGTACATAATAAAATATAAACTACACAGATATGTGTATAGCACACAATACATAAACGTAATACATACAATATAATATATAAAACTATGTACATACATATAAATAGGTCATGTTGACAGGAAATGTTCTCTAATTATTTTCTTGAAAACATCTAACGATGGACTATCACGTAAGGAGTGAGGTAGAGAATACCAAAGACGCACAGCACGAACAGTAAACGATCCATCATACCGACTTGAGGTGTGGGGAGGGTTACGAAGGAGAAGAGATGATGATGAGCGACAAAGTTTTCCTCTAGGAACAAGAAATTCAAAGCGTTCCCGAAGATACATAGGAGAATTAGGGTTGTAAAGGATAGAAAAGAGAAAAGAAAGAATGTGAGTATCTCGACGCCGCCGAATAGGCAGCCACCCCAGCCGCTTCCGAAATTCCGACACATGATCGTACTTTCGAAGGCCGAAAATGAAGCGGATGCACAAATTCTGCAGACGTTCGAGCTTATCAAGAAGTTCCTCAGTAGCATCAAGAAAGCAGACATCAGCGTAGTCCAGAAGAGGTAGAAGGAGAGACTGAGCAAGAGTAATTTTAGTTGGAAATGGCCGGAACTTCTGGAGACGTTTAAGAGACTGAAACGAGCAAAACAGCAAAACATTATTATTAAATTTTACTTAATTCATTTTATATAGGTATTTATTATTGACATTTTTCAACATTTACTTAAATTTAAGAAATATTTATATAATGTAAATAAAAACTAATTTAACCATTTGTTCATGCTTTCTTGTTATTAAAACAAGAAAGCAGATGCAATTTTTTTTTTATTAAATTGGAAGTTAAAATTGATAATAGCATTTTTATTCTGCGACGAATGTCCTGCCAATCGTTATTGTTTTTTATCAATAAAGTGCTTTCCATTACTGCACGGGTTTAAACGGTTTGTAGGTACTTTTAAATGCCGCATTTACAGCTGTGATAAAAAAATGTTTCAGATCCACTGTATGTATATACCCCATATTTATAATATATATCTTTATTTCTCCTCACAAAAACAAGACACATGATATAATATAAAAAAAAAAAAACATATTTAGGTAACAATTCATAGGTATGTGGGGTAGCTAGCATTTAAAACATATGGTTAGTTCAAGATATCAACATTATTGTTATTATAAATCTAGTCGAGTCAGGAGTAATTTTCAGTTGCACACACCCTAGCAATTATTGACGAGTAAAGATCGCTGAAGAATTCACCTTATGAACATTAATTTGATCCTGATGTCGCATCGATTTCAGGGCATCGAGACAAATCACTCGGCGCTCAATTCGCCAAATTTCATTCGGCTCTCAACTATGACACGGTAGGCTTTATAGTTTCATAAACGGGTGTTAAGACAACGCACAGCCCTAAACCACTGAAGAAAAAAACATGATTTGTGAACAAAAAAAAATGTAGGGTAGGGTTGCTTCAAAATGTATAACAATGTTCAAAGTGTGTATGCGAATGAATATGCGGGTAATAGCTAGGATTCTAGCTATGATTAGAAGGGATAGCTTGGTCAATGGTTTTCAGCACTGGAAGATATAGGAGGAAGTCGATAAAGGAGTATAAACGATAAGTTAGCATAACTTATGGTTTGGTGGAGATCACGTGTTAACCAATGATTTTAATTTTAAAAGGTACATCAACATGGATCTGTCAATACATATTGCAGTAGGTACAACAGAAAAGGTCGTTATAAATACAGACCTATCGATATATCGATCCGATACATCTAAAAAAAACCGGCCAAGTACGAGTCGTACTCGCGCACCGAGGGTTCCGTATTATTTTTGGACCTATAAAGTGAAAAAATCCGGACCGCATAACTAAGTTTGTTTGTGAAGGAATTTTGATGATTTTGAAAAAACTGTACTAGTTAGGAACATCGTTTTATTTTTGGTGCCATATTTGGGTCAATTTCTATCAACTCTAATTATTTCAGATTTTTCGCCTCGCAAACTTCGGAGATAAGGGGGGGGGGGAATGGTATTTTTTTGGACATTTTTCATCATATTTCGAAAACTGTGAGACATAAAATAAAATAAAAATATATTTTGAAATGTGCAGATCAAGCCCTTTTATATGATATATCACTTGACCTAGTAACCCCACTTTAAAATTTCGGACCCCCACTCCGGCCCCTTTTGCAATGAAAATAAAAATATTTTTGCACTTTTTTCATTTGCAATAAAGTTGAACAAGCATTCTTTATAACTGTTCAAAATTTCAAGTTGATAGCATAAGTAGTTGCTGAAATAAGCAGGTATGACAGACAGACAGACAGACGTAGTCGCACCATAAGGGTTCCTTTTTTATTACCATTTTGGTACGGAACCCTAAAAACAACCAAATAGTCGGCAAAATAATACAAAGTAGCCAAAATGTATTAAAAGCTGCTTTTTTTCATGAATTAGATTAAAATCTCGTAAGGAAAATTATTCAGTACGACGGTTAGAATCACCCCCTTTATGTATGCAGGATCAACAGCCTGTATTGTGCTTAGAACTATGTGTGTAAAATTCGCCTTTAAATTACTCCGGAACTTCCCTTCAATAACAAACCCATAAAAGGTTTACATTCACCCCTTCCACTTTACTCTAGAAGTAGGTACATAATTACATTCCACCCACGATACAATTACGGCAACTTGCCCCCAGTTTGTAACCACAGAGTGAAGGGAAAGCATCGTAAGGGCCGGTACACCTTACGCCGCAGCGGCAGCGGCGCCGCTACGGCATAATGGTAAACGGCCTAAAGGGAGCTGGTCATTATGGTCACTGGTCAGCTGTGTATTATGGTCATGTGTCATCATTTATTCGGCCAACAATTTGAAAATAGGCTCGAATATAAAACGGTAGAAACCGAATACAAATTGCCAGTAAGACACTTGATCATAGTTCCATCTTGCAAATCTCCCCGAAACTGTACACCGTTCCTATCAGAATTTCCTTTCGACAGGCGTCCGTCTAAATTCGACGCCTTCGTTAAATCCAGACGATATAATGCTGACGTCGATTCCACCTCATTTGCCACCAAAAGGGCTTCAAATAAATCCCTTTTTGACATTCTTTTTTTATTCTTGGCGTCTTCGTAATAATAATCCTTGGAAACAGGACAGCTCGTATATTTTATCGGGGATCCAAAATACGAACATATTGGAACTTTCCTTTGTAATGAAAAGGACAGCTAATGTTACAAAGGATCTCTTGTAGGCTACTGATTCTGTGATCAACCGATGGGTCGTCGTAATAAACCTTTTAAGGGTTGACGTTTATGGTTTGGTGTGCTCAGTATTGGTTAGGCTGGTGTTGCTTAATTTTCTTTTCTGCTTCCATATCAAAAGTAGACATAGAAAGATAAGAAATAAAGAAAAAAATAATAAAAAAAACATGACCACCAATAATAACAACAGAGTTTTTATTGAAATCCCAATTTTATGTACATACTAAGCTGGAATTAATTCAATGAAACTTTTCGTTAAGGAAGCGCATAAAAAAGAAGTCTTTGAACTTTTCAAAGCAAAATAATATTATTTTGTAAAAAGTTTAGTAAATAAGTAGGTATTTAGAAAAACAAAATCATAAAAAAAAATATTTAGAAAAAAAGAAAACGTTCCATAATTTAATGAATTAAACAGGTAACAATTAACGAATAAACTAAAGGTTTATTACACAAACAAAACTTATACAAATAATAAAAAAAATAGATGGCTTTCTTTCATAACATTAAATAAGTAGCACCTAAAAGGGCAAAAGGGTTATCTTTCTTATTAGACGATTGAAAATATAATAGTGACCTACGTAGGATTTATTCCTAGCTGAACCGTTTACAAACATAACAACCACCAACTACTGAAATTTTTGAGTAAGTAGGTACTTATTAGTTTTGAAAAGCGTCTTCAAATCCTAAAAAAACAGAATCAAAATTTTAATTTGGTGTTTTTTTTTTGTCTTAAACATGTCGCCTTATCCTAGAAATTTATCCTGTGCCACGTATGCGTTTACATACATAAATCTTACATACACAAAAACCCAGAACCAAAACTAATATTTGAACACACGTAAGCAGCCAATTGCTCAGTCACTGTATCAAAAGTGCCGTCAAACACGAAAATATCTTTAATTTAACCCTTTTATTTTCAATACAGTCCATAACAGCCGTTGTTACGCCAAAGTTTGATTCAATACGAAAGCTGAATTGCTAGCAAAAATGTATTGAAACTAAATTGGGCTGTAACAGACTTGTGCCCGTGTTATTTGTAACATGATCGACAGTTTAATTTACTTGTCAGTTAGCGGCACGGCTTTATGCATAGTGATGTATCGGATACTAAACATTAGTTTGGTAAATGTGAAGTAGGAAATTGGGAAGTGTCCAATTTTGGAATGTCGTATTTTGCTTTATGGACGACATATTATGCACAATCATGTTTATAGTTCATTTTACTTGAGACTTAGAAGCTTGATGAAGTAGGTGCAACTGTAACTGAAGCTGTTGCATGTGTAACTGAAGGTTGGATTAAGCCTCAAGTCTGATGCAAATTAAAACAACTTCATCATATCGTCGGCATTTTTTTTCTATGTTACCAACTTCATAAAATTAATGATCAAAAATATTTTTTAGAATTTACTACATAAAGGTCTACGAGCGTCGAACCACAATAAAATTCATATTTCATTAGTTTCCTGTTGGGCACAATAAAAACTAACAGCCATTGCTAAAACCAGTAAAGTTATATGGTCTCGCTATTAAATTCTGTAACTAGTTTTAAACAATTTAATATTATTTAAATATATTTTTTCAACAGTGATCTGACGTTATACCTACCCAGTGAAAGCTTTAATTGTACTTTTTGTTTTATTCTGATTTAAAAATATGTGTCACCATTATTTACTTCCTACAGAATGATAGGTACAAAAAAAAATAAACCTAGATCTTTGAAGCAAACTTCTCTCGTTTCTAGCTAAAAATGATTAAAAACTACGTGAAAATGTCAATCCTTTCAGTTCATCTCGTCGATTGATACACCTAGTTTAAATAATAACGTATATTTTGATTACAGGCTTTGTAAAATCACGCTTCGTTACAAAATGAATAGTAAAATTTTAAAAACTATTGAACAATAAAACCTATAAAATTCCATAGACCGTAGACCGACCATCGACGAATTTGATAGAAAATTTAAAAGTTTTTGACAAACGATATTTGCTTACGGGCTGAAAGCGGACTTTTCATTTATTCTATTTTTTTACTCCGCGCACGAGGAAACTGTAGGTTTTCATTGGAAATACACTAGGGGATGCTCGTTGTGGCGAATTATGTACTATTATTTTATCAAACATGGCGGAAAAAGTACCTATGTATATTTTTGCTGGAAAATGGTGATCAAGTCGTTGAATTTTTGTATTATTTTTAACAGCTGCATTGTGAATTTGAAATAACATAGTTCCGTACAATACCTAAGTAATAACCTATTTTGTGTTTTTATATTCAAACTTTGCATGTTTGTAGTTCGCACAAGCTTGTATAAATATCATAATAATTATTTCTTATAATTATGTTATAAGTATCCCGTCCACTTAAAGAAATATATACATTTTAATTCGCTATCACGCTGATTTTTCGAGTTTAACGAGTTATAATTTTGCAAGTTGCAAGTGTTGTAGAAAGAACACTCCCTTGAGGTATCCCAACATAAATTATCATTAAAAACGATGAACAAACCTCTAGATCGCAATCCACAATTACCGTTCGGTTAGGACGTTAAATATCCAGTTGCATAGACGGGTATTCATCACATATTATGAACCTTGCCAATTACTCTGGTGTGTCGAACGCTATCAAAGGCTTTGGTGATATCATCAATTACGACAAAGGTTTCGGTGGAAGTTAAACATTAACAATGTGTGTCGTATAAGGTGCGTTAATAATGTGCTATCATTCATGTATTACTTATTCACAGAGGTACTCCGAGGACTTAGTGAAAATAACGATACTTAAGAGTATCTTCTAAGTATAATGTAGAGTGCAAGTCATAAGAAACTTTTTAGGTGACGTAAAACTAGTGTGAGATTTTTTGGTGTTTTTGCTAACGGAATTGATTCATCGGAATAAACTTCTATTAGTATGGTTTTATAAGTTAATAACGAAATAAAACATAATTCTATTACCTGTTTCAATGTTTATATTGCGAGTGTTGTATTGTTTGAACAAGAAAGCGTTTCTTATTTATCTAGTGCCCGAATACTTATACGCCAGTAAAATTTCAATCTTATTTCAAAGCTGTTTTGTTTGGCTGACTAAAATAACTCAACCAATGATATCTGTTGACACTAAACTGAAATACAACTAGTATATGACGGTATCTGGTATAACAAACTGTTCTATTTTCTGCAGTTTTACTTCAACAAGTTTATTGTAATTTTGTATGTTAGCGATATTACGTAGGAACCAGTTTATTGGCATTCGCAAGTGTTTATTTGTTCCGCGCTCGCTTATAAATTATATCCAGACATAAGCTGACAGAAACTTTAGCGGAGAAAAGCTAATCCGATGTGACATTGACTAATATAACTTTCGGCGATGCCGTCTCTACCTCAGTAACTTCTTTCTTTCAAGTGAATTATGAATCACCGGTGGAATATGAAACTGAACAGTTTCGGGTGGTTTAGTTTATTCATCTACTTTAAGTTTTTAGATATTATTATGTGGATCACAGGGATATTGACCCAGACATTTCAGCAAGTTAATTTTGTATGATTTAGTAGGTATTTTTTTTGAAAATTGTTAGGTGACGGCCGTGACGGGGTCTCATCAGGAACAAAGGAACATTTGTTCAAATATCTCTTAACAGATGACATTATGTGTATCGATTAAAACTATTATATTATTATATACATTAAAAATGTAATATGTATCGATGTGTTATTGAAGTTTGTGTAAAATTTAGAACATGAAAAAATAAACTATGAAAAATATTTGGTCATTTTTTTTAAATCCTTTAAGCCCAAAAAACTGTATAGCCCGAAGATAGCCCGCATTACAGCGGTCACGTTTCTATGTATGAGATGAGGCATCTGTACGCGTAGTACATATTATATTATATCTGTGGTTAGGTCAAGCTTTGTTATTGGGTGGCAAACAGACAGGTGGCCCATTTAATGGTATGTGGTTCCTACCGCTTTTAGACAGCAATACTATATCAATAGCAATATTATTAGCAAAAATAGCAATACTACATCGTATTTGCATTGTCCACTGTAGAAAAAAAGTTGAAATGTCTCATGTACCTGTAATTACACCGGCATCTATGCTCTTTAGGCTCCCAAACACAGCAATGCTACTTAGCTGCAGGAAAAAGACAAAAGAGTGATATCATCACGCAGGTTAGAAAACGTGTATTAATATTGTAACCCTTACTTCATAACCAATAACTTGGTTATTGGTTATGAATTAAGGGTTATTAATGTCCAATTACTCAAAGTGATTCTAATCGTTAATGAATATGAAGATAATACTATACTATTCCTAAGATGTATATAGCACTATCTAATATTCTCCGAAGTTATACATAAGTAGGTGAATGCAATCTGTTCTAGGAACATGGCTTAATTCAGTGTGTTAATAAAGTGTTAATAGCGAATTACATCAATTCTCCGTGTTAGCAAGCAAACATACCTATTATGCTACAATAAACATAATTATTACAATTATAGTACGAAACCATCTATAAAAACAAACGAGCTATACAAGGCGAATAGCACCATCTCTTTTTCACAACAAAACAATTCTGGTTTTAACGCTTGTTGATCGATCACTAATAGGAAGAATTTATGCTAATAGGAGGATCAACAGTTCCGTGACAGACAAGGCACAGCATAAACCGGTGGACCACAAATTTAATTATTAAAAACTCATGAGTTGAACTTATCTCAAAAACAAACCCTAATAGTTACTGAGCTAAATTAAAATACAGTAATAGCAACGAACTTCAAGTTAACGAACAATGCGTTCGTTAACTTGAAGTAGAACTACGAGGAAAAACAGTATTCCGTAAACAAAAATACTCAATGAAATCTTTACATTACAAATTAAAAACGTGCAATATTAAAAGTTGAGATTATAAAAGTTAATTTGATGATTCCCTGGGGGATAGTAATATTTTAATGCATCATGGGATGACCATACTATTTTTATTATACGCCCTTATTCTAGAAGTGTTTATGGCTAGAATTATTGTCTAAAAGCCTAGTACCTACCTAACTTTTTTTTCATCCCGGTCATTCAATTTAAGGCAACTCAAAGAATCTTCACACTCATCAATCGCTTTGGCTGTTTGACAAAAAATATGTTTCACCAAAATCAAAGGTACCCAAATCAAAATCTAGATTTTCCCCAATTGCAAACACGTATCATCAAGAAGCGTTAAACCTAGCTTAACACTACTAACCGACCATAATAGTTTTTTAAGTAGTCCGACCACAAGCCTTGTATCTAAACATCAGCGTAAGTGCCCTAAACGACGGCAATATTCCACCAACATTACCCTTTATGCCACTAGCGTCCGGATATGAAACTTTTCATAACCACTTACGTAAGTATTTAGAGAAGACCCAGTTAATTATTTAAACATAATGTTTGACCCCTGAACGTAGCCCACGACTGTAGGGAACTTTAATTATCTCGATTCCAACCCTCGTTTTAACGAGCCCCAAGTGCGTAATTGCTTACGTAAGGGTGGGAATGCGAACGTAGAGTGACTGAAAAAGGCTAGTTTTCGGAATTAAAAACAGAGTAATGAAGGATGCGTCTGGTATTTGTTTAATGAGAAATGTTTTTATTCCTGTCTTTACCAATTTGCAAGACTTCCGAGTGTCTCCCTGTACTAGATGATCGCAGGATTGCCATTGATGCCGCAATTAATTTGGCACATACTGAACCCATTTTATAGTCTACGCTGTAGTATAACAGACTATATATACGAAAAGAAGCGTCCAATCACTAGTCAGATACCCTACGTGCATAAACATTTTTTTAGCACGAAAATCCCTTGGATATCCATCCAAAGGATTTTCGCGCTATAAAACATTTCACCCGGCATTGGTGATTGTTAGATATATCGGAAATATGTAGTACTGGCAATCTCTTTCACCACTGGCCACTTTATGCTTCCAAATTTAAATTTCGAATTATATAATTTATTTTTAAGTTTTTTATCATTCCTATTCCAACATCGATAGCTGATACAAGTCGTGCCACCACTGTTATCCTATATGCAATTATTAGGCAGCCGGCCTAGCATGACCACGATAGAAACGGGTTTTGTCTACATAGAAATAGACAAAGTAACAGATTGTAGAAACATTTCTACGTTTTATATCGCTGTCGACAATATACGTAATGTCGTGGTACTTCTCTGTATCAGACTCTTACATTAAAACCACACGGTGTCCCAGTCCCTCTGACCACCTATGTCAAAGTCGAAGCATTTACCTCAATTAGACCACTTACAAGTACTTTTGAATTGTCAAGGAGTTGCCTAGTCGGTCCGTTAGAAGGATAAAGGTAGATACTCACTCCAAAGCGTAGAATTGGTAAGGCCAGGGAATGAACGAGCAAGAAACTAGGGTTACTCTTTTAAATCAACTCACTAAATAATCATGGTTACATTGTTTTTATGTCGGGAATAACAAAAATATAATGTGAGAACAATGTAAAGAACTCTAGAACAATAGAAGCTACAATAATGGTATGGTGATGGTAGATATGTTCTGGTTACGGGATACGGGATGTACTATAAAGTATTCCTATGAGAAAAAGGGATGCTGCTATTTGTCATGTATATCTCCATCTCTTTCATATCCGAATAATTATGGTAAACACACGCACTACTAATAAGTCTCTGAACCTTCTAGCGGTCTAGCCCATTCACTTGTCTGTGGTCGCGCATCCAATTCTACATGATTAATGTTAATGAATGTCTTAGTTGTTCATCAAGTTGTTTCGTGAGAAAGCCTCTGATGTGAAATACATTAACATTAAGAGTTTTAAGGACTAATTATTACGTTGTGCTTAGATTGGCTTTAATTTTTTAAGTACCTAATTAAACGCTTGATTAAATGGAAGAAGTCTATAAGATGTCGATGGATAGATACATAAAATGTTTATTCGGTGGAATAAAAGACACAAAACATCCTACAACTTGAGGAACAATTAAAAACAAAAATAACATATAAAACGATTTTGCCATCTATTGAGATCTATTTAAACAATAATGTTATTTGTTTCCTGGGGAGACTCCGTGGCTCTGGTGTTATTTTATGGATATCAAACAGAAAAAAGTCTATAGATAGGATCATGTCTCTCAGACACATTAGACTAAAATAGTTTGTTACAGCATAAGCGGTGTCGATGGATGTATCCTGTTCCAGAATGTAGTTAGCTACATTCGCGCCAGGGAATATTCAATATGGGGGACATATGCCTTCATATTTTTTTCCGATTTTAATTAGACTATGACACGGAAGTAAAAGGTTTAATACTGATAGTTCAAATCACAATGAAAATCAAATACTATTAAGCAATTATAATACCCCAGAACTTCAAATTACCCAATATCAATCACGTTTAACAAAGCACGAGTTTTCCCAACACACTGTCATTGCGAGCGACGATATTTCAAACAGGACAATAGGTCCGATGTCCACTCCTACTGAATCTACTGATCACGCCTCTCCGGAGTTAGGGATAGTGAAAACCCCGCCATTTGTCCAAAACCCATAACTGCTCTTGACTTTTCTCTGGACAAAAGCTTTTAACCGTTTGCGTGCATCTAATTAGTAATAAAATTGTTTTGAATTTTGAACTAACGGTTTTTATGAAAATAAAATACAGCTGCTATCTAAAGAAAATTATTCGCACAAAAGATTTGAAGCGTGGAAATAAATTGGGTCAGTTATTATCAATTGTTTTGCAAACAAATGACCGAAAAACATTGAACTCTAATTGTTAAAGAAAAACAAAGGTTTTGCCATTTGAATGTTGTATTTATGGAAAGAAAATTCAATAATAATTATTGATATTGTAAGCGGAATTATTCAGATAGGTATTATGAAGAAGTTAAATTATCAGTTATTTAGTCCATTATTTGTGTATTTTTTCTTGATATCACGTATGGCCATAATTATGGCCATAATACACAACTACCTAGAACAAATGTCAAAATTCAAAACAAAACCGATAAAAACTTCATTCCAAAGCCGTCAGTTCCCTAGAATGCTCGAACAGTAATCTACACTGGAGGCCAACAAGAAGTGTGAATAACATTTCTAAACGCGACATTACAGCTCAGCGCTTGAACTGTAGCTATGCCAAATCTCTCGATATCAGTTGCTTATTCAATCGGCGCGATTTGAGCTAGCGAGCGAAAATACAGTTGGGTGCACTGAACAATTTACAATTCACTTGTGCCCGCCTCTGTACCGCGGGGACAATGGGTGTGTGTGATTTGAGGTTTGATTTTAGTCTAGCGCCAGCTTGGCTCTCATTGTTAAACGATTTCGGTGACTGCGTAGCTTTTTTGTCCGCATTTTAATTATTTGATGATTGGTAGTTGCTCAGTTAGGTTAGCGTGTTATTTTAAAGTGTTCATCAATAACACGAAAGCACGCTTATTCTGAACCAATACCATAAACAGAACTTGCTGAAAAACGAGCATGCTTCTTTTGAGTGAGATGTACCCAACTATAATGAGTATACACACACAAGGGAATTTTTGTTTGACTACCTCGATGGTATTTTCGTTCAAGCGTGACTGCAGTGCGTGGGGGGAGGGCAGTGATTAAAACATCCTGGTCAAATGTAAACCTAAATTTCGCCAGTATTTTAACTCTTTGGGAAACAAAATCAGAGAGTACAGTGGGACTCTTACCTCATTTATAACAGTAACCCTAAGTGCCTGTATTCTGTAGCATCTAGCGCACCCTGTACAGTCGCCAGTTAGCTGCTGATTGGCTAATCTTTCTACCACATTGTTATTGAATATTTATGAGATTTTAACTATCTATCACAGTATGAGCTATCGTATAGCTCCAATAACAGTTTCTATCTAAGAAAATCAGTAGACAAAATGCTTTTTTCATCTAATCCTTCAAATGCTGTGTTCTTGGGCCTATTCTTACAGATTCAGTAGTAATAGGAAATCGGAACGAAGGCTCGTATTACAGAATTTTTCCAAGACTCAAGCATTACTTGGACCTAGTTTCAACCAATGAAATGGTTTTAAATCTATGCTCAAGGCAATATCTGTGCTTGAGTATCGTGCCAAAAACAGGTTCACTTGATCTAAATTCAGACTAAAGTGGTCTAGCAAATGTGATAATCTTCGTACCTTCGGAGCGGCACTATCAAATTGGGCATCAAATATACATACATGCACCTGGCAGTCCGTCCGTATCGTAATGATACCTCAACATAGATTGCTAAGCGTCCGCCACAGAACCAACTGTGTGTGACGCAGGTACGAGAAAAAGCAATTTTTAAACGACTTCAAAAGGAAAGAAAAAGCGAAAAATGATTGATTGCCTGCGACGACATGACAACAAGCAAAGAACAATAAATAAAACGAAATATAGAAAAATATAAAAACAAAATAATTGAATCAAAAAAATGAAATAAAACACACTCGTACATTTAAATAAAAACAATTAAAAAAAAAGGTTCGTCGCATTCGCATGCAAAAAGGCTGGCACTCAGCAAAATGTTGTAGTATGGCAACATTGAGATTATTTTCAACACCATAACGCTGATTTTCAGTGCCGACCTATAAAAAGAAGGAGGTATGCTATTCGTCTGTATTTTTTTTGTATCTTGTTACGTGATATATCTTCGTCTTATGAACCGATTTTAATTATTGTTTTTGTTCTTTTTTTTCTAAGCTCGTCCGGTGGTCCCAATAAAATATTAATTTTGGTTGGTAGTAGGTAATTTATAATTTTCTTACTATTTTATTGTACCGGCTACCCCTCACCTTTCACCACTGCAACTTAGTCAAAAAAAGGCTAGGCGGATCACAGTATTTTAGAAATAATCAATGCGACACTATCATAATCTTTTCCTCATCATCATTTACCCCTCGCTTGCTTCACGAGAAAATCGAACCAAAACTAATCCCTAATGACATAATTTCTGACAAAATATCATAACGTAATTGAAGATAAGGGCAGCTACTAAAGAGAATGCTTAGTTGGCACCCATAAAAAGGCGGGTCTGATTAATGGTTTTTCGTCTGCGCCCGTCCTTCTCTGTTAATCAAGTATAGCCGACGAGCGCCTAAATTAATTTCAAGACAAGCATTTTGGGGATATAACTGGAATAGTGCTTGACAATTTATTAATTATTGCTTTTATTAACATTATAAATTCCAAAGTGCCTTGAGTTTTCTTACTATCAAATGAATTTTAATAAAGATCGGCTGGAAGTTTGAAAAAGACGCGGCATTTTAAATTCCGGTAAATTAATATCGTTTCTCAAAAATGGAGCAGCGCGTTATATTAGTAGTGTAAAACACTATTATTATTAATGAAATATCAATATAGGTAAATAATGAAATAATAAAATAAAATTTACATTCTTGTTCTACATTGGTATCATATGGTTCATATTGGAGTCCAATATAAAAATAGTACCTAGTAGTAAAATATCAAGACATTATTTTATGACTTGAGTACGTAGATACCTACCTAATGCTTTAAATTTTTTTAAGAAAAGGTGCTCGAAATTCAAGTTTTGGACTATACCATAACTTAAAGTCAGTCTATAAAAGACTGTCATAAGACAATTTATAAACCAATTCCACTTTTCTTCTACTCGTACAATGTAAATCCATAAATCAGAACGAATTGAACACCGCTTAAAACAAGACACATAAAATGGCGCACAATTAAGCGTACTTTATTGGTTTTACCAACTTTTGTTCGGAGGTACTTATGTTTGTATTTTTTGTTGAAACAAGCTGTATATTTTGAGGGTTAGTGGCATAATAACCAACTTGTGTTTTGATTCATCTGTGAGGTAAAGCTGCGCTTGCCATGGTCCATTTTTGGAGAGGAGACCAATACTAATTATATTTTTTTCCGTTTTCATAAGACCCCTAGTTCCCTCAAGGATTTTATTAAACTCTTTTATTTTTTCACAAGATTAGACAGAAGGTGAAACAGAGATCTAAAAATAGAACTGGGTTAATGGCAAAATCTCCAAGGTATGCTCAAATGTCTTTGTCCATTTTTCCGCTTGCCGTAGAAACAGACTTTAGTTATTATATTTCCAGCTAAGCAATTTTAAAACTAGTACTACTCTGAAGCCATGAAAGTTTGGAGTTGTGCCCATTTGATAAGATAAAATATGGAAATAGGAAGTATTCTTTACAATGCATTAGCATAGCAGGATAAACCGCTCGAGTCGTATCTTATGGTGGTTCTTTCGCACTGTGGCAGAGGATAAAAGGTAGCTTTTTGTTGCTTCGATCCAGTTATAAGTAAAATGTGGTGTGATTTTTAACCGACTTCAAAAAAGGAGGTTCTGTATTCGTCCCGTATGTATGTATGTAAGTATGTATGTATGTATGTATGTATGTATGTATGTTTGTATGTGCGTGATTTTCTCAAAAACTACTGATTCGCTTTGGATGGGGTTTTTACTAACGTAATCTACATACTTTCAGGAAGGTTTTAGTATATAATACATTATTTAATCATTCCTATGTACAAAGTTATAGGCATAAATGTATACACTCCGTAGAAGATTTACTGTTGAACGAATTCGTGAAAGTAATCTAACACGGGATAAAGAACTAAAAACAGAAAAATAAAAAACATTTTTAACAACAAATAACCGACTTCAAAAATCCACAGACAAAGAAAATAATAATTTTGGTTTCGGAAGTCGGTGGCAAAAAAAAGCAAACAAAAACCAAAACCACCGACTTCCGAAACCAAAATTATTATTTTCTTTGTAGTGGATTTTTTAAGTCGGTTATTTTTTGTTAAAAAAGTTTTTTTGTATATCGTGCAAAACATTTAATCGTTCGTCTGTCGCACTTGACAGACACAATTGATTTCGACCTGAATGAGGCGGATTTTTTAAATGCGACAAATGGAGGGATATAGCAACAATTACAATTTAATATGTATTTTTTGTTGCTTTAAAATTATCTCTAGAATTAATTTAAATTTCGTAAAACCTGTTCAATACCCAACATTCTAGATTTTCAAGATTACTTGTAATTTTAAAGCAATAAGAACATACAAAATTGTAATGCTATACTTACGCTATATTCGCAAAGTATAAAGTCACACAGAAAAAAACACTTTTATTTTAAACTTGCCGCCACTGTGCGAAGGGACCCTCTTAAGTCTGGTTGCAGGCGTATGAATATGCAACCACTGCGATCGAGAGATCTTAAGTTCTACCGAATGAGGCGTGTTCTGAATTAGTAAGAAGATAAGTACCAGAAGATTATTGGAATTTCGGTTGCATGTAAAACGGTTGGTTCATTAGGAAATTCAATAGGAATTTGATAGTTTTCAAAAGCTGTGACCAGAGTTTTTACCTTTTGGAGTGACAATTATGAAAATAAAACTTCTGGTGACCCGTAACATACGTATCCTATTTTTCGAGTATCAGGCTCTCATAAATGTCTACCCGGTGCAAAACCTCTTAGGGTGAGATTTTCAAACCGTTTGTATTCTTGTGAACAAGCAAAAAAAAACATATTTTTGAATTCGTTTCCACTAAACATTAAATAGGTTTCTTCGAAACTAAAAACGGCTACAAATTACCTTTACCTATGGACTGTCAAATTAACTTTTGCCAGCACTGGCAGTGTATATCATATTGCGATTGTATCAAGTTTGATCTCTATTACAAAATCTACTCATGAGATACAATGGAGTGCAGCAAAATCCAATTCTTTGGACTATATCGCTTACGTTCGATGTTTCCTTAGCTGACTTCTAGTACGTGCGCCGTATAAGTAACTAATATGCTACGATTTATTTCGTTTGCAGGCTGTGTTATTATTATAAAATGTAAAACCTGGCAGTCATGACCATAATTCAACAAAGTGTGCAGTCAATCAATCAATCAATCAATCAAAAACTTTATTTGTAAACATAGGTTACAACAGTGTGGAAGATGTTAAAATTATTATAATGTTCTCTATGTTTTGCCATATGGCGTACAAATATCTGATTATTAGGTATTATTCATTGTTTTATCATTATGATTCCTGGCGCATTTTACAATAATTATTAAGTAGGTATACTCACTAGACAATTGAACATACAAGGAGAAAAAAAAAAGACAGTTAATCTTGACATTGTTTCGAATTATACATTCCATCTAAATTAAACACCATTACACACCTAGCCTAGTCGTAACAAAAAAATGAAATGTACATAGTAATTGAGATTGAATTATTTATGTCCAAATACTTTAATAAAATGCAGTAATGTCAATAGTTTTATAATTTATAATGTCAACAATTGAATGAAATGTAATTATGTCAATAATTTAATAAAATGTAAAAATGTTTATTAAATCCCGCGCCCTCCTCACGCACTCCACGTATGTATTAATGTTGGGCATCCCTGTGCCCGGCTATCGCGTGGAGCGCCCATTCCCAATAACCGATCTATCGGCTTTTTAGGGTTCCGTACCAAAATGGTAAAAAAGGAACCCTTATGGTGCGACTTCGTCTGTCTGTCTGTCTGTCTGTCTGTCACACCTGCTTATTTTAGCAACTACTTATGCTATCGACTTGAAATTTGGAACAATTATAAAGAATGCTTGTTTAACTTTATTGCAAATGAAAAAAGTTCAAAAATGTTTTTATTTTCATTGCAAAAGGGGCCGGAGTGGGGGTCCGAAATTGTAAAGTGGGGTTACTAGGTCAAGTGACATATCATATGAAAGGGCTTTTTTTTTTTTTTGAGGTTGGGAAATCATCAAATGACCCCTCCCGCTCTGGGCGGAGCGGAAGGGAGTGTCAGACTCTTACTGACTAAAACCCACCCATGTTCCTTCGTTAGCCCTTTTGTCCGGGTCAGCGGTATCCCTTCCGGACAATCCCGCTTTCCCGGCAGGCTTGGGCCCTAGAGGGCCCCCTCTCCGATGCTGACATCTCTTTGAGGCGCGCGTGGAACACGTACGCGCCGTTCGGCACGGGCCTGGTCCTGATCGGACGGTGAGCTACCCATTACTCACCGCCCGCAGGCCCGCGCCTACGGTGGCCGGGAGTCGTCACGCGGCTCCCGACGCCCGGAGCGTCTACCGCGGCGGCTTGGACGGGAGAATCTCTCCCTCTCCCGTCCCGCCGCCTCCTTCACTAGCATGACTGCTTCGCAGAAGGAGGCGACTGCCTCCCACTCCCCCTCGCCCCGGACCATGGCTTGAACCAGGGCCGGGCGCGAGAGGTCGCCGCCGCTGCCGATCGCCACTACGAGGACACGGCGGTGCTCCGCCCATGCAGGGCAGGCCCCCACCGTGTGCTCCACCGTGTCCTCAGGGCGATCAACGCAGTGATGACACCCGGGCGTTTCCTCCCGCCCGATGATGTGCAGGTACCTCCCGAAACTTCCGTGTCCGGTGAGGACCTGCGTCAGGCGGTAGGTGAGGACGCCGTGACGTCTCCCTAGCCACTCCTCAAAGAGGGGTCTTACCGCCGCTATTGCGGCGTGCCCTGCGCTGGGTTGCGAAAGTCGTTCCTTCCATGCCACCATGAGATCGCGCCGGAGGTCCGTCCGCTCCGCCGCAATTTGCCGCGGAAGCGGGGTTTCCCCCCGACGTAGTGCCTCCGCGCGCCACTCATACAGGCGCGCGAGGACTATCGCCTCCAGATCCCACGGTGGCAGTCCGGCAAGGAGGCTTGCCGCCTCGCCCGAGATCGTGCGGTAGCCCCGGATCAGCCTTACGGCTACCACCTTTTGGGGCGCGTTCATATGAAAGGGCTTGATCTGCACATTTCAAAATATATTTTTATTTTATTTTATGTCTCACAGTTTTCGACATATGATGAAAAATGTCCAAAAAAATACCATTCCCCCCCCCTTATCTCCGAAGTTTGCCGGGTGAAAAATCTGAAATAATTAGAGTTGATAGGAATTGATCCAGATATGGCACCAAAAATAAAAAGATGTTCCTAACTAGTACAGTTTTTTTCAAAATCATCAAAATTCCTTCACAATCAAACTTAGTTATGCGGTCCGGATTTTTTCACTTTATACGTCCAAAAATTATACGGAACCCTCAAAGTCAAAGTCAAAGTCAAAAACATTTATTTCAATTAGACCATTTACAGGCACTTTTGAAATGTCAAACAATATTACAATAGTTGTCAGTCGGTTTGTCCGTTAGTTGAAGCTAGTTGTCCGTTCCAAAACGTAGATTCCTATGGAGAAGAACGGACAAGAAACTCCATGGTTACTCTTTTTTAATAAATTCTGTTACAATTTCTTTGATTACAGTGATGCCCTAGTATGTGAGAACTATGTTTAGTAAGGTACAAAATAATAATAATATCAACTAGACAAGTGAAAAAACATTGTTTAGGCAGTCAGGAGATGACCAGCACCAACTGACCTCGGTGCACGAGTACGACTCGCACTTGGCCGGTTTTTTTTCCATACTAGAGATCGTCTTTTAATATAAGCTAATGTAGAAGTAAAATGTAAATCGGTAGAGCTATTTATATAGGGTCCCTGTGACGCTATGTTGGCTGCCCAGAATGTCAATATGTTACGTTTTTAACGGTGTTGGAAGTTTTTTTTCAGTACGAATTCTCGTTCACCACTGTTTAGCGCCTTATGCATTACTTTGACACAACTAAATCTACAAAGAATCCAACATACCGTCAAAAGGACTTTTATGTGAAAAGCTCTAAACTAGGGGAAAGCACCTGGTTCAATTTGTTTATGGATAACTTAAAAAATCTTTCAAAATGTGATTAATTAAACAATTATGGCACGAACACGGCATAATACATCTCCAGCATACCTTAAGTTAATTGTACGGTCAGCATCATAAGTCTCTGATCATTTTAAAATTTTAATAATTAAATATCGTAAAACCTAATTATTGTTTTAAATATATCATAATACTAGTTTTCAAAGTATTGCCTGCTCTTTAATAAATTGTTACAAGCAAGTTATAATTGACAAGTTTTCATTCATATAACACATGTTAAAATTTTTAAATTATCAGCGACTTATGATGCTGACCGTACATCCGTCCTTACTGCAGATTGAAAGTAGCTGATACAGTTGCAGCTGGAGTTAAAAGATTTGGCTCGTTACTTCTTTTGTTTAGTTTTCACACGCAGCCGGTAGATGGCGGTAGGTTTATTATTATTATTTTTGACAACGAAATTATTATGGGCGATTTCATAGTCACGCCGACCGTCAGCGCGGCTCGTAAGCCATACAATCGTACGCGTTTCGTACGCTTCTCACTATGAAACGGTACAAGATACGTCTATCCCATGGCCCGCGGCGCTAGCCATCCGCGCCAGCGTAGCCCGACTAAAATAAAACACTCTAAGTCAGTCAGTTTTTTTTACTGAGGTTCATCATCTGCCTAGCCTTTTTCCAGTCTAAGTTAGGGTCGGCTCCCAGTTCAGCTAAGTAGATGCCACTTAATGTATTTTACGTGGAGCGACTGCCATCTAACCTCCACAATCCAATTATTGGGTAATACCGGTATTTGAAAGTTAGACCTGTTGTCAGACTTTCAGGCTTCTGCTTACCCGTGTCAACTGTCTTAGTTAGATATTCGCATAAAAAGCGGAATCGACTGTTTGACGTGCTCTTCGAGGCACGGGGAGGTCTCAGTATGTAAAAAATGTTCACCTATCCGGCTAGCCGTCTCCAAATTAGCTGCATAATACGTAGGTACTACCTACGGTTCGGCCGCTGCGAGAATGCGTTCCTGACACTTAATGAATTTAGCACTAAGCTATTTCAGTTCATTGTAGATTGATGTTATAATAAGAATTTTAGGTAAATTATTATCAATAGTGTATTTAAACGATGAAAATATTTTTAATCGTAAAATATTTTCCACTTCAAAGTCTTGTCGCATGTCATCGCCCATACATTTACGAACTGGGCGGCCGGCCTATAGGCAATGACCACAAATTAATGCAACTATTAAACATGTGTACAGACACCTTTACTTCTGCACTTTGCCTGTGCCGTGGCTCCTCCTCGCCCCACTACAGCACTCGCGAGGCTCACAGCTTAAACTGACATCTAAATAAACTCTTAGATTTCTTTACTGAGTTATTTATTAGACTCGACTACAAAGAATACTTGAATCAACGCTGCAAAAACTTTAATCTGAAACTACTAGAACTTTACTAGAAGTGAAACACCTTTTGTGTTTCTTTTGTGTTTATTTTAATTCAAAATCATTATTTTTGAAATTGTGTAGTTATGAATGTAAACTGAATAAGGCAAGTAGCACTATCTGTTTGCTTGTTGCGTTTTTATGGTTAAATTGCTGAACTGATTTTGACGAAATTTGATAAGAAGATAGCGTGAACTTTGGGGTAGGACATTGGATGCTTTTTGTTTAAGTACTTAATGTAGTTTTTTTAGTCTAGGATGCGAGTGTAACCGCGGAGAATAGCTAGTTGAATAATAAGAACACAAAGAATGGAATCCGGGAGTAGACGTTTTTCCATTATACGGCAACCGCGCGCCACGATGACGGCACGGCAACCGGGGGAACTAAAAATGTATCAAAATACCTGGCGTGTCTTACGTTTTGATATATTTTTGCTTCCCTCGGCTGTCGGGCAACCACCGTGCCGTGCTATAGCCATCTAATTGAAAAACACCCAGCACCATATCGACGACGAAGTGCCAATACCTCTTATCTCCTAAGTGTAATTTCTGCGAATTTTTCCTTTCAATTAAAAACCATAAGATAAAAAGTGCATTTCTCGAAAAATGTTCTGTCATTTTTCGAGAAATACACTTTCTAACACACTTTCAAAAACACACACTAGAAGGTATTGACACTTCGCCGTCGATATATGATGTACCTACACAGTATATCACATTATTATTTTTCTTTCTTAAATATAAAAATGAATTGCCGTAGGATAGTCTCGCAAAGTCTCGCGAGAATAGCTCGATCGATTGACTTGAAACTTCGTACAGTTATTGAGGGGACGCCAAAGAAGGTTTATGATGCCAAAAAAGTGCATTGCAACGCAGTTACAGCTAGTAGGTAGAAATGCTGATCAAATCTCAAGTTTGTCAGATATTTTGCTGACAAAACTAAAATTTTAATAAGAAAACTGTAACAAATAATTTGTAATAGAAGCTATACCCTATCCGTTTTACCAAAAAATAAAATGTAAACAAACAAACCAATGGTTCTCAAATAGCTTCGAGATATCTCCATGATCTCCGCAGTTTTATCGGCTATGTCGTACTTGTAAGCATAGGAATCCTTAGGCCACGTCTCTTCTACATGCTTGTAGACGTTGATAAGGATCTCCTTATCCACTGAACCCATCACTGTCCTCTTGGACCGCTTTTTTTTCGGTGATGAAGAAGTGCAAATATTGCTCGGCCCAGGTTCACTCATTTTACAAAAAAAAACAATAAAAATAAGAGTAACAAAGAAGACAAACTCAACAAAATCAATAACTTAATGAATAATAACGAAAACACAACGAAATATCGAATAATAACACGGTGGCATCAACGAGTTCAATCACAGCTGTAAACAAAACATGGCGGTTATAATCCGACCGAATTAAGAAACACTCGTTCCAATGTAAAATAGTCAGTTATAAAGTACACTTTAAATTACCAGCGTATAAAATGAAATACAGATTAGGAAACCTTGCCATTTTAGTTTCTTTATAAGGTAAGTTAGTTAATCGTATTATTTTGTATTAATAAAAATTTTATACGTATTAATATTGGTATCAATAATAATTGTAAAATCTAAGATTTTATGTTTTTTTATAAATGTAAAGAGTTTAAGGTGATATTTGAAATAAATAATTAAATTTTGCTATAGTAATGTTAATATTAACTTTATCATTGTAAATGCGACATCCAAACAACCCTTTTTATGGTTTGTTTACATTTTATTTTTTGGTAAAACGGATAGGGTATAGGTATAGAATTCCAAAAAATATTTAGAGATCTTAGATTTTTTTTTCATTCGCTTAAGCACGGGGTCTCATCAGGAACAAAGTAACATTTGTTGAAATAACTCATAATAGATGGCGTTATATGTATCGATTTGTTATTGGAGTTTGTGTAAAATTGAGAACATGAAAAAATATATCATGAAAAATATTTAAAATGCTTTATGCACGGAAAAATGTATAGCATGAAGATAGCCTGCGCTAAATCGGTCACATTTCTTTGTATGAGATGAGGCATCTGACGTATAGTATTATAATTATCTGTGGCTATATATAATATAATATTTAGATAAGGGATAAGCATTTTACTTTTAACATTTTTTACATTCATAAATTAATATAAAAAAACTTAGTAACTTATAATAGTTATAATCCATGTACAATGTAGGTATAGTATTGTATTTAAAAAAAAATTGCAATAAATATAACAACAAATAGCCTGAACGCAATCTAACAGCATCATTCATTTGAAAAACACTCAAAAGCATCCAATCGAAAATAAAAAAAAGCTGCAACAAAATTATTCTCAGTTAATAATATCAATTTAGTATGACAAATGGTACATTTCAAATAGTTTTCATCGACCACAACATAATTTCGATAGTCATAATTCATTTCTGTTCATCTTGACAGCCAAATAATTGTGGTTAGTGCCTTGACAAATGGCCGTCAATTTGTTTCGTCTCCGAAATTGTTTCAAATTAATGCAAGATCTAATAGAGGATTTGGGATACAGATAGTGTCTGTCCTAACCCTTGAACTTTGGAAGTTGAAGTACCGAATTGGTTTCAACTAAGCTTAATTGAGAATGTCGGGATTAAATTGAAGAACCATGCGCTTTTAGACTAAGAATAGATAAAACCTTCATAGAACCTCTGGCTGATGTAAGTGACTTCAAAACTTATTTATGGAATGGGTTAAAGCCACATAAGAGAGACAGAAATACAGCGTACGTAAGGTTAAACGAAGGATGTATTAAAAGGGTATTCAGTATTCGATTCTAGTTTAATTAACTACGGGACGGAGCTTGAAATCACGAAAAAATTCTGCTGTTCTTATACATTTTATCGAGTGATAGGTGTAGGTAGATTTTTGTATGGAATGCTTGATTTTTTTTATTTAAATTAATACAAAAATACAAAACAGATCTATCTAATATCAAAATTAAAAAAATGATGATTAAACAATAATAAATGATAAGATTAATTTATAAATTAATTGGCTATAAAATTAAATGGCAACCGAAAATCTAGACGACCATAAATTGTTAGATAAAAACGTTTGACCATCAAAAATAGTAAATAAAAAGTAGGTAACTTCGTTAATAACTCGTAAATCTTGTTCCAGTTTTCTCGTCATTAAAAATCTGTCGAAGCAACGTAATGGCGTCGGGATGCAGCGAGCAATTACTGTCACTCACTCCAATGCACCCAGTCTCAGCGAAATTCGATATATCTATTCCTTCGAATTAACTTTTTGAGCGAGTTTCTCCGAACATTGTTAGAGCTGGAGCTTTGAGGAATTTCTTCTTACACTTGATTTATTTTGAAGTACGCATCAATTCAGCCTCGCTTTTTAATTTGAGATTGAATGACGACATCATTATTTTTATTTGTACGCTGTTCATTGTTATCTTATGACGTTGAGAAGAAAATCATTAAATTATAAATAGGTAGGTATGTTTTCTTTTGTAAGCGTTGATTGATCAATTATTTTGTTTTGTCATTGTAATTTTTTAATATAAAATTGAAGTTGATTTACACCATTCGAGTATGGTTAAAGGTCGATTTGATTCAAGTCTGAGGTCAGACATAAAGTGAAGATTTGTCAGTAGCTGAGATTTTAAAGAAGAAATGATTACGACATCATCATCAGCTTGACTTACTTTTCTACTTTGTTAATAGGTATTATCTCAATCAACGGACGAATCACTATATGATCGTGGATGAAGCAAAAGGAGTATGTCAGGATCGTAGAACGTTATGATCTGTGGTTCCTGCCCACCACCATAAAGAAATGGCGTGAGTGTATGTATGTATGTATCTTAATCAACCAATTGAGTATCATCATAACTTTCCTGCGTAAAACTACAAATTTTATAGAACCCTGTACGGCAAGTCCACTGGTCTATCTTTGAGACTAAAAAATATTTACGAACGCAATCATCGATGGTACTGTTGGAAATGTTTCCCATAACCATTATCTCTCCACTAACTAGTTATAATAACTGCATATTTACCAACTTTATTGGCCACAGTTGGACTCCGATAACGTGCATAAAGTTGAATGGGTTATACCATTTACATAAACGATTGGGAAAACAGTATGATTGAGCTCGTTGGGTGTATTGATACAATATTTTTCCTTGATGTCTTTCCTTTCGTTTTATTTTAAGGGTCTTGTGGCTGTGCTGTTGTTTGTTTTGGATGGGTGATCGTTTCATGTACGTTAAGGCTTTTCTATATTTTGCATAGTTCAAGCTGTCAATCTGTTGTCATATGACATGACATGAGTGAGTTGAGAAAAACGGATGTTTGTCAATCAGTGTTACATTGTTGATATTCAGACGCACCTGATTAAGCTGGAAGCCGACCACAACAACGGGGATTTTTTTGGGATTCCATAGCCAAATTGCAAGAAGAGAGCCCTTATAATTTCGTCCTGTCTATCCGTATATCACAGATATCATACTCGTAGAATATTGGCACTTTATAGATGAAGCTTTGCAGGTCTTCTGTGAACTTATGAATTACAATAGTATCTAAGATTTATTGGGCTTTAACCGTCTACCAAATCCCACATGCAGATCTCAGTTCGATCAATTGAATAAGGGATGAATACAATGTTAGGGCCACCGTAGAGACCGTCTGTGATTTGACCTTGTATTGGACTGTGAAAGATTGGTTCGGGACATCTATTTGATGATGAGTGAATTATAAAGAAAACTGTCCTAAAAATCATTATTTCTTAGCTGTATCTAGATGGACAACAAAACAAAAGAGACCACCACTGCAGTAAAATATTTTATTTCTGATGAAATTCGCGCGCAGAACTTCACAGCTTGCAAAAAAGAGGATCAGCTGTGCATAAAAAAAGCAAAACCCTATTGGAAAAAACGTACCATAAATCAATCTAAAAAGTATACTCATTTGTTTCTCGGCGTATTGAATTTTCGCGAGCCACACTGTTTTGTTGTAAGTCGGTGTATTGTTGGGCAAAGTTTGGAGGGTCTTATTTTTATTGTTTTTCGAACCTCGTTAAAACTATCGGTGGAGCCAATGAATAACGTTTTTCGATCCAGATTTTCGTGTGCGATAGATTGATGCAAATAAAATAGAATCTCGGAGGACGGAAGTTCGTCTGAATTATTTTTTTCATAAAAACTACAGAGATATTTGTTGTTTCATAAAAATATGATGAGTTTTGGGAATCAAATACATTTTGATTTCAGCAACTTATAGAAAAGCTTAATTTTTTGAGGAGTTTTGAAGAAAGAAAACTTATAGCATTTTCAGGCACGGTTATGTCCCAGTACTTTTTATCGACTGTTTTTTCTGGAATATCGTCCTATGTGTTAAAAAGGAATAAAATTAAAAAAAAAAAATCAATTAATTTGCACAATGAAAAAAGGCACTTTCAACGTTTCATGAATATGGAATCATTGATCAACAAACTGAACAATGACTGTTGCGTACTTCGAATTCAATACACTATTATTGTCATGTTGTTTTGCTCTTGTATGGAGCAATATTTGTTTACTTATTTAATAACTATCGGCTATCGCATTAAACAATAGAAATGTATTGAATGATATAATTGAAGCGCCATCATGAATTGTGATTGGATTGTAAAATCCATGATGGTACCTAACTGCCTTGAGAGAATCCCCAGCTCAGTGGTTCTCGCTAAAAGCGTAGCACCGGAGAACTCGAAGGCCCCTGACTCAACATGTGCTGAGCAAAACTACTGCGCAGTTTTGTTTGTTATAAGGCAAACAAATCCCATTTCACTAAAAAGAGGATTTCATTTTATACAAAAAACTACGTTACAAAAGAAGGAAACAATTCCAAAAATGTTGGCAACAGAAATTATTGTCTAGTATCAAACCGCCTCTTTAACTTTCCAATATGGCCGCGCGTTTCCGAAAACGGACGTCCTGACTTTTCCAATTCACTATTGCAACTAATTAAAACTTTAGTTTAATCCGAGATTCCCATTATACTTTCAGAAATGGCGACGGGTTAACCTAGAACTGCTGGGAGGGTGATCTCAGTGGATACTTTTACACCGTAATGTAATTTTATATTTAAAGTGGAGGAACGAGGTTGAACCGTAAAAGCTCATTGGGATATGAGCCTTCTAGTCGTCGGTCGACCGTCCCAAATGAATGCAGAACTGTGATGCCAGACCACAACCGCCAATTCGCCATGTTCTAGAATTGCTAGAGCTAGAGCATAGTTAGGGCCATCTTAGGCCATGCAGAGGTCTTTGGGCATACAGAGTTTGAGGACCTTGTAGAAAGTTTAAAAAATGTGAATAATTATACTTTTGTTCAGTGTTTCAAATGGAAGGAAACTTCTGCGGGGCAAACTTTAACTGAGCAACGCTGGCTATCTGAGTGCTTTGTTAACGAAGCGTGGAACTAAGAAACCAATGTGTTTCGTCATTTCGAGGCTCCCAGCAGTCCGGGAGCCATGGGCCCGTGCCCCACGTGCCCTTATGGTAAAGACGGAACTGAGCATAGGACAAATGCCGACTAGGCTACATTGCGATATTTGGCGATGTACCTATGGCTATACTGCGCTATTTTGGCGTACATGTACATACATACTTGAGTTATTTGTTTTAATCGCTTGTGTATCGCAGTTTGCGTCGCGGCCTAATTTAGCTTCAACTTACAGCGCAAGTAATCCATTGTTGTCTCTCAAGGCTCCTGGAAATTCTACTAGGCTATCACTGCATTAGGTATGTCAAAAAGATTATCCCACATATTCATAAAATTTTATAATATTTATAATAATTTTGGTAGAAGACAAATCATAAACCTTCGCCTTCCCCAGTAAAAAAGTACAATTGAGAACTTCCCTAAGTAAAAAAAGAATGTATCTGTCGCTTAGATAAGCGGTACATATGTATCATTTTCCCCCATAGCCCCAACTAAATTGTTGTGCATTCTTTTCTTTTTCAGAAACGAAGGGAAAGAAACCATAAAATTGTGCTGAGACAACTTTATGGTCGTTATTAGATTACATTGGGGCATTAGTTAATCATTCTGTTAATCTACTACCACGTTTCCAAGGGTTGGTTGAGGTTTGAAGTTAAGGTTGTCTTCTAATACCGTTTTGGCGTCGTATTCACGACCTAACTTTATTGACAACCTCCGACCAAGTTTAAAGCAAAGAGATTAACATTTTGTAGTTAATTAAAGCCTTCGTAGCAATTGCGTTTAATTAAAATAAAAAAAAAACATAAAGTAGCTTTTCGTTACTCTGCTGCTTGTCCGCTTTCTGTTGACTCATAATCGGCCTATAATGTTCCCACTGCTGGGACACAGGCCTCCTCTCTGTGAGAGGGAGTGGGCCGCAGTTCACCACGCGGGCCCAGTGCGGGTTGGTGGACGTCACATGTCTTCGAATTTTTTGGTTCTAGGACATGCCGGTTTCCTCACGATGTTTTCCTTCACCGTTAAAGCAAGTGATAATTAATTTCTAATACGCACATGACTTCGAAAAGTCAGCGGTGCGTGCCTCGGGATCGAACTCGAACCATTCGCCATGGGAGGCACATGGTTAATCCACTAGGCTATCACTGCACTAGACTCTGTTGACTCAACAATGCTAAAATTCATTTTTTTTTTCAGTAAGTATGTTGATTCAAAAATGCTGTAAATCTAAATTCGTCACAAACACTTCGGTGTGCAAGGCACACCAGATCCCTACATAGTAGAACGAAAACAGGAGGACTTAAATGGTTTTCTCTTTGTCGAGCCAATTTAGTAATGTGCTTATTTTCACCAGTTGACGTCTGATAGTGGATTCGGTTGTTCAGAGCATCTAGACTTTGTAGTTATGGGATTCAGAAGTGGCTTTAATGAATTCAGACTTTTAGGTTTGTGCTATCGGAATTTAGACTCTATATTGCAGACGTACAGCTAATTTTGAAGTGACGGGTATGAGGAAAAATTTTGAAATGCTTTATTAGTTACTAAGACTGTTTTCTTAGAACATGGTTGCAAGGAAAGGAATGAGAGCTCTTTGTAAGGTGTGAAAGTAATATTCGCAGTGAGATTTATTGCACGGTACCTGCTTTATTTAAGTCGTGTTCAGTTTTCATTAAAAATCACATATTATTTTCATTAGCCTGTTGTTGTTTCTGTAGCCACAGTTGGGCAAAGACTACTTTCAAGTAGGTCCTTCCAAGCCCTGCACCAACTCAAAAATGCCAACTTATAAATTTCGAAATTTTAGTAAATTAATTTATGTTTCCAATGACATAAAACACCATTTTAAGGCTCCAACTACAGATAAAATAAATAATTAAAAAAGTTGAAATGCAAATAGAAAAAAAACCGGCCAAGTGCGAGTCGTACTCGCGCACCGAGGGTTCCGTATCAGTTTTGGACGTATAAAGTGAAAAAAACCGGACCGCATAACTAAGTTTGTTTGTAAAGGAATTTTGATGATTTTAAAAAAACTGCACTAGTTAGGAACATCGTTTTATTTTTGGTGCAATATTTGGGTTAATTCCTATCAGCTCTAATTATTTCAGATTTTTCGCTCCGCAAACTTCGGAGATAAGGGGAGGGGGAATGGTATTTTTTCGGACATTTTTCATCATATGTCGAAAACTGTGAGACATAAAATTAAATAAAAATATATTTTGAAATGTGCAAATCAAGCCCTTTCATATAATATGCCACTTGACCTAGTAACCCCACTTTAAAATTTTGAACCCCCACTCCGGCCCCTTTTGCAATGAAAATAAAAATATTTGTTGACTTTTTTCATTTGCAATGAAATAAGGCAAGCATTCTTTATAACTGTTTCAATTTTCAAGTCGATAGCATTAGTAGTTGCTGAAATAACCAGGTGTGACAGACAGACAGACAGACAGACAGACGAAGTCGCACCATAAGGGTTCCTTTTTTACCATTTTGGTACGGAACCCTAAAAAACCACGTTCACTATCCGCGTTCGAAATTCAAAAGTGGTGCGCCAGTAGCAAAAGTTCAGTTGTTATGAACGTACGTGACCCTCCATACTTTGTGGTTGATGTCCATAATAACCGGGTAAACGGTGTACGTACCGGTGAATTTTTCAGTAACATGATGTAGGTACAAATACGTGTGTTAAGTTACTTTTTATAAAGATATACCTACGTAAATAAAAAGGAATTGTGTGATATTCGTTTATTTTACTGGCTATTTTTAAATAATGTATTTTTATACATTTTCTTTACACAATGTTTACATTATTTTTAGATACGGTCTTCATTCATTATTTAAAAGAAATACCTAAATAGTAGCCCATCGGTATTGAGAACAGAGTTCAGGGCTCCTGAGAGAGGATTCTGTTGGTAAATGAGTAGGCTATGTGGATCATATACGTACATTTAATGATATTTAGTACAATAATAGACGATAAGACGACAAGGACTTTTCTTACTACATGACCCAGTTGTTTATGAGTGACGTACATTCAAATTTACTTTTCTTCGAATAAACACTTTGTAGGTATACAACCTCCAATAGTACCCCTATCATGAGTTTTTTTGACGTGTAGTATCGTTAACGTAAGCATATTTTGAATTTAAAATACAGCAGTCCTGGAACATTTTGATAAAATTTTATACATATTGCATATTTTAAAAAATACAGAGAAATTAATTAAGTATTTAATTTATATAAATATTGTGTAACAAACGTGTATTTTCAATTCAAAATATGCTTACGTTAACGATACTACACGTCAAAAAAACTCATGATCGGGGTACAGGGCTCCTGAGAGAGGGTTCAGCTAAGAATACGTGCCTTGTCCAGGAGTAGGTAGCGCATTCTGTATCAAGCCTTTGATTCAACTGCTTAACATCGTTACCAGATATGCGATTCCTCACTTACTTTCAGGTACAAAAGGAACCCTTAAGATTGCAAGATAGCAAGATGATCGGGTGTTTGTCTTTTGCAATGGCAGCACTTCCTTGTGAAATGTTTTAGGACTTAGGAGCAATCACTTAAGAATTTAACTGATTAAGGAAACATTTTTATAGCCTTAAAAATACAAAATCTAGGTGAACGAGGTACAAGAACGATTTTTCTAAAAATAACTCTGTTAAATTAGTATGTGTATATTTTTTCTATGGTTCTCAAAGAGCTGTTTTCCTTGATGCTAATGAAACAAAAAGGTTTAGTTAAAAGAATGCACAGTATTTTACGAGGTTGAAAGCTTTTCTCTCAATCAGCACCATTGTTTTAGAAATGTTTGTTTACTTTACCCTTCCATGCAAATTGACGTAATGTTTTAAAGTAACGTGGTACGGAAAATGCTTTTATTCCTATTCAAAAAATACAAGTGGGTGGTCGTTCATTTTTTTAATATTCTGTGATTAAATTAAGACTTAGTTCTACAGGTGGTTGGATTATAAAATAAAATATTAAAAAAGTATTTTTAGAGAATTTAATAATAAATTACATAATGTGTGCCTTGGTCTAACCACGAGCGCAACAGTAACAGTTGCGTATGGGGTTTACGTTTCGACCCCTGAGCCAGGTACTGTTAATGGATGTTTCCATAAGGAAAACCTTAGTAGTAACCTAAAGCCTAGATTAAAATCTTTGATTGGTTAAAACCAATAGGCTCGTCCCATTAAATCAAACTTAATACAAAATTGGCGACATCATTACGTTTAGGTACTAAAAATACTTAAATCCTCCCCACATCTTTTCGAGTCATGCCGACATAAATGGTATCTTTCTAAACTATGTTTAACAATACTTTTCTTTTAAATCTTTTCTCAGTAGCTTCCCAGACGGATTCTTTGGTAATGCATCTAAAAACATGACCTCTTTCACTCTTTTGTATTCTGCGACTCTCTTCGATACGAATGAAGTCACGCTATTGGCATCTAATTTACGTCCATCTTTTAATACTATGAAGGCTTTAGGGACTTCTCCCATTCTTGCATCAGGGATACCTACTACAGCCGCATCTAGAATATCTGGATGTTCCTTTAATACGTTTTCTAACTCAGCTGGTGGTACCTGATAGCCTTTTACCTGAAAATAATGGAAAATAATTATCACCATTACATAATTGTAATTTTTTTTCGTTAAATCTAGATTTTTTTAATAAAAATAAAAATCCGTATATTACGAAAGCGGTTAAGTATCTGAAATTAACTTGACAAATCGCATTAGTAAAACTATTTTCAAGTCAAAACCAGATTTTGTTTGATAAAACAGAAAATAAGTGTGCCGGTAGACTTTTTGCCATTTTCAGAATAGGATAAATGTTGCGTTAGTCATTTGCAATGACAATCGCTTTCAAGCAATGGATCCTGATGTACGGTCAAAACAAAAACTCATTGAAAGTGTGTTATGCACTCAGATCATAGAAACAAGGAGATATCATGGCAAATTAGTACGGGAACAACTGATGCCACTTTTAGTACATTTTTCGACACAATTACGCGAATAATTAAGCGCTCCTTGTGAATAAAAAGATCTCCCACGCATTAAACATTCCGCACACCCTCAATCTAACACTGTTAATCGTCACTCAACACTAGCACTAAACTAAAACACTGTATTTATACCATCGATCGTGTTCGGTTCGTCGCCAGCGCGTACGTTTTTAATATGAGCAATTTGCTCAAAATCAGGCATCAAGCTCGATAGCGCCTTGGCACATCTCCCTTGTTTCTATGATCTGAGGTTATGCAATTAGCCTGCTGATTTCTATCACTTTGTTTTCCACCAGAATTATACCTTTATCAGTTCTTTGAGGCGATCATGTATCGTAACTGCTCCACTTTCATCAATGCTTGCGAGATCACCAGTTCTAAACCAACCATCTTCAGAAATAACTTCTTTTGTTGCTTCTAAATTATTTCTGTAACCTTTCATCACTTGTGGACCACGAATTAAAAGTTCACCCAACTGTAAATAGAAGATTTTTTGATTATGAAGACGATTCTTTGAGATGGTATGCGTTAAAATATGAATTAAAAATGCTAACTTAATATCAGGTAGAATTTGGTGATTGATTAAAAAAAACAGGTTTGGTTGTTCACTCAATGAAAAAATAAATAAACACAAGAGGAGAATTAAATTATTAATTTAAGAACATAAAGTAATTTCAAGTTTCTTGATCTAATCATGAATGATGTTCACAATAATGGTAAAGAAATGTTAGAAACCTGATTAGGTCCCAATGACCGTAGTTCTGGGTCTGCAATTCTCAATTCAGTATTCGATATAGCGTAACCAGCTTTGGAATAGTCATTAGAACCTGGTAACATTGCAGTTGCCAGTGGTGATACTTCTGTCAAACCGTAAATTTGTAGAAAGTCCATATTGTGCTGAAAAGAAGATAAATTTTACTGTAAACACAAAGTAAGACGAATAAAAATAGACGCTATCTTTTATCAAAGGCATCTAAAACGGCTTTTGTTTTTGTGTACCTTAAAAAAAATCTAAAGATTTATTTTTTAAATAAAAGGTGTGTACACATATCATGTGAGCAGGTTGAAGAGAGGACTAACAGATTTTTAAAACAGCTTTTAATTTTTTTGTTAAAATATTATATTCTACCAAAGAACTTAATTGAAATACAACTATGAAATTATAAATTCAGGACATTCATAAGTTATGCGTAGTAAAATGTAACTCAATCGATTTTTTAACTTTGTCTGCGGATTAGTTATGAGAAAGTAACTTAATAAACTTTGACAAGAGGTTTTACGAGCAAAAATATAATCACATTTTAGCCCCATGTATCGGTATCAGACCAATTCTGAAAATATCTGAGCTCTCGGTAATAAATAAATTTGAATATCCATCACAAGATATTATGTTCAAATTATAATAAAAAGTAAATAGACCATTCAGGAGAAAATAAAACTCAATCTAGAAAAAGGACTTTGAAGGATATTAATGTTACTAAGTTTCAACAAATTTTATTATGCAAAGTAAGTTTGGATTATTTTTGTTTTTTTCATTTATCTTCGCAAGAATGGCTCCGTGAGGATTTCTTTAGAAATGTTTTTGAAATATTTGTGCTATTTATATTAATGGAGGCTTAAAGTTGTTATATTTTACGGGTCAGTGGAATTGTTGAAGTCATCGATTTATTTCGTCGTTACTGCCAACATCAGTGATGTCTATGAAACATGTAATTTTTAAGCGTTAGTTTTTGCAAACCACTATCCAAAAACTTTTTGAATTTTCTAGGTCTAAGGGATTGGACTGGGCGTGAATGACTCAGCGAGTGAATGAGTAAGGCCCAGTAGGTACATAAAATGATGAAAACAAGAAAATAATTTATTTATAAAATAAATGCTTTTAATTATCATCCACTCGTGATCAAACAATCCATAAAAATTACCTCGATTAGTTTAATTGAGACCTGAATATAAAATAAATCAGTGTTTACCTTAACTTTATCTAGTACCCTAATAACATCACTTCTAGGTAACATTGCAGCACCACAAGTAATCGTTTTCACTGATTCCAGATGCTCTTCTGTTACTCCAGGATTTGAACCAAGAAACAATACTGAAAATTTTAAAATTAATAGATTTTGCTGATTTTGATTTTGTGGTACAGATGGTTAATTATATGAGTCTAATACTGTTAATACTAAGGACCCAATATATCCTTGTGTGACGAAAAATGCTGCCATTCGCATCATTACCATCACCATTATCAGCCAAAAGATGGCCACTGTTGAATATAGGGACATAGGGATAGAGTATAAATAGAAAGTTGGCATAAAATTGCGAAGTTTTTTCTGATATCCAAACATTTTTGGTCACACTAGACTAAATTGAAGGGTTTTGACTGAATTATCAGCCTCCAATATTGTGTTCTGATTAAATGGTAATCACTGCAGGTGAAATAAGTCACTTTATAGATATCCGCAATAAATGACATTACACCTTTATGTCGTGTGTAAATTTTCAAGCATGTCTTACGACTTGGGTTGAACAAAGGGATCTGTCAGGCTTTCACTGATTAAAACTACATGATTTTCTTACCAATTGACCTTGGCTGGGGTAACAAAAGACCCCCGACCACTCACCTGCTCCCATATAAGATGTTAAGTCATCGAGTCGACAAAAATTACGGCTATCAACCACTAACATATATTATACATAGGACCTAAGTCTTAGGTGGAGGTGTCGTGTATCGTGATGCCAGCAGTTTTTAATAAACTAAACAATAAGAAGTACTGACAGACAGGCAAACAGACAGATGGGGGTTAATAAACTAAACATCAGTTGAGTCGAGTGATGGAAATATTACATTGTTGATAACACTTACCAAGAGGAGGGGCAGCACAAAGTAGATTTATCTTGTGCTTCTTCATTGCATTGATGAAAGTGTTTGGTTGAAATCTAGGCAACGACACTATTTTGAATCCCACTGATAATTTATGAAGCATAATTATTGTTAGGCCATAACTGTGGTAGAATGGTAATACACCCAAAGTTACATCTTGATTGGTCCCTGTAATAAAAATTATAGTGATTAGAAGAAATCTTTGGCGTAAGATCCAATAAGAAACATGGTTAGATTAGTAGTGGCTGACAAATGAGCTAGTTTTCCATCTTGCATAATTAAGGTATTATAACACTGTAACATTGCCATGGAATTCGTAGTAAAATCATCCCACTCAAATAGGGAACTGGCGGTTTTTAAAAAGAACATGGACTTGAGCATTTTTTTTTGACATAGTGTAATTTGTTTGTCGGTTTTTCCGAAATTTTACGTAATAAGCTATGTAGTTCCGGATGACAATCTACTAGTGATGGGTTTCTGCCCGGGCAAAAACCCCGAAAAGATTTTTTGCCTGGGCAGAAACCCAACTATATAGATGGGTTTATGCCCGGGCATAAACTCGAAATGGGGTTTTTGCCCGGGCAGAAACCCATCACTACAATCTACCAATGCACAAGACCCGCACGACGAAGAACTAACAAAGTGTGCTATTTCGGATCAGATTCAATTGAAGCAGCCAATTCTATAGAACACAAATTACTGTTATAAATAAACGCAACAATCGTTGTGTCCGGATAGGCAAGTCATTTTATACTTTAGATTTATTTTCTCTATGGCTACCGACTGCAGATGTTATATTTAAACCACAGTATTTACGTGAGCGACCGAGCTGCGCTCGGCGCTTTGAATTTTTTTTGGTTAAACGGTTTTTCTCAGAGATGACTATCACTTTCTTAATCGACTAATGAGACAGAATATATTTTCTATAATTGCCGGCAGGCAACAGGCTATCTTGAGAAACAAATATACTTGGTAAATAAAAAAAATATCTGAATACAACATTTCATCCAAATCGTTAGAGCCGTTTTCGAGTATTACGTTGTATGAGCTTGATACATTTTTCGTTGTCCTCTCAAAAATAAAACTATTATTTGTCATAATTATCTTATCATAAACGATAGCATAAAGCGCAGGCCACACCGCCAGCTAGCGAGCGAGCGAGCGAGCCGGGCGAGGCATTTCACACGCTGACGTAGCTTATCTCTGTAGTTCGCGGTGTGAACCGAAGTATAAAGAGAGGTGAAACGATGCCTCGCCCAGCTCGCTCGCTAGCTGGCGGTGTGGCCTGCCCTCAACTGATTAATAAATAATACAACTTACTTGTATTTTCAGTATAATGTCGAACACTTTCAACATCTTGTTGCACACAGTTGACAACTATATTTCTATGTACCAACTCCACGCCTTTTGGGAGACCAGTAGTGCCACTAGAATATGGAATAAAGGCTACGTCTTCAGAGTTTCTTGCAACGTCTTTGAGCACACTGTGATCTACATTATCGGCTAGAGCAAATTCTTGGAATGAAATAGTGTTTGGTGGGAGAACACCATCAACTTCTTTAACAGCGATAATAGGAACATCTTTGTTGGCCAATAGTAAGGCTCCTTTGAGAACTGGTATGGTTTCTGATACGCCAATCAAAATTTTAGGATTTGATTGTCTTATTTGGCGTTCAACTTCGTCTGTGATAAGAAAATGAGATATAAATTGCAATTCTATTAGATAAGATATGAAATCATTATATACGATTGATATGTTATCTTACGAGTCTTACATAATAATAACGTTTATGAGACACGATGATGAGCATTTTATTTAATAATAGATTGTGATATTTTCATAATTTTTACAGCGGTAAGCTGTAAAATAATGAACTAGCTTGACAAACCTTACAGAACAGGTCAAATGCTTTATGGTGATACGATTAAGAACGACCTTCACCCATCTGTTTATTTGATGAAAAGTATTTTATAATATGTTAAAAAATATATCGCGATTTGGTTGGCTAAACAATTCCTGGCCAAACTATGATTAATAAAAAATTCAAAAATAACTTTTTTACTAAAGTGCAGTTGGGGATCTAAGCCGCCCCCGTAACCTTCTGCACGATTGACCTGCGGAAACCTTCGCGTTGAAGGACTGTAAGGAGTAGGTATACAGGGTGGCAGGTTAGACAGTGGAAATATTTAAAGGGGTCATTGTATTCATCATTAAGAACAACTTTTACTATTGGCCCAACCCTGAAATCACGAAAAAAATATATACATTTTATGTTCACATTACTCAACAAAATGTATGGAACAGCTGATTTTGTTTGCAATCGCAGGGTTTGTCCTATAGTAAAAGCTGTTCATAATGATGAGTACCATGACCCCTTAAAATATTTCCACTGTCTAACCTGCCACCACATGAATAAATAACCGATTTATTCATGTGCTGCCACCCTGGCCTGTATAATAGCCAGACTGTGGTACCTACCTTACTACTACATAGTTTAGACTCCCGACTTATAGTACAAATCAATCAATCAATTAATCTACTCAGTCTATCGCACTCCATGGTTGGGCATAGGTAAGCCTTTCCCAAGTTGTGTCACCAAAACCGGTTCTCGGTTCATAATAAAGTACCTTACGGCAAAATTATACGCATGTAGGGACACAATGTATACGTGTAGAGACAGACTGCTGACGCATTGGTTTTGTATACAGGCGCCCGATTGTATTAGCGCGGCCAAGCAGTCGTCTCCCCGCAACCGAGTAGTTAGGTCGTATTAATTATGTAGTTTATAATAATTCTGTAATCTGGTACCAGTAAAATATGTATTCCAACATGACCTTCATTTAGTAACTTCCCTCATACAACAAACCGCTACACGCATATTTTGAGAATAATGTAATGCCTAAACATGACCGCGTCCTTCTTTACTTACATGGAGTATAAATAGGGTTGACAGTTGTTACTTCAGCTCCGGCCTCCAATGCTCCTAGGGTTGCCAAAGCATACTCGGGAGAGTTGGGCATCATAATACAGACAACGTCCCCATCTCTTATTTTCAATTGCGTACGTAGTTTTGCGGCAAAATTTCTTGAATATTTGTACAACTGATGGTAAGTGTATGATCTGCCTGTCACTCCACATACCTAAAATGAATATCTTTGTTGATAAATCAAAAATTATTATTATTCAATCTGGAAAAATCCTAAAGGCTGTTTCCTACGGAGCGAATATTCGCTACGAACGTAATTGCTGCGAGAAGATCTCGCTTAGAGTGACAAAGGCCAAGTTCACCAACAAGATAGCAGTCCGATAAATTGAAAACGGTCGTTTAACATGACTTTTAGTATAGATAAAGATATGTTAAACGGCCGTTTTCAATTTATCGGACTGTTATTTTGTCGGTGAACTTGGCCCTAACTGCCTAGACTCAAGCGAGAATATTATCGACATACGATCGCTGTGAGTATTCGCTCAGTGTAACCGAAACTTATGATGTTATACGTATCAATGGCGAAGGGTGAAGGAAAGCCGGTACAATAAAATAGTAGGTAACAAAATTATAAATAAATCAATTTTATTAAGTCATACCTATTCACCTTTTAATTGTTTTATAATTCCGGTAGGTACTAAGTATTTTATTGTACCGGTCTCCCCTCACTAATCTCGTTACTATTTTATTGTACCGGCTTACCCTCACCCTTCGCGACTTATAGGTACAACTGGCCCTTAGTCAAGAAAATACATACAATAGCTGTATTATCTGCCCAGCGCTCCAAGTTCTCCCATATGTGTTCAGGAACAGTTCTGTTCGGTATGTCCACATCTCTATGAGGTGATTTTACGATATTATCAGGCGTCCAAATACTGCGATGTTTTTTACCACTCAAAGAAATACTTCTAATTGCTAATAGTTTTTCAGCGGTTCTCGATAAAATGTTTCTTGCTGCCATGGTTTTTCTGAAATAAATATTAACTTTTAGCCTGTAAACCACGTCACCAAAGACCTAGCAAATGATAACCTGGACCCGACGACTACTCAGAAACGATGTCTCTGGAGAAGGACCACTAGGAGAGCCGACCCCAAATAGAAATGGGAAAAGGCCGGAAGAAGAAGAAGAAGAAGCCTGTAAACCACGTATTATAAAAGGCAGTATTTTGTTTTTTATACCACGATGGTGCCAAGGCGTACGGCCTGATGGTAACCGGTTACTGTAGCCTATGAATCGCTTGCATCACCGACTATCATAATTAGGTACGTTGCCGACCCTTTAAAATGAGGATTCGCTGAGCCAACAGCTTAAAGAACAAGCAGATCCCAGCAGTCAACGACCGCCAGAGCTACTGAGCTCTGGCAATCTTTTCACATAGGCACAGGAACGCAACACTACTTAAGAATAGCGTTATTTGATTGTGATACATATATTGTAAGGTAGAGGTACTTCCCCAGACAGGCTGCCCCAGATTTGAGTGAGATATCCCGCTGTGCCCTTTCTTACATTTGCTTTTACTTTTCATAGAATTTTTGTACAATAAAGATAATCACAAACAATTATGAGAGTTTTTGTTACACTCATATTATTATAAAGGCGAAATGTCTAATGAAGGAAAAACCGTTTTATAAAAGTTAGTAGGTACTCTAAATTTTCATTTTCATATTCTAGGTTTCTTATTTAACAATGCTAATATCCAGTTTTGGAGATATTTCCATTTTTGTGGCTGACCAAGGTTTATTGCTCGGTAGTGTAGACAGGTAACAAACAAAACTTGATAATTGATTATCAAGTTTTAGATTTAATTGTTTTTATGCAATTCTTTGATACCATAACGCAGACCTATTTAAAAACTAGTAAACAACAACAAAAAATAATATCTAGGTATAAGTACTATCGCACCGTGCCGTAGTTTTACCAAAAGTACACATTTACAACAGTTGTACTAATAAAAAAACTCACAAGTTATATCACAGATCACATTTCAAACACACTATACGTAATTATTCAAAATAATCACTAAAAAAAATCACCGGCAACTGACCTTTATCTTTAGATAAAAAATATTTATTAAACGATCAAAACTTTATCAAAAATTCAGTCATTTCTGTATAGATACATATGAACATAGCGAGCGGCACCGACCAACTGACGCGACACGAATCCATTATCATCATATTCATTATATATTAAATAGATACGTGTGTACGTTCAAGGTGAACCACGCTACCAAAAAAAAAGTCTTTACTGTACGTTTGTGTACCTACCTACTTACAATAAAAAAAGAGTTTGGTATAATAACAGTGTTACGATCTTTATTCATGTTTTGATGAATTATTACGAAAACAACATCACCCCTGTAATTCTATACGGTGTAAACAAAGCCCTGTTACCAGTCGAAAGATGTGTACGAACGATTCAATTTGACACCCGGTCTGTGGGCCGATTTGGTCGGATCCGAACAGGTTGGCACGTTAATGTCCAACTTTCCCATTTACGTGCCAATTGGTTGAGACTCGTCTGGATCGGCTCTACAGATCGGATGTAAAGTTGGATCGGTCGTAAGCACATTAATAAGGAGCTTATCATTTTCAAAAAGTAGCCTTTTAATAAAGGCAGTGGGTGGGTAACACTACAATTCCAATAAATTAGAACTCCCAAGTAACACCTTTCATATTACTAACCGCTAACAAGAAGTGGTTTTAACTGAAACACTCCAAGAATTAGTTCTACTCCGATATTTAAAGTCCGCCAACAGCACTCCAACTTCCAGTTAGGTAGTTTTCTAACTCCGAAAGTATGAATTGCCCACATTTATACGCCAATGAAGTAGGAGAGTATTATTAAAGGTAGTGGTAACAGGGTATGACGTCTAAGGACGGTTGGAACATTTATTCCAGCCAGAGCAGATTTAGAAATACTGGGTAACCAGCTGAAATAAAACAATTATGCAACCATTGTTTGCCACTCAATGACATAAAAAAGTGCTTAGGTATATAGTCCAGGCAAGTTGCAATAACAATTTATTTTTTTAGGCATCATAACTGAGAAAGTTAAAGAATCTAATACTTAATAATTATACTTAATATGGAGGGGCTCGTGGCTAAATGATAGCTGGGCTGATCGATCGATCTGCGAGGTTAAGCTGCGCTTGCCGCAGTCAGTCCTTGGATGAGTGACCATTCTTAACACATTGAGAGTCCTCCGTAGGTACCTCAGAGATCACGTTAAGCAGTTGGTCCCGGTTACGGGTAGTCAGGAGCCCGAAAGTCTGACAACTGGTCTAATATTGAATACCGGTATTACCCAATAATTGGGTTTTGGAGGTCAGATGGCAGTCGATCCATATAAAATATTGGAATTCAGCTGCAACTACTTAGACTAAAGGTCTATCCCAATCTAGTTTGGAAAAAGGCTCGGCGAATGATAGTTAATATACCACATAAAAGAGAGAGAGTAATCTCCGAAACCACTTTCAAATGGTGAAAGAATTTTCCAAATAGGTGCTATTTGGAAAATTCTTTCACCATTTGAAAGTTACATTGTTCCAGATGGACATAGAGGTAGATAATCGAGCAAAACTGCGGGTGCGGAAACCAAGTAGAGGATAAACTAAACATAGCCCAATCCAGTTGCATGTCTGCCTTGAAGTTTGAACCTGCTAACAACACGCTCTGGCCTATCATCAAGTGATTACTACGCACGGACAGAACATGTATCAAAGGCAATTGACAATAACAGTGCGCGTCCCCTCAGCTATTACTAATTCTAAACAGGCGGTAATTATTACTGGCAAACATTTGATGCAATACGGCATACAACACAAGCGGTGATTCGGCCAATTATGTGACAGACTGTTGAACAAATAATAACTAAGGCCATGTTGTTTCATCTTACAGTTACGTATCTGTAACCGTCAAATATGGCGGCTTGTATGACAATTTCATACTGACTTAACGATTACGTACTGACTTACGAATACAGATGGTTTGAAGTATTAATTTATTATTTTGTGAGAATAATTAAAACACCACAATTAGAATGTTCACTTTAAACTTTATAACGTTTATTAATCGTTTAATTTATTTAGGAAGTAATGCGTCTAGCTCCTATCACACGAGCAGGATGAATGAATCAATAGAGGGCATGCGTGTACAAAGCTTAGTTGAACTTGAAACTTGTTTATATTAATTTTTGTAACTAATTTATGAAGAAATTCAACATGAAGCAACCCGCCCCTAATGCATAATTGTTTATAAATAATCTTCTACAATACAAATAAATAAAGTTGAAGTGACTGTTTGTAATGTCAAAGTAGCAGCTTTTTATTAAATTTATAAGAGAGTATTTACGGTACTTATAATTTTTTTGTCTATCTGTTTGTTCCGGCTAAATCTCCAAAATTACTGATTCTATTTTTACGAGACTCACTGGCTTATTTCATAAGGAGTTACTAAGGTTTAGCTAAATTAGTAAGGAGAATAAGGATAACGAACTGGAGACCATTCTAGATTCTCCTGAAGTGGATTGCGAATACATAATTTACTTACTCCATGCGGTAGCACCCCATAATCTTCTAACCTCATCGTGCCTACATTAAACTTCGATAACGTGAATCTATTTAGAGCACAGCTGACTGCTCCGATTATGACACCGACTAAAGTCTGTACGGTACATTAACCAATCGGCGTTCTCGATTCCGCCTGAGAAATGTTACTTAAAATGTTGAATCTCTTAACATTGTTTTGAAAGTCCTTGAATAACCTAAATAGGCTGTTGGAATAATTTAACCGTTATATTCTGAATTCTGTATCATTATTCAATTAGTTAAAGGTTATGTAGACAATTTGTGATTTAAATTAAATACCTATATTGACTAATTTAAACGTGGAAGCGCTCTTTTGAAAGTTTACTATTGTACCATGGATATTACAGTAATTATGAAAAGATTTTTTTTAACCAGTGTATTGGTAAGTAAGACCCCTGTTTTATTGTACATATTTACGAGTATGTTATTTTATTTCCGAGCTAGTTTACTTAGAATCTGTATTATCTACTATCTTATAAAGAATACATACATGAAAGATACAAGCAGTAGTAAGTTAATTGATTACATACTTCCAATTTTATAGTCTTGTAATCAGCCATGACACTTCACTTTATCGCTATCAGGCAATGTCTTAGGTTTTCGCGATTATTACACATTCACTCACATTCACTGTCCCCGGGATTTAAAATATTAAAATAATTTGCATTATGGATTTTTGCTCGATCCACAATCTTGCATTGCTTAGTTTAATATAAATAAAGCATAAAGCATAGCATTATAATAAAACAAGTTTAAACGGATTAAATCGCGTATATTACAGATTTTTACAGAGTTTTCCTGACGTTTCGAACACTTTGCAGCGTTTGTGGTCGCAGGACGACACCTGACGACGTCAGGAAAACTCTGTAAAAATCTGTAATATACGCGATTTAATCCGTTTAAACTTGTTTTATTATAATGCCATCAGGCAACTTTCTTTACCAGTAAACGCAACATTAGCTAAGAAATTAAAAGAACAGGAAAATAAAAAAACACCATCTTATAACGTAGATAAAAAAATATATAAATTACAGTCTAGAAATATTGCTCGGGACGTTCATCTCTTAGATTATGAGCGCCGTTGTCAAGCGGGAAGGAAAAAGGTAAAAAAATATATTTACATAAACTTCCGTCATGAACCTATTAAACTACGAGACTTACTTGTGACTTGTATTATACTTCTTCAGGCAATTTACCGTTTTATCATAGCCGGCTTCCTAGTAAATCATAACAGTTTATTTATTGAAGATACATAGTTTCTGTGAGAATAAGTAGAAGTGCGCACACCTTTGTGCGACGCCCTTGTAAAAGAAGATACCTGCGTGTAGCTCTAGATGGGATGGATGGGATGGCTCAGCCAAGTACCAGCTTGTGGCGTTAGAGTCCATTGAGAAGCGGGCCAAGAAGCTTATCAACCACGTCTCCCTTATTCAGACCAAGCTCCAAAGTCTTGAGCATCGGCGCAAGGTTGCTAGTCTATCGGTTTTTTACCGGATACATTTCGAAGAGTGAGCTTCAGATCTGCATAATCTAATTCCCTCCTGCCCTTTCTTCTATCAGACGGCCAGAAGCACAACAAAACGCCATCGGTTCATGGTAGATATACCAAGAACCCGAACAAAGCGCTTTGATTCCACTTTCATTGTGAAAACCGCCAAGCAGTGGAACGCGCTGCCCGAGTGGGTGTTTCCCAACAGTTACAATCTGGGTATCTTCAAGTCACGAGTGAATTGGTTTCTTTTAGGCAAGCGTGCTCCATCGTAGACCGCATCATCGCTTAACATCAGGCGAGATGGCGGTCAAGCGCAAGCCTATCATAAAAAAAAAAAAGATAGTCAAAGAAAACTCCAAAGAATGTAGAATCATCCTACTTTCCTACTAATCCCACTAATCCTACTAATATTATTAATATTATAAATGCGAAAGTTTGTGCGTGTGTAGGTGTGTGTGTGTGTGTATGTTTGTTACTTCTTCGCGCTGAAACGGCTGGACGGATTTGGATGAAATTTGGCAAGCAGATAGATTATAGTCTGGAATAACACATAGGCTACCTTTTATCCCGGAAAACGCGGGCGAAGTTGCGGGTGGAAGCTAGTAATCAATATTATTAACTAGAAAAACTGGTTTGCGACGCCCCTGTTACAGGGCTTGTTGTTGGAGGCCTATTGCCATTAACTAGGTACAAGTCTTAGGCTAAAACTACTTTAGATCACGACATGAACTACGAATCGTAGTTCACGTTGTAACTTAGTCTACGATACATAAGCGATTACAACAAATAACATAATATTCACATGTATGGACTTCATTGCACGTATCGCAGTGTAGTCACTAGTCATACATTGAATATTGAGTTACCTATTTGTTTAAGCTCTTATGTATCGCAGCTAAAACAGTTAAAAAGGTAGGTAACATAATAATATAATAACTTAATTTAGTTTAATGTTTAAAGAGACTGAAAATTCTTCGCTTATTTCTGGGAAAAAATAAAATTTTCTGAAGTAAATTTATATAAGGTACAGTGTGTCTAGAGGCATATTGCGTAAATCTTGTAATTTTTCCACCCCATTGGGCCCGCTTCATTATCATCGTACTTAATAATTTGCTTTCAGGGCCCTATAATTAAGGTGAATTTTCATTTCACTGGAAAACGCAGTCTGCGACAAAAAAAGATCCCGTTTGTGTCACTTAACAAAATTATATCACGTTTTTGCTACCATGTGAATGATTTTGAATAACGGAAAATGGCGAGCGCAAAGTCATGAATTTCACTGTCCCCGGGATTTAAAATATTAAATCCTTTGCATTATGGATTTTTGCTCGATCCACAATCTTGCATTGCTTAGTTTAATATAAATAAAGAAATATAAGATTGCTATATGGGTAAAGGTCTCACCAAGTCCTTTCCAGGCAATCTTTTCCTGCGTCACCTCGGATTAGCCTTCGTGCGACACATCCAGGTAATCTCGTCATCTCCTGGGCCAGCTTCGGCGACGCCGTCCATCTTCCAGCGTCCATTGTGTGGAAGCTCGTACCCAGCGATCACCATGCATATGGCTGACATTGCATGCAGTGGGACAGTATAGGACAAAAAAAATATTACAAAGCCCCATGGCTGACTAGACTATGCATATATGTAACTTCGAACGGCGCATATTGTGCAGTTAGCTTCACTAAACCAAAGTGGTTTGTGGGCAAAGTGGTTTTGGATTTTTCCATTAGGAGTTCTCAGTAAAAAAAAATCTCGGTTAATAGTAAACAGCTCATCATTGTCATCATAATGTCAGCCGAAAGACGTCCACTGCAGAACATAAGCCTCCTCTAAGAATCGCGTCACCATAATGACCAGTCCTGTGCTTTACGCATCCAGCAGATTCCCGCGACCTTGAGCAGGTCATCAGTCCACTTTGTACCGTCTTCCGGTACGCAGTCACCACTCCAGACCCTTTCGAACCCATCGGCCATCTGTTCTGCGAGTAATGTACCCCACCCACTGCCACTTAAGTTTGGCAATTCTTCGGGTTATGTCGGTTAACCGGCAATAAGCTGGCCCCTATTATACAAGTAAAATGTAGGGTTGTAGGTACACCTAACTAATACAACAAATGGAATAGGCATGATGCTAGGTGTATTATGTTTATGTTGACATGACAGAATAATAGAAACTGCCCACAAAATGTTTGACAGTTCACAACCACAATCTGTACAAGTGTAAAAGTGCCCTAAACAAGCTTTTTCGAGAGCTACCTATTAATATTCTTTGCTAGTCCTCACTACAGAATAAATTATGTTTTTCGCGAGAACGGGTAACAAACCAAGTTTATCAAACTAAATGTACTTAAGTAACTTCGTAATAACTTAGTCTTGGAACTTCGGCATCTTCGGTCGGATCACTGCGTTGGTATAATAATATTTTTCGTTTATTATTAAAAGTAATGAACGCTGTATAGAAAAGTGTTTTGCTTTGCCTTTTAGTACGAGGTCCGATTGCAAGAAACTTTTTTATCTATACTAATATTATAAATGCGAAACTTTGGACGGATGGATGTTTGTTACTCAATTACGCCAGAATGGCTGAATGGATCTGGATAAAATTTGGCCCAGAGGTAGATTATATATCTGGAATATCACATATCATAGGTTTTTATCGCGGAAAACGCGGAGAAGCCGCAGGCGGAAGCTAGTTCAAGATTCTAGGTCTAAGAAAAGTATTCTATATGTTTAAGAGTGACTTTGCAATTATCAAAATATTTGACATAACTGGCCGTATCTTTTGATTGCATAAACTTAATATTGTTACAACTCTAAGGGACCAATTTAGTATGTCATACTTGATAATTCAACCCGTTCCTGAAAAAAAGGGTCTTGACAGACGGACAAAGAAGTGATCCTATAAGGGTTCCGTTTTTCCTTTTGAGATATGGAGCATTAATAATGCAGGTTCATATATTAATAATTTCAGGATTGTAAAGCTGTTTTCTTTGCTCTTTCAAGAACGAATCATCTCAAATAACACGTCACAGCTTTACCTACTAGCTAACAATTGCCTTCATAAAGAACAATTAACAATTTAGCGCAAACATACACCAAACTCCTGTAATCCTCTCGGGTATGCCAAACAGGTGTTAAGTAATTAAATTGTAAAGTAATCCGTTCCGTATAATTACATTTTGCATGGCGGTTAAGCGGTTGAGTGCCATTTATAACGCGACCTGACTAGGAACACATTATGTCGAATGTGTGACCGCAATGTTCCAGATGGCAGCTGATCTAAAACGTATAGTATAGTTGATAGCACATTGGGAACTAGCATGAAGTTATGTTGCTATTGCATAACAGGAGCAACTAGGTATCTCTCTTTGAGAAAAGATTATCTTCAGCAAAATATTCTTTCATTTTTAGGCTTTCGTAGGTAATATCACTTTGTTGTCCGTCTGTCTGCCAGAAACTTTTTTCTTGGAAACGTGTGGAGGTATAAAATTGAAATTAATATCAAATACTTAGGTCTAACAGTCCATGAGAGCTGCAAAAAAATCAAGCTTCTAAGTCTGCTGGGGTCAGTGTAGCGTAAGCTGAATAAATATGTTTAAATGATCGTTCTGTGAAAATCTGACTCACCCTACGATTTTACCTCAGTCTAATCATGATCGATGCCCTATAGGCCTATATTGATGATGAAAGTGGTGGATGACTGGTAACTGGAGTGCATTGAAACCGTTTAACTTAAAAATATTTTTTACCTACTTGTTTTATTTTGAGATATTAAGAAAGTGCTTATGCCGGACAATATGCTTGTGTAGAAAATGTATAAAAGACCCATGTAAATGTCTTTGCATAAGCCAGATCATATTTCAAAACAGAAAAGTGTTATGTAATACGATCCATGTAATTACAAAGTCGATTATCCTGCGGTTGGCGGTTCCGCGGTCGGCTGTCCATTAACATGGACGTAGCTCAGATCATAGAAACAAGGAGATGTGCCAAGGCGCTACTGAGCTGCAGAACAGCAGTGATAGCCTAGTGGTTTAACCATGTGCCTCCCACGGCGAATGGTTCGAGTTTGATTCCGAGGCACGCACCGCTGACTTTTTGAAGTCATGTGCGTATTAGAAATTAATTATCACTTGCTTTAACGGTGAAGGAAAACATCGTACCGAACACGATCGATGATATAAATACAGTGTTTTAGTTTAGTGCTAGTGTTGAGTGACGATTAACAGTGTTAGATTGAGGGTGTGCGGAATTTTTAATGTGTAGGATCTTTTTATTCACAAGGAGCTTGTAATTGTGTCGAAAACTGTTCTAAAATTGGCGACTGTTGTTCCCGTAATAATTTGATATGATGGCGTATCTCCTTGTTTCTATGATCTGAGGGACGGACCGACAGCCGCGGGAACACGTTGACTCTGACCCGGTCGAGTGCGGCAACGGCTGCTTTCGAAATCACATTGCTTTAAACGTATAGTAAAAGTTTGTTTGAAGATTTATCGAACATTTATAAGTGTTTATTTTGTTTTGTCTTTATTTAAGTTTTCAAGTTTTTTTAGTGTCGTTTCCTCATGGGTACCTTTTGTATTATAAAGAAGGAGGAGCTCGCAATACCCCTTGGTATTGCGAGTTCTACTGTCCTATGCTAGCTGTACCCACTCTGCTCGCGTGGACTAATTTTATTATTTAGTAGGTAGGTATACCTACTTAAATATTTTTAAAACAAACACCCAAACCCTTGTCATTGTGGGCAAAGTGGTTCCCGATTTATAAAAGAACTAACGATTTATAAGAGACTGAGAAACGTTGCGTTTTTTAAAAGGTATGAGATAAGTAAAAAAAATTGTGAACATTTTTGTTACCAGAGAGTGCAGCGTTAGATCCACAAAATAGTAACATTTTTTTAACTAAAGAAGTGCGTTAGATACACAAAAAATTGTTTAATCTAATAAAAAAGTCCGTGAAACAGCTAGAGCTTCCATCAAGATAAAATATAGGCACAAAATTGAAAATAATAAATTCAAAGGTTTCGTTGCGTTGGATAAAAAGGAGCAAAATATAAAAATAATGAAGATGTGTTTGTAAATGAACAGCTTAGTGTTTATCTTTGTAGAATCTTAAGATTTACAGATTGATTTTCAAATGAACATAAAATGAAAACAATGTTATTGCTTTTCATAAACAATATCAACAGTATTAAGAAATAAGTAATAACACAATGTTATTCAATGGAATTTGTGATATTGTACCAATAAAGAACTTTTATGTTATTAAATATTAAGACATTCCAAAAACAATTGACACAGGCGGGACTTGAACCCGCGACCTCTGCCGAACCGTGGCTAGCACTCTCACCAACTGAGCTACTGTGTCTTCGCCGGAATCAATTGAAATTTGGAATCCCTTCAATACGTGTTTAAAATTCGCAAAAATATACATTTATAAGAACTTTTATATTATGTGAACAAGCTAAGTGGCAATACTGGCAATATCGCAATGGTTAATAGTGTTGGATGATGAGCTAGAGAATCTGATAGTTCAAATCAGAGCCGTTATACTAGGCTATTACTCAGTTGGAGGAATTCTAAGATTTTTTTTTTAAAGTAGGCACCTATATATAGTTACTGCGGTATGCAATAGTTAGTCCTGTTTTGCAACGAGAAGTACATCATTGTGTACAAATTATCATTGCTTTAGGAAAACTTGGGTCTAAAATAATGGATAGCGGTTTTCCGCTAAAAACTGCAATAAGCAATCTCGGATTATTCCTTGTTTGGGTCATAATATTTTATAGGCCATTATAGATACCTATATCATAATATTTATTCATGCCAATGAAATAAACCATTAATATTAGATAGTAAATTATGCCAGCTCACTGATATTCTTATCTTCAAATACTTTCATTAAAATCGAAAATAGGCTTAAATTCGTTACACCGGTTCAGTACCCCTATCATGAGTTTTTTTGACGTATAGTTTCGTTAACGTACGCATATTTTGTATTTAAAATACAGCATTCCTGGAACATTTTCATAAAATTTTATACAATTTGCACATTTTACAAAATACAGAGAAATTAATTAAGTAGGTATTTAATTTATATAAATATTGTGTAACAAACGTGTATTTTCAATTCAAAATATGCTTACGTTAACGATACTACACGTCAAAAAAACTTATGATCGGGGTACTGAAATGCCAAGGCACGCAGCATTTAAATGAAGTAGCCTTTACAATGGATCGCAACAAGTAAGGCATGTTTTACGGTTACTGAGCTTTAGTAATAATCGAATGAGCAAAAAAACGTCTCCTGTCGTAACGATACGTACTCCCGAAGAATCGATACACACTGGTGTTCCCTTAGATAAACTCATAGAAAACAATACTTATTGTCATAGTAGCAAGGTATATTTTAAAATAAAGTGAAGTGTAGTGTTGCCCAAAACCAGTCTTGCATCTATCATTTTCACAGGACCAAGATCACCTAATTGCAGCAAGACCGAGGTTATGACCAAGATTGAGTGTGCAATACCAAGATCAAGATCACAACCAGGTGTACTAACACAAGATCAAGATCAAAGACTGGGTTAGTCTCCTCTTGGTCTCGCATTTGGGCAACACTAGTGAAGTGTCTGTCTGTGATTTCAAAACACATGCCGAAAGGATATCGTCTTTTTTGGGCCCAGTCGACAATGGACATGGATATTAATCATATTATGTAGGTATTACGTAGAAAAAAAGTTACCAATTTATTAAAGTAAGAGAAGTAAGAGATTATAATACTTATAAAAATCTAAACGGAATCAAAAAATATTGCAACCGGTAAATCTGAGCAGCCCGACTATGGAAATACCTCTACCTTACAGAATACCACAGCCAAATAACGTTACTCTTCGGTATTGTTGTGTTCCTGTGGTGAGTAAGATCGCCAGAGCTCCTAGCATGCGCTGTGTTGACAGCGAGGCCCTGCTTGTGCCACAGCAAATCCTCATTTTAAAGGGTCGGCAACGCGCATGTTATACATACTTTTTTTTTTTTTGAGGCTGGGAAATCATCAAATGACCCCTCCCGCTCTGGGTGGAGCGGAAGGGAGTATCAGACTCTTACTGCCTAAAACCCACCCGTGTTCCTTCCTTAGCCCTTTATGTTCCGGGTCAGCGGTACCCCTTTCGGGCAATCCCGCTTTCCCGGCAGGCTTGGGCCCTAGTGGGCGCCCTCTTCGATGCTGACATCTCTTTGAGGCGCGCGTGGAACACGTACGCGCCGTTCGGCACGGGCCTGGTCCTGATCGGACGGTGAGCTACCCATTACTCACCGCCCGCAGGCCCGCGCCTACGGTGGCCGGGAGTCGTCACGCGGCTCTCGACGCCCGGAGCGTCTACCACGGCGGCTTGGACGGGAGACTCTCTGCCTCTCCCGCCCCGCCACCTCCTTCGCTAGCATGACTGCTTCGCAGAAGGAGGCGACTGCCTCCCATGTTATACATACTTGGTGTTTGAAGCATTTTATAAGCTACTGTTACCATCAAATGAGCCATTTAAAATACGCCTGTTCTTTCGCCATTTTTTTTTAATTCCGCAATTGAATTTATTGTTTTTCTATTGATCACCAAAATGCTCATAAAAAAAATTTCGAAAACGCTTAACACCCAAAAAGAGTTATAAATATAATCCGTAAATCTTCTCAAGTATCCATATTGGATATAAAAGAATATTTATCCAGACCGAACCCATCAATCAACGTCCAAAAACAGATAAAAATAAAAACATAACGACAACGCTGTCATCGGTTTGATATGTAATTCAATTTGGACGAGAACCAAAATTGTTTTGTTTTCAATACAAAATAGTTGAACGATTGAAATCGTGTTATTATTCCCTTTTTTATTTTTATTTCGTTGTTAAAGGGCTATACTTCTGTGACTTTTGTATTGATTTAGAAATCAACGTTTATTTTTATACTAATATTAAAAAAATAAAAAGCTGGGGAGTTTGTTTGTTTGTTCGAACGCGCTAATCTCTAGAACTACCAGTCGGGTTTGGAAAATTATTTTTGTGTATGATAGCCAGATTCATGAGAAATAGTATAGGCTATTTAACATCCCGCTACGATCCTTAGGAGCCAAGCAACGGGGGTGAAACCGTAGGGAACAACTAGTTAGTCATAAATACGGTGGCTTGCGACCACAGCTGGTACCCGGGAAATTAAAACGTTGATTTATTAAGTTTTTCACAACACTGAATTCCTTAAGTCTAGCGAAGAATTTCAGGCTATCAGACAGGAATATTTTCTTGTTTTATGCTTTTCAGGAGCCGGAAAGCTAGAGTGAAACCGAGGGGAACAACTAGTAATAATATAACGCCTGTATTTCCCGAAGATTTTGCCAGAGGAAAGTACACCCACATTTCACCAGCTATATCTAAATCCCATGTATTAAGGGGCGAACCATTAGTAGGGTGTAAATTCAGGTTACGGGCTGCTACTGCAAACTTCCTTATAGAAAAACCAATGACAATGCCCTACGCGGGGATCGAACCCAGGACCCTACTAGACCACTAGACCAAAGAGGCAGTCGACCAAGGAGGTTTATAGAGTTAGTAATTTTGCCTTAGTATGACACTTTAGATCTACAAACCTGAACCATGTTCAGCGAATGTCTATAATTAAGGCTTCAGAATTTCAGATCATACTAGATTCAGTGGTTCGATAGTGTGAAATAAGCTTTATCTATACTTTTCCTTCAGTACATTCCTTAAGATAGATTCGAATTTAAATTGTCTGATAAACGGCGATAGCTTGAAAACAGATCTATAAGTGGGATTTAGTGGGATTATGTATTAATCCTGGCATATGATTGAGTGTCAGACAACGCACAGCCTAAACCGGTGGACTTGAATATTTTAAAAATTTGAAGGAATAATTTCTTGAGCACCAGAGCAATTTATTAAAATTCCATTCCTAAAGGGATAATAAAGAAAAAAGTTTGTATAAAGAAAACAACAACAGTTATTTTGTAACATTGAATAAATGATCGACAAAATATAGGTAGGTATTATCATTTTGTAGGTTTATTATTCATGTTTCAAATGTGTAAAAATATTTGGTCCACCCGTTATTATTTCCTTCTTAGTCACCACAAGTACCTACCTTAAAACATTTTCAACTTTTTTTTGTATTGAATAATTTAATATGTGGATGTTTCTACACATTTTGTAGTGGTAATAGTAGATTTTTGTAGAAATTATCAAAATTATGAAATACTAGCTTTTACCCGCGGCTTCGTGCGCCTGAAAAAGGTACTCTATGTCCGTTTCTGTACCCCTGACAACAATTATGCAAAATTTCAAGGTGATCGGTCAGTGGTTTAGGCGTGAAAAAGTAACAAACAAACTTACTTTCGCTTATATTGGGACTCGCTAAGTAAGTTATAAAAAGTCAACCATTTTCCCATGACACCGTTTGATTCACCAATCTCCGTGACTGTGTGTAATCCTTATAAGCGTGCTTCCTTCAAGTAATTTTCCACTTGATCAGTCTACCGACTTTTTTCTTCCCTTTTTCTGTTTCCTTAACGCAAGTCAAGTGTGAGCTTATTGGCCTGCTAAGAATTCTAATAAAAGTTAGGTACATCAAGTTAGCAAAACTAAGTGGGCTTTCACCTCAGCCGATACTGAACCGGAATCACGATGGTACTTAATTTAAATACGGGCTTATTACGTGACCTGAATCGTTGGAGATTTTCTTGTTACTTGTTTTTTGTTTATTGCTTTCGTGATGTAAAGTAATTAAATCAGCAACTGCTTGAGATTAGAATAAGAATTCGAGTGTTTTAGAATTTGTTTGAAAATATTTTTATTTTTTAATTCTCTCTTTCTGTGCGCTTCGATTCTTCGCGCCCGTTACCAATTCTAATTTTTGTTTTTTAATTTATTTTAATACGTATTTGTAGCAAGTATTTTTATTTTTCAATATTCTTTATTCAGATAGTCTTATAAAAGTATGATGTATAAACAAACAGTGGTATACTCATATAGATAAACAAAGCAAAATCCCCGTTTCAATAAGAAAGCGTTGGTTATTCATTGGAATATTCAATTGGGAAAATGTTCGAAGTAAAACTCAGTTATTATCAGCCGTTTTCAATTACAACTCTCTCAGAAACTTGGTTATTTAGACCTTTATAAGGCTGTTACCCGTAATGGGCGAAGCGGGAAAGATTGATGATTTTATTGGATATTATTGTACCTATATTTATTTGATTAAATCGCAAAATAAATAAGTTAATATAAAAAAATACATTAAATAATGTTAATAAGATGGTAATATTTTTCGAGAGTATGTATGTTTAGATATCTCTGTAGTATACATTTTTTTTTTTTTTTGCGGATGGTAAATCATCAAATGACCCCTCCCGCTCTGGGCGGAGCGGAAGGGAGTGTCAGACTCTTACTGACTAAAACCCACCCGTGTTCCTTCCTTTGCCCTTTATGTTCCCGGTCAGCGGTATCCCTTTCGGACAATCCCGCTTTCCCGGCAGGCTTGGGCCCTAGTGGGCCCCCTCTTCGATGCTGACATCTCTTCTGTAGTGTACTGCAGTCTTACTACTTTTGCACTCCTCCTCCAGATAAACTTTGACTATGCCAAATGTCACACTCCTCCGTATATGCGCAACATGCATAAACAGGGGTACAAAGTTTTCTCTTCATGTATTAATATATAGATTTCCTGAATAAACAAAAGCCCAAATCGGCCATGTTTCTTCTCTCATCAATAACAACATCATTCCGCCTTCTGCTTATAACTTCAACACAATAATTCGATTCGATCTCAGTTGTTGAACAATGTTTAGGTTTGAACACAGTTGATCCGACCGGAATAATCCTTTTCGACCGTGATGTACTCCTATCTAATTGAAATATAAAGTATCTTTCGACAATATTGAGGGTAGACTTATTTGTATTGTGGTCTTCAATCCAGACAAAGGTAATTTGAAACTAATTGTTTAGAAGTAAGTATTTCTATAAAGATTTTAGAAAGGAAACCAAAATTATTATTTTATTCAAATTGATTCAAATGCTCTTTATTGTACACCACAATAAATTAACAATTACAGAACAAAACAGATGTACAATGGGCAGTCTTATTTTATTTCTTCCAGACATCCTATGCATGGACTGAAAAATACGATAAGGAACCATAATTATTATAGTATGTTGCAACTATTATTGTGCAGATATTATTGAGAATCGCCAAACAGTGGAATGCGCTGCCTGAGTGGATTCACTAAACACCCAGATTGTAAAATGAGGATTTGCTGTGTCTACAGCTTAGCGGATAAGCAGGTCTCGCTGTCAACACAGCGCATCTTCAGTAGTTCTGGTGACGTTACTTATCAAAGGAACACAACACAATCGAAGAGTAGCGTTATTAAGCTGTGATATTCTGGAAGGCGGTACTCCTCCAGATTTGAACGAGGTATCTCGCTGCACCCAATCTTTCTTGTATTCAATAGTCAGCTTTTATTAATTTAATTTAAGAAATACATTTAAATATTAACCCATTAAAATTCTAGGTATTCCTCGAGGTCAGGATGGCTAAATGAAACCAAGAAGTCGCCGACCTAATTGCTTAATGTTTCACTGCTAACTTGGCACTGTTTCAAGTTAACACTACAACAAGGAGTAACCAGTACAATTAACTGGCAGGCTTACTGAATACGAACAGTTTTCGCAAATCTCGAATTGTATTGGAGTCTTATATACAATTTTTGTTTTACTTTTTCATTATTGTTTTTCTTTTTGTAGTTTTTTAAGTCTTTACTGTTACTACTTATGCTTATGCCCTAGGCGCCGTAAAACACCAAAGAAAGGCGCTTGTGTTTCGATTTTAAAGTGTATAGGTACATCAGGACCGGATCTGACATACAAATTGTTGAATTCTCTTCTGTATTTTGCTGTTGTGAACCAAACTAATCAGTTAAGTTTATCGCAGCCTAGTCCTATTACTGAGTTAGGCCTCCACAAAGTTGGGCATCCTATCATAGCCATTTAGGTACTCAGGCCACCTACCTTTTCAGTTCCGCTGTTCCCGATTAACTGTTACTATTCAAAGACTGTTCAAATAGCATTCTATCGTTTAACATAGGTACCTATATAGCTTCTTCAGCTTGCTAACGACATTCTAATATTATATATTGTATTTGGCCTTATATTTTCTCATTATTAAAAATAATAGATCTTTCAAGAACAACAAGAATCCACAAATGTAGGTGTTTTCACTAAAACCTAACCGAAAACAATTTGTTACCAAAGGTCTCCAAGAATAGGTACCAAACCTTTATAAATCGGATTGTTATAAACAAACTTTTCAGATAAGTTAGCAAAGACTCTTAGAACTCCTAAGTATTGTCTGTCTACTGAAAACTAAGCTAATGGATGTTATCAAATCTTTGAAAGACCCAACAAGTACGGTACATCTATTCGTTAAAACCGATTGATTTTTTTTGGCAATTGAGCCGATGTCGACTATTCTGCCAGCGTCATGTTGGGACGGCAGCGCAGCGAGGCGAGGCGAGCCGTCGAACTTTGTACTTGATTATTAGGTTTCTTTGAATTAGTTTGATTGACTGACAACCCTTTAAATTTTAAGAAGGGTTTTAAAATTTCTGAATTTAAATTTTTTTATGAGTTGGCTAGCACAGCCTCAGTGGATTAAAAATTAGAGCTAAGGCGTCATAGACACTGCGCGCCACGCGATGGGGCATCGGACTGCAATTTTTAGCGATGTATGCAAGTAGCTCACTTTGTATATAAAAAACTGGACAAGTGCGAGTATGCCTTGCGCCCTAAGGGTTCCGAAATATGATCATAGATGGCGCTACTGCGTACTTCCAATGGCGCCATCTAAGAGCAGATGGCTCCACTTATGGTCCGGTGACTGACGGCGGACAACAAAGTGATCCTATAAGGGTTCCGTTTTTCCTTTTGAGGTACGGAACCCTAAAAACGCACTCCCGCACCCCATTGCGTGGCGCGGGCAGTATGTACACCTGTTTTCTAAAGTTACATACTGAGATTTTACGGAAAAAAAAATTGAAATAAAGTACGGTATACCTACTCTTTGTGGACTATGGAAAAACTAAGACTCCATGCTGCCCATAAGAATAATTTCATTATATTTATTATTCAGAATTATTTCATTCGGGTTTTTGATAAATAACCATGACATACACACAACAAAAAAAGTTTGCGATCACTTTGAAAAATCAAGATCTTTTTTGTTACGGTAGATTAAATCATAATTAGATTATAATATATATTAGATTATATTATGATTTAATTTACCGTAACAAAAAAGATTTCGATTTTTCTAAGTGTCGCAAACTTTTTTTGATAATTGTACATAATACATGCATAATTTATTCTTATTTCTTGTTCTGGATTATTTCTAAAGTAATTACGTTATGTATTATCGTAACATAACATAACTTCCACACTTGTAATGGATTAGATGGCTAGTAGGTACAGATCAACAGTTTTCTCGTCTGGTTTATCTCAAAACACGATCATACTCGTTTATTAGAAAGTTAACTCTTGTATATGTAGCAAAAAACTTTTACATATATTTCGTGAGGTGTGAAGTTGTTTGCTCGTACGCTCGGCGCGCCCCCTGGAGTATCTCAACTGAAACTTATTGGGTTTAACTTATTTGATAACCTCCTCCTTAGGGATTTTACTGTATGAAAATATTAGACACAATTTGATTTACGTTTATTCCTCTCCATTAGATTTATGAAACTGTTTGCGGTACCTACTTTTATTTGATAAAAAATGTGTGTCGTGGTTATGAATTGCTGAAGTGATGTTGGAGGTTTGTAGACTTGCGTTTTTAGACTTAAGGTTTTATAAGACAATGCCTGACTGATTATGAGAGCTTCACTTAGTACAATCTAGTAGGCAACAACTAGTTAGTAGTAGTAGTAATAGAGCCTCCATTTAATAATATAATTAATGAATGACTATTTAGAGGTATTTCACCCTCGATTTGAAGACTAAAGTTTCATTGTTTGGTAGTATCAAGAAATTCCATTTACAGATGTAGATAGGTACTTCAAAATGATAGCGGAAACCGTGTAAAATGCTGTAACCATTATCATCTTCCACGCAATTTGGGTGGAGTACATCAACATGTCATTTATGCGGCATCGTTTGTAAGGATGTAAGAGGATTACAGTATTAATTACCACGGCATTTGATGGTCTTCTGTCAGTTGGAAATACCCTTTTGCTCATTAAATTGGTAACGAGTTGTCGGAAATTTATTATTAAAATAATGAACACCATTTTGTAGGAGATGACGCGTTATTTTCTGTTTTTGTGTACACGTTTACATACAATCATAAAAGAGAATTGAAAGAATCGGGGGAGGTCTTTACTCAGCAGTAGAATAATAATTTTGTATAGTATTTTGTAGTGTTTTTTTTAAACTCGGTTGTTTTTTCTGCGTAGTATGTATAACATATTTATGCATATAACTTCGTACATCGGAATGGCTACCCATCTTGTATAGTACTTATACCCTTCCTGAAATTATGTAGATCACGTTAGTTAAATTCAACAAAATTGGCTCAATAGTTTTTGAGAAAATCGCGGACATACAAACAAAGATACATACACCCAAACGGGTCGAATACAGAACCTCCTTTTTTGAAGTCGGTTAAATACCAATCTCGACATTTCAATCAAGTTTCGATTAATTTGAGTGAAAAGAAATACTATTACCATCTCGTAAATGGATTTATAAAAATTTAAGAAATTAATATAAAATACGAACTTCTCCCGAAAACAAATATCCGGCAAGGTAAGTCCTCATCCGTAATGGAATGAGACAAATTTCCAAGATCCGCGGAAAGCAATACGAATATTAGAAAATCCCCATACGGCGATACTGTTGGGGCTCCGAGACACACGAATTTATTATACTTTGCGTTATTATATTTTTATTTCGTAGCATATTTTAGGTTTATCGCAAGACAAGGCTTGTAAAGAAACTTTTGGAGCTGTGTAATTCGAAATTTAAGAATTCTAATATGAAACAAAGAAATATTGTTATGTTATGTGTTTATTCTTCGTAATAAGGCTTCTGCTATATCTATGTATACTAGCTTTCGCCCGCGGCTTCGCCCGCGTTTTGGGGGTAAAAAGTAGCCTATGTGTTATTCTGATTATTCTGATCTATATGCTATAAGCTATATTACTGTGAAGTTTCATCAAAATCCGTTCAGTAGCTTTTGCGTGAAAGAGTAACAAACATCCATACATCCACACATCTTTAAATCCTCACAAACTTTAACGTTTATAATATTAGTAGGAACTTTGCCCGTTTCGTTGATATAATAGTATTATAGTTTTTAGTAAAGACAACGCCGTCTACATCGGTAGGCCCGGCGTGAAAAGTTCAACCCGTAAATGTATGATGTTTTTTTACGGTTTATACTTTTAGGGATTTTCTTAAAAAAAATTGAAAAATAAAAATAAGTTCTGCAATTTTTCTATTGGAAAAAGTTTTATTGCAAAAATGAAACGCAATGCATTACAGGCATTGCGTTTAATAACAATATTACTTAACTTTTGAAAACACTCATACTTTTACTAATTATCATGAAAAACAGTTGACTTTTTTTTTAAACTTAACTAAATATTACATTATATTTGAGGTCGGAAACTGAAATACCTACTCACTTCTTGCTACGGAATCCTACAGTGTGCATGGCCCGATATACGCTTGGCAGGTTTTTTATACGATATCTCATAATACTAAGGAACTAGGTCATACAGCCTAAAGTGAAATGTTCACTAAAATAATGTTAAATACAGGGAGATAAATACGCTGTCTCATTTTTTAAACATTTCATTTGGAAAATTTCAAAAACAGCAGCGTCTCTTTTTACGATGTAATAAAATAATTATGTTTAGGTTATTTTAGCCAATTGTAAGTTTTACACGGGTAAAATATTAATACCGTTCACCAATGTTTATACTTTTCAACTTGGCCCAGTTTATTATCCACCATAATTTAATTGACGCCAACTTTAAAGCCTTCAGCTCAAAGTATTATATCTGGATCCCTTCGGAAACATACTTAACAGATTTGAAAACTTTATCTGTATTTTTTATACGAGCATTTTAAAAAGTTATAAGGTAGGTATAAGTACTTACTTATATCTTAATGCTTGAACAAGTTGATAACTTACCTTTTTATTTGTTTTGCTTTCTATTAATATTAATGAGTTGAATTTGTTGAATTTGAAAAAAAACAGTTGATTTTTTTTTTATTTGACTCTAATTGCTAATTTCAGACATCATATTGCATGGTACCTACCAAATGCAACGTAATTTCAGCTACTCACATTGAGCGGCGCGGCGTTAATTACACTGGATTTCACTCGTTGACACCTTAACCCTAAACCCTAGTTGAGTATTAAAAATTGAACATAAAAAAAATCAAAAAAGGACCTCGTTTCAGGAATAATCTATTTTAACGAGCTTAGTTATATTTCCTATATACACGGCTGCTTCCGAGGGACAATCTGCCATTATTATTATATTCTCGCAATCAGTACGCCCTCATTACGTATTCTCCTCGGCCGAAGGTAACGTACTTGTATCTTAGGTGTACAATAAAAATAGATGAACCTTTTATACGGGCCCCTGTAATTTGTTTTAAGCAAAGTGCTTTCGTCGCACATTGCTACGAAGAGTTGTTTTTGGACATATAATTGCTGGAAACGAAAATTGTCGTGAAGGGGTTAATTTATTGACAGTTCGGTGATGAATAAATTGCAAAAGTATTTTTTTTATTTAACGCATAGGTGTGTAAAAAAATTATGTTAAAAATATATTTATATAATTAAATATCAATATTGCTTTGACCCCCTAAAGTAATGCTATATACAGATGGCAGTCACTTCACGTAAAATATTGATATAATATTCAGCCGTAATCAGTTAGACTGGAAGCCGACCCCAATATTCAATATTTTTTGGGAAAAGCCTAGGAGGATGATGCGATGATGATGACAGCGTAGTATAGCGTTTTTAGGATTCCGTACCTCAAAAGGAAAAACGGACCCCTTATAGGATCACTTTGTTGTCCGCTGTCAGTCACCGGACCATAGCCATAGCATGGAGCCATCTGCTTATAGATGGCGCCATTAGAAGTATGCAGTAGCGCCATCTATGATCATATTTCGGAACCCTTAGGGCGCGAGGCATACTCGCACTTGTCCGGTTTTTTGGTATCGACCTTATATCTCTTCCAGTGTACTAACCCCCAACTTCCCCTTACGACGCAAGTACCACGGCACGTGGTTAGCGTTAACCGGTACCAAACTTTCGGTGTTCAGCCACGCTACATTTTAGCGTAATTACATTTTCACAATGTACCTACATTTAGTTACCTGGCCAGTACTTGTATAGAGGGTAAAAGGGTATTTATTTCAAATTACTTTGGTCAGTTTAGATTTGTTGTAAAAAACTTTAAATTAACTTCGACTAAAATTCAAGTCATTTTCCCACGAATTTTTCACTTTTTGCTCACAATATTTAAAGTTTAGAGCCGATTTTGATGGAAGTTACTCGAGAAAATTAATACCTGGAGGATAAATAGTGTATCTACTTGTCTTTTGATTTCAATATAATGCCAGATTAACAATTTTTCAGACAGGCATTGCCATCGGCTATACAAAGATGGGCACAGCTTATACTTATTATATCTTTGTCTATAATAAAACTAATAATAATGTACATAACAAAATTACTAATAATGACATATAATAAAAAAATAATAAGACAAAAATGTAAAAAATACTATACCTACTTAGTATGTTTCTAGGGCAGGCGGACAGACGGATAATGACACTAATGCTGAAATCTTTAGAGCGTTCTTACGGCTCAAACACACCAAATCCGTCATCGTACGAACTTTGCTCGTACGATGACGGACGAACTCGGAATATTGAATCAAACACTTGTAAATTGTAGAGAGCGCGTACACCAACACGACCGATTTTGTCGACCGATGGCGGACGTGTTGGTGTACGCGCTCTCTATGATTTACAAGTGTTTGATTCAATCGTCCGAGTTCGGCCGTCGTCGTACGAGCAAAGTTCGTACGATGACGGATTTGGTGTATTTGAGCCGTTAGACTTAGGATTAACTAACGAGTTACGAGAAATTCGGTATTAATAATGCAACCTTTGACTCTGTCTGAGTGCATGCTTAGTAAAGTTTTTCGTAAGTTGTCGACTTTGTGAACTAAGACTACTAAGTACGCACTTAGACTAGATTAGGGACACAACACTTGACTAGATTGTAGAGGTTTTATGAAATTAAAGTACAACACAAAGTACAATGGATTAAAAACAATAGCCAATATTATTATGTATTATTAAAAGCCTGTAATGTCCCACTGCAAGGCAAAGGCCAATAGATTAGTAAAAATATTAGCCAACCGGCAAAGTTATAGCGGAGCTGACCGGCTTAGAGTGCCTAGACGTAAGTACAACGTAAGTAAGTTTAGGTAAAGCGAACGGAAAACATCTTGAAAATTTTTCGTGACTGCGCAATAGTCGATTTTGTGCATTTTGACTATTTTTGACCCATAAACTTATTGCATGCTTTTATGCATTAAGTTTATGGGTACGAACGCTAACTTTCCCCCACTACGTTGCTTTTGATCAAGATGTTTGCCGGTTTCTATACGTATCGCCACTTGAGGCAATTTTAGTGTTCCCGCGAAGTCCTAAGACCACAATAATTAAGCAACCAAGCTCAGAAGTGACTAGATTTAATCCTTTAAATGCTAATTGCCTACTATAAACTACACGGCCACATCATCCATAACTAAATTACGTCCTAGCCAGGGGTAGTAAATCATTGGCACGTTTCAAATTAATTCACTACTGTACCTGAGTCTAATCCGTGACGCAATCAGCCCGCTTTTGTGACCGAAATTGAGTATAGTAGTGATGAGAATTTGTTGTGTAAGGTTTTTTAAGTTACTAAACACTCATTATAAAACCGTGTTTTTTTTGTTGTTATCGGTTTATTGCTGTATCAATTTTTAATCATTCAAATTCATCAAACAGTTGCTTTGAGTAAAATTCAGAAGCTCGACTGTGACGGTGTCGTTGGTGGTCGCCCCGTCTGAAGCCAATGGGCGGGGTCTACGGCTATATAAAGCGTCGCGAGTTGGCACGCGCCTCTTGGCTTCAGCGGCAGATCACCAGTGGAGTTCTCCAGCCACATTACCTGAAGACCTGAAGACCCGTATTGCCAGCGAACTACTCACCTGAGTTTCTAGTTATTTCTGTCTACCAAAGTGTGGTACTATAATTATTAATGAAAAAAAATACAAGTGTTTTGTATAAAGGTGTTTGCTTTATTTTCCTAAAATAGCTCAAATAACCCTTCAGGTTATTTTAGCTACAGACCTGTTTATGAAGTAATCGGTGATAAGACAAAATGTTTGAAGCTGGATATCTGAAGATCAAAAAGTAAAATTTATCTTTATACGTACCCAGTTTAAACTATGCAAAACTGATCAAAATAAAGGCCTAACTACAATACAGATACGTAGCTCTTCAGAAGTAAGGGTTTCTACGTTGTCAGTCACAAAATTGTCATGGTATAAATTTTAAAATTAAAAAATATCAACCTTTAAAAATATTATTCATAATTTTTAATTAAGCACTGCTCTGTTACGGCTGATTGTACCGGGTATAATTAGGCACCGTATTAAATTTCCACGTTGATAATTATTATGAAAAACATTTTCCAAAAAAAAAAAAACAACCTAATGCAGAACCTCCTCCTTTTTGGAAGTCGGTTAAAAACACAGTGAAACATTTAATACTTTAATTTTGCTGTAGATGCCTGTCTGATTTAAGATTTATTAAGTTATTGGACATCCCTATCCCAATTAACTACTGGCGGAGTAGGTAGGTACCTATTTAATAATTTAGTACCGTATCGGGTTTTCGTTTAAACACTGGTGTATGTATTATATGTGAAGTACTTGGTCAATTAGATGAAAATTAGCTCGACACGTGTACAAAGGACATCGGTAGTTTTGGGCTTGATATGGTACAGTCACGGAATAAAGAACAAGGTACAGTAATAAAAGCTTAACCAAAAATAACAATATATTTTAATTGAACTTTGCCTAATTTATCTTAGAGATTAAGAATTGAAATCAAAATTTAAATAAATAAGAAATACTGCGCTGTACTTCATTGGATCATTCACACCATACTTAACCTCACTGTCACAAATACGATAAAATTATTTCTCTTTAATCCAATTACGTACAAAAACCAATAAAAAATGAATTTAAATACTCTTGAAATACTCGATCACACCAAACTAATTCATATACGTACCGACATACACAATCTGAAGCCCAGCGTACTATGGGCGTCTGCCGTGTCCTTTAAAATGTCAAGATGTTTTTGGACAAACATTTAGTGTAGGTGGTTTATGTAATGAAAATAGATTTTAATATGTTTTATGGTATAAATAACGGAAACAGCTGTATTTTTGGATTTCCTGTAAGTAATTAATTATACTATGATAAATCATACAGGCTATTACCTAATGGAGAACAGAATAAGGATTAGGAAAAGGAATTAAGAATTATTTGTTACTTAAATTATGAAAATATGATTAATTTAAAATAAGTAATTGAAAGAGACTAGAAATTAAAGATTTAAGAAAAATCCAGACATCTAAAACTTTTACTTTTTATTTTTATTTAAATTGATATAGATAAACATGACATTGATATACATAATTAGATAGATAAGTACCATAAGTTTTATTGTGAGAAATATGGTACAGTACAAGTGTTATTACTGGTTTCTCAGGTCACTCAAATTATTTATATTTCTGTCTACGGAACCCGTTACCGAAGTATTTGTTGAATTAGTGACATCCAAATTTACGGCTTTTTACTTATTATCTCATGAGTAACAACACAAAGTATAATGTCTTGATTTCTAGACATCATCGTGAACTTAGCAATATATTCACCATAAAAAAACGAAGAACCGAAGAATAGGTAGATCGATTGGGAAAAATTATCGGATATGCTGTGTGAACCCTGTAATAAAAAAGAAAAAGTAGCATTAAAGAAAAAAACCGGACAAGTGTGAGTCGTACTCGCGCACCAAGGATTCCGTATCATATTTGGACGTATAAAGTGAAAAAATCCGGACCGCATAACTAAGTTTGTTTGTGAAGGAATTTTGATGATTTTGAAAAAACTGTACTAGTTAGGAACATCGTTTATTACGTTATATATACATACGTTTATTTTTGGTGCCATATTTGGGTCAATTCCTATCAACCCTAATTATTTCTGATTTTTCACCCCGCAAACTTCGGAGATAAGGGGGGGGAATGATATTTTTTTGGACATTTTTCATCATATGTCGAAAACTGTGAGACATAAAATAAAATGAAAATATATTTTAAAATGTGCAAGACCTTTCATATGATATGTCATTTGACCTAGTAACCCCACTTTAATATTTTGGACCCCCACTCCGGCCCCTTTTGCAATGAAAATAAAAATATTTTTGGACTTTTTTCATTTGCAATAAAGTTGAACAAGCATTCTTTATAACTGTTCCAAATTTCAAGTCGATAGCATAAGTAGTTGCTGAAATAAGCAGGTGTGACAGACAGACAGACGAAATCGCACCATAAGGGTTCCTTTTTTACCATTTTGGTATGGAACCCTAAAAATACTAGTTAAAAACTAAAACCCGACTACAACAAAAATTGAACTGAAACGCATAAAACAAGAAAATGTTCCTGTCTGATAGCTTGAATTCAGTGTAATGAAAAACTTAATAAATCAATGTTTTGATTTCCAGGGTACCTACCAGCTGTGGTCGCATGCCACCGTACCTATTTATGACTAACTAGCTGTTCTTCGCGGTTTCATCCCCGTTGCCCGACTCCTAAGGGTGGTAGCGTGATGTTAAATAACCTATACTATTTCTCATGAATCTAGCTATCATATACAAAAATATTTTTTAGAATCCGGCTGGTAGTTCCAGAGATTAGCGCGTTCAAACAAACAGACAAAAAACTCTTCAGCTTTATAATATTTGCATAGATACCCTAGCCCAACAGGGCGGCATGCGACCACGGCTATAATACGATACTATGTTTAAAAAAGGGTTTCGAAATATGCAATAGCGCCAATTATGCCGCTATTACATCATAGTAGATACATCATATCTTGATCATAGATGGCGCTATTGCATGCTTCTAGTGGCGCCATCTATGAGCAGATGGCTCCACTTATGGTCCGGTGACAGACGGACAACAAAGTGATCCTATAAGGGTTCCGTTTTTCCTTTTGTGGTACGGAACCCAAAAATCAATAAATCAGACTCAAGATAATTAGTTTACCTTTCTAAGGACACAACTACGAATATCTACGTGTGGTTTGAGCGCTGACGCTATGATGCGGTTTTGGCACGGCCTCTCGATCGTGTAGTCCCATAAAAGTTTCTTATGATTGTTTTTAAAGCTATGAATGACGACCTTCATCTGCAATCAAAATTCATTTTATCATTAACTAACTGCCCACGACTTGGCCCGCGTAGAAGTCGGAAGACAACACAGTGTAGAAAGGTACATTTTGTTTACTTATACAAATTTTACCACACCCTTTCAACCCTTTAGGGATGAAATTTCAAAAAAATCCTTTTTAGTGCACCTCTAGGTCTAAAGGAATATTTCCACCTTTCAAATCTCGGTTCGTAGGTTGTCTGTCAGTCACAACTATAGTTGCAAAGCAGCGGTTGGCAACGGGTATGTACCCAAAGTAGCCGTTGTCAACCTATAAACAACGGTTGCCAACCGGTCGTTTATCCGACTGCAAGCTTTAAAAGTGGTTACGTTTTGGCGTGCGCGGTGCATGCCTCGCAGTGTCTGTATCCGCCTTCAATCCACCACGCGAGCCCAGTGAGGGTTGGGGGACGGTGACATCCACCATGAGGAAACCGGCATGTGTTAGAACCAAAAATGCTGATTTCCAAGATGTTTTCACCGATTTTTAATACCTATTATTATACGAGTATACAAACTTCCAAGATCCGGATGGCCTCAGGTAGCGTAATGTTGACAGTTCCCTTGTACATATTTTTCTCAACTGTCAGTGACGTAGTTACATTTGCCTTGTTTGCTATATTGTTACTTGTGTGTGGACATGTCTCGAAGTATTTGTAATGGACCACGTACGGACCCTGAAAAAAAAACTAACTTCGTCATTCCAGCTAAAACGCTTAGTAAACATTTATTGTATGATTTTTAATAAATATATATAGTATATATTTTTATTAAATTAAATACAAATTAAAGATTCAATAACACTAAATTAAGTAGCGCTACATGTTTACAGTAAAAAGTTATACTAATCTAAATAATTATTAGTTTTGTTCTGCATATTACTATAATTTTTATTAATTTATTTCTCTTTGTTAATTAGACATTATAATATAATCAATAGGTCTAATTTGTGTACGAAAAATAAATTGTCATATTATATTTTTAAACTTACATAGGTATCCGAGTTTTTTGGTCCTGCCATCGAAAACTGTAATGATTCCACATGTGAACATGTCATCAATATAAATAAATTCAAAATTAACATCACCATAGTGTTTGCCATGAAGCATAATACGAAAATAATCGATGCAATAGTGATAGTTTCAAATGTTACATGAACTGAAAAACAAAATAAATATGAATTAAATATAGACACTGAATTGACTATTAATGATGACAATTTAATAGGTAGAGTGATGTGATTACCTGATTACGGTGATGATCTCTTCATGTAGCTGATGTATTTCTGATTGAAACCCATAATATTTACATTTTATAAATCGAAAAGCTTGTGTTACTTAAATGAAAGCCTTAATATCACATTAATAGGTAGGTACATTTCACAAATTTTCAAGAAAATTTGTGAAATATGGCGTATGAATAAACAAAACGCCTGTTATAAGTGCTTAATGCGATATTAAGATCTAATGTATCTATGTACTATACTTAGTTTGCAAATAAATGTTTTGAATTTGAAAGTGGAAATATTACCCGACTGCCCAGAAAGAGAGTAGGTAGGTAATGTTTTCGAGTGTACATTTGTATGTTTATGCACAGATAATTACTATACGTACAGATGCCTCATCTCATACAAAGAAATGTGACCGATTTAGCGCGGGCTATCTTCGGGCTATACATTTTTCCGTGCTTAAAGGATTTTTCAAAATTAGAACAAATATTTTTCATGATGTATTTTTTCATGTTCTCAATTTTACACAAACTTCAATAACAAATCGATACATATCTATTATGAGTTATTTTAACAAATGTTCCTTTGTTCCTGATGAGACCCCGTGGTTTATGTGTCTATTTCTTTGGCATGCTCTGTAGCCTACAGTTTGATGAATTTAAATATAATTATGTTATGTCGTTAAATCCTTCTCATCCGTCTATATTTTGAGAATGACTAAGGGAAGTTATTTTAAATAATATACAGTGAGTTTTTGTTTTCTCAAATATTTTTTTTATGTTATCAACTTATTTTTTTCTCGTATAGTCAGAAGTTATACAAGCATACTAAATATGCTGATTAAAAGATTAATCTGCACAGAAACCTGTGATAAAAAAATATATATTTCATACATACGTGTGACCTATATAATAATTATAAGTAATTGTGGGCGTTATTTTAATATAATCCATCGTAACAATTAATGAATTAAGGATCGCAATAGAATAGAATAGAATTGAACCACACGGTGGTTTTAAACAAGATTTTTAGTCTTCGTTAAAAACAATTTTGTTCCTAACAAATTATAAACGTTTAAATTAATATAGGTATTACCAGGAATTATGAACGCAGAGATAGCTCCGTGTTTATTCATCTCTGTTGGAATGGTAAACAGAGGGCTATTACCGTTTATGTACGTACATGATTATGTACTTAGTGTTTCAGCTTTAATTTTGTCAATAAACCGATTTATAAACTAGCTGTTTTGAAGATTAGTGACTAGTACTTTTAATGATTTTTTAAGTGAGCCACCGAGGATGTTTAACTATATCAGTTGTTGTAAGCTGTGATTTCCAAGGCGCTAAGGAATTTTGATTGAATGTCACCGAACTATGGTCGCAACAACTGCAACAAGTCCAGCTTAGCCATACAGTCCAGTTAATCCATCGGATTTTTTTTTCAATATTTTATTTCTCTGTCATGTATTAAAATGCCCAAATTGTATATTTATCAATTTTTTTTAGGACTGTTATATTTTCAATTCAAAATATGCTTACATTTAAGATACCAGACGTCAAAATGATTATGCTATTCTATAAAATTCGCTCATGAAGTCTCTTGAGCGTTGTGTAGTCACACAAAATGCGAAATTAAACTCATTTGTTTTATATGAACTTTGGAAACAGAGTGACGATTAGATTATCACATTAACGGTCGGTTGCAGAAAGATAATATTTTTTTAAGGAGCATTAAAATTATATACAATTTCTATAGTTACTTTAAAACTACTTTAAAACTTAGTGACCTTTTCTGCAACTCAGCGTAAATGATACATTATTAGAATACCATAATTTAATATTTTAGTTGTGGAACATTACATTTTTTCGTTTTAATATTTTTAAATAATTAACATCTACATCTCTACACTAAAGGCCCTGATGTTTTAAAAGTAGGTTATTCAGGTACTTACTTACTTACTTAGGTACTTACTTACTTTCTGACTCCACAGAACCAAAGAAAGTAAAAAAAAACAACAGAATAACATAGCATAATAATTTTATTTCATAAAAAAATAATGTGCACTTTTTTGCTGTTGAAACTACACTTTCTTAGTAAACACACCATACAATTGAATACACATTATGTTGCCTTGTTTAGCTATTGCGTTTGTCTTGAACAAAAAATCTCCGTAGAAGAATGAACTTCCGAAGAATTTGTATGCTATCTCGGTGTAGTTAGTTTTATAATTATATTCACCCTGCAAAAAAACTATTCACTTTTAAATCATCATCAAGTCAATCAAACCTTCAAGTCAATGAAAGCCATCCCACAGTGTGGTTAAGGGCTCTTTCAATTGAAACCATTAGAGTCGGACTGCTGCCCTGCGTCGTAGTCGTGCGGCAACCGTGCGGGTGTCAAACTGCGCGCCACCGATTGTTTTTTTCCATGCATTTGAAACATCGAGAGAGCCGTCCGGTTGTCGTGCGACGCCCGCACAACTGCCGGACGATTACCGCATGGTAGCAGTCGGACACCAATCGTCTAAATAGAAAGAGTCCTAAGGCCGGCCGGTATCATGGTTAAACTACTAGGCTATCACTATAGCCTAGTAGTTTAACCATGTGCTTCCCACGGCGAATGGTCCGAGTTTGATCCCGAGGCACGCACCGCTGACTTTTCGAAGTCATCTGCGTATTAGAAATTAATTATCACTTGCTTTAACGGTGAAGGAAAACATCGAAACCGGCATGTCCTAGAACCAAAAATTCGAAGACATGCGACGTCCACCAACCCGCACTGGGCCCGCGTGGTGGACTACGGCCCACTCCCTCTCACAGAGGAGGCCTGTGTCCCAGCAGTGGGAACATTATAGGCCGGCCACATATTATCAAAATTTATGTCAGAAAAATTTTGAAGCCTGCCGAACCACCAACCAGAAGCAGACGTATAACGGTCTGACAAGAATCTGACAGTGTGTGGGGTCTAGTGCAAATAGTTTCAGAATATTTCTATCCGATAATATGCTGGCGGAGGAGGAAGTATTGCAAGGCTTGCTCATTTTATTATACTGGTAATTTTAGGCTAGGTTGTACCTAAAAGGCTTGAAACCTGGAGCTTGAAGGCCAATATAATATTTTTTTTTTAAAAAACAAGTATACAAACCGGTGGGATTACGCAGTTGTGCATATTATGGAAGCATTGTTGCAAGAGGCTAGTGATCAGAAAATGTTGACATGGTTTGGCCACTTTGTAACTCCACAATACGGTTTTTGTATTTCCATTGATATTCCACACGGTGGTTTTAAACTACGAACAAAATAAGATTTGGTTATGGGTGTTAATGAAAGGACAATGCCCATTGCCCAATAAAATTCATAGCACCGATGATGAACTACGGTTTTTTAGGGTTAATAAGGCTGTGATATACATGGCTATAGGTAGCATGCTATACTGAAAAATTGGTAGCTACTGGCATTTTATGTAAAAACGTTTTATGTAAACACATGCCAGCTACAAAGCTGGCACGCCAATTCTAGAAATGATTCGTAGTGCTAGTTGAAACTCTCCCCGCTTCCTAAAAAAAATCAAACACGGCTTGCGATCTCTTAGCATACTAAGTACTAGCATACGAGCTACTAGCAAACTCGCGTTACACATGCTAGCAGCTCGCTCTCACCAGGCACGGGACATGGGAGAGGTTAAGTAATTACAGTCGCGATACTTAGCAATAGTATTTTTTTATACAAACTCAAATATTTTACAAGAAGTAATAGAGGATAGTCGTGGCTAAAACAGCTGTGCAGATCAATCGATCTGCGAAGTTGCTCGGTTAGTTTTTGGATAGACCATGTTTGAGACGCCTTGCCATGCTTCACTGAGCACGTTAAACTATCGGTCCTAGTCCTAGTTGTCAACTGAATATCTATGCCAGTCGTTACGGGTAGTCAGCCGAAAAGCGTGGTAATTGGTCTTACCTCAGGATACCGGTATTGCCAAGTAATTAGGTTAGCGAGGTCAGATCGTAGACGCCCCAAGTCAAATATTGACAATTCAGCCGCATTGGGCTAACCCAATGCGGCTGAATTGGGTTAGCCCAATGCTCTACCTGTACCTTTGAATAAAAAAGGTGTGATGTTATGTATATTATTATATCCGTTTAGCTTTTGCTACTATCTTAGGGTCGCCTTGATTCTAAAATCAAGGTATTATTCAAAGGTATAGGCAGAGCTGTACCCCTATCATGAGTTTTTTTGACGTATAGTTTCGTTAACGTAAGCATATTTTAAATTGAAAATTCACGTTGGTTACACAATATTTATATAAATTAAATACTTAATTAATTTCTCTGTATTTTTTAAAATGTGTAAATTGTATAAAATTTTATCAAAATGTTTCAGGACTGCTGTATTTTAAATTCAAAATATGCTTACGTTAACGAAACTACACGTCAAAAAAACTCATGATAGGGGTACTGGTGTATCGTAGGTACCTACTACACCCACTTTTCGCCAGTTATGTTTATGTTTCGTGTACCTAATTGGGGGCGAGCCTACATTAACCGGGCATACATCCAGTCTCCGGGCTCATACTGAGAATTTCCTAGCGGAAAAAACTAATAATACTTTACCCGAGCTGGAGACTGAACCCAGGATCCTAGGATCAGCAGTTGCGCTTGCCACTACTAGACCAACGAGGCAGAATATATTATAACTAGCTGTGCCCTGCGGTTTCAGCCCCGTTGCGCGGCTCCTAAGGGTTGTAGCGTGATGCGAAATAGCTTATACTATTTGTCATAAATCTGGCTATCATATAGAAAAATATTTTGTCGAATCTGACTTGTAGTTCCAGAGATTAGTTCAAACAAACTCTTCAGCTTTATAATACACTGGCCTGCAAAAATAAGTACCTACTACACTTTCTACTACTTCTTCGTACCAAGTGTGATACTTATTTGTGCAGGCCAGTGTATTATTAGTATAGAAAAAAGAATATCTATTTTTCTATTTTCCTTACTTCTTCCAATTTAGCTGGCACCGTAAATGTGCAGTTGTAAGAGGCAACAGATCCGTACTTGTCAGTAAATATCGTCGTTGAAGAGGCCGTAACATTTTTTGATCGTGGACCTTGGCATAATTTGTAGTTGTACCATTTTACTTCGTAGGGACCCTGGGTGAAATAGTAAATACATAAATTAAACATCTCTCTCAATTAAATTATTTTGTTGAAACATTTCGAGAAGATGAAGAAGAAAGGTAAATGAAGAGTCTGTAAGAAAGAAAATGAAGTAGATATTCGATGTTAAAACATGGCAAAATGTTATACGCGCGCGTTATACCTACGCGACGCATTCACAAAGAACATCACCGATGGAAATATTGAAGGAAAGAAGTAGACCAAAGCAGAACAGTTATAGAAGATACTGAAAATCTCGATCTATAAAAAAGTCAAGAAACTGGCTCTAAATAGAAAACGTTCGTAGTTTATGCATCGGTTAAGCGCTATTTTTAAATTGGAGAAAGTGAATTAATCTTTACTGATGTTGATTTTAACAAAACATTAGCAGCTTTAAAAATACAGGGCATAGCAATTAAAAAGAAAAAAATATCACGTATCATTTGCTCGCACTAATGTTTAGATTACTTACATAGTTGTTTGCATTTTTTGTCATAGAAAACTCCAAAGAAGCAGCACGCGATATAAAAATTAAAATCAGAATTCTTAAAACCAACATTGTACACCAGCATATTCGATACAATGACATGGTGAATTAAATATAAATTTCATATTACTATAATTTGTAACTTAATGTTTTTATAATGCATGTCCATGTAATGGTTATTTAATATAATTTTTCGATGCGTCATTAATCACCGATTCAATTTATTTATTTGCTTGCGAATTTCATTTACATGAATTACCTGCTTATGGAATATGGATACAGGTAAATTCAACCGGAGATGAGTACATTTGTTGGCTTTTTAATTAGTTTTAACGTGTAGGGAAATAATAGATAGATACTATAATAGAGATTTATTACAGTCACATAACCATCAACTCACACTGGGCCAGTGTGGTTGCTTATGGCCCGCCTTTGCCACTGCTGGGACTCAGGCTTCCTCTCAGTGAGAGATTAAAAAGATGTTCTTTCGACCTGCTTTTGACCATTTATACAAAAAGCGGCGCGTCCGACTGATTTGATGTTTTTTTTATGCGACGATGGTGGCAAATAAGCGTAGGTACTACCCGTCTGATGGTAAGCAGTTACTGTAGCCTATCAAAGGCTTGCAGCACCAAATATCACATCAGCGTTGCTGACCCTTTAAAATGAGAATTCGCTGTGCTGACAGCTTATGGAACAAGCTAATCCCCTACTGTCAACACAGCGTATCTTCACGAGCTCTGGAGATCTTACTCATCACAGGAACACAACACTACCAAAAAGAAGCGATACTTGGCTGTAGTATAATATTCTGTAAGGTCCCAGATTTGAGCAAGGTATCCCACTGTGCCCTACTACCCTTTAATGATGATGATAAGACAAGATAATCTTAACAGCATTAATATAGAAGCATTTGATTACCAAATCTAAGCGCAATAGATCATAATCTAAATGCTAATGTCTAAAATAACAAATGTGTTCATACATTATACCCGGCCATCCATAACTGATTGAGATTAGAACTAATTGCATGCATGATGTACAACCAACAGATATTGGTGTGTATCTGTTGTTTCAATTAGGACATTTCTAGATCCTAATTGAATAGTCATAATCTAGATGTGTTTAGTGTGCTTCAGTTATGAAACAACACTTCTTGTCTTGTTGTATCGAATGGAATACGCTGTACCTAACCTAACCAACAGATATTGCTGTAAAAGTTGACTGGTAGATATTGTCAGGTAAGGAAAAAGCGTTACGGCTCGAATACACCAAATCCGTCATCGGCCGAACTTTGCTCGTACGACGACGGCCGAACTCGGATGATTGAATCAAAATTATAGAGAGCATGTACACCAACACGACCGTTATCGGCCGACAAAATATTTGAGCCGTTATACATCCTCCATGCGACTTTTCCTCTCTCTCTCTCTGTCTCTTTCTATTATACCTACAGTGCTACACTACATCTATACGAAGCGTAGGTAAGGAACTTCCTTCCTGACCGTAAACGTCTGTTTTTGTGTGTGTTAAGCTGACGTTATGAAAAGTAATAATCTCTACTTACCTGCAATATGGAGGGAAATCATTTCTTGCGCTCTTAATCTATCACAAGAATTTCCAAGAAAAACAACATTTTTGAAAAAAAAAAAAAAATTCGACTGCGAAATATTTAAAGTATGACCAATTGACCATCCCAAAAATGAAGGAAACCTAACGATACCTCTTATGTTGATTAATCCATCAAGCCGTCTACAATTAGAAGTTTGCCAAAGAAATATATATAATTACAAATATAACTACATACCTACTCATTTACCTACTCGAAAAGCAATACCCTCCTCTAGAGCAGCCTGGTAAAAAATCTTATTTATATACGTGTTTCACAGAAACCTTCAAAGGAAACACAAATAATGCTAATTATAACTAAAATAGTTATAACTTTAAATATTCGTATCACAACCTGAATAAATTGAAAGTTCAACGATCTATTTTCAGATATAAAGAGTATTCTATAGAATCTTACCTATTTTTAGGACACGGGTCACTGGTACTTCTATAATAATAATATCAGTCCTATTTTTATAAATTGTCCCTCTACTGGACACGGACCTCCTCTCAGATTGAGAGGAGATAGGCCATAATCTCTGGCCAAGTGCGGGTTCACACACTTCACACACCTTCAAGAATTTTATGGAGAACTCTCAAGCATGCAGGTTCTCTCACTATGTTTTCCTTCACCGTTAAAGCAAGTGATATAATTAATTTCTAATACGCACATGACTTTGAAACGTCAAAGATACGTACCTCGGGATCAAACTCGAAGCTAGGCTATCACTGCACTTCTAAATTACTCTAAAGTCTAACACAAGTGATTCATACTGCAAATTAGTTTATCACGAATAGATTGTCGGCGTTTGTGCGTTACGCGTCGATAATTACTAAATAAATTACTAAATAGCCTGTAGGCCATAGGATCATGTTAATGACGTTGTATGATTATAATTAACTTCGTTCCTTTTTAACTTCTCTCTTTATATAATTTTATACCTACGACCTTACGTACGTATTACTTTCGCAATGTTGCTTATCAAAAGTATCATATTAGTAGGTACGAAGACTTACAAACGAGGCTAATGGCATCGCTTACTAATCACAGTTTTGGTATGGGTAATTTTTTAACCTACATCCTTGTTTTCTTCAAAATCTATTTTCACCAATCGCCTCATACCACTTTCTTTGGTGTACCTATACCAAAGTAACTGCCGTTCAAAACTGCTAAATAATGCAATTGTACTCACAATACAAAGCCCGAACTATAGTTGCATTCGACCTCATTTTGGAAAATCGTTTGGAGAAGAATATTAGTGGTGATTCGAGTAGTAACTAGCTAGGTATATAAAATGGTTATTTAGTGGCGAACGGGAATATCGTGATTGCTGTGCTGTATTTAAGTTAAATATTAACGTATATTATACACAAATACTTTCAAATAATAAAAGCGCATTAAAATCCATTGTGTAGTTTAGAATTAGAAGTATTAAGCAGACAAACAGACAGACACGAAAAGTTACTTTATTTTATACGATAAATGTTCAATTTCCTTAATACGTGGAACGCGTGGTCACGTGGGTGTGTCTACATCATGAAGCATATAGGACGGTATGCTTCACGGTCCACATGCATCGTTAAAAACACAAGACATTTAATTGATCATCGCCATCCATTAATTCCAGATAAGTGACGACTAATTAATTAAAACGTTCAATTAATTACAGGGCTAAAAGCGTTGTTAATAAATTATGAAAGGCCTTGGACTTGCCCGATACTGTGGATCTCGTGATGTCACACGGGCGATTAATAATATACACTGGCCTGCAAAAATAAGTATCACACTTTGTACGAAGTAGTAGTAGAAAGTGTAATAGGTACTGTAGAAGCTAGAGGTAAGGGGAACGGAAACTCGCGTCTGAGCTTGATATTCGTGTATTTAGGAATAAATTACAGACAAAGTAGAAAAGCGCGACTAGTTTAGACCACGGCCGATGTCAAGCCTCTATTCTTTTCTATATGACAACCTATTCTATTTAATTCAAAATTATTAAGTCATTGCTTGTCTCATAGACGATAAAGTTAACCAGCCTATTAAGACTTCACATTAAAACCTCTACAGTACCTACTTATTTTTGCAGGTTAGTATATTTTATGCATATCATTAATCTATGTTGCTGAATCTTTGACAGTTTTGAAGTTACGGCCACATAAAGCAATTAAATTATTGAATGCTGTCAATAGTAGCCACAGTTGTTGAAATATTGAGCGATATGAAACAACCAACAGCTACTAGTTGCATACTGTATTGTATTATATTGTATTATTTTATAGGTTTTCAATTTTGCTAAACGAGTGATTGTTTATTTTTGTAATAAACATTGACGAATGGCAACTATCTAAATCGGACACTGTCAATCAAAAGTGTTACATAAACAACGAGACACAAAATGCCACGGTAAGGGTTCAAACCCCACCTGTGTCAGTTGTTTTTGAAATCACACTAATATTATAAATGTGAAAGTTTGTGCGTGTGTGTGTGTATGTTTGTGACTTTTTCACGCTGATACGGCTGAACGGGTTTGGATGAAAATTGGCAAAGAGGTAGCCTGGGACCTGGAAAAACACATAGGCTACTTTTCATCCATTTTCACGCAGACGAAGTCACGGGGAACAGCTAGTTCCTCTTTATAAATTTAATAAAACATCAGATTTTATTTATTTAATTTAGGCATTAAGGCCCATAGAAAATACAGTGTTATTCATCATGCATCCTCTCTGTGAAATAGTACAGAAAGTTGGCGGTAATCAATTACCCGGTCCCAGTGCGGGTGGTAGAGGTCACATCTCTCAATATCTCCGAATTTTTGGTTCTAAGACATGCCAATTTCTTCACGATGTTTTCCTTCACCGTTGAGCAAAGTCAAACTCAAAGTTAAAACATTTATTTCAATTAAATCATTTACAGGTACTGTGAGTAATACAGAATCGCAAAAGACAAGAAAATTCTCCTCGGCGATTTTCACCGACAAAATAGTTGCTCAAAAGTCGCCCGTGTAATACTACGTTCGGCTTTGTTTTTGCTCTCTGTTTCACATCAAATATTTATGCTTAATGTGTAGTGGAGGCATTCTCTTTGTGATCTTAGTTTTAGTTATTAGTGTTATATACAGATAAAATAACTGGTTCACTGTAGGTGTTGCGTGGGTGGATTTCATACTAAATGAGGTTCCGTAGTTACTCGACACCGCCTGAATTATTTCGTGAAGGATTTTTTATTCATGAGTGTAGGTGTAAAGAGATATAATCATCTCGTTTTTGTTTTGAATATACAACGAGTCTACTATAGAAGGTAGAAATTCATATTCTCGACCGGTCGGTCCTCTCGAATTCTGTGGATGCGAATCATATTCGTTCAATAGACTGGGTGGCAGGACCAACCTTGAAATCACAAAAAAAAAAACTGTTCCATAGATTTTGTCGATATGCATATTTTTGTATGGAACAGTTGATTTTTTTTTCGTGATTTCAAGGTTAGTCCCGTAGTTAATCGAACTAGTATTGACTGCCTACTCTCCTTCTATAGGTAGGTACATATAAGTATTCCTCGTTTGATTTGCTACCTCAGATCATAGAAACAATGGAGATGTGCCAAGGCGCTATTGAACTTGACTTATTTGGCTTCGTCGACGATACTTCTGGATATAATCGTGCTAACTAGTTTTGGAAAATTGTACCTAATTACATTAAACAAATTAAAGGCCAATTTATAATAGATATTACCGTTATAAACGTAATAAAGAACTGCTGACGACACTAATTTTCGTTGCGTAACCCTTTCTTGGCACCCCACTAGTCGTTGTATTTTGAAATATGCCTCGTTTAAACTCACATTTATATAAAAATCAATGCGAGTCATCATCCGCCTAGCCTTTTCCCAAACATGATTGGGGTCGGCTTCCAGTCTAACTGGTTGCGGCTGAATATCAATATTTTACATGGAGCGACTGCCATCTGACCTCCACAACCCAATTATTGGGAAATACCGGTATTCGAATGTTAGACCAGTTGTCAGACTTTTGGGCTCCTGACTACCCGTAACGACTGTCAAAGATATTCCTATGACAACCGGGACCGACTGTTTAACGTGCTCTCCGAGGCACGGAGGGGTCTCGATGTGTAAAGAACGGTCACCCATCAAGGACTGACCGCGGCAAGCGCAGCTTAACCTCGCAGATCGATCGACCAGCGCGGCTGTCATTTAGCCACGAGCCCCTCTATTTATATAAAAATCAATGCGAGTAATTAGTATTTTTTTGTCAATAATGGATCGTTTGTTTTATTTTTCTTTAAAAAGGTAGGTATTATTTTGGACATGAGATAGATAATTATAATAATTTCAGTTAATCCAGGTTAGTAATATTAGTTTTATTGGTCTTCTGACAAGTCTCTCCCATAGATTGATTTTTGCAAATTGAAAATGTCCATTTTTAATTTGCGAAAATAATTCTTTTGAATATAACTTCTTATTAATATTTGATGAAAGTCAATAACACTGCTAACCAATTGCTAAGGGCCGTCCAACGCTTGTCATATTTATTTTATACCACGATGCTTCAGTGTTACAAGGACAGGTAGGGTACTGCGGGATATCTCATTCAAATACAAAATGATTATCTACGGATTTACCTATTATAATACCACATACAAATACCGTCAACTGCCGTAACTTTGCCTAACGTCCTTGGTTTGCCTAGCATGAAAAAGATGTAATACCTATCTTTTTCATTTAATATCTTTTTCACTTTACTTATGTAAAATAAAAAAGATATTATATCTTTTTTATTTTACTGAAAAAGATATTACATCTTTTTCATGTTAGGCAAACCAAGGACGCTAGGCAAAGTTACGACAGTTGACCTTAACGCTACTCTTTGGTAGTGTTGTATTCATAAGGTGAGTAAGGTCACCAGAGCTCCTGAAGATGCGCTGTGTTGACAACAAGGGACCTGCTTGTCCTTTATGCTGTCGGCACAGTGAATTCTAATTTTAATGATGATAACCGCTTACTACCAGGCGGGCCGTACACTCAGGTGATATCACCCAGGTATTTTAATTCAACAGGTCAACAAAGGACACTGTTTTTTCACCCAGGTGAACAAAGTGGAATATACCATTTGTCACAGAGGATTTTTTTTTATCGGACGTACAAAAAAAACTTATTCTATTCTTGAACCTGTAGTAAAAGCTATTTAAACAATAGACGCGGCCAGTGAAGTGTCAATCTTAATGTGGTTGATTAAGTCTAATACAGTGTGACCCCTTTTGTTGTAAATTGAATGGTAGATAAAGTCCGGTTATCTTTGTGTGGATATTTGTTTATCATGGAGTCTATTAACCTACAGAATTTTACTGTTTAGCAAGAAGATTCTGCGGGCTTAAATTGGGACATTATTACTTAAGAAAGACAGTACATGCGACGATAGTATTTATTATACAAGTTGTAAACTGTAAGGTCAAACGAGTGACTTATTCCAGGAGGGTATTTAGACTATTCAGTATTTGATATTAGTTCGATTAACCACCCTTGAAACCATAAATAAAACTTGTTCCAAAAATATCGAGAAAATGAGAAAGAGATTTTAATTTAGATCATAAGGCAAAAAGGGTCAATGACTGACAAAATGTAGAAGTGAAATGTGTATGAAGAATTATAATAAACCTGCTAAAAGAAATGAATAAATAACATTTCCAAAGTATAATTTTATTCAAAAAATTAAGTTAAAGTTTTAAATTACGTCTCATGTCACTGGCACCACTAACTAATCTTATGTAAACGCTCCACAGAACAGTAAAGTTATCAGGTGCTACACAGCGGTGTCTTAATCTTTAATGAGTTTACTTCTGCCCATCTTTGAAACTTTTACGTTCCGATTATTCTTTTAATTAGCTAACATTCTTAGCTATTTAGTCACTCATAATATTTTTTTTTTGTTTTTGTGTTTCCATACCTTAAAGTTCGATTCCCGGGTTGAGGAAAGTGCTATTGGGTTTTTTTCTTTAAGGCGAAGGTAAATGGTAACGGCCAGTTTTAAATCTCTTATTTCGCCGTCAAATAATGCAGGTTAGTTGTGCAATTTTTTTATGTTAAACTAGAACATATATACATCAATCGTACCCGTGAATATTTAACTATTGTAGTAAAATACTTAATGAAATAAATTCATGAATTCGTGTCTACCCAAAACATAAAAACGTAATTACTTTCAAATCGCTTAAGATATTTTCATGATTTGTTTCGTGTGAAAAGACTATGTTACTACCTATAATATTGCCTGTTACTTTTTTTTTATTTTATATTTTAGATACTAAAAAGTAATAATACGTCTAATTCTGCACAGCGCGCTCCTTGATAGGCGAGTCGTATTGCTCGGTGGATGTATGTCGCGTTGCTTGAGCTCAGCGCAGAACACTCAAGCTATACCGCCCAAATCACTCAAGGCCGTTGGCGTATACCGGGGCCTTAAGGAACATTTTCAGTTGCAGCCCTTAGTCTGGATTAATAGAACTATTACCTACATAGGTCATAAACATATTTGGCGAAAGGGTGCACTACAGTACACCTCTGTCTACCCTTCACGAATATTAGGCGTGATTTAAGTTATATTTTAAAATTTTTGTTGTTTTTGCACCTGCGACGTGTCAAATTTTAATTTCAAAGTTAAAGTAAAATTAGTATTTCTCAGTAATTTCCAACGTTTTTTATACTTTCAGCTGGAAGACGTGGCTTTAACGTTGTCACGGATAAAATATTAGAGAAGAAAAGGAAACGTGTTTGGAATATTTTATTAGAAGTTTCTTTTAGTCTTGGACTGAAATCATTTGTCCGATAGAAAACGCTACATCTCGCTATAATTACATTTCCGCAATATTTTTTCGTAATTTTCAGTTCTCCACAATCACTAAAAAAAAACTGAGCAAGGGCGAGTCAGACTCGCACAATTAGGGTTCCGTAATAAAAAAAAAAACCGGCCAAGTGCGAGTCGTACTCGCGCGCCGAGGGTTCCGTATAATTTTTGGACGTATAAAGTGAAAAAAACCGGTCCGCATAAGTAAGTTTGTTTGTGAAGGAATTTTGATGATTTTGAAAATACTGTACTAGTTAGGAACATCGTTTTATTTTTGGTGCAATATTTGGCTCAATTCCTATCAGCTCTAATTATTTCAGATTTTTCGCTCCGCAAACTTTGGAGATAAGGACGGAATGGTATTTTTTCAGACATTTTTCATCATAATATGTCGAAAACTGTGAGACATTAAATAAAATGAAAATATATTTTGAAATGTGCAGATCAAGCCCTTTCATATGATATGCCACTTGTCCTAGTAGCCCCACTTTAAAATTTCGGACCCCCACTCCGGCCCCTTTTGCAATGAAAATAAAAATATTTTTTTACTTTTTTCATTTGCAATAAAGTTGGGCAAGCATTCTTTATAACTGTTCCAAATTTCAAGTCGATAGTATCGAAATAAGCAGGTGTGACAGACAGACAGACAGACAGACGAAGTCGCACCATAAGGGTTCCTTTTTTACCATTTTGGTACGGAACCCTAAAACCGGCCAAATGTGAGTTGTACTCGCGCACCGAGAGTTCCGAATCGTTTTCAAACGTTCTTTCAGAACTGAAAATGACAAATTACTGTTACAGGCCTTGTCTGTAGTCCTTAAAACGACATAAAATTATGTGAAAATTATAAAAATTTGAGTTAAAAAAAGCTCAGGCATATATGGGTTAAAAACCTATTTACTCCCTCTTAAAGAGCCCAATACTGTAGTCTCCCGGGAAAACCTTAGCTTGTTCCACAATCAGAGCGTTCACGGGGTTAAATTCTTCTTACGTTCTCTGCGACCATTTTAGCTTCCAATGTGTGAAGATGAATTTTCTGCCAACGGCGAGCAGCGTGGTGGTATAACATGGCTGTGAGCATAATTTCAAACAATTCCTTGGAACACAACCCATTATACAAGCAGTGGAACACATACAAGAAGTCTCTTCTTAGACTTTTATTTTATAAAAATTAAATTCAAGGCCGATATAGTACCTACCTAATTGACATAAAATATACCCCCGATAGTTTTGGTGTAAGGTTCGTATTATAAAACTTAATTCAAGATTCAAGAATTACTTAAAACTAGTTTTAACTAATCAAATGGCTTTAAATCTTTGCTCAATGCGAGATTTGTGGTCGAGTATCGCTCTGTAACTCTGGCTTATGGCTAATGTACGTGATACTTAACCGCTTGAATGCCGTAATTAAAAACAAAATGGAAAATGTATTGTACATACCTCGTGTAGATCTATTTGTTTAACCATTTACCTGAATTTTATTAGGCCATTTCATAAATGAATTGGGAAAATCATGAAATTCTTAGGAATTTCATGATCTGGCCGCCGACATATTATTTATACATATAACAGCATTTGTTTTCGTGATTTCAAAGTTGATCCCATAGTTTACCGAACTAGTACCTATCGAATATTGATTACTCCTTTAATAATGTCCTTCGTAACTGTATAGTAATGGAAACACATAAGATATTAACTAAACTAACCTATCCTAAACCAACTCAGGGATCGTTTACTTTGAAGGGACTTGAGAAGTGGAGTCAGCAATATTCTGAATTCATGACCGAACCAGAAATAAGACAGGCAATTACTCGAGTCATGAATGAAATACTTAGAACAGTCCAACTTTAAACATAAGAATCATGAGATGTTTACAGTGTGCGATTCGATGTGCTTTGCGATTAATCGGTTCGATATTTCTCGACATCAGAAGCAGGTCGGATGTACACATCCACACAAAAAAGGCTTTTAAAGTATTGTGTCTCTTTTGAAGCCACTGATTCTGATTGTCTTATTTCTATCCACCAAAGAAATAGATACATAAGTTAATAAAGTTGGATCTGAAGGCTTTTTGATATAAAAGTGCAACCGATTTAAAATCGAGATTAATTTGCAGTAAGCAGTGCAGTGTTGTTTTTTACTGTCTATATACAAACTTTCACTGTGTACAGATGCCTGTATTAATTGGTAATACTCTTTGATCCGCTCACTTGCTTTTGGAAATTATCGTTTCCAATACATATAGCTCGACCTTCGCTATTGGGAGCAATCCTTTCCAAAATTTAATTTCTTTATTTGTGTGTGAAAGGAGAAACCTGATTGCCAAAAACTTATTTTGTGTAATTAACCTATTTCATAGCCTATATTCAACAAAATAGAGGAATAACTTCATTAGACAGTTTAAGTAATCGATCTTTCCCGACACCCTGTCGGATCGCAGACAGAAAACAAGCCTCGCCACTAAACGCGAGTGGGACCGAGCGACAGTCGTAATAAAAAGTAGCGGGTGTACACATATTTACGTCTCGAGACGCGGGAAGCTCTCGCAGCCTTTATTATTTACGCGCCGCGACAGACGTGTTGACACTGGTTAAGGTGTGGTCTCAATGATGGGGCTGATTAGAATCGCTTTGCGGATTTAAATCGTCGTTTGGTTCGGAAAAGAATGAAAGAACAGACTAGCGCTTTGAAGATACGATCTTTATATTTTTAAGATATTTATATATTTGTGAAAATATCAAGTGGCATCTTTTACCGTAACTGAGGTAGAACCTGTTGCCAGAATGGACAAACAGACGTCATAGCTCATTCTATTTTAATAAAACGACCTCTGTTTTGGTTTTGGATCTGTGAAAATTTTGTGTGGAATACCCTTTATCTAGCTAGGCGTACAACCTACTTACGCAAACGCCGATACTTTGTATATGTATTACTAAGCATTTACACCTTCATACCAAATAAGATACCTGAAGCAATACATACGTCTTGTCTACTATATCTATGTGATATGAACATTCTAGTAGGAAAAACGTGCATTTGTTTTAATGGTAAATTGCAAATAAATTGAAAACATAATTTTCTCATCCATTTGCACGTTAAAGGCAGCAATATTCTCAGTAAAGTGGACAGAATCGTTATTATTTTATATAGTCTCATTCAATCACCATTATTTCTTTGGTACCTATCATGTTTCACAAATCGCGCCAGTGAAACCGCACCTACCTAGTACTTCAAAATATGAAAGGTGCCCGATGAAGTAGCGTTGTGAGTCGCCCACAGAGAATATAAACCTCACACCCGACGTGCATACACGTCCGCATTTTACGGGGATTGCACCCAGACAAAGAATCTTCGCGTTTCTCCCACCTGCTATTTCGTGAAAAAAAAAATAAACGCAATAATGAAACCGCTGAAATGATTCTAAATTTTTCTGTTCAATTAATCGAACGGGTGAGAAAAGTGAAATATGAAATTCGTGCAAGATTTTCTTTTGCGTTATTTCAGTTCTGGGAATTCTTTGTCCTATTGTAATTGGATTTGATAAACTTATTATTTGTATAACTCTCATCATTAACTCAATCAGTTTCTTCGAACTGACGAAAATAATTAAGTGAAAAACGTGATCCTTTAACATCACTGATAATGAATAATTGGTGTTATTGCTGTTAATAAATATACAAATATTACCCTTTCTGCTCTTACAGAGTGGATCCTAGAAAAGGGTATGTCTTCCTCTACGCGTGGGTGTTGTAAAAGGTTTCTAAGGGATTATGTCTAAAGGGATGGCGGGAAACGTCATAATGTCGGCTAATGGCAACATACAGGGATTACCAATTCTTTTGCTAAGAGTTTTGTCTGGTAATGATTGCTTATTACAAAGCAGCTGTTATTAAGAAGCCGAGCTGTAAATATTTATGATCGATAAATAGGATGATTATGAAAGGTTTTTTTTATAATTTATAGGCTCGCTTTTGACTTACTATCTCACCTGGTAAGCGATGATACGATCGACGATGGGACACGCTTGCCTAGAAGTAGACTCTAGACTTGAAGACTAAAGCCATGTACAGACATCGCGAGGCGTGCGTCGCGAATGGTTCGTCTCGCATGCCTCGGGCTGTGTGGACGTGTGTGCAGTGAGCATTCGCGTCATACGATCGTTGCGAACGCCGCCTCAGTACGAGCCGTGCGCTCCGTGTGGACGGACAGGTATTGTTTGCGTTGCGCGCTCATGCGTCATGGAGGCCGATGCCTGCACACTGAATGCGTGATGAACCATTCGCGACGCACGCCTTGCGATGTCTGTACGCGGCTTAAGGTCTATCGGGAAACACAGACTCCGAGAGGGAGTTCCACTACTTGGCTGTACACACAATGAACATGTTCTTAAAACGTTTTGCGCGTATGGGTGGAAATTCCACCATGTAGCGATGGCGCATTTCTGTATGTAAGTAAAAAATAAGCCAGCTCTTTTATAGGGGTGTCTTAAAAGAATAGGATGAGCAGCTAACAAACACATTCAACAATTCGTTTAATAAAATGCCGGTGCTCCAAAAACTAAAAAAAAAAAAACTAAAATATATTTTTATATGCAAAACAATAGCAACATTTTTATTGGTTCTACGTAAACAGAAATTTTAAAAACCAAAATTAAGGACTCCCACTCGATATTTTGGGATTCATCGAAAATACAAACATTGCTGAATAACAATTTTACATTTGTGCAGTATGAAAGTTTTAACAACAGTCTATTGCACATGATTCGGATCGTCCATGCGTACGCAGAATTTCAATATCCGTCCATGGGTTTATAGTGGTACTTCCACAGCGTAGGCTGCTTATACACTCGCGATTAAACGATATTAAAATTTTACATTATAATATTGCATACATACTGATAAAAATTTCATCGCTTTTCCTGATGCATGTTTGAGGGCTCGTCGTAAACGTTGGAGTGACAAAAATAAATATTGTTCAACGTACCCACCTACAAAGACAAAAGGAAGTATATTTTAAAGTAGGTATAGATACCGTTAAAAGTGGTCATTTTTCTTGCAAGATTAAGGGGCTATTTCACCAACCTATCATTATCTGTTCATGCTAATGTGATCACTAAACTATTCAATAGCAAAAAATTGCATTTCACCACCTAACAATAGTGTTATTGACAACATTATTGAAGTAAATTTAAATTTACTAAAAGTCACCTTTAGCTTATCTGGTGATTAGTTACAGATTACTTTATTGATAGGTTGGTAAAATAGCCCCTAAATATATTATATTACTACTATTATAAAGCCTATATCTAGATATAGGCCTTTTTGCAAAATTTAATCAAAGCGTAACTGAAAATTAAATTTGAATTGCTATTTTCTTATCTTACGTAAAGCGAGGCCGGCCCTCCCCCGCAAAACTAAAGATAATGAAGTTACTTAGTTTGCTATTAAAGTATCTAAATATTTTAGGCTGAAGACGAGACGACCCAGATTATAATAAATTATCAGCTTGCTAAATAGTCTGAACATCAAATGCCTTTGACGCAATAGCTGAGCCAAGCGATTGGCTCAGCGCGATGTGTCACAGGTTCGATTCCCAAACGGAACAAAATATTTGTTTCGGAGTGTTTTTGTATTGTTTTGACGCAGCCAAGATACAAGAGAAATTTAAAGTGTGGGGCAACGTTTCATTTAAAATAATGCGATTTTTTGAATATTTTGTTCATACATCGGTCTCACTACATGTAGCCAGCCTAAATATCGTTTTGACATTTTAATATAAATTTGATATTTTACTGGCAACTCCGATATTAGTGGCATTTGAATATCGAGTGCGATACAAGTTAGTTCGAGGATGGTAGTAGGAAATTAAATGGTGAAGCTATACAGTTTCTCCACAGAACGGAATGTGAAGAATATAGTGTCGGTTAGTATTCTGAACTGGTGCTATAAGAATTAATGTTCACAATGGATTGAAATGCAGAATGCATATGTTGACTTTACCTACAAATGAACTGTTTATCAGTTCCATCCTGTAGTGTATTATATACCTACTGCACTCTTTATTGTATTGTATCATGGCCCACTCCCTCTGACAGAAATGAGGCCTGAGTTCCAATAAAAAGTATAGCCATTTTTTTTTTGTAGGGCCTCTCACAGTTGGCTTCTAAATACCGTCACTGCTTAACCGGACTTCTGGTGAGGACTTACAAATGCCTCCAAAAGGTATAGGCCAATCAGCCTAACGTTTTTATAACCCGCGCCAATAACGAAACGAATCTAAAATGGCGGCACTAATCATTCCCTCTCACTCACACGTTATTGTTGTCTTTACTCACACCCGACGTGTGTGAGTAAAGACACCAATAACATGCGGGTCAGTTAATTAGTGCCGCCATTTTAGATTCGCTTCCTTATACCACTTTTCGCTTCCTTATACTTTTATACATGACAATGACGTGTACGTTTACAAGTGGTAAAAATTTTACTGCTCACGTGTGTATCACCACATCCATAACAAATGTTTCTTGTATAGAACTCCCACAATAATATCTCCTTGTCTCGTTAACTTCGTACGATATCCGCACTTTATCACCCTCCCTACCTACCCCCATTATGTCGCGGAAACGTTTTTAGTTCAACAGATCACAAGAAATAACGTAGGTACGGCAAAGGAATTGCTGTTTCACCAAACACATAGACAGGCAAAAGTAGTCTTTAATTCTTCGTCGATAAGGTATAATAGAGGTGTATTATTTAAGTTGGTAAATTCAGTCACAAGATTAAGCGTGATCATTGATGTGGTAATTGTATCTATGAGGAGTTTCATGGAACTATTTCGCTGGAATTCCTTTATTGCTATTATGGTGTAAGTAAGGGTCTCCATGCTTGTTACTTTACTAGGTACGTGTTAAGTTTGTTGCGAGACTAATCTTTATACGAGTTTGGATTATAATAGAGCTGAAAATCAGTGTGGTCTTGCTTTGAGAATACGCTACATCAATGCTGACCGATGGACAAATTCGGATGTGATGCATATTTTCCGAATCTTTTTGTGTAGGTATTGCATTATAAATTTTACTCACTTTATTTTAGAATGTTAAAAAATAACTTTCTTTCTTCCTTTGATTTTGTCATTTGTGGTTGGTAGATAATGTTATGATCTACGCGTAGAATTTCAGGGTACCTATTATCATATTCAGTAGTTTCATATCACAGCTATGTGTCACCAAAAAAAACGAAGAAGTGCTATAAATCATTCATGTCGGTTATAACATCATCTAGTCTTTATAAGATCACTTTACGCAAAAATAAAAATACTGTCGCTTCTTAGATCCAAAAAACATCAAAGTCAATGTATCAGAGTGATCTGTAAGTACTCTTGTAGTCATTAATTCATGTCGAGGATAAAAGATGGCGTCACCGAGTTAGGGTAGGCTGTTCAAACGAAAATTAGGTAGCCTTAAATCCCTCGGGAGCAATTTTAACTAAGCTTTTACTTAAAGGGCTGTAAGATAAAACCTTTTGTTGCAAAGCAAACACTAAATCCATTAATGACTTGGGTTAATTTTGTTTAGAATTAAGGCATGCTAATATTTAACTGTATTAGGTAGTAGGTAAGGATTATGAAAAATATTATTGATCTTATCGATACATAGTCTGTTGGTTCGTGAAATGGTGGACTATTCTGATAGGCAACACAATTATCATAATCATGTAAAATATTGTATCTAAAACCTTTTATTTCTTAATAATATCCAACGTCTTTTATAGTGGTGTAGAATTTCTTGTGACTCAATCAAATTGAGCGATAAGAAAAAAATTGCTTGAAGCTACAGCTATATTATTGAAATTGTGTAGACCTTAATATTATTGATGCGCATATGAAAGGTTCGCCTACTATTTCACCTTATGTAAAGCGATGATGCGGTCAATGCTTGTCCAGGAGCAACCTATCCACTGACTTACAGACTTTTAGGTCATAGCTATTACAAAACACAGATATTTATTACAGACTCAGAAAAAAATATCCTCTCCTCTCCGGTACACAAATTGAACATGTTCCGAAACATTTTGTGCATACACATGTATTAACCACTAGAACTTTGCCGGTGACTTCGTCTGCGTGACCCACAGGAACTATGCATTTTTTCAGGATAGAAGTAACCTAAAGCACTCAGGGATAATGTAGTTTGTAGATAGTGAAAGAATTTTACGAATCGGATCAGGAGTTCCGGAAATTACCTCATACGTACAAACTTTACCCTTTAATAAAACATATTAGTATGTCGGGTGTAAAAAGACCCATAACAAAAACTGTAAATGGTTGGGGCACGTCTATACCCCACCTCACCAATTTCGTAGAAATCAACACACTCATAGGCACAGTCAGTAGCGCGTAATTACAAAAAAAAAACAGCTGTTTTTAATACCCAAAAATAAAAGTCGTTTCCCAGCAATTATTATTGCTCAATGTTACTTAGTACACGTAATCATACAAGAATGCGTAAGTGTCGGCTTGGTGATGTGTCTTTTTACACTCTGTAGATATAGCGGTGGTGCATCACCCTATATCTCGTCTAGTACTGTAAAGCGCTTGTAGGAATGAAATCCGGCAAAACAATGGAAATTAAAAAAAACCACGGGGTCTCATCAGGAACAAAGTAACATTTGTTGAAATAACTCATAATAGATGGCGTTATATGTATCGATTTGTTATTGAAGTTTGTGTAAAATTGAGAACATGAAAAAATACATAATGAAAAATATTTGTTCAAATTTTGAAAAATGCTTTAAGCACGGAAAAATGTATAGCCCGAAGATAGCCCGCGCTAAATCGGTCACATTTCTTTGTATGAGATGAGGCATCTGTACGTATAGTATTATATTATCTGTGAAAAAACTAACCTATTACCTATCCCATTTAGATCTACGAAACTTATTGCAAGCTATACTCATATCAACTCAACACTTATCCAAATTCCATTCAAAGTTTTTACAACACCAGCCTAAAACTTGTGTAATCTGTTCCACTGAGGGCACTAATTGCGTTTCTAGTACTTCGGTTTATTTATTAAGGTCCTCAAACTTTGTTATTGGCTTCTTAATGTCTAACTTCGTTGAAACAGTGAGGAGGCTTAGATGATCCCGTTTGGAGAATGCCAAAATGTTTGTGAGATTCATTGTTCTATATTTAGAGGATCATAAACTGATTCTAGGTATGTCTTTATTAATATCTTAGCTTAGCTTATAAACCACTTCTAACAGTAAGTTTTTATACATATTTTAAGTAAAAGTTTTTGTTTCATTGCTGCACTATTTGTAATCTACGAGTATATTGTGGTGTCGGGGAGATAGATGATAACTCAATTCAATCGAATTATAGTTGGTACATTCCTACTATAATGATATTAAAACTCTCCTAACTTCATTTTGGCCTTTTCTGGTAACTCTACCTTGTATAGAAATGATACAATCGTGTTGGTAAAAATCTCATTCCTATATAATTTTTCTGAAAGATTATTGTTCAAATAGTTAAAATGTCAAACTAAAAAAAAATGTTTTTGTACTTATCATGCATATATCCCAAAAACACAGCTAGTCCAAATACTCAGAATACGATATGTTTATAATAATATTTATTAAAATGTTTTAGTTTAATTTAATTATTCAAATGCATGAACTCAATTATTTAGTTACACTAGATAAACAAAACCAGCAATTCAAAACCTTCGTTTAAAATTAAAGTATAATTGTACAGCGAATTAACTAATCAGGATTATAGTTTCAAAACTTGGTTTAAACAGATGAAATAAAATGTTTTGCACTCTGAATTTGAGCGATAAAATTATATTCTGTTTGCTATAAAATAAATGCATGCATTTACATAATCATTTTGAAATGATGAACAAAAAGTTTATTTAATTGTTTCAAATGATGATTGTTTCAAATGATGAACAAAAGTTTATTTTACACATAATATTTATTAGAATTCACATAATTATTACGGATAAGTCCCGTTTAACTTATTTAGTAGACAATTTCATACAAATTTACATACAACACAAATTGTGTTCCAATTTTTAATTCGTAAATAGAACCAATCCGGAGATTCTAAAACTGACTAATAATTAACTAATAATAGCCTAGTTAAATAATAAAAAAATCTGCTAAGACAAAACTACACACATCTAGCGACTCAAGAAACCTCTTCATAAATAAAATTATAGTTAGAGCACAAAAAAGTCATCCAACTGACAAAAGCATCACTTTTTTATCCCATCACACGAACACAAAATATTTTACCAAATGTATCCAAAATATACTTTTAACGTCAACGAGCGTCCCTACATATAATGCATTTAAAAGTACTTGATTTGTAGCCTTTAATAACGCGAAAGAGTGTAATACGATTCCTCTCACAATGCTTTTAATTCTGTTTGTGGACCATTTATTATCGTAATATTGAGTTGTGAACACCACAATGGGGCTCGAAGCCAGGGGGAAGCCATGTTTGCATGGTATTGACATTAGTTATTTATTCGCTATTGTTGACTGCAAGTTGTAATTATACTTGAATTTTCGGACATTAGATAAAATTTTCCGATGAATGCTAAAACATAATAAATAGTCATTTAAGTTCCTACATTTGTTTTGGATAATTCGATGGTTTAATTAGTCATAATTTTAATTGGTGGTAATAATTGCATAATGTTTATAAGTTATTGATCAAAGTTAAGAAAACATCATTTTGTTGCTTATTTTTAACACATTACAATTAATTACCTCGTGTCTGTAAACTCTTTAGATCTGTTGTTATAATCTTTTGTTACAGAAACACTATCCAGCTATAAATATTAATTGTTTAAGGGCCGTAAGATCAATCGTAGCTTAAACCACGGAAGAGAGTTAATCTCCCGTCTTAGATTGTTTTCTAATACAAAAATCCAAAGAAACAATCGAAGACGGGAGATTAAGCTCTCTTCCGTGGCTTAAGTTGCAATTGATCTTACTGCCCAAAGTAGGTAATCCCTTCCAAATCTGCTGATAAGGGAATTATTGCAACAAAATAGTAGAAAATTTTACAAAATATCTACCTCTCAGTAAGGTCTTAGCAAATACTATTAATCTTCATTAGTAAACGTAATTAATCCTTTAAACAAATTCTTCCTGACATTGTTTAAGTTATCGCTTAGCACCTTGTTACACTTTTCAACTTAGTATTTTATCAGGATTGGGCAAAAGGTATTTTTTTAACACGCTTATAAAAGTTTTCCTACTGAAAAATCACATTTTATTTCCTTTCATAACAATATTTTAGGTTAGGCACATTCATTCAATGTGTAGGTAGGTACTTAGAAATAAAAAAATAATTTATAACCATAGGTATCCAATATTTGATCAAAATATTATTCGATACTATTTTGGGGGATGGAGGAACGAGGTGGTATGTCCCTCCATTGAAAAGGGAGGATCCTCCTACCAGACCGGGTGTTATGGTCTGGCGGGCCACTGCCCCCGGCAGTTGATGTCGGGTTTCTGTATATATGTTATATCGCTGTGAAAACTCTGCTTGCGCGATGTAGGAATCAGCCAATGGTCGTCATGTAGTGACATACACTGTTAGCTGTCTAGCTGTGTTGGTAGTCTTCGCTGTTGCTGGTAGATGTCGCTACATCACTCCCCTCCGAGACCGGAGGTCGATACCTTCATGGTGTGTCAGCCGTCGTTCCATCGTGCGATGATTGCCAGTGCCAGTGGTGAGTTCCGGTGGGTCGGAACTGTGTACTGCTCTTGCTTCGGTGAGTCGGACGTGGCGCAGTAGTGGTGCTGCTCTTGCTCCGATGAGTCGGATGTGGCGCAGTAGTGGTGCTGCTCTTGCTCCGGTGAGTCGGATGTGGCGCAGTAGTGGTGCTGCTCTTGCTCCGGTGAGTCGGATGTGGCGCAGTAGTGGTGCTGCTCTTGCTCCGATGAATCGGACGTGGCGCAAGTAGTAGTGCTGCTCTTGCTCCGGTGAGTCGGACGTGGCGCAGTAGTAGTGCTGCTCTTGCTCCGGTGAGTCGGATGTGGCGCAGTAGTGGTGCTGCTCTTGCTCCGGTGAGTCGGATGTGGCGCAGTAGTGGTGCTGCTCTTGCTCCGATGAATCGGACGTGGCGCAAGTAGTAGTGCTGCTCTTGCTCCGGTGAGTCGGACGTGGCGCAGTAGTAGTGCTGCTCTTGCTCCGGTGAGTCGGATGTGGCGCAGTAGTGGTGCTGCTCTTGCTCCGGTGAGTCGGATGTGGCGCAGTAGTGGTGCTGCTCTTGCTCCGGTGAGTCGGATGTGGCGCAGTAGTGGTGCTGCTCTTGCTCCGATGAATCGGACGTGGCGCAAGTAGTAGTGCTGCTCTTGCTCCGGTGAGTCGGACGTGGCGCAGTAGTAGTGCTGCTCTTGCTCCGGTGAGTCGGACGTGGCGCAGTAGTAGTGCTGCTCTTGCTCCGGTGAGTCGGACGTGGCGCAGGCACTGATGAGGCTGAGGGGATGACCAGTCTTGTGCGCTCGCTGCAAGGTGGTGGTCAGGTCCCGATGAAGCCGTGGATGCTGGCTGGCTGTGTGACGTGCTGGCTGGATCTGTTGCTAGGTGTGGAGAGAGTGATGACGACGATGATGATGGCGAAGTTGCTGCTGCTCGAAGGTTGCGCTGATGTTCAAGCTCGGGGTCACCAGTTTGGGGGATGGAGGAACGAGGTGGTATGTCCCTCCATTGAAAAGGGAGGATCCTCCTACCAGACCGGGTGTTATGGTCTGGCGGGCCACTGCCCCCGGCAGTTGATGTCGGGTTTCTGTATATATGTTATATCGCTGTGAAAACTCTGCTTGCGCGATGTAGGAATCAGCCAATGGTCGTCATGTAGTGACATACACTGTTAGCTGTCTAGCTGTGTTGGTAGTCTTCGCTGTTGCTGGTAGATGTCGCTACATCACTCCCCTCCGAGACCGGAGGTCGATACCTTCATGGTGTGTCAGCCGTCGTTCCATCGTGCGATGATTGCCAGTGCCAGTGGTGAGTTCCGGTGGGTCGGAACTGTGTATCACGTCGGGGTCACCAGTTTGGGGGATGGAGGAACGAGGTGGTATGTCCCTCCATTGAAAAGGGAGGATCCTCCTACCAGACCGGGTGTTATGGTCTGGCGGGCCACTGCCCCCGGCAGTTGATGTCGGGTTTCTGTATATATGTTATATCGCTGTGAAAACTCTGCTTGCGCGATGTAGGAATCAGCCAATGGTCGTCATGTAGTGACATACACTGTTAGCTGTCTAGCTGTGTTGGTAGTCTTCGCTGTTGCTGGTAGATGTCGCTACACTATTTAGAAATATAACTGGTTTAAATACACATAATTTCCAAGAAGAAGGCAAGTTGGAAAGATTTAAATAGATACCTGGTCTGTTAATATTTATTTCAAAAGAAATCTAGAAATAATGAGAACAGTAAATTAAAGTCTTTAAATTCACAGACAATATCAATATTTTTAACTGAATAACAATGCACTTGTAATTATTTTAGTATCATAACCAGTCAGACATCGTCTGGCATGTAATAGCTTTTCAACCCTCAACAGTTCATTGGTCCTCCTAGTCGAGGACTGTCTAATAGTATTTTCTTTCTCTAGAATGTGACCGCTATTCAAGTACGTTTCTACTTCAACGGTTATGAGCTATATGACCTGCTTCTTCAATTCTAGTTCACACCGAGACAAAAGCTAACATCAAACGCCATTTTGCTACAAAATAATATTGTTATTTCTTACCTCTACTCCGACGTATTCAAAAACGTTCCCATATAAAATATTTATAAGTAAATGAATACCTTTGCATCATAGCACAATTCAATGTCTCGAAATTTCCAAATAGTTAGTCCGTCAAACAAAACTTCATCGTCTTATTCTATTCAAATTAACAGGTCTCTAGTTTTAATAGCAGGCAATTACTTCAATAGTGGCCGTACAATAATTGCAGAGCAATTTACGTTATTGGGGATCGCTGTTGACAATTTTCCTTCTTGTTCTATCGGTGCATTTATTATTCTATAGGTGTGGTTCAAGTCTTCAGTAATATTTTAATCAGTGTTTGTATTTCATTTAACGTTTGATGCTTCAGCTTCTTAATCTTCCTTATTGCTTGCACGAATAACAGAAGCCAGAAATGCTAAAGCTCAATCCTGGTTTGTGTTTTAATTTTCTGATGTGATAACTCATTGGTCATCAGGTCTTTTTTTTTAAATGCGTCTAAATGATCTGGGACTGAAATTGTTTGATAAATCGTAAGGTTGATCTCCTTTATTTGTGAGTTGTATTGCTTCTGCCAGACTATAGCGTGACAAACAATTGCTTCTATTCCATAACTTGCACCAAACAAAACAACTAAAGCCTTACTGTGTAGTGAATTGAGGACTTCAAAATAGCCGTCCAGTTCAACGTGCGATGCAATATTAATTGTACTGAATTCTGGATTGCTGCCATTAAATCATTGATGTTTAATTGGTCCAAATGCGAATGCTTTTAGTTTCAATCGGTGATATAGTTTAATTCTGTTACTGTTTTATTATGGTCATTATATCGATATGGGGACGGTGGTTTTTCCGGTTTATATTTAGATATTTTGACAAATGCGTTGTGTTTTATTTGAATTTTTGTGATCGATACCTATATTTTGCTGACTACCATAACAAATAGGTATCTCAATTTGGTATCAGTTTCATTCAAATTGTTTGCGTGGGAGATTTAATCAAAATACTTATTTTCGTAGGCAGCTCAGCTTCAGACTGAAAACAAGTCTTATTTTCGTACCATGTGGTTATTATCTATTTGTTTAAGAAAAATAAATTTATTTCCAGCTGTTAAGTATTTTATTTTGTACACGTAGGTAAGCATTATTATCTTTATATACGTTTCTTATAAGTATATTGTCAAATATTGTCCCACTGCTGGGCAAAATTGGTATTCACATACGCTTTACATCATATCACTGCGTTACATCTCATGAAAAAAATGCCTGGTAGAGAAAAAAACCATTTCCATCCATCCATATATGAAAAAATATCTGCCTGAAAATTTATCATCAAAAATAAATACGGCCGTATAAATAACATGTTAGGCTGTACGTTAGCTCGCAAATGGAATTCATCCCCTCAAATCCGCGTCAAAAGAGCACTTAACATACGTAACATATTCAAACGAGAAGGGGGACTTGACAAAATAAGTTATTTAGGTGCTCATTATTTTGGTGATAGAGATGTTCGGCGAAAGAAGGTGTAATAACAGTAAATGGTACTCATCATGCGGCGGGGCATTAACATCCGCGGAGATGGGAATCATGCCTGCGATGGGATACTACTACTGTACGTCGGATTGTTGTCACTTTGAGTGTGTTATTTTTGTTTTATTAAATGATATTTCATCGTCGATAGATCATCTATATATATCAGATATGCATCACTCAGATTGATTGCTGCTTGGTTGCGAGTCCTCATGCAATATATGGTCAAGTATTTCTAGACTTCTGGATTTAGTGATGGCTACAGCCATCACTAAATCCATAAGTCTAAGCTTGTTTTTTAATTTTTTGATATTCAGCCGAAACTAGTTAGACTGGAAGCCGACCCCAATATAATTTGGGAAAAGGCTAGGCAGATGATGATGTAAGCTTATTTTTTAATGATTATCGGGACTTTTCGCGCACAAAAATAATCAAAATATCAGTATTTTGCGGCAGCGGCAGCAGTGATAGCCTAGCGGTTTAACCATGTGCCTCCCACGGCGAATGGTTCGAGTTCGATCCCGAGCCACGCACCGCTGACTTTTCGAAGTCATGTGCGTATTAGAAATTAATTATCACTTGCTTTAACAGTGAAGGAAAACATCGTGAGGAAACCGGCATGTCCTAGAACCAAAAATTCGAAGACATGTGACGTCCACCAACCCGCACTGGGCCCGCGTGGTGGACTACGGCCCACTCCCTCTCACAGAGGAGGCCTGTGTCCCAGCAGTGGGAATATTATAGGCCGATTATGCTTATGCAGTATTTTGACTAACCTCGACGTTTTGATCAAGTTGCATGGACCGTGGTCACGAGAAGAGTAGAGTAGTCTGGAAAAGTCCCGATTATAATTAAAAAACATGTGTACAATTCGCGAAAGTTTAAAAACTACAATGGCTGTATGTTGTTCTCGGTAGACAAGAAGATGATGTCAAAAGTCAAAAGTCAAAAACATTTATTTCAATTAGACCATTTACAGGCACTTTTGAAATGTCAAACAATATTACAATAGTTGTCAGTCGGTTTGTCCGTTAGTTGAAGCTAGTTGTCCGTTCCAAAACGTAGATTCCTATGGAGAAAAACGGACAAGAAACTCCATGGTTACTCTTTTTCAATAAATTCTGTTACAATTTCTTTGATTACAGTGATGCCCTAATGTGTGAGAACTATGTTTAGTAAGGTACAAAATAATAATAATATCAACTAGACAAGTGAAAAAACATTGTTTAGGCAGTCAAGAGATGACCAGCACCAACTGACAGCGCCCGTTCACGGACATGACGTGCGCATCAGCACCGTTCAACTCAACCATTTTGGAGGGAATCGAACGATCCAATAATAATGAATTAAGTTATTAGACAAAAGTTAAAACTTAATTAACTGGGCGTTCCTTAGCCTACTTTCAATTATGCAGAAACCGGTAGTAGCGGCTTTAAGGTGCCGTGCCGCACGAAGTAAAATACTTGTACTTATTACCTCGCCATTTTTAAGGTACAAAGCTCCGTCTACATTTTTGCACTTTTACTTAGCATTGTTACTTAAAAAACAAAACTGTCAGCGCTTTTTTGTCCTTGTTTCCAGCCGTTGTTTCAGGGATTACGGTTATGCGAGCTTGGGGATTGTACGTATTAAATTAACATAATATTGTCATGCTTTTCAGGTATAAAAAAAAATCTGGCTTACTTGATTCCTGTTTACGAAGTGTTTTAAACCTGTAGATATCAGTATCTACTTGAACCACCTCTTCCTTGGTTCAGGTTTCACCACCACTGGATAAATTCCGTTTAGCTTATTTTACAGAATTTCCTACCAAGGTCATATTTTCTGATCTGTCTAGTAGATATTCCCAATTTAGAGACTGGCCCGGTCTAAATAATAATGAGAAAGTATTAGGTAGGTACTTTGTCTTTTGGTATTATCTTGTCCTTTTTATCCAGAGTCTCAACTTACCTATAGGTAAATATTTGTTTATTTTTTATTTATATTCTATATTCTGTTCTGTGGAAAAACCCATTCGGGAGTTCTAAAGGTCAAAAGAGTTATAACTCTTTTGACCTTTACAACTCCCACTGAAAAGTTGTGTGGAGTGACAAACTAAAAAAAATCAATGTCGTGTTTTTTTAGGAATGCTGAGTGATTTGTTTTTTTTATAAAAAAAAAACAATTTCCTTAACTTTTGAATGGTTGGCGACTTGTTATGATTGAAATGGCGCTTTGTGTATTTGTAAATGTAATCTAAATTGGTAAATAGTTTAATTTTGTAATCTATTGGAACTCCATGATACATCGATACATATTTAAAGTATTACTGTTTTTTTTACAGCCATTGTCGTCCTAATGCCAGGAAAAAACCTTACCTTCCTTCCACTCCTCTCAGTTCAAGGAATTTTGCGGCCAAACCTTCTAATAGTACCTTCCATATCACCATCTTCTTCTAGGCTTGCCACGACGTCGTCTGCAAAACATTGGCCTTTGCAGATACCTACTGAAAACTAAGAGAAGTAGATAAAGCTTTACAGATTCATAGCTGTAATAAAGCTGTAGCGGTCATTGGGAGTCAGCGAAGGACGATCGCTGACTCCCAATGACCGCTACAACAACAGTCAAAGAAAAAACTGCTTGATTGACAACAATTTCGTGATCATAGTAAGTTGTAATTTACATCATACAGATGTTGTATAAGCTTTTCTTGAATTTCTTGTTTATCCTAATTATTCCGACGCTCATTAATGTTTTTTTACGACGTGAAGAACTTTGTTTGATTTTGAAACTTGTTCCGCAAACCAAAAATAACCATGTGATTAAAAACACTATAACACTAACCACCATGAAATTGTCTCATGAAAGTTTTATTATAAACACACCGATAAAGCTCTATTTGATAATATTGTCCCCAAACTCAAATTCGGCATTGTCTTTATATTGAACACTCTTCACACCAGAAGGTCTAGAAAGGGGACACTTCACTTCAACCGGGCTTTGCTCCCGACAAATTAAACAAGTTGACTCACTCAAACTTTGACAAATCCGATTTCCTGTCGCTCTTTTAGAAGTTACGAGTCCATCCGCTGGTGTGATGGAGTTTAACTATTCTATTTACAGTTGAGATCCTTTTATAAGCCATTTACTATAATGTTTCTATAAAACAATGTGTATAGCTTTACCTTAATAAACGCGAAAATGGGTTGGTCTATTCATTTGGTACCTACTAGCTGCCGCCCGCGACTTCGCCCGCGTTTTTAAAATAAAAAGTAACCTGTGTGTTATTCTGATGTATAAGCTACTGTAAAGTTTCATCCAAATCCGTTCAGCCGTTTCAGCGTGAAGAAGTAACAAACATACACACAAACTTTCGCATTTACTTATAATATTATAGTAGCATAGAAAACCCATAGAGATAAAGTTTGACAGTGAAGTTGTTGCCTGATAATCAATGATCGGAGTAGGTAGAATGATTTTACGTACTTGCATCATGAATAGTCATAGAAATCATAACATGGATAAGCCTTTTTTCCGGGATTTCATTTTGGTACTTACGAGATTACGAAATATTGTAAATGTATATTTAAATTAAAACATTTGAAATTTATAGAATGCGATAATTAAACGTTTAAAATTGTTTTTTTCTTATTTGTATTTTTTTAAACTTTCGCTAATTGTACACAATAATGTTTTTTAATTATATCTGGACATTTCGCGCACAAACATAATCAAAATATCGGTATTTTGACTAACTTCGACGTTTCAATCAAATTGCATTGACCTTAGTCACGAGAAGACTGATTTTTTCTTATTTATTAAGTAATAAAGTGAATCTTACTTTTGTGCGTCCATTCTTCATCCCACACATAACAATATTTGAAATTCTTAAAAAAACTTAATTATTACAAAATCCCGGAATCCCGGAGGCATATCCATATTAATATATACGTGCCAGTTCATTGACCCCAAATCAATCTACCTACTCCGATCATTGCTGATAATAAGCTGCCTTGGTTGGAAAAAAGATCGTTTTAATCCTGAAAAATGAAAACAACCCGCAAAGAGAGTAACATTGCACAGCTAGTACCTAAGTAGTTTTTAAAGCATACATAAACATGATACTTAACTATGCTATGAAGTTTTAACCCAGTATAGAAGATCTGGGAACAGGCGTTTCACATAATTAACTAAAAACATTAAGGCTGGGGTACACCAAATACGGGTGCAGTTTGTGCTGCTTCTTGCAGTAATGTATTAAACACTATTAAGCAAGGATACACCAACCACAGTTGCAATGCGTGTGCGATACGTTTGGCACGGGAAAGCGGTGACTCCGTTTACTGGCTTACCCCATTGCCAGGCGCTCACCTAATTCCAGCAATAGCCCACTTGTCGAAGCAATCGATCTGATGAATCAATATATTATTAATAACCGCCCAGATGCTGACATATTTCCAGGTAAAATGAATGTGCCGAAAGCTTTTAAAAAAAAATGTTGTTTTTAAACAGAAGCCCATTTCTCGTAAATAAAAATAAGTTGGTTTCGATATAATCTCAATGCCAATTGTCAGAAATAGTATTCTCTTATCCGTTTGAAGTTGTCAATTAGTACACAATGCTTTAATGATAATTAACTAGGTACTTGTTCCTATGATCTGAAGTGTAGGTCAACCTTTACTAATTCAACGCAGATCTCTTTCGATACGTATTTGTTCTTGGCATATCGATATCGATGTTAACCTAAGATAATATCCTGAGTTCTTATTTTATTTGGGGCAAGTACCATCCAACTCCTAAAGCGTCCTTACAATAGAATTAGAAGACGTTCAAATAACAAACAAGAACGTATTAGTTCCACTTTCACAACGTACTTTAGAAATAACTTCATACGAGTCTCAACGTAGGTACTCGTAGATAATTCAAAGATAATTACCAACAAGATGAATGTTGTAATATTTGTGTTCCTATTATTCTGTCTGAGTTACGTATACCTAATATATTTTTGTATTATTTATGTTATTATTAGACTTTGTTTGTATTAGATGTGGCTTTTTTAATGATATAGTATTACAATTTCAGCCAAAAATAAGAATAGGTATTGCGCTGAGCAGTGAGGTAGTCTGTTGTCCCTCAGAGAAATACAAATTAACTGTTCTATCTAATCATACGAGTATGTTTACAAATAAACATACTCGTATGATAGAATAGATAGATAGATAAAAGAATTACCAAGACCACTACATCCGTCATAGTTCTTAAAATAATTTATCTCTCTTACTCGAGTACCTACTAAACTTTGTTATCTTCCAAGAATAACACGATAGTTAGGTCACGCACGTGACATAGTTTATCTAGAGTGCCTACAATATTCAGTGAGTTTACTGTATTATAAGCACATACAATATAATAAATTACGTAGCATTACTCTCCTAATATCTTTATCGAATCTTGTATATCAGTATACACGTACAAAACTTGGTGTTACTTCCCAAGAGGTAACAAAACTCCATTATAATTCTCTGTCATTAGCAAACTTTTGGAATCAGTCTCGTGTAGTTACTGCAGGTTTCGCTTTGTTCGCCTTATTGTTCCAAATTTGGTATTAGTTACTCCAAATGTGTGGGATGTGGATTGTATTATCTAAGTTTGTAGATGACGTCATACTCTTTGATTTACTTGAAACTATGCTCTTTAACAACTTTGAAATGGAATCAATCAAAGTTCCCAAGAATAATAATAACAATGAAGAAACAAATATTTACATCACTGATCATTCAAGATTATTAGGTCACTATTCACTGTCAGAAGTTCCTAATTTGGAAGCCAAAACAGGTGGTAACGGCAATGGCCCTTAAGTATCATGAGAAAGAGTCACGCAAAGAGGTCGTGTAGAGGGTCGCTGAGGGTCTACTGTACTGCTTTCATTGTAAACCAGGAAGTGTTAGGGCTCCCCAGAGATTTCATTGCTTTCCATAGTTCACGTGGTAAAATACAGACCTTAATTAACGCTTTGTAGTGCAATGCTATGGCATGGGCGCACTATCTGAAGTTGATAAAATGACAGATAATAATAATATACAAGAAGTTATTAATATGTTATTCATAAATCATAATATAATTCTAGTTGAATTACCTACACAAAACTGAGAATAATTTACTTATCAATTATAAACGAATAGCCCAAAGTAAGTTTTACTTGAATGCAGCCAGAGAAAGGCACTAGTCTATTTTAATAAAATTAATCTGTATTGCATTCACAACGTAATCATGACTGTACCAGACTACGCTAGCGTTGGAACGTGAAATTGGATTTTAACTAGATTCTAGAACAACTAGGTATATAGCCTATTGCGTAGGATGAATTAGATTGTTTAAGATTAGCATTGTGTTATGATACTGCGTTATTTGATCTTGCATACAAATAATGTGTAACAATTTTTCTTGAAAAAATATTAAAAGAGTAATCTTTTGCCCATCTTTCTCTATAGAAAACTAAAAAAAATCTAAGATCTCATTTATGTTTGCCACAATTCTTTGGTTGTCTTTACGACCACCTACGGAATGAGAGTTATTTATATTTTGTCAAAGATCAAATAGTAATGAATAGCCGAATACATTTTCAGCCCATAGTGAAATATCTCTTTAAATTGATTGTTTGTAGGTACTGAACAAATGATAACATCACTTGGGTAAAGAAAATAAATGGATACAATATTCATGATCTCAAAAATTTTATTAATACTTTATCATCTAGTTACAATATCCAAAACCTTACTTTCAATATTTACATGAATTATGGTTACTATAATACATTTGATGTTTTCCATAGACCTAACTCACAAAAAATCCGGTACATGCATATCTAAAGTGCAAACATACATTGAAGGTTCGATTTCCGCATCGGCACATAAATCTGTATAAATAGATGTTTCATCCATGTCTAGATGTTTGAGCGTATGATTTGTGATTGTAACAGCACTCGCTACATGAAAAATTATTGTAGGGCTGGGACATGCAATTTTTATATGGTTTTTATCATCAACATTTTTTGTAGCATTTATAGACTTACTAGTAAGACATCTAGTATGATAACACTCGCCTTGATTTTAATGACATTACTGTATGTCAGCATTAATTTCTTTTAATTAATTACAATCTATGTTAACAGCATTTATTATTACGCTAGAACTAATTTTATTTGTACACAAGAGATCAGCAGTTGTAGAAATCACAACATATTTTGCAATAAAATAATCGTTACTTGCAACTTTGGAATCAAATAATTTACTAATAAGTAACATAATTATTTGCTTTTGGAATACGTCTGTTTCAAACTTTTGTACAAAGTTTATATCTAAAAGCTCTAAACTTAAAAGGCCGAGCCTCCGATTGCTAAAACTTCTAGTCAAGTAAGTTACAGTAATAATATTTTTTTTTTAAATCTGTGTAGTTCAATTTTTAATCTTCAAAATTCTGTACATTTTGATATGACTAAAAATTATTACTATCGGAAGCTCTTTCCTTCCAAGACTTACTTTTATCGAATATAAAAAATAGTTTCTACACAATTGTAATCTTATCTAAGTTGGACATTTACACAATTTTTAGGTCCTTTATGGTATTTCAACAAGTTGGAACATATCCAACATCACACATAGCGAACGGTTATGTTACTGACACAATGGATCTATCGTGGAATCCTGAACACTGGATAGAATAATATGACACTGGGTTTTCAATTACACTTACTAAGAAATAATTTAATTAAATATCTAAACCAGTCTTTTCTCTTAAAATCTAAAAATCAAGCATAATAGCAGAAGTATAAAAATTATAAGCTCTTAGTGCTGAAATACGCGGTAAAATTGTAGTCTTCAATGCCAATTTATAGAAGAGCTGAAACTAAAATACAGTAGGATTTGAAATTCTGATTTTACAAAACGAAAAATATGCGAGACGATAATCTTATCACTGATTACACCATTAAAGAAGAGATCGTTGCCAAAGGACCCAGGATAATCGGTTCTATAGCCGTTACGCGACCTACTTTAGAATTGGTAAGAAGGTATCTTTCTGAACAATTTCTGAAAACACTTGTTATTTTCGCTGCAACTTGAACTGTTTTCAGTTATTTCAGCACTAATGTTATACATAGCATCACACAGGTAACTTTATAATTACTTAACTATTAAAATACACTTATTGATAATAACGTCAATACTAAAAATAATTTCGGGAGAAACCGTATGCTGACATTTGATTGCCAGTAGCTTTCATCTTTTGATGAGAGCATCAGAGAGTCTTCACCACTCCGAACTAGCTCGCGAGGACAAGGTAAAGTTTCTACAGGCATATTAACTATTGTGTGTTGATTATCTACAAATGGTTGCACGGTTGGTTCAAATTTGTATTGATTTGAATCTTCGTATAATTCTTCATCATTGCCGTCTTGTTGTAATACCTCACCATTTGTTTCTATCTCGTAGAGTTGTTCAGATTTTGAGGGTTTAACATCGTTTATGGCTGAATTCACATCATTTGATGTACTTTCTACTATTTCACCAGTATTCATAACACATGTGACGCTATCTAAAGCCATTCTAAGCGGTTCGCTCTTTGTTTCATTCCTTAAAATTTGTATCCAAGATAAACGACAGTCACAACTCAGTTTATTACCTGTAAAAAGAAAATGGCAAGTCAGTAATAGCTCTATTCGTAGAATACTCAGAAAACTACACAAATATCGAAAAATCTTTAAGCTAGTTAGAAAATAACATATCGTATTGTTATATCGAATAATAGGAAATGAATTATTCAGATATTGTTCCTAACTTCGAGTAGTGTACCTCTAAAAATGAAATATCTACTTATGAAAATATATTTGGAACCGAAAAGTAATAATCACATAATATCATAGTATTTAATTTTGATGCTCTAATATGTTCAAGTTCATACTGCTCAAATAAGTACAGCTTTAGAAAGTGCTAATAGAATGAACTTACAACATCATACTTGCTGATACAAAGTAAATACGCTTCAAAATTTGGACTACAATATCCAAAATAGGAGATTTAAATTTTGTTTTTGTTTTAAGTAAGCTTTTTTAAAAATATTGAAGCTCAAACTAGCCATCAAACATGGTTAACTATGAATGTGTTTTGTTATTTTGAAAACAATTGCTATAAATTGACTTTAAAAATTATGAAAAATGCTAATATTATTATTAATATAAAATTCAATATTAAACATGAATCTTTGGTTATGATACTGATGTTTACGAACCAAACTAATTTAGTCTTATTATGTCTCTTTCTAATAAAAAACATGAGAGAGGGAGAGCAGATATTTAATCCTGTCAAATTAGTCCACTTAAATAGTTTTAAGCTCAATTTAGTCGTAATCGCAAAAGGTCACGACTATTTTCCTGTAAATGACAAGGGCGTGGACTAATTTGACAGTTCTTAAATATGTTCTGTCCTTTTTCAATGACATTTTAAAAAAAAACAACTAAAAAGTTCAAAACAAGAGCACTTTTCAAGCAGTCTGATGCAGTTGGTGGCAATTATTTGTGTTAAATCTTAGATTTTATGCCACCAACTGCATCAGACTGCTTGAAAAGTGCTCTTGTTTTGAACTTTTTAGTTGTTTTTTGGCAGTCGGGTTTTTTTAATTTTTAATTTACTATTTTTATTTTTCACTTTTTAGTTTTTAATGTATGTTTTCGTAATCTTCTTTTCGAGCCCTTCATTTTGATACCCCACATGTAAATAAGTAAGAATTAGCGAGAATTATTGCTTTGTTAAACAACTTTAAATCGTTATATATCCTAAACTATTATTTAAAATGAAAAATGATAAAAGAAACCTAAAGATGATTTTAAAATACCTATTCAACGACACCCCATTTGACATAGTTCATCAACTTTTTTTTTTTTCATTTTGACAATATGGCGTCTGGTTGTCGCTGTGGTGAATTTTGATTACTGTTCTGTCTTTAGTGACACTCGCAAGGTTAAGACGAATCGATTGACGTAAGAGTTATCAAAATCGGCCTACGCATTTGGTCTCTAGAACGCCACATAGAAACAAACATACATTCATACATACATACATACATACATACATACATACATACATACATAGACTGATAAACACATTACCCTCCTTTGCGTCGCGCAGTCGGGTAAAAAGAGATATAGTGTGATTAAAATTAGTTTAGTGCGATATTCAACAGAATCAGCACCATTGTCTAATGCAAACTTATTTTAATAATACCTACCCCAATCATCTGAATAGGTGCACGTGCCAATTTAATCAAAATGTTAAACTTCAACATGTTTGTTTTTAATAAAACTACGGCATTGTACAAAAATCGACTTATTGCTATGGTTGAGTCGATAAAGGGAGCTGTTACATTCATTAATTGTCCTTAATGTGAAGGGTGCTTTAGTAGGGGGATTAAATACAGGAGGGAATTCGCCATTGTTTGCACAAAACATATAATTTAAGTTCCCAAGAGTTACAGACATGCTGTACGCTATTTATTCTTAAATAACATGTTAGGTACCAGCAAAAAATGGACGCGTAATATCATTATAATGGCAAAGTATAATGTCGTTCATTTTGAATGATGACATTGACAAAACTGTGTATTTTCCTGTTATAATCCAAATAGTGGTGTTTGAAGTTATTATATAAATAATTGGCGAGGGGAACATGATAGAAATAATAAATACGTAAACAGCTTTTCAAGGGTCGACATGAAAGATCCGTTCAATCGGGTTATGAGTCGAACCTTAGTCATTATGTTTACATTTAGTATTTGAATATAAATTCTAATAGTCGTAATAATTCTGGTTTCAACTAAATTGAAACAACTATAAATAAACGTAAAACTCACCACTCAGATACAGTACAGAAGTCTTCATTTTCAAATTTTCCAATATTGGCTTTATTGTCTCGTAAGTAAAATGTTCTATCTCATTGTTCCTCAGATCCAATAATTCAAGACCGCGCACACCTTCTAATAGCCCCTCATTAATAGACTTCAATTTATTCCCTGTCATAGATAATTTCTGTAACAGAGCGAGACCATCAAAAGCCCTTTCAGACAGAAATTTCAATTCGTTATTATCTAAAAGTAGCTCGTTAAGATTCCACAGCTCTGCGAAAGTTAAATCGCCTAACATTGACAACTTGTTGGACCGCAGATCCAATCTCGTCAGATTAGCTAAGCCCCTGAATGTTTCTCTAGTCAGTACCGTAATTGAATTAGACTCCAGTATCAAATCGTTTAGTACGGACAGATGTTCAAAACAACCGTCGTGTGCCAGGTTGATACTGTTAAAAGACAAATCCAGATATTTGAGACTCGGTAAATCGACGAACACGTCCCTCTGCACTTCTGTTACTTTATTCTCTTTTATAGTTAGGTTTACGAGCGACGGGAGATTCGTGAACGATGAGAAGTCCAATTCGGTTATTTTGTTGTTCATCAGAGTTATTTCTTTTAGTGTGGTTATGTTTGAGAATGTTCTTTTCTCAATTTTGTTTAGTGTAGCGTAGTGTATGAACAGCTTTTGTAGCCGTTTCATGCGATGGATCACGTGAAATGGAATGAATTTAAGAGCTCCATCGGATCGTACGTTGAATGTTAGCCTCTCTAAATATGGCTGAGAGTTGAAAGTGGACCATATTGGATCAGTTTCATCAATACCTCCGTTGAAAACCCAACAGTCGGCTCTCGTAGCTGTTTTGATGTCGGTGCTTTCGCAATAGCAGTGTACTTTAGACTCCCGGTTCGTTATCTCGCATATGTTATCTTTTACTTGCGTCCCATGGTACCTCCTCTCGGTTTTATCTCTGCGTTTTTCATTTAGACGGCTTTCAGTGTAGGATATTTGCACTGAAGTCAGAGCCAAAGCTAGGAGTAAATATTGGACCACGGTCTCCATGTCTCCCTTGCCTTTTCACTAACCTGGAACAAACAAAAAATAAATTAAACAGTTGCTTTGAAAGCGCTCTATAAAGTCCAGTTCAAAAACATGTTATAACATCTTTTGCATGTTTTGATAAAGTGTTTGGACTTGGATGAGGACGCTTTGTGACTTTAAGGATCAGTATTTTGCACTTATTCCTGTCTTTTAAATAATTTTTTTTTGTAATAGGTATTACTTTTTTATTATACGAGTATTTATCACGTAAAAGTTATTGTTTTAAAAATAATTATACGTCCTCAAATTAAATAAGTTTTTCCATACAGGTATCAAAGCCAATAAAATACAGGCTTCGGAGAAGTCAACTGTTGTAAATTTACATAATCACTTAAACTTGGCTTTAAAGCAATGACTCAGCGTTTGGCTGCCTACTTTATTACCAAAACTGATCGTAATTCATTCGTCCATTGACTTGTTGGAGTGGGTATCGGATGTATCGCCTGCACTCAGCCTAATTTGTGGGGAGGCGTGTAATGAACGCACCGGAACATGTCACGTGACTTTGAGTCATTTATGCTGCGTTCACCCTCTGTAAATTCGGCTTTTTGTTATCATTTTTTTAACGTAATTACTTTGATAATATGCTTCTCAATAGGGTAGGGTAAAATGGAATATAACGTATCATGTGCCTTTAGCACAACGTTTTGTATCATTTTGTTTATTTGGGATAGCTTTTATAGCATAATTTCGTCCCCTGTAAAGTATTTCGCATTTAAAATAAGAATAGTTAAATAAAAATAACCTCCATGCAGCCTGGTGGGCAAAGATACAATTGAAGTAGAATTTAGAAATATTAGATTTTTTAGGTTACTAATATTAAAATTCCAATATTCCCCACAGAGATTTTTTATTACACTCATTTTCTCCAGATAAATTAACAAAAACACAAAAGCATTGTCGTCAAAAGAAAATTACACATCACGAAACTAGCTCATCAGCGTGTTTAATTAAAAACGTTTTTCTTTTTCACGCGAATGAGGCTAGTAATCAGTGTGAGCGAAACAAAAAACGTGGTGTGCAGACTTTTTTGTTTCTTCCAAATGGTTATTAGGGATTGAAATTTTAAGGGCATCCCTTGACGCGCTCGCGACGCTTTTAATTAAAGGGATTGTTAGATCGAGATGCTAAAGTTCGGCAGTTAAGTCTTTTGTTATTGTAAAAAGTTTAATATCGTGCGAAGATTCGCGAATCATGTTTGCCTTTACTTTTTAAAGCTGCTTTGAAGAAGTGAACGCCTTTGTCTTGTGAGTGCTCTCCAAGTTTTATCTTGAAAATGTTTTCTTCATTTTGATTATAATCATATTATGTTTTAACTTATTAAATTGTACATTTATAATTTTTAATATGAGTTATAATATGTTGGTAAAGATAAATATGTATAGGTACGTTAGAAGTTGTTTGACTTGTTTGTGTGTTTTCTTTGATCTAAGAGCTGAAGTTTACTTCAGTCTTTGTATTATTCTCAACATTATTGTGTGTATTTTTATCGTATGCTAGAAAATAAAGTGACAACTTATCCGAATCACAGACAGCTTTATTAAAATGGAAATACGGCTGCCGTTTCTGATCTCAAAGTTTATTATCCAAATGTATACCTACATTTCAGTGTAAGGAATATTGGTTATAGGGACTGGCAATTTAGTGAAAGGCTTACACTAAATTGCCATTCGCTATAATCAATGAGCTGGTGATGATGTTCAATAGGTACCATGAAATGGAGTAATTTTATGATGAAGTGTTCATTTCATAATAAAATGGCTCTCTCCGTCCGATGTTTGATGAAACTTCAAAAATTTCGCATAAAATACCAATAATTTAAAATACAACAGCGATTACAGAACCCATATTAGTTAAAGCGATTACAAGTGTTTCGTATTTCATAACAAAGAAAAAACAGAGTCTTTTTCTCACATTTCAAAAGAAATCGAATTCTTAAAAATCATTACAGTTTCCACGGCGCGATCGTTCGAACCGCACTCGATCGGACTTTTTTAAATTTAATTCTATCCGGAATAGCGCCCGCAATACCTATTTGGAGTGAAGTTGTAAAAAGATACTGTTAGAAGTCCAACGTTTCGTTTTGGGAACCTTTGTTTGTTCATTTTTCTTTTATTTATACTGTCTTGCGAACAAAAATTGTCTATTCTTTTTTAATAATGTCTCTGTTTGTTTAATTTATGTTTGGAGTATATTGACACAGGACAGAAACATGAATACACTTAAAAACTAATAACATAGGTCTTTATAAATTTCGATTGCAGAAAAACATTTATGAATACCTATTATATGTAGGTATATAATATTGATAAAAATGTTTTTGCTGCCATACTCAATATTGAGTATTATTTATACTACATATTTCTGTTTTGAGATACGACGTGACCACGTCGTATCTCAAATGTAGTGAAGCTAATGTAGTGTACAGTGTGTAAACTAATGTAGTGAAGCGCGCACAAACAGACAAACAAATAAACAGACAAACAGACAAAAATTAAAAAAAAAATCTTTTCGGGTAGGTATAGTTACGTCCCAGTACCCTATCCCGACTGTTTTTTTCTGGAATATCTTCAATGTACAGACACGGCTCTTTTACAATTTTATAATAGTATACGTATATAGATAAAACAAGTAGTTACCTAGTAAAAGCACCTATTACCTACCTACAAAGTTAATTTTATTGGTCCATTGAAATTGATGATAACATCATCTACATACACATTTAAAAACATGATATCAAAAATCTGCGGTTGAATGAAATCACTTTACATATTATTCAAATGAAAATTATCTGACGTCTGAAGCGTCAGTTATTTAGATTGTAATTAATTATTCATAAAATATAATGCTATAAATAGAACATGTACATTTTGTTAACAGAATTTGGTTGTATGCATAACAGAGATCTAAAATCGTGAATATATTTTCTACCTATCCATTGTTTGATATTTAATAGTTCAGACTGTGAATGGTCATATTTTATGTCAAGTTGATAAAAAATCCGTGATATTAACACTTTCAGATATTTTGGTTTTGAAACATCAAAAATGACAGAAAATAATACAGTTCTGCGTTTATTAATCGTGTGTTAGGTTTTGTACTAATCCCTGTACCTACTATTTTCAGTTGTAATTACATAATTGTGTATTTTCAAATACAGAAGACTTATACACACTTCTGTGTGCTTACTATAATCGCAGTAAGTATTTGGAATGTAGAGATTGAGATCTACATTTCTGTATACCTACCTATTTAAATTCTGTATAACAAAAATGTGACTAACTGCGATTATCATAAGCACAGCAGAATTCATGGTGTAACAAACTAGTGCAATCGAATAAATTTCCATTTCCGCGCCACTTACTGCGAGTTACCACCTTAAAATCAAAAAAATCTGCATTGAAATCAGTTATTTTAGATGAAATCGATACCTATAAATATGTCCAGTCTCTGGCTCCGAATATGCTGCAACTGTTACGAATTTGGAATTTTCAGTGAAGTCAATATAATAATATGTATTGGCGGCGTTTCAATGAAATCAATGGTTTAAATCATTGAAACGATAAATTAACAATGGTAATGGATATTAGCAAATCAATGGGCATTAATTTTATGTTCACTATTGTACAGTTAGATGAATATAAGGTACATCAATGAGCTCAATGAGTTGCCTTTTAATTAAATATTTATGCAGGTATAGGAGTGTGAGATTCGAAATTCGAATAGATGTTAGACAAAATAAAAATTATGCTGAATGTCATATTAAATCTAGAATATTCGAAAGGCAGGTAGTACTACATTATCATAAAAATGGTTGTTATGTCGTAATCCTGAACAGAACTGCCTCATAATCTTAAACGACTTGAGAGACTCAAAACGTCTGCCAACAAAAACAAAATCCTTACAATAAAAGCTAAACAATCCGTAAAATTAGTTTTATTTCAATCCAAAAACATCTACACAAAATTATTAGATTAACCCTAAACTAATAAAAACTAATGAAACAGAAAACATTGCGAAAGAAATTGTTTGTTACAAAATTCCCACATAATTTCGAGAGACAAGTGTGTAAAATCACTGCTTTGATCTTTGTCACGCTCGCAAAATGCGACATTAAAATAATACGAGGGAGCTACGTGCTTACTTAAATAATGTTAAGCTCTAGTTCCATTAGGCGAACGCTCGAACGTTCGGTCGTGAGCTTTTATCGTAGAATTTGTTTTGATAAAATATTACGTCTTTTCGGCTTTCGAGGGCACCCTTTCTGTGAAATTATTGGCGATTATATTATAGCCTGTTTATGGTCAATGAATTAGTTGGGAATCGTTGGGTTATATATTGCATTTATTTTGTAAAGATTTCAACTGTTTCATTTTGTTAGAATTTCGTAAAAATGTAGTATGTATTTGTATATTGTCCAGTTGTCCTTCGGCTGATGTGTATAATTCTAAATTGTTTTCAATTTAACACCTACATAAAAAAATATGTTCTAGTGGGCAATTAAGCAAGTTTGTCACTTCCAATTTAGTTTTCTCAGGTGATTGTTTTGGTAAGCAGAAGTCGTAATGTCTCAACACTTTGCTCAACATATCCAAATTAATAATAAAACAAGTGAAATAAAACATTTAAAAGTAATTATTGTTAAAATCTCAAATAACAAGGCCAAAATAAACATTAAACAAATTCTCTCGACGTTCACGTAGAGAAATCACGACCTAAATTCAATTAAGAGGATTTACTGACATTACGAAAATACCCGAAAATACTCAAACACTGACATCGAGAAAATACCCGGAATACTCGAAATACTCGAACACTGTATAAGGTAAGCCTATCTTTTTCTACTTAGATGGAAATCGTCTTAACCTTATAGAGTACGTTAATCCTTTAAGAACATTGTCTTTTACGCCAGTTCTGAGCTGATGCCGGGGGAATCGAAATGTATCCTGATAATAGGATCTTTTAAGGATTAGAATGTAATACAAATGAATGTTTTTTAAGACATTGTTGAAATATTTTCTTGTTCGTTTTATGCGATAGAAATTCAAGATAACTTGAAAATGCTTCAAGTTCATGAAATTAAGAAGTTTTAATGACTTTTACTAGCCTTTATTGAGTTTATTAGTCTTGAGCGCTTTTAGGCTTCTAAAACACAACAGTTTATGGATACAAGTTGTATTAGATTTAAAATGAGTGCTTAAAATTTGTACATAATCGTTTGAAATAAGCAAAAAGCTCCGCTAAGATTAATTTACTTAAAATATTTATAAATATAATATAAATATTTTTCTATTTTGAGTGACATAAACACACGCGATTACAGCAGTAGTGTGAATTCATTACCACTAACCAAACCTACACATAATTATTTATATTTTACTAGTTGCTACGCGTGGTATTGACTCACGATCAAGAAACTATTTTTACAATGCAATTTAACACTTCACAATTATATGTAAACCATAGATACGTTACCCGCGATCTAAAAGGGCAACAAAAAAGTAAGGCCCACCATTCATTTATTCATGCACCAACCAGTTTCTTGGCTGAACGTCATTTCTTCAACATTTTGTGAAAAAAATACCTACTAAACAAGTACCTAGTAGTAGGTTGTATGCAAAGTAAGGCATTCGTTTTCTTTTCCTTTTTTTTGCACATAATTATGCACTGATATGTAGCTATTTAGCTAATTAAAGTATTTGAGCCATTTTTTAGTACAGTGATGTTGGTGTATCAAAGTCAAAGTCAAAACATTTATTTCAATTAGACCATTTACAGGCACTTTTGAATAGTCAAGCAATAGTTGTCAGTCAGTTTGTCCGTTAGTTGAAGCTAGTTGTCCGTTCCGTATGACGTGTCTATATGTATATATAATATACGTCATTGGTTATAACTTTCATAATTTACAAATAAAAAAATGTCCAACAAAAACTTTGTAAATTCCCCTGTGCATTCGCACAAATTATTATCATCTCTACTACCTGCCTATTTATTTGTACCTGTACCTTTTTCAAACAACCCTTAGAGATTTTTTCTAACAAAATCCTTCAAATTTATCACTAGGCACGTTTACCTGTCACCCTATAGGCATAGAATTTTACCTGCGGGTAGAATTCTTTGGGTTTATTCAATTTCTTTAATAGGCACACAGTGCGGTTCTGTAAAGTAATTGTGTAACAAGAACTCGTATCCTTTGTAATGTTTTTTTGAGATAAGTGTCACTTATTTTGATTGGTTTGTAGAGAAAAAGGCTGAAGTAAATCAAAGCAATGAGAACAAGGGGATCATTTTCTTAGAAGCCAGCACGTTTTCAAGAAATGTTATGCCTTAAAATTATACTAGAATAGTGAATCAGGAATTCAATAGACGAATGACACAGTAGCGACCTCAGATCATAGAAACAAGGAGATATGCCATCATATTTGTACGGGAACAACTGTCGTCACTTTTAGTATATTTTTTGACACGATTACAAGCGCTCTTTGTGAATAATAAGATCTCCCACACATTAAAAATTCCTCACACCCTCAATCTAATACTGTGAATTGTCACTCAACACTAGCACTAAACTAAAACACTGTATTTATAACATCAATCGTGTTCGGTTCGTCGTCAGCCTGTACTTTTGTACTACGCTCAAAATGACCAAATTTAAGCGTCAAGCTCAATAGCGCCTTGGCACATCTCCCTTGTTTCTATGATCTGAGGTAGCAACATTGGACGAGATTGACTCAGAAACGCTAGCGATAATGATAAAAAGACATCATATACTCTACATAAACCATTTACGAAGCGTGTTTACAAAAATTGCTTAAACAATAAAATAAAAATAGGTTCTTTTGATTAATACTAGTCATTCAAATGAGTCACTTTCAAAATAAATAAACATGAAAACGCGGCCAGTATTAAAGACCCCAAATGCCAAATCTCACCTTTATAATATTGCCTCTTATTCAAGAGTAACTTGAAAAATACTGCACGTCCTTACTCATTACATAACAGTAAAGATCCGCTATAACATTCCCCATAAAGAAGACTATAACTTAGTCGATGACGCAATCAACGAGATACAAACGAAGCCTTGACCTCTCAAGGTAGCTGTATAGTTTACTAGATGACATCTTTTATCACCCAGTGTTATAAAACAAGTAGGAGATGAGCAATAGCTTTGTAATAGTTTTGTTAGCACGAAACAGCAAAAGTTTTTAGGGGCCATTTGGAGACCGACGATTCCTAATTTTAATGATACCATAAAAAGAGTCCTCTATAACGTTTTCGGTTAGACGATAATGATGATGACCAGTCATAATCAGTCTCGCATAATCATAGATCTATGTATGGAAGAAGACGAAGCATAACTAATTTTGGATTTAAACACAACAGAGGCTCTAGACAAGTTGCTTTTCTGTTAGCGTTCACGCCAAACGATATGCACACAATGTATGGCAATGACATTACCTGCGGAAAAGTCACGTGACTCACAAATGTCATTTCCATACATTTTATCCGTAGCGTTTGACGCTAACGCTAACAGAAAAGTAACTTGTCTAGGGCCTCAGACCGCCTGCCAGTTGATGATAAAACCATTGGCATTATGACTACGTTATAGCATAATTTAAGAAAATATAATATGAAGTTTGAGAACCCCAACCATTATAAATGGAACATTCTTCTCACAACACAATATTTGCACTTTGCAGTAACATGAATAATGCTATCAAAAAGACGGTCCGCAGTACCAAAGCAGTGGGTATTATCATTTTCATTTGAACTACAATCCTTTCTCAAAGAAAACCCAAAAAAATAAAGGCGGTATTTATAAATAGGTGCGATAGGAGAGCGGCAACCTCAGATCATAGAAAAAAGGTGCTATCATAGAAAATTTGTGTTCGTGCGGGAACCACTGTCACCACTTTTAGAACAATTTGCGACACAATTATAAACGGTCCTTGTAAATAAGATCTCCCATACATTAAAAATTCTGCACACCCTCAATCTAACACTGTTATTCGTCACTCATTACTAACACTAAACTAAAACACTGTATTTATATCATCGATCGCGTTCGGTTCGCCGCTCTATGGTCAATGTGATATAACTAAGGCCGCAAATTCGTAGGAGCGGTGCGCAGTTGCGCACAGTGTGCAGCGTGGCAGTTAACAGAGGCCCTAGACAAGTTACTTTTCTGTTAGCGTTAACGCCAAACGCTACGGATAAAATGTATGGAAATGACATTTGTGAGTCACGTGACTTTTCCGCAGGTAGTGTCATTGCCATACATTTTGTGCTTATCGTTTGGCTTGAACGCTAACCGAAAAGCAACTTGTCTAGGGCCTCTGAGGCCCTAGACAAGTTACTTTTCTATTAGCGTTAACGCCAAACGCTACGGATAAAATGTATGTAACGCCACGCTGCACGCTGCACGCACCGGTCCTCCGAATTTGCGGCCTAAAGCGTCAAGCTCAATAGCACCTTGGCACATCTCCCTTGTTTCTATGAGCTGAGGCAGCAACCGTCTCGTAAGTTTCTGTCAGCGGCAGCGGCTGTTCGTATGGGTGCATAATGGAAGCCGCCTTTAGGCAAATTTACGGCTAGGCCCGACTTATGAATGGGTACGGCTTGGTCAAGTCCGAATTTTGATAAGAATCGTTTTAGTTTTTAATTTAATGGTTATGTGCCTACATTTTTGCGAGTATAATAATGTTTGAGTAATTGTTATTATTAGTTTATGTTTGTAATTATTATAATTTTATACTTTGATTTATGTAATTGGTATAAGCCGTGTAAATCAAATAAATAAATAAATTAGTTAATTTGGTTTTAGTAAACTTTGGTTGTATATTGTTTTCGTTGCCTGTTTTATTGTGTTGCTAATTGAGTAGTTCAATCAACGTTCATATCATTAACTATGGTTGCAAGCTCCCGAATTTTAATTAACGCACTTCAGGAATATAATTGCTCACAAGTTATACCCAATTGCTGAATTACTGTTTTTAACCAAATATTTTCATGAAGCATATTTTGATAGTAAGTAGGTATCAATCAATCAATCAATCAAAGCATTTATTTCAATTAGACCAATTACAGGTACTTTTGAATTGTCAAGGAGTCTGTCAGTTAGTAATAATGATGAAGCTAGATGCCCGTTCCAAAGCGTAGATTCCTATGGAGAAGAACGGGCAAGAAACTCCATGGTTACTCTTTTAAATCAAATCATTACAAATAATCATGGTTACATTGTTTTTGTCGGAAATAACACAAATATGAGAGAACAATGTATGAGTCTAGAATAATAGTAAAAACAGCTCCAAATATTAGCCATAGCAGTCCAGAGATGACCAGTCCCAACAGACGGCGCCCGTTCACGAACATGACGCATGAATCAGCGCCATTTAGCTCAACCATTTTGAAGGGAACCGAATGACCCAACGCATGCGCCACCATCAGCAAGACATTTTTAGTGAGCATGACATACTCTCAACTGCCAGGCAGCAAACGATTAAAATCTTAAGTAGTACCTAAATGGCTACACTGTGCTCACATGTACAATATTGAAATAATGCTATGAAGTTATATAAACCAAGGATTAGAATACTGAATTCATAAAAATGCAAATGGCTATGAAATTAATAACATCACAAAATTATATTTGATCGTCAACGGGAACTGATAAACAAAGCTATAATAAATAACTATCAGTTCGTAATATATTGAATAGCTTTGTCCAACTAAAAGCCACGTACTACAATAACTTTATGGGCTTAGCTTACAACATTGTATCGGCGATAACTATAATATAGATAACTTTAAATTCTAAACTGTAACAGGTGGAATAAAATCTAATGCATTTTTATTGCTTTTCGGGATTCTACGTATATATCAGCGTCGGCAAAATAGAAGATTAACATTTGAAAATAAAACGTGCTGACTTATTGAATTTTTGACGGGATTTTGTTCGGCTTTTGTTGGCCTAAAACGTCCACTGCTCTACCAACCGTTCACCGATTGCAAAATGGGAATTCTGACACAACCAAATTGATACTTAATATCCATATTGGAATAAAAATGTAGGTATTCTTGTTGTTATTACATGTTTAAGAGATTTTCAAAAACAACTGACATAGGCGGGCTTTAAACTCGCGACCTTTGCCTCACCGTGGCATCTCTCTTACCAACTGAGCAGCTATGTCTCGCCTGAATCAGTTGAAATTTTTAATCTCTTTTTATTACGCCTCTTATGAGCGTCGGTGACGTCTATCGGAGACTAATACGCCAGTACAGACACAATACAGACTCCAACTAAATGCCTATTTTTTGCAGTTTGAAAGACATCGATATGATTTCACCACCTAGATTCGTGTTTTTCTGTCTCGAGTAACTCTAGTTTCTGTATTCTCCTCCTACAGCCAGCGTTTTTTATATCTTTAGAACGACTCAATTCAAAAAGCTTAAAAGTTTTTATTTTACAAAGACACTGCATCAAAACGTCGGCAATTTTCTTAGTAAAATAACTAAGTATTATAATAATTTTGAATTGTACACAATGGACCAGCTTTATCTCACTGATGGATTCCACAAACTTGGAGCAAGATAACTTTGACGAATGACTTGCTAAGTCTGATTAAGTGAATTAGGTAAGTGTTGAGACTAGCAGACACTTAGGACAATTAAAGCTCTGACGTTTATACTCGTAAAAAGTGTAGATCTGTTTACATTAGACAATATTTGGATAAATGAAGCATAATTTTGAAGCTACTTTTTAGTTTAATGTACCTACATTTTTGAAAAATATTTTTAAGGCATCTGAAGTGTACTTAAATCTAAGATTAAGATATAACTTAATTAATAAATAACTTGTATGTACTTGTGTTAACAATACAGTATAAAAGTACCAGTATTTTTTGGGGACAGTCCATTTCAGTTATGTAATATAATTTTAACCTTTTTATTTTGTACTGACTCTGAAAGGACATAGGCAGTTTTGGTTTTGATATGGTGCAGTAATAAAAGCTTTACCAAAAATAAAAATATATTTTAATTGTTCTTTGCCTAATTTATCTTAGAGATTAAGAATTGTAATCAAATATCGAAATAAATAAGAAATAAAATGATTATGCCGTTGACATTTTGAAAAAACCAATAAAACAAAACCGGGTGCACGCTGGCTGGCAGGTGCCTCCATAGAATATCACGTCGACAGCAACTAAAACCTTTGAATTGAGAACTCTTTAGTCGGGCTGTACTTCATTAGACCTCCACAGAATATCATATCGACAGCAACTAAAACCTTTGAATTGAGAACTCATTAGTCGGGCTGTACTTCATTGGATCATTCACACCATACTTAACCTCAGTCATAAATACGAAGATTTCTCTTTAATGCAATTACGTACAAAAACAAATAAAAAATGAATTTAAATACTCTTGAAATACTCGATCACACCAAAATTTTTCATATCTGTACCGACATACGCAATCTGAGGCCCAGCGTTCTATGCGCGTCCGCCGTGTCCTTTCTATTGAAAACCTGTAAGTAAAAGTTATTTACTTTGTTTAAAAGCCTTTTATGAAATACTCAGATATACTTACAGGTAATGTCATTTATCAAGAAATCGCACTATCCAGCTATTAATATTTGAATCATATCATAGGAGTGATAGTTCTATTTCATTAAACCTCTTTTATTTAAAATGTCTTTGATTCTATCTATATCAGTTATACTTTAGATCCAACGATCAATATCAGGCCTCGGCCATAATAACCTAATTGCCTTATACAAAAAATACATTATTCAATCATAAATTTTCTTCAATACGTATATTTTATCATTAATTCACCATCATATTGAATGTTAATAAGTTAAAAAGAGAACTCTAACATCTCTTTGTTTCGAATATATTTAATAACGCTGAAACGTACTAAATCCACATCAACACGCTTCTATAACGAGCATAGAAAACTTATAACAACTTCAATAAACTTTTGCTTAGCGAGTTCAATTCATTGTATAATGGCAAACTTTCATAAGAATTATTTTAGTTTTGAAAAATCAATAGCCAACGGTTATTGAAAGTTTATTTTGGTTTAGCCGATCAGCTTTAATTATTATTCTTAGAACAGTAATGTTCAATTTGTAACTGCGAGTTATTAATGAAGTATTTAATGTCTATAGAACCTTTTGAAGCTTGATTGAACGTAATATATTTAAAATTATTATAGACTCAAGCACTCTATTGTAAAATTGGAATAGTACCAAAACTTTGATTGAAATAAAACACAATACGAACTAATAAATGAAGCAGTTTTTAATTGTTTTATTTTACTTTTCGTTCTTTATTCATAAACCGTTTGACGTTTAATTAAAAAACAATTAAGATACGTTTCCATTTTAAACAGAATTCCAATTTCGATCTGCTATAAATTGTGTTGTATCTGTTTAAAATTGTGGATTGTTACAAACAATGTGATTGCTCGTACATCACAGTACAAAGTTTGAAATATACCTCAGTTCTCAGGCCATCCGTCATCAAGCTATTGTATCTCGTATAGAGAAATAATTCAACATAGTAAAGGAAATTTGAAAGCCGCATCAAAACAAAGGACTTTCATCTGTATTCCTTCGGTATTAAAGTTGTTATTTTGAATTGTGTCTTTATGGCCCTATAGTTGTAGCAAGAGTCTTCATCAGAGTAGACGGAACTCGATTGAAGCTTCAAGTCTTCATTTTATGTGCTGTTTGCCAGTTTTATTTCTAAAAGCTAGGATGGCAAATGGCAGAATAAAGACACAATACATTGCTTTAAGTCGCAACAGATATAAAACAGAGGAAATAATTAATTGGGTTTATATTTGTTTTGGGTCTAGTCCTTGATATTAATTCTATCTAGAATATTTTTCGGCTTTCAGTTTTGTGACAAATACCTACTATAAAAACAAAATGGTTAGTTTTATTTTTACTTTTTTTAGTTTAAGTAAAATAGTAGGTAAGTATAAAGCTTTGTTTCGAGATGTTTATTTGAAAAGAGATGCCCGTATTACAGAACGATGCTCGAGCACAGATCTCTCGCCATTTAATTGGTTGAATCTATTCTCAAGCAGAGATCGGTGCTCAAGCATCGTTCTGTAATACGGGCCTTAGAATAATTAATGGCAAAATATCATTATAAACCGGGGCAACCGCCATCTTTATTGATGCTCATTAAAAAAAAATATATAAAAATTACATTTTATGCAATTTAGACTTATTTTATGGACTAGCTTATCTACTTATTTTAAGGATTTTTTTTATATTTAATTTTTTCTAGTGTGACTAGAATATCTGCATACCGTACTCATCAGACTATCATCGTCGTTGAAATACAAAATAATATGTCCAAAATAATAATATTCTAATTTATTCAGATTAAAATATCAGTATTCTAATGCTGCAACGTTGAAAAATATGGCTCTCATTAGATACCGCTCTTGTAACGTCTATTTACGCTGGATTTAGTCTGCAAAATGGTCCAGGAACCAATCTAGTATACACGCCATAAGCTTACAGCGATAATGATTACTAAGTGCTACGCGATTAGAATAAAGGTCACACATCGGTCACAGTGGCGTACCTAGAGGGCAAGCCCGACGCATTTTTTTCGTTTCAGAGAGTTTTTATGCTCATTTTTAGGGTTCCGTACCAAAATGGTAAAAAAGGAACCCTTATGGTGCGACTTCGTCTGTCTGTCTGTCTGTCATACCTGCTTATTTCAGCAACTACTAATGCTATCGACTTGAAATTTGGAACAGTTATAAAAAATGCTTGTCCAACTTTATTGCAAACGAAAAAATTAAAAAAATATTTTTATTTTTATTGCAAAAGGGGAGGGAGTGGGGTTCCAAAATTTCAAAGTGGAGTTACTAGATCAAGTGACATATCATATGAAAGGGCTTCATCTGCACATTTCAAAATATATTTTTATTTAATTTTATGTCTCACAGTTTTCGACATATGATGAAAAATGTCTGAAAAAATACCATTCCCCCCCTTATCTCCGAAGTTTGCGGAGTGAAAAATCTGAAATAATTAGAGTTGATAGAAATTGACCCAAATATGGCACCAAAAATAAAACGATGTTCCTAACTAGTACAGTTTTTTCAAAATCATCAAAATTCTTTCACAAACAAACTTAGTTTTGCGGTCCGGTTTTTTTCACTTTATACGCCCAAAACTGATACGGAACCCTCGGTGCGCGAGTACGACTCGCACATGGCCGGTTTTCATGAATGTAAGTGATATTTAATGTACGTATTGCTTTAAAAACGACATTAACTCACATAAATTCATGAAAAATTAACATAAATACCCTTTAAAACCTTATAGAATGAGTCAGGCTTGCCCTCTAGGCACTGATCAGTCACTATAACCGCACCACTCCAGCACAGCAAATAATTTGTCATATAAATTAGAGCTTTAAGTCATGTGTTGCACAATACATTTTATAATGCCGGCTCGCTATTTATTGCTATAATTGGATAATTTTGATAATATAAAATGTATTATACAATAAACGACTTATAAAGCCATAATTGAAATGACAAGTTATTTGCTGTATTAGAGCGATACGGTTCTAATGAGTGACAAAAAGCCGATAGTGCGTGTTGGACTACGGACAGTGCAAGGTTTCGTAGTCAGTGCGGCCAGCGTACCAAAATGCGTACCAGGTACCAGCGTACCAGGTATGTGCCTAAATCCAGGTCAAAGATAAATATACTAATATTATGTAGCTAAAGAGTTTGTTTGTTTTAAATATATATTTTGTTTGCAATTCAATAAAAATTGCGCGCCTAATAGAAAATTGTTACTCATGCATAATGGTGCCTGTAAAAGGATGTCAAAATGGAGAAGTGTCATGTTCAATCCTTCACAATTACACAAATCCAGCGTCACGAGATATAGGTACCTACCTATAGTTATAATAATTTATTGGACGAATGATTTACAAAAAACTTCTTTAATATAATTTTATAAATCTAGTAAGTACATCAAGTACAAATAGATAGCCAAGTAGGTACTTATTAGTAACCTGAGCATTTTGAGGCGGAATAAAATTCTGCTCAGTTACTAAAGTATCCAGCGTAGCATCAGAATCTTATCCCTTTAACTGTTACAATTGACAGACAAAATAATTTCGACCTAAATCAGGTTGCTCAACAGATGAACTATTCACTTTACTGTCACCCACACACACTACATCTATACTATTATAAAATCGTAAAAATGCCGTGTCTGTACATTGAAGATATTCCAGAAAATACAGTCGGGATAGGGTACTGGGACGTAACCATACCCAAAAATATTTTTTTTTGAATTTTTGTCTGTTAATCTGTTTGTCTGTTTGTTCGCGCATCATGCAAAAAGTAGGTACTGAACGGATTTTAATGTGGTTCTCACAGATCGATAGCTTAGGGTCCAACTTAAAATCTAAGCCACGTTTTATCTGATTCTGCTGAAAAAAACCAGAGATACAGCTTGACCTCTTGGTAGTACTAACCACTTTACACTACGGAGGTCATTTAAAGTGGTCAGTTCATTGTAGTCCACGCGGACGGAGTCGCGGGCAAAAGTCTAGTTACTAATAAATTCACTTCTAACATTCTATTCACATCTATCATAACATTTAATTTTTATCGCGAAAACGAGGTGAAAAACTTGATGTTTTTATTAGGAATTATATTTTTTAATGACACTAATTAGATGATAAATGGGGAATACATTGTGTACTTACATAATTATAGATAGAGGTAATCGATTAAAATATTTGAGTTCTTCCGAGTTCTCGTGATAATCATAAAGTTTTTAGAAAATTATTTTTTAGATTTTTTAGGAAATGTCTATATCCTGAATCCTGATTTAAAATAATTACCTGAAGCGGAAAAACCGTTACCTGCGGTTAAGGCACTATGCTTTCGGTTTAGAAGCTACTAATTTTAAAAAAGTACCATGAAATAGTTGGTCAAATCCTGTCAAATCGATCAAATGGCCAGTGTAATAATATAATATAATAATATAATATTAATAAAGGGGTTTCCCCGGATTTGAACTCCACAGGTTAAATGTTCTAAGAAATAATCAATAAACGAACAGTAATTATGACAAAGTAAAACATAATCCTACTAATATTATAAACGTGAAAGTTTGTGAGGAAGTAAAGATGTATGGATGTTTGTTACTCTTTCACGCAAAAACTACTGAACCGATTTTGATGAAACTTTACAGTAATATAGCTTATACATCAGAATAACACACAGGCTACATTTTATCCCAAAAACGCGGGCGAAGATGCGGGCGGAAGCTAGTACATAATACAAATAAGAAATCCCACATTCCTAATGTGTGTAGATGCATAAAGAAACAAAGCACAAACGCCTGCCGCGCATCGCTTGGACCACACACGGGGGTTTACGGCCTCCCCGAAGCCTCGCGAACTAATAAACGAGTGACACTAATTGGTGTTGAGCTTCCCCGTCTTTGTGGACGACCACTCACAATGAAAATTCTTTAAAAAAATCTCTCAAAATACCTCTCTGCCGTATTTCTTCCGCCATTTATTAAAGGAATAATATTACACGTAAAGACCCTGTCTTTACATTTTTTTGTAAAGAAATCCGGGGTGAGATCAATTCTGGACAGTGAATGGAAGGAAGTAATTGACATAGGTAATTATTTTTTTCGATGGCATCTTATTTTTGTGTAGGTACCTTATAATAGGTCTTTACCTATGAAATTGCCGTTTTGTATGAAAATTTTTAAACGATTTTTTTTCATGTATATTTTATTTGTATTAATCGAAGTAATCACCCATGCAATCAATGCATCTTTGCCAATGCAGTGGCAGTTTATTGATGCCCTTCTTAAAGAAATCAGCTGGACGGGAGGCAACAAAAGCTTCAAAGGCATTTTGTACTGCCTCTCGGGTATTGAATTTTTTTCCCGATAAGAAGTTATCCAAATTCTGGAAAAAGTAGTAGTCTGTAGGCGCAAGGTCTGGTGAGTAGGGCGGATGACGGAGAGCTTCCAACCCCAGTTCTTGCAACTTGGAGACCGTCTGCTGTGCAGTATGAGGTCGCGCGTTGTCGTGCAGGAGCAGCGGAGACGAGCGATTGACCAATGCTGGTTGGAGATGTGCCAGCTTCTTCATCATTGTGTTCAGTTCTTCACAGTACACATCTGCAGTAATGCTCACCCCGTTTGGTAAGAAGCTGTGATGAATCACACCGGCGCTAGACCACCAAACAGTGACCATCACTTTTCTAGGGGTAAGTTTTCGTTTAGGGCATTGTTTAGGTGCTAAACCAGGATCCAACCAACTTGCTGAGCGCTTGCGGTTATCAAACAGAATCCATTTCTCATTGCAGGTAACAATGCGGTTCAAAATTCCTTCATTTGTGTGTCTGTTGAGCAGTGCAAGGCACGTCTCGACGCGTACTTCGCGCTGGCGATCATTGAGTTCGTGGGGCAACCATTTGTCAAGCTTTTTTACCTTGCCAATTTGACGCAAATGGACCAATATTGTTTTGACGCTAACGTCGAAAGCTGCTGCTAATTCAGCCGTAGATTGTGTATCATCAGCTTCCACAATCACCTTTAATTCGTCATTGTCGACCAAAGTGTTCGGACGACCGCGAGGTACATTTTTCAGGTCGTAATTTCCAGAACGGAAGCGAGCAAACCAATAACAGGTGGTGCGTTGGTTTGTAGTGTTAGCTCCGTAAGCGTCGTTGATGTTGCGTGCTGCTTGTGGCGCGTTGCTGCTACGACGGTACTCGTATTCCATAATTACTCGAATTTTTAACGTATCCATGATGACGAAAAAGATTGAAATGCGATGAAAATGTAACACTAATCAATAAACAAATGACTGCTTTTGGAAAAAAAAATCCATGTTTTTAAAATAAAATTAATTTGAAATTAGAATTCTTAGCCAAACAAAAATTATTTTGATTTGAAATGGCCAGTACTGCAGAACGGCAATTTCATAGGTAAAGACCTAATATTAGATTAAGTTTAAAGTAAGTACTATTACAATATTACTCATCTTAAGACTGTCTGAAACTTCATAAATCTTTGAAGATGTATTTACTTTTCTAAAGGAACACGCAATTTCCAAGTACATAACAAGAAATTACTAAAAGCAATAATAAATTTGGAAGGGAAAGGCCTTAGAAGATTATCTCAGATGAAGACTAAATAAGTAAGCTCCTTGAGAACTCCTACACAAAAGAATGTTACGTTATATTCATCTTAAATTAATTATTCTGTGATTTATTCGTTCTTATGAAAGGTAAAAGTGAGTTTCTCTTTATCTATTACCGTTGTGTACATGGTTTATTTACGACTAAACTTTAAAGCAGAAGGTCCATTCTCGTAATTATTTAGACTATGACTGAAAGTTGACTGAAATTGAGATTAGATTTTGAATAAAAAAAATGGTAGGTAGGTACCTATTGTTTTATCTTTGATTAATCTTTGGTCAAAATTCGAATTTTAACGTTATTTGTCAGTTTAGGAGAATACTATTTCTTATATGAAATTCATGACACTAAAGAGATTTAAAAACAACTGACATGGGCGGGATTTAAACCCGTGACCTCTGCAGTACCTGGCGTCGTTCTAATCACCGAGCTAACATGTCCTGTTTTTAAAAGTGTTTGATTTATTTATATTTTTAATAGCTGACCCGCCCGGGCTTCGCACGGGTAAAGTTACCCTACGCCAGCTAAGCTACCCTACGCCTACCCTATGCCTACCCTACACCTACCCTACATCTACTTTACACCTACCCTACACCTACCCTACGCCTACCCTACGCCTACCCTACGCCTACACTACGCCTACCCTACGCCTACCCTACGCCTACCCTACGCCTACCCTACGCCTACCCTACGCCTACCCTACGCCTACCCTACGCCTACCCAACGCCTACCCTACGCCTACCCTACACCTATCCTACACCCCAAATCTCAAAAATAAGTTTCAAGCTTCTAGCTTTAAAAATTACGTAATTTCCACACAAACTTTCATGCCCTATTTCAACCCTTTACAGCCCTTTTTTCGCATTAAAAAGTAGCCTATGTCCTTTCTCAGGCTCCAGACTATCTCTGTACCGAATTTCATTTGAATCGGTTCAGTATTTTAGGCGTGATTGCGTAACACACAGACAGACAGACAGACAGAGTTACTTTCACATTTATAATATTAGTAAGGATAGTATAGGCTATTCCATATCACGCTACAACCCTTAGGAGCCAAGCAACAGGGTTGAATGAAACCGCGAGGAACAGCTAGTGTAAGTATAAATTATGCACCAAAATGGCTTTATTTAACTACAATCTGTAAGCCTGTATCTGTGCGTAATTGTCAAATTTTCTTAGTGTATACGTGTTCAATTCGCCCCCTGCAAAAAGTGATAGAAAATGTTATCCGGTGATTCACCGCTATAGGTACCGTTTCCAGGGCTATATGCTCTGAGATGTTACTATTTTCTTAATTTGGAATCAAGGAGGTTACATTAATTTACACCAAAAACTTATATATTTTATTATAAACTTCTTGTTTACAACAATGCATAGATTAATGATCGGTCTCTGCTGCACTTGGCTGTATGGGCTCAGCTCCCTTTGCCTGTCCCAAAGAGGGACGAAACGAAACAAAAAAAAAAAAAGAAGGTCTCTGCTGCAACAATGACAACAATAGACAATCATACGTCATTTGCAAAACGATTGTGTTTTATGATCATATATTATAATTATAGAATTCAGTGGTTTTATGATTTAAAAGTAATAATAATTACCTACCTCACATATGATACGCGTCGGCGATACGGATGTACGGTGATTGGATTGAACAAATACATGAGTGGACCCGGCTTAATACACATGTTATCAAAGTTAGTTCTGATGGTAGACTTTTTGTGATAACTTTTGATATAGTGGACCGATTTCAATGAAACAAAGACTAAATGTTACCTCAAGGTACTGCCTATACATTTCTTTCTAATTCCTCAAAATCAATTCAGTAGTATTGATTTGATGCGTGTTCAAACACACAGACAAACAGACAGACAAACCGACAGACAAACAGACAGACAAACCGACAGACAAACAGACAGACATTAATTCTAAAAATGATAGAAATTTACTTCATTACTCATTCTTAGTCCCCCCTATTATTTTTTTGCAAATATATGCAATGTACAGACACGCGGAATTTACATTCTTATTATAAGTATAGATTGACATAAATACACACAATTACAGCCTAACCTAACCTTCGATTAGATATCAATTTGCCATTAACCGACCCTACATACCAATTTTTGCTGCAAATATTATTATATCGTCAATATACGCAAAGTGAACTAAGTTGACAAATCTAAATGGGACCACTGGACAAGCATTTTCTATCAAATGAAAAAACATTCATTAAAATCGGTTAATAAATCGGTGAAAATATCAGTTAACAGGATTCAAAATAAAATACAGACGAATTTTGTATACCTCCTTCTCAGAGAATTGGTATTAGGTACTACAATATAATTATTGTTAATATAATCCCAACCTAACTCAATATAAATCTGAATAAGCTACGGCTCGTCAAACACGATTGTCCATTATGTATCAGATTAAAATCGATTGACATCGATTGACGGATAAGCTTTGTGTCCTGTGTCAATGAATAAAGTGATGGACATGGCTACACCAACCATTTTGAAATAGAGTGAATGGTGTAGGCAAAGCTAAATCAAATAAACTAGTTTTTAACTTAGCTAATAAATAAATTGAATAAAACAAGAGTTAAAAAAACTAAAACCCAACTACGGAAAAACCAACTGAAAAGCATAAAATAAAAACATATTATACAACACATCGGTACAGAGGTGTCCAGGTTATTTATTAATTTAGTTTAAATAGAACGGCCGAGGCCAATTACACTATTTAAATATAATAATTTAAGTATAATAATTAAGTACCTAAATAACATAAAATAATATAGTTATAGCCGTAGTCACATGCCGTCATTAAGGCGAAGGTAAATGGTAACGGCCAGTTTTAAATCTCTTATTTCGCCGTCAAATAATGCAGGTTAGTTGTGCAATTTTTTTATGTTAAACTAGAACATATATACATCAATCGTACCTGTGAATATTTAACTATTGTTGTAAAATACTTAATGAAATAAATTCATGAATTCGTGTCTACCCAAAACATAAAAACGTAATTACTTTCAAACCGCTTAAGATATTTTCATGATTTGTTTTGTGTGAAAAGACTATGTTACTACCTATAATAATACCTGTTACTTTTTTTTTATTTTATGTTTTAGATACTAAAAAGTAATAATACGTCTAATTCTGCACAGCGCGCTCCTTGATAGGCGAGTCGTATTGCTCGGTGGATGTATGTCGCGTTGCTTGAGCTCAGCGCAGAACACTCAAGCTATACCGCCCAAATCACTCAAGGCCGTTGGCGTATACCGGGGCCTTAAGCAGCCATCACAGGTCATAGCGGCATGCGACTACGGCTATAACCTGGACACCACTGTACCGATGTGTAGGATATTTTCTTATTTTATGCTTTTCACTTGGTTTTTTTCCGTAGTTGGGTTTTAGTTTTTTTAACTCTTGTTTTTTTACGTTTTGTGGGCCATATTGACGTATTTTTTCAAAAAAAACATAGCCTATAACACTTTTACTGTAAAGACGAATCAATCGACACCTCATTTGTCAAAATCTGATCAGTAGTTTTTGAGTTACGATCGAACATTCATACATAGACACTCAACGCCCTCCGCATACAGTATAATAACGCTTTTAGGATGCTGTTGGGGTTGCCGAGATACTGTAGTGCGTCTGGCATGTTTATGGAGGCTCGGATTGATGGTTTTCATGCCATCATGAGGAAAAGAGCGGCCTCCATATTGCATCGTATCCGAACAAGCTCCAACAGCATTCTTAAAGTGATAGCAGATAGGTTAGACAGTCCAATCCTGAAACATTGGATTGCACTACACGTTGCAAGTTGATTATATGTATATTTATATTTTGGGTTTACTAACATAGTTCTTAAGTACTAACTAACACAAATATGGATTTTATCTGAAATAAAGTTATAATAAATAAATAGACACATACATACATACATACATAGGCTCTTAAACTCATTACACTTCCTTTTTCGTAGTCGGGTAAAAAGTTTATGATAATAAAGCACTTGATGTAGGTACTGTAAATTAAAATGACTAAATTGTTATATCCCTATTAACATATTTAAAAAAAAATTGTTTGTTGTGTGTGAACTGGACCATTATTTATTTTCATTGCGTTTTTAAAAGATATTTATATAAACTAAAAAAAAAAATGGATCAAAATAGCCTCATCTCAAACAAATTCGGAGAAGTCTGTAATAAAAAAATGAAAGCCCATTGAAATACGTATGTTCTATGTAAACATTACTCCTTCAGGATGTTAAAATGTTATCTATAAATTCTATCTTCGCTTCAAATCTCATCTTCTATCCAATCTGCCGGCCTAGCATGACCACGATAGCAACGGGTTTTGTCTACATAGAAATAGACAAAGTGACAGATTGTAGAAACATTTCTACGTTTTATGAATGAAATCTGTCACTTTGTCTATTTCTATGTAGACAAAACCCGTTTCTATCGTGGTCATGCTAGGCCGGCTGATATTAATTTTCAAAACAAGCCTCTTCGACTAACCAAATCCCTTTCAAAGTACCTACTAAGCGTAAAATTCTCCGTCGTAATAATTTACTAATTTATTTGCACCAACTAGGTATTTACATAATTCACATTTGGGTTCAGAAATTGGAGACTTCATAGCTTGCTGTTACAGCCAATATTGCAATTGACACACAGACAGACAGTGTGGTTCAGTCAGGACCGTAATGGATTAAGCACTAAGAATAGACTTGGGGACTAATTTCGCTGTGGAATGGATGGCCTGTAGCGCCGGGATAGGGTTGACTATGTATTCAACTGCTGCTTAGTACACGTGTTGACTTATTCCCTTATGATGCTGAAACTACACGTGTATTTCAAGGCCTAAAATTATTAAATTATAATAAAATTGTCTATTTTGATGTTCCAAAGTAACTATAAATTTTATTTTTAATGTAAAGATCAGAATTATAGGCGTAAGAACGTATGCTGATAAAAATAATTTTAAAAGATTAAAATTGCCTATAGCATTGTATGGTGAAGATTTAAAGGAAATGGAAATTGCTAATTAAAAATGATGAAACAACTCCAAACGCTTCTTTATTTGTAAGGAAAAAAGGCACAAGACCAATTAAATAAAAATATATACCTATACGTTTTATAATAAAGTTCTCAGTAAAAACGAAATTTAAATCATCATCTAAATGTGAAAATCATCATGTAAATAGGTAGTAAAAGAAAAAATAGTACCCAAGGCCAGAGTCAAACTAAATTATTACCATGAGCGTCAAATAGCCTTAATGTGTTAGAAAAAAAAATATAGATAACACAGACATAATAAAGATGCTCACTATGTTAGCATTTAAAGTAAAATAAATAAAATATCCTCACCTCTGAAAATCCCAACACGTCCAAACCACTTTACACAAACCCACAAAATAAATACCAGAAAAAAAAGAATTAAGTTCGGAAAACGATGCGATGAATTCGTAAAGTTGAACTCACTAGGGGAGCGAACGCGCGTGCTTCCCTTGTCGGGTTCGAGATGACAACTGGGCTGAGCGACGCGGGGCGTGGACTCCCAAAACTAGCGGGGAGTGGACGCGTCTAGGGGATGTAATGGACAGCCAAGGTAATGTAAATAATTTAGGGTGATCTCCAGACAGATAAGAGGATTTGCTATGATTTTCTGAATGGAAAAATAACATGTCCAATAATAGTACCTCTTGCAATAACGGAATTGCGAATGCTTGCAAGCTTTTTGATATACCGTAGGTACATATTTTACTTTCTCACCATTTGCTAAAATTCCAATTTTACTAAGTTTTAAAAGTTTAAGGTTGGTAAAAGCTTTGGGTTCTTTGAACCAGTTATGTGGGTTAATTGCTGTGTATCTAGAACTTATGACATTTATCTGAAATGTACAATGAGCTATAGCGACATAAGTTGCATTGCATTGATACCGCTTCAAATCTCCTTTGAGGTCAAAAATCTAAATCTTCTCACTAAATAAATAATCCATAACCAAGGTCCCAGCAAAGATTTATTTACTACCTATAAAAAGAAACAAGGCACGAATAATTAAGTTCCTCATCTCGGATCCTAAGTCAACAAATCAGTCCATATATGCTTAAGGCCTGCTGACCACCAAATTAGCTGAGAAACATGTTCCAATGTTTACCGGGAAAATAGTGGGTAATATATCTTCGAGGCCACATGATTAGTGAGGTTTATTAGCGAGTATGCTTTCGACTACCGGCACTAATGATATCTCTTGGGAGACCCACGAAGCGTTGGCAAGACTTTGTAGGTACCTGGCGGAAATACCTTTGGACATCGGCTTATTCTTCGGTCCGATCCGATGAATTGACAGATGCCAGATAAATAATGCTTCACGTATTACGAACTGTATCAGAACGAGTCTTACAAAAGAAGCTCAGGAAAATCTTAAAGCTGGCAGTCGTGGGTAAAGATTTATGCTACACCATAGTACCAGACCAATTGTGCCAAGCTGCTATGAATTTTGTGGTTACACAAAGTATTAAGATGACGCCAGATAGAGATTTATGGAAGAAAAAGTCATGCTGCGATGACTCCAATTAATTTGAAACAAATTCAGGAGGAGGACGATGATATGGTTACACTAAAAATATGTTAAAATACCTCAGAGTACAGTGGGTCCCAAATATGTAGCAGCAAACGACTTCGCGGCAGGCTCAGAAGGAGATGGCGGGATGAATATTGGACTCCTATTTGAAATACTGGTCTACTGAGAAGACGGAAGAGAGACCTCTCTTCCGTTTGCCTTGCAGTGAGACGCTATAGTATAGATAAAAAATAATAATCATACAAAAATATCACATACAATCTACAAAACCAGAGTAGGTAAGTGAGGCTCTTGACAAAGAATAGGCTAGCTCTAACTTAACTGTAGGTATCGTGACTAGGACATCAAGAAGTCAGATAGCAACTCATGTTTAATGCATGTTAAAGAACTAATAATATGATGAAAAAGCCATAATAAAACCGAACAATTAAATTAACCGAACTATACGACCACTTTCATTAATATAACGTAACTATATGACTAAACAGCGTAATAAAAATTCAATACAATATCCTTTCGGTACGAAATTAATCTAATAATGCCATGTTTGCTATCAGGCGGGCGGATAGATTGTTTAATAACATTATTGAAGGCAGGTGGCGTTTGTGACTCATCCGTTTATGACAACGCCTTAGGGTTGGCGCGTGCCGTCATGTGTAGCTATGGTATGGTATGGAATAGCTAATAAAATAATATGATCTTTATTAATTTACTGCATTTTGGTCAGTAATTCGAAACAAGCTGTATGGAAATGAGAAACAAACTCAATATACCTACTTAACATGTGACTTTTAGATTTCCTCGGTCATTAATCAAGGCCTAGCGTCTTTTTCTTGGAAATTAGAGAAAGAAAAGAGAAAAAGACTAGTAAACCAAAGCTGTAAAACAGAAAATAAAAATAATTTTTTTTAATCCAATTGACATTTTAACGTGACGCCCCTACATGTTAAACGAAGGGTAGGTGTATCTAAACAATGGGTATTTTGGCTAAATTTGATTGTCCTTATCTTCGAAATTATCAAAATTATAAAGCAGAACTCTAACGGTAATCTAATATTATAGTAGGAAAACATTTATTTAATGTTGCAGCTGGCCGAAGTTTCTAGTTACGCTTCCTTTATGTAGGAATAGAGCTCAGAAAACTATTCGCTTTACGGACAGATAAAATAGTATTTAAGTCAAGAGAGAAACTTTGTGCAAACCAAGAATCAATCATTTCAAATACTGCGAGGCTATGAGTAATTAATTAAGTAAGCTTATTTTAGAACTGGCAACTACGGCCTTTATAATTATGAAGTGATCTCAGATCATAGAAACAAGGAGATATGCCATCATAGCAAATTAGTACCGGAACAACTGATGCCACTTTTAGTACATTTTTCGACACAATTATGCGCATAATTAAGCGCTCCTTGTGAATAAAAAGATCTCCCATGCATTAAACATTCCGCACACCCTCAATCTCACACTGTTAATCGTCACTAAACACTAGCACTAAATTAAAACACTGTATTTATACCATCGATCGTGTTCGGTTCGTCGCCAGTGCGTACGTTTTTAATATGAGCAATTTGCTCAAAATCAGGCATCAAGCTCGATAGCGCCTTGGCACATCTCCCTTGTTTCTATGATCTGAGGAAGTGATAAAACTATTATTATTCCAATGTAGGAAAGAGATAACGCTATACAAGATGTTGTAACACTTCGTAGTATGCGGCCTGATCAGCCATCTTTCTTTTAAATACTTTGTACAAACAGCAAAAAATAGGTACTTATTGGTAATCTATTCATACTAAAGGCACTTTCCATTCCGACCTCGCCGACGAGGCCCGTCGCGACGTCCCCATCATGACCCGAGTCCGCCGCCGCGTATGACTCAGTCCCCTAACCGACCCTTGCTCGAGCCAGCCCGCGCTGAGCCTGTAGATTTAAATTCGACCCAAAATAATGAACCGATCTAGCTAGTAGTCCCTCCCTCTAGTTGCCCTCCCCCCAGCGACGCCCTAAGCCGAGGCCCGTACCCCAGTAGGGGGTGCCCTTAGCGTGTGGTCGCTTAGTTTGTAGTTTTATTTAGTTTTAAGCCTGGCTGGAGGCATTTGTAAGTCCTCACCAGATGACCGGTTAAGCAGTGACGGGTGTTAGAAGCCAACTGCGAGAGGCCCTTCAAAAAAAAAAAAATCTTAAGGCACCATTTTAGTTCTTAACTTCAATATTAACTTCAACGCCTAGGGTGGCGTTATGTAGTCATGTCCGAAATCTTACGCCAAATATCCTCTTTCAGAGCAAGCAGAGCGTCAAGTAGTCACGCACAGGTAGAATTTGTTCTCCTGTAAGACTTTAGGTGTGCAAATGTCCAAGTCACGTCTAGCATTTTAAGGTGTAATAAAAGTAGCTGCAACGTCTTGTAGATGTTCTAGAACAGCTGTATTATGTACTTATGTTACTTTAGTTTTATGTTTAATGCTGGACGAGTTATCCGCACCTTTCTGCATTAACTCTTAACGCCTTTTGTTGTGCAAAATCAAAAATCCTTTCTACGTTTAATGACGTCTTATCAAATATCTACATTAGTGCTGATTCTGTTGTTACATCGCACTAAACTAAATTTAACAATACTACAATATCTCTTACTTAATAAACTTCAGTCAAAATATATTTGATCGAAGCTTTCTTACTAATATCATTGATAAAGGACAGAAAATATTCAGAACTGTCAAATTAGTGTATGACCTTATCATTTACGGCAAAATAGTCGAAACTGTTTTGACTTTTACGTTGGTGAAAAACAAGTGGACTAATTTGGCAGGACTAAAATATCATCTATCCTTTTCTGATCTTCTTTGTTAGAAAGAAACATAGTGTGTGTGACTAAATTAGTTTAGTTTGTAAACAACAGAATTAGCACTATTGCTTGCTTTAGTTAGAGAGATTAGATTTCATAATCTGGTATAAGTGGTTTTTGAATACATAATATAGTATATATAGTATATAATTATATACATACATAATAAGAAAAAATATGTGTGCAGATTAAAAGTATAGCACTTGTTTTATTGGAAGGTATTAGTAGGTACCTCAGATCATAGAAACAAGTAGATGTGCCAAGGCGCTATCGAGCTTGATGCCTGATCTTGAGCAAATTGCTCATATTAAAAACGTACGCGCTGGCGACGAACCGAACACGATCGATGATATAAATACAGTGTTTTAGTTTAGTGCTAGTGTTGAGTGACGATTAACAGTGTTAGATTGAGGGTGTGCGGAATGTTTAATGCGTGGGAGATCTTTTTATTCACAAGGAGCGCTTAATTATGCGCGTAATTGTGTCGAAAAATGTACTAAAAGTGGCATCAGTTGTTCCGGTACTAATTTGCTATGATGGCATATCTCCTTGTTTCTATGATCTGAGGTAGGTACTGTAGAAACTAGAGGTAAGGGGAACGGAAACTCGCATCTGAGCTTGATATTCGTGTATTTAAGAAGAAATTACAGACAAAGTAGAAAAGCGCGACTAGTTTAGATCACGGCCGATGTCAAGCCTCTACTGTTTTTTCTATATATGACAACCTATTCTATTTAATTCAAAATTATTAAGTCATTGCTTGTCTCATAGACGATAAAGTTAACCAGCCTACTAAGACTTCACATTAAAACCTCTACAGTACCTACATAAGACAAATGTGTCTAAATAAAAAAAAACATTTTCATCAAATATAAATGAACGGAGGTACTCCACAGTTTGAATAATGTTTCAAAGATGCCAAGACTGCAACAGCAATAGCAGGTGTCAATTTTCTAGCCACATAGGTATTCTGTCAGAGAATTGATGGCTCTTGCAGCGAGACATCTCAATCGGAAACCGCAAACCAGCAAATGAAGTTTCGGACGTTCTCAGTCAAATAACGTGTCAACGAGTAAAATACAGGACAGATTGCATGCAAAAGGTTAAACAATACAAATATTGAAGGCTGAAGGTAAGAAAGGCAATTTAGGAAAATTTATATGATATTTTTACTTTGTTCCCATTATGATGTCTTATTAATATGTACTTTTACTATAGCGTCTTCAAATATTTGATTATATTTTTCGTCTTCATCTTCCTTATGTTTCTCAATATCTTTATTGTTTCACACTGTCAAATTATCTATCGTTCTAATTGTATCATTAGCTACCAGGCCTACCATCGCCCGTTTTGTTCTTATTTCCGTATTTCCATCGAGACGCACAGGTTAATTAATTTTATTCACAAGAGCCGCATCTAATTCCGCAAGTGCTGCAATAAACAACGCAGGTATATTATACCCTGTTAAGAGGCTAGTCTTTTGTCTCCGTAAATGTTCTATAATAAGATCTTAACGCTAGTTTTATGAGGATCCTTCCAACTACACTTCTTATTGTGTGTAAGAACAATGAAACTTTAATAGTTGTTGAGTATTAGCGCTCTCGTGTTTTGTGTACGGTCCTTTTGTTAGCGTTTTACCTGCTTCCATTATTCTTATTTTTACATTGTTTGGCCTTTTTTGTTGAAAGTGTTTATTTACAATGTAACTGTGTTATTTGGTTCAGAGGTATAATGGTTTCGGATGGGGGAAAGACCTACAGCATTGAAATGTTGTTGAATTATTGTAATTTAGATACAATGTGCAAATATTTATTGTGTTTTATAATCGAATTGCGTTGAGTCGATGTATTGTAGTAAACGTATTATGCAATCAGTAAAAGGTTTTATTTCACAAGTTCCGAAAAATCTGTTTGAAACTTGAAAACAATCGCTCGCGTTTTATAACAAACTTGTCCTATAATTTCAATCAAACAAAAAGTGAAAAAGTAAATCTTAGATACCTACCTAAAAATGTTATTTAAAACAAAGGAGCTTTTGAATTATTACTCTTTGATAATCCAAAAAGTAAATGTAGCCGTACTTAATTTTATTATATTCCAACAACTTGTTCCTAGAATTTCTAAAGTCCCTCAGATAAACCATATTCCCAAGAATTTCATTTGCCGTATCCTACACAATTCCTAGGAAACGCTTCAAATGACACCATATTCCAGCTTCCCTAATGAAACTCAGTTACCTGTCACAGAAAACAAACTACAAAAGAGTTCCGTACTAAAACGCATTGTCCTTTGCACTCCAAAGCTTTTATTACTGAACTGCACGCAAAGAACTTATTGTTTGGCACTTGAAAAGTCGGAATCCCATTGTGTTCTTGAGAGATAGTTTGCGGAAATTTTATTGTTTTCTTAAGCTTTTTACTAGAGAAATTCATTCCTGGATAGTTAAGCTGAGCTATTTGCAATTACTTGTTGTCTGTGTGATCAGAATTCCGTTGTATTGCTGCTTTAGGGCCAATGGCTGGTAAACGACTTCTACTTTTTGCAGAATAGCAATTATCTACTATATAAAAATAAGTCGGGTTTTCCTTCCTGACGATATAAGTCCAGAACAGATGAACCGATTTCCACGGTTTTGCATTCGTTGGAAAGGTCTCGGGCTCCGTGAGGTTTATAGCAAAGAAAATTTAGGAAAATTTAAAGAGAAAAGCGGGAAATCTTTTTTCACATACAGCGCCATCTCTGATACATAGCATGTACTACGGTGGCGAAACGGAGTTCGCCGGGTTTGCTAGTCGTGTATGATTATGCCATAATCAGCATGATCTAAAGCGCCAAACATATTATTTGCACTTTACCATCCATTGTCAGTGTTTAGAACTTTGAAAGCTTTGATTAAAAAAAAACGGCCAAGTACGAGTCGTACTCGCGCACAGAGGGTTCCACATCATGCTTGGACGTTTAAAAGTTGCAAAAACTGGACCGCATAACTAAGTTTGTTTGTGAAGAAATTTTGATGATTTTGAAAAAACTGTACTAGTTAGGAACATCGTTTTATTTTTGGTGCAATATTTGAGTCAATTCCTATCAACTCTAATTATTTCAGATTTTTTGCTCCGCAAACTTCGGAGATAAGGGGGGGGGGGGGGAATGGTATTTTTTCAGACATTTTTCACCATATTATGTCGAAAACTGTGAAACATAAAATAAAATGAAAATATATTTTGAAATGTGCAAATCAAGCCCTTCCATATGATGTGTCACTTGGCCTAGTAACCCCACTTTAAAATTTCGGACCCCCACTCCGGGCCCTCTTGCAATGAAAATAAAAATATTATTTGACTTTTTTCATTTGCAATAAAGTTCGGCAAGCATTCTTTATAACTGTTCCAAATTTCAAGTCGATAGCATTGGTCGTTGCTGAAATAATCAGCCGTGACAGAGAGACGGACAGACAGACAAACGAAGTCGCACCATAAGGGTTCCTTTTTTACCATTTTGGTACTGAACCCTAAAAAGGAAAGTGCCAATGAATTCAAACTTTGAAGTTACGTCTGGCGCTGGTTATTTGCTTCTTCTCCATTAGAATATGGCCAATTAAATAGACCCCAAATGAACGATATTATCATGCATAACCAACGGTTGTTGGTCCCCGCATGAGAGGTATTGCCCTTGTATTTCCGATAATATTGTAATCGTAGAGCAAAATCTAACAGGATTTTTTTGCACTACTTATTTAAAAAGTACCTACGTTTACGTACGTTTTATTCCAAGCAAAATATTTGTTTTTGAACAAATTTGTATTTCGATTCGATGCTGATTGGGCCTTCCCTATCAAAAATCTTATCTAGATAAGACGTTTCACTTGCATGCGGATACGCGCGTAAATCGTACGTGTACGGGACGCAACGAAACGCTCCAAGTATACAGTCTCGCGCAGAAGTTACGCAAGTGAAACGCGTATGTGGACAGAATGTATTTAATAGTATCTATTTCAGCTAAGCACGTGTCTGTACATAAAATGCCTTTCCTAAAAGTATATAGGTAGATAATTTGTGCTTGCAAACGAACGTCCGCAATCGCAACCGTATATTTGCTTACCATGTATTAGAGACGCACCTTAAATTATTTTTTTATTCACTAATTACAAAAAAAAAAAATATTGCCCCCCTCTCACTTCAAATTGCTATTAACAACAAATCATAACAGTCCAGTAAAATACTTCAAATACAGAATCAACTCCTATCACAGTGAATATCCAATCGAGTTATAAAAATCAAATGAAAGGGAAAGGGCTACGTAATGACCCTTGAAAGCAATGACTTAACCTCTTGATTCTACCTATGAGGCCCTTTATCCTTTCCCCTCATTTTGCGTCATTTGTATGGGCTAGCTTCCTTTCCTTCGTGTCATGGTGCTTAATTTGTAGTTCCTGCAGTGCGTATAAATTCTAAAGTTTATTGGAAACTTCTCTAGATTTTAATGAAACAGTAGGTAGGTACTTGAAATATTTCCAATTAAAGAAAAGTGTATTATTGTTCTTGCAGTTTTTAGTGTAGTGATAGCCTAGTGGTTTAACCATGTGCCTCCCACGGCCAATGGTTCGAGTTCGATCCCGAGGCACGCACCGCTGACTTTTCGAAGTCATGTGCGTATTAGAAATTAATTATCACTTCCTTTAACGGTGAAGGAAAACATCGTGAGGAAACCTGCATGCCTAAGAGTTCTCCATAAAGTTCTTGAAGGTGTGTGAAGTCTGCCAACCCGCACTTGGCCAGCGTGGTGGACTATGGCCCTCTATTCTGAGAGGAGGCCCGTGCCCAGCAGTGGGTAATTTTATAAACAGGGCTAATATTTATTTATATTTTTATTATTTTTCTTATTTCGCATTGGCAAGAATAGTTTCAGCAGTTTTGTGCCAACGCAATTATAATGACTTCACCTCAAGCAGTGCCTAAGTTAGTGATCGGTAGCTTTTCTAAGCACCTGACTTGCTTGACTACCATGATCAACATTGAGATAGAATAATTAATTACTCACCTACATAATTTAAAAATAATTCATAAGTGTAGTGCACGATTTGCCAACGTTCCATTATTTACGCCATCTCTGAAGTATATAGATACTTGGGAAAAACATGAAAAAAAAACGAGAGAGGCCTTTACAGCTATCGCAGTTCTTTTGAGCCGAATACTTTACCTTCAAACTACACAAAAACACTAGTTTGACAACTAAAACTTGTTTTCTAAATGTATTTTTATTATTACTTATACAAATCTTATTTTATTTTATACCTACATAATAATTATATGTACTTGGTCTGAAACAACCATCTTGACCTTCGGCCATATTTAGGGAACAAAATAATAGTTCAAAGTACCCTACATGCTTTGATAAATGATATTTATTTTGTAAATAGGTTAAAAATAATACTTTTACACGTCAACACATTTTTTTAAGCTAGATGAGTTCGGTGATTCCTATATGTTTCCTTTATTTCTAGATACCCCAATAGTAACCGGAAACTTCCCCATCGTATTAACGACCACTCTCAAACATCACGCTATTACAATAGGGTACCGAACAAAAGTCGTGGTCATAATCAGACGGGACTTATCCCACCCATTAATGCGAAATATCTTTTCAAAGAGGGAAAATAAAAAAATCAAAATATGTTATTAGAAATCTGTTCGCCCCTAGTTATGAAATTATGTTAATGTCTGATCCCTTTTCATATTGATTTTATATTTTAACACGTAGGAATAAGGTCGGTTATTGATTGTTTAATTGTATAAAAGAACGTCACGGTGTTATGGTTCTTTTGATAAAGAGATTATTATGAAAAAAATCTCCCATGGAGTTTTATTGTCAGTTGTGTTTGGTTTGGACTAAAGTAATATAATATGAAGCTTTGGGTGAAGTTTAATAAATGTTCGATATACACTTTAATGGTGGGTATATCGGATTATTAATAAAGGTGCATTGTTAACAAAAAATAAATATATTTGATTTTTATGCTGATCTAAGGGTGCGCACACGTCTGAGATCGACAGCAAAATGTGACATTTAATTAATACCTGCCTTATAGCATGTTAATGTTATTTATTCCTTAATTTGTGTAATTATTAAATAATGTATTTAATTGCTATAGGTACTTATCATGTGCTTTTAGTTGTGACCATTAAGGTGCTTTTTCACTGACGACGTGAGGCGAGGCGAGGATTGGATGAAAGAGAACTGAAATCTCGCCGGACCATATCCATCAAAAAGCGCGCGCCATCGCGAGCTCGCGCAATTTCGCGCAAGCTATAAATGGTGGGGTAGGTATTGGCCGTGGGAGCACAGTGCTGTGGCTTGCGATGGCTCTCATGGGCCAGCATTAGTTCGCCCTTTGCGATGGCCATCGCGATAAACGTGTTTCCGTTGCAGGGTTAACCTTTCGTCATGCCGCAATTCTAGACAGTAAAAATGACATTGTGTCTCGCATGGATCTACGTTCATGTGACGAGTTAATACAACTATTTAAATTCTCGTCTCGCGCATCCTCGCTTATCCAGACCATTTCCACCGAACATGCGCGAGGAGAGAATTCTTACTTTTTATTTTTCATGACAATTTCCCAGCGCATTGACAAGGCCATGCTTAATGAAACTTTTCGTACTTAAATCATATTGTATGAAGCAAACAAGTTTTTAATTACACATAGGTACCTACAATTTAATCTCACATAACGCGTACAAACTAGTAGTAGAGTGGTAGAACGCGAGATAGGATTTACCTTAAAACAGTTAATTTGCCGACATAGTTTTAAAACTAGGCCAACGAGAGCTACCTGCCTAATAAGCAAAAAGTGTCGAAAGTGTCGGTACCAACTTTTCGTCTTAATTTTTTCCATCTAGCCCCCTTTCGTAACGCGCGTTAAGGAACTTCGTTCTAAAAATTGTTATAGATTTTCAAAAATCGATTGACTTGCATAACATGGCTTTGCCGTGACTTCGTAATACTACGAACCGTATCCAGGTGTATCGCTTTCTGTATCAAGCCCTTGATTTAGGTAACTACCTAATGAGAACCTCCTCAGGTGTAAGTCGAGGCTCTTTGCTATTAAGTCATTGCCATTATTCATTATTCTTATGGTCTTATAGTACTTTGCCGACCCAGGAATCTAACAACTCACTACACAAAGCAGTCCAGTTAGAGCAGTGGTCAGACTTTCGGACTTCTTCTTCTTCTTCGTATGACAACCGACACCGACGTCACATTTTACTATTTCAATTAATTCCCCACTACGTCACTCTCGAGCCGCGAGGTCTATATATTGCAGCACCGTTACATAATACATTCGAAAAACTATCCAAATAAACTGACGCAGATACAGCGCCGAGCGAGTGCGACATAAATAATCGGAACAGAACGGTGTCCCTAATTCCCATAAATCGAAATATCCGTGGGGCCACATCGACCCGGCTGCGGTGATAACGCATATTTATGGTGATGATGCGTCCACTTTGTCTGCGGCTGAAAGTAGCCTTGAACGTTCGCGTTGGTAGGAACCTTTTTGGGTGGGTTTTGTACTGAAGGATCAGGGGTCCTTGAGTACTCGAAAATAGTGTTGGAACGTTTTTTGTTGGAGATGAGAAAGTTTACGTTATTTCTCGAATTTTGAAGAGTTGGGAAGCTGGTCAGCTCCTTGTGTTTACTCTACGACACGGTTTAATTTTGTTTCACTTTTACGTTGCATCAATATTAATACAAAATTATATCATACACTACTTTTTTGGTTTGAATGTTACATCTGCTCCGATTTCTTTTTCAAGTTTTTGTATTCAAGTGTGATTTAAAAAACTGAAATGATCATCGATTATAATTATTGTAGTTGACTGTACCCCAAATATACCTCAAAAAATCGAAATTGTATACGAGACCGTATAAATGAAAATAACATTTTGTAGAAAGATAATTACAACTCCTGCTCTAATATCAAACGCATATTTCGTAAAAACAACTTACTTTCGATTGCAGCAGATTTCTAATTTGCAAAACGCAGTGTGAAGCTGGACACAAGCCGTTCCCGAATTGCAACACAACACTCGGCCCGCTGGCAGTTTTAAAGCTCTAAAAATTCGGAGCGATACCCGTAATTGGGATCCAGAAACTACTTTCTAGGATCTTCTGATCACAGACTGTAATTTTAAACTGGAAATATAATTCCCTGTAATCTTCAACAAGTGGAAATCGAACCAGTGCCCGTACAACGTAGTAGCAGAAGATACTCTAATAAATGGAAGGAAGAGGTAGTTTTTCACTAGAGTGCAACAAGATAAGCCTATTGTGTAACATGTTGAAGTTATAGATCATGATTACCTAAAGTTTTATTAAGATTTGTACTATTTACTAATTATTATACCAAAGAAAGATCTTGGGAGAAATGGATCTACTAAAACGGTGATAAAGAGGTGTCTAGGCTGTGATCAAGGACTGCGGTAAAGATTGTCCCGGAATCGCTCCTTTTCTGTCCTCAGCTAGCTAGCTGAGGACAGAAAAGGAGCGATTCCGGGAGCGACTCCAGAGCTCTGGGAGACACTTGATTAATTTAATGATTGTTATGAATAGGATAAACAAAAGTTCATGACCTGTGGCTTTGATTGAGGCTTTGGATTTAATGATGAAGCTTTGGATAAAAATAAATGATGAACCTGTGCAGTGTGTTCTAAAATTGAAATTGAATTTAGAAGCATAAAGTGACCAGTGATGAAAAGTTGCTAGTACCTACTAAATCTTGTAATGAAATTATGATGAAGAAGGATCATTTCATCACAAGATTACCATGGTTTTGTTTGTCGTTTCTAATCTACGAGAACTAGTATAATAGGCACCAAGGATGACACGTGAGCAGGACACGACATGGGGTTGTATAATAATCTCAATCTGTAAATTAAGATCTTTGAATAAACGAATTTCTTCTTCTATATTTCTGTTTATTTTCTTCTGTGGTAACGCTATCTCAACCACCACAATATCCCATTGATCCTTACAATTTCATATGCTGTTTTCCTTATAATATTATATTTGATAAATACTCTTGCGTGTAAGGAAATGTGTGCGTGCGTAATTTATTGCATCTCAGCGTATATTTATTTCCCCAAAGATTTTGATGGAATTGATTATAGTTTTATTTTCCTTGTATCCATATATAACAATAGCTAGATCTTATTTTGATACATCGTAATTCGTTTTTTTTTTGTATTTTATATGAAGTTATGATCTTCAACAAAGTGATTTCCTTTCACTGAATTATTGTTCTCTTACGTCAATAACTTCTGTGACTCACTTTTCTCTCACGTGAGAACCTAGATTTCTAAACTGTAATTTAGTATACACTACGATTGCAAGATAATGTAGACCAAATTATTGATAACATTTGGTCTACATTATCTTGATGATAGTGAGAAGCTTGAGTGACTATGAAATTCTTTCCTCTAACTCAAGTTTCAGCAGTTAATTTAACATCCAGTCTAACAAAAGCATCTGAAAAAGATAAGCTCTATTCAAGTAATTTCTCCTCAATCTAGTTAATTCATTTGAAACAGAACCAGCTTCCATATCTTAGCATCATTCATTCAATAACTCAAAACGTTTGCGGCATTAAATTATGTCCCCAATGGGCCATGTCTATCGTTACGTCACAGTGAACGAATAGCCTTCTCTGGGGCAGCCGGCGATTCGTTTGCGGTAGGTATTTGCGATGGTCGTGCAGCGGTATTTCACAAATATTTGGATTTGTAAAATGTTGTGGCAGATATTGCTTGGTATTTTGAAATTGAACTGGCAGATTTGATGGCATTTGCCGTACGGATATAGTTGCGGAGTTATTATTGATTTGGTTGCCCTGAAATATCCGGAATATGGTTAGACGAATTGGTGGTTTAAATTTTTTGATTATACGAGCTTTTTTGTGAAGATTTTAAAATGGTCATGGTCGTCAGGTTGGGCAAGTATTGCTGTTGGCATTATCGTTCATTTAATTTTGTCATTATTAATCACCAATCGATATTCATCATCATCTTATCAGCCGTAAAGACGTTCACACACACACACACACACACACACACACACAACTCTAATAATTCACTAAGAGGAAATCCCGAAAAAATTAGTTCTTGCGTGTCACGCAGATGAAGTCGCGAGCAATATACAAATGTACCTACAAACAATGTTCCTAAAAGCTTTATCATATAAGTGTATTACATTATTTTTTTCATCATGTACCTATGTATTTTTATTTCTATTCACATCAAATCTAGATTTTGATCAAAATCAATTTTTTATACAAAAAAATGCATAGTTCCTGTGTGTCACGCGGACGAAACCGCGAGCCATAATACTTATACAAACGTACAAATAATATTCTTAAAAGCATCATTTCACTTAAGTGTATCACATTTTTTTTACTATTTCACCTATTTCTATTTCTGTTCGCACCTAGATTATGATCAAAATCAAAATCCCTCTGCAATTAACACGATACAATACAAACATTTTGAACAAACCTCTCACGGATCACGTAATAATAAGTGTTTCTATACCACTACCCCAGTACAGTCGCGTACAATAGTATCAGTTATGTAATCTGAATCGCGCTAGATTAATCTTCGAATCGTCTATTGTAACGCGAATGTACATTCGGAAAGGGATTATTTTAAACAAGATGTAGGTACGTGTGTTTCGATTTGGTTGTCTGTTATGCTTTGAAATGTATGTATCAAATGTCCATCATTATTTTTGTTTCGGGGATAACATTTATTGTTTGTAAATTATTGGTCAATGTTTTGAACTACCTATGTATATTAACGGACTGATATAATTACATAGCTAACAATAATTATATCATTACTGTTTTTCCCGAAAAGTTAAGCAGAGGTGTTGCCAGTTATGTCCCATGTAATAGGGGGAGCCTATTTCCGTTCATCGGGTACAAATCCAGAATCTAGGCTGCTATTGCAGATTTCTTAATGGAAAACTACAACAATTTACCTGAACCGAGGATCAAACTCAGAAGCTAAAACAACGCTATTCTTCGATAGTGTTGTTTCTGTGGTGAGTAAGGTCGCTAGAGCTCGTGAAGATGCACTGTGTTGCAAGCGGGGGACGTTTGTCCCCTAAGCTAATTTATGATAGAAGAAAACCAATATGAAAGAAAAAGTTCCTAATGATTCTTTTGTTTTAGATTTTCTGCCGTTATTTTACAAGTCGATAATTTTTTTCCAACAAATACTCGTAATATAGACCCTAGGTATTACGAGTATTTTATTGTTCCAACATGCGAAGAATGGGATGTTTAATAAATACTGATTAATGAACACAAGCTGCTGCATTGTGCGTCGTAGCTTGTTACCATTGCATTTTATCGGTGGCAAGCTTCGCGTATTTGCTTTATATTTTCCTTTCATTACCACAGCTTACCCGGGCAAATAAATAGGAATTATTACATTATTATTATGCAATACAAAATACACTTATTGTAAACATGTGATGCTTTTTACATAGTTGTGTAAAGATAATAATAGGTGTTAAAGTATCAAGTTGCCGTTTTAATGTAAGTAGGTGACAGGTGTACAGACACAGCTTGTTTACAATTTTATAATAGTATAGATTCAAATATCCAAATACAATGAATTAACGAATAGGTATGTCAGTAAAACGTAATTATTTATATTTATGTTATTATTTTATTGTATCGGCTTTCCTCCTCTCTTCGCCACTGCAGTCTACCAATGGAAATTGAGACACAAGCTCAAAAGTGATACATCTAATATCTATCTAATAATACGGCTGTTCTAAACGTTCAATCTTCAGAAAAGCATTCAGAATTAAGGGCCAGAAACCCGGCCCTCATCGGATGCAAATAAATCATTTTGATCGATGCGATGAACTCACGTGCGAAACAGGGATGCATTGTTATTATGCCCTTGTCATTTGCGGTCCAAGTGAGTAGCGGATACGATTTTTGCTTAGCAAATAAAAATAAATATAGCAAGATTTGGTCCACCAAAAAGTAAAACTTAAATATACATTTTTAAAGATATAAGACCTTACTGGAGAATTATTTTTGGTTCATTCAGATATGAATGAAGAAATTAAGCTTTAGGTATTTCTATGTAAAAATCTTTGCTTAGGGTAACTTTGGTCCAATTGTCAAAATGTCCTATTCTCATAATGTCCAAGCAGACGTACCTATTCTGAGTTATGACGATGAAGTAGTCTTAGGCCCGTATTCCAGAACGATACTCGAGCACCGATCTCTGCTTGAGCATAGATTTAAAGCCATTTGATTGGTTGAAACTAGTTTTAAACAGAGATTGACACTTGAGTTTTGTTCTGTAATACGGGCCTTAGTTTGTTATAATTGGAGGAATAAATTTCATTTACGTCATTAACCTTGATATAGAATTATAGACAATGCGGTGTAAGAATTTATTGTATTTATTCCTATATACTTATTTTATTTCTTGACTATATCTAACACTAAACATTACAAGTTCAAAAATCGCTATTCCCCTAATTTGGACCAAAACCGTTATACAAAAGTCATTCATTCGGAAGAAGAGTTTCCTTTGTGGACCAACCCCAAATATTCAGCAACATTTTAAACTTATAATAATAAAGGAATTGAAGCCGGATTAATTGTGTTATTTTTGTATTACGTACCTTTTTATGTTCTCTCGAGTGTAATATGTTGTTGTATGGTCTTCCAAGTATTCAGCAATTGTTTTGTAGAAAATATTGAGTTTTAATAGAAGTTGGATTGTTGAGCATTTTAGTTTTTTATACGTGATATGTTTTTGCTGTCTAGTAAACATTTAGGGTGCGTCACTACGGTCATTTTAGCGGGTTCTTTTGGTTATTTTCAGACACAATCAAAGCTCTTACTCTCCTCAAGTGTACTGTATGTATATTCTGAAACAATAATATGTATCTTAAAAAAACGTTTGCTCCATTACAAATAAGTTTCATTTAAATCTATATACTAAATTATATAAACTAAATCTATATACATATATATATATACTAGGATAACTTTCAATAAGTACTATTACTTTTGTTAAATTGTTTAATTTTCCCTGGGTAGTGCTGGAGGCGAATCTAAACTTTTGTAACACCAGTGATACTATCTAAACATTTCTATGCATACATATATTATATATAATTATACTAGAATAACTTTCATTCAGTATTATTACTTTTGTTAAATTGTTTAATTTTTGCCCTGTGTAATACCAGTGATACCCCACGATACAGGCATGCCTAGTGTGGGGACCACAGTGAATTCGCGTAGATTTTAAGTTCATATTGATCTCTAAGAATGTGTAATGTTTATGTTAAATGCTAATATTGAAATAAAACTTTTTTCATTTTCATTTTTCAATCCTATTCACTAACATCACATACATGGAACTTATAGTTGGTGAAATATGTAAGTAGTACAAACCTCTGCCTAACCTTTCGGAAAAATAATGGCGTAATGATATATCAAATTCATAGCAAAAATACCTACGCAAACATGTTCTCGTAAAATATACCTAGTGTTAGTATACTAGCACCGTAATAAAAAATCATAGAGGTCTTATCTATAAATTGAATTCCTTTTATACGCCTATATGCCCCAAAAACCAATACTCTAGGTCCAAATATTTTTTTTATTTTTTCATAGTTACCAGACATTTGCGATGTATGCTAGTTTATTGGTCTGCCTACAACATTCTCGATCCGAAACCATGTTAGCACAAGACCTAAGACATATTTTTTCATATTTATACTTCCAAAATGGCCGACAAGTTACCAATGGTATAAAATCGTTATATTATAGCATTCGCATGTAGTAGTAGATGATAATATTGTAGATGCGTCATTTGATAGAGTTTGGTGTGAGTTTTTGCCTACACAAAGCATGCCTCATAGAAGAATAGACAACATTAGAAGCGTTAGGAAAATGACCTTATTTCTATAAAGTGATAAAATTATTAATTATTATTATTAATGAACTATGGGATGCTCAGACGGATAGAAAGACGTCCCAAAAAACGTGCCAAATTGCAAAGAGCTATAAATTGCTTCATTTTTTTGTTTGAATTGAGTAATTTTCTGTTTGAATATCTTATCTCTATTCCGGTAATGTTTCAGATAGGCTGAGCTGAAAGCACTTGAATAAATTACTTCAAAAACGTATGGTACTACACTGTTATTATAGGTAGACCTACTTACCCTAAGAATCGCATAATTAAGTCTTTAGGGCAAAGCCTACATTTAGAATATAAGTATTTAATTCATTAGAAGACAGGCGTTGGTTGGTACCAGATAAAAATACTTTGCATAATTTTCTCATTCACGTTAAAACAAAGGGTATAATCCCGAAAAAATCGTTCATTTTAACAGTTGATATGCGCGGAAATATTTTATTTTAGTGCTTTGAAAGCTACTGGGTTTAATACGCCAATGGCTATTGGCATCACAACGGATTATCTCGGTCAATTCAATTGCATGCATGACGCATGTATCAAACGAAGTAAATATCGTTTTGATCCAGTTTCCACTATTGATAAATATACGTTTTATGATGTCCTCACTTAGTATGAATTATGATGATACATGCAGGGATCCAAAGAACAGAATCTCAACCATTGGTAGCGAATGAGCGGATAATTAGAAGGAGGTACAAATGTACAATTAATAATTCCGCATTAAACCTAACAAGGTATCGAAAAACTTTGACATTTCTTCCATAAACTTTCATAACATTGTAGTAAAATACTAGCAATCCATCATCAGTCATCAACCGAAGAGTCCAGCTAAAAAGTGTCAGTGAGCGCTGGCCCTCTTTTCCTGAAGACCGATGATTGTGAAAACAGATGATGAAAAGAGGAGACCTCAAATCGGCAAACCTAACATAAAATGCTTTTGGGCTTGATGAAATGAGGACTTGAAGAACGTGGTGGCGCAGTGTGAACACAGAAGACTAAGATAAAATCTGGTATCTTCTCGCAAATATTGACAAGCCTATGTCCAGGATTCTTGGATTAAACAACCTTCTCCTAAGTACATTCAGTCACATCTATCAACTATTTTTATACTCTACGGCCCACATGTGCGTGAGTTAGTAGCATAAAGAACGAAGCGCGAACATTCAGGCTGCATTACTGGCTAATAACTCACAGTTGGTATTTACTGGGTAGATGCGTGAAATGATAAATGCTATGCCGATGATATAGTATTGAGTAGCTTGTAGCTAAAGAGTTGTTTTCGTGACGAACTGGAAGATAGATATCTGTTTGTAATTTTATTATGTTTTATTGGAGAAAATTATGGGACCATGATTAATGCCCGGTTCCTATATTTGAGAAACGATCCGTTTTAGTTACGAATAGTAGTTTTTTAGACGAGCCGTAAACTAAAACCGTTCCTATAAAAAACGACTCGTTATGCAACTTACTGACGGCTTGCTACTAACGGATGGGAGGGTTACCGGTAACGGACGGTAAGCGTATTGTACGGAGATGAGTGTTTGGAGTGTTCCTATAAATATTTTAAACGTCAGTAAACTGTCAAGATTACTATTCGTTATGTCATTTGGTTACCCGTCAATTTCGGTCGGTTAGAGTGTGGTTAGGAGCAAAGTTTCTAATGTATTTCACTGTTTTCGCTTTTTAATTTTGAAATGTCGAGTTCAGATAGTGATAGAGAAGTGTTCGATATTATATCAAACTCCAGTGAGACTGATTCAGAAGAAGATAATAGGCGCGTTAGAATATATAAAGAAAGAGTAGATTATTTAGCAACGCTGGATTCTTACGAATTTCAAGTAAGATTTCGACTCGATAAAGAATCTACTGAACAGTTACTTCTTGAAATTTATCCACATATAAGAGTAACAGGATCCAGGTTAGTAATTTGAAGGCATTTGTATCTGTTGCTGTATCTGTACTTTGTTGGAACACTACTGGAACTGTATGTACTGTATATTTATAGGTATTGTACTACACTATAACTATAACTATATATTTTTTGGCCACAACAAACAACCGTATTATCAGCGAGCTAATTGATTATCCGTAAAGAAAAGATGCAGAACCGAAGAAACATTTTTGATGCCAAATGTCAGTTCGCGCGCTGAACTTATAACGTTCCGTTCTTGTTGTGTACGCTGCATTCTATTGTATTTGGTAAGAAAATTAAAAAATAACACGCAGATGCCTGCGATCGTATAGTTATTTACACATCTTACAAAACTTATAGAACTATTCGTATGTAAATCTAACATATTTTGTCTTGATTTTTGTATTATTAAATTTTAATTTTACCTAAAACGAAACGTGAGTGAAGAGGAGTCGGTATTTTAATGACCAACAGATGTTCGTCAATAGCAGGTATAGAAAGTAAATTGTGGAACGGTATTTACGACTCGTAGTCGGTTCTAGAAAAACGGATAGTAGCTTTTATACCATGACGATCCGTTGAATATAGGAACCGGGCATAAGTGAGTCGTTACAAATGAATAGCCGTATCAGTAATCAGTTTTGCGAGGAACCTAATTGGGTGGAATTATTCAATAATAAAATAGGTTTATAGTTATCTTTCGTACATAAATTATAATAATGGTTAAGAGCGCTACCACAGAAGTAGGTAAACAAAACTATTAGGCAAATATCAGGTTAATTACTTGTTTAATCATAAGGGTTTATAATTTAAAATAATACAGTATTTGACGCCCCGAATATTAAACAGTTTGTGAGATTTTAGGGTCCAAACTTTTCATTAAGGGGGCTGAGTCACCTTCGTCCGTGGGAAGATACCCTAACCTCGAACCCCACACGTGGTCCCCGGGTGGTGCCAATCAGGTGACAACCTACTGGTGGTAGGCTTCGGCCGTGGTTAGTGACCACCCACCGGACAAAGTCATGCCGCCAAGCGGCCTAGCCGTGTTCCGACATGATGTCCGGTGACACCGTTTGGGAAAACGGGTCGGAGTAGTTGCTTCACTGCTGCATGTCCGTTTTGCCATGCATCGTCGTGCTGCATCGGGTAACTGGTCGTGGAGGGTAGCGGGATCCGAGGCACGGTGCACCGCTGGCCGACCGCAGTCAGAAGGGGACCCAAGTAGTGAGTTAGCCACTCGTGAAAGGCTGCCCCGCCAACTCGCGAAAAATCCCGGGATGCGCCATCGTGCCGGTTGGCGACCGGAGGAAAGGGCCCGATGGACATCCCCGGGGGGGGCTCGGGCGTCCCCGCAGTCTCCAAACCAGTTCCCCATAGATGTAGCGTTGCGGTGCGTGTCTACTGGTTAGCAGCGTGAAGCCTCACTCCACTGCCGTTTTCCCACCGAATCACTTATCGACAATCATGCAGCAAAAGAAAAGGAAAAAGGTTAAACAGCGGCTGCACGCCCTTTCCCACAAAGTGCACCTCATTAACATCCGAGGATTGCACTCCAATCTCGTGCCAGTCCACTACCACCTAGAGACTGATAAACCTGCACTCCTATTTCTTACAGAGACGCAGATCGGGGGTCCATCTGACGTGGCGTATCTGTCATACCCTGGGTATACCCTGGAGCACAACTTCAAGCCTCGAGCTGGTGTGTGCTTATACGCCCGTGACGACATCTCGTATCGGCGTCTCCGTCAGCTTGAAGACCCCAGATTCTCGGTGCATTGGGTATTGGTGGATACAGGTATAGAGAAAATTCTTTATGCCTGTGTCTACCGGTCGCACAGCGGAGATGAGGAGACGGCCAGGCTTACAGAGTACCTGAGTGAGGCAGCGGATGCGGTTCAACTGATGTACCCTACAGCCCAATTGGTGTTACTGGGGGATTTCAACGGCCACCACCAGGAGTGGCTATTCCCATACCGGGACACAGACTATGCTGGAAGAAAGATGCGAGAGCTTGCTCTTGCGTTAAACCTCACCCAGCTGGTTCAGGGGGCTACAAGGGTACCTGATGTTGAAACGCACACGGCCTATTGCTTGGACCTTCTGCTGACAACAGATCCAGACCGCTACTCGGTATCGGTTTCGTCACCTTTGGGTAACTCCGATCACTGTCTGGTGAAATCTGTATCTGTTTACTCCCCGCCCGATCTCAGCCCCAGAGGCACTCGCCGGGTGTGGCGATACAGGTCAGCAGATTGGGATGAGATGCGGTCTTTCTTTGCATCTTATCCTTGGCAGTTGATGTGTTTTTCGTCTGATGATCTTTCGACCTGCGCGGATGCTGTGACGGATGTGTTGCATCGGGCCATGGAATACTACATTCCTTATTCCGATGTACCGCTGTCCGGCAAAGCTCGCTCGTGGTTTGGGCCTCAATGTGGTCGCGCTGAAGCCCGTAAACATGAGGCATACCTGGCCTGGGTTGATGCTCGACACCGTAAGGCGAAGGACATACGTCAGAGGAAGAAGGCGTTTAACAAGGCTGCCAAGTCCTGCAAAAAGGTTCTTCAGAAGGCTCGCTTCGACCACATTAGTCGAATAGGGAACAAATTGACTTCGTACCCAGCAGGTAGTAAAGCGTTTTGGTCCCTAGCTAAATCAGTCGAAGCGAACTTCTGCCGCCCCTCACTACCTCCACTGCTGAAACCTGATGGGACGCTGGCTCACACCGCAGAAGAGAAAGCAAACCTGTTTGCTTCTCTGTTTGCGGAGTCTTCACGTCTAGATGCTGGCAACGCGATACCTCCAACTCCACCTGGCAGCACGACATTTATGTCGGAAATTCGCATTCGCCAAAAGGAGGTCCGCAAAACGCTGCGCAACCTTGACGTGAACAAGGCCAGTGGTCCAGATGGTATTCCAGCCATAGTTCTGAGGACATGTGCGCCTGAGTTGTCTCCTGTGCTGACACGCCTCTTTCGTCTCTCTCTTGAAACTGGACAAGTGCCGAAATCGTGGAAGCTTGCTAACGTGCAACCCGTGCCCAAAAAAGGTAGTCGTGCCGACCCTACCAATTATAGGCCCATCTCGGTTACGTCTATACTCTGCAAGAGTATGGAGCGTGTCCTCAATAGCAGGCTCCTGACGTACCTTGAAGCTAATGACCTCCTCAGTGACCGGCAATACGGATTTCGCCGAAACCGGTCTACTGGGGACCTTCTAGCGTACGCCACTTACATCTGGAGTGAGGCCATCGAGAAACATGGGGAGGCGCTAGCCGTTTCCCTGGACGTCTCGAAGGCTTTCGACAGGGTTTGGCACGACGGCCTTATCCGTAAGCTTTCCGCGTATGGCTTGCCCACCGGTTTCGTTGCGTGGATATCGGACTTCCTGAGGGATCGTTCGATTCGAGTGGTCATTGATGGCTGCTCGTCCGATCGAAAGGCAATTAATGCCGGTGTCCCTCAGGGGTCAGTGCTCTCTGCGACACTTTTTCTGCTGCATATCAACGATCTGCTAAAACCCGGAACGTTTGGGTATGCTGACGACAGCACTGTTGTAGAGAGTTACATAGCCAATGCACGGACCACTGGACCACAAATCCAGTCTCTGAGAGAGGCCATGGTCGAGCGCATGAATTTGGCCCTTAAGGCAGTCTCCAATTGGGGCGATGCCAACCTGGTCAAGTTCAATGCAGCTAAGACCCAGGCGTGTCTGTTCTCTGCCAAAAGGAGGCCATTCCAGCTGGCTCCTACTTTTCGAGATGTGTCTATACCGATAACTGACCATCTTGAGCTCTTGGGCGTTACTCTGACGTCTACCCTCAACTTTGGTTCCTATATTGAGTCCAAAGCTCAATTGGCAGCTAAAAAGCTGGGTATACTCTCGAAGGTGCGGCGGTACTTCACGTCGGAACAATTGCTTCGACTGTACCAAGCACAGGTTCGTTCGTGCATGGAATACTGCTCGCACCTTTGGGATGGCTCAGCCAAGTACCAACTTGAGGCGTTGGAGTCCATTGAAAAGCGTGCCAAGAAGCTCATTAGCAACGACTCCCTTGTAGAGACTAAGCTCCAAAGTCTTGAGCATAGGCGCAAGGTTGCTAGTCTATCGGTTTTTTATCGGATACATTTCGGAGAGTGTGCTACAGATCTGCATGATCTAATTCCCTCCTGCCCTTTTTTCTATCGGACAGCCAGAAGCACGAAAAAGCGCCATCGGTTCATGGTTGATGTACCAAAAACCCGAACGAAGCGCTTTGATTCCACTTTCATTGTGAAAACCGCAAAACAATGGAATTCGCTGCCCGAGTGGGTGTTCCCCGACAGTTACAATCTGGGTATCTTCAAGTCGAGACTGAATCGGTTTCTTCTAGGTAAGCGTGCTCCATCGTAGACCGCATCATCACTTAACAACAGGCGAGATGGGGGTCAAACGCGAGCCTATAATTTAATAAAAAAATAAAAAAAAAAAAATTAAGAAATTAATTGTGTTAAGTGGTTCCTTCGCTGACGGTACATCAACAAGTACATATTTTGATAAATAGGTATGTATACTGAGAATGTCGAGAAATAAGTTACTAAACCTAGCACGAATCATTTTCACGTAACGTACCGTAAACGTAAGTGAATTTTGTGGTGGTTTATTAATACAAGTTGCGCGCTCTGCCACATACGGAGAGTTACTCATCATATATATGAATTAAGTATACAATTTATATAAATATCATGTAGCACACGAATATTACAAAATAAAATTCACTTACGTTTACGAATACGATACGCAACTCAAAATGATACGTGGCACAAATGAAGCCATACTGAGTAAACGGTGATAGAAATTATGAACCCGAGGAGTGTTAAATTGCTCCTTACGACCCTGTCCCAGTCTGTCACTCTTCTGTTACTAATTATTAATTATCACTTTACATAAATAAAAAGAGCTACAGCTCTAAGGAATGCTCTCGGGACGTGGCACTATGAAGGGTTAAGTTGCCTAAGAGCCATATCTCATTGGGATGCCATGGCGGTTTTAATTGTATTACAACGTACCTAACCACTTGGAGTCGGCTTGGCGACGACGCCAATTTGGCGTCGCCGCCAGCCTGGCCGCCACGCTTACTCACTCGACACGCATACTACATTTCTTCATGTGTTGTGATGTTCATATATTTTCATACTCGTCTGGCATCCACTTTGGCGGCCAGCGGCCAGACGCCATGGAAGCGCTGCTTGCATCGCGCGTCGCTGCCATGGCGCCCTAATTAGATATGGCTCTAAGTTAGCCATGGTTCATCGACAAATAAGTAGGTATCATACATACACGATATTCATTATCAGTTGACTGATGTACTCAGTTTTAAGTGACGTTATTGTATTTTCTAAATATTGAACCATACTACGTCTAGTTAATAATAATAAATCATTTATTCAGACCACTAAGATCCCAAGTGATAGTCACTTAAAGTTAAGGTTTAATAAGTTTCTATAAAAATTACATACTGCATTTGCCAGGCTCTGCACAACCAATTTTCTTATTACTAAACTTTATTTTTTATCTAAGCCTTGCCGAAATCCCAAAGCAACTTTAGTATGGAAATAATAAAGTAGAGCCAATAAGTATGTTAGTTTTATACCGCATGTATTCCAAAGCAGTTAATATAAGTTTTATAGCATTTATTTTATACTCGTGCGCAGAAGAACACTGAACATCTTTGCTCGACTTATGTCGATGTAACTTATTGTTCTTTAATATGTGTACGGAGACTGTGGTCTATGGAACTTTTTAGTAACAAACTAATATATTATCTTAATTAGCAAGCAGTCATTCAGTTAGTCAGTCAGTCAGCTCAGTATTAACACAGTGTTATGTAAGTAGTAGTGTATGCTCTTTATGGTTACCGAATGGTTATAATATTCGATGATCGCTTTAGCAGTTTTGTTCCAAATATTCACTTCTTTATGCGTCATCTCTGAAAAAATTCAGCGCGAAGCTCGATTGCCCAGGTCATTGACCTATATGTCCCTAGGCAAGCAGTTCCGAACATTATTATTATTATTATACAAGTCACACTCAAGTGTTGTGCGGGCACAACACAAGCCTCATATTCATTTTGACGCTTGATGCGGTGAGCAACAGACGATACCCGCGTGTGGGGCATGATTTTTGTTTGGAACTGCTTGTCTAGGGACATATAGGTCAATGGCCCAGGTACTGTCATTTTAATAATGGTCAGTCAGTTCACAACTTTTTACAATATCAATGAAAACAATCTTCGAAACGTAGTACCAAAAACAATAAACCTTACATAATTAATTATTTCTAAAAAAAAGTAGCCCATGTTCCTAGTTTTCTTGATACACTAATACAGCAGTTTGTTAGTTCCTTTGAGGATTCGGTTTACGACCGTACCGTATAGAGAGCCATCGTAAACTTATAGAAACTACGTTGGAACGTTTGGTATATCGCGAAAATATCCTATTGGTACATTCTTGATCTGACGGCTACTTTGTTTCGTCTATATTGTTGCGGCTTTTTGCTATAGACTTGGGTATTTTCTATGGATCAGTGGTTTGGAACTTGTTGATTTTGTGTGTGGAGACAGTAGGAAGGGAGGTACTGCCAACCAGTAAACAATATGAGCACTGAGATTGTTTAGTAGCGATGGTCTTTTTAAGATGGAGGTACTTTGAGCATTTGTTTGTAATGACAAATTCCAAATCTTTTGTGAGTGTTTTTACAAAACATTGAGGGATGTCGGATCGACACCAGATTGCATAACAACAAATCGTACTAATATTATAAATGTGAAAGTTTGTGAAGATGGATGTATGTATGTATGTATGGATGTTTGTTACTCTTTCACGCAAAAACTACTGAACGGATTTTGATGGAACTTTACAGTAATATAGCTTATACATCAGAATAACACATAGGCTACTTTTTATCCCAAAAACGCGGGCGAAGTCGCGGGTGGAAGCTAGTTGATTATAAACTTTCATAACCATCTATCTACCTAACATGCACTTACAATTCATGCAAAAAAATAAAACTGAAATTAGAAAAGCATAAACGCTATATCCTTATTAATTATCCCCACTTTAACTCAAACACACATCAAATTAGTGAGAAGTTCATTCTCTTTACTAGGCACAAAACTTCGTCAATATTATAATACCTACGATACACGTGTCACATTACTCACATGCATGAAGACACATGTCATCCCCTCCACCCATAATACGTGTAATGCTGCATTCCCTTTGTTCATGACTTAATTATCTACGCCGAAATAAGCCGATCACTCAACGCGCATCTTCACGCTAAGTAAACATAGGGGGATTCAGGGTGTGGATGTAGTTGGACTGGATGGGACAGTGGTGACCGGAGCTGAGCGTATTTAGTTTTAAAACCAAAACTAAATACGCTTAAAAATAAGACTGTCTAATTTTCAAGCATTCTTCTTCCTCTTCCAAGTCCGCAAGCGTTATGGGAAAGTACACTTACTGGTAGTCAGTCTAAAACAAAAAACTTTTTTAACAAAAAATAACCGACTTCAAAAATCCACTACAAAGAAAATAATAATTTTGGTTTCGGAAGTCGGTGGCTTTGGTTTTTGTTTGCTTTTTTTGCCACCGACTTCCGAAACCAAAATTATTATTTTCTTTGTAGTGGATTTTTGAAGTCGGTTATTTTTTGTTAAAAAAGTTTTTTATTTTTCCCTTTTTAGTTCTATCCCGTGTTAGATTACTTTCACGAATTCGTTCAACAGTAACTCTTCTACGGAGTGTGTACATTTATGCATATAACTTTGTACATAGGAATGGTTACATAATGTATTATATATTAAAACCTTCCTGAAAGTATGAAGATTTCGTTAATGGAAACCCCATCCAAATCGAATTAGTAGTTTTTGAGAAAATCGCGCACATACAAACATACATACATACATATTACATACATACATACATACTTACATACATACATACATACATACATACATACATACATACATACATACATACGGGACGAATACAGAACCTCCTTTTTTGAAGTCGGTTAATGAAGTCGGTTAAAAACCGGACAAGTGCGAGTATGCCTCGCGCCCTAAGGGTTCCGAAATATGATCATAGATGGCGCTACTGCATAATTCCAATGGCGCCATCTATGAGCAGATGGCTCCACTTATGATCCGGTGACTGACGGCAGACAACAAAGTGATCCTTTATGGGTTCCGTTTTTCCTTCTGAGGTACGGAACCCTAAAAATATAGAAACCATTATTGAGGCAGCAATCATTTGCTGCACGTAGCAGTTTTATGACTTTTGAAATGGTTAAAAATGATCCCAACAATTAATATGAAGTATCCAATATACTACATTTTATCTATAAATAGTTTTAAAATGTAGATTTTTTTTAAGATATTTAAATCCACAAACAATGAAAATTTTATGGGACTCTATAACTTACGAAAAAAAATGGTCTGACTCAAATAGGGTACATGCGTGTGATTCAAATATACGTCTAGTATTTTTATTTGTTATCTTTATTACTATAGAATTACACCTATATCTTTATTTTTTAATTAAAAGCGTTTTAATATTTTAATTAAAATAACTAAAAGTGGAAAAAATGCGAGGAAAATTAAAAATATCAAAACGCAAGGCTATTGGTTGACTCGTTTCAACCAATAGCGTTGCGTGACTGACGTCAGAGTCCACAATCTACAATAACAAGTAATAAGACCGGCCACATACATCCGAAATGCCTTTCCGGAATTAAGAATTTATTCATTGAAAGGAAAAAATACAGTGAATTGTTTATGATTATATAGACTTTTACGCCAAAGTGTAAGTGTTAAGTGTTGTTGCTGTGGACTCTGACGTCACTGAGGCGACGCGCCACAATGGCCGCGTTAATTGAAAAGTGACTGCTGTTTTCAATTAAATATTTTATTGCTTTTTATGAAATTTTGTAAGTGTAACTTTTTTTTCGGTAATACACAAACCTAGACATTCGAATAAAAATATTAAAAAAATGCATGCATACACTCTATTCACTTTAATGGGGCTCCATCAATACTACGTGTTTAATAATAATCGCAGGTGAGTATGTGATGATTTTTAATATCCACTTCTAGTACCTCAACATCTTCACAAAGGTATATGAAGGCAGTTGTTTAATTTAGCCATTGATTGCTCATTGTTCGAGAGCCTGTGATCCGATGCACCCATTACGAGGGTACCAGGGTGCATTGTACCGAGCGCTGTACCCTGTTTGATTTAAGGGTGCATAAGTTTAGAGATGTGACGCGTTTAATTAAGTTTGAAGATATCTTTCTCTAGCTTTAAAAAGGGGTCTGTCAGCTTTCATAGGCACCGGTGGAACGGATATCAAATCGTAATTATGCACCAGAGTGACTGATGTTTCAATAATTTTATTTGTTTAATTTGGGGATGGGAATAATTATTCAGATTTAGGGATAGGTAATTGTTTTGTACCTTTCATGTTGTGAATTGTGGTCAGAAGACAATGTATATCATCTTCTTCTAATATTGATAAGACGCATCAAAAGAAAGCGCTCCATACAATGAAAAAAAATCAATTTTTCAAGCCATCGCATCGGAATTTGACGCCGTAAAACGACGCGACGACGCACGTCGCGCCGTGCCGTGGTGATATGGTCTAACCCTATTAAGCTTTATATGATAGTGCTGTAAATAGAATAAGATAAATAGCAGATTGACCACCCACCGTCGTCCGTCAAAATTTAAGCCGAGATTGATAAACGTTACTTAGCACATGCTTTGGCTCAGATATGTTTCCATCTTCAGTTCAGTTCAGTTTTTCTAGTTATGGCTCCATCGTTGTTTGACGATGATTTTGCCAGCATCAAGGTAGGAAATGTTTATCTTGCACTTGTAATTTGACAGCTGTGTGACAGTGATGCGAACATAAAACCAAAGCACTTGTAACGTTTATCAATCTAGGCCTTAGGGTTAAGTTCAGCAATATTACAGTCTGATAAATTGAAAACGGCCAGTAACGGTAACATGACTTTTTATACATGAAAAGTCATGTCAAAACTACCGTTTTCGATTTTTCTAACGTCTAACGCTCTATGGTTAGTGCCTATTAAGGCCATGTTGTTTCAACTTACAGTTACGTATCTGTAACCGTCAAATATGGCGGCTTGTACGACAATTTCATACTGACTTAACGATTACGTACTGACTTACGGATACAGATGGTTTGAAGCAACCCGCCCTAAGTCTATGTTAAAAACACGCAACAAAACCAGTCACCTTGTTTTCGAAATAATTCTTCCACGAAAAGAATGTAAACAAAGTACGTCTTAATGTCAACACAACGGCTTTTAGAGCGCCTACTCCCGTTTACCTGAGTTTTTATTGTCCCAACGTGATGTTCCAGCTCTTAACGTAACGTGTCTTAGAATTCTTGGAGGCTCCGCCGCATATTGTGTGAGTAACTATGATACATATTTCAAGGGAGTTTTTGCATATGGTTTCGTTTGGCTTACGTAGGAATGTGAGGTTTTTGTAGCGGGTGTTATTTGTGTAGGGATTTTTAGCGGATAGAGATTTTTTGATATTATTGAGTAGAGCTTGCTTGACCACGTGTGTTAAGTAGCGGCAACCTATTGAAAATGGCGTTGCTTTTATTCATTACTCGCTAGTGCAGCGGTAGTGTGACAGCGAGAGGTGAATAAAGGCGACGCCATTTTCAGTCCAATTTTTAATCTGCGCGGGTTGTACGGAACAGCAGTATTTGATACAAATACCATTGTATGAAAATTTGCAAAAGTCATACGTATTCGACTTCGTAACCCAAATCACTCGCTTTTTTCTTTACAAAGAATACGTTTAAAAGAATGACAAACAGTCAAATATTAAAATAACATATCACACATGCTCCCCAAGGCTGATAATAAAGTTTTTGCGAGTGGACCTAACATGTACATACCTACCTATATCTACATATGTATTTTATGGGGTCCTTTTAGTAATAACCATGAAAAGCACCATAACCCCACCATACAGTGTTGATGCACGGTGATGTTCACAGACAGACACAAGTTTATGATATTTTTGTATATTTCAAGATAATGTTCGACATTATATTCTGTACATTTTCTGTTCCCGTAGAAAAACGAGAGGAATAATTTTGTTTGTAAAATACATGCCATAGGCACAAAAATTGTAGGTTCAGAAGTTCTGTTTTAGATCAAAATAACAATTACGTAAACCAAAAGTAAGTGATTTAAAAATCGGTGTACCTCCTTCATGCAAAAAACTTTACAAATACATAAATAACTTCCTTTTTTTTGAGCTCAATTAAAAATGTTACGAGTCATGACGTCACGACACTTTAATATTATTAACGAGAGACCGCAAAATTTCATACAAATTCTTAGAGCCGTTTTCGAGAAACCTATTATAATCCGTGTAATTGACAGGTTGGCAAAAACTGAAACTGTAGCTTCATGACCATGATTATGACTGAAAAACGTTGGAATTTTCTTCAGGAAAATTGTCGAATTTTCCGACCGTTTTTCAACTAGATTTGTGTTCTATTCATTTGTTACAACAAAATCCAGCCCTAAAAACACAATTTTAGTGAAAAAAAGCAAAAAACTTAAATTCGGCAATGTAATCGTAAAAGAAAATTCATACAACCCGCGCGGAATCAGCTGTTAGCTGTAAAAGTTTACTGGCCTCCGTAGTACCTACATCATTTCCGGGAAAATATTTCACTATCAAAATATTAACAATACCAGTCTGTAAATTTAAAATGTCACTTACGGGATATCTTCCGTGATTATTGTATTGTTTGAGTTCCCGATGTTGAGTGAGTTCCCGAAGATATCCCGTAAGTGACATTTTAAATTTAGAGACAAACCGTGAAAGCTTAAAACAGTGTTTAATACCAGTCTGAATTCATACTTTTCGTTTTTGCCAACCTGTCAATTACACGCTGTATAAGTGAGCACTTGAAGTAATAAGATTAACTCACATACGCTGAGTTGCAGAAAAGGTCATTAAGTTTTAAAGGAGACTTTAACGATAGAAATTGTATGGTTAATAACTCCATTAAAATTTAATTATCTTTCTGCAACCGTCCGATAAAGTAATAAGATTAACTAGTCAGTAAAAGAAAACAAATGAATAGCCTTTACTCTGTATTAAAAAAATAGACTATTCAATGGTACGTATTAGCTTATACTTGACATTATTGACCATCACGTACAGTGGCATCGAAATTAGTAGAATTGCTAGAAGATTTTATTGAATGGACTTTAGGCAAGTGTTTTTTCAATAGAGTAATTTGTTCGGCGTCCACTTGTGGATTTATTTTATTACTTAGAGGTTTATCCACAGCTTATGTACATATATAAAAGTATCAAATTTATAAATACGAGTAGCTTCAGACTTGTGTTAGTTTTAATATCAAGAACTAGTTGTGCCCATGACTCTGTCCGCTTGGAAGTCAGAAATCATGACAATGGTGTTATTTTTTTATACAAAATTGACTACCCCTTTTAAAAAAAAATCCCTCCACAATGTATTGTCTTGGGTACTCAAGGAATATTCCTTCTAAATTTCAAATCTCTAGATCCACCGGCTTAGGCTGTGCGTTGTCTATCAGTCAGTCACGGTACTGTTTTCCTAAACTAATATTATTATTTTAAAGAGAAAATATTTGTTTTTTTGTTTGTAGTGAAAAAACTAAAAAATTACTTGACCGATTTAAAAAAAATCTTTCATCCGGAGAAAGTTACATTATTACTGACTAATAGAAGTTACTGTTTATCTCGAAAAAATACACAGTTCTTGTGGGTCACGTTGACGAAGTTGCGGGCAAAGTAATAGTATGTACTTACCTATAGGTATAAAGAAAAAAACACATAGTGAACATAGCATAATCGGCCTATAATGTTCCCACTGCTGGGACACAGGCCTCCTCTGTGAGAGGGAGTGGGCCGTAGTCCACCACGCGGGCCCAGTGCGGGTTGGTGGACGTCACATGTCTTCGAATTTTAGGTTCTAGGACATGCCCGTTGCCTCACGATGTTTTCCTTCACCGTTAAAGCAAGTGATAATTAATTTCTAATACGCACATGACTTCGAAAAGTCAGCGGTGCGTGCCTCGGGATCGAACTCGAACCATTCACCGTGGGAGGCACATGGTTAATCCACTAGGCTATCACTGCACTTTTGGCTATCACTGCACTTTTGTGAAACATAGTGAACCTTCCGCCTATATTTATTTTATACCACAGATAAGTTCACATGAAGGTAGGTGGTGAATCAGTGTTTTCAAGCCTTACATTTCTTCCACCCTAATATTATCATACACATACAATTTACATATATCTACTTATGTCTCGCGAATACGGGGGTAAAGAGAATACATAGGATTTGGGAATCACCTGCTTATCATTATGGATATGTCGTAAAAATCGATTGAAGGTAAAGGTTTCATAAGAAAGGCTTATTTTTATTTAATTTGTGCGGCGCTTACACAGGCCGAGTCAACTATTACTTGATCAAGTAAAATGCAACATTTTGCATTAATTGGTGATCTTTATTGAAATCGTGTTGTCATGACCAATATTCTATTTGCAAAAACATTGATTATAAATAATTAAAAACGAATTAAAAGAGTTTTTGGAAATACATCCTAGTGCATTACACTAGAGATATGCACGAAACAGCAACATAGTTTCTTGGTTAACCCGAAGGAACCGCATTGATTCCACTTTCATTCTGAGGACCGCCAAACTTGCTGCGCTACCGTAGTGGGTATCCCTTGAAATTTACAATCTGGGTGCCTTCAAGTCGCGAGTGAACCGGTTCCTTCTAGGCAATTGTGCTCAATCCTAGACCGCATCATCGATGGCGATAAAAAAGAAGCCAGAAGCCTAATATTTTACATAAATAAAAAAAGGTAGTTTTAGGGCTAAGTTCACCGACAAGATAACAGTCCGTTGTATTGAAAACAGCAGTTTACCGTGACTTCTTATATAGAAAAAGTTATGTTAAACGGCCGTTTTCAATATATCGGACTGTTATCTTGTCGGTGAACTCGGCCCTTAGAACCAGTATCACTGTCTCAGCCTGGATGAGTCACCCAATGGTGGGAAGTATAGGCCTCCTTTTTCTGCCAGTATATACGTTTTTGTGCATCCCTGGTCCAGGTGTTGTGAACAACAATCACAATTTGTATTTCAGCTTTTAATCAAGGTTGTAAACATTAATTAACAGCCGAATTAAAACAAAAATGCAGTGTAATGCAGCTTCCAGAATTCCATGAATGTTAGAACTTTTTGTTATTAACATTTTTTAGGTCAGCGTCAAAAATGTTCGTATTAAAATTCTTTCTGTAATGTCCTCATAAGTAAAGAGCAGGTATTACACCGAAACTCCCTATAGCCCCCAATTCCCTATGGCTGACGAGTTTTGCTCCAAGTTATGAGAAAGTGACGGAAGCGTTAGCGACAGCGACTTTTATAAAGAGACTGTATATTTTTCGTTTATTTTTTGTCAATTTTTCATTCCTGCCTGTCAATGCCAATCCCTAGCGCGTGTGAAGTGCCTCATGCTTCAAATTGTGTACTGTGACGGAGTTAAAGAGACAGTTTAATTTAGTCAAGTTGTGGTTACCTTGACAACAGTTTAACGTGCTAAACTTGTGGCTAGTAGCTCTAATTGACTTAAAAAAACTGTACTCAAAAGACTGTAAATAAAAATTTGCATCAAGTTTTGATCTTATGCACTCACTTATTTAAGAAGTTCATATTTTGGCTAAACTAGCCTCTATCACTTCTTCACAACAAAGCTGATGCCAAGAAAGGACAATAAATAAACCAACTCACCCTATAGTCTACTAATATAATATTATAAACGCGAAAGTATGTGAGGATGGATTGATGGGTAGACGGACGAATGTTTGTTAATCTTTTACGCTAAAACTACTCAACGGATTTGGATGAAACTTTACAGTAATATAGCTTATACATCAAAATAATACACAAGCTACCTTTAATACCAAAAAACGCGGGGGAAACCCCGGGCGAAAGCTAGTTTTAGATATCTGCCTCCCACAAACCGCCTTTTCCTGTGACGATTTCTACCAGTCAACTCCCACCGTAGGTAAGCCACGTTAAGGATTTTCGTTCCAAAAGCTATTGTATTTAGAAGTATTATTTTTTCATCCAATCGCTACCTCTTATGCTTTACTCCGCACCGTAATAAGGGTGCAACACAATAGGACGGGGTGGCATAATTTCACGGGCCGCTGACACCGTCGCACGCTCAATAATATGTACAATGTTTACACAGCGGCTTTGCTCAGCTAACATAGTTGTTATTGGATGTTGATCTACCCAATTTTAGGAATAGCGGTGAAATAATCCGGGGTATGGAATAAAAAATGTTTTTTTTTTATACCTGTATATTTTAATTTATTTTTGTTTTCAATTTTAACAGGCGTTTTTTTACGATAGTAAAACTACTAAAGAACTTACTTTTATTCAAAAAGGCTTACGTATTGCAAAGAGATTGGCTGCTGCATCCACATTATTTATAATTATGAATAATAACAAACATTAGTAAAAAGGGCGTAAGTTTTTTTTTAGATATCGTAGATACACCCTTTTTGCATGTGACAGCAGAATAATGTTCCCAGTATTGTGTGTAATTATAGAAATTGCAGTAAGTAATTGGTTCTTCGAAGGCATTTTGTTCCGTAGTTGTACTTACTTACTTAGTACTTAAGGACTAATAATATTGTTCAGGCCATTTTGTACCACGAAAAAATACGTAGGCAACAAAATCAAATTATCTAGACATTACTAAGGCGTGCTCAAACCATAATTTAATTCCGTGTCATTAATCATTGTAATAATATTACGCCTCCAAATAAATTATCCAGATGATCCATGTAAACGTATTTTTGATGCCCATTTTTACCCCAACGGAGAAACAGAACGTGATGACACAAAATATAATAGCCCGAAGCATTTAGGGGAAGTTACACCCTTGGCATAAAAATCAAATTAATATTATGCAAGGATATTTAATCACCCTCTTATCTTACTTGCACACCAAAGACGTTATATTTTATATCATCACCTAGCTGTACCGTGCGTTACAATGCTTCTCTTTTTCTTTTGTCAGATATACCTTTTTGGGTGTGCGCATAACGACTGTACAAAGTTTCAAGTCAATCGAACGACTGATGCGCGAATGCATAGGAGAACTGACAAACAAACATGAAATTTAACATATCATTATTAACAGATATATTTGTTATCTAATAGACGCATAGTCTTTACCGGTGTAACTATAGAGATTTGAAATTTTTGGAGGAAATATTTCTTGAGTACTTTAGAGGTGCAATAATAAGGAAGGTTCTTTAAATTCCATACCTAAAGGGGTAAAAGGATTAGAAAAATTTGTATGAAGAAAGTAACGACATCGCGACGTCACATCGTCTAATCGCAAAACTACACGACGCATCGTGTTGTTTTGCGATTTCTACGTGGACGAAGTCATGGACACAGCTAGTGATTTATAAAACTAAAATATTAACTGACTTTTGTTGGTAGCCGTACCTGACCATTCCTATACCATCAACAAAAATAACACATATAAGTAATTAAATTGCTAACGTTACCAAGAAACATCTTAGGGTCTTCAAAAGTAGGGTCAGTTAATACGAAAAATGTAGTCGATACAAAGGCCTTTGTAGAAGGGGAGATAAAAGATTGTCCATCAAAGTTATCGGTAAGGGGACACGCGGTAATCCCAACAATACTTGTGACGTCTATTTATTGTATAGTGATTGATGTGATTACATTTATAATCCATTTTATTATGTCATTCTGTTAGACTTTTTGTTGACTAGGTATTTGAAGAAAGGGGTTTTCGATTCGACAGAACTCCTTGATTGTATAAAAGCAGTATTTTTGAAGCCACTAGTTTTGTTAAGGATTCTACCCAAATAATTCCTTTGTGCCTTTTTATGGAACTAAAGTATATCTCAGGATGTATGCTTCATGAAGCTCTATAAAATCACGTTCAATCACATTTGCGTAACGTCATTCATAGTAAGATTCGATCAACTTCGTACTACGGAACAATACTGCTATTTCTGGGTGTTTATTAACATAAAAGAAATTACTTTTGTCGTTTATCAAACAACAAATTACCCTAAGCTTTCAAAGACTTAAGTTAATTTAGCTATTGGAATAATTAAAGTATATTACGACTTTGAGGTTGGGCGAAGCCGTGAACGCTGTAATAGAATTACGAACTATATTTTTATATTTTTTTTATTTTTAGCTACGTCTTAGAATTATAATTATCATCTGAAAAATGTATGTTTATACTAAATGATATTTATTTATTAATATTAATACTGTCGTACTAGAATATTTTTTGCTGTCGATACTTAGAGACAGATATTACTCTAATTTTGTACATAGAATATATGATAATTGCCTAGCATTAATTACAGATCTCTTCCAAATGTCTATAAAAAGCACCTCACATCAGGTAGGTATATAATTAATTTTCCCACTCGATAATACTTAATACGATATTTTGCACCGATAAGTACTGCTGGTAGATTATGGAGACATGTTTCCAGCAGTGAGATAGCATAAGTCAAAATAGCAGCTGAACAGATGAGTTTGGCTTCTGCCTTAAGTCACCAACAGTCAGTACACAACGCCAATCATCAATCAATGTACAAAATTTCCCATTATAATATGCATTTAATATGGCGAGTGCAAGAACTCGTCAGCGGCGTTCGGGACACGAATGACAAATGACAACGATCGTTTATCTTCCTATCTGTCAGCTGAGCCAATCAACGCACGTGTAGAACTCGCTTTAATTTCAAACTAACACACTCACAACTAAATTCCAACCTTATGCAGAACAAAATAGAGATTACCTTATTCGCATTTTTGAATTTTGTCAATTTATTCTAACGACCAAGTGCATGTGAGCTGTAATAGTGTTCCGTATCAAATGTTTGGTGAAAGACTGAGGGGTCTCTATAAAATGGTTCTAACATGTAAAGTCGGTTGTCATGGCAACGGATTGACGGTCAAGCAATCGCTAATCGCCAGCAATCAATCAAGCATTTGAAATGGGACGGTGCAAGTAGTTATAAGAAAAGCTTTGAAATATTCGAAATGTAGGTATTGAATAGGTTATTAGGGTTGGTTTAAATGTTGAATCGTGATGGTTATCTGATGTTACCACAGAAACAAGATCTGAGGATGCTACCATCAGTTGGCTTGGAATATTAAGGCATGTTTGTGTATTTATTTAAGTAGGTACAGTTTATTCATATTCATATTTGAATGAAACATTAACTGTCTTAATCATAAAAATATCTTATTGGAGGTTTATAACGTTCTTTAGTTAAAACGTTCAACAGTGCTATTTGACGTTTAATAACACACGATATTCATAAACGCTCAATAAAGCTCCTATAGCTAAAATAGGTTTATTGGAGGATTTGCGGGGTAATGTTGTCATCTTTGCTGTCATCTGTCATAATACAGGCATTTTGACGACTCATTCTTGGCCGTTGTCAAGGAAACAACAAAGGTGTCAGATGTATGGAGTGTAAAAAAAAGAGGAACATCTCTGTGCATGAAAGGTGTCCGTCTAAATGCGTTAAATTAGCGTGGCGCTACCGTGCTACATTCATACCTTACCCTTTTTTATGCTAGCGCCACTACATATGGAAGGTTTTTTTATTTATTAATTACTAATTATAGCTAGACACTTTTCAACTTGTCTCCCACACGAGATAGTACTCCATAGATTTATACTCCTTATAAGAGGTTTATAGAAGGTGTCAGCCTTCTATAACTTTATAGAACACTTTAGCTCTATTGGACTGTTATTGAACGTTTATGAATATTTTTAGGGTTCCGTACCAAAATGGTAAAAAAGGAACCCTTATGGTGCGACTTCGTCTGTCTGTCTGTCTGTCTGTCTGTCTGTCTGTCTGTCTGTCACACCTGTTTATTTCAGCAACTACTAATGCTATCGACTTGAAATTTGGAACAGTTATAAAGAATGCTTGTCCAACTATATTGCAAATGAAAAAAGTCAAAAAATATTTTTATTTTCATTGCAAAAGGGGCCGGAGTGGGGGTCCAAAATTTCAAAGTGAGGTTACTAGGCCAAGCGATATATCATATGAAAGGGCTTGATCTGCACATTTCAAAATATATTTTCATTTTATTTTATGTCTCACAGTTTTAGACATATGGTGAAAAATGTCTGAAAAAATACCATTCCCCCCCCCTTATCTCCGAAGTTTGCGGAGCGAAAAATCTGAAATAATTAGGGTTGATAGGAATTGACCCAAATATGGCACCAAAAATAAAACGATGTTCCTAACTAGTACAGTTTTTTCAAAATCATCAAAGTTCCTTCACCAACAAACTTAGTTATGCGGTCCGGTTTTTTTGCACTTTATACGTCCAAAAATGATACGGAACCCTCGGTGCGCGAGTAAGACTCGCACTTGGCCGGTTTTTTTTTTACTATAATAGGTTTATGAGAGGTTTATGGACTGCTTATAGGTCTCTTTATTATTTGCTCACTATTAGACAGTTATCGTGTGTTTATGAATAGTATTTTTTATGATCATGATATAAAGCTGCTACATGGGACTTATAACGGTTCAATATCTTTTATGAATAAGACTGTAATACTCTAGCACTTTGTCCACAACTTCGTCCGCGTGATTTTAGCATTTTCTCGGGATAAAAGGTAGCCTACAGCACTCAGGGACAATGTAGCTTCCTATTAGTGAAATCAATTTCAGAATCGAATCAGTTCACTTGCCTCATACATATACAAATTTATATTGTTTACGTCGATATAATTTTAGTGTAGATAAGTTAATAGTTTGACTAAAGGTAAATTTACACAAAAATTTTCATGCAAATAATCATTTCAGATAAGAAATAAAACTGAACGAGTATACAACATTTCATCTTTATACCTCCAATGAAACTTGTCCAATTAAGTTGCAATATCGTAACATAGTACTAACAACATAATAAATAATGGCAAATTAAATTTCATGTCATAATTATTACATTTTAGATGAAATTAAAGTAACCATATTATTGAAAATAAGGATGGTTGCTCTACGAATAATGATGATGATGGTGGATCATCAATTAGGCCTTTTAATTCGGCCTGCTATGTTAGCACCACAGCTAAACGCGTATCCGACGTGTCCGTCAGAAGCTAGCTAGCTAGGTGCATTCTGACTCAGAATGCTCCTAGCTTTGACGTTTATAAATATCTGTAGGTAATCTATTAGATTAGTCTCTTGATCTTAAAAAATCCAATCGAGTTGTTTCATATTAGTATCAATTTTCATCTTATTTGTATCGGACAAACGTCAATTTGAAAATTTTTATTCAGAACACAATGATGGTGGCAGAAAGTTCGTTAGTCTCGACTCTCGAGTAAAAAAAAACTTTGACTGATAATAACAATAAAATCTGTTTAGAAACAAAACTCTATTTATTTTGCACGTGCAGCTCAAATACTGGACACGGACCTGTAATAGGTTACTGACTTTCAAATCGCATAGTCATGAATATTTTCAGGCTCGTATTACAGAACGATACTCAAGCACAGATCTCTCCTTGAGCATAGATTGAAACTAGTTTCAAGCAATCAAATGGCTTTTAATCTATGCTCAAGTCGAGATTTGTGCTCAAGCATCGTTCTGTAATACGAGCCTTAGTGTAGTTTATAAAATCTCACTATTATTATAAATACGAAAGTGTGTGTGTGTGAGTGTATTTTCCCTTCACGGCTAGACGTATTTGGATGAAATTGGACAAGAAGGTAGCCAGGGACACACATTGACAGATATATTAAGCTAAGTTTTATCAATTTTTACGTACATGAAGTCGTGACCAACAAGCTAGTATTACTTAATAATATAAATGAGTCAATATTTTAAAGTGATTCCTAGAAAAAATAAAGTCCATAAAATTCTTTTATCCGTTCTAAAAATGTGTACAAATTCTTATAAAAATCTCAATGAACTCATGATAGCTTTCAATCATTCTGATTCAATAATAATATTTTCTACCTTTGAAAGGCGTTAAAAAAATTAAGCGTCCAAAAAATAACCTAATTTAAAAATAAATTCTACATAAATTAACCAAATAGCTCCTATTACTTCGCTGGAAAGTACCAAGATTAGAAAAAAAATCGGACAAGTACGAAAAGGACTGCGTCTTGAGGGTTCTGTACGAATTTAATTATGTATGATATAAAATAGCGTACAAGGGAGCACATTGAAAGACTAGAAGGTTTCATAAAAATGTGTTCATTTGTCTTGTAGTCGAGGAATTTATAGCTAACCTTAGATCAGAGCCCCAAAGCGGCGGACCCTAGTAGGAACTAATTGGTCAAGCAGATTGTCAAACTTACTGTAAATTTTTCGATAGCAAAACAATAGTTCAACTGTGTTCTCATAGGTAAGTGGGTCTATTACCAATTACCATTAATTATTGTGAAATAAAAAGCCACATATTTGAATTGCGTTGACTTAGAATCTTGGATTGTTTATCCAAGGGAGTAGTAGTATTTAATACAATTATAAATTTCAACTTGATAGAAAAAGAGCCTTGACAGTCATACAGACGGCAAAGTAATCGTGAAGATATAGATTCGTTTGTTCTATGGAACCCTAAAAACAATATTTTCAAATTACAGCAGTACTTTAGCTAAGAACAATTATTAGGTATAATAATGAAATTATGACTGGAAAAATACTTAAAACCAAATATAAGATGGCATCCATTAAGTGCTTATTATATTTTTTATTCAACCTTAAAAAAAATTAATTTGAGTGGCACGCTCTTTCGCGTTTTGCTAAAAGTAATCAAGAAAAACGACAATTATTAAGAACCTTTCGCAGTAAATTATGAATTAGTGAAGTGTTAAAATAATAATAGGTATCTTCTTTTATGACATAATAACCAATGTTCAATTTGGGTAGTTGGTAGAAAGCCAAAATCAAAGACGCTACGGTGCGATGGAACATACGTAAACACAATTACACATACACAAACTATTAATATCATGCAGTAGTAGGACAAAATAGAGAAGCTGTCTTTCTGCGGACTCAGAACCGCACAAATCTATTTAAATTCACCATACACAGACATACAAAGGAACACCACCTATACAAACTCTAGCCATAATAATTTCTAACCGCATATATTCCTTAGAACCTGTACTGTACTCATCGCTGCGAGTGATAACAACTGTCAGGCCGCAAAGAACTGTCCGTCGTAGAAACTGCAAAGTATCTTCTACAATATCATGGAACTAGTTCAAACATATTTCTTTGAAGTTGTTCGAACGACAGGGAAATGTAAAGTGTGGTCTTACATTTTATTTTACATCTTTGTGACTTTGGAATCAATATTAATTTGAGCCGATTACGGTTAAAACACTAGGGTCATGAGGTCAAAGTTCTTAGTTATGGCTAGGCGACTCTTCACGTGACTAGAGAGTTGGCATATTTTTTGGTCAAATCAGCATTACCATTTAATGTGGATGTGGCAATGCAGGCAGCTTTTTAGGCACTTACTCGTTGACGGCTATGCGGACGAATATTTTGTTGCCTGTTTTATTTTCTTTTCTATATATTTTTTTAACTTGTAAGTATTTCGTGTGTATACCTATAGTAAGATATATGTTATGTATAGATAAAATAAGTAACTATAAATAAATAAAAAACTATGCTTAGATTGCATGTAATCTAAGATGAAAAAAAAATAAGCGACAAAATATTTATGCATCGCTGTCAACGGGTAACGTGCTCAAAAAGCTGTGTGTATTGCCACATCCACATTGTAAAAAAATAATAGGTTGGTGTAACGAAAGTACGGAAAATAGATTTATTAATTTGCAATTTTTACTGTAATAGTGATTAAAATTCTGTTTTATGATTCGATGGCTTTGTTCCTTTGATTTGGCAGTCAAGATGCTTGCTAAGGCTGGTTTCACAGGCACGCCGTTACCAGACGTATTGGGCTAGTCTTGCGTTAGTCATGCGTTTGCGTTTGAGTCCGAGCATTTCTCTCCATTGCCCATTGAGTGACTTAAGCCTTCATGTAAGCCCATTGTAAGCGACCACTTAAAAGCGACTACAAATTGTCACGCAAGCGATTATTTTGACTGTGACACGGAACCGCAAAATGAAACTAGCTCTAAGGCATTTGACGTCCTGACTTAAAAATGTATAGTGTTCAATGGAACAGTAGGTACACAATTTTGTCTTTTACTCTGTAGTTTATCACAAAATCGCTTCCTCTCGGTCCTCAGCTAGCTCTGAGGGATGAGGGAGATGAGGGAGGGAGCAATTTGAAGAAATAAAACGTCTTGAAAAGGTTTAAAGTCCAAAAACTGATACCTACTTAAAAATATGTTACCCTGTCTACATTGATTAATGTTATGATTTTTAAGACTGATCCTGTGGTCCATGACCGGTATTGACCGTTTCACGTAAGAATTCCTTTCGACACTATGTTGGCTCCCCTGCTTGTCATTCCTATGGGTTCCTTCCTAGGTCATATCGTTTTGTCTTTTTTGTAGATTTATGTTTTTTAAGTGATGAAAGTGAATTGGTGCTGAAAGAAAACTTCCAACGTTAAAAATGTTACATGTAATAAATTGAGATTCAGGGCAGCCAACATAGCGCCATTCCGACCTCGCCGACGAGGCCCGTCGCGACGTCCCCATCATGACCCGAGTCCGCCGCCGCGTATGATTCAGTCCCCTAACCGACCCTTGCTCGAGCCAGCCCGCGCTGAGCCTGTACATTTAAATATGTCCCTAAATCATAATTATTAATCCGTTCCAGCTAGTAGCCCCTCCCTCTAGTTGTCCTCCCCCCAGCGATGCCCTAAGCCGAGGTCCGTACCCCCCGTCCGTAGGGAGTGCCCTTAGCGTGTGGTCGCTTAGTTTGTAGTTTACCTTAGTTTTAGGCCTGGCTGGAGGCATTTGTAAGTCCGCACCAGATGACCGGTTAAGCAGTGACGGCTGTTAGAAGCCAACTGCGAGAGGCAATTCAAAAAAAAAAGATATATATTTGCACGTGCCTCACCACGAATATGAACATGCCTCGCCATATTTGGATCCACCTTTAGAACCATGCTGTTGAAGTACTTATCAGTGGCGAATGGCCCCTACAATACGATTCCTACCGGCTTCCCTTTGAAAAATAGCACAGGCAGTATTTCCTACTTTTATTAATTAGCTTTTCGTGGCCAGGTAAGCATTTGTAGCTCCGGCTTACCTCTTACAAAAACTGACCCTTCGCCACTGGTACCTATGCACCAAAACATGATAATTATTTATCCAACCAAAATGATATTACTACAATACTTAGTATTTTCTTTCAGGAAATAGCGAATCTTCACACATTCCAAGTCGCTACCTTGTAATGGTGGTCTAGAAACATTAAACTAACATCTTAAGGCGTGTTTTTTTATAGACTATCTTATGGACATTAATGAGTCTCAAATTGCAAATGGCGAGTGTTAAAGAGGGAATTTTCAAATATGTACACTGCTTATAGATACGTATTTTGTGCAATAAAGTCTGAAAAGTAGCGTCTTTGGTATGTGACGTTCAATGATTTTGTAATGGATGCGGTAATTTTTATTGCAATTACCTACCTAATATTACACATAATGCCGCTCCGATTTCTCTACCAGTCTTTAAAAATTCAATGATATCGATACTAAATGGCTGTGTCCTCATAATGAAGATACCTAATATAATTTAGTAACTTATCTATCCAAGGCTTTTTACTCTACTAGATATCGTTTTTGGACATAAACTATATTTATAGAAGTAAAGTCAGAATTCTATCTGTAGTAAGCAAAACGACGGATAGAAACATTATTGTAAAGGGCCATAAGGGCTTGTGCACACCACGTTTTTTAAACGCGCCGTCGACGCGCGTTTGTAGCGATACAGACGCGATACGCACGCAAGTCAGACGCAGCCTGTAGACCTCTGTAGGATAAAAGCGCGCCGTCGACGCGCGTTTTAGAAACGCGCGTCGACGGCGCACTTAAAAAACGTGGTGTGCATAAGCTCTAAGAGAAATCTTCTCACTAAATGTCAAACTAAGAGCTAGTATTAAAAAATGTGCTTTCTCAAAAAACAGCCACGAACTAAACTTGTGAATTTTTAATTACGACATGCATACAATTATGTTTTTAATGCAGCCAACCCCAAACTGCCCTTTGTAATGCTTTTTAATCCGTTTTGCAACTAAAATAGGCGGTAAAAACTCTCCGAGCCGCACATTATTTTCATTATTTCGCGATATGACAAAGCGATGCAAATGTGTGTAATTTATGTTGCAAATTGACTAGATGAAAGAGAGCGTGTTTTTTCGTAAAAAAAACCTTACAAGGTTGGGAAAAATGTTTTTTTGTCAAATGGCAGTGGACGTCTTTCAGCTGATAAGATGATGATGATGATGCATCACATAGGAATCACGTTGTAGTCCACATTTACGATATCACCACTGTGGACATGGTACCAGTTCCGTACTGTAAAGTGTAGAAGGCATCATGTTTCGTTGTAAAAAAGGGACGGTGCTATTTGTTCTGTATAGCTTCGTCTTTTTCTGTGAGAACCAGAACTGATGGCAATAACACTAGTACAGTCCCTGATGTTATCATTACATAGTTTTCCCACTACTGGGACTCAGTGAGGCCTCTTAGCCTCCTTTCTGTGACAGGCAGTTCCCCATAATCCACCCAGAGCGGTTTCATTGTTACTATTACTTCTTAGTATTATTGATGTGTAATTATTATGCGATAGGTTTCATCATTACGAAACCTATACCGTATCCAACCTTCTTGGTTCTCCAGCAGCAGCATCTTTATACCACATTGATGTAACGTCTGTTGCTGTGGGCCCATTATTCGCGGATCAAATGGCCCATTTTCCTGGGGGCCCAGCGACATCGTTAAACAAAATTTTATTCTCACAATACTAAAAACTTGGCACGGTATTACTTATTAAAACGCGTTCGTAACCGGTTTGATGATTACGTTTCAGTTATAAACGCTGATGCTGCGAATATTGTCTGTTTGGGGCGGGACCAGAATATTACTATTTTGGGTGAACTGACATGATAAATGAAATATAGATACTGTTTTAAACTTTCACGGTTTTTTACTTCACTAAACAATTTACTTACGGGATAACTTCCGTGATTTTTGTATGGATTGAGTTCCCGATATTTCGACGCTGTTGCAAGCGCCATGATCGCGGGTAAACTGGAGAATGCGGGTGGATGAACACTTAAAATAAAATAATTGTTAGGAGCAGACAAATCTGTCTACCCTCTTTCTTAGTCTTTTGCTACGCTCACTACTGGAACTCACACTCGATTGAAAGTCACGGCAAAACACACTCACGGTATCAATAAGTTTTTCGGAGTCTTTGTTACGAGGTCTTATATTGCGTTTTAGTTGACATAACACTGGATTTCATACACTAGACAATTTGGAACCACCTTCCCTATTGAAATTCTTGTGTTTGGCGATTTCAATTGCTTCTTTTGTGAGCCTTGGAATGTAATGCAATTGAAATCGCCAAACACAAGAATTTCAATAGGGAAGGTGGTTTCAAATTGTCTAGTGTATGGAATCCAGTGTTATGTACTCAATCCATACAAAAATCACGGAAGTTATCCCGTAAGTAAATTGTTTAGTGATGAAATATAGATGTGCTTTCTTTTGGAGATAACCTCATACATACATACAATACTAACAATGTTATATGTAACATTGTAAGTTTTATACATATTAGTTATAGTATAAACATGGGTAGAAAAGGAAAATACCTACATACCTAGACTTTCTGATGAAACCACTAAAATGTTCGTATCTGAGTTTGATGTACCATTCCGAGTTATTATACTTTTTACGAATATTAATGTGGAGTATGTGGTTTAGTGCGACATAACTTGTTTATGTCATACTGAATTGTGTGATGAAATGCGATTTTTTTAGGTCTGGTAATAATCATTAAAAAAGTCATTCTGTGCAGGCTTTCGTTCTTATTTTGAATACAGTGTATTTTTCTTAAAGCAAGAACAAAGCGTTTGTCTTATTTTTTGGCATGTCCGTACAGGGTTAAGTCTAGCAGTAGGCAAGTTGATTTAAACACTTACACCCTTACCACAAAAAGAATAAACACGTGTTAAACGCGAATGCTACCAAAAATAATACACACTTGTTTTAGAAAAGTTAGTGCTAAAACAAGTGCGTATTATTTTTGGTAGCATTCGTGTTGAACACGTGTTTATCTTTTTTGTGGTACGACCGTTAAATTTTACACGTAAATATTTTTAAACTAGACGAGGTCAGTGTTTCACATCTGACTACCTTTGAGAAACACCAAAACAAACAAAAAGGTATCTTTTTTACAGTCCAGACAATTCATAATTAAATTATGTAATAACGATGCCGGTGAAATGGCCTTTAGAGGAAAGGGATATACAGATTTGAGTGGACCTGTCTTTACAGTTAGCACGTTTTATTTTGGAAAAGAGTGTACTTCTATGAAAAAACAAAATACTATATTATGGTTCTGCGTTTAACCGTGAACGCCACAAACCTATACTGACAAAGCTGAAGATTTTTTTTGTTTGATCGTTTGTTTGTTTAAACGCGGTAATCTCTGGAACTACCAATCGGATTTTAAAAATTCTTTTTGCATTTGATAGCCCTATTCTTGAGGAAGGTTATATGCTATTTAAGAGGCTTACAAGACCCAATTTTATCGATTTACGCAATTCTCGCCTGTAAAAGCTGATACGCTCGGGTCACAATAGAGTGAACGGAAAACTGTCAAAACGTGTTCAAAAACAGGGTAAAATTTATTAAAATTTGTAATTGCGGCGAAAATATAAACTTTATGAGAAATCTAACACAGTTTTGTGTTAGTATGTTGCTTTTAGAATAATCTGACAAAAAAATCTGAGTTATTGCATGTATATTAGTATGGTTTTTATCCGTTAAAATGATTTTTTAGAGGTATCTTCGTGATTTTTTTCTATCGAGCGAAAATAATTAAATCGTGTTTTCAGCACAGTACTTAACTAGCATATATCTTGAAGAATAACATATATTTTTCTGATATTTTTTACTGCAGTGGATCATAAACTTTAAGACATTATAAAATTTACGTTTAGCTCATGTAGGCGCCTTAACATCACGTTACAATTCTTAAGATCCGAGCAACGGCGAGTGAAACCCCGGGGCACAACTAGTCCAATTAAACGAACACAGCTATACCCAACTAGGGTGCGCTTTGAAATGACGCTTAAGTATCTCAAGACATTATCGTTACAGACCCCTCTACTCCCCCCGTACATTAGGAGTTTGAAGTGAATTTACACCATATAATGGCTCACAGAATATAATAATAAGTCTTGCTTAAAATTTTATTTGAAGCCATAAATAAAAAGTAACACTTGTATTTTAGCTCCAGTAAAAAAAAACTCAGTGCAGCTGCTTATTAACACTAATGCAGTAGGTAGTTCCCAAGTTGTGCGGACTGCGACCAATCTAAAAAAAAATACTTCGGGACCCACCCCATGCATAATATGAAGTTTTTTTTATTAATTAAGCATTTTCTCGTTAGTATAATTATACGTAACCGCTCGGGTGCCATTTCGGGCCAAATAATATGGCCTGGCTGACGTGTTACAGCTCGTCCTATCAATTTCAGGGTCCACCCAATATCCGCTCATACTTTGAGCCCCATACTTTAGGAAAAACTACTGTTATCCTTTAATGTATACATTACGTACACAAAACGTAATGTCTACGTAAGATGGAATTTACGAGCTACTTTACGGCTAGCACAGTACCTTATTACAATGGCACCCCTTTCAACCGGAATACAGAACGCTGCATATTCATAAATAGATATTACGTTACTAGTCAAAAATAAACAAACTAAAACACCTATATTTGTTAACTTCACAAAAAAACATGTTAGATTGACTTTATCAAACTCGGGGACGCTACACTACCCACTATGTGTACCTCGGGACACTACGGTAAAACCGTCCCGTGGGACGCCGGACACGCATTGCGACAGAACCGTGTTCGAACTGGTACACTGAGAGCAATACATTTTATTGCTTTCTGCTGTAACTTTGATGGATTGAGTTTTTGTGCCAATATCCAACGCAATTGTAACCTCCACGGGTTTAAGGAAAATGAATTGTATTTATTACACAGCTATCATTTAAATGCAGTAGACCGCTGTGATGAAGTGATCTTTTTTCATTATCATTTCATTTCTTAGTTACTGGCAATCTTTCATCACTGGCCACTTCATGCTTCCAAATTCAATTTGAATTCAGAACGTTGCACATTGCACCGGTTCTTGCATTTGTTTTCATATTTTATTACATTTTTTTTAAGCTGCAGATTGTGGATCGCTATCTAAATAATTAATATTGTCATATGAATCAGGTATTGTGTATTAATAACTCTAATACCTATACATAATTATAATAAAAAATCTTTGTGAATTTTAACTTTTTTATATTATTATTGTTTATAATAGTTTACTTTAAAAGCAATGTAAAAATGAAAACCTATTACAATATACCTACATATCTTACAAGTTGTTTTACTTATCAAGATGTACCCGGAGTATAGATGGGCAATCCACGGGGTTTTTTTGGTAAACACCCGATAAATACCCGATAAACAGGTGGATTGTCCATCTATAACCCGGATGCTCTCTCAAATTAGCTGAAGACAAAGAGGAAGCGACTCCGGGTCACGGTTAATCTAATACAGTAGTATAATATAGTATTGAAACGCTTATCCATGCCCAATAGGTTGTCAGACAAGCACAAAGATAGCACAACCAATTTTCATAAAGTTTCTCTACAGCAATATTTTCGAAGTATCCTTTGAAACTTCAACTGTATTCATAGCCGCTATGTCGCCAAGTCCGCACAGCGCCCCGTTCACAGTATTCTTGAATATTTCAAAGCATTACACTTCCCACTCAAAGTGTTCGGTATTACTTATTCAAAAAATTAAGCAACGCAGTCTTATGGTTACGGTCTTACATTTGAGTGTTGCGTTCATTTTTAGGGTTCCGTACCAAAATGGTAAAAAAAGAATTTCAGCAAATACTGATGCTATCGACTTAGGAATAGTTCTACAGAAAGCGTATCTACCCTTATTACAAATAAAAAAGTAAAAAAAAAATGTTTCATTGCAAATGGCGCCAAAGTGGGATTTCAAAATTTTGAAGTTTTGAATAAGTCACTAGGTCAAATGGCATATCATATAAAAGGGCTTTATCTGCAAATTTCAAAATATATTACTGTTTTCACGCCTTATAATAATGGACATAATTATGATGAAAAATTTCTAAAAAAATACCATTCCCCCGAAGTTTGCAAAGGCAAAAATCTGAAATTATTAAGCCGAGTCTCCAGCGACGTGTTTTCGAGTTCATTAAACATGTTTTCCGTCACGTGTTCGAGTGTTTTTGCTAAACAAAACGCGTAGGCCACGCCCCTTTTTGTTCATTAAACATGTTTGATGTTCAATGAACACGCGCTGGAGGCTCGGCTTTAGAGTTGATAGAAATTTACCTAAATTCGTAACTAGCAGTTTTTTTAGATTTCATTAAAATACCTTTACAAACAAACATAATTATACGGAACCTTTGGTGTGTGTGCGAGTATGACTCGCACTTTTTTCTTTGGTCTCGTCTTTGCTAATAAAGTACGGTAGTGAAGGAGACGCAATATGCGTGATATAAATAATTCAGGTATTTCTAGATAGAGAGCAAGATGTCATTGAATTTGGCAGATGAAGTCTGAATTTAGATTCAGTTGGTATTTGGGAATTTTTTTTTATTAGTTTACCATTCTGTGATTCTGGTCCATATACCTACCTACCTAAGAGTAAGTTTTTATAATATCTGTTAAGTAGGTATTTATTTTGAGCCTAAACTATTCCAATCTTTTTATATCGATTTGAATTCAACCTTAAATAAATATATCTGCGTGAAAATGGATGAAAAGTAGCTTATGTGCTTTTTAAAATCCCAGGCTACCATTTTGTTAAATTTCATTCAAATCCGTCCAGCCGTTTCTGCGTGAAGGAGTAACAAACACAAACGCACGATCTTTCGAATTTTTTACAGGGTGGCAGGTAGAGAATACAATCCCGGGATCCCGACCGTTTTCTGGCCCCGAAAATCCCGGGACTGCACTTGGCTAATCTCGGGATTTTCGGGATTGCCACATACAAGTTTAGTTTATATGCCGTAGTCCGTTGCGCCTTGACGATAACCTTGCCTAGGTTATTTAATAGCATTTAATACATAACGACAAAAAACACTTTTAGATACGCCGTCAATGCCGTCATACGATACGTACTATTCACTACACAGGTACAGTCTTAATATGTTTGTTGTAAACTTAGAAGGGACTTCCCCACTCTGAGTACTTCAATACAATACTCTTAAGGTAATTCCCCAATGAATGAACTAACGGGGGAATCACCCGATCATCTCTTATTATCATAATATTTTTGCGGGTATTTCCCGTCGGGGTTTCCCTGTACGAAAGTATTAAATATGCTACTTTTAAGGTGATTCCCCAAGTCCCCAACGAACCAACAGGGAAATCACCCGATCATCTCATATCATAGTATTGTTGCGGGTATTTTCCCGTCGGGGATTCCCTGTATGAAAGTATAAATATGCTAATCAGATTTTATTTTTTTCATTTATTATTCTGTCAGTGACGGGTTACGAAGGTTTCGTCATTTAAATTTAAAGTAAATTACCTGAAATTAAGTATTTCAAATGGCGGCAGACTTTGTTAAACATAAAAAAGACAGTGATGCGACGTCAGTGTGGAGTTATTTTTTAGTCGCGAAGGATGGGAATAGTGCTAAATGTAAGCGGTGCCCAGCCATTCTCAAGACTTTGGGTGGATCGACTAAGGGATTACATACACATTTGTTATCAAAACATAACATCAAGGTTATATCAGCTTCAACAAGTCAAGATTCTGAAAATATGAACACAGCTCCGCCGCCAACCAAGCGAAAGTTAGATGATTATTTTACTAAAAGTGCCGACGATAGCCTGGATGATGTTTTGGCAAGAATGGTTGCATTAGATGGATTTCCATTCAGTGTATTCATAGCTTCAGATGATTTGAGAAAATTGCTCTTAGCAAAATACCCGGATTTACCAAAGTCAGCCGTCACTGTTCGAAAACGTGTTATGAATTACAGTGAAAAAATCAAAAAGCAGGTAATTGCAGAATTGAAACAATTGAAAAGTGCAGGTGAAAGATTTAGTCTTTCTTTCGACGAGTGGACTTCAACTTCCAATAAACGATACATGGCTGTCAACGTTCATTCATATAAAAAATTTTGGAACTTAGGACTTGTTCCTATTTACGGAAGTATGACAGCTGAAAATTGTCTTCGTATATTGAAAGAGCGTCTCAGTGAATTTGATATTTCCCTGGAAACTGACATCGTGGCTATTGTAACCGATGGACCGAATGTTATGATAAAGGTGGGGCGGCTTGTTTGCACCGAACATCAACTGTGTCTCGCACATGGTATCAATTTGGCGGTCTGTGATGTGCTTTATGAAAAACATAATTATTTGCAACAGCTGTTACTGTTGATTATATGGAGGACAGCGATGATGAACACGATTTAGAAGACTTAGACTGTCCAGAATCAGGTTTAATCGTAATGTCACAAAATGATCTTGCGCCAGAACACGTACCAGAGTTAACACAATATGAAAATATTAATGAGCTGATAAAGAAAATCCGCAAAGTTGTAGTGTATTTCAAAAGATCACCATTAAAAAATGAAACAGTACTTCAAAAATATGTGAAAATTGAACATGGAAAAGAGCTGTCACTTCTTTTGGACTGTAAAACCAGATGGAATAGTCTTTTAACAATGCTGGAGCGATTTTATCTTTTAAAAGCATGCATTCAAAAAGCTCTTATAGATCTCAATCATCCAATTCGTTTAGAAGATGTTGATTTTGAATTGGTAAATAAAATTGTTGATGTGCTGACCCCAATTAAATTGACAGTAGAAGCAATCTGTAGGCGAGATGCTAATTTATGCACAGCTGATGCCGCTTTGAAATTTCTTATAAAACAACTGTCTAGCAAAAACTCAGCACTTGCCAAAAAAATGAAAACATCCTTAGTGGAACGTATAAAGCAACGACGAAGTGATAATTTAACTGGTGTATTGAATTATTTACAAAATCCACGAATGAATGATGAAAATCAGTTGTTATCGGATTTGGAATGGCATGACTTATTTCCAGTTCCGACACAGGCTATAGTGAGGAAGCAAATAAAGAGTATTGTTAAAAGACTTAATAGTCGAGATGACACAGAAGAAGAAGAAAGGTCAGGATCACAAATAGATGATGAGCTAAGGCCAGAAACCTCCCAACCCCAATTGACATTAAAGGAAAAGTTACAGCTGGAAATTAACAAGAGTATGAAATCCCCAGATCCTGATGTACAAGTACAAAATGAATTGGGGTTGGCAAATAGTATTAGACGTGAAATGAGTCTGTTCGAAAATGGAGGAGTTCGTGGATATCACTTAGAAACAGCATACAAGTATCTATTGTCTATTCCTCCAACCAGCGTTGAACCTGAGCGAGCGTTTTCAGCTGCCGCTTATGTTGGCAATAAACTACGAAGCAGGCTTGGAAGTCAAACATTGGATGCTTTGATATTTCTGCGATTATATTTTCGAAATACTAAATAGTATATTTATGTTGTCTTTTTAATTTCTTGCAAAAGTATAATTTTTTTGTTTTGTCTTTTTTATTTTCTTATTATTATTGTGATTTGTGTTGACTGTTGTGCAAAGACATTATAAAGTTTTTTAATTACTCAAGTTTTTTTTTAATTTGAGCCCAATTAGAAACCACATAGTCTAATCCCGGGATAGGCCCGGGATCCCGGGATTACGCTTCAAAAATCCCGTAATCCCGGGATTGAAAAACATGCTCGGGATTGTATTCTCTAGTGGCAGGTTAAACAGTGGAAATATTTTAAGGGGTCATTGTACTCATCATTATGAACAACTTTTACTATGGGAGCAACCCTGAAAACGCGAAAAAAAAATCAGCTGTTCCATACATTTATGTTCTCAAAACTCAACAAAATGTATGGAACAGCAGATTTTTTGTTTCAAAGTTTGTTCAAAGTTGTTCATAATGATGAGTACAATGACCCCTTAAAATATTTCCACTGTTTATCCTGCCACCCTGTATATTAGTGTAATAAATTTCTACCGAAGGATATACATTTGGATAGTTGTTTAAAATAAATTATTAGTCTAAGTTAATAAATTTTGTCTGCGTTATGAAGAATATTTTCTGTACATTTTTAATTATTAGCTCAAGAAGTAATAATATTAAACGCGAGGACGCTCCAGACATTATCTCGAATTTGTAAACAAGAAACATTTCAGCTCTGTCTTGTTATTACATAAGTTTTCTTTTACAAACATCCTGTGAAGCCATTAGCCGATTAGTAATATTTGATGGTACGTTACTTTTCTGTACCTATTTTACCAAGAAAGTTGTAAAACAACAATTGTATATAATCATTTTTTTTGTCATCGTCTATACAGACAATTTAGGTAACTTTGAATACTTTTTTCAGATTTTTATGGATATTATTAAAAAACCCGGCCAAGTGCGAGTCGTACTCGCGCACCGAGGGTTCCGTGTCATATTTGGACGTATAAAGTGAAAAAATCCGGACCGCATAACTAAGTTTGTTTGTGAAGGAATTTTGATGATTTTGAAAAAACTGTACTAGTTAGGAACATCGTTTTATTTTTGGTGCCATATTTGGGTCAATTCCTATAAATTTTTCATTTTTCATCATATGTCGAAAACTGTGAGACATAAAATAAAATAAAAATATATTTTGAAATGTGCAGATCAAGCCCTTTCATATGATATGTCACTTGACCTAGTAACCCCACTTTAAAATTTCGGACCCCCACTCCGGCCCCTTTTGCAATGAAAATAAAAATATTTTTGCACTTTTTTCATTTGCAATTTAATTGAACAAGCATTTTTTATAACTGTTCCAAATTTCAAGTCGATAGCATAAGTAGTTGCTGAAATAAGCAGGTGTGACAGACAGACAGACAGACAGACAGACAGACAGACAGACAGACAGACAGACAGACAGACAGACAGACAGACAGACAGACAGACAGAAGGGTTCCCTTTTTACCATTTTGGTACGGAACCCTAAAAAGTATTAGTCGAAATAGATTTTATTAATTAATGAGTGTTCTTTCATGTTCAAAGAACATTATATAACATATCATAGCTTTTTATAAGTTTCTAGCACAGATATTTAGATTTAAGGATTGAAATATATTTTTTCAATGAATAAGAACATTATCTTCTCATCGTAAAATATTTCGATATAAATCTAATAGGTCTTCTTAACATTTTACCTAAACAAAGGCAAAAGTAACCGTGTCCGATGTGAATGCTTTTAATTTCGAGATCATAATTATCCTGTCTCCTATTGTTATAATTTATATTCTTTTCGCGTTGTTTTTGATTAAGCCATCACTAATTGACCTCCCGGAAAGAATTCGTTAATTATTGAAAGGCCATTTTTGTATAAAGACAGCTAATTACGCCGTGACAGGTACAATGAACGTAAAAAATGTTTCTTCGTAAAATAAATGTCTCTCATAAGACGAGGAAAATGTTTTTTGTTTGTCTCATTAGAAGGATAATCACAAATTGTTTATTTGTATTTATTAAAAACAAACAATTCCGGAAGATACCTAATCTTTTTGTAATTCTTAAATTTCCAAGTTTCCCGGTAAAATAAAAACATTGGAAAATTTGTTTTATACAGGTGTATCATTATTAGGGAAAAGGCCGAACAGTCAGTCAGTAACAGTACAGTTTCCAATAACATTAAGTATTGTTATACAAAATACCCTATTGCCATCAATTGCGTAGAAATCCAGACTGGGCTGTGTTATATTTTACCTGACCCAGGATTGAACTTCAAATCCACACTCAGCAGCGGCACTTTTCGTCATGTACCTACACCAATGAAGTAATCAGTATGTGATATAACGTTACTGAGTTGATATTTCAGGTAAAATAATTTATTAACAGAATGGCAATGTTTGGACTATCTTCGCCAGCCATGGGTCTTTGACATACTAGTATTCGCCAGGTGATATTCTCTATTCATCTACATGATGTTGATAAATAATAAAACGAAAAAAAAAACCCGCGACAAAAATATTAAATGTTATTGTTCTAATAATGCCATGTTGTGTACGTGGTATCATAACTTAGTTGACATCCCACTATCCCACTCACAGAACAGTAAAAACAGCTTTATTCCGTGATCCCACTAATATTATAAATGCGAAAGTTTGTGCGTGTGTGTGTGTGTGTATGTTTGTTACTTCTTCACGCTGAAACGGGTGGACGGATTTGGATGAAATTTGGCAAAGAGGTAGTCTGGGACCTGGAATAACACATAGGCATACTTTTTATCCCGGAAAACGCGAGCGAAGCCGCGGGCGGAAGCTAGTTTTATATATCACTAGCTGTTTCCTGCGGTTTCATCCCCGTCGCTCGGCTCCTATGGGTCATAATAGCATAATATTAAATAGCTTATAGGTACTATTTCTCATAAATCTGGCTATCATATATGATAAAAATATTTTTTCGAACCCGACTGGTAGTTCCAGAGATTAGCACATTCAAACAAACAAACTCTTCAGCTTTGTAATACGTTTATATATTGGTATAGATTCTCAACTCCTAGATACAAAAACTCAAAGCCTAACCAGAATGAAGAACAATATCCAAACGATAGACGAAATACGTTCCCCTCCGCTCAAAATTTTAGAGCATGCATTTTCTCGGCAAAGGAATCTATTATAACAAATAGCCTCTTAGGGTTCGCCTCGGAATATTATTACGTATACTTTGCTGGTATAATGGAGCTTTGTACCGCTAGACGACGCTTTAGGCTCGAGACACACAATAAAATTGATTTTTGTTTAAAAATATTGACGTTTTAGTATGGTTAGTGCGCGAAAAAGAAATCAGCTGCTCCATACATTTATGTTCACTTAGATATCTCAACAAAATGTATGGAACAGCTGATTTTTTTTCGCGATTTCAGGGTTGGTCCCATAGTAAAAGTTGTTCATAATGATGAGTACAATGACCCCTTAAAATATTTCCACTGTCTTACCTACCACCCTGTATAGTTTGCGCATGTTAAAAAATACAGATAAATAAATAAAGTATTTAAATTATGTAAATATCGTATAACAAACTTATATTTTAAATGCAAAATATGCTTACATTTAGGATACCGTACGTCAAAATTATTCGTGATCGGCCCACTGTATATTACTATGGATTTTAAACATGTCAAAGTCATGTTAAGCTTAACTTATTATATTAAACAACTGACACAGGTGGAACTTGAACCCGTGACCTCTGCCGTACCGTGGCGTACCTCTAACCACTGACCTACCGTGTCAGACCCGTATCAGTGGAAATAAATCTCTTTATACGCCTCTTGTAAAGTGTTGATGACATCTATCTGAGACTAATGTCGCGCGTGTCAGCTGTTGTTTTTATATCTCCATAAATAGGTATTTAATAAAAATAGTGAACTTACCCAAAGCAATTTGGACCCTAAACCAAACGTTAAGTCGGGTAAGTGTTGATCCCAAAAAGCTTTGATTGTAATTAAAGATCTATAGAAAAATACTGAAAGGTTATGAACTTATGACGGTGAAACATTATAAGCCAAGATTAAAATAGTTGTTTTGGAGGCTTGATCTTGATAAAAAAGGTCTCCGTTGAAACATTTCAAAGGAAAAATGGCATAAAATACGACTGAAGTAGTACTTAGATTAGGACCCAACTAAGCGTTTAATAAACTTCTAAGTGGTTTTAAATCAGTCTCGAAAAAATATTTCTAAGAAATCATCTTCAGAATTTCTGTTAAACGGCTTAATTCTCAGCGTCTGATCACAATGCTAACCGAACCGAAATATCTAACCCAGCACACATTAATCTAACTTCACAATCCCACTACCAGCAATTCCTCTCCTGCATTCGTCTCCTCAATTTCTCTCCTCAATTCGTCTCCTCAATTCCTATCCTCAAATTCTCGCCTTTATCCTAGCTCATCCCGATCGAGCTGTTATAAAACAGACTACCGTCTTTCAGACAACATCCGGTGAATTATTGGAAGCCGGTGAAACCCGCCCGCCAATATTCACTGGCACGCCCATTTCAATTTCCTGCCAGTTTTCATAACCGTTACCGTGTTGGAACGTTATTTTCCAGTTAAAGTTTAGTTTGCGAGGTAGCCTTTTGGATACTGATTAGAATGAGTTAATGTAGATGTGATTTTGTTACTTTATCTTTTTATTTAATTTTACAAATTACTTAAAAAAAATTTTAGGGATATCCGTCGTAATTTATTGTAACATCTAATTAATTTATACTAAGTAGGTATTTAAAATTATAAAGCTGAATAGTTTATTTGTTTGTTTGTTTGAACGCGCTCTCTCTGTGACTACCAGTTGGATTTCAAAAAATATTTTTTTTATGATAGCCAGAGTCATGAAGAATAGTGTAGGTTATTTAACATCACGCTACGACCCTTAGGAGCTGAGCAACGGGATCAAATCGCGGGGAATTGCTAGTAAATAAATAAAATTGAATTTTCCAACGGGAACGATATGGAATTTATTACCTTCCAATTCAAATCCAATATACGAATACCTTAACTCCTACCAGGTCCTAGTAATATCCAATTCATACATTCTAAGGCAACGTAAAACATTACAAGCATAACCTGGCTTTACTAGCCATAAATTGCTAGAAAAATAAATATAAGCCGTGTTCACATAGTCATAAATGAATCTAGGTTGCGGCCGACCACAAATCAAAAATTCATCGAATCGCGATCGTAGTTATCAATAGCCCGCGCTCAATTCGTCTGAACAAACATATTATCATTGTAGTCATATAGATGAGATCTAATTTCAGATGAGACCTTAAAATCAATCTCGGATGGTGGTTGACAAATTATATTCTTAACCAAGTCTTTGCTTTCTTCTTTTCTTTGCCACGGTACGGTAGGGTCGTGAGTTCAAGTCCCACTTGTATCAGTTGATTTCAAATCTCATAATAAAGATGCCTTTATAAGTCAATGTTTTATAATGATTTTTAATCTAACTAACGTTGGCTTTTTATTTAAATTAATAGTCTATGGAGAAAAAATGCCAAAACAGACTTGAAGAGGCCCATCGTTGAATATGAAAATTTAATTTGATTGGTTTAGTAAAAGCGCGTCGTTATTTATCATTATCATAATTAATACGTTGGAATAAGTTTTTAAATAGTAATTAGGTACAGAGCAATTTTTACTAAATCAAGGATGGTGGTATCAAACTCGTGGACCTTTACGGTAAAACAAATTGGTAGTTCTCGCGGGAGAATGTCACGGTGAGATTCTCCCTCGAAAGTTGGCAAACAAATTGGTAGTTCTCGCGGGAGAATGTCACGGTGAGATTCTCCCTCGAACGTTGGCAAACAAATTGGTAGTTCTCGCGGGAGAATGTCACGGTGAGAATCTTCCTCGAACGTTGGCAAACAAATTGGTAGTTCTCGCGGGAGATTGTCACGGTGAGATTCTCTTTTTTGTGTATTTTCGTAAAGCACACAGTATTTCAACTCTAATTAGCCCATCAAGGTGAAAAAGGTTTTCCTCAAAGCTCTGAATATGAAATAGGCAGCAAACATTCTAATCCTGTACACCAATTCTATTTACACGGTATTACACTACCGCCCCCTAAGTACCTTAATAGCTCCAAATTTCTGAGTAGGTTTGCCTAAAGACCGGGAGTCGGCCTTCCGAAAAACTCCTATTTTCCCGTGAAAATTATTCCGAGGAAATTTTTCTTCCACCATAGACTGTAAAGAAAACCTTCACATTTTCTTGGTAATTTTTTTTTAAATTCCGTAGATTAAACATTAAAATGCTTAGGTTATGTCTCGTCTCTCCATCCGTATGTCACAGGCAGAGTAAGTAATTGCTATATTGTTTCATCTATGATTGATTTTCATCCAAAATTCAGTGCGCTCGCAATTGTCTAGCCACACATTTGTCGCAGGGGATAGGGACTATTATTATCCTTGAATACATACGTAGGTACTTAGTGACACCAACAGCTACGTCTGGCCGCAGCATGAACAAAGTGGGCATATAAACTGTTGAAATACTGCCCGCCTTTGACAGTTATGCGTCCAAGATTTTTTGCGCATAGTTTTATACAATAAGTAAAGGAATGATCCAATTTTATATTATAATTTTGCGAAAAGCATTCATGATTATTGGATGTGGTCTGCGCCGAACAGAACTAATTTTAGAATTCGTTATATGAAATCCTATGAAACCGATTTTTTCCGGCAAATAACCCGATTCGGAGTGGTTTGATGGATGACCATCAAACCACTCCGAATCGGGTTATTTGCCGGAAAAATTCAGACGACGTCATCAGATCAGTGCGGACAATGTAGACAAAGCGGCCGATGCGTCCGCATTCTGCTAGCTGCGTCACACGTAAACAACTTGCGCACCTGTATTTCATTGATAATAATTACAATATGGTCAATTCGTTGGGCGCGGTCAATTATTTCGGTGACGAAGACCTTAAGAAAATTCGTTTCTTTCGGATCGTTCAGCGCGTTCGGTGCCAAAAATGTGCTACGGTCTTAAGCGGTCGCAAGTCTCACGCGCACTCTCCACGATAAGTTCATGACTATTATAAATACGTGAGTAAAACAATAATCAGTAGATTATAGTTCAAGATAATAACGTTTATTAGTCTCACACAGAATAACGTTTGTTATTCTGTCTGAGTACATAAGTCGGTAGAAGTGTATGTTCGTGGCGAAAACATAAATAAAAATATAGTGAAAAATATTATATCACTTTTATTTGATACGGTCAATCAAGACATTATTCTTCTTCTTCTTAAAACTTACTCATGCTGCCAGTCATATATAAAATACATAAAAAATATAGCCAGCACAAAAAAGTAAAATAAAAATGATGTTCGGATACGAACATACTGGGGGCGCCTCTGGCCCTTTGAACATAACAGTTGAACCAAACAATCATAAAAGTTTAAACTTAAGTACATATTAACTATTTTCAATAGGAAAAGGGCACACTTTCAAAACACTAGTTCGGATGACAGATCCCTTGGCAGTCTTAACTTCTAAAGCACGAACACATCCATCTTTACCAGGCATTACATTTATAATTCTTCCTACCGGCCAATTAAGTGGATTAACATTATCATACTTTAAAATCACCATATCACCTGGTTTCAAGTTTACTTGGATACTTTTCCATTTTGGTCTATTTTGTAAAAGAACCAAATAATATTTATGCCATTTTTTCCAAAAGATAATCTTCCAACATTTACATTACTTAGATTCAATTCAGGATAGGAAGACAATGGTGATCCCGTTAAAAAATGTCCCGGTGTCAAGTAAGACATATCATCTGGGTCTCTAGACAGAGGCGTCAACGGCCGCGAGTTCAGAATGCCTTCAATCTGTACAATAACAGTATACAATTCCTCATAAGTTAACACTGTATTGCCTATTACCCGTTTCATAGGATACTTGACACTTTTAATGCCCGCCTCCCACAATCCACCAAACACAGGGGAATAACTTGGTATAAAATGAAAGGATATTCTCTCTGTATTGCAGAATTCCATTACAGTGTCTTGGTGATTTGTAGAAGCTTGCAAATCATACAATTCTTTTAATACATTAGCAGCCCCTTTATAACAGGCACCATTATCACAATAATTTTTTGTGGGTTTGTTCCTTCTGGATATAATAAATCTTTTCAAACAACCTAAAAAGGTCTTTGTTGACATATCAGATGCTAGTTCTATGTGTATGGCCTTAGTTACAAAACAAACAAATAACACGATATAGGCCTTGGTTATTACTGGATTGCGAACACGAGTTTGCTTAACACAAAAAGGGCCACCATAATCAGTGCCAACTATCTGAAATGGCCTTGTCATATTTACCCTATCCAATGGTAAAGATCCCATTAATTGTGTAGCATTCTTAGCCTTTAATTTGAAACAAATAATGCATTTATATAAAACAGCTTTAATTTCACGTGAAGCATTGAGAATCCAGTATTTTTCACTCAATCTACTAAGAACCAAACTTTGACCTGCACGTTTTAATTGAATGAACTTTGAACAAAATAAATTAATATTTACGCATTTATCAGGCCCTATCACTCTTAAATATAAGCAACAAGCGTAAGCGACATTAGAGGCATCTGAAAATCCTACTACTTCAAAGCTAGTACATATTATACTTTTAATATTCCTTGGAACAGCAATACATGGCATATTTATCAAATCATTAGCAAACTCAACCCATTTTTTATTAATATTTGATGGCAAAAGCTGATCCCACCTTATATTATGGAACCACACTTCTTGCATTAGAAGTTTAGCTAAAACCAATATAGGTCCCACAAGACCAAGCGGGTCAAAAAATTTACTTATAAAACTAAGCATTTCCCTCTTAGTATACTCAAGCTTTAACTCTTTTACAGGACATTGTATTTCCAAGCTATCAGTTTTCACATTGTAGACTAAGCCCAATGTTTTTACATACAAACAGTTTTTATCAAAATCCTTTTTATCTAGTTGATGTAAATTAACAGGAATGTCTTCTAGTAAACTAATATCATTCGAACACCATTTATGCAATTCGAAGCTACCCATGCTTAATAATTTGCAAAGCTCATTCTTGGTCTGGTTTAGCTCATAGATATCATCACTGCCTAATTGTATATCATCGACATAAGTAGAGTTATGCAAACAAAACGCAGCTAAAGGATACTTATCCTTAAACCTATGCGCTAGTTCAATTAAGCAGCGAGTGGCAAGGAAGGCAGAACTTTTTACGCCATATGTTACAGTCTGTAGTTGAACACACTGAATAGGACTGTCCCTCGATTCACGCCAAAGAATATTTTGTAAGCTGCAATGGTTTTCATCTAGAAATATTTGTCTATACATAGCCTTAACATCACAGAGCAAGACATATTTGTATGTTCTAAATAAAGTCATTATGTCAAACAAATCACTCTGGACAACGGGGCCATTCAACAAAATATCATTTAATGCCAAACCATTTTTTGTTTTTGCACTTGCATCAAACACAGCCCGGCATGGTGTTGTTTTACTATTAGGATTTAAAACAGGATGATGAGGAAAAAAGTTTAACTTACCTACATCTAGGTTTTTGCTGTTAGTATCTAAGTATTTTGCATGACCTTGCTGAATATAATCAGATATATTTTTTTTATATTGTTGAAACAATTTACTATCTTTAGCAAATCTTTTTTCTAAATTATGCAATCTGCTCAAAGCCATGGGAAATGACTGCCCTAAGCCTGTATTATCTAAATCAACTTTCAAAGGCAAAGCAACACTAAACCTATTATTTTCCAATTTTACAGAATTCTGAAATATTTGTTCAGCTTGCTCATGTTCGGAAGTATCCTCATTGAAAACCTTGGGGACACTTTCACATTCCCAAAATTTTAAAATTGTTTGTTCAAGCTGACTATCTTTAGTAATGCATGTGTTACATACCTTTGAATAGTTATATGGATTTATTAGTAAACAAAGATTAGATGAGCTTATCCCTCCTGAGGTGACAGGTAAACTGCCTGCTACTACATATCCCAAACTTGTATTTATCAGGTAAGGTCCTGATGGAGTTATGGGCAGGGTCTCACGGCGCAGCACCTGGAAAAATATGTCACACCCCAATAGCAAAGATAGCTCTCCAGTTTTGTTGAAGTTTTTGTCAGCTAATTCCACATAAGAAGGAAAAGTAAATTGTGAAATGTCAAATGACTGCTGCGGTAATTGACATGCAATATTTTTCACAACACAACATGATACTGCTACACTGTTGTTATTTATGGTTGAGTAAACAGTAAAACTAGCCCTGCGTGATACCTTTTGTTCACCTACTTGACACACACCTAATATAAGTTGCTCAGCCTTATTTAATTTACATTTAATGCTGTCAGCCAAGCTTTCAGTGATAAATGATACTTGACTCCCCGAGTCAAGTAGAGCCCTAGCAGTTATAAATGAGCCATCCTTTTTTACTAAACGCACCATAGCAGTGGGCAATAACACATCTGTGTAAGCTGTAGCACTCGATAAAGTCACCCGGTTAACCCCAGTATTATTTTCTGGATTGTCCAGCAAGGCTGTATTGCAAGCAGATGCATTATCTTGTGGATCATTATCGTGCAAAAGCGTATTATGCCTTAGCCCACAAATCACACACTTTATTTTTAATAAGCACCTACCATTATGGCTATTAAGACACAATTTGCAAAGCTTGTTGTTATTGACAAAGGATAATCTTTCCTTCTCAGAAGCCAATTTAAATTTGGAACACTCATAAAGCTTATGTGACTGCTGACAATACTTACATATTGCTGGCTTCGCTGTGCCTACACCGCTTACTACCTTAGTTGTCTTCTGGGAATGGGACGACTTATCATCAGTGGTGTTTTCCATTGCTATAGCCCTCCGTTCTAGAAAATCTAGAAATTCAGACAACTTAGGTATCTCCTTGCTAAGCCGTTCCTGATGGAACCCTCTATTTGTATAGCTATCCACCTTTTTGGTCACTATATTTACCAATAAGGTGTCCCAGTGCTCCACCGGCTCCTTCAGATTCTTTAGAGCAGCAATGTTTAAGTTAGTTACTGAAATAAGAGACCTAAGACCTTGAGCAGTGCATTTAACGAGTATGGGCATGTCTAGAATATTATTAACATGATGATTAACAATCAGTAGCTTATTGTTGAATCTATTGTTTAGCAACTCCAAAGCAACATTATAATTCTCATCATTTAGAATTAAATTTTTTATTAAATCTAGAGCCTCCCCAGCCAAGGATGAGCGCAAGTAATGCAGCTTTTCACATGAACTTAATCGACTGTCTGCATCAATTACAGATTTAAACATATTTATGAATGGTGGATAATCCACAACATTTTTGCCATTATATGGCGGTATATTGATGACTGGTAGTTTTTTAAACTCACCCTTAGTAGGTTTAGCATCCGATAAATTAGATGTTGCAGCAATTACTGTATTGAAAGTGGAAACAGCTATGTAATATTTTTCTTCTGTTTCATCATAATTTTCCATGTCGTTAGGACATAGATACAATATTTTTTTATTTAGAGCTTCATACTCCCTAAATGCTTCTGATAATTTCTTACACTTTTCTTTAAGCAACTCTACTTGTAATTCGGAGAGATCATTTTGTGAAAATTTGAACAATCGAGTAATACTACCTTTGACGTAGCCTCTTTGAGCTACAAGTTCTTGCAAATCGGCCATTGTACCGATTGCTTGCAATAAGAGATATTAATATACTTCGTGTTTATCGTATTAGGTACTTGTATGCACTTGCACAATAGTAACTATAAATAAATAATGCTACAAAGAAACAGCAAAACAAAACAAAATGGCGTAGTATAAAAATTGACGAAATCGCCGCAGACACCTAGAATTGACGCGTTTTTTCAAAGCAGGCAACCTGACGACACGCGATGTTGACGAATCACGAAGCCCCGCAACCAATGATTAGGTTGGTATAACTTGCGCAGTTTCGTTTTTCTTTTTTCTGATTGGACGTTACCTTTTGAAAGCCGCGTCACATGCACTTCGCGTTCCAGATGCACGACAAAAACGACACGTTTATCTTGCCGTCTCCTTCTTGCACAGTACAAAATTACCAAAATACCTGATTATCCAATTTATGGAATATTTTATTAAATAATAATGATGTTATGATTCCCCGCTTGATGCTTGAAGGCCCCGCAAGCCAGCAGATGAAGCCCTGATGTATAGTACTGAATTGTCAGCAATCATCAGACCCTCCGCCAAACCGCAGGAAATTCTCCTCCACGCGTATTATTTCCCTTTCAGCCGGAAACTAACTTTTTCGGTATCAGAATCATATTTTTTCGGTATCGGAACCAAATTTATGTTCGTGGCGAAAACATAAATAAAAATATAGTGAAAAATATTATATCACTTTTATTTGATACGGTCAATCAAGACATTATTCTTCTTCTTCTTAAAACTTACTCATGCTGCCAGTCATATATAAAATACATAAAAAATATAGCCAGCACAAAAAAGTAAAATAAAAATGATGTTCGGATACGAACAGTGTATCTAAGTATAAGTATACACTCACATTTTACTAGCTGTGTTAATACAAGACTGAGTAATGAGAGTGAGTCTATAGCCAATAATCGGGCATTATTTATACCGACCGGGGGCTGTTATTAAAAATATCTGGAAAAAATTAATTACACTTGGCCCGAGTCGGGAATCGATTCTAGAAGATCAGCAGTCACGCTTGTGACCACTAAACCAGCAAAACAGATAATTTAACTGAATAAGGGCTGTTTTCAATACCCTATCCATCAACTCTATTCCCTACCAGAGATCCAATTTTGACATCCTAACTAATATTATAAATGCGAAAGTAAATATGTTTGTTACCTTTTTACGCCTAAATCACTAAATTCATCACCGTGAAATTTTGAAAAGAAAAGGATATAGGCTACCTTTTATCCAGAAAAAAGTACTATTCTTGAGGGAAGAAACAATAAATATAGCAAATAAGCAATAAAACAACTGTGACCGTCGGTCACAGTTGTTTTAGGACTTTAGATGGCGCTATGCGTATGTCACGCGAACAAAGTTGCGGGCAAAGTGCTAATAAGCTAAGAAAAAATATCAGAATTTCATCTGTGGTAAGCAAAATGACCGATAGATACATTAATGAAAACTGCTACAAGTACTTTTAGTGCTATCTGCTCTCACACTTAACCAGTTTTTGTACTCGGGTAAATACATATTAAGTAAAGGGGGTTTCAAATATTTTATCGTGGCCACGAACAAACAGGGTTGAAAGCATTACGTTGTAAGATACACGTCGTCGGAACGTGATGTCTTTATAACAAGCTTATTGTTTTTGGAGGGGGCGGGGAGGGGTTGAGTGAAAATATTTGATATGTACGCGTTGCTTGCAATTTATCTGATCCGAGCGTTAAAGATTGTTCTTTTATTAATGTCTGCGATACTATGGGATTGTATGAGTCATCTCATTATAATTTTTTCAACACAAAAGCGTTGTTTAAAAAAATCTTACAACAAAAGTAGCTCCGTTTAACCTATAAAAAACCTCATGATATTTGTGCTTCTTAAAATAAATCTATTTCTGGTACAAAATAAAACAAAATTTTCGTAAAAAAATCTGTTCAAACATCTGTACTTAAAAAGTGGTACAGCGGGGTGAAATTAAGCGGACCAGCAAGGGTCGAATTTTGTCGAGCACACATATACAAGGGTAGGGTCGAAACCCAATTAATTCCTTGGGCACCTCGGTCCACGGGCAAGTTTTTACTTGCCCCGGAGCTCTGAACGAAACTCAATCTCTACGATATATCGGTCTAATGACTCAAGTATTTTTGGGCTAAAGGACCGGATAAAAGGAGGTTGTTTTAAAATTGCGGCGTAAGAAGGTTTTTTGGGTAGTAAAAGGGATTTCTTTAAGGAGTTGGGCGGTAACATGTTTGTTTGTGAATCACTAATCCGATTGCCAAGCGCGGGGGTTAGCAAAGTTTGTCGTATATAGCGGTTGCTCGGGTAAAAATATAATAATTATTAACCCGTGGGACTGTTCAATAATTTTTAGTTTTATTACATAACGTGTAACAGAAATGCGTGGTCTATATGGGGTTGTTTTGACTCTTATTCAGGGCAACATTTGATAGGTTAACTAAACAAATTGCCAAAAATTTTTCGGCTGTACACGAATAATTCGACTAGATTTCACAAGATGACGGAATTTGTATGGCGAATGGAACATTTTTTTTTGTTTGACCTACCAAATGTTGCTCTGAACAAAGTCTAAACAACCCCCATAATTTACTATTACTACGCATTTTTGATAGAAACTTTTAAGAACTGACACTCTATCCTAGAACGATTCGAGTGCAGATTAGTATGACATCTGTCAGTTTACATCGGGATTCAAATGTCAGCAACATTCTAATACAGGCTTAGGTTTTTTTTCTAAGCTTATCCCGTGCACCGCGAAGTGTAAAAAAGAAAACAACCCAACAATGTACGTAATCTCTGTGCATACATTCCAACAAACATTTTGCTGTCAACATATTTTTTCGCTGACATCACCTTACATTTCTTTTGTTCTGCAAAACATACGGCATAATTAAAATTTCAACCCATCCACTGCGTTTAGAAAAAAGTTGGCGAGATGGGTCCGGACCCTACGGAGTGTCGTGATATTTTAATTCTAACCCCAAATTGCTCGGCCGTTTCGACCTAATTGCCTCGTGTAATTTCACAGCTTTATAAGGGTTAATCTAATTTATCGGACAATACACTGTGTTGGCAGGATTGCAATGAAATTTTAAATATTAAACTTGTTTAAGACAGACGATTTAAGATTAAGTTTATTTAAGATTTCGTTTTTGAAATGTCTTTGAATGAGTGAATTCTATTTTTTTTACTCTCCAACCAAGGCGTTAGAAGGACTACACAACAGCGTACCAATTTTATAAAGAAGATAAAAAATATCAACAGATTTACCGCGATAAAGGGCACTGGCAGACGCCCATAGAACGCTGGGCCTCAGATTGTGTAAGTCGGTACAGATATGAAATTAGTTTGGTGTGATCGAGTATTTCAAGAGTATTTAAATTCATTTTTTATTTGTTTTTGTACGTAATTGGGTTAAAGAGAAATATTCTTATTTCTGACAGTGAGGTTAAGTATGGTGTGAATGATCCAGTGAAGTACAGCCCGACTAATGAGTTCTCAATTCAAAGGTTTTAGTTGCTGTCACTATGATATTCTGTGGAAGCACGCGCCAGCCAGCATGCACCCGTTTTTGTTTTAGTGGTTTTTTCAAAATGTCAATGGCATAATCATTTTATTTCTTATTTATTTCGATTTTTGATTCCAATTCTTAATCTCTAAGATAAATTAGGCAAAGAACAATTAAAATATATTTTTATTTTTGGTTAAGCTTTTATTACTGTACCATATCAAGCCTAAAACTGCCGACGTCCTTTCGTCGTATTTAGTTTGAATAATAAGTACCTGAATGATAATGGTATAAGTCTACGAGGTGGTGTACGTGATAGGTAATAAGTCTACCCTGCTAAATACTAGTTTCTCAAACACATTCAAGGAACCGATCTTACATCCATTAGTGTTATCCGATAGTGTAAGTGATAGTAATTACAAAATTGTTTAACGTTTGTAGCGTCCGTAGCTTCCGTAGCTCCCGTAGCACTTTGCCGAGCTACGGCGTAGCGTAGTGCTACGATCGAGTTCGTTTAAAACTTAGTGTGCTTTGGTAACTATTTATTAAGTTACGTTATTTATAGTATAAGTTCATACATTCAATTTCTAAATTAGTTTCGAATAGAGCAAAATGAACTCTGGGACGAAGTGAAGCAAAATTTATGATGAATTTGTTAATAATAATAATTTATTATCTCTAGTAAATAACATCTTCGTTGAATTAACTACATACATTAAATCAAAATCTATTAGTCAAACAGTTTAACGAATTAAAAGGCTATTAATAGTTTTATTGACGGTTTCCATTAAATTAATCCTTGTTGATTGATGAATCGCTATCACACGGTCGTTTTAACCTACAACTTTTGTATCTATTATTACTTTTACGTTTACACGTGTTTTACATTAAAATGATTAATTTATTATGAAGAAACACGACAGTTTATCGGTGAATCATTAAGCCTTAAAACATCTGCTAATCGTGAAGTTTTGAGATATCTGACCAGAACTATCTATGTAATTTTATCCTATCATATGATAGGATAAAATTACTGTTGTTTTGGCAAACAGGCGTATGGCCCGCCTGATGGTACAGTATTCCCAAATTAATAATGCGCATGCAGATCTTTGCAAATTGTCGTATTCCCGTAAACTAAAAAGTATATAGAAAAAAAAAGTATATAGAGTGGTTAAGTGCATTTTCTTCATGCATAATTTAGGGCTCTTACGATTCAATGATTCGGTGTTTCCGGGAATACGACAATTAGCGAAGATCTGCATGCGCATTATTAATTTGGGAATACTGTAAGTGGTTACCTTAGCCTATAAAACACTTGCATATTCATAATGAGAGGATCATAATAAGAGGGGATAGTCATCCACGCCGGCCAAGTGCGGGTTGGCAGACTTCACATACCAAAGAACATTATGGAAAACTTTTAGGTATGCTGGTTTCCTCACGATATTTTACTTTACCGCTAAGTGATAATTAATTACTAATACGTAGGTACATTACTTCGAGAAGTCAGCGGTGCATGCCTTGAGATCGAACTCGAATCATTCGCCGTGGGAGGCACATGGTTAAACCACTAGGCTATCACTGCTTTTCCAATAATATTTTTTATTCAACCATATTCAATCTATTTTGTAGGCATGTTAAATTCCTCTCAATCAACTAAGCGCATTGTAGTATATTACTGGAAACAGGCTTTTCGCAATACTTCTCGTCAATAAAATATAATTTAAAGAACATTTAGTTCAGAACCTTTCTTAAAATCAACTCAATTATTTCTTATTTACCCCACTCAGCTCGTATTTCTCGAGTTATAAACATAGGAAATCATGGCTCGAGAAAGCTGAGCTAAACTTACTCCCAGTTCAATCCCTTTCAATTACTCTCAACTAGGGATCACGGTTAACCATAAGAAATTCTTGAGACCTCGTTTTTCTAATACGTAAACAAAATCCAGCAAATTATGTTCAAAATGGTAGTCAGTCTGACTAGGTAACTGTTTATTATTTAACCACGCGTTTTTATTAACTCACTTTCTTGTCTGTCTGTCTGTTCAGTACGAACTTTGCTATTCATTTTTCAAGCACTTGCTGGCATCGGACTAAGCTGAATTTGGTATACCTATGTAACTTGGATGACAGTGCAATAATATGGACCAAAAAGGAAAAAGAATAGGAAAAAAAAAGTTCGTCGGAAAACAGAATTAGAAACTATAGTTATTTATAATTAATTTAAAATATAACCTATTAATAATATATGATGTATGCCATAGCTTAGTTAGGAATATTGAAACATTACGCTGTACTATATTACATACTGACCCGCTCCTTTTTTATGTTTTTTTTTTTCGAGGTGGTAATCCTCATGGATGTCCCCCGCCCTGGGGAGGGCGAGGGGGTCTGTCAGACTCTTACTGACTAAAACCACCCCGGTGTTCCTCCAACTACCTTACGCCGGGGGCACGGGAGTCGCTTGCGCATTCGTCCGCACCCCCGGCAGGTATTGGCCCGCCAAATGAAAGGCGGGCCCCGTCACCCTAATACCTACCCGCTCCTGCTTTGCACGGGTTTACTGTAATCTACTGATGTGACGGCATTTCAAAACATCGGAATTTCAGTGCTGTATCTAAGTTATATTAACTTATTAAAACCTTCCGGAATACATTTTCTAAATGGTAGTGAAGATTGCAATAAAATCCATTGTATAGTTAGTAAGAACTAAGCGAACAAACGGAGAGATTATATTATAAACATAACAAGCAGAGCAGTTTTTTTAAAAACATAATGAGTTTTCCCATAATAAATTATTGGTATGTATGTTACACAATACATCATACCAATTTATACACACAAAGTCAGTTTTCACATCACCATTGTTCCATTGTCAACATATTTGTTGTTTCCAAATGATTAATCTGACATCTGTTATCTTTATTTTTTCTATTTAACTAATGGCTGCCAGCACGCACGTCGCACGCATAAAGAACTGAATTATTATCGAAAAAATTACAATAATAATAACTTACACGCTTTTAATGTTAATTGCCGGTTATTTTTTATTATTATTTTTCTTGATATTTAGATATGCAGCGTGGGTGGGCCCCCACAAGGTGGATCGATGACTTGTGGGCCTATCACGAGTTATTTGACGTATATATGGTAAATGTAAGCATATTTTGAATCTAAAATACAACAGTCCTAGAACATTTTAATAAAATATTATACATTTTTAAAAATACGGAGAAATGAATTGTTTCATTTATATAATTTATATTGTGTAGCAAACGTATATTTTCAATTCAAAATATGCTTACATTTACGATACCATACGTCTAAATAACTCGTGATCGGCACAAGACCGTGTCGCGGAGTGCCTCCCGCCCTCTATCCTCTCGAGCCTCGGCTAGCTTGTGAGGGAGTCTCCGGCCACAATCTTGATGAATAAAACAACTGGATGGTTTGTAGAGGTGTAATGCGACGTATTGGTATTATATTTGCACTTTAGAACACTGTTACAACGGGTAAAACAATAACTGTTTAAAAGACGTTTTTACTTTTAACATTGCACACACATTTGTTATGGAAAATATAGTAGGTACAGCGGTTCAGCAGTCCACGACCGATGTCTTCGGAGACCAGACAAAAAGTGACGAAACAATGAAATAAATGCATAAAAATATGAGCTGTTCTAATTTTGAAATTTGAAGTTCAAATCTGGAAGAATGGAGTGGATGAAGTGGCCAGTAATGGAAGATTGCCAGCACTTAATGATGAATGAAGGATGACTCCGTCACAACCGGTCAATTGATGCTTGGGGGAGGCCTATAACAAGCAGTGCACGTCTTTCGGCTGAATTGATGTAGGCAACCGTGGTTATAAATGAGGAAGATGTATTTATTAGGTAGGTACCTAGATGAAACGGTAAAAGTCTATTGGTACTGGTGAGCTAGACTTCGTAAGATTGGACCCACTACCCGTTACAAAATGACGGGAACCCACTCCAAAAAAAATCAAATGTATTTAGTCGCCTTAATAAAAAAAATCTCTAACGTTGAGGTCTGTAAGTACAGCTCAAAATGATTTTCATATAAATACCTATACAATAGCATAAAAATGTAGTAACCAAGTTTGAGCCAATATAAAATGAAAACATATTTCTTAGCTAAACGTTAGCTAATATAAAATTAATAACAAGATTGCGATAAAGCACAACAATGACTTTAAGTGGTCTAGTAATGGCTTAACAAATCGTTATTACTATCAAGAATATTAACTTTCAGCAAAACAGCGCTGAATTACAAAGCAATGAATATTATTCATAATTTTATAGCGTAATAGAGTTTATGCGGTAATCGCTTACTGCTAGATGATAATTTATAATGGACTACAGTTCATAATGTTCCTACTTATCTGTATTCAGAAGAGTGTTGTGGGTGTTTTTTTTTTTGAACGAATTTCTTTAACGTGGCTTGCTGTAGGAGTTGATTGGGAGAAATCGTCACGCCCACTCCAATCTAAAACTCACGGCAATCGCGCTCGCGGTCTCCGACCAGTATCCATCGAGACGTCAGAGCGTGGTCGCATCGCCGGATTGGATAATAATACGCGTAATTTTACCGTGTAAAAATATTTTGAAACTTCGTTCTTGACGGGGTCTCCCGACCGCACACATTATTCTTTTTGAACTTATTTGATTCTATGTTATTTGCTGGAATGTATAATCGTAAACTTATTGCTATCAAATCAAGATAAGGCTAAACCAAAATAGTTATGATTAATTTACACGCAATAACTTTTTAATGGGTAGGTACTTATGATCTCACATACCATAATGAGCTGATTCGACTCTGCGCACCGAATAATTATCTCCGTAGCAGAAAACATCGGCTGCTAGACGTGCCTTCATGTCGGACTGCAGCCCGTGCTGCATCTCCCATACCGCGCGTATTGACCGCACTAAATAAGCTCGTGGAAGCCAACCCCGACTTCGATCTATTCTATAATAAATTCGCCAATTTAATGGTTATATGCCTACTTTTTTTGGAAAATAATAAGATTTGAATAATTTCTATTATCAGTCTATGTTTGTAATTATTATAATTTTGTACTTTGATTTATGTAATTGGTGTGTATATGCCGTGTAAATCAATAAAATAAAATAAATAAATAAATAAATACTCAGTTACGGGCAAATGTTCAGCATTTCATTACTATTTCTGTAGCTATCGCTGCATTGCTGTGTGAGGTGATTTAAGGTTCATGCACACAATCAGTGACGTCACTGTCACGTCACCGTTACGTCACCGTCTCTTAACCGTCGTACTAGTTCCATGCAACTAGTGAGAATGATCCATCTAACACAAGTCAATCCTATTTTGCTTGTTATTCACGTTGTCTCATTCATTATGCCTAGCCTTTTCCCTACTGGCTTAAGATCGACTTCCAGTTCGGCGACTGCCATTTCACTTTTCAACTACTGGGTCATACCGCTATTCTAAGATACCTGAAACGATTGTATGACAACCAGGACCGAATGTTTAACGTGCTCTCCGAGGCAGGGAGGGGTCTCGATGAGTAGAGATTGGTCACCCATCTATGGACCGACCGCGGCAAGCGCCGCTTTTAGTCCTGTTGACTTGTCTTGCTCTAACACACGTCAATTCTATTTTCTTTGATCTTCACATTGCCAATATAGTTATAGTAGTATAGATGTTCTACGTGTAAAAAACAATTTAAAGCACGTCAAAATGGAAAATAATAGTATATTATGCAATTAGTGAATAAAGGACGGATTTAAAGCGAGGGCCATAGATGAATCACGAGCTAGTGAAGGATTCTAACGATTGAATCACGACCGTAGGGAGTGATTCATGATGATTGAATCACGAGCGTAGCGAGTGATTCAAGTGTTAGAATCCTGAGCCACGCGAGCGATTCATGGCCCTCGATATAAATCCGTTTTATTCAAGAGTTGCATACTATACTTTATACCATGACTACGAGAAAGAGAAAGATTTAAGTGAAAATATACATATAATGAAGAAAAAGTAAAGTTAAATTGGCTTTGATGTAAACCAGCCGTGATTTTTTGGGTAGCAAGCTTTCCACCTTTCCACTATATCGGCCGCCCTCTCTTTCACAAACTCAGGTGTTAACACATCTTCATCACTAGAATGCATTTTTAGAACAACACTAAACAAACACAAAATTAAAGATTAAAGTAACACTAAACTTTGTGTTCGTACAACTTACAGTATTCAAAATAGCGCCAATTTACTAAGGACAGCAAAGAACACAAAACAGTTTTTATTCTAATGCTAAACTCCTTGTCGAAAATGTCGACCAATCAAATTGAATTTAGAACACATCAATATAGGTCGAATACACAGATTACACTTACACTAGATACGGCAAGCCACGACCAAGCGTGCCCTGCATGTTCGACTGTTCGTACTAAAAAAAGTCTGTTAGCTCAGTGACGCTTAGTGATTGAAACAATTCTGTTTACTCTGAGCACATCACTAAATGGCTGGGGTGAAGTTATCGTAGGTATAAAAAAGATGACACGTTCGGTTTTCATACAATCTAATAACGTGCCGCATCTAGCATAGGTTCTTTAAATCTGTGGTCGAATACATTGGTGTGTTCCATTTTCAAACATCAAAACAGTGAGTAAAAGTGCTTTTTATTCACTGTTTTCAGTGAATAAAATAAGCTTTTTAGAGGGGGAATGGTATAAATATATTTTTAGTACTGCGAAAAACATTAAAGTAATGAAAGTATCAAATAAATAATTCCACATATTGGTGCTGCTACTTTTCTCGTAGAAAAAAAAAAGTAAATGAATGACCGCTAGTGCAAAGCTGTGCCATATCTCACATTGACGACAGCGCGACTAAATTGATACTTTAAATATTTTTTATTTTATTGAAACTCCGATAATTCGTGTCTAGCTGAATACAATAAAATAATGGCTTGCACCATCTAAGAAGATTGCCACTTTTTTGTACAATTTAGATTAAATTTGTAAAATGACAATATTATTTGAAATTAATTAGTAACAGTTACTGAACCTCTCATATCGATTTGTCGCATGTTTTCAAAATCTTGTAGTTTAAGATGAGTTAAGGTACAATTCCAAAAAGCGATTGATCGCAGCAGTAGCTGCTATCACTAACTGAAACCTACAATAAGTGATTCTATACATTTTATGTAAAATTGTATGAAGTTACATTCCAAGCACGGCGGCACTGTCGCCTGTCGCCTCCAGTACATTTGTTCTGTAAGGCCGATTTGACCTTCGTCAGATAACATTTTTCAAGGAATAAAGTTGAGATTGACAGATTTTACATAGAAAATCTGTCAATAAATTAAAGGATAAGTTATGTGTCGATGGTGAAATCAGCCCTTAGTTTCATAATTCATACTAATTGAAACAAACAAACGACAGTTTTACCAACTAGCAAACTGACTACGTAACGATAGTATCCTCTTTCAGAAAGATGCGGTCTTGATCCCGGACGAACAAAGATCTGCATGGCCTACTTTTGTTCAGTCACAATGTATGCGCATGTGATTTGTGTGTGTAATGCACCGCACAGTTCTAGGTGCTGTGATTCAGTGCTTGAAAATGCAGAATGATTAAGGCGCGATTATGGATGCTTGTGACTGAGAAGGAATGAATTAGAAATAGTGATGCTGCGATACTGATTTTAAATGCGAGGTTGAAAATGCAAGGTTTAAGTGCTTCGTTGGTCTAGTGGCACAAGCTTACCTGCTGAGCGCGGGTTTCTAAGTCAGATTCCCGGGAAGTGTTTTTAAGTTTTTCCATAAAAAAATGGTATTTGTAGCAAGTCTGCTACAAATATTTGTAGCAAGTCTGCTACAAATATTTTTTTTATCAAAAAAATTCCATTGTATCCAGTTAGTGGCACTTTACTCGCCACCACATGTGACTTATCTGGCAAAATATTGGTTTTCTTTTATATACATACCTAATTAAACACATCTATCTAAGTTTTCGGATATTATGATGTGTGATGATAATATGAATTATGCTAAAAAAAGTAGCATTGTGTAATTGTGTATTATTTTTTTTGCATTTTGATAGTAGGTACTGGCTGGCAGATTACATAAACGATGTAAAGCGTCAACCACTGCATATTACGTAGAAAACACATTACATAACCACGACTGCCTAACTATAAACCCATATCAACAAAAACAAAATCTAAAAATAAACATCGTAAATACAAAGACCATTAAAATCTCACGTAAATACACTAGTATTTACGTGTACAAGGGTACATTATTCTATGTATAAAAGTTCTTGAAAATACTAATTTTCAAGAACTTTTATACATAGAATAATGTACCCTTGACATTCCTAAATAAAAAAGTTCCGTGTTAGGTATCAAGGTAAGAAAGCTGTTTGAGCGATTCACCCGTTCTTTGCACGGGTGCAATTATAGTGCAATCTAAACTGATGTAGCGACAAGTTAGAGAATCAAAATTTCTGTGCTGTATCTAAGTTTAATACTTACGTATTACCTACACATAAAACTTTTCGAATAAATTCTCAAATGAGTGGCGAACTGAATAGCTTAAAAGGTCTAAGCAGACTAACAGATAGACATGACAAGCGACTTTATTTTAAACTACATATTTATAGATACTTTATGGTTGTGTTACTGTTTCAAAACTTCTCTCCAAAGACGTAGTATCCACGGGATGCGTGACTTTCGAAAAATGTATGAAATGCGGGCCATTTGCCACTATTGTCGTACAAAAAAAATATAATTAGGTATATAATTGAGTTAGAATTTTTTTTTGTTGTTTTATAAAGGCAAAAACAACCATGATTGGCATCCCGTGGTTAGTACTACCTATGTCTACGCTTCTCGCCTCACTGTGACAGTTTTAAATTGCATTTTTATGCGACATTTTAAATGACGACATATTTTGCTGTAGGCTTGCTCTACAAATTGAAATAACATTTAAATAGGAAATTTTAATTATTATCGGTTATTTTTCAGGGTTTCGTAGCTCAAAAGAAAAAAACGGAATCCCTTTAGGATCACTTAGTCTCCATCTGTCTGTGACAAGTCCGAGGTAAATCAGCTGCTCCGTACATTTATGTTCACTTACCTCAAAAAAATATATGGAGCACCTGATTTTTTTTCGCGATTTCAGCCGGCCTAGCATGACCACGATAGAAACGGGTTTTGTCTACATAGAAATAGACAAAGTGACAGATTGTAGAAACATTTCTACGTTTTATGAATGAAATCTGTCACTTTGTCTATTTCTATGTAGGCAAAACCCGTTTCTATCGTGGTCATGCTAGGCCGGCAGGGTTGGTCCCAAAATAAAAGTTGTTCATAATAATGAGTACAATGACCCCTTTTCCTATCGAGACGGACTAAAATTACACCCAGTATAAAATATAGTTTACTCTGTATGTCTCATAACAAATTCGTGTATAGAATAATTTTCTTTGTGGTGTTAGTTAATTAAAGCATTCAGCTTATTAATTCTGAGAACAAACTTTTCAATTGTTTATTATTACGCAAAACTTGAGAAATTATAGTTCTTGATATAACTGTTTGAAAATACGCTTGCTTAGTCTAAACTTCTGCTCAAATGGAAGTTGTTTTGAATAAGATCGGGCAAATATAAAAGCAATAAATTTTAGGGTTAAGGGTCTGATTATAAAATTAGAGAAGCTTAAATGCGCAAAATCCTAATTTTAGAAAAGTGTAACATTCCGAAAAGATACTTGAAGCAACAATACCAAATGATACCACGTATATTAGGTACATAGCATTATTAGAACAATAATATTGAATATTTTAACCGTGGGACATTTTTTTCGTTTTAATATTTAGGGAGCAATGAATACGGGTCGGTCACAAAAATGTTGATATCTCCGAAACGTCAATGTATAAATAATTTTATAAGGCCTACTAGCTGCTATGTGGAATTTTTAATTTTTTTATAGCCAGTACTTTGTTTTGGATATCTAAATATTTTTTTGGCCGACCCAACTTCATTGCTCCCGAGTGTTGACAACGTTTCCAGATTTTCGATGTCACCAAGACGCCATGTGAGATAGGTACTAGTAATACCTACAATTTGTGTGGCGATGCTGTTGGTAGCAACGCCATCACACCCAACTGTGTAAACTAATACCTATCAACTTCCTAAAATTTCTATCATAGACGCTCATATAAACTTTCGACTTTAACATACCAGCGTATCATGAAGCTATCTAGATATATTGCGTCTAGAGTTAGCACATCCAAGGTTTCACACAAGTTTCAGTCTACCTTGGTTATACGAGCAACAGCTGACGATAACGCTGACGATAAACCCATACGGTGTTACTTAGAACTTAATTCTAGGACCTGGAAGGGCCCTTGTTGTTCCTAACGATGAAAGGCACCTTTCGACTTAGGTATATAGATATCTAGGTATACTATACCAGCGATGATGGCCGTTTTGAAGTTTATCCGCTCATAAAGTTTAGTAAAAATTGACAACTACTTTTGGAAGAACAATTGCAGGCTGTACTTTATTGTCAATAGTGACGCGTCACTATAAATTATAAATTGTTCTTTCAAAAATAGTCAAGTTTTACAAATTTTATGAGTGGACTTAAACGTCAAATCGGCCATCCTAGCTTGCCGCTAATATAATATTATTCTCTAAACATCATTCCGATTTTTTAAGTCGAAGTGTGAACCGTGATAATAGTCCGATATTCATAGTTGTTTTTAAAAATCTCATTGAATTTGACTAATTCCTAATACAAAATCGAATTGTCGCCTCGAATCGAGCTGGCGCCATCCACCAGTAACCACTAGTGGTTCCTTTACATTTTCTATGAGATTGTAGAAAGTACATTTCAGGCGCGGCGACACTGTCACCTGTCGCCTCCAGTACATTTATTTTGTGCTGCTGCCGCCTGCCGCTGCAGTCAGTCGCTATCGCCGGTGTCCGAATTGTACCTATAAAGTGGACGCACACCTGTCCGCACTGCAGTCGCCGCATTTTAATTCTTTGTAGGAAGTTCTATACAACCTTGCACATTGCACACCTCACCGCACCATACGCACTACAGTCCGCGAGTCAAAAGCGATGACTGCGGCGATTACGGCGTGCGTGCGAACAAAGTGTGCGTCCACCATTATTTTCCATTCTTATTTCCAGTCCATTTCACGTAACAATTATTATGTTCATACCATGAATCAAAACATAAACCGCTTGTAAATTTTAAGAGCACACTAAAACAACCAACTAATAAACACGGGCTTATAGTAGAAAAAAAAAAACGTTATTTACATTTGATATATTTATTAGGAGTTATTTCCCTCTAACTCTTTATTTTTATTTCACAAACTACCCTGCGAAGTGCGGCCGGTTTATGTTAGGGGACACGCGATACTATATTTTTTTGTTTGAAAACTTTTATATGGTCTTTTTATGGGTCTTTTGACTTTGCAGAAGGGTTTTTCCACTCTATGTTTATATTTTGCGTGTTGATTTGATTTTCTATTATTACACGCTTCTGTATAGGCTTCCGTATAACACTACTCATTAAGCGCCTTATGAGTCCTGCCGGCCTAGCACGACCACGATAGAAACGGGTTTTGTCTACATAGAAATAGACAAAGTGACAGATTGTAGGAACATTTCTACGTTTTATGAATGAAACAGTTGAAATGTTTCTACAATTTGTCACTTTGCCTATTTCTATGTAGACAAAACCCGTTTCTATTGTGGTCATGCTAGGCCGACTGGTAATATATTGTGTCCGATTTATCAAGAAGCCAAACATATCTTTTGTTTTCTCAATTTAGAAAAAAATGGTAATTTAAGTCAAGATATAAATTGCCAGATGTAATATAGAGATAAAAATATTAAACTACCCTCTAGTGTAAATATTAAAAGTTTGGTAGTATATTGCAACATTTCGGGTTTAATCCCTCGAAACAAAATGTCACAGGATTTTCTGTTACAAGAAATTCTCAATTGTAATCCGCAGTTGGAATAGTGCCCGGTGAATGTTAATATTCTTTGTCATAGAAACTGGGGTATGAGAAGTGTGGAAACAACATTACGTACATCCTCAGATCATAGAAACAAGGAGATATGCCATCATAGCAAATTAGTACGGGGACAACTGTTGCCACTTTTAGAACATTTTTCGACACAATTACAAGCGCTCCTTGTGAATATAAAGATCTCCCATGCATTAAACAATCCGCACAATCCCAATCTAACACTGTTAATCGACATTCAACAGCACTAAACTAAAACACTGTATTTATATCATAGATCGTGTTCGGTTCGTCGCCAGCGTGTATGTTTTTATTACGATCAATGTGGTCAAACTAAATTCTCAAGCAAAATAGCGCCTTGGCACACTTCTTTGTTTCTATGATCTGAGCGTAGGTACATCTGAATTCGAAACGCCTCCAAACTACATGGAAATTTGGCAGGTCAGTTGCATGCACTCAAAACTGGAGGCTGAAGTTGTCTAAATTATATTTTCTAAATATTGTTAGCATTTCCTTTTATAAGGCAAAAAATACCAGATGCTAAAGAATTTATTGAATCGCTCTTATTACCTATTGGATAAAATCAACATTTATTCAGTAATAGGTCATTATATTTTACTTTAACAGGTTACAATTTTTAGAGTTATATAACCCGCAAATGCTTATCTGGGTTTTCTACCTCCACGCTAAATTAGATTCAAGTCCATTCAGGTGTTACAGAGCGATTGAGTGGGTACCAAACATCTATTTATGTACTCATACACGTATTATATGTCTAAGCAAAGCAAGTGTATTATCAATATTACTAAAACATGATGTAATTTGCATATTGGTATTGTTATGAATTAAGTCTACTAAAACGTACAGATAACATCAAGTAATACCTTGGCTATTTGATGTGCTACTCAGTCATGTGCCTAGATATAAACCTTTTCGATCGGCATTATAAAAATATAGAATCTCTTTTTTTCACATTTCGTCGGTTCGATTTCCAGATTAAACAAACAACTTTTTAAAAATCTTTGAATGCAGTATTACCTAATTACTTTTAAAAATAAAGTGAAGTTTCCATGAAGCAAAACTTCCTATCTCGAATAATTAAAGTACTTTTCCTCCATAAGGCATAGCCGTGGGACACCATGTATATTCCTCCTTCAATATAAATTCAAGCTCTAAAAATTCAACACATACACACGAAGCTCTAATAAAACGGTTACATGCAACATAATACCATCACAACAATGTAGGTTCTGTAACTGCTTGCCTATTGCCCAACTGCAGTAAAACTTGGCCGATAAATGCATTGTCCTAATACTAAGTGCGTATAAACCCGTTTAGTTATATGGTATGCTCTCGTAAACTCAATCGGTTATATGAAAACAGTATGTGGAAGTTTGTTTGTATATTTGTTGATTAAAAGACTTGTTAGAGAAATTTTAAAAAGATTATAAGAAAGACATACCTACATAAGTTAGGATTAGGTTAGGTTAGTTAAATAATGATTTGCTGTAGTAATTATCAGCAAAAAATAAAAAAAAAATAGCAATAATAACTATCCCCTAGCAATTATATTAGAAGGTTCCATTTCCGAGGACCATTTTTCATATTTTTCTATTTTAATCACTTTTTTTTCACGTTTTACGAAATACTGAGTCCAGGCAATATCAAAGGAACAAACAAGTAGTAAAAAAATATTTGGGTAACTTACATCACATAATTACTAGGTTTGATTTTTTTTAAAGGAAACAGGTTCTTTATGTCTACTGATTATGACGCTGCATGCTTTCTGAAATATCCGATGCGTAGTTGTTCTAATTACCTTTCATTTATTCATTTTTATACAGCATATTGTTCACATTTTTAAACATTTCATCATAAAAAATCTAAAAAATAAAACATTTAAAAATATAAAAAATAGTGCCCCACCGGTATCGGGAACAGGGTCCAAACTACCGGCGGTCAGGGCTCCAGAGAGAGGAACCTCCTCACGATACGTGCCGTGTCTAGGAGTACTGCTTTCTGTATCAAGCCCTTAATTACCTTAATTTTTAACGTACCGATAAAATATAATGATAATGTATGGCAGCAATTATTTTGTAAAACCTCAATAGATGTGATATCATATTTTGATTTTCACTAAATTCAGAAACAACACAACATTAAACAACATTTATGAACCTGTCATTCGTTGACATTCGACGATAATTATCTGTTAACTGATATATTTCATGTGTATTCACACGAGTTCTAATTATTTTGAAACCAATCTATCATGAAGTTATTGGTTTGGATATTTTCAATCAATCAAGTTTGCAAGCAGTGATTTTATCGCAGTCATGGTAGGACGCATGATAGCGGTGTCTCCGAAAATAGCACTTATGCCTATGTGCATAAGAGTTAGTCACCCGGACAAGGAAATTGTTTTCTATTAAACGTACCTCTTTATCTTGATATTTGTACATGCTTGGTTGAAGACCCTAAGAAGATATAAGATGAAGATACATATAAGAACTATAATGATAATTTCTAACGATTTTTCGTAAACATAAATGATTATTAGTTCTCGTCTTTAGTAATATAGAAGGTACTTCGTTTTAAAATAGGATTTCTTGAAAAATAAGACCATTAGTGGCCTAGTAGAGCAGTAATGGCCCAGTAGCAACGGCTCCGACTCACAAACGGTTCGTGGCACCGCCAAGAAATGCTACCCTTCGATAGTGATGTGTTTGTGTAGTGAGTAAGGTCACCAGAGCTTCTTAGGATGCGCTGTGGCAGCAGCGAGGGACCCTGCTAGTCCCCTAAGTTGTCGGGACAGCGAATCCTCATCTTAAAGGTTCGGCAAACGCGCATGTGACACTCGGTGTTGCAAGCATTTCATAGGCTACAGTACATCATTATTACCATCAGGCAGGCTGTACGCCACCATAGTCGTTCGTATAAATAAAACTATAGCTTGATCATGTAATTTGTGATCAAAGCAAGAACTAAGAGATAATGGTAGGGCTAAAGACTCGATAGCCAACAGAATATTTAACGAAACACTTTCAAAGTAAAGCAAGAAAAAAAAGCTAGCTAATACTAAAAGTACTAAATAAAGCCGTAAAAAATCCATCAGATACCGCTCCGGTCCTCATTTACGACGTTGAGTTTTGACACTAAAATTTTTCTTCCGTTTTTATACCCGGATTTACCGTCACGGGCCTTTCATGGAAGATTTGACAATGCAAATGATCCGTTTAACTCGATAACATCTCTGTGTCAGCGTTATTTGGACAAATGATAGTTTGAAAAATGAATTCTGCTTGTAGACTTATGATTTTCTTACAGGGGACAATATTAGAATAATTATCATGAATTGAATAAGTTATCTGTTACATAGGTAATACTATTGTGTCAGGATACAGTATTACTAATCTAAAGTCACACTAATATAATAATTAGCTGTAGCGTTATAATAATTGACTTCATCTACATGAAAATGCATGAATGGGTCAAGTGTTTCACCAGGTCCCAGGCTACATTTTTGACAAATTTCATCCAAATCCGTCCAGCCGTTTCAACGTGAACGACGACAACACAAACTTCCGCATTAAATATTAGTGAGACGTGTTATAGTTGCTTAAAAACAAATAATGCCCATAATTATTACACATCGAGAATTCGAATAATTATACAAATTTACACATTATATTTTGCTACTGGGCGTATAAAATCATGGTCTATCTACAAAATGAAATATTCCTAGAATTTTGTATGCAATTCAAAAGGTAACGTTGTTATGCCAATACGTATTCATTCAGTAAATATTGATACATTTTAATTCAATTACCTACTGAGTCAATCAATAATTTAAAATCAAAGTTACGAACATATAAAACCGTGGCGAGGCGCACCATTTCTTCGAAATGCCAATAACTGTTATGCATGGATATTAAATCGCGGATTGCATACTTTATAACCAGTAAAATATGTGACAGTATCAAATTCCTCGCTAGGAGAGTACAATCTTTTATTTTGTTTATAGGACGGGTTGAGATATTCTATAATTGTATCTTCACTGCACGTTATGGCTGGATTCCATACAATTTTCACAAGTTCTTAAGCTGACAACAGTTTAAATACGGCATAAGCAACTCATAGCCGGATGGGTTCGAATGTCATGCTCACTTAAATGTTCTGCTGTTGGTGGCGTTGTGCGTTGGGTTGTTCCGTTCCCTATAAAATGGTTGATCGGAGCGACGCTGATGCATACGTCATGCTCGTGAACGGGCGCCTTCAGTTGAAACTGGTCCATTGGATCCACCATGGCAATGCGTTGTTTCTGTTTGTTTTATTAATTATGTACAAATTAACTAGTGGTAAATGTAGTATGTAAAACAGTTGAATAATAATTATAAGAATAAGAAAAATGTAAAATCAATAACATTAAAAGGGCATGGACGAAAAGTCTGTGGTGTAAAATAAATAAACAATAAAAAAAAATAAAAAAAAATACGGCATAACGTGACATTGCTCGCGATTTTTCTTGTCGTATGTTTCGTGTGACATTCACAGACAGGGAGAATGTCCCGGTGAGATTCTCTCTCGAACATTCGCAAACAAATTGGCAGATCTCGTGGTGATAGAATCGATAGGCTGGCCATATTATATTTCCTTCCTCTATTGTTGTAGCGCATTCCATATTCATACTCAACCCTTTTCTCGTGACGCTTTCTTCATTCCTCCGCATCACATATCCTTACCAAGACAAATGGTTTCCACAAATTTTGGTCACCGGCGCTACTTTTAAACTTCCTCTCACATACATAATCATTTCTTAATTCGCGTAACACCAATCAGAGTGTCTTCTCAAGTCACGAGTGAATCACTTTCTTCTAGGCAAGCGTGCTCCATCGTAGACCGCATCATCGCTTAAGATGGTGGTAAAATGCAAGCCTATTACCAAATAAAAATAACCACATATTCTTCTCAACATTTTCATCTCAGCTGCATGTACTTGCCTTTCATTTATCACTTTTGTAACTAGAAGATCATAAACATAATGAAAAAATGAATAAACCAAATGAAGTTGCAGCCTCATCATTTTGGTGTAACATCGCATTATTTAAATAAATAAATAAACGCTCAGTTGCAAAGATATAAACATCTGATTCACTATTCTCTTATTTCTCTTATACAATAACTAGTTCAGCACTATAATAAATTTCACCTGAATTATTAGGACCAATCTCTCAGAAATGAGATAGTAGAACGAATCTAGAAATTTTTATAGTCTATCTAGAGTAAATAATGCAAAATATAATTCAGTCTGCGCAGCTTTGTTAGAATTTCCAATGTAGATCGTAGCGGAAGATCTACAATCATCTACATACAGAAACGCTTCAGTCTCGGTTTGTTTGTTTAGGATTTGTTTCTGAAAACTATGAGCTTCATGAGATACGGCAGCATTTACCCTTTCAGCAGGGTTAGGCTAAGATTGGCAATCTTAAACTTTTTTACAGCTTTTCAACGAGAATGAAAGCGCTGTAAGTTGGATTTCTATCGACCGTGTAGTGATTGTTCTTGACAAAATACCAAAACCCTACGATCTACAAGCTTTAGCAACGCACCGGTGTAGTTTGTGGTAGCATTGAGGCCCCATTTCTTTCACAGAATGTCATAATTTCTACCATCTGCCATCGGCAGAAAATTCATCGTCACACATTAGTACCTAAATGGGTGCGCACAGTATAGTTTAAAGGTCAGCAACACGCATGTGATTCTCACGGTGTTGCAAGTGTTTTATAGGCAACGGTAACCGGTTACCGTCAGGCGGACCCTAAGCGTTTGTCACCATGGTCGTTTAAAAAAAAATGTCAATGAAATAAATTACCATTGCATCAAATATGGCAAGTATTTCTGTTTTTTCAGTAAATATAATTAAGTTTAACATTTTGACAATTTAGATAAAAACCATGCATAAATCCGAAAAGAAATTATCAATACACTGCAACATTTAAGCGCTTTCTATTTAAACATAGGATAAATTATTGGGAATGGGTTTACCCTGTTCTTCGAGGCCAATCTTAGTATGTAAGTTATAATTAGGGTTTTCGCTCAATTCGCTGATGGGAACCTGCATTCGTATGTACGAGAACCTACCTTAGGGAAATCTATTCTCGATACTACTAATGAGGTTCGATTTGGTTTAAATCATGTATATTATACAGCATGTAACAAAAACCCTGTTCGATCCCAAAGGTGGCTATTATGCTCATCATTATGAAATTTTTTACTATGGGACCAACTCTAAAATAGCGAAAAATGAATGTAATACTGTTCCATACATTCGTGTTCACATAAATCGATAAAATGTATGGAACAGCATTTTTCGGTATTTTAAGGTTGGTCCCATAGTAAAAATTATTCATAATGATGAGCATAATGGCCTCCTTTGGGATCGAACAGGGTTTTTGTTACAAATGCTGTATTGAAGTTTCCTATTTCTATGTTGTCTCACTTCTAGGCATAGGTCTCTCCCTTACTTTTTCATCCGTCTTTGAGACCAGTCTTCCAGAAAAGCGTCAAGATTTTTCACTAGCGTGTTTTTGGCCTGCCACAGCAACATTTTTCATCGCAAGGGACCCACTATGTGGTGATCTTTGTCCACTTTTCTGGGCACATTCTGCAGACGTAACCACTACGTAAGTTTAAAGAAATATGAAGTTAAAATATCCTTTCTTTAGTTTATCATTGTAAAGTAAAAAATAGGTACTGGCTTACAAAATTGGCTAAGCTAAAAAGAAAAACAATGCACCTCCATTTATCATTTCAATGAATTATTTTTGAAGAATTTCCAAGTATCTTTTAACATAGCAGTTATATCCAAGTGTTCTTTTAATTGCATTTTTATTGCAGTTTCTTTCTTTCATTTATTTCTTACTTCACAAATGTGAAATGTTTTCTAGCGAGAACTGTAATTACAACAAAAACTACATCTTATGAGAATGTTCCATCATTTTTAGTTTTTAATATGATTTGTAAAGATGGTATATTTTTTATAGTAAGTTATCGTAGTCATTTAATGCAATATTTAATCAATTTTGATATCGTTTTTTTTGTATTTCAAATGAAAAAACATGGACACATTTATTTGAAACGAATTGTATCAAAGATATAAGAGATTAAAGATAACATCGCACCTTTATACCGTTAAAGAGAAAGCAGGACAGTCCATGTTCTTTTCATTTTCTTCATCAATCCATAAAAACAATTTCTTAGAACAAAAGTCTCAAACTAACAACTTCTATCATGAAGTCACTTGGTTCGTTAAGAACTAAACACTGCAAACATTGGGTACCTTTAAAACTTAGACAATGTAAATAAAAAATGCAATTTTTCAACTGAAAAATGAAACGGCTTTGGGTTGCGCCATTTTTAGAAACAGCAATTCGTTTCACTAGTGAATTGAGTCGCGATTTTAGCAACGCTTCGAGGTTCTGTACCACTACTACTGGTTCATAAACGTATCTAAAATCCATTTAAATAGAACTTGCAATCAATAAAAGTATGTCGATTTGTCAAAATTTGATTAATTTGTACAGAAAGTTTTCGCAAGTTCTATTGAAATGAAGTAAAGGAACTCATTGTTCCACACTCTTTTAAAAACTTAAGCCTAATACTGTAAGATTATAGGCTAATAAAATATTGCCAGGGTGTTTGAATCTTAAAGTAAAAGTGCATAATACATACATACCAAATTACCAACTAAAAATATTATCCTCCTTTTGGCCTCCTCTGCAGGTGAGTACCATAATTTTTTTTTTAATTTGTTAGTAGGCTTGCGTTTGACCGCCATCTCGCCTGATGTTAAGCGACGATGCGGTCTACGATGGAGCATGCTTGTCTTCCCAACTACGATGGGAAAATTATCTACCATTATATTGCGCCCATCATAGCAACGGTTATTAAAATTATTTAAAAAAGCAAATAGTAGGGACCTTGTTTTTACTCCCAAGAACGCTAGGTCGGAGTAGCGCGCGGCATCGTCCACACATCACACAACACTAACATTGTAGCGAGCTCAACGAACAAGCTTGTACTATCGACACTTTTCGCACAAGTATAAGTGAGCTATTATACTTTATATTGGTTTAACATAGAGTCTATTTTCAATTGACGTTAAATGATTAGTCACAGCTGGTTAGGCTGGACTCGACTCCAACTTAATTTTAAGAGGCATGCAATTCTCTGAGAGCTGAAGTAGAGAAAGCTGTCTGACAGTTCAGGTATAGGAAAATGTCTCTGATCAAGTAAGATGACCGACGCGGCGTGTGAGGATACTTTGCAGGCCTCCAAAGAAACAGCGGGGATTACATAAATTAAAACAAATGACGATTTGACATGCCTTAAGGGTCCCACGTGATTGACACTCATTGATGCGATTTATTAATCGTTTAATTTATGCAATTGAAACGAGTGTCAATATATTTACACGAAAAATAATGACCCTAAACATTGATCAATCGCAATTGATCGTTTCGTTATCCATAATAATTATTTTTTTAAAGATGCATATTATCGTAAAAACATTACTTTCACAAACAACTCAATCTCACACATTGACCTATGTGAGGCAAGTGTTGTGCGGGCACAACACTTGCCTCACATTCACTTTGACGTTTGAAGCGGTGAGCAACAGACAAGTACCCGCGTGTGAGGCATGATTTTTGTTCGGAACTGCTTGTCTAGGGACATATAGGCCAATCAATGATCTCACACGATTTACAAAAAAATATTTTTTTCCAACATCTATTACATCTACGTGACCCCGATTAACATACAGCCAATGTGACATGTTATATTTATTTGAAAACGATTGTATCGAACATCGGCATAGATGCACTGCCGACCAGAAGCCTGCATTAGGGATCGTAAATATAAATTTATGACCAGCAATAACTGGTGACCAAAAGGTTGGTAAAACTGTATATATTAGAAGGGTTCCGTAAGGATAATAAATGGCTGGAAAAGTGTATAAATTATGTTTAGCTTTACGCCTTCTTTTTTTCTTAAATGGGTGAATAAAATTACATGTGCCGTTAAAGATGTGTTAGCCTTGTTTTATTATCAACCTTGTGTTGAGGTTATTATGATTGATTGTCTTTTGTTTTGTCGGTTCAACGCTGGGTCATGACAAGAGGAAGTAATGTTCTAATTACTTATTAGAACCATAGTTAGAACTTAAAGCGCTTACATATACAGGCTGGGTTACTTTGGTAGTATTGCGAGGCTTAAACTAGGCTTCTAGTTTAAGCCTCGCAATACTACCAAAGTAACCCAGCCTGTAATATTATAATATATAATATAATTATCATAAGTGCTTACTTATGATAATTATATTATGTAGAAAACGAGATGCAATCATGGGCATGAATTAAAAAAAAGTCGTTTTTTAAATTTCTTACAAACCAAAATCGAAACTGAAGGCTACTTCTCTACAAATTATAATAAATGCGAAAATGTGTTTGTTGGTTTGTCCTTTTTTCGCGTCGCACCCGACTAACGGATTGCCATGATTTTATGCATAAAATTAGTTTATAGGCCAGAGCGTGACATAAGCTACTTTTATCTCGATAGTACATTCTCGTGAGATAATTTCTGACCTCCAAGTGAGCGATGCCGTGGGAAAAAGCTAGTATTTATTTAAAATTAATATTAGTTTCTCACCATCATAACCAAATGCTTGTTTTCTACAAACTAAGCAATCTTTGACAGCAAAGTATTAATACAATAATTCACAAAAAATCTTAGATAGAAAAACAGCCTGTACTTTCTACAACGTTGATGCAACGTAGGATAATAACAAATGAAAACGTGTACCAAAGTACGTGAACGAGAAATATACAGCCTATAAGCTGCTTATCGCTCGCCACAAGTGACGTCACAAAGCCGTGGCTGCACAAAATAATGCTGTTATTTACCTTTGACTTACGTAGAGAAACTAACGATATTCTGCTTATAGGGCATTAGAACGGATTCAGATACCTCTACCCTTCGGTGGTTTGTATCGAATCCGATTGCTGCCACTGTTTTCCCACACTAAGCACGACACTACAACGAAATTAGCATTTTACAGTATAAGGCCTTGTTTCTATGATCTGAGGTATAAGGGCTCTTTCAATTTAGACATTAGGTGTCGGACTGCTGCCGTGCTTAGTGTCGTCTTAGTCGTCGTCGTGCACCGTCGATTGTTTTTTTCCATATAGTTGACAAGTCGACAGGGCCGTCCAGCTATCGTGCGACACCCGAACGTTTAGTATATTTGTCGTCCGACACCAAATGTCTAAATTGAAAAAGCCCTTATCGACGGCGCAGTGCCAGTAACTCCTATCTGTCATTTTTAGAAAAATCCACTTTTTATGTTATGTTACCTTACCTTTTATCACCCACAGTTAAAGAAAATACCAAAGAAGAGAAGAAACAAGAATAAACAGCGAAGCAGACACTATAATTATTGTTCCGATGCTAAACGCGGCACCCAAATAAAAACCAGCCGCCATCCCACACCACGATTTAGACCATAGTGTGATGTCGTATGTATGTATGTATGCGAAACATTTCCATACAGGCCTGCAAAACAAAAAATACAGCCACACAGCATTCATACAACGGGCAATTCTATTTACACACGTTACATTGCTCGTTTATTTTGTATTCGATTGCGAGGTTCGTTCTGAGCGCGCGTTGAACCCTAAAACCTATGCATTTGTGAGCACAATGTGTAAACGTTTTTATTCCTTTTATCTTGCATAAATAAAGCTGTGGGTTTTTGTTCATGTTTTATAATTGAGGTGATTACTTAGTGGTTGAACATATTTTTTACATGAAATAATATGTACCGACTGGGATATTTATGACGCAACTTTCCAACAATTTTATTGACTTTATTTCACAGGATTATTAAAGCAGATAATATGATATTGATATTTTTTGTTTAATTTCAGCTAGTAGAAATACTTGTTCTTTTATTAAACTCAATCTTTAAATCTATATTTCAGGATGTCCTAATCCATATAAAATTTATATCCTGAAGTACATATTTGAAGATTGTGACATAGATACATATTTTATGCCTTACAAGGTGTATCATCATTAAAATCATCATCCTTTAGCAGTCTACTGCTGGACATAAGCTTCTCCAATTGCACGCCATTTTATTCGATTCTCGGCCACTTTTATCTAGCTGTTACCATACCACCCTTGAAGATCGTCGCCGCTCCAAGGAGTGTCTTTCCTATAATTACGACCCTAGTAGCCCACTTAAACAATTGGTTCTGGAGCCTCCAGAATGATTCAAGACATGCCATTTGATATTTCATCAGGCATTTTCAAACGTCACTACCTTGTTAGTAAAATGCAAAGCGCACGCAAATTATTTGAGAGTTATGCGATTTCTCGTAAATACATGAGATAGACAAAATGAATTAGGTTACATTTATACCAAGATTCCGAGTCTAAAATCACGTAGGAGTAATAATTGTAATACTATAAAAAATAATTTCGCTTCTCAGATCTCCAAAGTTGATACCTGGAAATAATTTTAATATTTTTTCTGCAACAACAAAATCATTAGGAATATTGTAATTTTAATCTTATGGCTTTTTGTTTAAAAATTAAATTTTGCTTCCCAAAATTCCAAAGTAGACACTTAAAACAATTTTCATATTTTTCCGAATCCAACAAACCGTTGCACCTTCAACCAGATTCAACGGAACTCCATACATCATAACCTTTTTGATATTTTAATGCAACATCAACATTGTTTTACGAACAGCGCTGTATTTTCAGTGTTTCTCTTGAAAATGTTAGTACAACGCCATTTGTTCGCTAAAATAGGAAGTAAAGTTGTTTTCTTCCTTCTTTTGAGTTCGTCCGTGGAACTTTTCTTTTACTTTTAAGGCGATGCATCAAGAACTTGTGCTGTTTGCGGCGTAACTGCCTAATCGTGTCGTGAATCTTTTAGTTTATGCCGCTGGACTTTATTACCCGGAAAGGCTGTTGCTAATTACGGTGAACAGGATAATGTAGTGGCTACTGCTTCATTGGTTGAGCGGCAAAAATTAATTGAAAAATAATTCTTAAGTACTTATTCCTAAATATAGAGGGTGTCAGGTTAGACAGTCGCAATACGAAAAGGGGTCATTGTACTCATAATTATGAACAACTTTTACTATGGAACCAACATTATATACGCGAAAAAAAATCAGCTGTTCCATACATTTATGTTCGCATAACTCAACTTCAGGGGTACAGAAAAGGACATAGGGTACTTTTCATCCAGAAAAAGTACTGTTTCCGAAAGAAAAAACAATAACTTTCGATAGTTACAATTGTTTTAGGAAGCTAGATAGCGTTACGTGTATATTACGCAGACGAAGTCGCGGGCAAAGAGCAAGTAAAAAATAAGTTAAAATCTCTGGGCATTTCTTTAACTTTTTTTTATTAATGGCTACTCGTTTTATACATTACTGCCAGCCCTGAAAAATCCACGAGTCCTTAGCTTAGGTTCATTGCTGAAATCAGTCATCTCATTATTTTCAAAGTCAACGTAAGTAGACCATTAGTTAGCACTTTCTAAAGTTTAAAAATTAATAAAGAAACTGGTTTGCCCATTCTAAATGTAGTTTCCTTTATAGAAGAATAGGGAAGAAACTTTCTGTATTTTCTTCAATATTCAGTAGTGCTACTACTTAGGAGATACTTGTGTTTTATTTATTCATTATTAATATCCTTGTAGCAAAAGGCTACATAGGACTTGCTTTGGTAGTTGATTATTCATTATATCAGCTGATGGCCGATTTGAAGTTTGTCCGCTCATAAAGTTTCCTAAAAATTGACAACTACGAGTACTTTTGTAAAAACAATTTATTGCCGTACTTTATTATCAATAGTGACGCGTCACTACAAACTATAAAGTACAGCAATTGTTCTTTCAAAAGTAGTTGTCAATTTTGGTTAGTTGGTCAATTTTTACGAAACTTTTAAGCGGACTTAAACGTCAAATCGACCATCATAGCTTGCCGCTGATATAACAAGTTTACCTACATATTCTGACCCTTTGTCACAGTTCTACGAAATATGCCATCTGACCCCTCAGGGACAGCTGTGCTATCAAATAAGACTTGTTGTTCCGACTATGTAGGCCAGATCATCTGCTACGAAAACAGTTTTCTAGGTCAGGTTGTAGGCGCATTGCGTTGAACTCCACACTACAGGTTCTTGTGGTACGCCAGCGATTATAGACTTTATTGTTTACGCTATCATCATCATAATCTAACATTACGCCTGTATTTTCTGAAGAGTTAGGCTGAGTTGTGTCTACTAGCCATTCACTTACTTCTACTCCGATGCCGACCAAACGGACGCACAGCTTATAAGTAATATTCTGGTGCTAAAACGTGTTCAGTAAAAGTTTACCGTATGTTATCCATAATTATCATCAATCATTTACTTTTCAATAAATAATTTGTATTTGGTGCAGCAACTTAAGGCGAAGGTAAATGGTAACGGCCAGTTTTAAATCTCTTATTTCGCCGTCAAATAATGCAGGTTAGTTGTGCAATTTTTTTATGTTAAACTAGAACATATATACATCAATCGTACCTGTGAATATTTAACTATTGTAGTAAAATACTTAATGAAATAAATTCATGAATTCGTGTCTACCCAAAACATAAAAACGTAATTACTTTCAAATCGCTTAAGATATTTTCATGATTTGTTTTGTGTGAAAAGACTATGTTACTACCTATAATATTGCCTGTTACTTTTTTTTATTTTATATTTTAGATACTAAAAAGTAATAATACGTCTAATTCTGCACAGCGCGCTCCTTGATAGGCGAGTCGTATTGCTCGGTGGATGTATGTCGCGTTGCTTGAGCTCAGCGCAGAACACTCAAGCTATACCGCCCAAATCACTCAAGGCCGTTGGCGTATACCGGGGCCTTAACAAGGATCTTTCATGACTTATATCATGTAGAAGTTCTTGCCGTTTATCGCGCGTCAACCATAGTAATTTAAACCTTATGTAAATGTTCATAAAACTCATAATTATGACAGGCATACTTACATTCAAATATATAAAAAATTGGATGTGGGTAATAATGTACCTCCAACAAAATCTACCCTCAAATATTTTGATTTTTATACGGCACAGGTAAACATCGCGCGTCATTGTACATTGCTTCGAAGTCATGTACGTGGTCGTTTGCCATCCTGTTTGCAGTTTGATGGTATAACGTGTAATTATCGGTTATCTATTGTTCATTGTGCGCACGCGAATAATTGTAGTCTCGTACGAAGTTTCGGTTGCGCATAACCCGCAGTGTAATTTATGACGACAACTTTCCGTGTGGTAATAAAGTGAAAAAAGTGTTCAGTGCCAGGTGATGATAATCCATGCAGCATCATGCCGGTTTGGTAAGTACTGTAGTTTAGTTCATATATATCTAACAAAATAAATGGTTTATGACATTGGGTCACTGATCTCAGTTGATGCGGTACGAAAATGATATGTAATTATAATTGAAATACAAATGTTTTACGAGTGAACATCCCTAACTAATCTATACCCATTATAAATGCAAAAGTTTAGATAGATGTTTGTAACTTAACCAGGCCAGAACGGCTGACTGAATCTGGATGAAATTTGGCACTGAGATAGATTACTTTTTATCCCGGATAACTGCACAATTCCCGTTGGATAGATTTGTAATTTGTTACCTTTTCATGCCCAAAGAACCGATCATGAGATTTGGCATAATCGTTATCAGGGGTACAGAAAAGAACATAGGGTATCTTCCATCTAGTAAAAAAGTACTGTTCCCGAGGGAAAGAACAATAACTTTCGACAGTCACAATTGCTTTAGGATGCTAGATGGCGTCACGCGTATGTTACACAGACGAAGTCGCGGGCAAAGTGCTACTTCAATAATTAATTAATGATCAACAAAACTCCATAGAGGCGCACAGATAATAACTTAAAGTTAATAGAAACGACTCAATCTCTTAAGTCCCCGTCAGGAACTTAACGTGTCTGCGGTCACCCTGAGGCATTTGGGCTCATGTAGGACTAACGTATTCAAAACGGACCCGTTCCCGTAAACATAAGGGCGGCTGTAATACCTTACTGAGCATGTTGGCTTGTTCAAGCCCTGTTGCTAGTGGAATTGATGAGAATAGGAATTAATATGGAAATGTGTACCCTTAAAAGTTACTTTGTAAGAGATATTTTAATTAAATTGGAGTTATTCTAAAAAATCAATAAGAATTTAGTAATTTTACAAAATCTAGAAGTTTCGTCACTACTGGCGGCTGTTTGGCTTTCGCATGACCAACTATCTTCTTTAGAAGATTGGTCCATCTCGTCTCCGATCAATATTTATTATGAATGAGCAATATACATAATTAATTATATCTAATCAAAAGCGTAAATATCTAAGGTTGGATGTTAATGCGTATCCAATTCACCTTTTTGATAATTTAGTGCGCTGGATTTTTAAAAATCAGTGTACCTATAGGTATTTTTTTTTTAATTACTTATGCCTACTGCGTTTGTTTGTTCATTCAGTTCGCCAAACCCAACCGGCCTATAACTCAACCCCACATTCAAACACTAACTCCCAGAGGATTAAGGAAATATACCTTCCATTTGTCATTCAAGAAAGGGCTTTGAAAGGGCCCATTGTTTGGAAGACACTGAAATCAGTGGATAATAACTCTTGCCACATCCGTCCTCTTGTTTGTATCTCAATTAAACTATTCAAGTATTGTGATACGTTGGTCGGAAGGATTTCTTAAGGTGGCTTCGCACTGTGACAATTTTTTTTTTGTTTTGTTCCATTAAACGCAAATTTTGATGAGATTTTATATTTCACGGATAACGTATAGGTAGCATGACAATTTTTGTGTCTTTGTTTTGCTTCGAAATCAATCGAAATCAAAACTTTCATTATAGTTTCGAAAATGGATAGTCCTATTTTTTATTATTTTGGTTGGTTTTAAAGCAAAACAAGAAAATACATATTAAAGTGTAATATTATAGGTTTGCTAAGTTATGTATGCTATAGGTACATTAATAAAACATCACATTACACAAGACATAATATCCTTATAACTGCCCACCACAATTCAAAAGAACCCCCTTAAATATCCGGATAACTTTATTGTTTGGTCACTAGGACCGTTATTATAGTAAGTAATAAAGGCTTGATTTATAAATGTTCTTGCTTTTATACAGGGTGGCAGGTTAGACAGTGGAAATATTTTAAAAGGTCATTGCACTCATCATTATGAACAACTTTTACTATGGGACAACCCCGAAATCGCGAAAAGAAAATCAGCTGTTTCATACGTTTTGTTGAGTTATGTGAACATAAATGTACGGAACAGCTGATGGTTTTTTTGGCGATTTCTGTGTTGGTCCCATAGTAAAAGTTGTTCATAATGATGAGTGCAATGACCTCTTAAAATATTTCCACTGTCTAACCTGCCACCCTGTATAGGTTGTCTCAATATTATATTGTAGTCATTTTGGGTAAGCACCATGTACTTAACCCTCCATCTGTCGCATTTAAAAAATCCGCCTCATTCATGTCGATATCAATGGTCTGTCGAGTGCGACAGACGAACGATTAATACATTATTTTATTTTATAGAAGAATATGAAAAAAGGGATTTGTCAAATAAATACAAATAATTTGCAGAAGAGTACCTACAGTCGTACTAAAATTATTATTTGGGAAGTTTTTTAATATCTTATCCTTATTTAAAGGGCAGCCATGACAGTTGTGTTAAACACTCTGACACGAGTTTGACAGTTTTGTTTCGTGACGTGACGTCTTTCTTTGATTGAAATGTCATTTCGAGTGTAAAAACATGAAAGTTTGGGAGGTTTTAAACATGGTAGTTATTGTATTTTATGAAAGACGGCTATGCTTGTCATATCTACGTGATTCTAATTATACAATCTGTTTACTGTACCTAGGCATTTATTGGTGCTGTTTTACTGGTACTAATTTTGATTTTGGAATGATCTTCAATTCAAAATTTCATATCGGATGCATTTGAACAGAGCAAAATAATATTCTTTCAACCTAGGTATATATTATTATCAAGACAGTTTGCACTTTCTCACATTGACAATAATCAGAATCAGGTATTATAGTTGTGCAATAAGGACCTTATATCCAGCAGGAGATTGCGCTAGTTAAGACACCTACTGGAGCTGTACAATGGAGTTATAAAGGAATTGTTTCGTTGCCAAAAAATAACTCTGCTATTTGTCCGATATAAATCTATCCCTCTCATGCATTGAAACAATTATAGAGCCATCGTCGTGCGACACAGTTATTTTCAACCTTTTTATGAATGTACTCAGAATTTTTGTAAAGTGCAGGAACTCTAAGGTCATACCTACATAAAAAAAAATATTTATCATGTAGGTACCTTATAGAAAAAATAAAATAAAAATATAAATATTATAATGGATTTATAACTAAATTATTACATCTTTCGCGGATCTTAAGTTAGTTCTCGCGGACCACCAATTGGGAACTCCTGCTCTAACACGTTGTAATACGGTCCCAGCATTAAAATTGCCTCTTATCATTCTTATAAGATCCATGTCCATATTGAAATTCACAAAACTACATTTTGTATCTTTAACTCACTTACTTCAGTGCTAACTAAAATAACAAAAAATGATACACCACAAATGCAAGCAACAAAAATGTATGTAACCGTAGTAAATCGTAAATGTGGAAACTAAAACAATGAATAGTCACAAACTTATTATATCAGCTAAGTTCCGCAACTACTCGTGTAGCAAACTTCTTTATGCATTAACTATCTGTCAGGGCTGCCAGGGAAATTGTTTAAGCTATAATTAATTATTTATATAAACGTCAAAGGATCCGACGTTTAGTAACATTATGGCTGTTGAAGACAGCCTCGGTGACTCTTATATTCATAACATCTTCATTTCACCATCTTCCTTATACTTCCTTATAAGTCATTAAAATGGTTAGAAACTTTGTATTTTTGCAATAATAAGCGTTATGATAATTATGCACATGACCATTTGGCAATTTTGAATAATAGGTATATCTTGAAAATTGCCAAATGGTATGAAAAAGATCCTTAATCATGTGTCATAGATGTTTTTTCTAACCATTTTTTTAATTGCGTAAGTACGTCTATAATAATATTTCTTACTTTCTTTCTTTAGCAATAACATGTAGGTAATGCACCTGAAACGAAAAAAAAACATATTGTGAAAAACCTTAAAATAAGCTAAACCTTCTATAGGTCGCGGCGTGAAATATGATCACAAAAGTCCTGCGCATTAGCTGGTTTTTCGGTCTCTTTGGCAGAATGAAGAAGACGGGGGGCGCCGGGGCTGCACGCGATTGGTTCGTCAGTCGATGCTCGTCGTCTATTGGACTATTCTGTATTACGTATTGTTAACTGTCTATTGTCTATTGGGCCGAACATGTACAGCAGATCCATAAATCAATTTGCAATCACTCAAATGTAAGAAAGGTTTAGTCGCAAGAAGTCCCATTCGCAAAAGGTTCAGTAACATGCGCGATCTGTGTTCATGATTCCTGTCGGTACCTGTACCAGTTTTCACAAAAGACACTAGTAAGTATAAAACTGTTCGTTATATTTTAAAACGTTACCAGAAAATCCAGAAATACGGCAAAACCAGTGCCAGAAATGGCATAATATGAGAATTTAAATTGAAACCTCCTTTAATATTGACATGAGTGGCGATACGTTGACTGCACTCGGTCAACAGCCCTCGTTAAGAGCTGCAGCGAAATAAATTATTAATATTTACATTTTTGGAGTAAAAAAATAAAGAAATGCATATTTGTGTTTCTGTGCGAATTTTAAGGCTATCTAAATGATAATAATTTGTTTCTGTGGCTCTCTTGACCTGCAACTTGGTAATTTTTACTATTACCACCATGGACAAACTTATTAGATTCAATATCTCTACGCATCTACATGATGTTGTTAAATATTAAAACGAAAAAATATTATATATTATATATTAATGTGATAACTAGCACTCTATACTAAAACAATTTAATATCCACATTTAGTTATCAATAAAACTCAAACTCGCCCACAAATTACTAATACAAGCATTGTTTTTAATTAAAATCGAAATAATAATATTGGTTCCATTTTATAGAGGCGACCCTAATCTCCAAACAATTGTTGGCAACTACTGATCAAACATAAAACTTTGCTGGTTTGTGTGAGTTCCAACCACATTTTAACTATGATATCGTAAACTAGAGTAATCAAAGTACGTACGTATACAATTATATAGATTGCGGTGTTCTGTTTGCAGACAGATTTTGACCTGATATTAAAATTTTAGGAATATTACAATCTAATTGCTTTATTTATTATATTACTAGACTTTTGCACGCGACTCCGTCCGCGTGGACTACAATGAAATGACCAGTTTAAATGACCTCCGTAGTATAGGGTGGCTAGTACTACCAATAGGTCATGCTGTATCTCTGGTTTATCTCATCGAAATTATATGAAACCTGGCTTAGATTTTAAGTTGGACCCCAAGCTAGGTATCAAACTGTGCAAAACCACATCAAAATCTGTTCAGTACTTTTTGCGTGATGCGAAAATCTTTTTGGGTATGGTTACGTCCCAGTTCCCTATCCCGACTGTTTTTTTCTGGAATATCTTCAATGTACAGATACAGCTCTTTTACAATTTTATAATAGTATAGATAGACATCGTTGGTCTAGTGCAGGGTTTTCTAACCTTTTGGTAGTCGTGAACGACTTTGAAAATTTTAAAAATCTCACCAACCCTTTTCAAACGGAATTGTACGAAAAGAAAACAATGGAATTTAAAAATACTTTTTTACTAGGTAAAACTGTGAGTATGATCTTTATAAATGATGTTAGGATACCTAGCTGGCTATGGACCCCCGGCACTCATGATATGGACCCCTCAGAAGTCCGTGGACTCATGGTTATTGTCTATGGTTAAGAAACTCTGGTTTTGTGGTTATCCGGCTGCTGTGATTGATTTTACGACTGAGTGATGACTGACCCTAAACTCAGCCGTAAAATCAATCACAAAAAATATATATCTCGTATACCTTAAAAGGTTAAACGCCCTAGAAAACCTTATAACATCAAATAAATTCACCAGCAAAATCCACATCCAACACAAAATAATATCATAATACCGCGCTCACCACTAAAATTAATAACTTCAACCATTTTGAACATTTAAAATCATCAGAAAATTACATACTGATTTATTCCCCGCCGGTCTATCAACACTTCAACACCTAATAATCGACAACAGAATTTAAATTTTGATTAAATTATACCGAAATTTGCATTCACACGTGTGACATCATTACGTTAATTGACACTGAGTTTTTCGGCTGCGTCATGTCGGAGTTAATTATATTGATTCCAGTTCATTGACGTTTTAATTTACCAGTGTATGGTAGCTTTACGGACATAATCACTGAGGTTTTACAATTTATTCAGCTTACTGGTCATGTTTCCGAAAATATAGAATTAATTTTATTTCAATTATGTCAGCTAAGCTATAATTAAATTTTTTATGTTATTTATTTACGTTTTAATTTAGGATTGTACGAGTCAGTTAATACTTCACTTTAAAAAATCAAAACATGTTAAGAAAAGCAGTGAATCGAATAGTTTTGTGTCAATTTAGATGCTTAAGTGACAGTGCTTTACAATAAAAAAACTTACCTACCTACACAATTTTTTAACATAGGTACGTTACCTTTACAATTTGCCCGAAGCTGGCTGGAGTCGTTCTAATTCGGAAGAACTAGTTAGGTAGTAGCTAGGATCATCCGATTTCCTTTATTTTTTTAACATTCTCCATGTTTTCGTTTCATTTGTGGAAAGACTGCTAAACGAACATTTCTATTTTTGTCCCCAAGCAAACACATTGTGAATCTGATTAACATAAACATTTGTGATTATTACAGTTTAGACAAAAATTCTTTATTATCTGGTTGATGCTGTATTACTTATTTTTAGTTTTAGCGGTTCGTCCTTCCAGTCTTAGTTCTAGATTTGTTTATATTAAAACTTTTGATAATGAACAAAGAAAAAGGTTCAATATTCTAGCAAAGAATACTCTAAGCTAAATCAAAACTTTATCCTGTCACAAGTCGCATACCTGTATAAATAAACACGTATTCCTCCACAGAACTTATATCGTGAAACTTAAAATTGGCTCCGTACGGTTATGAACCACGTCCGAATCACCGTTCATCAAAAAGTTCAAACGACGGACGCCGCGGTGGGACATCGCGAGAAAATCCATCGTTGTAAAATTCATTAAAGTACACGCTAAGTTACCACCTACTTTATACACTGCATTATTCTGTGTACATACATAAAGTATCCAAAGATTCAAAGTACTTCCACGGCGAATATTTTGCCAGAATTTTCGCGAAACCACCCACTAGAAAATATACTTTATTTTTTTGTGATTAAGGTTGGTATTCGTACGTGGGTGCACCGTTTCGGTACCCCTGATCGATGCAACGTTGCATTCGCTTGAAGCAGACCAATTTACTTGATTTTGTTCAAGGCGAGTTTGGCTGGTTGTTAGCTTGGACTCAATTTCTCTGAGCTATTTATAATTGCCTGTCTCCCGCCAGTGAATTTAATCATTTCGGTGTCGTGATGAGTTTATGATGAGGAAAACAACTTTGTTCGTGTGTAATTATAGCTCTACGCATGACACTGTTCCAGTCTAGTGACGTCACTTCTTCTTCAACGTTCCTTTACTGCTGAGGATTGCAAATACATACAATATTCTTCTGGTCTTTTTTGGTGTGGGGCTTTCGCTTTGCTATCGCCAATGCTCCGGCAGCCATTTTTATTGTATGAAAAAATGTTTATTTGCACCTTCAATTTAAAGTTATACAAAAACATAAAACAAGTTAGTATAAAGTAGGCTAAAGGTTAGTTTACATGAATTAGAGTTGCAACCTTGCAAATGAATTAGAGTATCAGACCATCATGCCAGCGTTCAGCCTTGAGCGTCCTTCCTTTCTATTCGGCCTAGTATTATCAGTCTTTCTAGACTATGCCTAGATGGCTAACAACACAATGTTGCTATTCTTGTACAAACTACATTCTGCTTACAAACTTTACCACACCTTTAAGGGTGGAATTTCAAAAAATCTCTTCTTTTTGCACCTCTAGTCCTACTCAAGGAATACTTCCTCCTTTAAAATCTCTAGGTGCACCGGTTTAGGCTGTGCGTTGTTTATCAGTCACTCATGGAACTGTTTTATAGGTATAAATACATAGACAATCCTCCTTAACACCTACATCCCTAACAAACGCAATTACCACAACGTATTAGTTGTCAATAAACTAACGTCTGCTGCGGTATCTGTTGTGAGCGGATATAACCGCAAACCTACGCTATCTATCCTCTACGTACCTACAGCTATAACCATGTGGTATCAGTTGCTCTATATTAAGTAACAACATAATTGTGAACTCGTAGCTGTCAAGTAACAAAATAGCTTCCGATTATTACCCGACAGCGACGGAGTCCAAAAGGAGAGTAGTTTTTAGTTATTTTAAATTGTACTGTTAGAAATTCTAGAATATTGGGTTTGGGTAGAATAAGTTAGAGATTTTTAACGTAATACTTACGTTACAATAGCATGCAAAAATTCTTTATATTATAATCTCCTGATTTTATTATCTAGATAGGTACATAGCTAGCCATCAATATAACACTGACGGTCGGTTGCACAAAGATAATTAAATTTTAATGGAGGCATTAACCATACAATTTATATCGTTAAAGTCTATTTTAAAACATAATGACCTTTTCTGCAACTCAGTGTGAGAGCGTCAGTAAAGTCTGTTAAAATAATGATATGAACAGAATGGCAACGTTTGGACCATCTATACTGGCTATAGTTTTTTGCATAAGCATAAGCATGCATAATCGGCCTATAATATTCCCACTGCTGGGACACAGGCCTCCTCATTGTGAGAGGGAGTGGGCCGTAGTCCACCACGCGGGCCCAGTGCGGGTTGGTGGACGTCACATGTCTTCGGATTTTTGGTTCTAGGACATGCCGGTTTCCTCACGATGTTTTCCTTCACCGTTACAGCACCGTTAAAGCAAGTGATAATTAATTTCTAATACGTACATAACTTCGAAAAGTCAGCGGTGCGTGCCTCAGGATCGAACTCGAACCATTCGCCATGGGAGGCACATGGTTAAACCACCAGGCTATCACTGCTTGATGGTTTTTTGGCCTGCTAGTATTTGTCAGATGATATCTCTCCGCATCTATGTAAAGGGTCGCGTCCATTTAGAGAGCCGAGTCGAGTCGCATCGAATCGAATTAATTCGCCTCCCATACATTTACTATGAGAGTGCGTCCACTATAGCGCGCCCGGGAGAATTCAATTCGGCGCACCGCGGCGCGCTATAGTGGACCCACTCTCATACATAGTAAATGTATAGGAGGCGAATTAATTAGATTCGACGCGACTCGACTCGGCTCTCTAATGGACCTTTAAGAGTTCTTTCGTCGTTTAGTCGTTTAGTATCGGACTGCTGCCGTGCGGTAGTCGTGCGACACCCTACACCAGAAGTCTAAATTGAAAGAGTCCTAAATTATGTTAAACATGTTAAACATGTTAAAATGACAAAAATGTCCCGCGACTAAAATGTTAAAATAATGCTATAGTAGTTATAATAATGCCATGAAGTATATGGTATCATTTAATGTGATAATAATAATAATCGGTACTTGGTATACTTCTGTTATTATTGTGGCGAATGTTTCTACTGGAAAAACCCAACACAACTTTACAAAATACGCTCAGTTTACTCTTGCGAGCACTAGGGCCACGGGATAGTCTGCTTACTCATTAAAATCCAAATTAAAATTAATGATTTCCCTATACAGCTTTAAAAAATTGTAATAAACAAACGGAAAACCTCAATGTAGCTTATTCTCAAACTCGGCCGGCAATAACTGAAAGTAGGATTATCTTAGATTTAATCTTACGAGAGTTCCGTCGAAAGAGGATCATATTTTTAAAAAGTCAACAATTTTGATAAACTCTCTTCCTTTATTTGCAACTGTTCGGTTTCCGTAAACTAGTTGGGGACTGTGTGTTCTCTTGTTTTCCAGTTGATTGTTTGTTTTAAAGTTCTGTTTTGTTGGGGAATTTGTTGCGCTACTTCTTTGTTTGAAAAGCGGTGAAGAGTAAGTTTTTTGGAGACTATATATAGGAATATTAGATGCTCAAAAAGTAGTGTATTTCAGCGTATTTAAAAAAAAAACATGCTCGTATAATACATATTTATTAAGCTACATTTAAGTTATCCGGCTTGAAGTGATTGTTGACTGTTCTCTTATTAGATACGTCATATTATTATATGGAGTCATTAGAAGCAGATCCCAAAACCTTCAAAATTAATGTCAACGGCTAGGTACATGTAGATATAAATGTTACCTACTTTTCCTTTCGTCAAGAGTTAATTTTTCTCATGCATCAAATATCAAAATCACTTTAATAGCTTAGTCAAGTAAATGTTATTTAGTTGAAAAAGTCCACGCGATTGTTCTCAAAAATATCTTATTAATACTGGACAGGAAAAATGAAGACAAACAAACATTTTATGCATACATAAATCAATCACAAAAACGACCTGACCACAAAATTTGAATAAGGAAGACGACCGACGGAAAAAAAATAAAATTTTCACTTAATTTTATTAAAGCCTTATCCGCTTACTTTTATTTTTATGGCAGCATAAAAATCGCTAGAAATTATACCTTGAAAGAAATTGCTGTTTCTATCTTATTCTATCAAAAATTTTGTATTCAGGGATGTACCCTCGTTACTGCGAGGTAGGTACTGTTAATGGGTACTTACAATGTGGTCTGACTTGGCCAGTGTTACCAGAGACGATGCATCTCTAGGGACACATTACCCTATATAAAGCTTGTACTTACGACCGACAAGATGCATATTCACAAGGAGATAAAACTAGTAGCCAGTTAATTCTCTGGACTATGGTCTCCCCTGAAAATGAGGTAATTGGTTAGTCTATGGGCCTTGATGTACCGCGGCATGCGGAAGCCTCCCGCAGTATGCTCAAGTCTGTGATGATATCAATAATACAGGCCGCGGCCGCACCGGTACGCGCGACGGGATGCGACGGCGATTTCCTGAACAAATAAAGGACACAGTTTTTTGGGCCCCTTGTAAATAGTAATGGTTGACGGTCATAATTAAATATAAAAAAGTAACCAATTTACTATAGTTAACAGGCTAGAAATTATTTAAAAATCTTAACAGTGTCGCGGAGGGCCTCCCTCCTCTGTCCTCCCTGACTCGGCTAGCTGTCGGAGGGAGCCTCCACAGACACAAATGTAGAATAAAACACTGCAGGATGGTTGGAGAGGTATATTACGAGACGTAGGTTGTATATTTGCACTTTATAACGTTACACAGAGGTATAAAAATAACTGTTACAAAAAGAGACTATTTGCTTATAGCTTTGCACACTCGATAAATAGGTAGTAGGTAATAAATAATAACAGTACAGCGGTTCAGCGGTCACCAGTGATGTCGTTGGAGACCAGACAAAGAATGACGAAACAATGCAAAAAAATATGAGATGTTCTAATTTTGAAATTTAAAGTTAAAATCTAAACCGAATTTAGAAGAATGGGATGAATGAAGTGACCAGCAATGGAAGATTGCCAGCACTAAATGATGAAAGAAGGATGACTCCGTCACAAGTGTCGCTGAGTGCCTCCCTCCTCTGTCCTCTCTGCCTCGGCTAGCTATCGGAGGGAGCCTCCACAGACACAAATCTCGATGTAGAATAAAACACTGCAGGATGGTTGGAGAGGTATATTACGAGACGTAGGTTGTATATTTGCACTTTATAACGTTACACAGAGGTATAAAAATAACTGTTACAAAAAGAGACTATTTGCTTATAGCTTTGCACACTCGATAAATAGGTAGTAGGTAATAAATAATAACAGTACAGCGGTTCAGCGGTCACCAGTGATGACGTTGGAGACCAGACAAAGAATGACGAAACAATGCAAAAATATTTTTTTGCATTGTTTCGTGTTTGAGATGTTCTAATTTTGAAATTTAAAGTTAAAATCTAAACCGAATTTAGAAGAATGGGATGAATGAAGTGGCCAGCAATGGAAGATTGCCAGCACTAAATGATGAAAGAAGGATGACTCCGTCACAACAGAATGATGAGAAATCATAAAAACCGACCAAGTGCGAGTCGTACTCGCGCACCGAGGGTTTCGTTATTCCGTATCATTTTTGGACGTACAAAGTGAAAAAAACCGGACCGCATAACTAAGTTTGTTTGTGAAGGAATTTTGATGATTTTGAAAAAACTGTACTAGCTAGGACCATCGTTTTATTTTTGGTGCAATATTTGGGTCAATTCCTATCAGCTCTAATTATTTCAGATTTTTCGCTCCGCAAACTTCGGAGATAAGGGGGGAATGATATTTTTTCAGTCATTTTTCATCATTATGTCGAAAACTGTGAAATATAAAATAAAATGAAAATAAATTTTGAAATGTGCAGATCAAGCCCTTTCATATGATATGCCATTTGACCTAGTAACCCCACTTTAAAATTTCGGACCCCCCCTCCGGCCCCTTTTGCAATGAAAATATAAATATTTTTTGACTTTTTTCATTTGTTTTTTTTATTCTTTATAACTGTTCTAAATTTCAAGTCGATAGCATTAGTAGTTGCTGAAATAAGCAGGTGTGACAGACAGACAGACGAAGACGCATCATAAGGGTTCCTTTTTTTCCATTTTGGTACGAAAAAAAAATTGCGCGTAACGAAGAGTCGATTTTGTACTCGTATTTACAGTGCAATAAAGATTGAAATAAATAAATTAATAATATTTACTTTTAAAGAACATTTTTTGAAATATATTTTTTTTTTCGGTGCATCATTTAGAACAATTCTGTGTGCCATGCTGACTTAGAGCTTCTAAACCTGAGCGTGAGCACTTCGGCAGAGGTTAAATAGATACTTCTAAAACAAAAACATTTTTTTATACATAAATTCTATAATTGTTGATATCTCAGAATTCCGTTTAGACGAGGTAAAACTAATAATAGTATTGTAATCTAGAGATTACCTATAAGAAACAAACCAACATGCGTTTCATTAATGTGCGCCACAATTTGTGGTGGGCCTAATCCTCTAACAAAAAAAATATCTCCTTTCGCTTGTCGTTTCTGCAGTGCGGCCACCGACATATGTTTATATGAAGTTGTTTTCACGAAATCGCCGCCGCCGCCGCCTTCGCATCGTAACATTACAAAATTCTGCAATTAGCTACCCAGTTTTAGTACTACTTTGCTAAAGACCTACATTCTGGAACCACATCACCTAACTAAATTAGTTCAATATGAAAACGGCTTAATTATAACTAATTATAATAACAATGATAGGAAAATTAAATGCATGTGGCCGTATTAATTTGACCTAGAATAGTAAGAAGCCGTGGCCCGAACGGTAAGGCTTACCGCATATTGCGTTCAAGTTATATTATAACTAACCTATTATTATGGTATTTAAGCGTATGAACGTTTCTTGTAATAGGTACCTATTTTCGCACGATAAAATTACGCGTATTATTTTTCAATTCGGCGAAGCGACTTCCCGCTCTGACGTGTGTGCCGCGTGCACTATTGACGTGAGTTTTAGATTTATAGAGGCATTACCATATTGGCATAACCATAATAATAATGTTTTCAATCTAAAAGATAAACAAATCAAATATCTTGACTTGGCACACGAGGTTGTTGACATGTGGGATCTTGACTCTGCAGTAATTGTACCGATAGTCGTTACGGTCAATGGACTAATACCTAAGAGCCTCGATCAACATCTTTGGATGCTCTCATTGGGCGGCTGGATCAAGGGCTTGATACAGAAAGCAGTACTCCTAGACACGGCACGCATCGTGAGGAGATTCCTCTCTCTGGAGCCCTGACCACCGGTAGCTTGGACTCTGTTCCCGATATCGGTGGGACACTAATTTTTATATGTTTAAATGTTTTTTATTTTATTTTTTAAGAAATATTTAAAAATGTAATTTTTATGTTCAACTAACCAATAAACGAATAATAATGTTTTCAATCTAACCGCATAAGATTTTTTTAAATTTTATTGTGTTGGTTTCGATACACGCAATAATTGCTCACGGTGTCGTGATGTTTCGCAGTGCGGTATGAAGCTCGGGTCTTGATTATTTTAACCACAGAATCTCAAACAGGTGGTACTTGCCAACCATCCTCTCTATTAAAATTAGGATATTTTTTTAATAGCCTCGCGAAGCATTCTAGGTACATATCGGTTCTCCTTCGCGAGGATTTGAAGTTGATCAAAGCGTAGTAAATGGGTTTGCCTAGGGCATGTTCACACACTGCAGACTTTGTGAAGCGCATATTCTTGACGTCAGAGGCCCTAGACAAGTTGCTTTTCTGTTAGCGTTCACGCCAAACGCTACGTCCAAAATGTATGGCAATAACATTACCTGCGGAAAAGTCACGTGACTCACAAATGTCAATTCCATACATTTTGTCCGTAGCGTTTGGCGTGAACGCTAACAGAAAAGCAACTTGTCTAGGGCCTCAGCTATGTGTTCTTTAACTCTAGTGGCTATACGACGCTTTGTTTGCCCTAAGTATCACAACCCACAGTATACTATATGTATATTACCCCCAGATCATAGAAACAAGGAGATATGCCATCATAGCAAATTAGTACGGGAACAATTGATGCCACTTTTAGTACATTTTTCGACACAATTACGCGCATAATTAAGCGCTCCTTGTGAATAAAAAGAACTCCCACGCATTGAACATTCCGCACACCCTCAATCTAACACTGTTAATCGTCACTCAACACTAGCACTAAACTAAAACACTGTATTATTATACCATCGATCGTGTTCGGTTCGTCGCCAGCGCGTACGTTTTTAGTACGAGCAATTTGCTCAAAATCAGGCATCAAGCTCGATAGCGCCTTGGCACATCTCCTTGTTTCTATGATCTGAGATATTACCTATACGCTACTCACTATATACGCGATGAAACCCTTCTATACTTGTTTTATTATGTGTAGTAATCGCGAAAATCTAAGACATATACCATACACATCTGCTTAATCCTTCGGAAAACACAGGCGTGATATTATGATAAAATAAATTATATCAGCGGTACGTTATGATGGCCGATTTGAAGTTTGTCCGCTCATAAAGTTTTGTAAAAATTGACAACTACTTTTGAAAGAACAATAATATTGTTGTCCTTTATTGTCAATAGTGACGCGTCATCATAAACTATCAAGTACAGCAATTGTTCTTTCAAAAGTAGTTGTAAATTTTTACAAAACTTTATGGGCGGACTTTAAACGTCAAATCGGCCATCATAGGTTAATGCCACTGATATACATTGTATCTCCACACTACAATAAAAAATGGTCCCAAAATAACATAGGTACTGTATATTAAAAGTCCAAGAGTTGTTGCGAAAGTACACAATGTTATGTTATGGCGGCCTGTTTGTATCGCTCTCTGTTTGATTTTAGAATACAATGTATTGAGTTGTGTGTTCTATTTTAATTTTGGAACGCTTCAAGTGTTTGCGGCATTGCGGTAGTTTGAAACAATAGTTATGTGGCTTATACGGTCTGTTAGGTTAAACAAGGGATGCATTGAAGGAAGGTATTTAGTGGTCGATACTAGTTCAACTACACCACTACTAGTGTAACTACGGGACCAATCTTAAAATCATGAAAAAAATTACGTTAAAAATTTCTATCAGTTAACTCGTACCGTACCGCAAGCCGCGTTATGAAACAAACGAAAGCGAGCAGGGACGCGATAGCTCAGTTAGTTTTTGAAAATCTCTTATAATATATATTTAATAAAATATTAATCCTTACCAAAATAAGTTCCATCGTCACAAATATATAATAGAGATATTTTTTACCGTTTACTTTATGTTATTTGGACGCATAGTTTTTAAGATAACACAATATTAATCACGTGTGACGGTAAACTAAACTTTACCCGCGTGAAGCCGGGGCGGGTCAGTTAGTGGGTAATAAAAGAAACGTGTAATTTATGGAATTTGGTACCCGACGGGAGTCCCCCGACCGGACACGTTTTTTTTTCACAAAATGAAAAACTCCATTTATGTACACTCGCAAGTCTCTACGTCTCACTGCCAGGCGCGCCTAACATACTGGTGACATATTTCGATATAATGAATTGTTTCCGGCGCTGAAACGTGGCACGGAAAACGTGTTTACTGTCCACAAGCAACTGCTAATAACTGTGACATGGGTAATATTAGCTTAGATTATTATACAGGGTAAAATTAAAACCAGTGCGGATATTTTAGGAGGTGAAAGTACTCATGAATATGATCAACTTTTATTATGGGACTGACAAGGAAAAATGAAAAAAAAAAAAATCAGCTGTTCCCTACAAAAATGCACTACAACACGATCCAAATGTATGGAACAGCTGATTTTTTTTTTCATATTTCAGTATCGGTCCTATAATAAAAGTTGGTCATATTCATGAGTACTTCCACCTCCTAAAATATCCGCACTGGTTTTAATTTTACCCTGTATAGCTTTATTAACTCGCCGCGATATAGCCGGGCACCCGGGTGCTCGAGATTAGTAGTAGTACACTTACCGGCAAATAACTTGAACATCGATCTTGATTGCGCAATAGTCGATTTTGTGCATTTTGACAGTTAATGCATGAAAGTGAATATGTGCAGACTTCAATTATTTAAAAATGTACCTTTAAGTATTTTGAGCATAGACATAAAACATAACGACGCGACGCCACGAGATATTTTTCTTGCAATAAATTCTAGGACTTCCCAAAAATCAGTAAACAATTGTTAAATTAAACATATTCTTAATAAAGGATCTTAAATTATCTGCTTCTGAAGATCACACCTAACTACATTCCTTTAAGTTATTTCCATAATAAAATTCCAAGTAAAACAATTATATTTTGTCTTCTAACAAAGACTTAGTTTAGTAATTTTTACTAAGAGCCACGGTTAGTTAAGAAAAGTTTCTTGTTAATTATGAGCTTGGCACTTGACGGAAAACTTATAATTGCCTATAAAACTAGCGTCACTCTTCATAATTATAATATCAACATAATTGTTCGAGCATAACTTCAACGGCAGCGTTCCCTTAAAAGTAAACAAAAGAAAATTACCTGTACCTACGTGAATAAACGCATTTTCCATTATCAAAAAACAAGCCCAAAATTCCTTAGCCGAAACTACAGTGGACTAATTAATCAAAGCAATTATAAATGTTAGAAAAAAAGGCGTCCGCGATAACACCCCATTTAAAAAAAAATACGGTGTCACAGTATGCAAATAAGGCAGAAAATTTGAGGAAAGCTCTGTATTTTTAGGGGTCTGCGTATGGTAAACCAATGTAAATATTGGTTTAAAGAAGTTTCAAAGTATTTTTGTCAAACCCGAATTCATATTCCGGTTGCGAAGGTTTTTGGGTTTGTTTAAAGTATATTTATTTTTGTATCTAACATACTTTGTTGTGTACTTTTCTTTCGAATTTTCTTTTCAGCTGATTTTATTCAGTGTATCTTTGAATATGCTAAATTATTTCAAAATATAATAATTTCTAAAAATGTTAACTACGTAGGCCGATACCTAGGTACTTATTGAAAAAAAATGATACATAAGAATCGTGTGTCTATCCCTCAGATCATAGAAACAAGGGAGATGTGCCAAGGCGCTATCGAGCTTAATGCCTGAACTTGAGCAAATTGCTCATACTAAAAACGTACGCGCTGGCGACGAACCGAACATGATCGATGGTATAAATACAGTGTTTTAGTTTAGTGTTAGTGTTGAGTGACGATTAACAGTGTTAGATTGAGGGTGTGCGGAATGTTTAATGCATGGGAGAACTTTTTATTCACAAGGAGCGCTTAATTATGCGCGTAATTGTGTCGAAAAATGTACTAAAAGTGGCATCAGTTGTTCCCGTACTAATTTGCTATGATGGCATATCTCTTTGCTTCTATGATCTGAGGTCTATCCTAAACCCGAGATGTATCTGTAAAGAAAATAAAACAACAAACATTTTGCAATCAAATTCACACCCAACTCCAAACGAGACTAACCACAATTACAAACAAAACAATTTAATCTTTATACAGAACCCTACTACATAATTCAGCGTAAGTCAACCTAATTAGCGTGTTGGAAACAATTTAGACGCGCGTGTACGCAAATGTACTTTAATCATGTGATTATGATGTATCGTGGGACGGTTTAATTAGGTTCAGTCGCGCACTGCATGTGCAATACTGACTAATTATTGAAAGTTATGAACGAGAGAGTAATACTGGCTTAAATTGTTGAGTTTGCTCAACGAGGCCTGTTTATAAGCTGAGTACTAGATCTGTTGTCTTAGTAAGGACTTATTGGCAGAATTATAGCTTGTTTTTGTCCCAAGTTGGACGCCAATGTCCCGAAGTCTCTGCCTGTCTGTCCTCAGTTAGCTTTGAGGGAACCTCTAGGTACAACTTAATTGAAATAAAACTTCTTGAAAGGAAGAATAAGTATATTGTAGGTACTTGATTATCACTATTATACTGTTTAAGAATAAAGGGTACAAACAATAAATTATATTTAATTATAAAATTTACCAGTTTTGATTAGTTAGTTAATTCAACACAAATTATTGTTTTTGCATCACCTCTAACGAATTTTATTATGAGTATAACGGTGGGTTGCAGAAAGAAAATTAAATTTTAAAGGAGGCATTAACCATACAATTTCTATCGTTAAAGTCTCCTTTAAAACTTAATGACCTTTCTGCAACTCAGCGTTACCTTAATTTAACCTACATACACAAAAATTTTAAATCCCGAATAAGTTCACAATATTTACAACTCTCGGGTAGACTTGTGGTTAGAATATGATATTACCCTACTCAAAATACAAACTCACGTCTCTTCCTAAACCTAGAAAAACTACGGTTACCCCAGTCAAGAGCCGCAGTGCGTGAGTCGTGCTATTCCGGTTACATTTCATGCACTTATGCGGCGAAAGTTTAAAATAGTTTCAGCTCAATACCAACATGTGGTTCCATAAGGTACCTATTATGTATGTAATTAGGTTAACAGTGTTTGTTTTCTTGCTGTGCCTTTTATTGTAAATGCAGGGCTATAACAAAGCATGCAATGAAACTGAGATACGTAAATGCGCCCCATTTTTAGTTTAGTAAAATCCGGTTGATGGCCATTTTGGGATTATAGTAGAAAGTCTCAGGCCGAGATAAATAAACATTACTAAGCACATGCTTTGGCTAAGCTACGTTCTCGTCTCTGTCTTGCTTGCAAGTTGCGCGACAGTGACAACGATACGGCTTAGCCAAAGTACGTGCTAAGTAACGTCTATTTATCTCGGCCTAAATGTCATCTCTTTTTGCAAGTCTTAGTCTTGTTATGGACACAAAAAGTTCTTATTCTTATCTTTGGTATTTTTCCACTATTAATGATGGTCTTTTTCTACTTAGACAGTTTTGGTAGAGACAATTTAAAATCGTCACAGGCGCAGTACCCATCATCCGACATGGTACCCATTAGCCACGAGCCATAAAACGAACCAAAAATCTTTTAAAACAACTGCTAATAGGTACCTTAAAGGTTGTATAATATCATGCATGTTATTGCATTGCAAGAATAAGGATTGCTGTAAAGTTGGTAGATTTCTCGTTAGTAGTGACGATTATTTAGTTTAACAGGGTGAGACAGCTTCAGAAGATCAAATCTAAAACCGTCACAAGCGCCGTAACTCCAATCATCCAGCCATTTAGCCACGACCCATAAAACAAAGAAAAAAAACCGGCCAAGTGCGAGTCGTACTCGCGCACCGAGGGTTCCGTATCAGTTTTGGACGTATAAAGTGAAAAAATTCGGACCGCATAACTAAGTTTGCTTGTGAAGGAATTTTGATGATTTTGAAAAAACTGTACTAGTTAGGAACATCATTTTATTTTTGGTGCCATATTTGGGTCAATTCCTATCAACCCTAATTATTTCAGATTTTTCGCCCCGCAAACTTCGGAGATAAGGGGGGGGGGGAATTGTATTTTTTTGGACATTTTTCATCATATGTCGAAAACTGTGAGACATAAAATAAAATGAAAATATTTTTTGAAATGTGTAGATAAAGCCCTTTGATATAATATGTCACTTGACCTAGTAACCCCACTTTAAAATTTTGGACCCCCAGTCCGGCCCCTTTTGCAATGAAAATAAAAATATTTTTTGACTTTTTTCATTTGCAATATAGTTGGACAAGCATTCTTTATAACTGTTCCAAATTTCAAGTTGATAGCATTAGTAGTTGCTGAAATAAACAGGTGTGACAGACAGACAGACAGACAGACGAAGTCGCACCGTAAGGGTTCCTTTTTTACCATTTTGGTACGGAACCCTAAAAAGCGATTAAAATTACGAAATACAACAAACATTTTTTTTAATTTGTACTCGTGCGTATCACGAGAAAACTTGGTAAACTAAAATAAAACCTTGCGGTACGAATGTTTTAAATTTCGCGATAACGTCCGAGCGGTACAAAGTTGAGCATATAAATTGTGTACAACATCTAACTTTGACTTTTTTACTGCCGACTTCCCGTACGAGATTGTAGCCCCACATCAGTTGAGGGTTATATTTATTGCATTTCAGGATTGACTCCTGATTTTTTGTGTTAACAAGTTTTGGGTGTATGAGATATGGGTTGGAGAGTTGGAGGTGAAAGTGTTTACTTTGTAAGTAGATGCTGCCTTTTTGAGTCGTGTGGGTTTTGAATTTGTGAATGAGAGTTTTATACACCCTACGGTGTATAAAACTGTTGGGATACCTCGGTCCTACGACCGAGGTATCCCAAAGATTTTAAGCATTGCAGCATTGAGTCCGTTGCCTATATTGGAGACGAAAAAGTAGTATTACTTTGTCGAATGAAGCTTAATTTTCGAGGTACCTATTCATTTTTTTTTGAAATTCATAACTCTAAAAATCTCTAAGGTAACAAACCCTATTCTGTTTTTAAGGACTCATAATACCAAAAAGGCGTGGTTAAAGTCTTTTTCCTCAAGCCCATACGGTATATGTCGATGGGAAAGTTGCACCTACTTCCCAGCTGAAACAATAAGGAAGTGGTAAAGGTGGATATTTTGAACTGAATTTTATAAAACTTTGACGTTTTAAAATTGCTGAATCTCGGCATAATTTAAGCAGATTATTTAGAATTTATGTTATCTTTGCTTATAATATTAAACAGTCACATTGTAGCCTTTGAGAAACACATAGGGAATCGCGAAGTGATTCGCAGATACCTACCAATGTGAGAGAAATAAATATTTAAACAAACATAAACTTTAAATTGTAGTAGATACTATGAAGTAGGTACTTACAGTTGATATTATTATTATTTGATTTGCAAACTTACTAAGTGCCTACTGTGCTTCGGCATTATAACAAAAAAATAAATGCACTGACGTCATAATTGCTTTTCTTTTTCATTCTTTGTTTAAAGACATTTTGTATCGATCCAGGCTTCCATATTCAGTAAAAACAAAAGGTAGACTAATTATTCAATCTAGATAGCGAAATATATTCAATGAAGAAATTATACAGAACCCTGAAAAAAATTACAAGGTTTTATTCATGAAATCACAGCGTAACGATAGCCTTCATATGAAATGAGGCACAATCAAATTCGCAATCATGAAATATGTTTTTTTCCTACATGCTATTTTAAGGGTTGATGTACATAACCTTATTAAAATTTAGTCGGTCAATGCAAGTGTTTTTAAAAAGTAACCAATAAAACATTTTACCATTCTACCATTTCTACCTCGAAAGGTAGCTATTACAACTTTGGACTTATAAGATCCGAATATGAATTTGTATTTGTCTGATTGTATGAATCGTTAATAATAATTTAACGGTAACTTATAAAACTTTAATATTTTAAATGTTTGCCAACAGCAAAGTGTGGTGTAATACTAGGTGACAGGTTAAACGAGGGATATATAGAAGAAGGGTATTCAGTATTAGATATTAGTTCAATTCACTACGGTACCTACCAATCATGAAATAACGCAAAAAAAAACAGCTGTTCCATTCATTTTTTCCAGTGATTTGAATTTATTTCATTTCAGCCCGCATTGGCCAGATGTCCTTGTTAGTCTACATGGACTCTTCTTATCTCTTTTGAACAGGTTTGGGTGATTTGATTTAAATTTTGATTTAAATCACGGTTTAAATCTAAGTTTATTTAAATCACGATTTAAATCAAGTTCATTTAAATCACCCAACTGATTAATGTTTGAACAATCTTATGACTTACTTGAGAAGGTGTGGTTTTTTTTATATAGGTATTTGATGCTATAGAATGGTAGTAGACCATAGTTTAAACAAAGATTGTTCTATAAAAGCAGTGTTTTATATGTCACAGTGTTTAAGGCACCGAAAATTTCTAGTTTAGGTTTTTATTTTGAAGCAAAATAATATTTTTTATTCCTCACGAGCGCGTGATATTCGTGAAAGTATTTGCTTCCCCTTGAGACCCATAATTAATAGAGTGTCAGTGTTATGAAGTGACTCTAGTCATAATTTCTACCTTGACAGGTAACCCTCCCTTGTGTATGTACGTTCGTTATAAATTCTATTATTTCAGTTCTATGAACCTGCATTTTTAATTAGAATATTTTTTTTTTATGCGTAATTTATGTTGCTGTTTTTTAATTAAATTAATTAGCACTATAGTTTTTTGCAACTTTTTTTTTAGTTTAAAATGAGTATAAATTGGATTGATAAATGGTGTGTCGTGGGTAAATATTGTGAAAGTTTCTTACTAATATGAAGAACTGTATTATTTTAAAATATATCTATCTTTTATTAAATTAGATTATAAAATAGAATTTGCAAGAAGTACTTAATCCAGTCTTTTATTCCAGAAATATTATGGCTCCTGTGTCAAAAAAATTAAAACTGTTGAAATTATGGTCAACATTTTGCACTACATGATGAAGAATAATTTCATAGTCTATTCACTCCTTACACCTACACATACTCATACACACACCTTTAAAAATATTTTACCAGAAAATGATTAAATGAATTACAAAAAGCGCAGAAACCTACCAATGTATGAAAAATTCGAACTCGTCACGGTATTTAACTTTACATACATTGCTTAATATTATACAGACGACATGCGAAATCCACCCCGGCTGTCATTCACACCGACGCCAACGCCGCAATTTTATTCTCTTAGATTTTGTTCACTTTTAATTGTTCGCATACTAAAAGAAGCAGTAGGTATCTAATTTTAAAATCCAAGTCAAATTTGTAATTTCTTTCAATTACACCATTTACAGACACTTTCGAATTGTTAAGGAGCAGTTGGTTAGTTTATTAGAAAGTAAAAGCGTAGCTTCCGCTAAAGCGAATTTATTTGAGTCGGAAAATTAGAATAATTTATTGGTCATCATGATTTCACTTGATTTCATAACTACACGCCAAATTATACGGTGCCGGTGTCTTTAAACCGACATCGTCAATTACACCGACTGCCTACTTTTATTTAGTCGCATAAAAGCGAAAACACAATCTTTCTTGTTTTAGCAAACTGCGTTAGATCGGACGTGATTTCACACAAAATAGCATTATCTGAACATGATTACACATGATTAACATGAACATGATTAATTTAAGTTAGTTTCTTTTTTCGTATAAATACACTACCTACTAGATGCTACCTCCACTTGAAAATATGCTATAATAGATTATAGTACCTACTCTAAAATCAGTGAATTCGAAAAATCATTGATTAGAAACATCACAAAAATATAGCAACTTGGTCGTTATGAAAATTAATAACTACACGTCGAAACCAACAGTGAATATGTAGATGACGGTGTAAGTACGTAAACCCCGTCATTTACACCGACACGTACCACACTCTTATTCAGTCGCATTAAAGCGAGAGAACCCTGCGTTAGATCGGACGTGATTTGGCGCACGCCAACTGATTTATTTGTGTACCTTTTATACTTTTTCGATATCAAAATTAATAACTACACGTCGAAACCAACAGTGAATATGAAGATAACGGTGTAAGTACGCAAACCCTGTCATTTACACCGACACCGCACTTTTATTCAGTCGCATTAAAGCGAGAGAACACTGCGTTAGATCGGACGTGATTTGGCGCACGCCAACTGATTTATTTGTGTACTTTTTATACTTTTTCGATATCAAAATTAATAACTACACGTCGAAACCAACAGTGAATATGAAGATAACGGTGTAAGTACGCAAACCCTGTCATTTACACCGACACCGCACTTTTGTTCAGTCGCATTAAAGCGAGAGAACACTGCGTTAGATCGGACGTGATTTGGCGCACGCCAACTGATTTATTTGTGTTCTACTTAGACTTTTTCGATATCAAAATTAATAACTACACGTCGAAATTAATAGTGATTATGTAGGTGTCGGTGTAAGTACGCAAACCCCGTCATTTACACCGACACCGCACTTTTATTCAGTCGCATTGAAGCGAGAGAACAAGTTTACTCGCGTTAACAAGCTGCGTTAGATCGGACCTGATTTCGCGCACGCCAACTGATTTATTTGAGTTCTACTTGGACTTCATTTCGTTAGCGCCCGACCCCTTTTTTCAGGTTATGTTATTGCTTACATTTTATTTTTCAGTGTTTGTTACAATTCTCGTTTTGTATGATAGAGTATGGAAGTTATTGCAGTGTAATTTTTTAGTAACATAGGTAGGGGTACCCAGTATTATTGCGTATGATTGATTACACACAAAATTTTATTTCTATTGCTTAAAGGGCACTGGCAGACGCCCATAGAACGCTGGGCTTCAGATTGTGTAAGTCGGTACAGACATGAAATTAGTTTGGTGTGATCGAGTATTTCAAGAGTATTTAAATTCATTTTTTATTTGTTTTTGTACGTAATTCGGTTAAAGATAAATATTCGTATTTCTGACAGTGAGGTTAAGTATGGTGTGAATGATCCAGTGAAGTACAGCCCGACTAATGAGTTCTCAATTCAAAGGTTTTAGCTGCTGTCACCATGATATTCTGTGGAGGTCCAATGAAGTACAGCCCGACTAATGAGTTCTCAATTGAAAGGTTTCAGTTGCTGTCACCATGATATTCTGTGGAAGCACGCGCCAGCCAGCATGCACCCGTTTTTGTTTTAGTGGTTTTTTCAAAATGTCAATGGTATGATCATTTTATTTTATATTTATTTCATTTTTTGAATCCAATTCTTAATCTCTGAGATAAATTAGGCAAAGAACAATTAAAATATATTTTTATTTTTGGTTAAGCTTTTATTACTGTACCATATCAAGCCTAAAACTGCCGACGTCCTTTGGCCTCCCACAATGTAGACCGATGACCTGGTGAAGATTGCGGGAATCCGCTGGATGCAGGAAGCATAGGATCGATGAATGTGGTGACGGTTAGGGGAAGGAAAAAATAAAACTACTTACTAACTACAAATTTTGATCATACTTTTCAAATTAAAGTTGACAGTTCGAGGTCATTGACGTTCCTATTTTTTTTTATCCCATTATAAATGTGCCCTTAAAAAATAAATATTTTTACATAAAATATCATTTAATTTTGCGAGCTTACAAGCGGTACTCCAATATAATTTTACTCAATACAAAATACAGGACTAAGATCTATCCACATAATTACAAATATATTTAAGCTTAATACCCATCTTCGCAATTTATTCCTTTCATTTTATTGTTCGGTTTATCGTTTTCGATCTCCTGAAATTCCGCCCCCAACATTGTACTAGGTCAGCGACCCTACTTTCTAAGGTAAAAATTTAGATCCGTTATCGTTTATTCTGTTTTCTGGAAAATTTTATTTCTTCCACTTGGATGTACATAAGTATATTTTTGTAACATTTGCGTATAATTTCTGTTACGGGAAATAAAATCTATTATGTAGTGGTTTCCCTTTATCTGTCTAGTACCTATTCGTCCAATTTCATGAACGGCTTCGAGTATTTGTTTGTATATATTGTGTCCTTATCAATTTCTATTTTCTGTCGATCGATTACAGTTACCCAATAAGTATCCTGCTTTAGCTATGCTAGGGATAAGTATAACGTCTTCTTTTGTTTGTTTAGCTGCCTACATCATTATTATGTACATGCCCTGTATGCTTTCAACAGACCTTCAAAAATAAAAGAATGGATTTTTCAGCAACCTAATATCCATACCTAATAGGGTTTGCCGACTAGATAGAAAAGGAAGACATCATAGTTATTTAAATAGATACAATTAGGCATAAAATAGAGCGGACTATTCTCATTTCAGGTAAAACATTACACAAATCTGGAAATTTAATTAATCAAACATCATTGTCAAACAAAAAAGTATCCCGAATACCCCAAAAACATTCATAATCTTCCTTCTAACCAGTTACGTCCGAATGACCATCATAAAAACCATATGAAGGATATGTGAAATTTCATAAATCGCTACCACCATTGTGGTCTGTTTCAACTGAATCGCTTATGATAAATGTATTGCGATCCTCTAGGACAATAGATGCTTTGTGGCTTTGATTAATGACACTTTTAAAAACCCCGATTTGGGTCCACCCCTAAACGGCAATAAAAAATATGTCCCCGCCAGATTTCTTTCTACTTGTTTGATAACAGATTGTGGCCGTGGCCTGATTAATTGATATAAATCGTGTGGTTTTAAAATATGTGGGGAATGGAATACCGAACCGGTCTTTCGGAACACGTATTTGTTTTCCGAGGTGATACAGTGTTAAATTGCTCTCGTATAAATACGTCATTATTGTTATTGAGTATTGGTATGTAGTAATCAAGACATGGCTCCTCATGTAATGGATTTTATATTATGGGATCAATAAATTGGTGGCAAATCCAACGAGCCCAAACACGGCGGTGTTATGTTAAGAAGTTGAAGAGTTCCTTTAACCACCCCCCGGCTCCATCATGAGACCACCTCCATGGTACCATATTATTGCATTATCATTAAAGTGACAAATGCGTTCCAAATTTTCACTCAATCGGTTGGGGTTTTGAGGAACTGGTCTAAAATTCAGTTGCAAGTTTTCGCCTCATACACACACGGCAAGTTAAAATCTTTTAAAACATAAACGCATGCAAAGTATTAGAGCAATGTATAATAATGTATATGACTATTAGGTAACAACAAAGCAACCCCATTTAAATTCTCTGGCAGAAGTAGTTAATGTCTGACACGGTACAATTAAGTCATCGTAAGTCGTTCTACTTTAACTGCACAAGGCATACATACGGCCTTGAACTTATGACCTTCAATGTTGTTAAATAAAATTCAACCCTATGACATTTAATGCATAATACAAATTAGATTGAAAGTAGGTACAATTTTCTTTTTGAATAAATATTTCCGTCTATGTTTTCATGTTAATGTTTTAAGAAAACTTATGTTAAAACCAACTCTAGATCTCATTTTGATATTTGTAAAAGTTTGTCTTTACATCATGTTTTTTCTTTTGAAGCTTGTAGAACAGCAGTATTTAGTGGCATGTACACATGCTAGTAGAAATTTAAGTACACAGTGGGTTATTTTATGACTCAATGTTTTATGGCAACGAGCTTTAGCATAAGCATAGCATAATCGGCCTATAATGTTCCCACTGCTGGGACCTGTGTCCCAGCAGTGGGAACATTATAGGCCGATTATGCGTGCCTCCTCTCTGTGAGAGGGAGTGGGCCGTAGTCCACCACGCGGGCCCAGTGCGGGTTGGTGGTTGCTAATACGCACATGACTTCGAAAAGTCGGCGGTGCGTGCCAACCATTCGCCGTGGGAGGCACATGGTTAGACCACTTTTTTTTTTTTTTTTTTTTTTTTTTTTTTTTTTTTTTTTTTTTTCGAGGTGGAAATCCTCATGGATGTCCCCCGCCCTGGGGAGGGCGGAGGGGTCTGTCAGACTCTTACTGACTAAAACCACCCCGGTGTTCCTCCAAGTACCTTACGCCGGGGGCACGGGAGTCGCTTGCGCATTCGTCCGCACCCCCGGCAGGTATTGGCCCGCCAAATGAAAGGCGGGCCCCGTCACCCTATGCGGCCGTCATGTACGGCCGCAATTCCTCTGGACAGGCGCGCGCGGAACACGTCGCGCCACCGTCTCGGGCCTGTTTCCGTTCGGGCGACGGACGCCCCAAGACCGCCGCCCGCAGGCCGCACCCTATGGTGGCCGGAGATCGTTGGCCGCCCTACGGCGCCCGGTGCGTCTGCTGCGGATGGGGAGAGAGGACACCGCCTCCCTCTCCCTTTCCGCCGCCTCCTTGGCGTCCATCACCTCCTCGCAGAAGGAGGCGACGGCGCTCCAAGCGCTCTCGCCGCCGATCATGGCCTCAACCACGGCCGGCAGCGAGAGGCCACCCGCAGCTCCGACCGCCGCGACGAGGTCACGGCGCTGCACTGCCCAAGCTGGGCACTCCTCCAGTGTGTGCTGCGCCGTGTCGTCGGGGCAGTCACCGCAATGGTGGCAACCGGGCATGGTTAGACCACTAGGCTATCACTGCTTTTACATCATAAAGCTTTAACATCATAAAAATTGTCATTGTTGTGATTGTTGATTGTGAAATTATGAATGATAATTGCGATAAAAGTACACATACACCTGATGACTTCACTGAAAGTAGTACTTGTACTAAGAATAATATCATAACTAGCTCGTAGAAACCTACAAGAGTACATTTTGAAAGTGGACTTTTTCAAGCAAAACAAAATCAACCTCCCCTAACACTATCCCCAAATTACTGATGAAGTCCCATTCATAGTACAGACGATGAGACGAAACATCATCATCCTTCCATAACAGCTGAATGCAAAAGTAGTCTAAAACATCCACTCGAAACGCTAGTCAGTCCATTGATTGAACGGCCCATAGTGGAACTTTGTGAAGACGAGCGGGACAAAGTTTTTAGGTGCCTCAACGACGCGGCGACGAGACGGAAAATTAACGTTAGGAAATTTTATTATTTACTTACCGAGTTTGCAAGTAAGCTAAAATGCTTTTAGCTATAGTGCGGACTTCGGGAAGGATTTTATTCTGTTTATTGTTTTTGGACTTTGTTTGGTGAGGCTTCTCTATTTTTATATCGGATTTCTTTTGTTGTGGAATGAGGAAGAAAATTATGACATTGTACTTACCTATGTTTCACCAGAAATGTAGCAGTGTAACTTTACATTCTTTTGTTTTTATCAGGAATACAAAATTATATTTCAAGTTTTTCCGCTACAAAAAGGTAGGTAGTATTATATTTCATACTACGTAAATTCAATAATGCAAGCAAGGTAAACATCGTGAAAACGTAATGTTATAAGGCGATTCCGATATTATAAGGATCCATATATTCCATATACGTATTTTATTCTTTCAATCGTATTACCATTGTTCCAAGCATAATAAGAACACGTTGCATTAAATATTCAAATAAATCTCTCACAAAGTTAAATGTATGCCATTGTGTCAGAGTTCTAAAGTCACTTCCCCAAGGAGAAAGTTCCAAAGTTGGACTCGCACTTTCGATAATCCGTTAGTAGTTCGTGTAATAGCCACTGTGAAATCTTCAGCCAGATATCACAATTATTTCTCTCTTGAAACAATATCTAGTTGTTTCTGACCTATAAAAAGTGAAATTAAAGGAAAGAACACTTTATCTTCATAATTTATTCTGAAGTAAGAATTTCTTTCATAAGTAGTTAGAAAGTTTGTCATATCTTTTTTAATCTTACCGTTTCAAATTAAACATCGTAGGTAAGTCTTCTAGCAAAAACATTTCTCTGACATATTAAGTTAAAAAAGGCAGAACAAAATACGTTTTTTGCAAAAGAATTACACAGAAACTTACCTCGATTTACGAAAATGAGCTAAGAATTTTAAGATTCACGATTCACATAACTACAGAGATTTTCTTGTTCATTTACATAGCTTGCGTAATAATCGTATCGCAATGTAAACGATAAAACATCTAAATCCACTTCCAGAAATCCAGCTTCACGTTTATCCGACTGACGGAACCCATAAAAAGAGGGTCCTGAACAATTATTTTTACATCAGCACCGGAACCATTCCGGACACGATAAAGAATCTCCCGGAAAAAGATATTTATTCGACCAAGCTACGTGTTCCTCGGCAGAATTTTTGAGGAACTATTTTCGACTTAAGCTCTCTCAAAATAGGGTTCGTATCTTTGTATCTTTTAGGGTCCACATTAAATGTAACATTGTTGTGGAATGTTAGGAACTTTCGGGTGTGAGCGCAATAAAACACCTTAAATCGAAGCGCGAAATCACTGACTAATTGTTACTCTTGTTCCGATAAAATTAACTACTTTCGTGAGAAAGGTTAGTGAAGTTCGGAACTAGGTATCGGGTTTTAGTGGTGTTTGCGTCGACCAACGTTCGGTCAGGTTGAAAGTTCTAGAACTTTTTTGAAGCCTTCTCTTGTTTGTAGGTCCCTCCGTTGTTTAATGGCCGTTCCCAAAAATGGACACATCAACTATTTCCCCTACTAGGGGTCGATTTTTTACATAATAGAGAAGTAATGTCAAAAATCGTTCTCTAGTAGGGCAAGGAGCCAATAAATCGGTTATTAGGAACGCCCATAAGTTAATTAAACTGAATAATTGGAAGCCAGACCTGTTCATTATAAAGTATTGTCATAATCCATTTTCGTAGAGGACCTATCTAAAATTAGATTATTCACTGAATCAATCTACAAAGATAACTTTACTAAAATAACTCTAGCTAATTCAAATTGAAAATTACGTCATTGACGCAAATACGTACCTAATAATCTAAAAACCATTACAAATCTCGAATTACTCAAACAGCTGTCCCATGATACAGTCACAAAGCAGAGCACACAAAAGACATGAAACGCCTACATCCATATTCAAAGCCCAGTACTATCGCACGAACAGCTTTCAACGAAGACATGGATGCCATTGATTTATGAAATAGTGGCAGTGGCCGTCAGTCACTCCAATTATGTTAGAGCATAACGTCGGCAATACATCAATCTTATAGACAAGGGAACAAACACTGCTCACGATGATATTGCATGCATTAATGCGCCAGGAGATAGTGGTGTTATGCGAAAAGTTAAATGAGTATAGTTTATTGGTTGTGGCGCTCTTCGGTGCATCGTTAACATAATGCTTGTTTATGTTGTCGATCGTACAATAGGTTAGTGTTGGTTGTTTGTGATAGTGAATGTATTTTTAATACCGTACTGTTGTTGTGGAAGTTTTGTACTGACATATTGGAGTTCGAGTCAATTACATATGCATAGGTTTTAAGATTTGTATTCTTATGTAGGTACCTTTATTTTTGTTGTGTTAATATGTGAGTGAGTATACCTACAGGCTGGATTTTTGGACGGGGCAGTAAGGGCAGGTATTTGGGCAGGTAGGGGAAGCCGGGGCATTACGGGCCCCCGGGGAAAGACGGGCACCCCCTCTTCCCCGCAGGATAATAAACCGAGACGCTCGGAACTAGTCGGATCGCGTTGCAGTCGACCTCGCGCCAGCGAGTAAAGTGATTGTGTGCGTGTAGATGTCCGTCGTACGTCAACAGAACGAAATTACGTAAGTTGATGCATTTGATATAATTTTTTGGTTTTAAGTCTGTGCTATTGCTAATTCGTGTTTGTGTTAAATGCCTAATTATTAAGTAAATTGCTACGTTCAATTATGTGTCTAAATAACTAGAAAGAGTTGTGAACTAACCACCACATATTCGTTTGATTTGGATATCATTTGTTTTGTTTGACCTCGGGGGCATTTTGGGCGGGGCAAAATGGGCAGGGTGCCCGTTTTGCCTCGGGTAATCTTATTAAGTTGATCTTTTTTCTGCAGATATAATTATGGTTCGCCACTACCAAAGGAAGACAGAACGTGCCAAATGGAGCTTGGAGGATATGGAAGCAGCCGTAAAAGATGTGGCTAGTGGCAGATTAAGCTGTAAACGGGCCGCTCTTGAGTACAATGTGCCACGATCAACTTTGCAGCGAAAACTCGAGGAGTACAAATCAAAACAGCACTTATCACCAACAAAACTAGGTAGTTTTAGACCAATATTTTCAGCTGCTCAAGAGGAAGAGTTAGCTTCATATATTAAAGACATGGAAGGTAGATTGTTTGGTTTGTCTCCAAAAGAAGTTCGTCAGCTGGCCTATCAATTGGCAACAAAAAATAACATCCCACATAATTTTGATCCGACGACTCAAACCGCTGGCGAGGATTGGTTAGCAAATTTTCTGAAACGCAATTCTTCTTTGTCCCTGCGCAAACCTGAAGCCACATCCGCTGCTCGAGCCATGGGCTTCAATCGCCAAGCTGTGGAGGCTTTCTTTAAAATTTTAATCGAGACAGTCGATAAGTATAAAATTACAGCGGATAAAATTTATAACGTTGATGAAACCGGGATGACAACTGTTGCAAAAAGCCTTGGAAAAGTAGTGGCCACCAAAGGCAGGAAACAAGTCGGATCATTGTCATCGGCAGAGCGTGGGCAACTGTTTACAGTTGAAATCTGTATGAGTGCTACAGGGGTTTTCATGCCGCCAATGTTCATTTTTCCCCGCCAGAGACTCAAGCCTGAATTAATGGATGGAGCTCCTCCCAATTCTTGGGCAGAATGCAATGAAAAAGGATGGATTACAAAGGAAATCTTCTTGAAATGGTTTAACAAGTTTGTGACCTGGTCCAGAGCTACGCAGGAACAACCAGTTTTATTACTCCTAGATGGACACGCTAGCCATGTTAAAAATTTAGAACTTATCGATATTGCCAGATCAAGCGGTGTTCATATTATCTGTTTCCCACCACATTGCACGCACCGGCTTCAACCGCTGGATGTTAGTTTCATGAAACCACTGAGTGCTTATTATGGAGAAGAAGTTAAAAAATGGCTCCGATCAAATCCAGGGCGTGTAGTGACACATTATCAAGTAGCAACCTTATTTTGCAATGCATTTTTAAAATCTGCTACAATGCTTGTAGCAATCAATGGATTTCGTAAAACAGGCATCTGGCCAATTAACCCAGACATCTTTGGTGATGAGGATTTTTTACCTGCTGACACTACAGATTTGCCTATGGATGATGTAATTGTACCACAGTCATCTTTGAATCAAGAATCCCAACCACAACCGTTGGCTATGCATAATCCCACACAAAGTTCAACTGGTTCCCTGACACAGCCAAATATCGAGCAGACTCCTGTATCACCTTCTCCGGGTCCATCAACAATGCTACAGCTATGTGCAACTCCACCGCCTGGAACATCTTTTCATGTCATGTCGCCTTTAGATATCATGCCAAAACCCAAAGCACGTGTCCAAAAACGAGTCACTAGGAAACGCGGAAAAACGGCATTAATAACCAGTTCACCATATAAGAAGGATATAGAAGAAGCCCAGATACGGAAACCAGTGGCTAATGAGAAGCAAGGCAGGAAGAAAAAGACGAAGAAAATTGAAAAAAATAAAGAAAACGAATCGGAGGAAGAAGATGCAGAATGTTTGTACTGTGGAAATTTGTACTCAGAATCTACTGAGGGTTGGGTCACTTGCCGTGCATGCCAGAGATGGGCCCACTGTTCTTGCGCCGGTGAAGAGGATAATGATGACGAATCCCTTCACATTTGTACTTTTTGTGCTCGGTTTTAAACGTACATGCCTATTATGCCCCGCATATGACCATTTTACCCCAGACACGGGGCAAAACAGGCAGCTTTTTTATTTTTTTTAAGTTATATTAGCACCAAAGACTGGTAGCCTAAGATATTTTTTAATAATTAATGATAATAAGTAATAATGAGACCAATAAATGGCTGTTGATTTTTTTCATTATCTTGTTTTTCTCAGATTTTATTCATCATTTCCCTTAAGGGGCCCACATTGCCCCGGTTTCCCCTACCTCAACCGTTGTAGCTATAGTAAACGTTCTTAGGAGACTGTTCTTTGATAACTATGCATTCACGGATTTTGAAAAAATGTACAGTCAGCAAGATAATAGGCAATTTACCCAAAAAAAAAATGATGCCAATCGATCCTGTTTCCTAAAAGTATCAAAAAATTATGTCGGACCAACTTGAGGTGCTTGAAATTTCAGAAATTACAAAAATACTTTTCCCGTAGGTACTACTATGTAGCCTATTCAGAGAATTACTTGCTTGCTCAAAGAACGTTTGATTCCATAAAAGATTCAAATTATTTTAATCAAAATCATAATCTAAAACAATTTCTAAACCCGGTTCACCTGCAGTGACTTCTGCAGTGAAAATCGAACAAAATAATGAGAACAATATTTTCTAGAACGTTCGCCTGCAAAATTATCGGGCTCGGTTCGCGCGCGAAGTGGGATATTACCAGTTAGGGGCGGTTCGAACCGATTACAGCGACAAGTGCACGCGCACCGACCGTATCACGCTATTATGAAATATTGTGATTGTTGTGCTTCTGAGTAGTGTAATGTTTTTAAATAGTTTTATTTAATAAAGTTTTATTTAAATTGCATGGATATTAATCATAACATAGGGGATGCAATTTTTTTCAAGACATACGCTATCTTCGTAGTGACTCCCATATCGTACGTCTTTATCGGTCCATTCTCTTATTATTTTTTGGATTTTTCAATTATGAAATAGTCACCCCACCAATAAACCTAATGATTCCTAAATTGATTATATTTTTGTTTAGGTAATATTTATCACCATTTAATAATCCTCACTTACCATAACATCAAAATCGAAGGAAAGAGAGGGAGTAGATAGAGACATAGTTTCTTAGGTCAACAAACTTACCTCTCCTTTTTGCTTAGTCGTAGTCGGGTATAAAAAATAAACTGAAGGTTGCTACTTATGAGGAGCTGAAGGAACTGGCTCTCAAAAAGATAACTGGAAGATGCTCCACTAAGATCGTACCTTATAAACTGAAGAAGAACTTTCGGGTCTTCTTCAGTTACCACGATCACCAGATCCACGCGCACTTTATTTTCTCCTTAATTGTGAATTTTATCCTTTATGTTGAATTTTTGTTCTGTTAATTTTCAACCGTTGAATACGTGGATAAAGACTGAAACTGACGAAAAACAACAGAATAATGAACCCACATTGCAATATTTTCGTATTTAAAAGTAAGGGAGGTCAAATCTCCCTGGGTATATTTAATTAAATTAATGCCATTAAGTGTGAAACTTCATTTTAATAATGAAAATACAGTTTTCAAGAAATATAATAATAATATTCAAAATAGGAAATATGGTTCAGATGAATTATAAAAATAACTCGCAAAAAATTTTGTAATATTTTTGTGGTAAAACGAATTTAACAGTTTCCTGGTACTCGTTAATTTTCTCTATCATAATTACACAGCGAAAGAGCTTCCTCTCTTTTGTTTCTGTAAGTAGGTATGTCATTTATGTAACCATAAAATTATTTCAAGTTGATATTTTTAGGGTTCCGTACCAAAATGGTAAAAAAGGAACCCTTATGGTGCGACTTCGTCGGTCTGTCTGTCTGTCACACCTGCTTATTTCAGCAACTACTAATGCTATCGACTTGAAATTTGGAACAGTTATAAAGAATGCTTGCCAAACTTTATTGAAAATGAAAAAAGTAAAAAAAAAAAATTATTTTCATTGCAAAAGGGGCCGGAGTGGGGGTCCGAAATTTCAAAGTGGGGTTACTAGGCCAAGTGATATATCTTAATATGAAAGGGCTTGGTTTGCACATTTCAAAATACATTTTAATTTTATTTTATATCTCACAGTTTTCGACATATGATGAAATATGTCTGAAAAAATACCATTCGGCCCCCTTATCTCTGAAGTTTGCGAAGAGAAAAATCTGAAATAATTAGAGTTGATAGGAATTGACCCAAATATTGCAGCAAAAATAAAACGACGTTCCTAACTAGTGCAGTTTTTTCAAAATCATCAAAACTCCTTCACAAACAAACTTGGTTATGCGGTCCAGTTTTTTTCACTTTATACGTCCAAAACCGATACAGAACCCTCGGTGCGCGAGTACGACTCGCACTTGGCCGGTTTTTTTTATAATATGGATACTCCAATATTTCATATTAAACACACAAATATTAAATACAAATTTTCTTGATATGTTATGTTTAAAATTGAGTTTTTTTGCAGCATACCTTAGACCGATAACGAGATTAAGTATAAGAATAAAGTTTATTAATGGCCATTTATGTTATTATTATATTATACTGACAAGTTAAGATGAACAAAAACATCAATAAATTACGGTGCATGGTGTGATTTTGAATTCAGTAGGTCCATATTTTGTTTCTATCTATAAACTTCTTACGTCCTCATATTATTCAAAAGTGATTGGATCATGTGACGGTAATGTATGAAAATATCCAACATACCTAATGTTCCTTAGTTTTTGTTTGTTTGGGACAACATAGGTGTTACAGTACAAAGTAATTGTTTATGTTCGTCTAATTCAATTTGCAATATAAACATCGTGTTTTTATTCCGTGATTAATTTTGTGAAACATTTTGTTCCACTTGAGTTTATATTTTATGTAGGTTTTTTTATGTACCGTCATTATATTTTACTGGCCTGTATAAATGAAATAACCATTTCATAGAGGAAATATTATTTATGAAACAATATTTTTGAAAAAAAATAAATTCTCGATTAAAATATTTTTTTCACTTGATGATAAACTTAAAATGCAATAATAGGTATTCAACATAGCGGTTATTGATGTCCACAATACCTTAAAATGCCCGTTCAAAATCTCCCTTAAAGAGGAAAAAAATATCAAAAAAACAAAACAAGCAAAAATAATTGGTAACTTTATACGTTTGTACTTGATACGCAAGCGAGTTGCCCTTAATTGTGCATTATTGCCAGGTAAACCCGATACATTATCGCTACACGTGCCTACATGTAGGACACTACTTTGTGACGTCACATCTTAGTTGGTATTAATGTCTTCATCCGTCATCGCTGTTGTGGCATGGACATTGTGTCTTAGTGTCACACTGTCACATCTGAGTGTTACAGATAGCGGTTGCAATACTTATTGTCCTACAAACACGTGTCTTAGTAAAATTTATCTATTTAAACTATCACGTTGGTTTAGTGGTGGCAATCGGGACTGCTGAGCGTAAGGTCCTGGGTTCGATTCCGTGGTCGGTCAAAGTGTTATTGAATTTTCGATTAGGAAAATTCCGTAGCAGCCCGGAGTCCGGATTATGGCAATAGGTTCGCCCCCTATTGCTCTCTATTTACATAACTGATGAAATGTGTATGGACACCTCTACCTAGCCCTTCGGGAAATGCAGGCCTGATGTTTTTTTTGTTTGTTTAACAGATTTTTTTGTTCAAAAGATTTCATTCCGGATCATCGGGGTTCAGTCGAGCCAAGTTAAGAATACCTAGAAAGGCAAAATGACGTCTAGACTGAAGAGAATACTATTTAAAGCTCTAGAAACACAGCAATAATAACATGAAGTTTTAAGTTACAAAAGTAAGTCGAAACGAAATCCTTATTTATTTTATTGGATTCAAAACCAACAAAAACTTTTGTACACTAACATAATTATTATTTAATTATAATTACTAAGTATAGACTAAAACGTCATTAGTGATTATGAATCATAAATAACACGGTCTCTAACCCAAAAATGGCGCTGCTTTGTGGGATGTAAACGCTTTAAATACTTATTATTCAGATAATTTTTACACAGAATTTTCTGCCACGAGGGTTGGAAAAATATTGTTTTCAGAATTAATTATATTTTTTGTTAAAAACACTTTCAACTGATCAACTTGTTCACGTTTTAGCCTGAGCTCCGAACAAAGTGAGCATTTCCTTTTGATATTAAATCTAACATAATTACGCTTATGGGACTAGTTACCTATAATATGTTTGCGGCCAAACCCGATTTCAGGCTGAACTAGTTTGTTCTAGACCAAACCAGTTTATCCTACAGTATGCAGGATAAACTAGTTTATCGTAGGACAAACTAGTTTGTCCTAAAAACGTTAGGCTTAAATAGTTTGGGCAAGGCGGAATTAAATTTGAATTATTATTTATGATAAAGGTCAGTGAATGAAATGAAAAAGCGCGCTCGAAGCGCTGCATTTTGTTTCGTTCTCCGGACGGCAGCGCTTGATTTAATATTTTATATAGAATTTTATACAATTTTGTAGAGCGCTCGAAACACAGCGTAGGTACCAGGCGTCCCTAAGACTAAAACGTGTATATTATACCAACTGAAACAGTTCTGACCCTGATTTACAAATTTTTACGGAAAACAACACTGAATCGATTACGCATTGTTATGTTATTTTAATACTACAACTAGTTACAATATCGATAGGTACGTCTTTGTGAATGAAAACGAATTATTTATTGACGATGTAAACGAATCAAACGTCAAACGAGTTACCGTTTCCAATCGACTGGGTGGATTTAATATTCTTAATGGGAATAAGTAAGCACTAGTATTCAACTAAATATTTTATTTAAACGTCATGTTCAGAACCCACCCGATTAAACTTAAAAATAAACTTAAAATTATAAGGAAATACTGTTCAACAATACAAACAAACAAATTTTTGTTTTAAAAGTTCAAAACAAACTTTAAACAAGGTTTAACCCTCAAGCAACCCAGAAATCGGATACTTGAAAGTTGGGGCCCCAATTCACCCGCAAGGCACCTCAAACTAATAAAGGAAACATTTAATTAATGTAATTCAAAGTTTGGTCAGTCGTAAAGTTATTAAATCAAAAGGTCAGGACTTGAAGAACATGAGATTAGCCTTCTGCACATGTTAACTAGTTACACACATATTGAGTAGGGAAACTACAATGTCAGGGATCAAGGGATAAGTCTCATTTATTTACAAGTTTCATTAAAGCGCCCTAGTTCTAAGTATGTTGTTTTAACTTTGAGCAAAGCGGTTTCTCGGAAATAGCTCTAACGATTTGGATGAATTTTTGTATTTAGATAATTTACTTTTCAAGTTTATCTACATATGTGTCAACCTCAGATCATAGAAACGGAACAGCCAATTAGTACGGAAACCGCCACTTTAAAAACGATGTGCGTCACAACTAAAAATACTCCCTTGTAAATAGGTATAGAGAACTCCCACATCATTCTTGGTCATCCATGACAAAATCTCGAGCGTAGCTCGGTCGCTCAGGTACTGAACATAAAACCCGACAACCCAATGCAAATACCTATTAAATTTTTCAGTGTTATCGGATTTGAAGAAGAAACTATTAAATAATAACAAATTTTCATCATAATTATCTTTGATTCCTAGATAGGTGTGGTATGCGTTTCTTTGTCACGTCACATCACGCAAATTAAGATAAAATTAACTAGGTATCCCAACCAATATAATCCTTCTTAAACCCTTTTCATGGGCACAGTAACAAAACAGCAAGTCACACGTAACCGGTCTACATAGAGGCGTATTAAACTCGGTTAATGCCCGGACAAATCGCATAAGTTTACAAGTGGGGTCCAAGAGACCCCTTGCAATAGCACAAATTGTTACCAACTCACGACATTGAAGGGTTAACTGGCGTCCGTGTTTTGATTCGGACGATTTATAGTGTAGTATATTCAATATTGATTTTGGGTACAGATTAATTACTTTGATTGTTTGGTCATATCAGTCCGCTGCTGAAACATTCCCTAACCGATCACTATTTTGATTATCGTGAAGGATATTGACAGTATCCACGTTTTGGTAAACAAAATGGTGACCGCAGTATGTTGTTATTAGCGGCACAAGAATATATCTTCCACGGGCCTAAAATAATTTCATAGATGCTCTTTACGTAACCCACGGTAACTGTGCCACTACCTCAGATCATAAAAAAGGAGACATGCCATCATAGCAAATTAGTACGGGAACTACTGTCGCCACTTTTAGGACAGTTCACGACACAATTACAAGCGCTTCTTGTGCAAAGTTTCACTTTCAAAGGGAACCGATATACATAAGTGTCAACTTGTCCAGTAATTCTTCATCATAGATTTTATTGGAGAGAACCATCCACCTTTATAAGTAAGTCATAATAAATTGTATTAGGGTAAAATGAATCAGAACAAATGAAATATTTTGTTGACTTTAAACAGATTATTTACGTATACTACATCGCTCGGACAAATTAGCATCATAATTGCATAATACGTGCGTTGATAGGTAAGTAATTCAACAAAATCCATTGCGTCTTTGAGCTAGATATCGAGAACACGGATTTAGAAACATAAGCGCAATGGAGGTCAAAATTAAAACTACGCTGATATCAACTATGTTACGTACCTAATTAATGTACAGGTTTACAATAGCTAGGCAGTGTACAAAAAAATATTACAAAAAATGTTTAAAGTCTGTTGGGAAGATAAAATTATAAGCGCAATAATTTCCACACACCACAGTTTAAAAAAGGAATTTCCATAAAAAATCCTCTTTTTGCAACCGGAAAATCGGTCCATAACGGGATTTAATTTCAAAGCTTCTCCATAATACAGTGGACTCGAAAAACCATTTTCTGGGCCGTCAGTCAGCCCACATCAATGCAGTGACTGTTCAATTATTCAAGTGAAACTACATCGAATATCGATATTATGTGCGTATAGAATTGACACGAATCTAAATATTTTGATGCCTGAATAGAAATATTTTATTGTATGCACACATTGGAATGTTTTGGTGAGGAAATTTTGTAGCAAAAAAAAATTGGGCCTGTGCTATGAAGTCATAAAACATTATGAATGTATATATTTTTTGTGAATTTTAAACATGTTAAAATCTTGAATATAAAAGAGATTTCAAAATAACTGATTCCGCCGGCTTTGAACTAGGGATGTTACGGAGCTTCGCGACTCTTATCTTATCACTTTCAAAGTCTCTTTATAATTCCATATATGTATTAAGATAGGTATATATAATCACCGTAGAATATATCAAGGTCTCTCAATGTGGATAAATATTATTTCTTTAAGTAGGTATGTACAATATTTCTTATCGTTAAGTTTACTAGTTATGTTCTATTTCAATTCACGAATCTGACAGCATAGCACAAACACCAAGACTCAAAACAAATGTCTGTTGGCCAAAATATAAATATTTGTTCAGTGCAGAGGATCCAAACTGTGCCAACACAAAGTCAAGCACTTAGCCACTGCGCCAATAGACTCGACAAACATTGCGTCCACGTAGCTTTAGTTGGACCTCTACGAATCTGTCCGATGTTATCACTGTTCATAGAATGTTACAATACACGCTGAGTTGCAGAAAAGGTCATTAAGTTTTAAAGGAGACTTTAACAATAGAAATTGTATGGGTAATGCCTCCATTAAAATTTAATTATCTTTCTGCAACCGACCGCCTATCTACATAAAATAAATATCTACCTATTAAGGCCGATTTATTTAGAAGAGCGAATGCTCATTCTATCCTCATTCTGTCAAATTTAGTGTAATCAGACGTGGAGCATGCTTTTGTTGTTCTATTGTGCAAGAATTTTCATCTAGTTCTTGGTTCTCATTTTTGCTCGTTAATATTTTGGTGTAAACGTTTAAAACGTTTTTTGTTCGTTTTTGTTTGTTCGTTTGGTTTAAATCGACAAATTGCCTAATTCTAAAACCAATCAACGAACCATAACCCGCATAACATGCAAAAACATTGCATTTTCCTTTCTGAAGGCAGTATAACTAAAAATTACTTCGAGCAAGTGCTCATTACGATAAGCATATTGCATGGCGTCATTACCCCATAACACCCATCGATTACACCGCAGAAAACTATTACGAACCGTGCAAATTACACAGGTAACGGTGTGACGTGTACAAGCTAAATTGCGTTGAGTACGGATAGATGGCGCTGTGCTAAATTATGATTGAAGGAACTGAATCGCGCTAACGAAATTTGCAATTTTAATTTCCTGCGTGTCGTTTTTTTTCTTCGTCGGTCGGGAATCGATTGGCTGTTTTTAGATTGAAGGTGTTATAAACTCGTATATTTCAATTATCAATTTAGGTTCATACTATTTTGAAGCGTATGGAATAGTTTAGTATTATGCAGTGGTTCAAATATGCCAATCAAACCTTCAGTTCCAGTAAGCCCGTAAGATATCTTTACATTATAGAATAACCAGATGCAACTATCATTAACATGTATTGTGATACCAAAACCGTGATCGTGAAGCTTCGTCAATAATTGGTTACAACAGCATCTTTGCCCTGATCAATAATACGATGATGTAACTCCTTATTATTTAGCAGATTTTTACCCTATAAATGTAATTAATGACAAATTGCCCATCCATAACCTGAAACCATTCACGCTATCTCTAACAAATACTAAAGCTATCAAAGACTTAAAAGTAAAGTAACTTTTAAACCGCTTCCGAATTAAATCCTATACTTAAACGAGAAAAAATATTGCAACGATAACGCTAACTTTGCATTGCAAGAAGTGCAAGCGTTGCCAATTACGAGCCGTCGTCTACAAGCCTCGAAACCAGCCGTGGCTTAACGTCCTCCCGAGTAGAAACCAGTTAATGGCCGCAGTGATTTATCGATTAAACGCCACACAAGTTTACTGCTAGCCGAACAAATAGATCTTCGTTGATCCTGAATGTGTATGCTTTAAATGCCGAGTTATGATGGCGTGGATTTTGAATTCGAAAGGCGGAAATACACTGGCCTGCAAAAATAAGTATCATCACACTTAGTACGAAGTACTTAGTAGTAGAAAGTGTAGTACTTATTTTTGCAGGCCAGTATAGATGGATTGATTATTTTTAATTCAACACCAAAGTGACGTAAATTGAAAGATAGTAATAGGAGAAGCATTTTTAAGATGGTATCGATAAACGTTAATATTTTTAGGGTTCCGTACCAAAATGGTAAAAAAGGAACCCTTATGGTGCGACTTCGTCTGTTTGTCTGTCTGTCTGTCTGTCTGTCTGTCTGTCTGTCTGTCTGTCTGTCACACCTGCTTATTTCAGCAACTACTAATGCTATCGACTTGAAATTTGGAACAGTTACAAAGAATGCTTGTCCAACTTTATTGCAAATGAAAAACGTCCAAAAATATTTTTATTTTCATTGCAAAAGGGGCCGAAGTGGGGGTCCGAAGTTTCAAAGTGGGGTTACTAGGTCAAGTGACATATCATATGAAAGGGCATGATCTGCACATTTCAAAATAATTATATTTTTATTTTATTTTATGTCTCACAGTTTTCGACATATGATGAAAAATGTCCAAAAAAATACCATTCCCCCCCCCTTATCTCCGAAGTTTGCGGTGTGAAAAATCTGAAATAATTAGAGTTGATAGGAATTGACCCAAATATGGCACCAAAAATAAAACGATGTTCCTAACTAGTACAGTTTTTTCAAAATCATCAAAATTCCTTCACAAACAAACTTAGTTATGCGGTCCGGATTTTTTCACTTTATACGTCCAAAAATGATACGGAACCCTCGATGCGCGAGTACGACTCGCACTTGGCCGGTTTTTTTCATCACATTACTTACCTACAAGTAAAAGGTATGGGTAACTACATAGATAATACTTGAATATAATTTCCCAATCGACGGTTCTATATTAGATCTATCAGATTTTCGCACCGACCTAGATACATGAAACAAAAGACTGGCTTAGTCCTTTTTCTTGAACATGTCAGATTACAGATTACCATACCGACCTGAAAATATAAAAGCTAAGGTAAAGATGTTTTCTATTGTAAGTTGGGTCTGGAGTAAAAAAAGGTGCCTTGCTTATAAATTGAGAAGGGGGAACTATCGCGTAGGGTGTGATAACAAAGGAGACACATTAGCGAATACATTGACCGGCTTTTCGTCGAGACTGGTAATTGGGATTTTGGAGACTCCGAGAATTACTTTTGTAAGTTTTCATTTGCTTCTTTTTTAATGAAATAGCCATATTAGCAAATAAATTGACCAGCATTATCGTCCTGTCTAATAATGTAGATTTTCTAGTATTATTTTTCTATAATTGAATTTAGAGACAATAGTTTTCTTTTGTTTTTTTTTTCAATTATGCTTCTGTGTTCATCAATATCAAATCTTTATTATTTCGTATTCAATTTCATTGTGATGTAAGGATTATTACATTTTGTACTATTTTCTGGAATCAATTTAGATATTATCTTTTTTGATGATGTGAAGATTAAAATTAGTAAAACTTGTTGTTTTTGCTTATAACTGTTATAAGTAAGCACTTAGCAATGAAAGCAAAAGCAATGAAACTGATACTGTTACATTTCAACATTCCTCAAACAACCCGAAACAGCTCAATAACAACAAACAGTCATAATTATTACGAATTCCCCGCGGAGCAATGAATTACGCGGTAATTATGAAACAAATTAGATTACCTATAACATTCACGTACTTGAAGATGTTTCGGGTACGTATTCTGTATTCTGTGGAAGTGCCTCGATGTTGAAACGAGAACGAAACGTTAATACTAGACGTTCGTAATATAAAATTGGTTATTTTAGTTTTTTTTTAAAGCGAGATAGTAATGTTAAGTAATCAAGAGATTTAATTGAAGAGTTTTAATTTAATTGAAGAGTTTTAATTTAATTGAAGAGTTTTAATTTAATTGAAGACATAGTGCACCTTTTTGCTCGTAGGATGAAGCCCTCTTTAACTATTTACTTTGTGCTGTAGATAATTTTGTATCGTTCCAATCGATCGTACACAGAATATCGCTTCAGTAATAGCCGCGGCTTTCCGTTCTGAATAATTTATCAGGAGGCAATTAATTACGAAAGTGGAGAACATAAGTAGCTCATTACGTGAGTTCAAGTGCCGTGCGAATTTATCACATACCTTATAATAAGGAGTACGACTTCTATGGAAGTTATGTAATGCTATTAATGTTACAGATCGGCTTTTTCGGGGAATATTAATCATATATTATATATTATAATAACCTAAAAGAGATATTTCAGAAATGTATGGGGCATCTTATTAGCCTTAGGTACGATATAGTAACCGTCTTTAAAAGTTTATTTTCTATAATTTTACTTCGTTTTATTGTACATTCAAAATATGTTGGTCAAGGAGAGCAGTACAATGAGTACAATACATTTTAATATGGTGGATCGATATTACGTGAAAATATGTCATTTCCACAACTCAAAATAACATTTCAGCAAAAAAGACGAACGTACAACACAACTGTCATGGCTGCCTTAAAAATAGGGATATCATTTTATTAAAAACTTCCCAAAAATAATTATAGTACGACTGTAGGTACTCTTCTTTTATTTAATTTATTTGTATTTTTATGAAAATCCCACGTTTTTACAAACTCGCTTTCTTGTCTGTCTGTTCGGTACATTTTTTTTTCCTATTTTTCTATGTAGTACATAAAGCTGGCCTAAAATAAATTAATAATACCTAAGTTTAACCCCATTGACTTATTTATCGGTGAAGGAAAACATCGTGAGGAAACCGGCATGTACTAGAACCAAAAATTCGAAGACATGTGACGTCCACCAACCCGCACTGGGCCCGCGTGGTGGACTACGGCCCACTCCCTCTTACAGAGAGGAGGCCTGTGTCCCAGTTGTGGGAACATTATAGGCCGATTATGCTATGCTTATGCATTGACTTATATGTAACATAAATAATTATAGGTCAATGTTTAGCCCTTTAATAAGTTTAGCAACTAAAAATAAAAACGCATGAGGGGAAGTACCTACTACCACCATATATATATCAATTTGCCGCCGCTTAGCACTAAGCAGCATTGCTGTCTTACAGTTTAAAAAAATTGGGTGACGGACGTTATATTTAAAGGCACACAAGGCCGTAGCCAAGGGAGGTTGGCTGTTAATTCTCCCCCTGCTCCCCCAAAATCTCAGACGATGAAATTACTATTAAAATGTATACACTCGTTCATGAATTTTTGCTTCAAATTTTTATAATTAAATATTTTAATGTTATGTAATCTGTCACAAGATCACAATATTATAAATTTTGCGAATAAAATAATAAAAATAACATCAAACCTTTCGTTTTATTTTTATTTAATGACCTAAATAGCACATTTAGGTCATTCAATAAAAATAAAACAAAAGTTTTAGTTAATAAAGATAAAACAGTTTTTCAAAAGTTGTTCTTTATTGCCTTTTATATTCAAGGTTTTGTCTCTAGGGACACCTGCGATGCCATAATTGTTTATATTTCTAAAAACACTAGACTTTTGCGAGCGACTTCGTCCACATGGACTACAATTAATTGACAATTTTAAATGACCTCTTTAGTGTAGGGTGACTAGTACTACGAAGAGGTCAAGCTATATCTCTGTTTCATCCCTATGAAATTAGAGGATAGGTATGTAGCTTACATTTTAAGTTAATCCTCTAGCTACCAAACTGTGAAAATTATATAAAAATCCGTTCAGGACTTTTTGCGTGATGCGCGCAAAAACAGACTAACTTACTGGAATATCTTCAATGTACAGACACTGCTTTTTACAGTTTTATAATTTATTATCTATAGACACAGGCTATCTCGTTGTTATACTGGCCGCGTAAGCGTAGATTCCTATGAAAAGAGCCGGCAGAGAGCCTTTATTCTTAAAACGCAAAGCCTTTAGGCGATTCGCACACCGCACCGCAACACGCAATGTAGCGCGGGAGTGCGTGATCTTCCGTTGTTTGTAAGTACCTGTATTTGTATAGAAATCACGCGTAGTGCAACACACTGAAAACGCAATCACGCGCAGGACTTTTATTCCGTTGCCACGCACCCCGCAGCGTAGCGTGCGGCAGTGTGTGATTCGCCTTATTCTTAAAATCATCACGTGGCGAGTCACAAGTATAACCATGTATTATCGTGTCTCACTAAAATAAAAACCTTTTAAAACTTAAACATTACTCACATTTTATTCAAACATTATCCTCAAGCTTGATAGAAACACGGATTCATTTCAGTGTCTTTTTATTTTTCCTTGGCCTTATTATCTTAGAACGTTGTGCCTAGAATTCCCACCTGGGACTCAGTCTATCTAGGTAATGAGCTAGGAAGGATTTGTGTCCCGTTGGCGTGCGGAAGGCTATATAAGTTATACGTTTATAAAACTAGATGCAAGGAACTAGCCTTGCCTAAAGTTTTGTTCGTACCATTCATTTTATAACTTTTTTTATTTACAAGGAGTTTGGCTTTGAGCAGAATTTTCTCTTTAAAAACTTGTTTATTAAAAAAATAATGTTAATCATTGTATTATCATTGTTTTATGCACTGTTTATGTATGAGGTACGTTCTCTACAAATTATATTGGCATTTTTTTGAGAATACTTTAAAATTGATTTGTCAGAGAAACATACTTTATTATGATCATATTCCAATAGGTATAATTAACAATGACAAAATGAAAGTGGTTGTCAACAAGAGTGTTTTAGGTGCATACGAATAACCCAACCTAATTTTTAAAAAATATGGATTAATATTAACGAGCCAATAATTGGGTATACTGGGACACGCCCAAATCGGCCCTACAGATCTCAGATCAGTGTCAAATCGTTCGTACGCACCTTTACGTAATTAGGCTGCAGTTCACTTCGAACTTCCTCACTCAAGTGAACGCACCCAATTCGAACGCGAATTCAATTGTTTTCGTTCGCAAATGCGATTCACACCTCGCTCCATATCATTCGAATTTTGAAGTGATGTTTCGCGAATAAAGCCTAGGGTCCATTAGGTCGCCGAATTGAGCCAGCGTGTAAGCCTCCCGTGCACTAAGTAGCCTGACTATAACAGCCAGGCTCCGGTAGCCAATCCGACATAATTATGATGGCTTATTATATGGGAGCTTAGAAGACGAAATTTATTTATTTAATAATTATTTATTTATTTATTATGGTAAAAGGTACATATTAAGGTCTATAATATAATGCAATGTCCAACAAAACTATATACATAATGTAGTTTGTCTGTTGGATCACAGATCACATTTATTTTATCCAAATTACATCTATAACTTCAGGTTTTTTTTTAACATCTATCACTTCAGGTTTTTTTTTAACGTAACGCGATAGTGTATATTTCGACAATAGTTAAACTTTGTAACTGATTACAAACAATGCCTTCCTTGTAAATGCACTCAGAGTACAACAGAATAGGTCCGTATCACTAGCTATGAGGTTGAGAGTTCGGAGTGCGGAGTGTTGTGCGTCAGTGGCGCCTCACTCAAAAGATTGTGTAACGTTGTACAATTACTAATATTAAATACCTACCAATAAAACAACAAACATACAAAAAACATCTCCGTACTAATCAGCTGTAGGAACAAAGAAATATTTTTTTCTATGTATGTAGGTGATGCTATAATATTTCGGCCGCAAATATAAACCTACCCGCGCGCGAGTAACAAATTGCGCCGGAACAGACCGGTCGAGGTGCATAAGCTCCGCCTCCATACTTAGTGTTATTGTGTCAGCCAATGACGACGGCTAGTCTTTCGATTTTTCTGGAACGAATCGCCGTTCTTTCGCGAAGATCACCTAATATGGTAATCTTCAAAATAGGTGAACGTCCCAGGAGGTTATAAAAACCTCTGGGAGTTGCCAGGTGCATTCCAACCTGTACTCTGCGCCTGCGACTACGTACTTTGACCTACCTAGTTACCAAGTCTAAACACTAAGTAAATTACCGTGTTGTGAAAGTAATTGTTTAACTATAAAAACAAAGTAAATTCTATTGTGTGAACCCGAAAAATCGGTAAGTCTTGAAAAGCTGTTTAGAGGTGCCTAACAATTGTAATCTTTGTGTAATTTAGCTGTGTAACGCTGTGTATAAATTCACTTTGCTAATCTTGTTTTTTTTCAATAATAACGTGCATATTGTTTTAGTGTCAAAACCTAGGTCTTGTTTTAATGTTGGTGGTTGGGCACCTTAAGTGACCCAAATTGATTTGTTCAATATTTATTTCTGTTAAACCTAAGTATTAGGTAATTTCTTTAGCAATAATTAATTCGTTTCAAATGGTTTCTATAAGTTAGTATCTGAGGCTATTTGGTTCGCGCGCCATAATGATCGCGCGCTGGGATTCGCCGACCTGGCGTCACCAGCGCCATAGTTTCGGCCTACCGCCGCCCGAGCGCCGACGTCGCCGACCAATAAGAACATTCCTGTTTTTTCTTCGAAATTTTGGCCGGTGATTTTCGTGTAATTCTATCAAAAAAATTCGATTTTCACCGTGATGGACAGCTAAAAGTTTAAAGAAACTCAATATAAACCCAACAGTGATCTGACAATCTGTTTCGTGAAAGTGCTTCACGGTGTGAGCTGCTGATAGTTGCTGGTGAGGCGTCCCTGAGCTGGTCTGAAGGTTAGTGGGCCAATAGTTTTCGGTGCTGACGTCGAAACCATTTCTCATTCTTTAGTTCACAGGGTGGGTTTCATAGGAATCAATATAATTAGTCCCAAACCATAATTTTCATAAATTGAGATCCCCGCGAGTTGTCGGCTATTTGCACGCCGCGTCTTCATTTTTATTGGTCCTTCATAGCTCGGATATTGTACACTAGCGTATATTTCCATTCAAAATACTTATTACAAGTATTATTTTCCATATAAATGCTTGGATGTTCGCAGATTTACGTAATTTTTGGTAAAGTTCTCGAAGTAGGTAGGTACCTACCTACATAGTACCGCCATTGCGAGCCGGTAACGCCATTTGAAAATTCCACATACTTTTACGTAATTTAAAACAATTTCACGTAAATATTATTTTAATCTTTTTTCTTAAGTAAGTACCTATATTTATTGTGAATTCTTGCTTTAAAATGCCTACGGATAAAGACAATGCGTCTAGTTCGATTGATAAACAGTTCGTCCTTTTGACGGCTAAAAAAGAACGACTTTTTTCGCGGATAAATGATTTATTTGATCTTTCAAAAAACATTTCTAATTACACGTCAAGAAGTAATGAAACTTTCATGGCTAAGTCAGAATCAATTGATGAGATGCGTAGTCAATTCGAAACGTTGTTAGATGATTTAAATGGTCTCCAGTTATCACTTGATTTGACGTTTAAGCCAGATTACAAGCCTTTAGATGCGTTTGATGATCTTTACCTTCGAGTAAAGCACACCCGAAATAATATTATTCAGGAGTTGCGATCACATGAATCATCATCGCGAAAGGACTCGTCTAATTCTAATGTCACACGCACCATTAAGTTGCCACCAATAGAATTGCCAAGTTTCGATGGCAAAACACAAAATTGGCCTAAGTTTTACGAAAGTTTTAAATCTAACATTCATAACAACAGCCAGCTGACTGACTCGCAGCGCGTACAGTATTTAGTAGGTAAACTTACGCACGACGCACTCAAGGTCACGGCAGGCATTGTGCCTACGGGTGAAACTTATAATATTATCTGGGAAAGTTTAGTAAAAAAGTTTCAAGATAAACGTGCATTAGGCACACATTACTTAAATAATATTCTTGACTCTAAGGGTTGCTTAAACACGTCTAATAGTCTTGATACATTTATTGGTATGTATAGCTCCTCCGTGGCGGCATTGAAACAATTAGGTATCGAGGATTTGTCCGACTTCATCTTATGTCATTGCGCACTTAGGAAAATCGATTCACAAACAGTACAAGCGTTTGAGTTAGCGTTTCGTAATAAAGAAATTCCGTCTTATAATGACTTGGTATCTTTCGTACAAGATCAAGCAAAAATATTGCAACGTTCGAACAATAACTCGACGCGGACATCGAACACTGGCGCGAGCGCAAGTAAGCCGCCTACTAATCAGTCGTCTCGTCCTCATACCTACAAGTCGTTCGTCGCGAGTAATGAGAGTGTGCCTACTGCTTCGCCGACGAAATCGTGCGAATTTTGTAACAAAACCGATCATTTAATTTATGCTTGTTCTCAGTTCAAGAACTTAAGTTCTCCGCGAGCGCGATTTGAATTCATTAAATCAAAACATGGTTGTGTTAATTGTTTAAGTGGGTCACACACAGTTACGTCTTGTAAATCTACGCATGTTTGCGATACATGCCAGAAAAAACATCACACTTACTTACACTTTGATAATAAAAAAGATCATAATATTAGGTCAAATAATTACGTTCAAGTGTCTCAACTCCCTACCGGTCAAGGGTCATTGACATCACCTGTGGTCCCGTCGGCGTCGTGCGCTTCGTCCGGACAGGCCAACGTAAACATAGACTCGCGCGTTATGAAAAATTACTCTGCTGATAACAGCGCACCTGTTTCGGCTGCGTTGCGCATTGATAACTCTAATCATAGTGTTGATGTTTCCTCAGGTATTCCCTCGCTGTCATTAAGTGCTGAAGTTAGACCTAATTCGTCTATTTTATTGTCAACCGCGCAAGTTTACGCGAAATCTAAAAATGGTAGTAAAATAATAATACGTTGCCTTATTGATAATGGCTCTCAAAATAACTTGATAACCGTTGATTGTTGCAAGGCGCTTAACTTAGTTATAATTCCCTTGAGTAATTCTTTTGTTAAGGGAATTGGCTCTGCGTCTCAGCCGATATTGGGGTACATTAATTTGGACATTGAGTCTCGCGTATATCCAAATAATAAATACACGATACATGCACTTGTTGTTGACGGTATAACGGATCAGCTGCCTACTCACTATATAACCAAGGGTGATGTCGGCTACTTAGAGGGATTGCCCCTTGCTGATTTGACGTGGAATATTCCCGGGAATGTGGACGTCGTACTAGGTGCGCAATTGTTTCCGTACATTTATTTAGGTAACAAAGTTGAATCGGGCACTGACGCGCCCCCCGCGTTATTGACCGCGTTCGGTTTCGTGTTGATGGGTGACTATCCCTGTAATAAGTCTCCAAATAAAATTAATAAAACTTCTTTTTCTGCACTCGCACTTAATGATTTAGTTCAAAAATTCTGGCAACTGGAAGAAATACCTAATATGCGATTTTTAAGTCCAGAAGAGACTGAATGTGAGAACTTGTTTGCATCGTCGATCAGTCGCGCTGTTGATGGGCGGTATTCTGTCACGTTACCTTTTTCTAAAGACCCGAGTGCACTGGGTAGTTCTCGCATTGCTGCTCAACGTAGACTGATGGCCTTGGAACGCAAGTTCAAAAAATCGCCTGATTTACAAACAAACTATAATAACGTAATGAATGAGTATGTCGATAAGGGTTACTTGTCCCAAGTCTCCGAGTCCGATATTACTGACGAGGGATACTACATCCCGCATCATGCTGTTACCCGTCCGGATAAGCCGATGCCTCGGATCGTCCTTGATGCTAGTGCCACAACTCATACCGGATTGTCATTGAACGACGTGTTACATACCGGTCCTAACTTGCAGGCAGATTTATTCTTGCTATTGCTTGATTTTCGGCTTTTCCCTGTCGCTATGACTGCGGATATAAAACAAATGTATTTGCAGATTGAAGTCCCTGATGAACATCGTAAATATTTGAGAATCTTATATAGATTCAGTCCTAATGATTTAATACGAACCTTTCAATTTAATCGGGTCCCTTTTGGACTCAAGTCAAGCCCGTATTTGGCAATGCGGACCGTTCGCCAATTAGCCCAGGATATGAGGCCACATTTCCCGGATGCTGCCACTGTGGCTGAGTCTAAACTTTATATGGACGATTTGGTACATTCTATTCCAGATGAATCCAGCGCCATTCTTCTTTCACGAGAATTGATCTCGTTGTTTAAGTCTGGCGCCTTTGATTTAGTGAAGTGGACGAGTAATTCTCAATTGCTACTTGATGATCTTCCGGATTCACATCGCAGTACGGTAGACTTTGATGATTCTTCTAACAATGCTTCGAAGGTATTAGGCCTTTCATGGGCAACGGCCGATGACAGTTTTTTCTTCAAGACTCTTAATGTAGAAGAGAAGTGTACCAAGCGGAGCATACTGTCGGTGGTCGCCCGATTATTTGATGTCCTCGGCTTAGTAGCCCCTATAATTTTATATGCCAAGCTTCTTATCAAAGAGCTGTGGCTGTCCAATATTGGTTGGGATGACACTCCACCCGAAAGCATTATTCAAAAGTTCTCGGCGTTCATACAAGAATTTCCATTAATTTCATCTCTGAAAATTCCTCGACATGTAGGCGTTTTGCGTGATAGCACTGTGCTGATCGTTGCCTTCTGTGACGCCAGTATGAATGGGTATGGATGTGTCATATACCTACACACTACTGATCCTGCTGGGAATATCACAGTAAGATTATTGTGTGCGAAATCAAAGGTTTCCCCTACCAAAGTGACCACACTTGCTCGCTTGGAACTTTGCGCTGCGGTTCTTATGTCTAAGCTAATACGTACAGTTCATGAAACTTATCGTGCGCGTCTTCCTATTGCAGGAACTTTCGCGTTCTCGGATTCTACCATCGCTCTTTCGTGGATACATTCTTCACCACATCGGTGGTCAGTATTTGTTAGCAACCGCGTTGCCCAGTGTCAGGAGAATTTACCTCCTGAAAATTATTATCACGTCGCCGGGTGTGAAAACCCGAGCGATTGCCTTTCGCGTGGTATGTTACCTTCGCAGCTCATGTCGCACGACTTGTGGTGGAACGGCCCATCGTGGATTCGGAACCCACCTTCGAAATGGCCCGTAAAACCTTTTACTCCTTCCAATGCAGGTCAATTGCCTGAACACAGGGCAAAGGTACTTACTGCGACAGTTCAATGTGAATCATTGATCCTAAATGAATTAGCTCAGCGTATATCCTCTTGGGATAAGCTTCTTAGAATTGTCGTTTATATCCTTCGTTTTATAAAGAAAGTTTCTTCTCTTAGCACGGTCGATAATCTTATAACTGCAGAAAAGGCTGTGATTCGTTCTGTTCAAAGAGTTCACTTTGCAGAAGATATCAGAGCTCTTAATAAAGATAAATTGCCTTCAAAAAAGCTGCAAAGCTTATTCGTGTTCCTTGACGAAGATGGGCTGTTGCGCATAGGAGGTAGGCTTTCAAATTCGGACTTGCCATTTGAGGCTAAGCATCCTCTTTTGCTCCCTAAGCATGACCCCGTGGTGGATCTTTTAATAGATCATTTTCATGTTATGAACTGTCATACAGGTCCAGGTCTGCTTATTTCCATTTTGCGCCAACGTGTCTGGATATTGGACGCCAGGACCGTTGTAAGGGCTAGGGTGCGGAAATGCAACTTCTGCTTCAGAGTAAATCCATCACACCCAAAGCCCATGATGGCAGATTTGCCGTCATATCGTGTGTCGGAAGCTAAAGCCTTTGTTCATACGGGCGTTGATTACGCAGGCCCAGTCCGTTTAACGCTTACTCGTAGGAGAGGTCAGCATTCACAGAAGGCATATATCTGCTTATTTGTCTGCCTTGTAACTAAGGCCATCCATATCGAGTTAGTCTCGGAGCTAACCTCGGATGCCTTTTTAGCTGCATTTAAGCGGTTTATCTCTCGTCGTGGCCCTGTCTCATGCCTATACTCGGACAATGGCACCAATTTTGTGGGTGCAAAGGCGCAATTGGACAATATCTTCAAAATTCTGATTGACTCAGAGTTTCAAACTGCTCTAAAGCAGGAGCTTAGTACCCGCCGAATAGAATGGAAGATGATCCCACCTCGGAGTCCACACTTCGGTGGGATTTGGGAGGGGAACATTAAGAGCTTGAAAACTCACCTGCACCGTGTGATAGGAGATCAGCTTCTCACATACGAGGAGTTGCAGACAGTATTGGTTCAGATAGAGTGCATTATGAATTCTCGTCCACTTACTGTTGTGTCTTCTGATCCTTCACCAGAAGTTATAACCCCTGCGCATTTCTTAATGTCCACCCCATTGCAGTACTTGCCTGCCGTGGACTTGAAAGACGAGCGCATTAATATTATTCAGCGCAAGCAATTACTAGATAGCATGGTTCAGTCTTATTGGAAAAAGTGGCGTTTGGAATATCTGCATACGCTGCAAGTCAGACAGAAGTGGACCTCTCCTGACCGTCCTATAGAAATCGGAACTGTCGTACTTGTGGGACAGGATGATTGCCCTCCTTTAAGATGGCCATTAGGTGTAATCACGGAAATTCATCCGGGTTCTGATAATGTCGTTCGTGTTGCAACGGTTAAAACGAAATGTGGAATTTTCAAGCGTCCGGTTGTAAAACTGTATCCCATACCAACGCAATAATAATATTATCTTTTCTCATATTATTTTAGTATAATGTAATTAAGTTAAGTAATAAACATAATTCTAACAACCATGATTCATTTACCTTATTAGTTGTCTTCTTTCGAAAGTTCTGCGAACTTCCAAAGCGGGCAGCATGGTTGGGCACCTTAAGTGACCCAAATTGATTTGTTCAATATTTATTTCTGTTAAACCTAAGTATTAGGTAATTTCTTTAGCAATAATTAATTCGTTTCAAATGGTTTCTATAAGTTAGTATCTGAGGCTATTTGGTTCGCGCGCCATAATGATCGCGCGCTGGGATTCGCCGACCTGGCGTCACCAGCGCCATAGTTTCGGCCTACCGCCGCCCGAGCGCCGACGTCGCCGACCAATAAGAACATTCCTGTTTTTTCTTCGAAATTTTGGCCGGTGATTTTCGTGTAATTCTATCAAAAAAAATCGATTTTCACCGTGATGGACAGCTAAAAGTTTAAAGAAACTCAATATAAACCCAACAGTGATCTGACAATCTGTTTCGTGAAAGTGCTTCACGGTGTGAGCTGCTGATAGTTGCTGGTGAGGCGTCCCTGAGCTGGTCTGAAGGTTAGTGGGCCAATAGTTTTCGGTGCTGACGTCGAAACCATTTCTCATTCTTTAGTTCACAGGGTGGGTTTCATAGGAATCAATATAATTAGTCCCAAACCATAATTTTCATAAATTGAGATCCCCGCGAGTTGTCGGCTATTTGCACGCCGCGTCTTCAGTTGGTGTGCCTAAACCAGCATAGTCTGAGCTGTGTAATATTGTACTAGAAACATTAAACGTTATTATTCTAGAATCTCACCAATTCAAAATTAATAATAAAACTTTGTTAATTTATGTGTGCGTCATGATGGTGGGTCATGTATCAATTAACTTCAGTTAACCTTTTTGTTTTTTTTATTAAATTTAAATAGTAGTAGCTTGTCATTTTTTTATATGCACACAATTATAGGTAGATAGATACTAGCAATAATTCTAAATATATTGCCTAGTCATGTAATTTAATTATTTTGTTCTTATAACGTAAATTGTTCTAGTTTTTGCAAAAGGAGGTGGCTATAGTTTTCAATAGTCCTACTTAATAGAAATATAATTTATTTTAAATATTTTTTCTGCTACCTACCTTAATTAATTTATTTTTCTAATAACTAGTTAATGCTTGTCTGCACATTAGCTGTGCCCTATTATTGTCTTCTTTTAACCACACCGTGAGACTGCATCACCAAATTAACCAAATTAATGTTGGGGCTATCTCCTTGGTAGTTCCGCATTGGTTGCGGTCCGGTTGATGCAGTCGACGGTCTGGAGCACTACCTAAGACGCCTGTGAATGTGGATTCCAGGGTTCCAGTTCCACTTCTACGCCTCTGTATAATACGACGCGTACTCATCCTGCGCTGCTGCCGGGTGTGGCTGGACACCTGAGTTGCTGTCGCATCTACCTACCTCGCGAAGCTGCCGCGAGCTGCGCGCGCTGCGTCGACTACGCTTCACGTCGGCCGGCCGCCTACCTCCTGTGGACTACCAGGAGAGTACCGTCTACACAAGAAAGAAACTAAACGTCCAAATTCTTCGAACCCCGCCCGACTTCACCGGCGGCTTACGTACTAGGGTTGCTAAACAATACACGTTTATTAATTTGTAACATTTTTTTATTCTATCACCCTAGTAAGTCCACCTCGTTACAATTGTTCCGTCCGCGCGGCTGCGCCAACAGCCGAGCCGTAGCTGGAACTATTGGGATTCACTTCGGCTGACTCCTTCGTTATTCTATTCGTAAGAATGACTGCTAATCGTGGTGTCCTGTTCAATGCTCGGATGCTAAAGGGTTAGTAGGTTTTATGTGCAAAGTGCTATAGGGTTTTCCATTTTGGGAATTCTCAGTAGCATCCCAGAGTCCAGTTAAAGGCAACAGGCTTGCCATCCATCAGATGGGGCTTAAACATAGCTAGCGACATGCGGCAGTACATCTCTGCCTGATCTTTCGGGGAACACTGGCATGATGCTTCGACCCAATTCGGCGACCTAATGGACGCTACGCTTAATACTAGTTACTACATAGTAATTTGTGACTCCATTACTTATTCAGATATAAGTTATTGTTTAAGTACTTACTATCTATTACTAACCTTAGCTAGCAGCTTTGACCTCGTTAGATCTATTATTAGTTAGTTATTTTCGGTAGTTTTTGTGCTTCAGTAAGCAATGCATTGGTCTATTGTTTGCCTAATAATACTATATTCCATTAAAAGCAAGTAAATTTATTTCATTCATAGAATCAAATATCCATTCCAATATCAATCCATTGATTTTTTTTCATCTTTTTAGAAGCTATACGATTTTGGCCACTGTGGATAATGATAGAACTTAAAAAATATTTTATGCAATATAATAATATCAGCCCTGTTTATAAATTGTCCCACTGCTGGACACGGGCCTCCTTTTAGAATGAGAGGGGATAGGCCATAATCCACCACGCTGGCCAAGTGCGGGTTGGCAGACTTCACACACCGTCAAGAACTTTATAGAGAACTCTCAGGCATGCAGGTTTCCTCACGATATTTTCCTTTACCGTTAAAGCAAGTGATAATTAATTTATAATACGCACATGACTTCGAAAAGTCAGCGGTGCGTGCCTCGGGATCGAACTCGAACCATTCGCCGTGGGAGGCACGTGGTTAAACCACTAGGCTATCACTGCTAGCATTATGCAATATAACCTATGCAATTTGTACGTTATAAATATTTCTGCCGTTAATTTATATCTCTATAATATTTCGAAATGCCTATATTCAATTGAATATTACAATATTGCAGATTCATAAAAGCAGACCATTCGAATTATTAAGCGTCCGGCCATCCAAATTATCTGTGTGATTACGTTTTACTATTCAAAAGTGTAGATAATATAAAAGATCTGCCACACAAAATATTGATTAATAAACTAACTACCACAAAAGGCAACATTATGATTTAATTTTGGGATTTAAATTCAAATTACAAAATGTTTTATTACTTTATACCTATTATGCTAAAATAAAATGATCAACAAAATAATAATCAATATGTTTACATCGTACATTACGGAAATTAATTATGAAATGAATAAAAAAATACAAGCTGTATAATTATTTGTGTAATGGATGAAAAATACACGGTATATAATTGTTTCGTATATTGTGGTGTGTAAAAAGTTAAGCACTAATATTTGAGTTCGATTAGATGCTGGAAAATTGTAGGCATTCGGGACTTTTCAACTTTGTCACAAAGGTTTGTTACAGCGGTTTCTAGACCACTTTTCTTTAAGTAGACCGTGAAACTTTTCACGAACCTATGAAACAAAATCCTATGAACTTTAGAGGCAGCAGCAAAACTATCATGTAGTACCTAGATATAAAACAGACAGACAGACGAAGTCGCACCATAAGGGTTCCTTTTTTACCATTTTCGTACTGAACCCTAAAAGTAAACTACGCGAAACATTTTTGAAATAAGTATAATAACCACTAAGATACATTTTTGAGTAGCCCTGTAGTGAAATGACACACTTCCTACTAATATTATAAACGTAAAGGTTTGTGAGGATGTATAGATGTATGGATGGATGTATGGATGTTTGTTACTCTTTCACGCAAAAACTACTGAACGGCTTTTGATGAAACCTTACAGTAATATAGCTTATACATCAGAATAACACATAGGCTACTTTTTATCCCAATAACGCAGGCAAAGCCGCGGGCGGAAACTATTATAAAAATAATAAGGTAACAAACTGGTCCTTTTATTATAAACATAAATTATGCCTTTACACAGAAAAAGTAGCAATTTAAATAATTTCACAGAAATAAAATCTGACAGGTGTGTACCTACACCACCTTCCATTGTTTTTAGGGTTACGTACCAAAATGGTAAAAAAGAACCCTTGTGGTGCGACTTCGTCTGTCTGTCTGTCTGTCACACCTGCTTATTTCAGCAACTACTTATGCTATCGACTTGAAATTTAGAACAGTTATAAAGAATGCTTGTTCAACTTTATTGCAAATGAAAAAAGTCCAAAAATATTTTTATTTTCATTACAAAAGGGGCCGGAGTGGGGGTCCGAAATTTTAAAGTGGGGTTACTAAGTCAAGTGACATATCATATGAAAGGGCTTGATCTGCACATTTCAAAATATATTTTTATTTTATTTTATGTCTCACAGTTTTCGACATTATGATGAAAAATGTCCAAAAAAATACCATTCCCCCCCCCCTTATCTCCGAAGTTTGCGGGGCGAAAAATCTTAAATAATTAGAGTTGATAGGAACTGACCCAAATATGGCACCAAAAATAATACGATGTTCCTAACTAGTACAGTTTTTGCAAAATCATCAAAATTCCTTCACAAACAAACTTAGTTATGCGGTCCTGATTTTTTCACTTTATACATCCAAAAATGATACGGAACCCTCGGTGCGCGAGTACGACTCGCACTTGGCCGGTTTTTTCTTTTATACAACCTGAAAGCGTCAATTCCCAGCTGAAGCAATTACCTAGGCAAATTTGTTTTGGCCTCATTCATGCTTTTATTTATCTGAAAACGTATTTTTTGCGCTGATATCATAAGCACTGTCATTTATATTCTATTTAACCGTTTTTGTACTTAAAATTACTCATTTTTGACATTTATTGTTATTTTTATTTATTTATAAGGTACAATAACACAAAAACTTATCTATAATATTTTTTATAATACGGTCCAGTGTATTATTATGCACTTTGGAAAATTTTAATTTACGCGTGTTGAAGCTCGTTACTAATGAAGCTGTAACAATATTCTATTTATTCTCTTCAAAACATGATAGGCCCAAATATTGTGGTCTTCAAATAATATTTTAAGATTGTTACCTACTCAAGCGAAATACATATTTCAAGATGATTATTAAGGTTCCGTACCAGAATGGTAAAAAAGGAACCTTTATGGTGCGACTTCGTCTGTCTGTCTGTCTGTCACACCTGCTTATTTCAGCAACTACTAATGCTATCGACTTGAAATTTGGAACAGTTATAAAAAATGCTTGCCTAAACTTTATTGCAAATGAAAAAAAATAAAAAATATTTTTATTTTCATTGCAAAAGGGGCCGGAGTGGGGGTCCAAAATTTCAAAGTGGGGTTACTAGGTCAAGTGACATATCATATGAAAGGGCTTAATCTGCACATTTCAAAATATATTTTTATTTAATTTTATGTCTCACAGTTTTCGACATATGATGAAAAAATTCTGAAAAAATACCATTCCTCCCCCCTTATCTCCGAAGTTTGCGGAGTGAAAAATCTGAAATAATTAGAGTTGATAGGAATTGAACCCAAATATGGCACCAAAAATAAAACGATGTTCCTAACTAGTACAGTTTTTTCAAAATCATCAAAATTCTTTCACAAACAAACTTAGTTTTGCGGTCCGGTTTTTTTCACTTTATACATCCAAAACTGATACGGAACCCTCGGTGCGCGAGTACGACTCGCACTTGGCCGGTTTTTTTTTATCTAATATCATCGTTACACCTAATAAGGAAGCGACACTTGCAGAAAATGTTGTTGTATGACTTGGAGAGTGTTTCCGAAGTTGGCTTTCCAAGTTTAGCAGAGGAGTTTAACTAAGCAAACTCATGAGCGAACTAAGTAAACCTACCAAGTGACTTAATGTTAATTAAAATTGGTACTGACTACGTGCATGAGACACTACTACGTATAAAAGAGAGATAGATAGGTAAATACACGGTGAATTTTTATTGGTTTGGGAGAGCTATCTGAGCTAACGCGATACGTTTAAGTCCAATGCAATATAGGGGTGAGTCTATTGCAATTAATCGGGCAGGAATCCAGGGAAGTGCTCTTAGCGTGTCGTCGTCTTAGTTTGTAAGTTTTTCTTAGAGACATTTTGTAATTCCTCACCAGAGTAGGTTAAGCAGTAATAGCTGTTTAAAGCCAACTGCGAGAGGCAATAAAAAAAAATAACACTCACAGCTGGCGCTGAGAATAATATTATACGATAAATTAACTAATGAATGAGAATAATATACATATATATAATTTTGTCTGACCCAGGAATCGAACCCAGGACCCTGCGCTTGCGACCACTAGACCATCGAGCCAGTAGTAAACAAGCATAGCAATAATTAAAATTGGATCAATGCACGTAGGTACTCCATATGGTCTCTTTCCATTCAGTTGAACAATACAAATCTGTATTGCCCAATTGAATGGCAAGAGCTTCTGTGATTATCAGTAGATAATGAATGACAAGGATCGTCACGTTTCGTGTATACGTGAACGCAATTGTGACTCGTAATGTTTTGTTTCTGCATTATGCTTTTTTAGAACAATAAAAATGATATTGTCAGTGTGTGCAATCGGAAGAAGGAATTAAAAAAAATGTTATCAACTAGTAGATATAGTAAGTGTAAAATTGAATATAGAGACGTTATTTTTGTGCGCCACGGAACTCTAAAATCACACCTTTTTTATCCAATCGCCTTACCCGTTTGTGCCTACATTAAACGAAGAAAAAAAAACGATCCCACTGACAGGCAACAAATCGGTACGAACGATACCGCTTTGTTGTGGCAAGCTACCATGTGTTAACAATGAGCATGTTAATTAATCACTAGGCTAACTCTACTGTCACTTTAAATACTGTACAACAATGTTTTGGAATACATTTTCTATTAAGTATCCATAAAAAGTAGACAATAGTATTTATTTCTCAAGTCAAGTCTCATTAATCCATATAGGTATTTTTTGCAAAATAATTAATCAACCACAATTCTTAATGAAAGAAAAAAATCTAGAAACTTGTATCAGCTACATTGAAAAAGGGGCTCGTGGCTAAATGACAGCCGCGCTGATCGATCGATCTGCGAGGTTAAGCTGCGCTTGCCGCGGTCAGTCCTTGGATGGGTGACCGTTCTTTACACATCGAGACCCCTCCGTGCCTCGGAGAGCACGTTAAGCAGTTGGTTCCGGTTGTCATAGGAATATCTTTGACAATCGTTACGGGTAGTCAGAAGCCCTAAAAAGTCTGACAGCTGGTCTTACATTCGAATACCGGTATTACCCATTAATTGGGTTGTGGAGGTCAGATGGCAGTCGCTCCACGTAAAATATTGATATTCAGCCGAAACTAGTTAGACTGGAAGCCGACCCCAATATAATTTGGGAAATGGCTAGGCAGATGATGATGATCAGCTACATTGAAAATGTTCGCCAAAACTTAGACAAAAGTAAAATCAAAAATCATGTTTTTTTAAGCGGATTTTCCAGGAAAGTGTCAATGTTTTTTTAAACATTTTTCTTTATAAAGGTGGTTAGTAAGAAAATACCAGCTATAAAAATTACCCTAGCCAGGTCATCCAAAAGTTGACCGTAATACAAAAGACAAAGAGAATAATTTCTATCGTATCAATATAAGTAGCACTTTGCCCGCGACTTCATTTACGTGATCTATATTGTATTAGTATTAGTGAAAAAATTTTCTAAATCGGATCAGTAGGTCTGGAGATTACCTCATACGTATAAACTGTACAATATTCTTTTCAACACACTTGCTCATAAAATGGCTCTTATTTCACCGCAATTAGGCACGTAATGACACCTGTAATCAAACTGTGACTTTTTCATTACTATTACTCACTAGTGAGTTATACGCCTCCCCTACACTGGGCGCGCGTGCTGCTCCTCCGGCGCGCGAGTATTATTTTATTCCAAGTGTGTTGAAAACGTCGTATGATACACGTGTGTATTGATGATTACCGTCCTCGGCTCCCTTAAGACCCTCGCCTTAACGGCTCAGGTTTCAATGACGCCTCAGCGTTAATCACCAACATTACACACTAGTACCATAATGTACTATTATAATATTAGTAGGTATAGATCTTTTAATTCATTAAGGCATAGAAAGCCGCCTACGGTTGGCAAACAAAAGATTTTTTATCGTTTTTAATTTTTCCCCCCTTGAAAAGCTAAGATACTAGTTTTATAAATCATGCTGATTTTCTAAAGGTTGCACTGAATATAGCTTCTCTTAGTTGTGCGGGATTACAAACAGCTGACGCCACTTCAACTCTACTTTTATTCCAAAATCAGAACAGTCTTATTTAAAATTAATAAAGCGCTTTAATCACGCGTCCTAATTAAAAACTCTCAAGCTCCAAACTTGATGGAAGAAAATTGAAAACCGGTTTTAAAAGTCCTCGCCGATTTGAGTAGTGATAGTTAGTCGGTAAAACTTGCCAACTTTCTACTAAATCACCTCGTTAATCAACCGTTTAAGCTCGGCTTAAACTATAGTTTCAAATTACACAAAGTTTGATCCACTCTACTGTGGAGAAGGATTTTACTTCCAATGACGTTTTTATGATGTTAAAAGTATTAAAATTATGGACTTTTCTCCTGAAATTTTATTCTTTTCTCGTTTGCTACGGGTTTGAATATGAAGCTCTGGTTTATAGCCACTTGGGGATGTACCAAACTTTAGTGTGAAATTTTAAATGTTTGCATCGTGTGTGTCGTAATAAACATAAAAATACTGAATGCAGTACTCATTTTGAATATGGGAAACTTAAGAGCACTCTAATTAAAATGTTCCGCAGAATTTAACTAATTAGGTGTTTTGTTTTATGTTTCTAATTATTTCTTGCTCAGTTAAATTCCAACTTATCATAAAAAATATCTAATTGATTCTTATTTGTTTTGAATTTATAACTAGCAAACAAATTCATTACCTACGATAGAAGATTGCTGGGGCCCGGTCCATGATAGTGTAGCGTGCCCCACCATATAGTCCTTCGAGCCGGATCATTGTGCTTTGTGACTACAGGCTACTAACACTAAGACTATAATTATTTTTACACCATACATCAAAATAATCCACTCTTCGATCAACAAAACTCCTCGAATAAAACTCAAGAATCCGAATTCCATCGTACATTTAACATTCCTATAACTATAAGTGTTTACAAACTCCGTCAAAAATGCGCGGTTCTATCATTATTTTACTGTCGTCCCGTGCAGAAATTATGCATGTAAAATTATAAGCACAAAAGTGCGGAACCGTGGTAGCGTGCTAGTGAAGTTTTGCAGAAATAAAAAAAGTTGACACCAATACAAAAGTTAGTCCCGACACTTCACAATATGGGTTGTTGGCTCTGGACTACCTGTGTCACTATTCTGGAAGATAGACGTTGAAATTAATGAAAATAATAAACTTGTATACTCATAAGATATTATTGATAGCAATAGTGTATCGGTTATTGCGTCAAATTAAATTCAAATGATTTGAAGATTGCCTCTTCACTAAACGACTTATTACATAAATACGAACGACATAAAGATTTTATTTTTATACTAGCTGTTGCCGGCGACTTCGTCTGCGTGGAAATAGATGAAAACTAGCCTATGGGGTTTTTCAGACCCCAGGCTACCTCTTTGTTAAATTTCATTCCGTTCAGCCGTTTCAGAACAGAACATACACAAACTCTCGCGTTTATAATATTAGTGTTTTTTCTATTTTTGTATTTCATGGGTGAAAAGTAAACTTTGATCTAAAGAAACAATCACCCAAACCTTTTGAAATATTATTTGCTCGAACAAAAAAAAAACATTTAAACTCGCATATTTGCAAACCATTCCATTAAAATAACACACAAGCAACAAATTCAGTGCACAACAAGCTATCATTCATAAAGATAAACTGTTGTTCGCGTCGACATTCAGATCCATACATTTTTACCACATCAGCGCCTTTGACGGCACTCGCTCAAACAGAATAGGGGCACTAGTTCGGCCCGGGAATAAATTGCAAGTTATTTTCCACGCCGTCGCCGACCATATTGACGTTGACACTTAACGGCACATAAATCTCCCGGTAGAAATAATTAAACAAAATTGCCGTATAGACAGTTTTGAAATATCGCGGCGTTTTTAAAGTCATGTTTACGTAATTTGGGTGTCAGATTGACGTGTCTATTTCCTTACCTTCAAATATCAAGTAGGTCCCTTTTATTTTCACGATTTGAATTATCGATAGTATCGATACTATCGATAGTACAATCGAAATTCAGGTATCAGTCAGCTATTGATACACTATCGATAGTCCACTATCGAGGGGCAACACTAGATACTAGTATTTTTTACTCATGAACATCTCAAAAGCACATAAACGTTAAAGCAAACACACTATTTACTGATAAACAACTCAAATACTTATATCTTCCTCATGAAACACTAATATTGTGCTTATCTGAACAAGTTACTTTTGTTGTACAAACAATTCACCAGCCATTTCTTTAGTATCTTGACTTTGAAATTTACTACACCCAACGGTATTGTAGCATTTGTAACATCATGTGACTGCGGGACGATTATACCACATGAGCAAAAATACACCTCGCTAAAAGTTTTGCAGAAAAGTAACTTAAGTAAAAGATGATTCGTCATGGGCCACAGAAAATAAATCATTAACAATTGGGGACAAGCAATTGTCTTTAAACTAAAATTGATGCTATGAATTCTTGGGACTAATTTGTTTTTCATTGTTTCGTCCAATGTTTTTTTTTGCTTTACCCGTAGGTATCAAAGATAATAAGTTATTAAATATTTAAGAGAAGCATAACATGGCTTTAACATGTTTCAAATTTACAAAAAAAAATACATTTATAAAAGATAATAAAATAAAATATTGTCTTTTGAAAAATAGTAGTACTCATGGCGTCACTTCTAATGTACCTAGTTAAGGGTTAAAAATTTGGCCACCTCATCATGACTTTCAACAAAACCGGCCAAGTGCGAGTCGTACTCGCGCACCGAGGGTTCCGTATCATTTTTGGACGTATAAAGTGAAAAATACCGGACCGCATAAGTAAGTTTGTCTGTGAAGGAATTTTGATGATTTTGAAAAAACTGTACTAGTTAGGAACATCGTTTTGGTGCCATATTTGGGTCAATTCCTATCAGCTCTAATTATTTCAGATTTTTCGCTCCGCAAACTTCGGAGATAAGGGGGGGGAATGGTATTTTTTCAGACATATTTCATCATATGTCGAAAACTGTGAGACATAAAATAAAATGAAAACATATTTTGAAATGTGCAGATCAAGCCCTTTCATATGATATGCCACTTGACCTAGTAACCCCACTTTTAAATTTCGGACCCCCACTCCAGCCCCTTTTGCAATGAAAATAAAAATATTTTTTGACTTTTTTCATTTGCAATAAAATTGGGTAAGCATTTTTTATAACTGTTCCAAATTTCAAGTCGATAGCATTAGTAGTTGCTGAAATAAGCAGGTGTGACAGACAGACAGACAGACAGACAGACGAAGTCGCACCATAAGGGTTCCTTTTTTACCATTTTGGTACGGAACCCTAAAAAGTATAATTTTTTTAACAGTCACATTTAAAAAGTAGGTATAACTTTTTTAAAAAGACTTTTTTGAGGCGGCTCAGTTTTTAAGTGCAAAAACGGTGATGCCACATTTAGTTTTGAAAAATACTACTCTCCTTCTGGAGCAGTAGGATAAAGATACCATATTTTGTAGAAACAGTAACTTAGGAGTTATACCGCACTTACTTCATATCAACAAACACAGGCGAGTCATAAACGCCACTATGAATATTGATCCTGCTAGAGTTAAGAGCAATACACACGTACATAATCAATTATTTATACAGTAAAGTGGCGCAGGAATGACGGGAACCGGTCAGAAGGGTTCCGTCGCCCCAAAATTTTCGGTATGACAAATATGTCCAGCGCGTGACGAATTCAATATGAAGGGTTCGGTTAGGGGTCGGTACCTAAATTGAAACGAAATATTTATGGAATCGGCGCCTGTCTGTGGTGACTGCGTGTAAGTATATCTAGCACAAACTGGTCAAAGCTCACGAAATACTAAGCATTGGTATTAGTCATCATGCAACTTTATTTCGTTTATATATCTTATACAGGGTAAAATTAAAACCAGTGCGGATATTTTAGAAGGTGAAAGTACTCATGAATATGATCAACTTTTATTATGGGACCGACACTGAAATATGAAAAAAAAAAATCAGCTGTTCCACATTTTGATCGTGTTGTAGTGCATTTTTGTAGGGAACAGCTGATTGTTATTTTCATATTTCAGTGTCAGTCCCATAATAAAAGTTGATCATATTCATGAGTACTTTCACCTCCTAAAATATCCGCACTGGTTTTAATTTTACCCTGTATAGGGTTTAAGGTTGAGCGAGGGACGTATTTGTAGAAGAGTCTATTCAGTAGTCGGTACTAGTTTTAACTACGACATCAACCATTAAATCCCCAAAAAAAAATCAGATCGATGCCTAACAGTTAAAAAGGGTTAAGCAAAATTTTTTGCGTCACGGACTTTGTATAGGATTACGGTTTTAATCGAAAAAAAGCCGCTTCTAACCATAGGTGTAAGTCCATGACGCAAAAAAATGTCGCATATCCCTTTTTAGCTGTTAGGCACTGAGATGTTGCATATATTATGTCGAACGATATGGATATTTTTGCACGGAACAGTTGATTTTATTTTTTTATCCCGGGAGTATACCTACATAATATCCAAACTCCATGCGAGCGAAACCACGGTTAAAAGCTAGTAAAAAATATAGTGTTTAGATCATAAAGAATTTCATTGTGTTCTTTATTTACTTATTAAACTAAAGCTAAAGGAGTAGGTACCTACCTTTATTTTACTCACAATTTTTATTTATAATAGGTCCTAAATAATATAAAATCAAAAGTATTTACTTTTGCTCCAAGAAACACACATTAGTAAAAGTACGTTTGAACTGTTATCATTAGTTGAAAGTTAAATTGAATTACTTGAAAACACAACTCAAATAAAACTTGTTTCGAAAATCACTCCACAAAGTCGTTGAACTGCAATCATCTTTAAAAATATGGACAAAAAATGATAAAAAGAATATTTCGTGCTATTCGGATCGAAGGAGAACACAGAAAAATTGTGCGAACAATAACTGAATAAGTACCTAAAAAATTCACGTGCTTTTCGTTACTATTTCAGATTCGACGGTTCGTGCGTACAATGCATGTCAAGTGTGAAACGCTCCTCAAATTTCATCCTTTACACCGTACCGTAATGTGTTGTGTTTATTTTGGATGGACATGCGATGTTTATTATAGTTTAGGTTGCACGAGTACATTATGAGCAAGATAAACAAAAGGTTTATAAAAAAAACCCAACTGCGTAATATTTAAATATTATACCTACTCTCCTATTTGTATTTAAATATACATCTTTTCTATAGTCCATAATTCTAAATGAATAAAAATCCGGGCAAGAGCGTGTCGGACCACGCTCAGTCTAGGGTTCCGTAGCAAGAAGTATTTCAGTCTTCCGACTACCAACATAAGTTATTTTTGCGGTTGTCAAACTCAAAACGGAAAATAGTGAATATTTCAAAAAGTTATTGACAAAAAGTTATTCGGAAAATATGTATATGAGATTATGTTTTGGTAGTCAGTTTCAGTATTTTTAGGGCTCCGTACCTCAAAAGAAAAAAACGTAAACCTTATAAGATCACTTTGTTGTCCGTCTGTCAAGACTCTTTTTCTCAGGAACGGGTAAAGTTATGAAGTTGATATTATCAAATACTATAGGTTCTACGGCACTTGGAGGTGTAAAAAAAATATTCTAGCTTCTAAGTCACAATCAAAAGATACGGGCATTTAAGTATGTTATACGAAGGTATGTTTGTATAAATTATTTCGTAATAGTTACATAACAATTATTCAACCAAGAAAAACAAAAGAAAAGCGGGCTTTAACAACATTAAATTCCTTCTCATACAACCCTAAAGTAATTTCATCAAAATTCCGGTGTAAATGCAGAAAGAAATCAAAGACGCTGGGTTGTCGGGACCATCTTCACGCACGTACGGTGAGAAAAATGTCTCTGCCTCCCTCAGAAATTCGGTATACCAAACACTAGAAAACGAACACCACATATTGATAGTGATCTTATATCAAAGGTGTTTTAGGGTCAAACATACTGTAGATATATCAATAACAAGGTAATTGTCCAACTGTGTTATCATAGATGGCGCTATTACCAGTTACAACAAAACATGTGACAATACTTAATGCGACCGTAATTTTGATTGCATGGACATACAAGTTTGAATTTTTACAGCTCCAATGGACCATAGACCTTAATATTTAACCTCAAAAGGCAAAAAGGAACCATCTGCCTGTCTGTCTGTCAAGACCCTTTTTCTCAAGAACGTGTAAGAGCATCAAGTTGATATTAATATAAAATACTTAATCTCCGGCCCCTTGGAACTTAAAAATAATCCAACGCAATAAAAAATACGCCCATTTATTGATGCTGCTTAATTTGACACTTGCAAATAAATCAAAACAGGGTAGGTAGTACCCTCAGATCATAGACACAAGGAGATATGCCATCATAGCAAATTAGTACGGGAACAACTGATGCCACTTTTAGTACATTTTTCGACACAATTACGCGCATAATTAAGCGCTCCTTGTGAATAAAAAGATCTCCCACGCATTGAACATTCCGCACACCCTCAATCTAACACTGTTAGTCGTCACTCAACACTAGCACTAAACTAAAACACTGTACTTATACCATCGATCGTGTTCGGTTCGTCGCCAGCGCGTACGTTTTTAGTATGAGTAATTTGCTCAAAATCAGGCATCAAGCTCGATAGCGCCTTGGCACATCTCCTTGTTTCTATGATCTGAGGTACTACCTATTGACCTAGAATCATGAAAGGCAAAAAACAAGGTGTTACAGCAATCCGAAAATTGTGAATTTGTAATTATATCATATAAAAATATTCACAGTATTTTTGTACCTACGGAACTCTCAAGGCGCGACTCGACTACTCGCACTTGTCCGGTTTTTGTCTAATTTTGAAAGTTTATGGGTGTTCTGGAAGCTACATGATGCCTCACTCGTGTTTTTGCGAAATAAATGTGTCAAAACTTTATCTCTCTTTCTAGTGAGGCTTTAGGTAAGATTATTACAAGCGGTCTAGTCATGATGTTGCTACTTTTTACCACATTTTAATACGAAGACATTGTACAATTCCCCAACAACACATTTGTGAATTTTAAACATATTCGGCCGTACCACAAAAAAAATAAACATCTGTTCAACACACGTTCAACACGAATGCTACCAAAAATAATAGGCACTTGTTTTAGCACTAACTTTTCTAAAACAAGTGTGTATTATTTTTGGTAGCATTCGTGTTTAACAGATGTTTACCTTTTTAATTTGTGGTAAGGCCTATTAAATCCATGATGGGCTTCTACATATCACATTTCTGTTTATTCAACTCCAGCACAGATAATACAATACTACGCGTACAGATGCCTCATCTCATACAAAAAAACGTGTTCGCCGCCGTACCGCGGGCTATCGAGCTAAACATTTTTTCGTAACTAAATGTTTTTTTGAAGAATTATTTATATTTGTCTATTTAATATTTATTCATCTTCTAAATTTTACACAAACTTCAATAACAAATCGATACGTATAACGCCATTTATTATGAGTTATTTGAACAAAAATGTTCCTTTGTTCCTGATGAGACCCCGTGACTCCAGTAAAAAATGGCAGATTATCCCAAAACAGTAAAAAAAAAAGTAAACAATAAGATAGATAGATAAATACAAGAATTAATGGACTACATTCTATTTACGTAAATAAGGCCACAAACGCACAATAATTCTGATAAACAATCAGGAAGGTACGCGCTGCACGCAAGGTAGGATATATCACTCTCTGACACAGAAATTGCATGTTTATTGATATCATGTGGGTTTAGGTATGGTTTAAGTAGGTGAATGATTTTTTATATTTCCTGTAAGAATATGAAGTAAAGGTCGAGTATAGATTTAAGTTATTGGGGAAATGTGACAGTTTCGATGACTATCACGACATGAGTAGATCAGTGAGCCTAGCATGAATAATTTTGACGTATCGTATCGTAAACGTAAGCGAATTTTGAATCTAAAATACAAAAGTCCTAGAACAATTTGTACATTTTAAAAATACAGAAAAATAAATAAAGTACCTATTTAATTTACATAAAATAATATTGTGTAACGAACGGATATTTTCAATTCAAAAATATGCTTTCATTTACGATACCATATATCAAAATTATTCATGCTAGGCCCACAGAAGCCAAACTTCATACTATAGTGCAGTGATATACTACTGAATAGCTCGGCTATTCACTGATAGATACTTGTGATCAACCCCTAATTTTCCCACTATAAAATCTGTATGGCTCTTTCCTCTAAAGGCCATTTCAGACTAACCTGCATGGTTCTCACATAATTTAACTCAGTAAAAAATTGTCTGGACTTTAAAAGAGACATTAACCCTTGAGTTTGTTTTGGTGTTTCTTCTCAAAGGTGGCGGTAGGAAACACAGATCTCATCTAGTATAAAAAAAAAACCGGCCAAGTGCGAGTCGTACGCGCGCACTCCGGCCCCTTTTGCAATGAAAATATACTATCTGTGTAAAGAGAGTGTGCTAAAATCCACCACGCTGGCCCAATGCGGGTTAGTGGACTTCACAAATCACAATTTTTAGTCCTAAGACATACCATAAAGTTTTCCTTCACCGAGGAATAGTGATGAAACAAATTGCTGCCTGGATTTGAATACACGATGCAATTGCAAGTCTATTAGAATTACAATTTTTACGCTCTGCAAGTAAAAAATAGTCAAAGCTTCACTTTTTCACCTATTTATAAAATATGATGAATTTTAAAAAAGGTTCATCTGTACATCAAATAAACGTATTTGCACTGAAAGTCAACACGACGATCAAACACAGCTCAAAACGAACCAAAGCCAAAGTGTTGCACATATTTGCGTTTCGCGTACCTATCGCGAAAAAAGTTTAACAAACAATGTGCACTTTTTATGTATAAATTATTTGCCTATAGGTAAAACAAAATGTGTTCCATTAATATTTAAGATTTTAATTTTGGATGGATGGATGGATATTTGTTACTCAATACGGTAGTGTCCTACTATTAAAAAAGTACAAATAAATTATTTTATTTCAAAGAAGGAATAGGCACAACAAAAAAGTAAAAGCAAAAATAATAATTTATCACAAAATGGAAAAAATAGACACTTTTAAAGTTTTTGGAGGGAGTATCGCTCCGTCTTTGTAGCGCGAAGCGGACGTAGGTGGTGTTACGTCACTAGTAGGTAGCGCCGTCCGTGTCTAGCAAATCATTTTAAAACGCTTATAACTTTGCCAATTTTGTAGATGTTTCATCGGTTTTTTTGGTGTTAATTGTGTTTTTTCAAATAGTTTACAGATTCACAATAAAAAAAAAAAATTGTTAACATTCCTATTACGCCAGAACGGCTGAACGGTTAAAGACCTCTGCCTAACCCTTCGGGAATACCAAGCGTGATGTTATGTGATGTTTTAAGAGATAATTGAATAAAAACACTCATCCGAAAATTCATGACCATACCTTTTTGGGCGGTCAGATACTCATAGTCTTAACTAGTATTATTACTGTACTCTGTGGTCTTAACTGTTACTTTATATCAACCCTGTAAACATACACTGCTAAAGATCGACATGAGTATAGGGTTACTGAATCATCAACAAAATTCAGCTGTTCCGTACATTTTGTAAAGTGAATTATGTGCTTTAAGGCCACTTTCATTGTCAGAAACGCCAAACAGTGGAATGCGCTGCCGGAGTTGGTGTTCTCCGATAAAATCGGTTTCTTTTAGGCAAGTGTGCTCCATCGTAGACCACATCATCGCTTAACATCAGGAAAGATGGCAGTCAAACGGAAGCGTATCTATTAAATAAAAAAAAATACAGTAGGAATAACACTTGATTTTTTTGCGCGATTTCAAGATTCATTCAGCTATAGTAAATAGACCGAGTTTCAACTACTGAACAACCTTTCTTCAATATATTCCCTTAAATAAAAAACTTCCTCCTATTTGAAGTCAATTGAAAGTCTAACTAAAATAATATCCACGCTTACAAATAGAATTCATGACTATGTAACATTATGAGCACAATATAAATCGATTCTATAAAATAAAACCTTCTTAATAACATCAAGAACTTGTTGAACTACCGGTAAACAGCTAACAATAAAAAAATATCGAGCACGTCAAATTAAGAACTCTCGTTAACTCTAAGCAGTCGAGCAGAAAATTGTATTAGTATCGAAGGAGACGTTATTTTTAGGGTACCGTTACGAAATAAAAGGGGAAACCCTTAGAACTACTTTCAAAAGTGAATAACAGGAAAACATAAAATAGGTGTACCAAAATTAGACCGCTAAACAAACGATTTTTGTGACGCAACCCTAATTTTTTTGGAACTTGCGTCAAACTAATTTGGACTTCATAACGTACCTAATTCGTATTTTTACGCAACGGCAAAACTGCGTAATGCCGGGAATAGTTCAGTATTTTGTAACATCGTAACTTAAAATATCTATGTACAACGCAACACTACTTAGGCTTGCGTTATGTAACGCCTAACCTCAGATCATAGAAACAAGGGTCATGTGCCAAGACGCTATCGAGCTTGATGCCTGATTTTGAGCAAATTACTCATACTAAAAACGTACGCGCTGGCGACGAACCGAACACGATCGATGGTATAAATACAGTGTTTTAGTTTAGCGCTAGTGTTGAGTGACGACTAACAGTGTTAGATTGAGGGTGTGCGGAATGTTTAATGCGTGGGAGATCTTTTTATTCACAAGGAGCGTTTAATTATGCGTGTAATTGTGTCGAAAATGTACTAAAAGTGGCATCAGTTGCTCCCGTACAAATTTGCTATGATGGCATATCTCGTTGTTTCTATGATCTGAGCGCCTAACGCACATAATATTATTATTGTCCCTGCAATGATCATTGACATCGATGTAGCGAGTGGCCGCGCGGTATCACAACGTCACAACGTAGGTACACTCGACGCCATTGACGGTCGACCACTTTTCACCCTTATTACTAAGAACATAAGGGTGAAAAGTGGTCGACCATCAATGACGTCGAGTGTACATTTTTGCGGTTTAACCTTTGTGATGCGATGTTACGCTACTTTTGGGTTTTTCTTTGACTTTAGAGGGTATTAATACCCATTTTTATTAAATTTTAGTGAGTTGATGCGTTTATTAAAGCAATAGGTACATACGTTAAAAATCATTTACATTCATGAAAAATTTACATAAATCTATACTATTATAAAATTGTAGAAAAGCCGTGTCTGTACATTGAAGATATTCCAGAAAAAACAGTCGGGATAGGGTACTGGGACGTAACCATACCCAAAAAGATTTTTTTTTGAATTTTTGTCTGTTTATCTGTTTGTCTGTTTGTGCGCGCATCACGCAAAAAGTACTGAACGGATTTTGATGTAATTATCACAGTTTGATAGCTTGGGGTCCAACTTAAAATCTAAGCTACGTTTCATCTAATTCTGATGGGAGAAACATGAGGTACAGCTTGACCTCTTGGTAGTACTAGCCACCCTACACTACGGAGGTTATTTAAACTGGTCATTCACTGTAGTCCACGCGGACGGAGTCGCGGGCAAAAGTCTAGTGCTCTCTAAAATGAAAAAAATGCGTCGAGCTTGCCCTCTAAGCACGCCACTGGACACTAGTTAGTGGCAGAAATAGATACTGGTGGTAGTACTTTATCGATAGAGGTTTTTTACAAAAAGCTATATTAGGTACTAGAAATGACAATAATATGTATACGTTCTTGTAACTAATCCACTTTAGTTCTAGTAGACAACTATAAATAAATCAAGGCCCGATGCTTAATCAAATATTTAGAAGCTTTCCCCAAATAGGTATTCATAGGTAAATAGTATCGCAACAGACCAAACAATCTACCTGAATATTACACACGCACGTTAATTAACATTTGACGTACACATTTGGAACATGAGAAGGGTAATATTAATGAATATCATACAAATTATTCATACAGACGCTTCTAAAGAACGCTGATTAATGAATTTCTGTAGAAACTGTGAGAAAGGATTAGGAATAAAATTGCGCGGAGCGTTTCCGCGGAACTCGTAGGTTTTGTTCCTACAATGTTTTTATGGTGAGAAAAATGTTGGGTTTGATTAAATTTTGTAGTGGTAATGTTTTTTTTTTATTAAGCTTTTTAAATATTTTATTTAAACCCTAAGTTCCCGGGTTCTCCTCCGCACTCCACGTGTTAATCTCAGGCACCCGAGTGCCCGGCTATCGCGCGGAGCGTTAATAATATGCGTTAATAATAAGCAATCATGCGGTCTACGATAAAACGTTACCTAAACGTTTCATAGAGCTACACTACTATAATTTCTAACCGATGAATCTCAATTTCTTTCTGTACATTGTCATTGCCACCACAGTAGGTATTTTTCGAAAAACTTTAATTGAGTTTTTACGGTTTTTTGACGTGCCCATGGCTCCACCTACATGAAAAGTTTTTAATTTAACCCGGGATAAAAAGTGCCCCGTGCCCTTTGCAGGTAACAACCTAACCCTCCAACTTTTATCTAAATCGGTTCGTTTCGTTACGATTAACATACCATTTTTTTTTTCTTTCTTTTCTTTACCAAACATACAGAGAGTCTAAAATTCTAAACGCATGTTTTGTCGACTTAAAAACAATGAGGTCTTCAAATTGATCGGTATGTATGTAATTTAGTTGAAGATGCTGTATCTACTCATATATTACTTATACTAATATTATAAAGAGGTAAAGTTTGTATAGGTAGTGGATCGGGGGGCTAGTTGTAGCAGGGATAAGTAGTAACACCTGATTTTTTCCTACGAAACCAACGTTTATTTATAGTATTTTCGACTTATTGTATCCTATAAAACGTGCTCTATAACATGGGCACAGCCAATGTCCCTCCGGACAGCGCATCAAGTGGTCGTGTGCACGCGCTTCATTTTTACCTGGTATTGGGAAAAATTGTATGCGTAAATATTTGTTTTTGGCTCTGTTTGAGTAGCTTTTTATTATTATTTTTACTCAAAGTTCAAGACAATTTCATTAATTTTGTATCGGTAGATGTAATTTCTATTCAGATTATTTTGTTTTTTATATATCTAAGTTCAAGTAAAAAATCATACCGTGGGGCAAGTTGTAACATGTTTTACATGATATATGATTTTATGCTGAGTCAATGTATAAATTGATGTTTCTACCAACTTCTTTTATTTTTATTCCAAAATAAAAGATTACTTAAAGTTAGTCTGACCGGGCAACTCTCAAAGCAATGAAGTTTACGATATGGCTAAGAAGAACTAACATAAGAAATGAAAAAATGTAAATTAAGAGACACGAGTTGATTTTTAGAAATCTGACTATTATTGTTAAGATTATAGATGGCTGTAAACCTCAAAATGTGGAGCATATACTTTAGTGTTTTTATAGTTAGGTACTACATGCCCCAAGGCTGTTACAACTAGCCCCGAATACGGGGTAAGTTGTAACACGCGACATGTTTTAGTAAATTGCCCCCTGATTAAGATAGATAGGTAGTTAATCTTGCAAAATATGATTTTACAATTAAGAAATACTTCGTAGTTTGCCTTCCACATTTTTTTTTCCAAAAACTGTTACAACAAGCTCCCCGCTCCCCTATAAGAGGTAATTTCCAGAACTACTGATCCGGTTTTGATAATTCTTTCACTTATAAGAAGTTACATTATCTTTGAGTACTGTAAGATATTTTTTATTTCAAAAATGCAAAGTTTCTGTAGGTCACGCGGACGAAATCGTGGGCAAAGTGCTAATATAATATTTAATGCTAATCATGAATTCTCATTTGAATTTAAGCTAGTATAAATAATACATTACAAGCAACAATATAATACTATAGTTAGAGATAAAAACCACACATCTAGTGAACAGAACCCTACTCAGATTTTAACAATTCATACCTTCCCATTTTCCGTATCATTGGCGTCGCGAAAGCCTTTACAAGCGTTATGCTCCCCTGTTACAGATACTTGCTATTTAACGTGAGTGAGCAATAATTTGTTCTACGTTAAATAGGTACATCTTGATAGAAGTAGGGCACATCGGGATATCTTGCACAAATCTGGAGCAACCTGACTGGGGAAGTCCCTTACAGAATGCCACATTTAACGCTACTCTTCGGTAGTGTTGTGTTCCTGTAGCGAGTAATGTCACCAGAGCTCCTAAAGACAGCGACAGGAAGCGCCGCTGTAGTCAGTTGCTGTCGCCGGTGCCTTGTACCTTTATTCGGGATCCATTTTTGTAATTTTCGGGATATAACGTAGTCGACTGAGATCTATAGTTCACTTCCCGACACATAAAAAGTCCTTTTCTCCTAACCCGTCTGAAGAAGCGACAAAAATAATCCGTCTAGCTGAGATGCATTCCAGGCTAGATTTCCACTCAGTCTCCATTAAATTATCCGTTCTAAGCAATATGTCTCAGTTACAAACTAAGTTTGAGTAGACCGGTCCAAGCTTGACTTACTAGCAAATAGGGATTAAGTTGTTTGAATCCACCAGTCAGGCTATATAATCGGTGGCAAACTCTCTGTCATATTTTATTGTATCACTAGCTATTCACTCGTGTCCTAAAGGAACTTCTTCGTGTACTCTACGTGTACTTTGTATTATTAGTTGTGACGTACACTGCTTTAAAAGTGGCGACAGCGGTTTTCGTACCAATCTACTATGATAAAATATCTCCTTGTTTAGAGAGGCTCGGTTCGCTTGTCGATCGATCTGCGAGGTTAAGCTGCGCTTGCCGCGGTCAGTCCTTAGATGGGTCACCGTTCTTCACACATCGAGACCCCTCCGTATGCCTCGAAGAGCACGTTAAACAGTCGGTCCCGGTTGTCATAGGAATATCTTTGACAGTCGTTACAGGTAGTAAGGAGCCCAAAAAGTCTGACAACTGGTCTAACTTTTAAATACCAGTATTATCCAATATTTGATTGTGGAGGTCAGATGGCAGTCATTCCATGTAAAATATTAATATTCAGCCGCAAATAGACTGGAAGCCAATCCCAATCTAGTTTGGGAAAAGGCTAGGCGGATGAATATAAATTATCTCCTTTTTTATATGATTTGAAGTGGCCTCCACGTGAAAGCACTGATATCGTTGAAGTGTTCAGCCTTTAAGCTCCCATACATTGTAGGTTACTAGGCTGGAAGGCGAGGCTTACGGCCTGTCACTGGCTAAGATTTACCACGTTGTAGGTTGCTTTCAGCGGCATGTTTCTGAGTATTAGGAGTGTTTAGAATACGGTAGTGGCCTACTATTAAAGAAGTACAAATAAATTATTTTATTTCAAAGAAGGAATAGGCACAACAAAAAAGTAAAAGCAAAAATAATAATCTGTCACAAAATTTTTAATCATAACAAACACAATCATGTTAAAAAACCGGACAAGTGCGAGGAGGAGTCGCGATTTAAGGGTTCCGTACAGACTTAATTTTGTATGTAGAAAAAAAAAATTAATGATAACTACAAATTAATTAGCGATTTTCAGATTTATTTCCTTTACTTGTACTGTGAGACCTTGCTTCTTGTCAAATTACATGATTCTAGGTGAACGGGAAGTATCTAGGTTTTGATTTATTTGCGAGTATCAAATATGGTTAAAATGGCCGTATATTTTTATTGGATTGACTTAGAAGCTTGATTTTACAGTACAGTAGTATTTTTTACAGTTCCAAGGAATTGTAAACTTAAATACGATATTAATTTCAACTTAAAACTTCCACGAGTTCCTGAGAAAAAGGGCCTTTACAGATAGAGAAACAGACGGATAATGAGACGATCCTTTATGGGTTCCTTTTTAGGGTTCCGTACCAAAATGGTAAAAAAGGAACCCTTATGGTGCGATTTCGTTTGTCTGTCTGTCACATCTGCTTATTTCAGCAACTACTAATGCTATCGACTTGAAATTTGGAACAGTTATAAAAAATGCTTGCCAAACTTTATTGAAAATGAAAAAAGTCAACAAATGTTTTTATTTGCAAAAGGGGCCGGAGTGGGGGTCCGAAATTTCAAAGTGGGGTTACTAAGTCAAGTGACATATCACGATTATTCCCGATGTCCACCACTTGTCTGGCCACCACTGGGGGACAGCGAGACAACTTTAAAACATTATTCTCGTTGTCCACCACTGGGGGACAGCGTCACAACTTTTGTGATTATTCCCGATGTTCACCACTTATCTGGCCACCACTGGGGGACAGCGAGACAACTTTAAAACATTATTCTCGTTGTCCACCACTGGGGGACCGATTATTCTGCCTCCGCAGCCGGCGGCGGCTCCCAAAAATAACGCCGTTGGGAACCGTAGCGTAGTGTAGCGTAGCGTAGCCGGTGGCGTAGCCTTGGAGTAGCAGTGATACCAGATGAAAATAATTGCAAACTTCCGTAGCAGCAGATTAATGTTGCCGTGTTTTAAGTTGAATTATTTACCTTAGACTTTTAAATAACAGTGTCAATGTAAAACAAAATACAACTTTTTTGGACTTACAAGGGGGAGGGAGGTGGTTATTTCTGTCTGCAAGGTTAAAAGTAACCTAACACGAAGCGGTTGAAGCGGCTTCGTTCGCTCGCTTTGCTCGCTCACTGAAGCCCCCGTCAACCCCTTCGAACCTAAATTGTCCGTGTCGGGGTGTCCAAGTTCCCGAGCTCGCTTCGCTCGCTCTTGGACCCTAATTTACAAAGTTGTGACGCTGTCCCCCAGTGGTGGACAACGAGAATAATGTTTTAAAGTTGTCTCGCTGTCCCCCAGTGGTGGCCAGACAAGTGGTGGACATCGGGAATAATTAGCATATCATATGAAAGGGCTTGATCTGCACATTTCAACATATATTTTCATTTTATTTTATGTCTCACAGTTTTCGACATATGATGAAAAATTTCTGAAAAAATACTATTCATTCATTAAGGGGGGGGGGGCCTTATCTCCGAAGTTTTCGGAGCGAAAAATCTAAAATAATTAGAGTTGGTAGGAATTGACCCAAATATTGCACCAAAAATAAAACAATGTTCCTAACTAGTGCAGTTTTTTTCAAAATCATCAAAATTCCTTCACAAACAAACTTAGTTATGCGGTCCGGTTTTTTTCACTTTATACGTCCAAAACCGATACGGAACCCTCGGTGCGCGAGTACGACTCGCACTTGGCCGGTTTTATTTTCTTTTGAGGTACGAAATGACGACATCCTAACTGAATATTATACTCGTTAGCCGCAAACAGAAAAGCCAAGTATACAAAATATTCGATTACTATTGTTAAAAAGTTTCTGGAAAACTAGAGTATAAGAAAGAACGCAGATTCTTTTGTCGTATGCACCGTGAAATTTAGTTTCTAGAGAAACTTTCGCGGTGACTTCTGCACTCGTTATAATAAACAACGTTTACTCTACGACTTGTGTAAAATAAGAAAAATAAGTTTCTATAGAAAACTTGAACACTCTTTGGAAGATGTTTTATTTTGTTGTACTTAAACAAAAATATTTGAGAGGTAAAGTACAGTGGCATATCTTGCTCAAACCTTGATCAGTCCGACTAGGAAAATACACTTACAGAATACAGCTAGAACACAGCTGAATAACGCTACTCTTTGGCAGTGTTGTGCCTGTGGTGAGGTATGGTTGGTAGGTAAGGTTGCCAGAGCTCCTGAGGGTACGTTGTGTTAAAAATAGACGACCTGCTTGTCTCCTGAGCTGTCGGCACAGCGAATACTCATATTGAATGGTCAGCAATTTGTATCCAATCCAATATATGTATTAAATATTATATAAATTTATAAAAATATGTATACATAATTATCTATTGTTGCATTCACTAAAATCTAACATTTGATTTTGTAAATTCTCTTTAAAAAAACTCAATTTCAAGATAATTTCGTAACTGTTGCTATGTTGTAGGAATCGAAAGAAAATTAATACCACATTTAGGTATATTATCCGTAAATTATTTTATACAGGGTGGCAGGTTAAACAGTGGAAATATTATAAGGGGTTATTGTACTCTTCATTATGAACAACTTTTACTATGGGACCAACCCTGAAATCGCGAAAGAAAAATCACCTGTTCCATACATTTCAGTTCACTTAACTCAACAAAATGTATGGACCACCGGATTTTTTTTCGCTATTTCAGGGTTGGTCCCATAGTAAAAGTTGTTCATAATGATGAGTACAATGATCCCTTAAAATATTTCCACTGTTTAACCTGCCACCCTGTATAAGCGATATAAAATATCTTCTTTTGTCATTTAACACTAAATTAAACCCTAAACAAAACAGGACACCAATCACCATTTTAATATTGTCTCCTCAAACATGAAACATCTCCGTTCCAGCCATATTGTTTCATTGACCCCATTGTAACATAAGATCGAATCCTTTGAACCTAAAATCTAATTATCTCCCAATACGAAATTACAAAGTCATTCAATTTCGCAAATCGCTTATACTTTCCTCTAAAGATGTAACACCATTGAAAATTAAATGTTTTATTCATAGGTATTTAAAAATTTTTGCTCCGCGATAAAAATTGTATCATGATTTATAGCCGTCGTGTTTCGCCATGGGGTATTTTTATGTCGTCATGATGCAGGGCTTATGGTAATGAGTGTGTCATTAATTCACTGTATGGGGTGGTGGTAAAAGCTTTTAAGTTTTAGTGAGAGGTAGTATTTTGTAATTACCATAAAAGTGAGTAGTTTTAATTACCCGAAACTGAATTTCGTGTATCCCAGCAAATGTCCACAACTCAAATAGGGCCTTGAACTCTTTTATGGTGGTATTAAATTACTTTTTTTCTAGTCCCCACTCAATAATAAAAGGTTGTATTTATTTTAATGGGCGATTGGAAGAATCAAATCTGAAACAGAAATGTACTCGTATAAGTATGGAAGAATTAGGTACTGAAATACATTGTTTTTTTCAAAATTCATGTCAGTCTGCCTTGTTAGTCTAGTTATCGCAAATAAGTGTTCAAGTGGGCCTCGCTTTGACAATAGGTAAACTTGTCTCTCGTCCCTCAGAAGTTAGTCGATCTGAATTTCATACTCCATTTTCCGAGCGTCTAGTTAAAATGGGTTTTAATATTTCAATCCAGGCATACAAATAAATAAGTGCCTATAAAATAGTGGGCCTATAAAATGCATGCCCAAATCCCGCGCACAATCACAACGGTTTAATATCTGAGTCATTGTGCGAATATGCACATTCGGCTCGGCTAACATTACCCGTTGCCATTCCCCGCGGTACCATAATAGCTATACACTTAAATTCATTGGCATCTAATCTCATTTGATCTATGGCTGTTTAAAACGTTTGATAATAAAGATAATTTTATTTATAGATTCTGAGGTCGTGGCAGAATAAATTCAACAATTTTTAGATGCGAATGCGAATATTTTGATGTAAACGAAAAATTATTTTTTAATTTAAATTTATGTTTTTTTTTTTATAAATTACTAATTATTAATACGTTTTTGTTGCTTGATTGATTATTTGAAAATACAATAACTCGTTTTTTTTTCACACGCTCCACGCTCTCTTTATAAGAATTGGTTCAAGTATGTTAAACAATACTTGAAAACACACCGGTTTTTTTTCCGTGATACCTTGTGATATCTAGTGCAGAATACTATTATTTACTAGTAGGTAAACAACACATAGAAGACGCATTTCAAACATTTGAAAAAACCACGCTATGATTTAAATAACAGAAAAATACTAAAAACTTCTTAATTAAACTTTAGCAGCAGCCTTTCAATCTAACAAAAGATAATTAACAAAACTTTTTAAAACTCTATTTAATAAAAGTTAATTCCATTAGAAATACAATTAGCAAACTTAGTTCTAACATTCCAACTTCTAGTTAGACTAGTTTTTGTTACTGAATGCAATTGTTAGTGTTGTGCCATTTATGATTCAAAAGCCAACGAGGATATTGTTTAAATGAATCATGCAATTAGTTTAGAATCCGCATCGTATTTTGTTGGGCTTAGCTCGAATGTAGATCGAAGCTACCAAAACACTATTTGCTATTTCTTACTATATAAAAATAAGTCGGGTTTTCCTTCCTGACGATATAAGTTCAGAACGGACGAACCGATTTCCACGGTTTTGCATTCGTTGGAAAGGTCTCGGGCTCCGTGAGGTTTATAGCAAAGAAAATTCAGGAAAATTTAAAGAAAAAAGCGGGAAAATCATTTTCACATACAGCGCCATCTCTACGTACATACATACATAGCATGTACTACGGTGGCGAAACGGAGTTCGCCGGGTTTGCTAGTTGGATATAATTTTTGCATTGTTGAGGAGGATATTGTCACTTTTTATCGGTTTTTTGTTTTTATGGGAATCTTACATATTCGTCTTCTACAGGGTGGGTCTTTGAACTGGGATCACAATGGCAGATATTATTATAGATCGGAAGATTAGATGTTAGAAAACCATGTAGAGTTTAAAACTGCAGTAAAGAATTTTGAAAAAAAAAATTTTCGGACTTTTGATTGAGTTTAGCCTACCAAATATCATTTTTGCTGTCATAGTGATCCCTGTTCTAAGACTTATCCTGTTGTCAAGTTTTGTTAGGTAGTCTTTCTTTCTAAATGTAAATTTCACTGCGTTATTGAGTTTTCAGTGTCTTTGTTTGATGGGTATTAAGTTAAAGTTGCTTTTTCTGTTTACTGCTGGGTAGTAGATTCAATAATACTCGTAGAAGCGTTTTAAATACTTGAATGGTCTATAAATTATTCCAAGTCATTTAATGCCTTTCATTTTTGATTCTATAATAGTTTTTATAAAATATATTATTGCTACAGGTACTAGCTGTTGCTCATGACTTCATCTGCGTGAAAAAGTAGCTCTCCAGGTCTCAGGCTACCTTTCTGTAAAATTTCATCTAAATCCATCGAGCCGTTCCAACGTGAAGGAGCGACAAACACACACACATACACAATTTTCTTCATATGTAATATTAGTGTGATATAACATGAGACGGACGACAATATGGTTCACAAAACCCGAAAGCTATCTAGCAACATGACAACAATAGAAGAAGTAAACATAAACCAATTTATATACATCCAATATTCACGTAAATTGTAAACATTATTAATTCAGAAGTCAGTAGGGTAGAGTTTAAATGAATTATCCAATTAACTTAGAATCCACGGCGCATTATGTGGGCTTAGAATACGCTACTGTCCTTTGCCGCTGAATATGTGAGTATGTGAGTGTATTCATGAATGTATGTTTGCTAATTCCTTGTTTACTCACCTTTTCTGTTCTGTTTTGGAGAAACGGACATTAATTAGTAAATGCACAAACAGTTTTTCGTGGAATTAACTGTGGCACGGAAACAAAGGTCCCCGATTCGAATCCCGCTCGTGTTAAGATTTTAAAATTCTATCCTACTATACGAGATCCTACTTCCTACTTGTTATTATTATTAAGTATTATCCAACTAATAATTAAATACGAAAGTTTGGGTGTATGTGTTTGTTACAATGTTAGGCAAAAAGGTAGCCTATGGAACCTGGAAAAACACATAGGTTACTTTTTATCCATTTTCACGCAGACGAAGTCGCGGGCAACAGCTAGCAAAAAAATATATTCTTTATTACGGAAGCTCACCCTGCAACCGATTTTAAATAATAATAGTTATAATCAGACTATATTTAAGTTCCCACTGCTGGGAGCTGGGACATAGGCCTTCTCTCTGTAAAAGGGTGTAGGCAAAGTCCGCGCGGGACCAGAGCGGCTTGGTGGACGTCATGTCTTCGAATTTTTGGTTCTAGGACATGCCGGTTTCCTCACGATGTTTTCCTTCACCGTTTTTAAAGCTGTCGTGATGAAGCAAATTGCACAAAGTGTGCGCCTGCTGGGGTACAAACCCACGACCTACGGTTTGTAAGTCGGACCACCACTGCTCCAATAACCGATATTGGAAACTAGGTCAGGCTAGGTGGAGCGACAATCTTCGCAGGGTGGCTGGTGGTAGCTGGATGAGAGTGGCGTTAAGTGGCGTGCAATTGGAGAGGCCTATGTCGTATTTTGCAGTATAAACCCAGCCGAAATGATGAAACTAAACTAAACATTCTCACTGTAAATAACTCATTTGAAATTCCAGTGAAATGTATCTGTGTAATATGGATCAACAATGCAGACGTCCAACAATGCGTCACGTAACAATGATGAGTATACCTACCTACGTAACAATGATGAGTTTCCAGAAAACTGACATGTCACCGGTACATAATAGTTCGCCTAAATCGAAATCCACGTTAACGTCGAATTAATAATTCAGTTGGACACTGTTGTTCGGTTTCCAGGAAGTGTTAAACGTGTTATATCGGTTTTGTGTGTAATATTTGCATTTTCACTTTCAACTTTAATTAATTTTGTGTTATTGAATTTATGATTATTTAAAAATATATTAAGAACCTTCCCTGGACCTACACTTTAGACAAAACCGATCGGTACCCAACTTAACAGTATTCCAAAGTGACCCCACTTCACTTATAGTTGTGAGCAAACAAACAATAACCCCATACGTGAATATATGATATGTTTACTTCGCGCAGGTAAAGTAAATACGTTGGGTTTCGATATTAATTATTCATCTGTGTGTTTATTGATTAGAATCTTGATGTGATGCATATCTTGGCTTGTCTTTGGTATAGTTCTCTGTTGATTTTAGTATTAATATGTCTATCAAGCTTAAGTTTACTTTATAAGACGTAGGCGGCAAACAGGCGTACAGCCCACCTGATGGTAAGCGGTTAACTGTAGTCAATAAAACGTTTGCAATACCGAGTTTTATATGCGCGTTGCCGACCCTTTAAAATGAGTATTTGCTGTGCCGACAGCGTAGGGGACAAGTAAGTCTTTCACTGTCAATACAACGCATCCTCAGGAGTTCTGACGACCTTACTCACCACAGAAACACAACACTACTAAAGAGTAGAGCTGTGGTATTCTGTAAGGTGGAGGCTATAAAACCAGCCTTTAGCCCTGCTTTAATTAATGTAACTGTATCACCCACAGTGCATCTTCTAGTACGCAGTTCCCACTCCAAAACCTTTTGACTACATCGGCTGTCTGTCCTGCAAGCATTGTGCCTTACCCACTACCACTTAAGTTAGGCAATTCTTAAGGCGATGTCGATTACTTTGATTCTCCTCATTTCTGATTCGATCGCGCAGGGAAACTCCAAGTATAGCTCTCCATTGCCCTTTGGGTGACCTTGAGCCTTTTAATCAGACTCATTGTGAGTGACTACGTTTCAGTACGGTAATCACTGGCAACACGCACTGGTCAAAGACTTTCGAGGAGATATTGTGTAGGTTCTCGGTCACTATGTCTATAAATAAAGTCAAAAATGACTTTGTTTGGCGTGTCATGATTAGTGAAATGGTTATAAAGTAAAGAACTTATATGACGCGACCACAATTCGACCATACAATAAATTAACTCAAGAAATCGACCAAATCGCATAAATTCTAAATCTAATTACATAATAACAGCAGCGGCGATTAAACCATAAACTTCACGTGTTCCCATTCACAGTATAATTGCCAACATTAGCGATACACATATATTTAAAAACATTTGCCAGCATTAGTAGGGTTTTTCTAGTTATTTTTGTAATTGATGGAAAGCATTCGCTCGCATGTGCACGAGCCTTGAATATGTTAGTTGTTTTACAGTTGTGAGTTTCAATATGGATTATTATGTTTTAAAAGGGTTTTTCTGTGAATTAAAAGGCCACAGTAATTCACAGAAATTAACCCGTTATCGCGGTAAATTGTATTTTGTCGACAGCAGATTGGGGATTGTTAACCGTAAAACAACACTATTGTAAAAAAGTTAATCCATTTAAATATATTTTTATTTTAGTAGTAGTAACTGTTTTACAAAACAATTTTTAAAATAAAACTCGAAACATTGGGTTATTATTTTAACGGTCAGGTATTAGGCGTGTTGTACACTTGTTTGGGTAGGCAGGCATATTCGATTCGGCAATATTTGTAGAACAATAAAACCGACTCAAAGCAATTACAAAATTAAAAATATTATATGTTTTCAATTATATCGGGACTTTTCGCGCACAAATATAATCAAAATATAAGCATTTTGACTAACCTCGACGTTTCGATCAAGTTGCATTGACCGTGGTCACGAGAAGACCACGGTCAATGCAACTTGATCGAAACGTCGAGGTTAGTCAAAATGCTTATATTTTGATTATATTAGGTCTTTACCTATGAAATTGCCGTTCTGCAGTACTGGCCATTTCAAATCAAAATAATTTTTGTTTGGCTAAGAATTCTAATTTCAAATTAATTTTATTTTAAAAACATGTTTTTTTTTCCAATAGTAGTCATTTGTTTATTGATTAGTGTTACATTTTCATAGCATTTCAATCTTTTTCGTCTTCATGGATACGTTAAAAATTCGAGTAATTATGGAATACGAGTACCGTCGTGGCAGCAACGCGCACAAGCGGCACGCAACATCAACGACGTTTACGGAGCTAACACTACAAACCAACGCACCACCTGTTATTGGTTTGCTCGCTTCCGTTCTGGAAATTTCGACCTGAAAAATGAACCTCGCGGTCGTCCGAAGACTTTGGTTGACAATGACGAATTAAAGGTGATTGTGGAAGCTGATGATACACAATCTACGGCTGAATTAGCAGCAGCTTTCGACGTTAGCGTCAAAACAATATTGGTCCATTTGCGTCAAATTGGCAAGGTAAAAAAGCTTGACAAATGGGTGCCCCACGAACTCAATGATCGCCAGCGCGAAGTACGCGTCGAGACGTGCCTTGCACTGCTCAACAGACACACAAATGAAGTAATTTTGAACCACATTGTTACCTGCGAAGAGAAATGGATTCTGTTTGATAACCGCAAGCGCTCAGTAAGTTGGTTGGATCCTGCTTCAGCACCTAAACAATGCCCTAAACGAAAACTTACCCCTAGAAAAGTGATGGTCACTGTTTGGTGGTCTAGCGCCGGTGTGATTCATCACAGCTTCTTACCAAACGGGGTGAGCATTACTGCAGATGTGTACTGTGAAGAACTGAACACAATGATGAAGAAGCTGGCACATCTCCAACCAGCATTGGTCAATCGCTCGTCTCCACTGCTCCTGCACGACAACGCGCGACCTGATACTGCACAGCAGATGGTCTCCAAGTTGCAAGAACTGGGGTTGGAAGCTCTCCGTCATCCGCCCTACTCACCAGACCTTGCGCCTACAGACTACTACTTTTTCCAGAATTTGGATAACTTCTTGGCGGGAAAAAAATTCAATACCCGAGAGGCAGTACAAAATAAATGCCTTTGAAGCTTTTGTTGCCTCCCGTCCAGCTGATTTCCTTAAGAAGGGCATCAATAAACTGCCACTGCATTGGCAAAGATGCATTGATTGCATGGGTGATTACTTCGATTAATACAAATAAAAAATACATGAAAAAAATTAGTTTAAATTTTTTCATACAAAACGGCAATTTCATAGGTAAAGACCTATTATTTGTGCGCGAAAAGTCCCGATATAATTGAAAACATGTGTACAATTCGCAAAAGTTTAAAAACTACAAAAATATTATAATCGGCTTTTATTCGACTCGTGCCGATCGGCAAACTCCGTTCAGCATCTTGTCATATTCAGGTTGGCTTGATCGCACGCTGTACGTGCGACTAAGCCGAGAGGCCTTGTTACCCTGTAGTAACCCTGTGAGGGAACAGAATACGAAATGTAATACCTAGTAAATAGAAAATAATACTCCCGGTCAACATAACATTGCCGAACATAATAGCATAGCATAGCATAATCGGCCTATAATATTCCCACTGCTGGGACACAGGCCTCCTCTCTGTGAGAGGGAGTGGGCCGTAGTCCACCACGCGGGCCCAGTGCGGGTTGGTAGACGTCGCATGTCTTCGAATTTTTGGTTCTAGGACATGCCGGTTTCCTCACGATGTTTTCCTTCACCGTTAAAGCAAGTGATAATTAATTTCTAATACGCACATGACTTCAAAAAGTCAGCGGTGCGTGCCTCGGGATCAAACTCGAACCATTCGCCGTGGGAGGCACATGGTTAAACCACTAGGCTATCACTGCTATATTGGCTATCACTGCTATATTAACCGAACAATATCTACATAATATTCTATTTTACTGCTCGGTTGTACCAATTAATGCCGACCAGAACAAGTGTATAGCATGCCTAAAAAGGCAAAAACACACTCTTTTTTAAAAATTTGGTTAACAAAGTGCTGTCAACGCTTTCTAAACGTGTTGTGCTAGAATTGCTAAGGTTATCTTAACATTTGATCTCACCCTAACTTAATATAATTTAACAAGTTAAATTAAACTTATTATGGCTGTTATTTTTATCATAACGAAGCGGTCAGTGACCGTTCAATGTCAAACAACATACTTATCAATATAATAGAGTATATTTCAGAAATGAAAGAAAATAATTTATTTTACCACGCTTGTCCATCTGTCTGTTCGGTAAAAATTTTGCTATACGTTTTTCAAGCACTTGCTGGCATCGAAATAAGCTGAAATTTGGTATACTTATCCATGTGATTTCAATGAAAATGCAATGATATGGACTAAAAAGTAAATAATAATTGGATTTTTTTTAAACCACGTTTTTCATGGGACTAAAAAATATAAAATAATTTCTAATGAAATTATATAATTTTTTTGTATTTATTTTTTTACATTATTGACCTACACTAGGTGTTCCTTCTACTTTTGCCCCCATTTTTAGCTGTTTTTTTTTTTTTGCTAGAACCCTAAAGGGAAGACTTTCGAAGCTAGCGGCCGATGCGACAGACGCGCGCGGCTGAGTCTCTATGAAAATGTTTGTCGTCGGCCGCGCGCGTCAGTCGCGGGGCTCGGAAGCGGCGCCATACATTTTCATGTTTAGTATTGTCGCATATGACGCGGCGCGTCAGACGCGCGCGTCTGTCATATCGGCCGCTAGCCTCGAAAGTCCACCTACAATATTTCTGGAATAAAAAGTAGCAATCATTATTTAAATAGTCTTCTACCTGCTCGTAACATCTCATCAAAATCAGTGCAGTCGTTTCAAAGATGGAAGAAAGCTTGGGTTCTTAAACAAGCTAATAACCATAATATTATGAGCTTAAATATTTTATGAATATGTTGTTAAAAAGTCGATTACTGTTTAAGCAAGAGCAGCGAGGCACACAAGTTTGGTATTTATTTTATCACAAGAATATTGGGATCTTCTAATACTTAGGATTTCCTTAATTAAGTCCGAATTGTATGAAGAGATTACTTATAATTAAAATTCTCCGGACAAAAGGCGTAGTACATACATAAAATATTTAATTTCGTTAAATACCTGCCTACTCAAAATAATATTAAGATAGATATTAATCCTTAACATTAATCAGTTAAGTGACCTTTATTAGTTACTCATTTTGCCCTTCTAAATGTTGTACAAGTAATATTTTGGCATTTAACATCTATAACTTTCACCAAAGAATTTGTCTTTGATACGACTTTGCCGAAAGCAAAGTTAAGTACGAATTTGGACTGTGTCATAATAATAAATTAAAGTGTTTGCACGTCATTTTATAGTAATGAATGTATATTTATTGTGAATTTCAAACGTGTCAAAGCCATGTTATGCTTTGCTCATTATTATTAAACACATCGCTTAAATATGTATGATCGTTTAAATATGTATGTCGCAGCCAAAATGTAGAATCCGCCGTATTATATAACGACTAGCCATTAAGCCATTTAAAAAATAGAATCGTTATGTAATACGGCGGATTCTATCATTTAGCTGCAACTTATACAGATACACCCACAGGCACAATTAACCACCCCCCTTTCAAAAACAACTGACTCGGGCGGGATTTGAATCTGTGACCTCTGCCACACCGTGGCGTCGCTCTAACCAACTGAGCTGCCATGTCAGTTTTTGAAATCTCTAAAGGTAGATCCAAACATTGCGAGGCATGCGCCGCGCACGCCTTGCAACGCACGGCTCCATATACATTTGCACATGCCTCGCCACGAATATGAACGTCCACACATTGCGAAGCATACAATGATGGCCGTGCGCGGCTCATGCCTCGCAATGTTTGGATCTACCTTTAAAGATTGAATAACAATAACAATATTTTATCGTGTTATTGAAACCGAATGTATATTTCATTTTTATATTTCACTTTTTCAAACTTATGTGCGTACATGTTTTTTTAAATGATTCATAAATTTTCCAGTGCATTACGATCGCATAAATTTTTCTTTCTGTCTGTACCGAGTGGAATTATTGATGGTAATTCGTTTAAGCCGCTCATAAAAAAACATTAAAGTTATCGTATTATTTTCAATGAATGAGATTACAAACGTAGTACACACGGCTACACATCAAGCTATACATTCCCAGTTTACACTGACCTCTCACTGTAAGGAAATCCTATACAATGCGAGATCAGCTTATACTGTAAATGTATAGCTTGATCTGTAGCCGTGCGTACGAGTACATGATTACATTTATTATTTTAAAGTGCTACATGAGTGGTTTAATAATAAATCTTGCAGTAAGCTGCCAAAAGATACTTATTTTTTTCCTCTGTCTCATTTCTGCAGTAGTTACAAGTGCGGCTGCTGTTATCGTGAGGTTCCGGGTTCGATTCTCAGGTCGGGTAAATTTTTAATGTTTTTTTTTGCCCGAAAATTCCAAGTAACTGCCCGGAAATTGGCACTGTCAGGCAAATAAACTATAGACGTTTTCCCGTTCATAAAAAGGATATTAGGTAAATGATTGTTCAATAAGAGTTTTCAGACATAGTTGTTTACTTGTATCTGAGCCGGAGTGTCAAACGAACATTGCGTTTTTTTTTTTTAAGACTACCTGAAATTTTTATTTATATTTTTTTATTGATAATATTGTTTAGTCCAACGTTATTATTGATTTGTTAGTTATATTCTCATGTAAGTGTAATAAGTATTCTTGTGAGAAATAAAGTAATCATAAACCTCAAACCTCAGACATCATCTGGGAATATCAGTACCTACTAGCATTATTCTCCAAAAAGTTCGCGAATACCAAATAGAACCTAGCCATTTCCTGTCTGACAATCAGCAAAGATAAACATATGGAGAATGGAAAAATATTTTATCAGAAATATTTCAAAGATGTTGACTTGAATTTCATATTTCGATTCTTTGAGATCTACCGCTCTGGGAGGTTCCTAGGGGATGACAGAATATCTTTATTCTATCATTCCGGAACAAAACTGCGGACTAAGGATAATATTTATACCTTTAAGAGTATTTTACGTTGATATTCCCTTTTGGTTATATAAAAATGTGACCTTCGTCCCACGTTCAGAACGTGGGTGTCGTTAGATACATTAAGGCAATATTATATTTTGCGGCTAGTAGTATTTAGATGAACACAGTTACATCAATAACTGTGATGACCGGACCGTACCGTACATAAATGTCTTTCTTGTATTTGCTACGATTTTCGTAGCTGTTTGCTACGATTTTCGTAGCTGTTTGCTACGAGTGCTACGGATCTACATATCCGTAGCATCGTAGCACTCGAAAGTCAAACATTGATCGCTGAAATGTTAAGAGGGCTCTCGCATTCGGCACCTCTCTCGCTCGCACAAAACCATATCATCTGCCTAGCCTTTTCCCAAATTATATTGGGGTCGGCATCCAGTCTAACTAGTTTTTGGCTGAATATCAATATTCTACGTGGAGCGACTGCCATCTGACCTCCACAACCCAATTAATGGGTAATACCGGTATTCGAATGTTAGACCAGCTGTCAGACTTTTAAGGCTTCTGACTACCCGTAACGATTGTCAAAGATATTCCTATGACAACCGGGACCGACTGCTTAACGTGCTCTCCGAGGCACGGAGGGGTCTCGATGTGTAAAGAACGGTCACCCATCCAAGGACTGACCGCGGCAAGCGCAGCTTAACCTCGGAGATCGATCGATCAGCGCGTCCGTCATTTAGCCACGAGCCCTTCCTCGCACAAAACCATATATTTTATGAAAATTAAATGAAAAGATGCATTTTTGAAAAATGTAATCTGATACAGAACTACAAAATTATATTAATTATAATATATATAAACCCTAATTTAATTATTAAAAACACATGAGTTAAACTTGTCTCAAAAACACATCGTAATCGTTTTTTAACCTTGTTTATTAGATATCACAGTAGAAATTTGTTTTAATTATTTACCTGTAAAATTAATATTATTTTGTAGTTCTGTATCAGATAACATTTTTCAAAAATGCATCTTTTCATTCAACATTCTTAAAAATGGTTCTGTGCGAGCGAGAGAGGAGACAAAATTCCGAGAGCGCCCTTAACCTTTATTATAAAATATATTAAGTATTTGGTTCCTTATATTATCGCTGTATTTCACATCGGTCTATATGCATCCACTGCAAAATTATGAAGAATTTTATATGATGTTTTTCACCACCTCGACAGCTGTTAATCTACTATCGAGTTTTACAGCATCTTTTAAAATGTTTTTCACTCTAGTCCTATTTTAGATGAAGAAAATAACCTGTGATCTAATTTACCCTTAATCATGTTAAAATATTACACTCTACTCTTGATGTACGTGTCATACATACGAGTACTTCCTACGTGAAATGTCAAGCCTTCACATAATTATAAAGTTCAGGAAAGGGAATTATAATTACGAAATTTAAATGTTTAATGCTTTAAATTTAATCTACGTTTGATATTTTAATAGCGTGCCTATTTTTTATTTATATTAGTTGAAATATTTTAATGATGACGTCTCGTGCCCAAATCACAGATGTTTGTGACTACGCTTTGTATTTTATTTGTGTAATAAAAAGTTTAATGTATTGAGTCATAAATGAAGCTGTAGACGTAGTATTTAAAAGGGCATAACTTAAATGTTTATGTTAGTAACCTCCGTCTCAGTCCAATTAACCAATATTGTATACAATGATTGTTTAAGTGGAGTGGTTACCCCGACTTAGCAGTCGTGGATTCGGATACCAGCAGGTGCACACTAAAAATGGTGAAGGAAAACATCATGAGATAACCGGCATGTCCTAAAACAACAAATTCTAAATACATGTGACGTCCACCAACCCGCACTGGGCCCGCGTGGTGGACTACGGCCCACTCCCTCTCACAGAGAGGAGCCCTGTGTCCCAGCAGTAGGAACATTATATGCTGATTATGCTATGCTATGTTTATATGCTATGATTCTTTAACTATTCTGTCTATTTCGCAGACAGTGAAAATGTTAAACGTATCGATTTGCTACTCCATAAACATCCCATCCCACTATAATATAATATTATAAATGCGAAAGTTTGTGCGTGTGTGTGTATGTTTGTTACTTCTTCACGCTGAAACGACTGGACGGATTTAGATGAAATTTGGCACACAGATAGATTATAGTCTGGAATAACACATAGGCTACCTTTTATCCCGGAAAACGCTGGCGAAGCCGCGGGCGGAAGCTAGTACTTAATAAAAATGACTTTTTATGGAAATTGTTTAACAAATTGCAAAATCTCCAAACAAAGTCGTAATTTATTGGAAAACATCGACGAATAATTTTAACGCTGAGGTATTCAGAATTAGGTACTGAACGCATGGTTTTAGTTTTCGTTTGGCTGTCATTTACACCCCGTACACGTCACTTACAAGGTTACAACAACCTAGCAATTTTTAACACTCGCGCGACTCTGTACATCAAAAAGTCGTGCAGATAAACACAGCCGGAACCCAAGGACGATACTAGTTAAACAATAAGTTTGCAGCTAATACCAGTTACAAGTCCAGACTAATTGTCGGTTAGCGTGCGAACCCGTTAGTTAAGTGTGCCGTCGTACAAGTTGCTTTGCTTTTTTGCTCTTGTCACTCGTAACGTATCGCCTGGGTTTCATTTTAAATATGGAACACGATATCGGGTAATGAATTATAGTTTTTTATATATTTTTTTGAGCTAGGTATATTATTTTCATGATACGGTGAGTAACTTGACTACCAAAACAACTTTAAAATAATCATTTTAGAGCTGTATAAGTTAAAATCGATATTAGTTATTCGATTATTGATCTATTTAGGTATTTTAAAATACAATTTTACTGTTGATATCGTTTGATTTTGTACTTTAAGGTAGCCCCCGAAATAAAAAAAGTCTTACGTTTTTTACAAATTACTGCGCTGTTTGGCGTTGTATATTGATAAAAATTTAATACACGACAATATTGATAATAATTGTATTTGCTGAGTAATAATCAATATAGCACTCGAAATAATATTTGAGGAAAATATTCCTGTTTCGTAAAACTATGAAGTTAACAAATGGAATTCATTAAAATGGAATAAAAAAAAGTAGGTATTATAAAAAAATCTGTCTATTTAAAGTAAGTATGACGCCTTTTGTTTGGAGACGAGTAAATATAATCTCACTTTCTCTCTCAAACAGTTCGGACTTAATTAAGGGAATTTTAATTACCTATAACATGATCCCAATATTCTTGTGATAAAAAAAATACCATAGTTATGCCTTGCTACAGTTGCCTTAAGGATACAAAAAAGGTACAAAAATAATATTCATCCAAAAACCTTTATAACAACATATTCTCTAGAATTAATGTAATTAAAATGAAGACATCTAACTGCCGTGTGAGTTTTGTAAAACTCGCGTTTTCGATTGCTGTACTCGTTAATTACTACCAGCCACCGTGCGAGTTTCGGTAATACGAACTTTTGAACAGCAAAAGTCGCTTGAAACCGAAAAAGTTCTAGCGAAACAGTGAACTGTTGCGATTTAAAATAAAGTTTTTTCCTATTTGAGTACATTGTGAGCTTGGTAGCCCAACGGTCCGGACTTATACCTCCTATCCTAGATCATGAGTTCATACTCCGACAGGCACACATTTTGTGAAATTTGAATCATCACCACTGCTCTCAAAATGTTAAAAAAAAAAAACATCGTGAGGAAACCTGCATGTCGTCGAACCAACAATTCGAATGCGACGTCTACCAACCCGCAGTGGGCTTGCGTACCCACTCCCTCTTACACAGAGGAGGCCTGTGCCCTAGCAGTGTAACCATTGTGTTATCATATACGTTCAGATAGGGCTCGTGGCTAAATGACAGCCGCGCTGATCGATCGATCTGCAAGGCGAAGCTGCGCTTGCCGCGGTCAGTCCTTGGATGGGTGATCCTTACACATCGAGACCCCTCCGTGCCTCGGAGAGCACGATAAGTAGTCGGTTCCGGTTGTCATAGAAATATCTTTGACAGTCGTTACGGGTAGTCAGGTCAGTCTGACAACTGGTCTAACATTCGAATACCAGTATTACCCAATAATTGGGTTATGGAGGTCAGGTAGCCAGTCGCTCCATGTGAAATATTGATATTCAGCTGCAATTAGTTACACTGGTAGCCGACCCCAATCTAGTTTGGGAAAAGGCTAGGCGAATGATCTTATACGTCCAGGTAGAAATGTCAGTTTACACAACCCTTGGGAGTCGTGATATAACAATGAGATTGCTTCTTATGGATAACTTCCCTTTGTGAACAACGAATACTTTACTGATTCTTTAAAATCCCAACGGATGTGCCTAAAGTCCACGCGGATGGAGCTGCGGGTAAAAATTTGTTACAAATATTTTTTCTAAATAGTTTTTACGTGTTTGGGTATTGGTGCGTTTGTGCACGTGAGATGTAACTATGTTTGGAATAATCTACAACGCATGAGAAATTCCTAGTAAAGGGTAGCATTTAACTTGTCTTAGTCTAACGCAGTTCATGTGCGCTGGGTTTGAGTCTAACTTTAATTAATAGATATTAAATAAAATCAATTACAAAGTTTGCTGCTTAAGTTTTATACTCTAATAAGGTGACTAAACTTACGATATATGCTACATAAGTGTAACTAATTCTAGTATTATAGAATGCACATAATATTACCGGTAGCTGGCAATTTGAGGCACATAAAATGGCGCTATCCCAATTTCCCTACTAATATTATAAATTCGAAAGTGTGTTTGTTGGTTTGTCCTTCTTTCTCGTAGTAATGGAGCAAAATTCTTTCACGAAGAGGTGCAGAAGACACGTTGATATTGCTGCATGATGTTAGCAGCTGGGCTTTCGGTATGTACTTGGTCCTTTGGCGCACGTACTTCATGATGACCTCCGCCTTAGTTGAGTAGCGTAGGCGGAAGATGTACACGGAGTCTTCGGCTTCACGTATTATTATAAACATACCAGGATAAAAGATAGCGATAGAAACATACAAGGTTTGTTACTCATTTTAACCACACAATAAAGAAATAGTGATAGGTTTTATCCTAGTTATGTAAATTGCCTTGTATAAAACACTATCTACGAGTAAAAACCTTTTGAAGCCGAAAACTTTTTAAAAATTATATTCCTATTGGGAATCCAATAATGTAAATCCCATTTCGCGTTAATGTAATTTCAGCTTGGATTAGGTTATATTCTAAAGAATTTTCGGTACAGTCTGCTTCGTTAAAATGTTAATAACTCGAATAGAGAACCTTATTTAAGGGATATCTTTGTTATAGCTGGGAACGTTTGTGGATTGTTACTAGGGTACCTATATTATTATTATATAATAGTTAGGAATACATAAAGTGCTTATTAAACTACGCTAATTGTGTTATTACTTAGGGCTTATTTAATATTTTTACATGACACAGAAAATAACAAATCTCCATTTTGTTTGCGAACGTTCGAGGTAGGATCTGACATTGTGATATTCTCCTTCGAAGGTTTGCAAATAAATTGTCAGTTCTCGCGGTGATATCACGCGGCGAGTCGTTACAGAATAGACAGCAGAACAACTATTCTAAGTTCAGAAAGGACACGGCAGACGCCCATAGAACGCTGGGCCTCAGATTGTGTATGTCGGTACAGGTATGAAATTAGTTTGGTGTGATCGAGTATTTCAAGAGTATTCAATTAATTTATTATTTGTTTTTGTACATAATTGGGTTAAAGAGAAATCTTCGTATTTGTGACAGTAAGGTTAAGTATGGTGTGAATGATGCAATGAAGTACAGCCCGACTAATGAGTTCTAATTTCAAAGGTTTTAGTTGCTGTCGACATGATACTCTATGGAGGCACGCGCCAGGGCGCATGCACCCGTTTTTGTTTTATTATTTTTTTCAAAATGTCAACGCCATGATCATTTTATTTCGTATTTATTTCCATTTTTTGTTTCAATTCTTAATCTCTAAGATAAATTAGGCAAAGAACAATTAAAATATATTTTTATTTTTGGTTAAGCCTTTATTAGTGTACCAGATCAAGCCCAAAACTGCCGACGTCCTTTATTTCCTACAAGAATTAAATGTTCAATCTATACTGCACAGATACGAATCACTCAGTCACTATACCATCAAGCTATCAAGTAATATCACAATTCCAGTTCTAGCCAGCACCTGTTATTCAACGTTGTTCAAATAAAACCTCACCTCCTTTATATTCAAAACGTAACAATTTCATTCAAATAGCATGGTAAGCACCTCACTAAACTGCGAGGCTGACGAACCCAGTTCCTAAAGTGCATTATCAAGCAAAATGCATGTAACTACTAGTAAGGCGACACGGAGAAATATGGTCCCCACTTTGCAGCCCAAGTGGAAAAGCTACTCTTGAATTTATGTCTATCTGCCGAGATATTGTAGATCGAGGAATGATTATTATCAGAATAGGTTATGGCATCAGGGTGGCTTGTTTGTCACTTACAAATCTATTACTAATTATAAAGAGGTAAATTTTGTTTTTATGTATAAAAGAATCACCGTAACTACTGATCATATTCTAAAAAATCTTTCACTAATACGAAGCTACATTATTCCTGAGCGCTATAGGCATTATTTTTTAAATCAGTTCCTGTGGGTCATGCGGACGAAGTCGTAAGCCAAAATTAATCAATTCATAAAAATAAAATCTACTGTCTGCATATGCGAGTATATGCCCAACAGTGAAGTCTTTCCACTGATGATACATCATGATGATGACAGTATCATCATCATCATGTATGTTAAAGTGTGTATGATAAAGTCTAATACAATTCCTCTGTTTACAGCATAATATTTTCACACTAAAATAGTCATGTACTGTCATGTACTGACCCACTTGATCGGCCATTTTGGGTTCCGAAAGATTTATGGACTTGAATTTGAGCTGTACATGTGATTAATAGCTGCTAACACATTGTTGGAGTCGATTAGAAGTTGTAATCTTGGTTAAGCTCATAGTTGTTGACGTGAAGCATAATTTTATTAACTTCAGGGACTAGCAGACTAAGGGCCGATTTCACCTACGTCAGATAATATTTATCCAAGGAATAAAGTTGAGATTTGACAGATGGTCTATACAAAATCTGTCAAATCTCAACTTTATTCCTTGGATAAACGTTATCTGATGTTGGTGAAATCGGCCCTAAGGCTAGTACTAATACAGAACGATACTCAAGCACAGATCTCGCCTCGAGCATAGAATTAAAATCATTTGATTGGTTGAAACTAGTTTTAAGTAATGCTTGAGTCTTAATTTCGGTTCTGTAAACCCTTAAAGCCAATTTCACCCAGCTCTTTTAGTTGCTAAATATCCCGTTAACATTTTGACGTACTGTCTCACTATGCAAAACAGTCAAAATGACAACCGTTAAAATGCTTAACGGGACATTATGCAACAAACTGATATAGTGGATTGAATGTTTGTTAATTTTTACGTTTTACTCGTGTAATTCATTATTATTAATATGCCCAACTAATAAAATACGCTAGTCTAATGTATACTTAGATGGGCTTATGCCTGGGAATAAACACGCATAAACCCGAAACGCGTTTATTCCCGTCTGTAAACCCATCTATAGTCCAATGTCCTCGACGTAGTCGTAGAGCTTAAGGCACTTTAATTAGTAAAATACTCTGTAAAAATAATAAACACCGTCTTTGTACCAGATCATTAAGACCTCTCAAACATCTAAATATAAGCACTATTTTTGTTTATTTTGTCTTAATTTTACATTATTCTTATAATCCTTTTGAGTATGACTGTACACAGCTCAAGGGCGCCATCGTCACCCACTCGTGAAATCTTGTTTCATTTATACCTACTTACAAATAGATAGTCAGAACTAGCTTCCGCCCGAGGCTTCGCCCGCGTTTTTCGGCATAAAAAGTAGTCTATGATCCAGACTATATCTCTGTGCCAAATTTCATCCAGATCCGTCAGCCGTTCTGGCGCGATTGAGTAACAAATATGCATCCATCTATCCAAACTTTCGCATTTATAATATTAGTATAATTTTAATAAAAAGACATGATGGGACGGACATACCTAATAAAAAAAAACAGTAGATTTATTTTTATTTTTTTTTATTTATTCTATTTTGTTTTTTATTTTGGAAAACAGAATTGTTTGTTTTCATATTACGTTTCTACATTCTTACCTACTATTAATAAGAATAATAACAATGATATGTGCAAATCAGAAACTCAAAAATGTCTAAAATAAAATATCTAATCGAATTAACTAGCGCCATTTTATGTGCCCACTAAGTTGAAGCACACTTCGGCAAGTAATTTGGGTGTATTAACCAAGTAGTGTCTAATGAGGCCAGCGGCACCGAAGCTAATTTGTACCGCAACTTGATTTGTACCTACTCGCCATAGCTATATTAAGTTTTGAGCAGACTATTGTCTAAATTCTTGTAGCTAAAATCCTATCCCGTAAAAATGGATAAAATTAAACAATACATTTTATTTAAAAAAATAAAATTATCTGCAAAAATACATAGGTAATTAATTAAAATAGAAACACGTTTATTCAAAGTTGGCTAAAAATCTGCACTTTGTGTTTCAGGCGAGAAGAGCTAAATTAGTCTAAAACAATCACTAAATTATTATTTAAAATAATAATCATAATTCTATAGTCTTTCTATAGTATCTATAGGTAATAAGGGTGTAAATAATAATTATATTATACTTAATACAGTAGACAAAATTCCTAACGGCTAAAATTACCTAATGTAAATTAATTACAAATAATATTTACTTTCCTACAATCATTATGATTATTGAATGAACTAACACAACAAATTCAAACCCAGTTATAACGTAAAATGAACATCATAACAGTTGCAGGCTTATGCAATGAGGCTACAGCAACTGAGTGAGCAGTAAATATGTATTTTTCAATTTCAAACGTAATGGCAAGCCCCGGGCAATACCAGCATGTTACATTGTAAGTAATAGAATAGTTGGCCGGCAGGCCGGCGTGGTAGATAACATGTATACCTTCGGATCATACAAGTCTATACGATAGGTATACCGAATTAAGTATCCACCCCCGCGTCTTCGTTTGGATGAGTTTTCAAAAATAATGAATCACGTTTTAGTTTTATTTCTTTTGAAGAAGCTATAATAATATTATAGAGAGTGCGAATTTTGTGAGTTTGTGTATATAGGGAGGGTAATCTCTGGAACTACAGATCCGATTCCGTAAATTCTTTCTCTAAAGGAAGCTATAGTATTTCTGAGTGCTATAAGCTACTGTTAAACACGAAAATGTACAGTTCGTGTGGACCACGCTGACGAAGTTGCGCGCAAAGTGCTAGTTATTTACAAAGTTCATAAAAATTTCTTCAATACAAAAATTACCACGCCTGGGATGAAGTTTCAAAGAATCTCGTAGTGCATCTTTAAGGTACCTACTTAAGGTATATTTTCTACAAATTTCAAATATCTAGGTCCACCTTTCAGTTCATATGACACCTCAACATCCCCCAAATAGCATGAAATTAAGTTCACCGCCCGTAGCCATACTTTCATAACGATATAGGCACTGAGATAACCGTGAGAAGCAGCCTGTCCCGGAAAGTGTTAAATAAAGCGATTGCAATTTATTGTTTTGTTGAGATTCAAAATTGAATGTTGTAAGGAGATGATCTACTACAACAGTAACCGACTTTTTAAGGGTTCCGTAGCCAAATGGCGGAAACGGAACCCTTATAAATTCATCACGTCCGTCCATCCATCCGTCACAGCCATTTTATTTGGAGACTATTGGGACATTTTTTTTTAATGACACTGCATACCTATATGAAACTGAAGGATAAAAAAACGATATATTTCTAGTTTGACACTGTTTCGGCAAACTGCAGGTTGTTTTGGTGGAGTAAGTTATAGGCAGCGGTAAACTATTTCCATGTGTTACTCCCATACTCCGGTGAACTAATTGCAAATTGTAACATATAATTTCGTCATAGGAATTCGCTATCAAACTGTGTTTATGTTATTTATAATATAAGTACTATTTATACACGTGACTGACATTTATCGGAGACTAATAAAGATTCTAACTCAATGCCTACCTATAAACTCGTTAAATTTTATTATAGGATTAATCCTTACTAATATTATAAATGTGAAAGTACCTCTGTCTGTCTGTGTGTTACGCAATCACGCCTAAACCTATGAACCGATTCTAATAAAATTCGGTACAGAGGTAGTCTGGAGCCTGAGAAAAGACATAGGCAATGCGAAAAAAGGGCTGTAAAGGGTTAAAATAGGGCATGAAAGTTTGTATGGTAATTACGTCATTTTTAAAGCTAGAAGCTTGAAACTTATTTTTGAGATTTGGGGTGTAGGGTAGGTGTAGGGTAGATGTAGGTTAGGTGTAGGGTAGCTGTAGGGTAGGCGTAGGGTAGGCGTAGCGTAGGCGTAGCGTAGGCGTAGGGTAGGCGTAGGGCAGGCGTAGGGTAGGCGTAGGGCAGGCGTAGGGTAGGCGTAGGGTAAGCGTAAGGTAGGCGTAGGGTAGGCGTAGGGTAAGCGTAAGGTAGGCGTAGGGTAGGCGTAGGGTAGGCGTAGGGTAAACGTAGGGTAGGCGTAGGGTAGGCGTAGGGTAGGCGTAGGGTAGGCGTAGGGTAGGCGTAGGGTAGGCGTAGGGTAGGTGTAGGGTAGGCGTAGGGTAGGTGTAAGGTAGGTGTAGGGTAGGTGAAGGGTAAGTGTAGGGTAGGTGTACTAAACTTTACCCGTGCGAAGCCCGGGCGCGTCAGCTAGTCTATTCTAATATTATAAATGCGAAAGTTTGGATGGATGGATGTTTGTTACTCAATCACACCAGAACAGCTGAACGGATCTGGATGAAATTTGACAAAGAGATAGATTATAATCTGGAATAGCACATAGGCTACTTTTTATCCCGAAAAATGTGCGCAAACCCGCGGGCGGAAGCTAGTGTATTATAGGTTTAAAAAAGTATTTACATACAAAACAAATAATAAACAAATTAGCATTCCCGCCTCATTCTCACATTTATCATCGTTCCCCTTTTTCTTACTCTAATTACGTTCACAAAATACTGTCATTTAGTTACAAATCTCTTAACACTACTACTTAAGTTGGGGCCAATATCAGTGTTAATGTGTAGGCCATCTGGCGCCCCCATCCGTCGCTGGCGTGATGATAATCGAGCGAAACTAATGGGAGCCATTCTTTTCTCTTTAAATAATGTGTCTTGTTAAGGGGGAGGTGTATTTATGATCGTACGATAGACACAAATCTTATTATTTATTTTTTGTTTTTTATTACTTGAAATATTAAGTCATTCTAACTGCAAGGCATTGAGTTAAAGTCTGTATTGGTCTCCGATAGATGTCACCAACGCTCATAAGAGGCGCATTCAAAGAGATTTCAAATTTTACTGACGCGGGTAAGACGCGGTAGCTCAGTTGGTAAGAGCGACGCCACGGTGCAGCAGAGGTCGCGAGTTCATGTCTCGCCCGCGTCGATTGTTTTTGAAATCTCATATTAACAATTAAAATCAGAAATCAAAGATGTAGGTACTTTAAATCTCTGATATTATAATAGCTACTAAGTATAGTGTTGTACTAAGATTCATTTGATATTGTTTGTCTAAACAGATACATGCCTAGGTAATGTTAATATTTTAATTGAAATATTGTGAGATACCAGTATTTTATGGAAAGTAATGCGCTAAATCGGATTTTCAAATGTAACCACGCTCTATTATTAACTTTAATTAATCGTTAACAAAATAGTTAGTAAAACAACAAAAACAATTACTATTGTGGCGCACAATAATCAACAATTCAGCAAATAGGTAACAGTTCCCGAATCGTTCGTAATATTAAGTAAAATAATTGAGTAAAAACTCAATTATTTTAAAGCTATTTGATTTAATATATTAAATCAAATAGCTTTTAATAAAACAATGCTTAATCAACATAATTCCGATTCAATTCGATACCGTGAAATAATTCGTTAATAAAACAAAAACAATTTTAATTGATAATTTCATTTACGTACGAGCCTTGCATGTATCCTAGTGAAGCAGTATTTTTTTTAATTATACCTACCCACGTTATTGTCATTGCAGTATGATCCTCACTTTATCCATGTTTTCGATAATATCTATGCTATCAAATTAATTTTATAACGGAAACAATGATTAGTTGACACACCGAAATCATTGCGTGTAGAAGTAGGTACCTAGTTCGATTTTGATACCAAATACAATGTCTTTCATAATGCAATCTCAATTTCTATGAAAAGTGAAACCATTTACAATCCTTCCTATTTTCACTTGCCTTCCTCGCAAGTCGTTTCACAGCGAGATGAAAGTCGTCCAAATATTTCCGCGAGCACAATAGAGCTTCTCCTTAAACTATACATTCGTAGTAACAATATTCGTTGCACGTCGTTTGCAGCCCGCCTGCCTCGAGAAATAGTGTGTCACACCTACAAATATATATTTTGCAAGTGTCGTTATTATAGGGGAATATTCTAAACGTCCAATTTTTCTGTCAAAGGGGCTCTATAAATTAAATTGTATTTTGATATTAAATTTTCTAAGAGATGAAGTAGAAACGTCTCAAGTGACGCAAGTTTTAATGTTGTTTATTGCAGTAATTTGTAGTTTTAAGTGATAATAAAAAAAATATTTGCATAAAATGGCATTCATTTATTTATCACTAAGGTACCTACACAGTCTTTCACAATGGTATATTTCTACAAACAAATGTGACAGATACCGAAACGGTATAAACGGTATCTGTCAAATTTGTTTGTGTTAATAATAAAACTATCGAATAGTCTTCAATGATATATAAACTATAGATGCGTTGCCCGCGATCTAAAATGGCAACAAAAAAGTAAGGTAATTGCCTGACATTCACTTAGCCACGCACCAACCAGTGTCGCGGCTGTACGTCTTTTCTTGCAACATTTTGCGAAACAAAAAGTGCCTACCAAACAACAGGTATGCCGTAAGCAAAGCATTTGTTTTCATTCCGTTTTTTTGCGCATATGCACTGATATGTAGTTATCTAGTTATTTGCGCTGTTTTTAGGACAATGATGTTGATGTATGACGCGTCTATATATGTATAATACATTATTGATAGTCTTATGGTCAATGGCCTAAATGCTATCTGAGTAAATTTCTCGCCACTGCAGGGTACATTATTTTCTCGAACAACGCCCCTAGCAGTGCATACCCATGCATCTTATTCAGATTCTAGTATTAATGCGAGCCCAGGTGTTCGTGCAAGCTGCGCTAAAATACTTTAAGACCTAATGAGGAATTTATACCATACACGTGGAAGTATGGAATTCTCTATTTACTGGTAACATGATAATGTTGATGGTAATGTAATCTGCCTATATATTACGGTAAGTGTTTTAAGAGGATCTTCATATCACTTAGTGATGTAAACCCGATAAAAACGAGTAGTCACAATCTACTTACAAAATTATCTACATAGCCTTTTCTTACTCCTGCCGGGAAAGCGGGATTGTCCGGAAGGGATACCGCTGACCCGGACAAAAGGGCTAAGGAAGGAACATGGGTGGGTTTTAGTCAGTAAGAGTCTAACACTCCCTTCCGCTCCGCCCAGAGCGGGAGGGGTCATTTGATGATTTCCCATCCTCAAAAAAAAAACAAGTAAAAGCCTTTTCTTACTACTGGGTAAAAACCTATCACGATATTTATGACCCTGGATTTTTGTTACAAGATAAACAAAATTTAAGAAAAAAACCAAAAAGTCGACTGCGCAATATTTATCTAAACTAATATTATAAAGAGGAAAGATTTGATTTTTTGTATGGTTGTATGTTTGTAATAGATAATCTCGAAACTGATTTTAAAAATTTCTTCTCTTATAGAAAGCAACATTATCAGCAAGTAAATAATTATGCTTGTAACAATCCGTGAAGCGGAGGGTTCGGGCGAAGGGCGAAGGAATGAAACCTACACACGTATCCGCAAAAGGTTTATTTCTAGGCAAAGAATACAATCACTAGGTACAATATAGAAATATATCAAGTAATCGGACATGCTGTCACTACGCGGTCCGTCAGACTCTCTCTTGTTATTCCACTGCTGCGCGTGACGGGGTGCGCGGATGCACTCCGACGTTCTAGAACAATCTAGAAAGTTCACCCCGCGCAAGCGCGGGGTCTGCAGTGAGAGCGGCGAGATGCGTTCCAAAAAGGTTAGCGTTACATGCTATATTTTATTTCCCAATAACCAGTAACCCAATGTATCAAAAATGTGCCTATAAAAGTCATTATTTGGCGTACGCCGCTAAAATTATTTGATGATTTATGAAATAATGTACATGTTTATAGTACTTATCATTACCCACAAAAATATCCGCGAGGCTATATGTCTAAATATTATAGTTAAGTCACAATAACTGCTTTTTGTTCAAATGAGTCAATCAAAACACGGGTAGAATCGAAAGATGATGAAATTCGTATCATGATAGTTATTAATCCTTATCCAACTAAATAGTTTCATAATCAAGGTTGATTATGTACCTACACGTAAATTCCTCTATTCGAATCAGACCTTTTGTTTAGAAGTGACGACGGTTATAAAAATGGAAAGTGCCTTTAAAAGACTTTAAGAACTCCTTGAAGATATGATGAAGTCTACTCTTTAGTATACTGAAATTGATCTTGTCCTCATAAAATACTGCTAATAATTAATATCAATAATTAAACGACTGCGCGCCTCGAAACGGCCCTTTGTTCGTTAAACTTTTAATTACAAATCAGTGATATTGACGAATTAATTAAAGTGAAATAAACAGGTTTTATTTTAATTTGTGATAGAGGTCGTTTTGAACGATAAATCTCCGCCGTCAAGCAATATTGCTGTGTTCCGGTTTGAAGGGTGTCGAAATTACAGACACATGAGACTTAAGTTGTCTTGAGACTACGCGCGCTATATAGTATAGCGCGTCATACAAAGCCATACTATATAGTATAGCACAGTGTGAACGTGTCCATAACAATGCATGGTGCGCGATATTGTCGTGCTATGAGCTATAATACTATATAGTATAGCGTAGTCTGAAGACAGCTTTATGAACCTTACATACAGGTTGCCAACCTATTGGTAAACTTTGGCCGGCTTCTATTAATAGCGGCAGTTCTCGGGAAATCCCGGGATACATCGATCATTTATTTTTGTCTTTTTTGTAAATATACTCGTAGTTACTATCCAAATACGTAATACCTAAATCAAACAATCTCAATCAGCAATAAATACACTGACCTGCAAAAATAAGTACTACACTTTCTACTACTACTTCGTACTAAATGTGATACTTATTTTTGCAGGCCAGTGTAGTATTCGTTCGTCTGTTGCACTTGACAGACACAAATTGATTTCGACCTGAATGAGGCGGATTTTTTAAATGCGACAGATGGAGGGTAACATAAGAAACCAAGTGTTTTACCAAGTGTTTATTCATTTTTATTCCTCTCATTAAATAATATAACATCACGCCAGCAGTGGCGAAGGGTCCCTACAATACGATTCCTACCGGCTTCCATTTGAAAAATAGCACAGGCAGTATTGCCTACTTTTATTAATCAGCTTTTCGTGGCCAGGTAAGCATTTGTAGCTCCGGCTTACCTCTTACAAAAACTGACCCTTCGCCTCTGCACGCCAGTATTCCTCGAAGGGATAGGCAGAGGTGTAATAGTACACCCACATTTTGCCAGTTATGTGCTATTAACATTATTGCTATTAACAGGGCATAAATCCAGGCTCTGGACTACTGCTGAGAATTTATCATCATCAAATCAGCTGAAAGAAGTCCCCTAGTAGGCATATGCCTACTGCTGACTGCGAAGAAGAAGAAGAAGTAGTAGTAGACCTCTTTGTGAGAGCTATTACATGGGACTTATAAATAACCTTGAAAAAAAAACTTAAAAAGAAATTAAAACCGCCTTCAAAAAGATCAAAATAGTGTTGTGTGAAACCGTTTCGGAAGTCGACTTGAATTTTGCTTCAGGTTTGATTCGGCACCGACTTCCGAAACAATATCCCTAAGCACAGACTGAAATGGCCTCAAGTCTCCTTTGTTATTTTGTATTACACATATTTTAAATTGTTATAATGTGGGTGTGTTTATGTAACTTACCTATATGTGTGTAACAAAAATAAATGGTTTAAATAACTGACAAAATGTGGTTGTACCACACATCTCTGCTTATCCCTTCGGGGACTACAAGATGATAAGAATAAAATACAAAACATTTTTGAACGAACAGAATGTACGCCTGAATTGTTTCTCTCTAAATGGACTCTGCCTAAATTAAAGTTGAAAATTGAAAATTGGGTGTAATGAGAACGTTCCGTATCAATATTGGTTAGGTGATTTAATTAAAATTCTAAATTGAGTTTAGCAAACATTATTACGTATTACATTCTCTTGATATTTGATTTTAAAATTTTATTATAATTACCTCCTTATAGAATACCTCAGCCAAATAAAGCTACTCTTCGGTACTGTTGTGTTCTTGTGGTGAGTAAGGTCGCCAGAGTTCCTGAGGATGCGCTGTGTTGACAGCGAGGGACCTGCTTATCCCCTAACCGCTTACCATCAGGCAGACGGTACGCCTGTGTGCCACCATCATGGTCAAATGAATTATCTATACTATTATAAAATTGTAAACAAGCTATGTCTGTACAGTGTACATTGAAGATATTCCAGAAAAAACAGTCGGGATAGGGTACTGGGACGTAACTATACCCAAAAAGATTTTCTTTAGATTTTTTGTCTGTTTGTGCGCGCATCACGCAAAAAGTACTGAACGGATTTTGATTCGGTTTTCACAGTTCAATAGCTTGGGGTCCAATTTAAAATCTAAGCTACGTTTCATCTAATTCTGATAGGAGGAACCAGAGATACAGCTTGAACTCTTGGTAGTACACTGCGGAGGTCATATAAACTGGTCATTTTACTGTAGTCCACGCGGACGGAGTCGCGGGCAAAAGTCTAGTAACCTATAAAAATGAGTTACAAACAACAAATTATATTTCTTAAATGACAAAACGATATTTTCTTAAAAACCTGGGCCAAAGACAAAATTACAGCTAGTTTCCCATATATTTAAGTTTCCATGTTTTATGTGAATAATTTAGTTGCTTTGTGCATGTTCGTATGACCGTTTTGAGCAAAACCATTATGCAACACTTGCGGTACCCTAATACTGAACCTTGCTAAGGATGTCAAAAGTGGGTTTACAAAATATAACCGGTGTATATCATCGTTATCCTGAACCAATTTGCTGGGGGAACGTGCCACGGATTAAATCAAACTGTACGAAAGTTACTCAACAAATTCCACCTTTTTTTATCAATCCCTTGGATTCCGGAATCGGTCAGTGTTGTGAATGTGAATTATATTCGGTCTAAATTGGAAAACGGAATTTGTTGCCGGTTTTGACTTTTGACTCTGCAATCTTCGGTGGGATTTGAAGTGGCAATTTAAATGTAAAAGCGGGTCTAAATGAACGTTTAGATTATGTAGGTAAAACATGAAGGCGGAATTCTCCAAGAGAGTGGGTAGAAACATACACAGGTAGGTACCTATAGAACTTAACTCATATTTTGCCGATTTTTAACTACGCTACTGTGTTAGGGCTCTTTCAATTTAGAGTTTGGTGTTTGTATGTACAACTCGTCGGAAATATCTGCGAACCTTGCTTGATGACACAAACAGAGCAACAATACACAATAAACAATAATGCGATTAGTTTTCATTCATTTTTTTGTACTGTTCATTTGTTACTTTCATTCAATTGGTACAAAAAAATTAACGGGCAGTGGTGCGGGGAAGCGCGAGGGGAAGCGCATTCCAGCGAGGTTCGTATGTTGTTGTATGTAGGAGGTAATCTCCAAAACTACTGATCCGATTCTGAAAATTCTTTTACTAATAACTATAAAGCTACAAGATCCCTGAATGCTATATTTTTTTTTATATTCATTCCTGTAGGTCACCCGAACAAAGTCACGAGCAAAAACTATTACAGTCGACTCTTGATAATTCAAACCTAAAAGTAATATTGTTGGATTCCTAGAAATACTCTTGGTAATACATACCAAAAAACATCTCAGCATTTTCTAGTAATTCGAAATATTATAAAGGCCTCTTGAATTTAGAACTATCGAGAGTCTGCAATACGGTACCGGACTATTTTTTTTTATTTGAATCTGTAAACTATTTGAAAAAAGATAATTAACACCAAGAAAACCGATGAAACATCTACAAAATTGGCAAAGTTATAAGCGTTTTAAAATGTTTTGCTAGACACGGACGGCACTATCATGCAGTGACGTAACACCACCTACGTCCGCTTCGCGCGACAAAGACGGAGCGCTACTCCCTCCAAAAACGTTAAAAGCGTCTATGTTTTACATTTTGTGCTAAATATATTTTATTTTTTTACTTTTTTGTTGTTCCTATTCCTTCTTTGGAATAAAATAATTTATTTGTACTTTTTTAATAGTAGTCCACTAGGTAACGTATTGTTTAGTAACACTACAAATTCCAAACAATTCATACCTACACCTGCAGTGGTAATTCCGAGAGTTGATCCCATCGACACGGCAACACTGTATCATGACAAACTGGATCGCAGCCAAGTCAATCCGTTAGTGTTAATGGGGCCTCCACCTGTATTTATTATGTAGTCGTACTTGAAATTGAATTGAAGGTAGTTATCTGGAGTTATGGAGGGACTTAATGATACAATTTGGGAATTCTTTGGAGACTAATTTATTTTTGTTTTAGCAATGAATTTCTTGCGTTACTAAAACAAAAATATATTTTTTCTCAGAAAGACTGGTTAGCGACACTTACTAGCAAGATCTACTTAAATAAAAATAATGTGTTTATTAAGATGCATTATACGATGCAGTTTTGTAGACAATTTGAACCTTATGTGAATGGTATATTGCGTTACAAACCATGACAAAGCTCATCGTAGAACGAAAGAGAGCAGAGCAGAGAATTTTCAGATGCCATTGAATAAATAATAATAAATTAAGGTGAACGTCCATCAATCCGAGCCGAACCCGCCGAAGAAGCCGACCGAACCGAATTTTCTTAACTACCTATAGAACTTGATAGGCAGCTAGCAGAATTCGTAAAAATTCTTATGACGTCATCAGAATTTTCTAGGGATTTGAGTAGCTTCCGAATTCTTCAGGCGACTCTTTCAATTCGGCGCGGATAGGTAGTCGAGGTTTCATAGTATTTTATACAAATAATTCAAAATTCGGTTCGATCGGCTCCTTCGACGCGTTGGGCTCGGACTGATGGGCGTTCAGTTCTGTGCAAAATATTATAAAACTTAATAAAAGTATATAATGTACTGTATCTCCTTAGTTGGAATAACCTCTTGAGTTCATTATGTTAACAGGCAAGTTACTCCGTGCAAGTTTCATAACAACACAATTCACAATTTTATAAGGGTTGTTATAAGTTTAAATGAACAAGACCTACTTAGTTACTTCCCAATCTACGCGAGTAGGCGTTCTTAGGTAGAGGTTATACAGAAAGCGGAGAGAGCGAAAAAAATATCAGCCTAAAAGAATCGCTGATTGACTATCAAGTGACCTTTGGGAAAATGTCATTCGGATATCCGAATATGGGCATTTTCAATCAAGGCAATCAAGTGTATATGGTATATTAATAATAATCAATAATGGTAATCATTATGAAAATGAAACGAAAAAACATTGGCAGTTTTGGGCTTGATCTTGTACAGTAATAAAAGCTTAACCAAAAATAAAAATATAAGTATTTTAATTGTTCTTTGCCAAATTTATCTTAGAGATAAAAATTTGGAATCAAAAATCGAAATAAATAAGAAATGAAATGATTATGCTGTTGACATTTTGAAAAAAACGCAAAAGGCGCATGCACCTTGGCGCGTGCCTGCACAGAATATCATGTCGACAGCAACTAAAACCTTTGAACTTCATTGTACTGCACTGTACTTCATTGGATTGCTCACACCATACTTAACCTCACTATCACAAATACGAAGATTTCTCTTTATTCCAATTACGTACAAAAACAAAAAAAAAATGAATTTAAATACTCTTGAAATACTCGATAACACCCAACTCATTTCATATCTGTACCGACTTACACAATCTGAAGCCCAGCGTTCTATGGGCGTCTGCCAGTCTGCTTTATATATTCGTAATTCAAAACCATTTCCGGAAACCACTCAAGCAACTTTGTATTGTCTTATCAACGGTTCATCTATTTTAACAATATTTATATTAATAACAACAAACAATCGAACAGTCTATAAACAAGTGTTATTATTGTTGGTTACTAGTGGTTTGCCCTTGTTTCGCTCGTTTATTATAGACGGGTGCACTCGACCGGACACAATTCTTAGGTACGAGTAAGTTATAACAAAGTTACAATCTCGTTGAAAGTTTTATTGTTCAGTGTACGGCTTTGTACGTATCGATGAACTCTTTTTGGAACATAACATCACGCCAATAAACCGTGAAGGACTAGCCAGAGGTGTAAAGGTGGTGGTACGCGCCGAGACAGTGACCGGAGACCGTGACAAGTTTCTTGGTCTCTTCTGCATGTACCTACTGAGGATCTCGCGTCTTTGTTTCCTGTCCCGGTCGCACGCGCGAACCGGAGCCATACAAAGCCCAATACCGGTCGCGGTCTTCGGTCTCGGTCTCCGGTCACGGTCGCGATGCGAACCGCCACCTTAATAGAACACGCGCATTTCGCCAGTCTCCTGTAATAGGGGCGAGTCTAATACCATCAATAGGGTAAAAATCCGGCCTCCGAGCTACTACTAAGAATTTCCTAATGGGAAATCTCAATAATACGTTACTTTGCGAGACCCGGGGATCGAACCCAGGACTCTGGAAGGAGCCACTTTTGCAGTCCACCAAGGCATGCCAAAGCAGTATAGCGATCTTATCAAAGCAATCTACCCGCAGACCTATTTTAGCATCCTGTCAAACAACGCACGCCAAAGGTAAGACCTGGTTATTTTATTTTTTAGGGTTCCGTACCTCAAAAGGAAAAACGGAACCCTCATAGGATCACTTTGTAGTCCGCCGTCAGTCACCGGACCATAAGTGGAGCCATCTGCTCATAGATGGCGCCATTGGAAGTATGCAGTAGCGCCATCTATGATCATATTTCGGAACCCTTAGGGCGCGAGGCATACTCGCACTTGTCCGGTTTTTAGGGTTCCGTAGTAAAACTAGGAACCCTTATAGTTTCGTCATGTTCGTGTCTGTCTGTCAAATATTTTGTAGCACTGTTTGATTAGTTTTATATTTCAAAATGAAAATAATATGTGTACAAATGAATAAAAAAGTAGAATAATTTATGTCTATCGCACCACATATTGATAATAAATCTTTTAGTACACAATAATAATATTGTCCTTGAGAAGTGAAGTGTTCACTCGATAAATACCTACAAGGCCAGCTAAACAGCCTATTATTTACTATATTATTTATTTATATCAGTATTAGGAAGGTAAGTTTTGTAGCTATTCATATTTTATTCCTTAAGTAGGAATATATGAATATATGGAAGTAGGAATATATGTATGATAAAATAAATAAAACGACCAAATTGGAAAAGTATCAATTTATTGTTTCCACACTCTGAATAGAATAGATAGATAATTGTTAATTTTGATGTGTTTATATACATTGTGTAGAAGAAAACTTCCGAGAACAAAGCTCAATTAAGCTAGTGTTCAGAAAATCTTTGGTATTTAAATCACTATTACCAGGAACGAGATAGGTTGCTAAAGATCCACTTCATCCAATGCTAAATCAAGGTCACGGTAAAACCAAATATCTACATTTTGATGAGCAAACAGACGACAAAGTAAATTAGCGCCGATACGCTAAACTTAGAAAGTATTCGTCGTTCAAAAATTTTTTTTTTATCTTACTTGAAATTATTCCTCTAAATAAATGCTATTACACCATGCCTTTAGTTCCCTGTCTTTGTAGCAATAGCGATGGATTTTTCAGTATTTTCAGATGGATTTTTCTTATTCAGTATCTAGCTTCATCAGATACAAGAAGGTATTCCACAAGGTAGTGTCATTACACTACCACCACTGTTGAGTTCGCTAACTATTGAAATGGATTGCATAAGTGGACCTTCTGCATATCTCTCTCCTGTGTATAATCTTATAAATAAATTTATAACTACAATACAAGAAACTCTAATACAGTCTTTTAAAATAAAATAACATAAACTTACATAACAAAATCTATGAAAATAATCACTATCAAAAAAGTAATTATTAATGGTTCAAACAGACACACAATATCAGAATATCAAACGTTACAATAGTTTGGCTTCTGTTTCAAGAATTTTTCAGAGCTGAAAAAGTGTTGAATTTAATCGTAACCCGTATTTTAACATATTATTAACGTAACACATTATTATTTTAACACGATTGAGTAAAATCAACTCTATGACTAATGTATTTGTTCCTTAAATCTATTGTAACAATAAAAGCAGTATTTTCTGGTACTTGTGAAATAATGACGAAGTTGCTATGGTAACAATCAAGTAAGATCCTTAGAGACCCACGCTTTACTGATATTAAGACTATCTCATAAAGGGAAAATATTATCCATTCCGACCTCGCCGACGAGGCCCGTCGCGACGTCCCCATCACGACCCGAGTCCGCCGCCGCGTATGACTCAGTCCCCTAACCGACCCTTGCTCGAGCCAGCCCGCGCTGAGCCTGTAGATTTAAATATGTCCCTAAATCATATTAATCCGTTCCAGCTAGTAGCCCCTCCCTCTAGTTGTCCTCCCCCCAGCGACGCCCTAAGCCGAGGTCCGTACCCCAGTAGGGGGTGCCAGCGTGTGGTCGCTTAGTTTGTAGTTTTTATTTAGTTTTAAGCCTGGCTGGAGGCATTTGTAAGTCCTCACCAGATGTCCGGTTAAGCAGTGACGGCTGTTAGAAGCCAACTGCGAGAGGCCCTTCAAAAAAAAAAAAAAAAAGGGAAAATATTATACAAAGATATAGTCATTTTGTTACCAAGAAACAATACGGTACAGTGAACCAACATAAGGGTTATGATTTATGATCATTTACGAAAGCAGCATAATTTTGAAAACCATCATAACCGCAATATCTATTGGGTAATTAGCCTTCATCAACGTTGATAATTATGATGTTTTAAAAATATTAATATATTTAGGGAAAAACTTTAAAATACTGGCAACAAGGCTTTGTTGTCCAAACTGATATGTTCCATAAACAAGGTTGACAGGTAAACTCATTGTTAAACCAAACCATATTTAACTAATCTTCAATATGAAAAACTCGATCACACAATGTTCGCAGATTACGTTAGCAGATTTTAAGTTAATTTTCCTATGATCCCAGTCCCTAATTTAAAAAATACCTATGTAACAATCTTATATAAGTAAATGGTATTTACATAGACATAATGGTGACTTACATGAGTGTAGTTTATTTACAGCATTAGCTCTTTGGGTCCAAATTTACCTAAATCTATCAATTCCTATAAAAACCTAAAATCTAAGACTTAATGAAAGCAGTGAAAAAGATGATTATAATAAGTTAGTAAAAAAGTAATCTTATATTTAAGAAAATAAGCTTTGTAATATTGTAATTATAATCTACAATCTTTCAACTCAGGTCACAATAAATGTACCACCATTATTATAATTATCAGTAAATATTATTATTGTAAATTTAAATTATTTTGATCGAACATGAATAAATTAATTTCTGACGAAAAAGGAAAAAAATAACAAAAAATATGAATAATGAAACTCCGTAGACAAATCTAATAGTTCAAATTAGCCTAGAGCAGTTTAACAGTAAATGCTTAATGAAATCACAGAATTATTTACATTTCAATAAATTCATACGCTACAATATTGCTAGAACGGCTAGCAACAAATTCGCTGTTGTTGCTACCAGCATCTGACTTGATGAAGTCTTGTAATATTTGACCTCATCTTGCGTCGGTGGCGAATACGACGCCTCGTAAATTAAACGGTTTGGACACGGTAGCATCTCCGTTGGTATTTCAAGCAGTTTCCTTTTGTATTCAATTTTAGTATCATCATTATCAGTTTCCTGGTCCTGCATTGCGTCATCATAATGCTTCTCTTCGAACTCTTCTTCTTCGTAATCTATGTCCTTCTTGTAAGAACCTTGAATAGCTTTTTGTGGTTTTTCAATTTTAACCGTACCTATGTTTGTTTTTGTATCCATGATGCAGTTGAGGCGAGACAGTGAGGCTTTGACACGTCTGCTTTTAGTTTCATTTCTGAGTTTGTGCAGCCAGGATAGGCGGCAGTCACAGGTCCACTTGTTACCTGCAGAAAAAGGATGAGGTTACCCGTCATATTAAAAAAAAGACAAACGTTTTAATACTATGAAATCCGAAATTTTATGTAACGCATCTAAAACAGCTATAAAAAAATAAGTTGTCGTAAAACACAGTTCGTTAATCCGGCTAAATATAAAACCGTATTCACTATTTTCGGTTCAGCTATTTTACATAAAACACAATTTAAAAACTAATCCTATTCCTTAATACAAATCCCCAGAACTTTTAAAATACAAACCAAAATTATGACAAATGAACGCGGAACTAGGATCATCTCTACAATAAACAAGCCACGAAACCAAATTAACAGTGGACAAAGAGTATTAAATCATAGCGAACAGCGATGCTTGGTCAGTTGCGGAAAATATAACATCTAGTCCGCAGCGAAATATAGACGCTATTAAATTGTCACAGAGCACTTAAACACAGTATTTCAAGGCTTGATTCATTGTAGTTGGGGGTAGTAATGTCCCGGATAGTTTAAGTGTCCGGATTGCGGACTGCGTTTTTTCGGCGGTTCGTTAGTTGTAAGTAGATTTTGCAGGAAGATTGATGCGAGTTGGCGCAATACATATTTATTAAACTGTACAAACTTAGAATTGTTTTGCATGTCGGTAGGGCTACTTAAAAAATATTATACTGTCCAAAACCGCATGGAAATAAAGTAGAAAAGCCAAATAAATAAAATAATAAATGTTAAAAATAAAATTGTTTTAGTCGAGATCAAGAAAATTACAAGTGAAATACAATCATCAAAATAATGTTTGCATTCATCATCTCATACTACAACAGAAATACGGTCACCTACAAAATAATAATACATCATGATAACCAAAGAACCGTGACGTAATAGCCACGGAAGCTAATCGTGCGGTTAATTGAACCATTCCGGTTAATTTTCAACACGGGATATATTACCTAACGGGTTACTGAAGGAGCATACATCACTGCGGTCCGGTAATTAACCGCGCACACAGATGTTATTAATGATAGTTTTTTTACCGTTTTATGGGCCCTCAAAACGGTAGTTTGCATTTTAAATTAAATCCTAAAAACAGAATATAATTTACGCAGTACTATACGTGTGGCTAACACGTATAGTACTGCGTAAATTATATTCTGTTCACATACATGACCAAAACGAATTTATATAGAAAATATTGTAGGTACCATAAAAAGATTTCTAATCTCTTAATCTCTCTCTCTCTCTCCTTTATGCGAGGATGTGAGAGCAAGTCGAGTTGTCACGACATCCTCATTTGTTCGACTCGTTTTTTATATTGCAAAAGCGTGGGCAAAACAAAACAAAATTTGTATTTATCTTAACAAAAATGCCAACAGTTACAAAGTAATATAGACATTTGTTAAGGATTACAGAACTGAAAGAGGAAACTTGTCAGAATTCAACTCACCGTCTAGAGAGATTAACGCATAATTGGACTTCATGTTTTCTAAAATATTTTGTACTGCTTCTTGTTTCAACGTTTCTAAGTTATTGTTCCTTAAATCCAAGACATTCAACTTTTGAATATCATCGAGCACGCCGTCGTCTAATGTCCCCAACTTATTATCGGCCAGTGAAAGTTTCCGCAGCTGAGTCAATCCGCCGAAACCTCTCTCCGATATAAATTCTATTTCGTTGCCGTCCAGGTAAAGTTCTTGAAGGCTCCAAAGTTCTGCGAACGCAAGATCCCCTATCATCGTTAATTTATTGTTTCTCATATCCAACGTGATCAGATTAGACAGGCCTTGGAAGTTCTCCCTAATGACAACTGTCAACTGATTGTTGTCGAGGTCCAATTTTATGAGATTGTTCAGATGTTTGAAACATCCATCGTGGAGAACGCTTATTATGTTTTTCGACAGATACAGCCTCTGCAAATTGGGGAGGACGTAGAAGACGTCCCGTTTCAATTCAGATATCTGATTTTCCACTAAGCTGACATTTGACAGCATTATTAGATGAGCGAGTGACATCTTTTCCAGTTTTGCTATTTTGTTCTTGGGCAGTATTATTTCCCGAAGTGTGGTTGAGTTGGTGAACGCGAACGATGGTATACTATAAATGTTGGCGTACTGTATGTTGAGGTATTGTAATCGTTCCAGTCTAACGATCACTTTTGCAGGTATATACGTCAGTCCGCCGTCGGCTCTGACGTTGAATGTTAACTTTTCTATTTTCGGTTGTGAATAAAAATTCGACCAGAACGGGTCGTCTTCGGCTATACCGCCGTTGAATACCCAACAATCGGCCTTTGTGGCGGTTTTTATCTTTATGCTTTCGCAGTAACAATGAACTTTGGACCCTCGGTCCTGTATATCACAAATATTAACGTAGTGTGAGTAAATCTTGTCGTTCTTCCATCGCCTTTTGTCGTTCTGTCGGCTCTCAGTTACGTTTATTTCGACTGTCGCGAAGGCAATCATTAGGATCAGATATTTAAGGTCCATCTTTGTTCCTCTTTCGCATCAGAGCGATTTTTATCTGTAACAAAAGAGAGAGCGTTTAGTGAGTTTCTTTTGTTTTCTTTTATCTTTTGTCGTATTTTGTACATTAGTGAAGTCAATGATTCGATTGTATGGAAGTCGGATAAGGTGCTATTACGACAGCGTGAATTGACACAAAAAATACGATTTAATTCGAGAAATTAGGCTCTAATAATGGGTATAATCATTTAAATTATTTCGATTAGTGCGTGGGTAATTTACGAAATGATAGATAAATTGAGCAATTTAATAAAATTAGCTTAATGCTATTCACTTATTTAACAAGTCTGGCTACTAATATGTATTGGTACTTTTTTGGGCATTTATAGTTTGAGTAATTTATCAAGATTTAAAAATATAATTGACTGACTTTGACATGAGCTATCCAATTATAGCAAAATCACGTTTGTTTTGGACAAGTTTAAATGGCACAATGACAAACTAGGTACCTACACGTACAGTACTGTTGTTCTCAATAATAGAGTTTTAAATAAACTGAAAGCATTTATATCAAGTCAATGTCCTTTTTTAGAAGCTGACCGATGTTAAAGACCCACACGTCATCATATTGAAGATGTTATTATCACTTATAATTGCTTCTAATAATCCTTTACACCCGCTTGCATCCTGGCGCGGAACTAATCAAGCTTAATTAGACAATTATAAAGACATTTCTTTTTATTAACCGTTGTCAGTTTTTTTATTACCCTTTGTTCTGTTTATATGCATGTTTTGTTTTCTTCCTTACATAAGTAAATTGATCATCATCTGCCTAGCCTTTTCCCAAATTATATTGGGGTCGGCATCCAGTCTAACTAGTTTTGGCTGAATATCAATATTTTACGCGTAGCGACTGCCATCTGACCTCCACAACCCAATTAATGGGTAATACCGGTATTCGAATGTTAGACCAGCTGTCAGACTTTAGGGCTTCTGACTACCCGTAACGATTGTCAAAGATATTCCTATGACAACCGGGACCGACTGCTTAACGTGCTCTCCGAGGCACGGAGGGGTCTCGATGTGTAAAGAACGGTCACCCATCCAAGGACTGACCGCGGCAAGCGCAGCTTAACCTCGCAGATCGATCGATCAGCGCGGCCGTCATTTAGCCACGAACCCCTCATAAGTAAATTGATAATAAATACAAATATGTTAGCTAGCTGTGGTTTGCAGTTTCACTCATATCCTAGGGTAGTAGGTACTACTTTATACCCAAAAAAATATTCATACCAAATTACATCAAAATCGGTTAAGCTGTTTAATAGTAACGTAGAAAACGCAATTACCATGATTGAAATTTCTTTGTAGGCAAAAACAGAGATAAAATTTTAAATAAAACAATTATTAAAGTAATTAAAAATTCTGATGTACTGAACATAATATCTTACATTATTTTTAAAATTATTGTAGTCTTCTGTCTTTGTAGTGACCAGTGGCGAAGGGTCCCTACAATACGATTCCTACCGGCTTCCCTTTGAAAAATAGCACTATGATCAAATAATATAGTAGCTCTTCGTGGCCAGGTAAGCATTTTGTAGTTCTGGATTACCTTTTACGATAACTGACCCTTCGCCACTGGTAGTGACACTACGCTACTACCTACAAACAATCGTCTTTCCCTACGTTTATAAGCCAACTATGCTATAGAGAGCTTTATAAGAAAAGGGTAACATTTATCCTGTGATCACAAAGCCTGAACCTCCTTTGAGCTCTTGAGCCAGTTCCCCCCTAAGCAGGGTGCAGGGGGTGGCCTCAATACAAACCCTTTAGGCCTCAATCTGTAACGGTCATGGAGTGTTCCCATACTGTTTCCCTTTGAAGTAACAATCATAATGGCGTTTGAAACTATGCTGATGTTGCTAAAGTTTTCTTTGTCTATACTAATATTATAAAGAGGAAAGATTTTTTTGTTTGTATTTCCGAAACTACTGGACTGATTTTCACCAATAGAAAGCTACATTATCACTGAGTAACATAGGCTACTTTTTATCCCGAAAAATTGTACAGTTCCTGTGGGCCACGCGGATGAAGTCGCGGGAAAAGTGCTATGTTGTATATTAGTTTATTGAATATTAGAAGCCCAAAAGGAGGGCTATGTTTTTAACCTGTTTGTTAGTATGTTGGTAAGTATTTCCGTTTCTGTAATCATGGTGGCTTGGTTTGTTAGGCTCGTTACTCGAGCACAGAAACTAGTTTCAACCAATCAAATGGCTTTAAATCTATGCTCAAGCAAAGATCTGTGCTCGAGCATCGTTCTGTAATAGGTACGAGCCTTATTATACTGATAAATTAAGATGAATCAAAACATCAAGAAATTACGGTACGATTTTGAATTCTGTAGGTTTAAACTTCTATTTGATTGTTTACGTTTTGTCAAAGTCAGTTGAATATAGTATAGCAGGGGTGGTCAACTTGATTCGACCGGAGATCGTTTACTGACTAGACTCTGTGCGATCTACCATTACGTAATCAGTACCTCTTCATTCAACTTAACATCGAATCGTATTTAGACTCATATTTTTTCTTTGTCTTGTCACGATCAACTGGATTAATAGCCGCAATCGAAAAGTTGACTACTCCTGGTATAGAGCCTTTCAAGTGTATTAAAACGGCATATATTTAAAAAGTTTTTTTTTGTATTATAAAAAAATATTGGTCATAAGCACTTTCGGGCTAAATTCTAATGACCAATATTTTTTTTGCTATAATGTTATTATCATTATCAGCCCAGCTGCCAAAGTGATTCCTATTCAGAAACTCATACTGTATAATGCCCAAACTTAATATTTCCCAATTCAATAGTATTGAAAAAGAGCGTGACTTCCACACATTATATTTCCAACAAAACAATAGAAAACTGAAGTAAATCGATATCACGCCGTGCTACCTTCAGAATATTATAATAAAAATTAACTATTGGCGGCTGTATCGTGTCACCGTGTTTCTATAATAGTAATTACTTTTAGTACATTTTTCGACACAATTACGCGCATAATTAAGTGCTCCTTGTGAATAAAAAGATCTCCCACGCATTAAACATTCCGCACACCCTCAATCTAACACTGTTAATCGTCACTCAACACTAGCACTAAACTAAAACACTGTATTTATACCATCGATCGTGTTCGGTTCGTCGCCAGCGCGTACGTTTTTAATATGAGCAATTTGCTCAAGATCAGGCATCAAGCTCGATAGCGCCTTGGCACATCTCCCTTGTTTCTATGATCTGAGGTCACTACAGTGATATCAAACGGCGCTTTTTTTATTTTAATATCACAAACATTAGATGGAGAAATAAAAAAAACTGCAGTAATAACGTAAGCTAACTATGCAAATAAAATTTAAGACACCTTAAGTTAGCACATTCAAATTATATCCTACATGTTATATTAATTCAAACTTTTTTTTATTAATGCCAAACTGACCCTATTAATCTATAATATTTTTATCCAGTTATTGATACTATTTGTAAGAGCGCGTCATCAAGATCTATCATTATGCCAAAATTCAAGATTCAACGTTACTTAGTTTCGAGAAAAACCTTTATGACAGATGGACATGGGAGCCATTTTACAAGGGATTTGTTTTTCCTAGGTACGGAACCCTAGAAAGATGCTATTTGTTTTGCATAACTCCATCTCCTCACGCCTAAACAATGATATTATGACATTATTAACATAATATCGTACTAAGGGTTCCCACTACACCAATTAAAAACGTAGCGTGGTGCTACAAAAATTGAAACAAAGGAAGCGTGAAATGAGGTGATTATGTAAAAAGGTTGGCGACCTCAGGCTTTTGAGTTTGACGTAACATCTGTTCGAAATTGAATTTCGAATGCAAATACATTTAAGGTACAATTCCGATAACGGAGACGGCGACCGACCGCAGCGGCAGGGGGCAGTGGCACAGAACACTTAAACTGGAGGCGACCGGACTCGGAATGTACTTTCATGTCCTTCACAGAATCTCATAGAAAATGTATAGAAATCGCTAGTGTTGTTACCGATTGCGATTGGTAGCTGTCGCCGGTGTCGGAATTTTACCTTAATTGCCGTTTCCCAATAACCGGGAAAAGATCAGTTATTGGGATCAGCCATTAAGCAACTTGACTTACACACTCATTGATGTAAAGCAAGCAACTCTTTGTAATCGTTGCTTTAGATGGGCCCATAATAAAAAATAGCGGCTCTGATCGCTCGATCTGCGAGGTTAAGCTGCGCTTGCCGCGGTCAGTCCGTGGTTAGGTGACACATCACGGGATACTAAAGTCGACGCGAACAGAGTCCTGAGCAAAAGCTAGTAAAGGAAACCATAAACTTAAGCTAGAACTCACAGCTGCATTACAGTCGCTACCAGAACTAAACGTCAATTAAGTGTAAGCGAGCAAGTTTACGTTGTAAATGTTGACCATTAAATTTCATTTAGTGAGCTAACGACGTCTATTATAAAGCATGCGGGACTGGTTTATGAGTAAGTGTGGACACTGAACCGAGGACGTATTTATGTTTATAATTAACACCTTGGAACAATAGGAATACCGTGCTGGATGTGATACATCCTCAGATCATAGAAACATATTTCTATGATCTGAGGATACATCAGATCTTTACCACGTTTATAATTATAGGACTGTTTAGAAGAATCATCAACATCGGCCCAAAGTTAACGGAGATATTGCCTACTCATTCTACAGTCGGTTAGTCAAGCTAGACAAAACAAATAGCACAACCCCTTTTTATAACGAAACAGCGTTGATTGATAACACTTGTCGCGGAGTGCCTCCCTCCTCTGTCCTCTCAGCCTCGGCTAGCTATCGGAGGAAGCCTCCACAGACACAAATCCTGACATTATTTAAATAAAACACTGCAGGATGGTTGGAGAGCTATATTGCGAGACGTAGGTTGTATTTTTGCACTTTATAACGTTACACAGAGGTATAAAAATAACTGTTACAAAAAGAGACTATTTGCTTATAGCTTTGCACACTCGATAAATAGGTAGTAGGTAATAAATAATAACAGTTATACAGCAGTTCAGCGGTCACAAGTGATGTCGTTGGAGACCAGACAAAGAATGACGAAACAATGCAAAAAAATATGAGATGTTCTAATTTTGAAATTTAAAGTTAAAATCTAAACCGAATTTAGAAGAATGGGATGAATGAAGTGGCCAGCAATGGAAGATTGCCAGCACTAAATGATGAAAGAAGGATGACTCCGTCACACACTTTATAGGTAGTCTATACTATTATAAAATTGTAAAAGAGCCGTGTCTGTACATTGAAGATATTCGAGAAAAAACAGTCGAGATAGGGTACTGGGACGTAACCATACCCAAAAATATGTTTTTTTGAATTTTTGTCTGTTTGTCTGTTTGTCTGTCTGTTTGTGCGCGCATCACGCAAAAAGTACTGAACGGTTTTTGATGTGATTTTCACAGTTATAGCTTAGGGTCCAACTTAAAAGTTGGACCCTAAGCTATCAAACAGTGAAAATCTACGTTTTATCTGATTCCGCTAGAAAAAACCAGAGATACAGCTTGATCTCTTGGTAGTACTAGCCACCCTACACTATGGAGGTCATTTAAACTGGTCAGTTCATTGTAGTCCACGCGGACGGAGTCGCGGGCAAAAGTCTAGTACATTATAAAATCAGCCTATAATATTATTATCAGTGCTGTGACTCTGGTCTCTTAGCTGTGAAAGGGAGTATGGGCCGTAGTCTACCATGTGGCCCTAGTGCAGACCCTCGGTAAATATTCAAAATATTATCGTCACAGCCAAACTATCCATACAAAATTCCCGTTAGCCGATCTTCAAATTACCAAAATTTATCGCACGTCTCTTCCAGATCATTACCTTCGTGTTACAAAGATAATTAAGGTAGTGCATTGTGCATACGACCACCTACGGGTGTAAACAGCCTTTTGACTAACAGACTGTATAACTGGGGACCTCGGCCCCCAGGATCATAGTATAATAAATTTATAACGCTACTTACTAAAACACACAGGCAATAATCAACCTTATGTTGATAAAATACGGTTGGTTTTGCAAAGTATGTTGATATAATGTTTTATAAGTTGCCGGTATAGAGATGTACTAGTTGGATTAGAGTGTGTATGACCATGTTTATTATTTAGAGACGGTTTTTTCGTAAAAATGAAAGAGATAATACGCTTTGCAGGGAATTAGGAGTTCGTGCACGGTTAGAATAACGACTCGGTGTAGTAAATTGGGGTAATTTTATGAGATATAAGCGGTCTCTCAAGCAATATAGACGCTATATTAAACTTTAAACCATATGATATGAAGTAATAAGGGTTGAAATGACAACATCTATACCTACCTACAAACCTAACAAAATAAAAATCTTCTTGTCTAATAGTATCTACTTGGATATGTAAAGAAAGGTACCTAAACAATATTATTTGTACGAATTTATATTTGCCCGTTCACGAATGCTTTCTGAGCCCGTAGTATCAGCAGAAAACTGAGCGAAAAACTTGAAAATAGATTTTATTTTTTTATTTAATAATTGCTTGTGTTTGATCACCATCTCGGCTGATATTAAGCAATGATGCGGTCTACCTTAAAGCACCCTTGCCTAGAAGAAACCGATTCACTCGCGACTTGAAACTATCGGGAAAAATCCACTCCCGGCACCTTATTCCACTGTTTCACGGTTTCCACAATGAAAGTGGAATCAGAGCGCTTCGTTTGGGTTTTTGCTATCGAATATATCTTTTTAGGGTTCCGTACCTCAAAAGGAAAAACGGAACCCTTATAGGATCACTTTGTTGTCCGCCGTCAGTCACCGGACCATAAGTGGAGCCATCTGCTCATAGATGGCGCCATTGAAAGTATGCAGTAGCGCCATCTATGATCATATTTCGAAACCTTTAGGGCGCGAGGCATACTCGCACTTGTCCAGTTTTTTTTTTCTTATTTTGACATAGTACCTATTATAATAAAAACATTATTCCTGTCAAAATTCCACTGTATCATCACCATTTCCACAAAGGTTTTATGTCCAAACTAAACCAACATTCTATGAAAATCAATACTTAAATCACATTTTATACATAAATTATTACCTACCTACATAAAATGGAAGGTTCTGATAATAATAATCCTAGGGGCTTAACGTGATATTATGCGTTTAATATTGTATACATGTACAGTAATAAATATATAGGTACGGACAGCAAAACAGCATGTGAGATTTGTGTTTGTAAACGCACTCATGGTTCAGGAAAATGCAATGCGAGGCACCGATTAAAAAAACCGGCCAAGTGCGAGTCGTACTCGCGCACCAAGGGTTCCGTATCATTTTTGGACGTATAAAGTGAAAAAAACCGGACCGCATAACTAAGTTTGTTTGTGAAGGAATTTTGATGATTTTGAAAAAACTGTAATAGTTAGGAACATCGTTTTATTTTTGGTGCAATATTTGGGTCAATTCCTATCAACTCTAATTATTTCAGATTTTTCGCCCCGCAAACTTCGGAGATAAGGGCAGACAGTTTTCGACATATGATGAAAAATGTCTGAAAAAATACCATTCCCCCCAATGGTATTTTTTCAGACATTTTTCATCATATGTCGGAAACTGTGAGACATAAAATTAAATAAAAATATATTTTGAAATGTGCAGATCAAACCCTTTCATATAATATGTCACTTGACCTAGTAACCCTACTTTGAAATTTTGGACCCCCACTCCGGCCCCTTTTGCAATGAAAATAAAAATATTTTTTGACTTTTTTCATTTGCAATAAAGTTGGACAAGCATTTTTTATAAGTGTTCCAAATTTCAAGTCGATAGCATTAGTAGTTGCTGAAATAGGCAGGTGTGACAGACAGACAGACAAAGTCGCACCATAAGGGTTCCTTTTTTACCATTTTGGTACGGAACCCTAAAAAAAGAATGTAATAAATTTCAAGGAGGAGGAATGTCTGAGTGTCAATTACGCAAAATGTTTTTATGCATGTTTTTATTAAATAATTAGAGTTCATAGAAGTTTACCTAAACTTCTATGAACTGTGTTTTTAGAAATCAACAAAAATCCTTCACAAACAAACTTAGTTATGCAGTTCGGTTTTTTTTAAATTATATACCTACGTCCAAGAACAATACGGAACCCTCGGTGCGTAAGTACGACTTGCACTTGACCGGTTTTTTTGTTATGGAAGAGCCTAGTTTCCTATTTCCTAATACAGGCATGGTTTGTTTATAATGAGGCTCCAGTCACAAACTAATTGTAAATTACTGAAAAAATAAACTTTTTGATTTTTTGATTTGACAACAATACACTTGTGCCAACCCTACGGGGATTACACAGGCGTGATGTTATGTATTAAGAATGACAGCGGTCTATGTATTGAACAAATAAATATTCGTTACAATCCTACCTAGTTTTTATGTCTGTCTGTGAACTGAGCTATCCAAACCGCATTTTCAACCGTGCCATAGTCTGATGTCCCGAAACGATCTCGAGCTCGAAACTGTCCGGAATGAACTGAAAAATTCGTCGTTTTTAAAACTTTGCTTCAATTTAACACTGCAGTGCTAACTGCTTTGCGGCTTAAAACTGAGTGGAGTTTCTTTTTGCACAGTAATGTGAGGTACACATGCGATATTCGTTTTTCTACAAAACATGTTGCTTCGTTAAAATTAAATCTTCTGCTTTTACCAAAAAGGATGAAAAAGGGTTTTTCGGCATTAAGTATTTTCACACAAAAAGAAGAATAAAACAAGTTTTATCGGATTACATCGCGTATAAGTATTTGGAAATGGAGGAACGAGGTACAATGTTCCTCCGTTTGAAAGGGAGGATCCTCCAATTATTCCGGATCTGTATCTATCTTTATTTCTCTGCAAGCTTTACTTGCGCGATGTAGGATTTCATGACGTTAGATGTATAGTAGTGACATCTAAAATTTATTTAGTGCTGGCCAACTAACAAGTAGATAGTTCTCGATAGCTAGTAGGTGTCACTACAAGTACTATTGAATTTAATTTTTCCTTGTTAAGGCGAGTTGTAATATCTTACGGTACCACGTATCTGTAACCGTCAAATGTGGCGGTTTGTATCATACACAGACTGACGACTACAAACGGTTTTTAATAACCCGCCCTTGCATAAACAAATAATATTATTATCTAGTCTAGACAATATAATAAAACAGTACTGTGACTGATTGACAGACAACACACATCAAAAACTTGTGGACATTTTGCAATATTAGTCGAGTATTCTAGAGGTACACTACGGAGGGACTTTTTGAAATTCCATCCCCAAAGGGCTAAAAAGGGGTTATATAGCTTGTATGAAGAAAGTAACGACGCGGGCACAGCTAGTATACCAATAAGTAGCCAATTTACTATCGTGCGTATCTACCCTTTATCCATTCTTTTTGGGAACCGGTAGATCGCAATCTCAGATCATAGAAACAAGGAGATATGCCATCATAGCAAATTAGTACCGGAACAACTGATGCCACTTTTAGTACATTTTTCGACACAATTACGCGCATAATTAAGCGCTCCTTGTGAATAAAAAGATCTCCCACGCATTAAACATTCTTCACACCCTCAATCTAACACTGTTAATCGTCACTCAACACTAGCACTAAACTAAAACACTGTATTTATACCATCGATCGTGTTCGATTCGTCGCCAGCGCGTACGTTTTTAATATGAGCAACTTGCTCAAAATCAGGCATCAAGCTCAATAGCGCCTTGGCACATCTCCCTTGTTTCTATGATCTGAGATTGCAAGGAACAACAAGAAATACCAATTCGCGTTTCTCCCAAACAACATTTCTGTGCATTTTACAACCATGTATAAAAACGCGCAATTTTCTAAACTAGCCAGGGACCGATTAATCGGGTTAAAAGGTTACCGGTTAAATCTCTAACCTATATTTTTGGTTAATCCTAATGCAAGGTAACCGGTTAACCCTTTAATACGGATACCGTTACCGGTTAATATTGCTGATTAACCCGAATGAAATAGAACAAAAATGAAAAAAAGAACAAAAATGAACTCTATGCGTGAACCGGTTATTATTAGGCTGATTAACCCAGAATACGGGTTAACCTTTATGCAAGGTTTTTCACTTAACCCAAAAAATATAACCCGGGTTAACCTCTATACGGGTGACCTTTTCGGTCCCTGAAACTAGCTAACAGAATAATGTTTATGCGCATTGAGCAACGTCCCAGTTAAAACTATGCTTGGTATAAAATACTGTTTTTAGTAACTCTCTCGTTGTACAAACTTTGTTGAACACGGTACGTATCAGGCCGGCGAAAAAGTTGGGCTGCATGAAATGTGGGTACTGCATAGTTTTATTTTTATTATGCTAGTTGCGCTTGTGAATTCACAGATGACGTCCTTTTAACTGATTTCAAAAAGGATGAAGTGATTTTTGACTGCGTTTTTTATACGTAAAGCGAAGCACAATGAATTACATTCTAAGGTTAAGCCTATAGAGAGAGAGAGAGACATACATTTTTTTTGACAGCTCCACGTGCACATAATATAAAAAAATCGAGTTAGGGGCAACGCAGACGACATATTTTTTGTGCGGTCGAGTCTGCAGCGCCCGAACAATCTATGAAACTTACTGCACAGATTGTTCGGGCGCTGCAGACTCGATCGCACAAAAATATGTCGTCTGCGTTGCCCCTAACTCGATTTTTTTATTTTATGTGCACGTGGAGCTGTCAAAAAAAATGTATGTCTCTCTCTCTCTCTATAGGCTTAACCTTAGAATGTAATTCATTGTGCTTCCTGATGTAGAATCCGTTTGCTATTTAGAGCATTACTATAGCATATAGCAAATTCAAAAAATACTGTAACTAAAGCTAGAAATCGCTGCCATTATGCTAATATTTTGACATTCACACAGAAAAATCGTGATATACGTATGTTGCGCACACATACATGATCAAGTTTGTCATACGATTTCCATGAGACTTGAAGACTTGATCAAGACGTAAACTGAACCGTGTGTAGATGTCAATTTGCACGACAGCAAAACAAAAGTATGTAAGAGCTGCAAATTGGATTAATCCTCAAGTATCATTTGATCAGCCATACAACCGTCTACAAAAAAACCTAATCAGAGATAACGTCATATTGTTATATAAGTATTAGGTATATAATTTAACTGAGATATTTTTCTAGTAAATATTTGTGAAAATATAAATAAAAAACCGGGCAAGAGCGTGTCCGGACCACGCTCAGTCTAGGGTTCCGTAGCAAGAAGTATTTCAGTCTTTCAACCGCAAATATAAGTTTGTATTTCATAATATTATTATGAGATACAAACCTATTTTTGCGGTTGTCAAACTGAAAACCGAAAATAGTGAATATTTCAAAAAGTTAATAACGTATCTTGTTCAAAATAATTTTATAATTGGATGCCATAAGCTTGATTTTTTTCAGATTTTCTGATTACGCGGTTGGAATATTACAGGGGTGGGACACATTGTTAACGACTTTCAGACTTTCAAATTCTTCATTCCGGAAGGGCATTTTGGATGTATGTGGCCGGCCTTATTACTTGTTATTGTGGACACTGACGTCAGTCACGCAATGCTATTAGTTGAAACAAGTCAACCAACGCGTTTTGACATTTTTACCACTTTTAATTATTTAACTTAAAATATTAAAACGCTTCACATATATTTGAATCACATGCATATACGTGAAGTATTTTTATTTGTTATTTTTATTACTATAGAATTACACCTGTATCTTTATTTTTTTAATTTATTTAAATTAATTTATTTGTATTTTACTTATTTTATTTGTTATCTTTATTACTATAGAATTACACCTGTGTCTTTATATTTTTAATTAGAAGCGTTTTAATATTTTAAATTAAATAAATAAAAGTGGTAATAATGCTAGGGAAATACAAAATACCAAAACGCAACGCTATTGGTTGACTCGTTTCAACCAATAGCATTGCGTGACTGACGTCAGTGTCCACAATAACAAGTAATAAGGCCGGCCACATACATCCAAAATGCCCTTCCGGTATGAAGAATTTATTGATTGAAAGGAAAAAAGACAGTGAATGGTTTATCATTATATAGACTTTTACGCGAAAGTGTAGGTGTTAAGTGTTGTTGCTGTGGACACTGACGTCACTGAGGCGACGCGCCTGATGGCCGCGCTTAAACCGCCAGAAACTGACAGCAGTTTTCAATTAAATATTTTATTGCTTATTATTAATATTTCGTACGTGTAACATTATTTTTCGGTAAAACACGAACCTAGACAATCGAATAAAATATTTAAAAAATGCATGCATATACCCTATTTATGATTAACACAAATGAAAAAAGTAGTGTGTGTGTAGGGAGAGAAGCGTTCAGTATATATTGAGAGAGGAGCGTTGAGTTGGAAAGAACAAACCGCACGCAATGCTAGTCGAATGACACGTCCGTCGCGACAACCCATCCCATCAGTACCCCTATCATGAGTTTTTTCGACGTATAGTTTCGTTAACGTAAGCATATTTTGAATTTAAAATACAGCAGTCCTGGAACATTTTGATAAAATTTTATACAATTTGCACATTTTAAAAAATACAAAGAAATTAATTAAGTATTTAATTTATATTAATATTGTGTAACAAACGTGTATTTTCAATTCAAAATATGCTTACGTTAACGATACTACACGTCAAAAAAACTCATGATCGGGGTACAGAACGCTTTTACTCCCGCCCAAACGCGCCATTAGATGTTTGACATCAAAAATACCTTCAATTTCATATAATAACAAATTAAAGTACAAAGAAAACTTAAATACAAATTAGTCGTAGGTAGACACATTTTTTACAGAAAATAAACATGTTTCTGTTTCTTGCAGTAGATTTATTTCCCACACAAAATTACACCCTCACCTTGAACCTATTTTCCACCAATCACAACTAATTAAAGTCAGAATATATAAATGTATTCTCATCTTGTACCAATTTATTATGTAAATAAATAGCAGATCTCATTGATTATGGTCCAAAGGTCGTCTCTAATTAAGGGCAGCTACACACGCGAAAGCCGGCAGCCGGAACTGACCGCAAATCGCAAAATCCGAACGTCAATTCATGAGTGCCGAGCTTTAATTAAATGTTTGATTTCCAACATTTAAAGTGCGGATTTCTAGTTTGGTTGTAACGTTAATCCATGCGTGAAATGAAAAGTTATTATTTTAAACCCTTTCTGGGATCATTTTTCGTTTTGCAGGAAATGATTACGGTATTTACGGGGGGTTCCGGACTCGATTCGGCTTTTAGGTAATCTTAATTAGAGCAGTAACAGTCCCAGGCGCGGATACAGGGGGGCAATGGGGTCAAGTGCCGCTCCACCTATAGCTCACGACCGAAGCACTTTATTTTAATATTTTTTTTTTTAAATCGGCATTGATGTCGTCGTACATCAATTTTGAAATCACGCAAAAATTCTCCCCTCAACGAAATCCTGTACCCACACTGAATAGTCCGAAGGCATAGACGTCGGACTGCGGTAGCCAAGTTGTGACTTCGCTTCCTAGTATTGATCTAAACCCATTCCATTTTAATGGATTTCTTCCTTAACAGTGCTCTTACCTAGGAAGCTTGCCAGAAGTTTAGGGGTCTTTAGGGCCTCAATTATAAGGGGACGTGGCACGTTGCGTGTCGCGTCACGTCGCGCTTCACCGCTACAATGCTTCTGCATGAACGATCTCATACCATACGTTTGAAATTTTGAATAAACTGCACGACGCAACGTGGCGCTTAAAGCGCCGCACAACCCGCCACATCTTCATAATTGAGCCCTAATTGTATTAGTACATTGAAAAATATACCAACCAAACTTTTGTCAACCTATATCACAAAAAGTGACCACATAACTTTGTGCAATATGTAACCAAAACTCTAAATGAAGTCTTGTTAAACTTTGGGTATTGCTCAAAAACCTTTGATTATTCTTCAAATAGCCGAAGTAGTGTGGTAATTTTTTTTTTTTTTCAATCTTTAAGTCACGAGTGAATCGGTTTTCTAAGCAAGCGTACTCCGTCGTGGACCGCATCATAGCTTAACATCGGGCGAGATGGCGGTCAGATGCAAGTGTGTTAATAAATATATAAAAAACGTGTAAAACACGTGTTTAAAGAATTATAATGCCACAAACCTGTCCAGAATAAGAGATTTCTATATTTTACTCTCAAAATCCATAAACAAATTCACGTTCCACCGCTCTCACACACCAAACATTTTTCTCCGCAAACAAAAGCTACCGATATAGCACAAAACACAACTCTCCCGCTATCGAACTAACAATTTCCTCTACAAATACGAACCGTGGCCCAAAATCATAGGTAACCCTCAACGTTCAAGTGTCAGCGTTCAGTCCTGATTAAGCCGACCGCACCGGCCCGGATTGTCGAGTTAATTGCACGGTAAAAACCGGTACGGTGGAACTACAATGGCTTCATTAGTGGACGCCGAATCGGATTTCAATTTGTACGGTGCGCTAAAATCGGAACTCATAATTGACAAATATGGGAGGTTATCAATGAGCAATCAAATTTGGAATGACTGGGTTTCTTTTGAAGGGATCTATAACTGATACTGTTTGTTAATGGGAAAGTCAGGATTGAAGACAAGCTGGTTTTAAAAAAATGACCGAATATAGCACTTGCAATTACATAAATATCTAGTACGTGTTTTCATTTATTTATTATAGTTATAGTTATTTAATAGTATTTATTTTTAGCATACTTTATATTTTTACATACTCACTGATATTATGTACATAATTAATGATAAACTACACTGGCCTGCAAAAATAAGTATCACACTTAGTACGAAGTAGTAGTAGAAATTTAAGTGTACTACTTATTTTTGCAGGCCAGTATATATGGTAAGTAAGTAACCTACATACTTACACTACATACGTACTTATTATTCACCAAAAGTTCTTTGATACATACTATGATATATATATACTAGTCCAAACATGTGATATGACTGATGTGTGATATGACTGATATATACTAGTCCAAACATACCTTTTGCTTTCCCCAAGTGGTAATTTATTAATAATTTTATTATATTCAATCTTTTTTATCGCGAGAGAAACGCTACGTCTCCAGTGTCTGTAGTCTGTAGTGGACTACAATTAAAAAAGTACAAATAAATTATTTTATTCCAAAGAAGGAATAGTAAAAAAGTAATAAAAAAAATATTTATCACAAAATGGAAAACATAGACGCTTTTAAAGTTTTTGGAGAGAGTATCGCTCCGTCTTCGTTTAAAACGCTTATAACTTTGCCAATTTTGTAGATTTTATCGGTTTTTTGGTGTTATTTATCTTTTTTCAAATAGTTTGCAGATTCACAATAAAAAAAATAATATATTCAACATCCCTATTGTTAGTCTACGCCCCGTAGCATCGTAGCAATACTATGTAAATGTCGTAGCACTAACTCGTAGCAATATTACTGCACTTTAGTAAAAGCCTGCCAGCGTGGACGTTAGATACTAAAATAACAAAATTTCATTAATTAGCGAGTGTTTCAAATATAGATGAACCAGAAACATAGACCGGTACGGAAGCCTTTTGTTCTCCGAATTACAGTTTCGAATGTTGCATTTGAAAGCAAATATTTGTATGGTTTTCAGATTCCAACGAAATGTGTGGTGAAACTTCCATACCGTTTGTTAAATAACCGCTGAAACTGATACGACGGTACTGATATTAATAACTGAAAATATTGTTGTACATAAAATTGTGATAACAACAATATGATAGAAATAATATTTCTGTACGTAAAATTATTATAATAATCACCAGTTCTTCCATCAAATATGTAGGTATGTATTATTGTAATTACGACAGAAAAATTAACATAAAATTAAATTTTAATACCACAGTAATGCTACACTTCAGTATTGTGTTCCTGTGGGTGAGTAAGGTTGCCAGAGTTTCTGAGGATGCGCTGTTTATCCTCTGTCCGCGCATGGAGAAGTGTGAGACTTTAGCATAAAGTTTATATGGAGAAAGACTGCAGAAAACTAAAACATTAAACTACGGTCGAATTTCGACCACTGGGCGACCACTAGCACTAATAAATCCTTCAAAATATAACAATAGAAACTTTAATTAATTTTCAATTGACTAACGTCAGAGCACGAGCAGTTTACTTTCTCTCTTTTGTACCTGAATCGGTGTTGAAACAATAGTTATTTTATTCAATTACACTGCTACAGAAAATAAACCTGAACTCGGCATTCAGGTCCAATGGTCACCATTTTGAAAACCGACAAACAATATTATTATTCTACTAGCACTTCGGCCGTGACTTCATCCGCCTGACTCACTGAACTGAGCATTATTTGGGAGTAAAAATTTGTTTATAGCACGCAAGAATAATGTAGCTTCCTATTAGTGAAAGAATTTTCAGAATCGGATCAGTAGTTTCAGAGATTACCTCCTAGTTCCTACATACATTCAAGCTTTACGTCATTGACTTTATTATTAGTAAAAAGCGGGGTTTCTTAACCAAACTGTAGTCGCGGACCACTTCAAATACTTAAAAACTCCACCAACGCTTTTCTAATAGAATTTTACGAAAAAAAAACAGAGTCATTTTAAAATACTTCTTTATTGGGTAGGACTGTAATTATTATCTTAAAAAAATATATTAGGCAGGCTAACTATGGACCCCTGGCACTCATAATATGGATCCCTCGGGGGTTTATGGCCCCAGGTTAAGAAACCCTGGTATAGAGTATAGATTGTCAAAACTTGAGAGTAGTGGTAACCTTGTGATATGGACTCCGTTTACATGTCATGGATTCATCACGGCACTATTTTAAAACACACTATAATATGCTTCTTATCATCAGGAGGAGACTAGGCCACATCAGTCCCAAAGGACTGGCGTTACTGATGGTGTCGGGGATGGAGTCGAGTAGGACAACAAATTTCCAATCCATCAGAAACATCCACCAGATTCCCGCAGCGCTGGGTAAGTCCGTCTTTTTTTACCCGACTGCGCGACGCAAAGGAGGGTAATGTGTTTATGGCACAGAGAGAACACAACTCCTGCCGGCCAACAGGCAGGAGTTGTGTGCCGATGATTTTAGGGAAGCACGACCAAAACTAATATTCCTAGATAAGTTATGTTTCTGTGGTTTTATAATAAAATTATATATGTAGGTATATAGAAGGTATGTTATGATATCTCATATCATAACATACCTTCTATATACCTACATATATAATTTTAGTTTTGTTAAAATTAATTGCAAATAACCGTGCCCAAATCCAGACTCCAAACTATGTATATTCCAATGGTAAGCCCAAATAAAGTGTATTTGGGTTTTCTATTACAAAATATTATTAATATTCCCGATTTGGGGATCAAGGACTAGATTCACAAAGCAGTCACTCAAACCGCAGCTTGTTATTCAAAACAATAAATTAGTTTACCCAACCACTAGCGTTTTACATTTTCTTTTATACCTCGAACGGTGGCGAAACAATGGCTATTTTACTCAATTACACGGGAACAAAACGAAATACGCTATTCTCGGTCCCCAGGTTAATGGGTCAACATTTCATCGAGACCGAGACCAACCCCTCAAGGGGATAACAGACGAAAGTTTCGCATGCCATTATCAAACTGATAAACATTTTATTTGCTTTTCATTTTACCTTTAAAATCCCTAGGGATGGACGTAAAGCCTTATATTTTTACTCTATATTTGTTTGAGAAACATTTCAGACAGTTATTTGAATTTATGAGACTATAATTATTATAATAAAGAAAATTAAATTGTATATCAAAAAGATTCGTCATTTTGGTCCCGAAATACGCGATTCTGGATTCTTCAGTATTTGAGTCCAAGAATAAACGTAACAATATACAACATATCTCCCCAACATTCCTCAAAGGAGGCTTTTACACTCATCAATATGAGTAACTTTTACTACGGAACCAACACTGAAATTGTGAAAAAAAAAAATTGCTGTTGCATACATTTTGTGTTCACATAAATTGACAAAATGTATGGAAAAACAGTTTTTTTTCGCAAGTTGTATAGTACATTTTAATTTCTGTTTTGTTTTTACATTGTTTGCACAAAACAAGCGTTACGTATTACAAACAAAACTTGCAAAAAAACATTATTCTAATGAGTGAATACTCTATTTCATTTCAACAAACACACATGATAAAATAAAATAATGAAAGTCTCGGTTAAAATGGCGAGGACAGACTGATGACCTACAGTACAGTCGTTATAATAATGTATAATGTTAGCAAATGAAGCGCTCCAAAAAATATGTCTGGAGACTACACCTGGGTTTTGTATCTAAATAATGATATAAAGTCCTTTTGGGCAAATACGAGTATAATGTTTTCAGAGAACTCGCGACGAGCGACAAAAAATAAATCTAGAGGGGATCGCGTACGGAGTAATATTACAAAGGATAAGGGCGAGATTGTATTGATGAAATATATCTACTAGGTTTATTTTGTTCGTTTTATTCTTTTGTGGAAATCCTTTTACGTTTTTTTTTTACTTACATAATTAAATCGACATCAATAGGTTACGTTTACAAATGATTTATGGACCGTTTAGCTCGAGCCTATGTCTACTATTTTAATTATGTTATTGAATAACACTAATGATTTTGAATGATTTCATTCCAATTTGAACTCAGAATAATTCTCCTATCACATATACAGGATGGCAGGTTAGACAGTGGAAATATTTTAAGGGGTCATTGTACTCATCATTACGAATAACTTTTACTATGGGGCCAAGCCTGAAATCGCGAAAAAAAAATCAGCTGTTCCATACATTTAGATAAGTGAACATAAATGTATGGAACAGCTGATTTTTTTTTAAACGACTTTCGGAGCTCCTAGTTCGCACATATGCATAAGTGCGAACTAGGAGCTTCGAAAGTCGTTTACAATGTAATTTTCACCCCCCTGTAATTTTCCAATCGCGTTATCAAAAAATCTGAAAAAATTCAAGCTTATGGAATAGAATAAACACTCTCGATTAAAATTGGTTTGAACAAGATACGTTAATAACTTTTTGAAATATTCACTATTTTCAGTTTTGGCCGCAAAAATAGCTTTGTATTTCATTATAATATTAGCAAATACAAACTTATGTTTGCAGTTGGAAGACTGAAATACTTCTTCCTACGGAACCCTAGACTGTGCGTGGTTCGACACGGTCTTGCCCGGTTTTTTTACTTTTTTTAACTGAGCCATTGATTTGCCAAATCTAATAGATTTAATACAAAACAGCTCAATTTTCAGCACGAAACGTCACAATATGGCGCTTTCATATTCTTAGTTTGATCGCATTGTAAACTAGGTGAATAAGCTTGAGTCAACTCAAGCTTATTCAAAGCTTGAGTTCACGTCAATGTCGCAACAGGTGAGGTCGGCATAAGCCTGCGAGCTATTAACGTTTCCAATTCCTGGAATCTACAAGGTGTGTTGGTGTGTACCAACCCAACGTAAAATGATGAATGACTTCTATTTCTTTACTAGCTGATCCGGCTTCGCACGGGTAAAGTTTAGTTTACCTTTATGAATCGCGCAAACAGCCCTTTCACACCGATATTTTTTCTAACTTCCTTGATAAGAACCGTGACAGCTCTGAGCTCGGCTAATACAAATAACATTTTTTTTCCGTCCATTGGTGAACCATATGAAAATCCATTCAATAGTTTTTGAGTTTATCGAGTTCAGATGGACAGACAGACGTGGTGAGGGGACTTGAAAGAGCCCTAACGCGGAGAAGAAACGTAGATATCTAAACAATTTCCTTCATTAAAACAACCCGTGCTACCATACCACCCTATTATACAGAACATTATCATTCTCATCATAACCTTTAAAAGCTAATTATCTCATTTAAAACGATTATTCTCATTACGACTCGCAAATCTCTAGCAATCTACCAGCTTATTCGATTAAAATCTCCATAGGTAGCGAGCGATTTAACAAATTTTACGAGGCGAAACTTCGTAGTAAATTAGGCAGGGAGTTTTAGCTCGTTCTAGTCTAGGGATATGGAATTAAACACTAACTTTTATACGCGAAGGTGCCTTATTTATCAGAATCTGAAACTTTTGCGCTGATTACGAATTTGGTTTGTCTGAATTTACGAATTTTGAGCAGGAGTTGGTTTGTTTTGAGAAGTTCGGATAAAAGTTAATTACCTACGGTGTAATAACTGGGTAGGTATGATGTTAATTTTACCGACAGCAAAAATATATTTTGTAGGTATCTTACAATATTACTGTGAAACATTGTGGAATACAAACTTGTTTTATGGGTCGGTAAAATTAGATTTTTTTTTATTTTGACAATAGACTTGCGTTTGGGCACCATCACGCCTGTTGAGGGATGATGCAATCTACGATGGATCACACTTGCCGTTTGCTTGAAAAAACCGATTCACTCGCGACTGACAATTCCTTTTTATCCGACTGTGGCGAAGCCCAAAAGGAGGGTATAGTGTTTAACCTGCGCTGTACGTGTTTTGAGTAACAATTCTTGACATCAATCGTCTGAGTGTGTTTTAATGTTTAAAACGTTCTGTTATTTTTATTATTATTGACCTATAATTTTCCACTACAAGGTAAAGGTTCTCTTAGCCTACTTACACTCCGTTCACACGTCTTGTTGGGTGTGGGGCCCGATAAAATGTCGGATACTCTAGTGACAGAAGATTTTGTATGAAGCTATTAACAATTTATCCGACGTCGATATTTGACCGTTCTCATAGAAGCGGTGAAATCTGATTACCTATTTATGGATAATTTCTATATATAAAATTGCTTGTTAATTAAATAGGTGGATCATTTCATTTTTTTGAGCTTCTCGCGTTATTATGACAAGAACTCTTACAACGAGCATATTTACCTAAATACAGGTTAATTGAGAAAAAACTTTTTTGGAATAATATTAACATTTAATCATACCTAGACTTATATTGGTGCCATGAATCAACACTCAGCAGTAATAGCCTAGTGGATTAACCATGTGCCTCCCATGGCGAATGGTTCGAATTCGATTCCGAAGCACGCACCGCTGACTTTTCGAAGTTATGTGCGTATTAGAAATTAATTATCACTTGCTTTAACGGTGAAGGAAAAACATCGTGAGGAAACCGGCATGTCCTAGAACTAAAAATTCGAAGACATGTGACGTCCACCAACCCGCACTGGGCCCGCGTGGTGGACTACGGCCCACTCCCTCTCACAGAGGAGGCCTGTGTCCCAGCAGTGGGAACATTATAGGCCAATTATGCTTATGCTTATGCAGCAGTATGTTACAATTTATAATTTCTGTTCTGAGAAAATTACGGCATCAAGTTAGTTCTAGTTTTAATGTGAACTCGTGGGTGTTTCCATTTCAATATAACAGTAATTAGCATAGTTATTATAATAATATTTATTAAATAATGTGACCTTTCAATGTCACAATTTATGCAGTTTGCAACTATAATAATAATATGTAGATTGGTCCTAGGTTCTGTTACAAATTCCTCATGTTAGGAATTACTCTGGCATATCCAAATATCAACCAACTAAGCATTTCAAGAAATTGCTTTATCAGTAATTTTAAGTTAGCGCGCTACGCCAAACTCAGTCGCTCGCTATCCCCTGAGTCCGATATGCGTCAATTTCCGTATCTGACAGTTCCTAATTTACAAAACGTAGGCCAAATTATATATACTAGTAGTCGCACAATGGTCGAAATTCAACTGTAATACATTAAATTTCTATATTTGAATTTTATGTAGGTATTTATAACACTTAGCATAATCGGCCTATTATGTTCCCACAACTGGGACACAGGCCTCCTCTGTGAGAGGGAGTGGGCCGTAGTCCATCACGCGGGCCCAGTGCGGGTTGGTGGACTTTTGGTTCTAGGACATGCCGGTTTCCTCACGATGTTTTCCTTCACCGTTAAAGCAAGTGATAATTAATTTCTAATACGCACATGACTTCGAAAAGTCAGTGGTGCGTGCCTCGGGATCAAACTCGAACCATTCATCGTGGGAGGCACATGGTTAAACCACTAGGCTATCACTGCTTGTTAGACTATCACTGCTTGTTTGTTTTGTTTTGTTATAACACTTATTATTATATAAATTTTAGCTTCCTGCACTCCTTCTTCATTATAAACTTTGACTACTCCTCCTTGCGCGCATTCATCATCATCATCAGCTTATAGCACTCCACTGCTGGACATAGGCCTCTCCAATTGCACGCCATTTAACTCGATCCTCGGCTACTCTCATCCAGCTGCCACCAGCCACCCTGCGAAGATCTTCGCTCCACCTAGCCTGAGGGCGTCCTACGCTTCGTTTGCCGATTCGCGCGCGCATTACGCTTACAAATTCTCTTCACGTTTTAATGTCTACAATTTAAGTGTATTGTCTTAAAATCAATTAAAATATGTACCTTTAAGTGAAAAAGTGTTTTTTTAAGTCTCAGCGATGTGTCCTTGTAACATTTGGTGGCAGGTGGAGTTTTACGTCAATCTACAAATAATAAATGAAACTTAAACACTTATATATAAATAAATACTACATAAATAAGCAAGCATACCTATAAACCATAATATGTACAAATACATAATACATATTCAGGTACATACTCAGATCATAACAAATTAGTACGGGAACAACTGATGCCACTTTTAGTACATTTTTCGACACAATTACGCGCATAATTAAGCGCTCCTTGTGAATAAAAAGATCTCACACGCATTGAACATTCTGCACACCCTCAATCTAACACTGTTAATCGTCACTCAACACTAGAACTAAACTAAAACACTGTATTTATACCATCGATCGTGTTCGGTTCGTCGCCAGCGCGTACGTTTTTAATATGAGCAATTTGCTCTAGATCAGGCATCAAGCTCGATAGCGCCTTGGCACATCTCCTTGTTTCTGTGATCTGAGGGTACATACATATAAACATTTATAACCTTATGAATGACAGTAAATTATACCATGACCTAATAAGATTTCATAATTACCTAGAAACTTAGATATTACTTAGATACGTATGTGTGTATGTACGTATGTTATTCCGTGCGTATTACTGTGGTATTACCATAGATAGCCCTCAAAGCAACGCCTATGAGGCCGCAAAGTTAAAGTGCCTACTTAATTTAAGTCCTTTGACTGTACACTTAGTTCGTAAATACATAATGTTTTGTTTTGATTTGATATGATTTACAGACGTAATGATAATGATGATAAAAAGCAAAATAATAAAATGTACTAAGATATGATAGAGAGATGATTATTTAATTTTCTATTAAGATTCTTACTATAAACTCTGTATCGAGAAACCCTACCTATCTATCCCTCAATTCTAAATAAGACCAGCTCGTTATACAAATTAATCTCCCAAAACCGACCCGTTTTAATACCAATTAATTATTCCAACCGCTTCCATTCGAATATAATTAATTAAAAAATAATTAATAGTCTGCACGATTATTACTTATTACCCAATTTTAATAACGCATGTGGCGGGAACCCTCAACTATCAGTTTTAATTAACTCGATAGCCGGATGCTTAATTAAAATAAATGTGGTTTTTTTTTAACGTGGACCTGCCGACCTGGCCGTAACGGGTTAAAGCTACTACGGGTATTCTGTGAAGCGAGTTTTGCTCCTGTTCGAGTTTTCTTAACACAGAATAGAAGAGAATGCATTTTATTGGGTATTTTGCTGGTATTTATGAATATTGGACTTTAAAGGAGGAGAGGTTATGTGAGGTGTAAGCTACACACATAGCAAAATAGTTTTGCGTGCGGGGAAAAATAGGTAGGTTTGTACATTAATTCATTATCAGTTGGAATAATAATATCACGATTCGCTTGAGTCGTCTCAATTATCATCATGATTATAATACAACCTATTGCAGCTGTCTTGAAGCCACTTCCTGATTTGTCGGTGTGATTTAACTTTTTTAAGATTACGTATAATTACAAGTACGGTCTTATGTAAGATCATAATTAAATCCAGTGTTAAGAACAAATTATTTTTGTGCGACAATTTGAAAGTTCGTTTTATAGTAGGGCCAGTGACAATATTGCATCAAACAGTTAATTATTTAAAAAGCCTTTTAACCCCTCTGTATGTGAAGAGAGTTGATTTACGTCCGTTCAGGTCGAAACAAAGTTTTATACAATATACATACAGGGTGAATTTTCCAAGTGTGTGTAGAATGTGGGTGGCTAAAACCGAAACTATAAGAATTGCGAAAAATACTCAAAGGTGTCTCAAGACCGATTTTGATTAAAACTAAAACGGTATAATTAGATTTTTGAAAAAAACTGGACAAGAGCGTGTTGGACCACGCATGGCTAGACCATGCGTGGTCCGACACGCTTTTGTCCAATTTGTTCGATTCCGTAGCAAGAAGTATTTCAGTCTTCCGACAGGAAGAAGTGAATAAAGGCAATGCCATTTTCAATCTCATTCTTTACCTGCGCACGTTGTCAGAAAATCTACAAAAAATATATTTGCATGAAAATATCTTAAGCTATTTGTTAAATTATGGTTATAAAGAAATTTAAAATTGCTCTAGCATAGGTACAATAACAACAAAAAATATATCAGTGGAATTCAAAATAATGCCAATTATGACCAAAAGTGAACTGTGACGTCATTTGGCACGAACTAGAGTTGAACAGGCCAATATTTGGCTAGCCGTCGTTATTGAAGTTTACAGGCATGAAAATTACTTTCAGTAAACGTTTCAAGTTTTATTTCACTTGAGAATGTTATTATACAAAATAATATTGATTTATTGGTCCAGAATTTTCATCTACAGTAAATTTGTTTAAAGAAATTTTGGATAAGTGAGCAGTGATGCTCTAGTGGTGACAGCCAGACAGTATAGTATGACAATCTGAGCGTAAAATGAATTACACATACATGCGTACTCTCGAAAAATATTAATATCCTTCGGTGGCAATCAGGCAAAAATGTGACAGAATTTCACAATAAGTTTATTATTAGGCATTAGGTACATAAATAGGCTTTGTTCCAATAAAAAAACCAAAAACCATTGACCTATATGTCCCTAGACAAGCAGTTCCGAACAAAAATCATACCCCACACGCAGGTACTTGTCTGTTGCTCACCGCATCAAACGTCAAAGTGAATAAGGCTTGTGTTGTGCACGCGCAACACTTGAGTGTGACACATTTAATGTTCGGAACTGCTTGTCTAGACATATAGGTCAATGCCAAAAACCAACTTCATTATGGCAGAAACCTATCTGAATTTAGCATTCATGAAATGTAAAACGTAGTGATTTATTATTTAGCATCGTACCTATCATCTGACCGCTACGTTTTATTTAAAATTGAATTTAGTTCAGTTCGTTCTTATCTCGAGCTGGGTTATACGGTTAGCGGAAAGCGACAGATGGTTTGAGGGTTATCATGATTGTTTATTGTAAGAGAATACCTACTTTGAATAAATTATTGTGGTATCATCAAACCGGCTGCCGTTTTCACTATTAATTAAGACATTTTAAAGGTTCCGCAGTAAAACTAGGAACGTTTAGGCCGCGGCCGCACCCGTACGTGCGATGCGACGCGACGTGACGGCGGCGGCGATTTCATGAAAACAACTTCATATAAACATGTGTCGGTGGCCGAACTGCAGAAACGACAAGCGAAAATTATTTGTTCAGGAAATCACCGTCGCGTCGCTGTTGCCGTTCCGGTGCGGTCGCGGCCTTACAGTTTCGTCATATCCGTCAGTTCATCTGTTAGTCCGTCTGTCGTCTGTCATACCCTAGTAAAATCTACAGTTTTCAATACATTTAATTACCTATAAAAAACTTTGTAGGTCTTCTGTGAACCGCGATAAAGATTGGAATAATAATTGTTTTCGTTTGGCATTATTTCTGTTTTTTTCTTTTTGCTTGGCTCCCAGAGGTTGTGGCGTGGTGTTAAGTATCTAGCCTATAACTTTCTCCAGAAATTCTAAATGCAAGAATTTTTTATATCCGTCTGGTAGTTCCAGAGATTAACGTGTTCAAATAAACATACCTAGGTAGTCCTCGGCTTTATCATATTAGTATAGATTGGTATCTGTCGCTCGCGGTAGCACCAAAGCCTTACCCCCTAGCTAGAATATTGAAGATTCCATTTAAAAACTATTTGATATTTGATCGGTAAGCGAAACGAAATAACGAGTTCGTTTCAAATACCGTCATTCCTTTGATTAATATTTTTTTCGATATCGGCTTTCATACTTAGTTTTTTAATCTAATGATGAAACTGATAAGTTTGATCGATTCTGTTTTATTTTAAAGTTTTGAATTATTTTATTATAGTATCGAGGTTTTATTAACTTAGTATCTTCATTTTCTTATCAGCCAAAATATGTCCACTGCCGGACATAGGCCTCCCCCAGAATCGCCACAACAGCTGATCTTTCATTGCTCATTAGTATCAGTGCAGTGATAGCCTAGTGGATTAACCATGTGCCTCCCACGGCGAATGGTTCGAGTTCGTTCCTGAGGCACGCACCGCTGACTTTTCGAAGTCATGTGCGTATTAGAAATTAATTATCACTTGCTTTAACGGTGAAGGAAAACATCATGAGGAAACCGGCATGTCCTAGACAAAAAAAATCGAAGACATGTGACGTCCACCAACCCGCACTGGGCCCGCGTGGTGGACTACGGCCCACTCCCTCTCACAGAGGAGGCCTGTGTCCCAGCAGTGGGAACATTATAGGCCGATTATGCTTATGCTTATGCTAGTATCAATGGGGACGATATTCAACAGTAGACTGAACAGTAACCACTATAATAATGAGTACCTATTGCTAAAATATCAAGAATTAGGTAAGTATTACAATTGATTTTGGTTATCCGTTAGAAAAACACCACAACAAAGTACACTGGCCTCCAAAAATAAGTATCACGGTTAGTACGAAGTAGTAGTAGAAAGTGTAGTAGTTTTTTTTGCAGGCCAGTGTGTATAAATCCTAGACACGAATAGAATAATCAATAGCGTAACGATTTATGGCCGTTCTCAATAACCGTCCATCGGCTTACTAAAGATCCTTATCCACCGAACAGAGTTCATACCTACCAGAAAAGTCACAGCGGCGCCATTGATTTGCGATAACGAGCTTAGCAAGCGTTTATATGGCGGCAAAATGCCAGTCAACATGTGTCACTTGTACGGTACGGATGCGTCTATCGTTCTAATTTTCATTGTTCCTATTTACCCTACAACTTGGCTTGTTTTCGGACTAATGTTCGGAAGATTATTACATGCCGTTGACTAGGTACACCATGTAAACCCATTTTTACATTTCTTGGCAATTGTTTACGCCTACTGACGTCGAAATGCAGCCATTTGTCTCTATCACTTGCATACAAATATGCAATAGAGAGAAAGCTATATCAACTCTAACTATGGATAGAGTATAGGGAGGCCTTTCCTCTACTAAATATTGATTTTTGACACAAGTTTTATAGAAGTCATCATCTGCCTAGCCTTTTCCCAAATTATATTGGGGTCGGCATCCAGTCTAACTAGTTTTGGCTGAATATCAATATTTTACGTGGAGCGACTGCCATCTGACCTCCACAACCCAATTAATGGGTAATACCGGTATTCGAATGTTAGACCAGCTGTCAGACTTTAGGGCTTCTGACTACCCGTAACGATTGTCAAAGATATTTCTATGACAACCAGGACCGACTGCTTAACGTGCTCTCCGAGGCACGGAGGGGTCTCGATGTGTAAAGAACAGTCACCCATCCAAGGACTGACCGCGGCAAGCGCAGCTTAACCTCGCAGATCGATAGATCAGCGCGGCCGTCATTTAGCCACGAGCCCCTCACAAGCTTTATAGAAGTAATGTCATACATCGGTCTCTAGTAGGACAAAGAACCGATGCATCGGTTACTTATTGAGAACGAGCACTAGTTATTTTTTATTCAGGTTAATCAACACTATGAACCACAAAAACGTATCTGTACCATACTGAAGTGACAAAAAGAATTTTTTTTTTTAATCTTTATTTATTTTAGTAGGCTTTATCACTTAGTGATAATGTCACCCCCATAACGGAAAACAGTAAACTTACAACTAAACAATGCAAAAAGTAACAATATTAATTATTATGTAGTAAAAACCTATCTGACCAAAGTAGTGAAGTCCCTAATCTTTCCGGTAAATAACCAACAACAGTTGACACAGCATCCTAGCTTCCTCCGACCACGGCGATTAAGATGCTGTTAGCTGCCCCCACTTCAAATCCAAACATACATCGTCTGTCATGTATGTTCCGGTCACATTCCATCAACACATGATAAATATCCTCAACCACCCCACAGACTTCACAGTTTGGTGAGGTACTTTTGCCCATTAAATATTTAAAGGGCACTGGCAGTCGCCCATAGAACGCTGGGCTTCAGATTGTGTAGGTCGGTACAGATATGAAATTAGTTTGGTGTGATCGAGTATTTCAAGAGTATTTAAATTAATTTTTTATTTGTCTTTGTACGTAATTGGGTTATAGAGAAATATTCGTATTTCTGACAGTGAGGTTAAGTATATGGTGTGAATGATCCAGTGAAGTACAGCCCGACTAATGAGTTCTCAATTCAAAGGTTTTAGTTGCTGTCACCATGATATTCTGTGGAAGCACGCGCCAGCCAGCATGCACCCGTTTTTATTTTAGTGGTTTTTTCAAAATGTCAACGGCATAATCATTTTATTTCTTATTTATTTCGATTTTCGATTCCAATTCTTAATCTCTAAGATAAATTAGGCAAAGAACAATTAAAATATATGTTTATTTTTGGTTAAGCTTTCATTACTGTACCATATCAAGCCCAAAACTGCCGACGTCCTTTATTGGATGGAATGTCCTCAACAGAGCAACCACATATAAAAAAATATATTTTAATGTGTTACGTTCCGTTTTTAAAAACCCGAATAAAGTGTTTTAATAATTGGCAAATTACAGGTTAGCTGTCATGATATTTTATTTATTTAAACGGAGTAAGAATTAAGAAACCAGAAATTAAGCCTAAATCAAATAATCCTTAATTATGAGTGTTAGTACTTTAATTATGTGTAAACACGCAAGCGAAGCCGCAGTCACGAGTATATTATAAACATTATTTTGACACGAGTTGGATGTGTGAGGCACTTGAGGTTATAGGTACACCTGACAGGTGGGCCGTCACCTAACAAGGATAATAACAGAAGGCAAACTTCACACAACGCATATTATATTATCGGTAGCATATGTTATCTGTGTCGGTAGGTAGTAAAGGCACATAAGACATTAAAATTTCAATGTCCTTACGGTCAACGCACCTGCGATGCTTTTGGTATTATAAATGTCCTTAAGCGGCAATGACCACATACCATCAGGTGGTACCACGTTCTTCAAGGAAAACTTTATCAGCGTGCAATATTCTACTTAAAGACTTATAGAAAGAGGGTATTTAGTGTGGGACCAAGGACCAATCCTGAAATTACAAGAAAAAATCACCACAGACCGTTAACGAGTTATAGTTTTATTACCGTACTGGGTTAATTTATGACGTTTTAGAACCATCATCATTTTAGTGTAAAAGATGCGATCATCTTTTACACTAAAATGATGATGGTCCTGTGTACTCGTTAGTACACAGGAGGTAGTATATATAGCCTGTCCTTTTTTTTCGCAACGGAACTTTGATGTCTTTATCACTTCATAATACGGCTTCTAGTCGATAACATGCATTAGCAACTTTTACCTAGTAGTGAAGTGACATTATGTAGGTTTTAAGTTAACCTACTGACTCTTAAAGGTATTGTTGACCCCCCAGACAGGTTCGTCGTAATAATATATGAGCTATGTCGAGGTCAACCCTGCACTATATCAAATCTTTTGTGAAAAATTGCGTGCTGGGAAAACGGGGTTCAGTAGGTACATAAATAATAATTAGAGTCTTCATTGGGTTAGCGCGAGCATGGCTTGACTACAGAAAACAGTAATATAGCAATATTGATATTGTGTTATTTGACAGAATTGTTACTGATATATATATATAGGATAATTTTGTATCGGAATTGTGGCCGATAATTGTATCGGCATGCCATAAGTACCTAACCTAGGTATTAACCTAGGTTAGGTACTTATGGCATGCCACCTATCACATAGGCCCTTAATACTATCATTGGCAAAGAGTGTTCTGCCGAACAACTGTCAGATATCACTAGTTGCAAGTTTTTATTGTATTATATTTCATACTCTAAATGTAAAAAAAAATATGAATGTATTCGTGAAAAAAAAGACAATATAATAAAAGATTTTCCAGGAATGCTGCGGATCACTAGAAATACAAATAGCCTATCGGAAATGTCACTGACGTTTCTATTTCTTACATTATTGATATTGATGCGTAGGTAAGAGAGTTCTCAGAATATGGTTACTCTGTTCAATATTGTTAACTTATTCTTAATATCATTTTTGGCGAACTTGAAAACTTTATTTTGCTTAAAAAAGTTCATGTACTTTATCCGGACGAACACTGAGCTTGTCATACGACGATCCGTCCATATGTACGCGTATTACGCGCGCAGCTGCGTACGAGTCTGGATATTAGGGCTCCTTGTTGCATCCAGCCTATACAGGGTGGCAGGTTAGACAGTGGAATTATTTTAAGGGGTCATTGTGCTCATCATTATGAACAACTTTTACTATGGGACCAACCCTAAAATCGCGAAAAAATAATCACCTGTTCCATACATTTATGTTCACATAACTCAACAGAATGTATGGAACAGCAGATTTTTTTTTCGCGATTTCAGGGTTGATCCCATAGTAAAAGTTGTTCATAATGATGAGTACAATGACCCCTTAAAATATTTCCACTGTTTAACCTGCCAGCCTGTATATTCTGCACCGACACGCCGCATAATATCACCGCCAAAATTGCCAATTTGTTTGCGAACGTTCGAGCGAGAATGTCACGGTGAGATTCTCTCTCAAACGTTTGCAAACACATTGGTATTTCTCGCGGTCAAATCATGTGGCGTGTCGGTGGACAGGCTGGACGCAACAAGGAGCCCTAATATCCAGACTTGTACGCAGCAGCTGCGCGCGTAATACGCGCACATATGGACGGATCATATTAGCTTCTAGTATTTCGAAAGTACCTATAGTAGTTCAGGGTGTAAAAGTTTGCCCAATTTGCGCGTAATCTATTGTTTCTGGTTAACACAAGAAAACATCATTAGTATACATAATTAGTAGAGTAGGTACCTACTTAAATAGTTACCTAGCTACTGAAAGTTATTATAACTAATAACTTGCAGTCAATCTTTTCAAGAACTATTTAAATAGGTACATACTCTACTAATTAGGTATAAACAAAATGTATTCAAAAAGGTTTTTTTTAAATGAAAAGCGCCACAAGTAATTTTAAACCCCAAACGTAATAAGATGTCATGGAATAAAACATTTTATTATGGTCTAAAAATAATGTATCTTAATATTACTTACATTCTTAAATGAAAATTATGATCTAATTTTCTGAACTATAAAGTAAAACAATAGGTCTTCTTTTGATATAAAAAAAGATAAACAACTTTTTAAAAATACAGATACCTGTTAATTTATTATAAAATGTATTAATTTTAATAAGGTTGTGTAATTAAAATGAAATGGGCGTCTATGTACCACGGGATTATTCTAATTATAATAGACAATAACAGTGTTATTACGAATACAAAGGTATAGGTGAAGTAAAGAAGTTGACTGCTCTTTAGAATTTTTTTTTTTTTTTTGCTCTTTAGAACTTAACAATGACAAGTGACGATCAATCACAATTCAATCTATTTTTTTTATATTCGATATTTGGGTGACATTTCACAGGTACACAATTCCTACACATTTTCATTTGATTCCCAATCCAACATGAGTGATTACATAGAAATGGAAAAACTCCGAGATTACCGTCACGAATGAACAAAAAAAATGCTGACGTAAAACTCCGCACAAACAGAAAAAAATCGTAAAATTGTCAAAACAGGCGTCGGAACTTTAAATTACGTACAAAAAATGTTCGTTTGGAACATTTGTGTGGAATGACGTAATATCGTGTAAAATATGGGCACACGTGGCGTGGTGTGCGTGACGCCCCTTGTTCTGCTTTATTAGCTTTAGAAACGCTTCGGGCCTTATGTACTCCTGGTACCTTAGTTTTTTATGTTCTCGTAGTTTTTAGTACCTACCTACTTACTCGTGTATTGAAATAATTTAATGAATTGCAAAATTAAAGGCATTCAGTTGGAGCCTGTATTAGTCAACGATAGAAGTCACCAACGCTCATAAGAGGCGTATTCAAAGAGATTTGAAATTACAGCTAATGCGAGCGGGACACGGTAGCTCAGTTGGTTACAGCGACGCCACGGTGTATCAGGGGTTGCGGGTTTAAATCTCGCCAGTGTCAGTTGTTTTTGAAATCTCTTATATTTTAATATTAAAAAAATTGTGCCCCTTACCTGCTGAGCGTGAGGTCCTGAGTTCGATCCCTGGATTTATACAAAGTGTTATTAGGTTTTTCGTTAAAAAATTCTCGGTAACAGCTTCGGAGTCCGGATTTGTGCCCAGCTAGTAGCAATAGGCCCTTATTCCGTGGGACTTAAACATAACTTTCAAAATATGGGTGGACTACACACCTCCACCTGCTTTGCAGTGGCGAGCCTTAGGGGGCAAACCCAGCGCATTGTTTTTGATTTTAGAGTGCATTTATGTTAATTTTTCATCAATTTAACTGGGTTAATGTCGTTATTAAAGCAATACGTAGGTACATTAAAAATAACTTAGGCACATTCATGAAAAATGAATTGGTTGCGTGGCGACAGAGTAACGGAGCCCACGCGTGAATTCGTTTCCTATATGTTTCACTACGCCTGTTTTCTTTACAAACACAGATACTTTCAAATAGCGTAAGCACTCCCACGCTACGCTGCGTCATGCGGTGCAGTGTGCGAATTGCCTAAATGCTCTCTAAAACGAAAAAAATGCGTCAGACTTGCCCTCTAGGCTCACCACTGCTGCTTCGGGAAGTACAGGCATGATGTTATTTTTATTACTACCACAAAACTACTATTTTGTTTATATTCTGCATTACTGGATGTTATGAGTATAATCGAGCATGCCAAAATCCCGCTACTCAAATCTCTCGCAACTGTGGAGTCGAGCTCAAAAACATTAAATTAAAAAAAAACCTCGTGAAATATGTGCGCACGTGTCGTACGGTGCGTGACAGCCCCTTTGTCCCGGTTTATTATAACATACACGGTTAATTGTCCCGACAACTGACGCGTGTTACACGTATGCCGTGTTTTGTTAATATTTTTAACTAGGTTTTCGAAATTGTGTAAAGCAGTCTCTTCTTCGTAACTTTGTCTCTCGAAGTCAAATTGAATATTTATACATTGTGTTAGGTTAAACGAAGGTCGTATTAAAGGGTATACCTACACAGTATTTGATGCTAGTTCGATTGATTACGGGACCAACCTTGAAATAGCGAAAAAAATCAGCTGTTCTCCCAACATTATTGTAATCTTTTAGAAACTTCTTTTTTAATTTTTTTAAAGTCTAAAATCGCCAATTCGGCCTATAGATGGGCTGATATTTGTATACGTCTGTGGAACTAGCATATATACCTACGATACTCAAATACCTGTAATTTGTGAGTGTGTAATATTAAATCCTTAGGCGCCTCGCCTAAACATCTCATGAAAAAAAAATGCCTTCAAATATCTGAGATCTAATTTCAGCCGCTTAATATATAGGGCGTGATCCCCTCACATTTGACGCATGACACGATGCGTGTAATTAAAACCGATTTTGGGTAATCAATCACCGCAGTGATCGACCGTGACCTGTCTAATGACATCGCAGATTAGCAATCGGGATTGCTTTCGTTTCGAGTTATAGGTACCGGCACCAGTCATGAGCACAAATGTCACCTGCGCATTAGCTGATTTTTCGCGGAATGAAGAAGACGGGCGGCGCCGACGCTGCACGCTATTGGTTCGTCAATCGATGCTCGTCGTCTAATTGGACCAGTCTTCATTACGTATTGTCAATTGTCTATTATCTATTGGGTCAAAAATGTACATAGGTACATGAAAATTATATTTGAGGAAAATCGTAATGTTTTCACGAAATAATCGTATTTTCTTCAAATATTATTTCGAAGGCTATGTTGATGATTTTAATGATTATTATTATGCAACTATACCTTAGTCGTTCATTATGTCGCAAATTGAATTCGCATCAACATACAACATAAAACAGGGCTGCAATTTGCAAAAATCCCAAGACATTTTAAATTTAGCGAGCAACCTTGACGGATCTACCTTAAATAAAAAAAAACATTTCCCTAACGGTTTACAAAATTACCTAGCTGTTCTAAATGGCTGAAATTTTAAAATACCTTCCCAAAATTTCGAACTAAAATCTATACCATCCCAAAGGAATACCTTTTCCAATTATCAAAAACTTAATTACCCAACCGGGAAGGGAACGCTACATACGTTTCAATTTGGCCTAACAGACATTGGAAGTTAGGTATAACCGTAAAGTTTTATTGTTACTCGTTAGATCCTATTAAACGCTACTATCGGGCGTGCAGTTTAACTTTGGAAAGTGTTACGGTTTTAGAGGCTACGTATGCTGAATTTTTGGATTTTGGTTAAAGTTTTGAATCGATATTAAGTCCTTTATGTTGGTTTTTTTAAATCGCTGTTTAAAGTTACAAAGGATGTCATTAGAAGATCAGCCTTTTTGCTCGTGTGAAAATCGTGCCCATGAGGATATTCATTCGACCAAAAAAGGCAAAGGGTTATGTCGGACTTTTACCAACTTAAACCACAAGGTGTGTTCTTTTGGCTCTAGGCAGACACAAGAACACCATCACCCTTACCACAAAAAATATAGACACGCGTTAAACGCGAATGCTACCAAAAATAATACACACTTGTTTTAGACAAGTTGGAGCTAAAACAAGCGTGTATTATTTTTGGTAGCATTCGCGTTCAACGCGTGTCTATCTTTTTTGTGGTACGGCCCCATGTGTTTTAAGTCAATTCCCGCAACCTTAGCTATAAGTAGTTAAGGGTGCAGGATTCGCTCGCACTTTAACTGTCCACCGACAGGTTATAAGTTCTGTCTGTTTTATATAATTTCATAATTAGCAAAGGAGCAAAAATTTGTCACCTCGCTTGTTCAATTCGCGTTAACGTTTTAAACCGGCCGCACTCTGTATGCGTTTTCGTACGAATTTGACTCGTACGAACACGTACCGTTGGAACTATATACGCCTACACGCATGACTAACTCGCACCTAGTGTGCGAGTTGTCTCAGTACTTGGAGGCTCGGGATGACTCCTGCATATTCGTACGAAAACTCATCCAAAGTGCGACCGGCCTTAGATTACAACCAAATATCGTCTCGATTTATCCTTTATCTTAGAAGGAACATAGAATAAAAAGTCACATTGGTAAAAGCTAGACCTTGGACCCAGAAGAAGGAATATCTAGGCCATCAGAATATGGACGACAGAATTTCCAAATGACAGCATAACGCAAACAGCTCTTAAACTTGTACCCGTAATTTGCAAGATCACTTTAGAAAAAAATATTTTCTCAAATTAAGAACACGAACTCTCCATTTACTTAATCATCAAAAATTAAAGAAGTTAAAAAAATAAATTCTCTAATAAACGCGAAGCAAGCTGGCAAGAAAACTGTAGCCGGCATCCACTTAAACATTTAACTTGTGAAAAGTGGGCGAAAACGAGTCGCGACCTAATTTTCTACATTTTCGGTTTACGCTAGTGGAATTTTCTAATGCGCGGTTTCCATAACCAAAAACGAACTTTTACAAATAGTAGGACCTATTTACTCGTTAGTACTAACCGCTCAATTTACCAGCGAGTAGATGTTGCCAAGGGATGCGAAGTGCTGCTTTGTTCTGTTTGTGAAATTCCTACTAATATTATTAAGTGCAAAAGTGGAGCAGTGATAGCCTAGTGGTTTAGCCTTCCACGGCGAATGGTTCGAGTTCGATCCCGAGGCACGCACCGCTGACTTTCCGAAATCATGTGCGTATTAGAAATTAATTATCACTTGCTTTAACGGTGAAGGAACCACATCGTGAGTAAACCGGCATGTCCTAGAACCAAAAATTCGAAAACATGTGACGTCCACCAACCCGCACTGGGCCCGCGTGGTGGACTACGGCCCACTCCCTCTCTCAGAGGAGGCCTGTGTCCCAGCAGTGGGAACATTATAGGCCGATTATGCTATGCTTATGCTAAAAGTATGTTTGTTGGTTTGTCAACGGACCGACATGATTTTTTGCACAGAGATAGTTTATAGGTTGGAAAGTGATATAGGCTACTTTTTATCCCAAAAAATGCACGGTTCCTGTGGCATAAAAATCCGTAATTTTTCCTTACAACCAAGAAAGCGAAGCTGCTGGTAAAAGCTTGTTATGTATAAAAATAATAGTTTAAAGAAAAATAGCTAATAAGAAAGCGTAATACAAGCTCGGGATGCTGATCACCACGATACGTTAAACGAGTTAACGATTTTAAATTCTCTTACTTTTTGCAAGGAAATTTTAATTTGGAGCGTGGAGTATACATACAAACTTCAGCCCGTTTTCCACTGCTAAATAAGTGCTAAATACCATTATTTTTGAACCTTACTAAGACAATTTATTACGATGTTATCGTAATATGCAATTTGGTATGCAGGTGGTATTTGCTTCAGTCAATCCAATCAACCTACCGCAAATAGTCCTATTTTGAAACGAGAACAAGTTTTATCTAAAAGTCTACCTAATTGATTTTATCTAAGAAAATTTCAGTAGCACGTACGTAGTCTACATTAAATGCTCACTTCTAAGGACAGTTATATTAATATGTCATACTTTAGGGCAGAAACACTTTAACTCTAATGAATAAAAATTACAGAGTAAAATGTAGTATAGTGGCAATAATATATAAGGTACTATAAAAATATCTGCCACGGCTGCAATGGGAGACAGTATTGTGTTTATAGATTACAATAGTAAAGATAAATTATTGATTAATTGTCATATTTTTTTTCATACAAAAAAAAGAACGTATAAATTTTAGTAGATTAGTAGTGACGAACTAGTCAGCTGATATCAGTTTTCATTCACAGAACAGATGAAAAGAGATAGCAGTTATTTTCATTGACGAAACGACACATCGCGCGTAATTTGTGAACCACATTACGCAGAGTAGAGTCAATGTTAATTTAACTTCTTTATTTTCTCAAATTGAATTAACTGTTCCGGGGTACGAAAGTTCTTCACTATTGTAATCTATAAACACAATACTACCTCCCATTAAAGCCGTGGCAGATATTTTTATAGCACCTTATATATGGTGTACTTCCTCAAACGCACCCTTCACAAAAACCTAGCTACTACTACTCATATATGCATTTTGTATACTAATAAATATGTGATAAAAGAACATAATACCCGCTTAAAGAAAACATGACCACATTATCTTCTTATAGACCAAGCAACCGCTAAGACGAAGACGTATTTTACATGGTAAAACTCATGAATAAACTCAGTGTCATAACTTGGTAGCGAACATAATGTGAATTTACGATGCTTCCAATGTGTATTATCACATAAACTGGGTTGTTAGACCCGCCCCCTGCTCGATATGAGCACTTACCACAATTTGAAGAAGCAATCAAACTGGTTTCGATTGTCAACACGTGTCAATGTAATCGATTCCGGCGTTCCTCTTTTGTTTATGTTAATTCTTCTTCAAAAGACGAAGAAGGTTTTCAATTTGTCTGTTATGTTTTTGTTACAATATTATTGTACAATGAGTCTTTCAATGGGGTTGGCAACTGTGGAACTAATGGCGCTAGCATAGCTTGTACCAAGCATCGTTATTGGTTGAAAATCTGTCAATGTCATTTTAAATTTCAAAGTAGCTTGTCCTCATTGGTCAGATTGGGACTAAGCTATGGACACGCCATCTACAATCAGCTTTGACCTACCTTCCCCATTGGAAAATTATGTGCGGTTATCAATGAAATTCCATTGCGCTGTCACGAAATAGAATGTCGCGTTTGTCAAATAATATTTGTCGCTACAAAACAGCAAACAATATAATTAAATGTATGAATCATTTCAACAACACGAGTATTAAAACTGTTGGACTGAAAAAATAATCAGTAAATTACCGTTTTGTGAGGTTAAAAAATAGAGCCAACACATTAAACATTTAGCTTAACTGAAAAAAAAGGTTACTATTTTATCCGGACTAGATTTAAATTTTTTACTAAAAATAATTTGTACTACCATCAGTATTACCGTTAGTAAGTTAAGATTTTTTTAAATAGGTATTTATTAATTTCATCAGGGAAAAAATAATGACATATCAATTAAATGGTTACGTTACGCTTAATATGTGTATACAATGTGATACCAAATAATGTCCTTAAGAATCGGATAGGGTAGGTTTTTGTTAAATACTGTACATATACAGGGTGGCAGGTTAGACAGTAGAAATATTTTAAGGGGTCATTGTACTCATCATTATAAACAACTTTTACTATGGGACCAACGCTGAAATCGCGAAAAAAAAATCAGCTGTTCCATACATTTAAGTTCACATAACTCAACAAAATGTATGGAACAGCTGATTTTTTTTCGCGAATTCAGGGTTGGTCCCATAGTAAAAGCTGTTCATAATGATGAGTACAATGACCCCTTAAAATATTTCCACTGTTTAACCTGCCACCCTGTAGAAAGTGATAGAAAAGTGATATAGCATCGACACAATAACGATACAGAGTATCAATACAGCTACAAGTAATAGCTATAGTTTCGCGCTACGTTGTCGATTTCCCTCGACACATTTTTGCGATGCCGCTGCATTTTGTAGGTATCGAATATGTTACGCTAGTGATTCGATTTAAAAACAAAAGCACAACGGCATCGATACTGTATTGCAACTGACACGTGTTAGCGGGAGCACTCAACAACTTTTGATGTTATGGCGTGGTGATGCATTCCCCGATTAATTTATTTTATTACGTGTACCTATAAGTTATCATACGCTGCGAAAAAGGGATAGTGTTATTTGTCCTGTACATTTCCATCTCTCTCACGTACAGGAACAATGATGGCATTAACACGTCATAATTCAGCCCCTCGAACTGTCTGTAACCATACACAAACTAGACATGTTATACCCAAAAGTCAATCTAAAATTTCGCAAATTCCTCCTGTACGCCATCTTTCCTTTAAACGCGAATTTGCAAACCTTTTCCTACATATCTATTCTACCTATAGGTAGGTATCGTTTGACTTCTCGCCTTTGACATAAACGGCACATTCACCGAGCCCTTTACATAGAACGGTTCGGTTACATTAAAAGCAGAATATCACGTACGAAATTATTGTGTGAGCGATTAAACAAGCCGAGCCATATGGGTGTAAAACATGGATGTACAGTATTCCCAAATTAATAATGCGCATGCAGATCTTCGTTAATTGTCGTATTCCCGGAAATAAAAAAGTATATAGAGTGGTTAAGTGCATTTTCTTAATGCTCAATTTAGGGCTCTTACGATTCATTGATTCGGTGTTTCCGGGAATACGACAATTAGCGAAGATCTGCATGCACTTTATTAATTTGGGAATACTGTAGTATTCAATGGATGAATAAGGTTATAAATATTTCTGTACAAAATTGATGGGTGTGTGATTAGAACTTACTGTCTAGAAATACAGTTAGTTTAACGCTGTAATATTGCAATGTCAACTGCTATATCTTCGTATAATCTAATCAGCAGTACCTATAGGTTCATTAATAAACACTAAGGGCCAAGTGAAAAGAATCAAGCGGGTTCAAATCCCGCTCGGGTCATATGATTTTTGAGAATCAGTTATATATTTAATAACTTAATAGAAGCATAACATGGCTTTGACATGTTTCAAATTCACAAAAAATATACATTTATAATGTATAGATGGCGATATCGCATCCATGTCCGATAACTGCAAAGTAATTGGTGTTGAGTTGGAAAGACTGCATAAGTTTTCCGATAGATTACGCCAAACGCTCCTAAGAAGCGTATTACAAAGGGATCTCAAATTTCAAATGAGTCGGGCGAGACCCGGTAGCTCAGTTGGTTCAGAGCACTAGCCACGGTTCGGCAGAGGTCGCGGGATCAAATCCCGCTCGGGTCATATGATTTTTGAGAATCACTTATATATTTAATAACCTAAGAATCAAGCCACTGAACTTGACTCTTTTAATTAAAATAGTCTATATAAAACATTAGAAAAATAATGAAAACTGACAAAATGATATGCTAGTTCCGTCCCCTAGCTGCGAATTTTAACATACAAAATGTGCAAATAATTCTTTTTAACCAAAATATTGTTGGTAATGGTTTAAAACAACTAAAATCGATTCTGAACAAACTACTTTCAAATTTGTATATAGGTACTAAAAATAATGTTATAACTGGCCAATCATTACCATGAGCCTACAGACATTGTAACCAATAATTCGTGCCGACGCAAAATAAATTAATATTTCTTTTATTTACTCTTTTCAGAGAAATATCAATATTGGAAAGAACAGAACATGGAATAATCAACAAAAGTTAAAACTTTCCATTTAATCGATATCGGTGGTTATTCATACCAGAAATTATTAGCAAACATAAATTTTATCAGCCTGCCTACGCTTTAAACACACTTTACGAGTACATACCTATAACATAACGTCATGGTGTCCCGGAGTGCCTCCCTCCCTCTGTCCTCTCAGGCCACGACTAGCATGAGGGAGTCTCCGGACACAATATCTTGATGGAATAAAACAGCAGGGATGGTTTGAGAGGTGTATTTGAGACGAAGCTTGTATAATTCCACTTTACAACACTGTTACAAAACTGATATAAAAATAACTGTTACAAAGACGTTTTACTTATAACGTTGAGCACTTTATAAATTAGTAATATTACAATAGATCAGCGCTTCAGCGGTCCACGAGTGATGTCGTTGGAGACCAGACAATGAATGACAAAACAATGAAATAAATGCATGAAAATATGAGATGTTCTAATTTTGAAATTTAGAGTTCAAATCTGGAAGGATGAAGTGGATGAAGTGGCCAGTAATGGAAGATTGCCAGCACTAAATGATGAATGAAAGATGACTCCGTCACAATGGTATTCCCTATAAGATTAAGCAGAGTTAGTATACACCCACATAAGTTCCATGCAATATTAGCGTCACTCAACTTAGGTCTGCTTTTGAGAATTTCCTAGTAGAAAAACACTAACACTGCTTGATCCGGGCATTTAGCAGTGACGATTGCGATGACTACACCAATGAGGCATTCGAGATTCAAAGATCGGAACTAATTTGAACATTTTAATAAAGAAAATTGCCCTTCTGGCTGCATAGGTACCGGCACCACTCATGAGCACAAACTTCACCTGCGCATTAGCTGATTTTTCGGTCTCTTTAGTGAAATGAATTAGGCGGTGGGCGCTGAGGCTGCACACGATTGGTTCATCAGTCAAAGCTAGTCGTCTATTGGACTATTCTCTATTGTGTATTGTCAACTGTCTGTACTGTATTCTCTATTGGGTTGAAAATTTACATGCGCCATCTATGCTCACGACTCATGCCGGTACCTATTCTACCAATATGACGTTTTGTCGCTGACTTGCTTATTAGATACCGGACTGTTAGTGCTTCGCGCGACAGACATGACGCTCTATAAAGCCGAAGCTAGCCGATATCTCTTTCTACAGCTCGATGTGTAATATTTACTGGACAAACTGCATGTACGGTTATATACGTACGACTACTCGTAGAATATTGGAACTCCACTTTAATACAATATGTTCCTCTCCCCACTTCTGGGGGTCTACTCTGTAAGTCCGTCAACGAAGATACGGGCCCGTCCGAAAGTACAATAGACATAAGATTCCGTCAAAACAAGTGTCAAATTAAATTTTTCGGACGGATAAAAACACATCGGGAGTAGGGACAACTGTCAAGTCGTGCTATCATTCATTCTTAGTTCGGGCCCCGAACTAATCTTAAGTCCGTAGGTGATACGGAGTAAGAAACGCCCGTAACTAAGGTCGAAACTACGGATTTCGTGCTTAGAGAGTAGACCCCCTGGTCCGTATTGTAACACGATTATCTGAACTACGGTTACAGTGTGCTTGAACGCCTTCAATATGATTACTGTTCATGTTACAGAAGCTTTTAGATATTGAGTGGAATTTAAATATAAATAGGTATATAATACCTAATTGTGACTTTATTTGTAAAACTGTACGCTTTCATTAATTTTTGTAGGGTTCGAGGTTAAAATAAATAGGTACTGATAATTTATTTACTGACGAGATAATTTTATCTTACTAATATTATAAATGCGAAACTTTCTAAAGATGGATGTATAGATGGATGTATGTTTGTATGGATAGATGTTTGTTACTCTTTCACGCAAAAACTACTGGACAAATTTTGATGAAACTTTACAATAATATAGCTTATATGTATATCAGAATAGCACATAGACTACCTTTTATCCCGAAAAATGCGGACTAAGCCGCAGGGGGAAGCTTAGTTTACTATATTTGAGAAAATCATAAGTAATGTCTTTCTAATGTTATTAAATTATATAAGAGATTTTCTCAAAAATCGAATGTCACGAGCGGGATTTGAACCCGTAACCTCTGCCGTAACTGAGCTATCGCGACGCGCTCGGTTCACTCGACATTTGAGATCTCTGCATACGCACGCACAAAAAATGTAAGTACACTGAAGGATGGGTGGCGTTTATTGGTAACCCTGTTTTCGAAACTCAATTTAAGCAGCTATCTGTTCATATTTTTTCACTAAAACTAAAAAGCCCCGTTTACCACTCCATTACACCTGAAAATATTGCAACTGAAAAGGTAGATCCATACTTGTGTAAAATGTAATAAAATTATTACACAAGTATAAGTCCCGGCGTCAGTCTTATCACAAACGTCACCTGCGCACTAGCTGATTTTCGGTCTCTTTGGCGGAATGAAGAAGACGGGGCGCCGAGGCTGCAGGAGATTGGTTCGTCAATCGATGCTCGTCGTCTAATTGGACCATTCTCTATTACGTATTGTCAACTGTCTATTAGACGGAAAATGTACATGCACGATCTGCGATTATCTTTAATGCCGGTACCTATACCTACAAACCCATCATTAGTCAACATTGATAACCAAATAAAAGCAGAATTACACACTGAACGCGAGCTTGGCAACCCACTTTAGTCTGAACTAAGCTTTATTTCAAGTCAAACAAATCGTACTTAATGATGTAGCGGTCAACAAAAAAGGCTCCTGTGTGTAAGCGGCAGTTTTGTCTACAAAATAGACAATTCGAGGTTTCTTTTGAATTTGCGATGGTTTTTACTCTGTTACCTACCTAGTTTTTACCTTTACGTAGACTAACAGCCTTCTACCGCGTGACTTTTTAGTCACCATCCAAATAAGGTAGGTACCTATTTGGTGAAAAAAAAAATACGTATTTTTGTTTTAGTATCACTCAATACTAAAATATTAAGATCACAAGATATTGCACCACAAAGTTCTCTAAAATGTACGAGCATATACTAAGGCCGCGGCCGCACCGGCACGCGCGACGCGACGCAACGGCGATTTCCTGAACAAATAAATTTCGCTTGTCGTTTCTGCAGTGCGGCCACCGACATATGTTTATATGAAGTTGTTTTCACGAAATCGCCACCGCCGTCGCGTCGCGTCGCGTCGCTCGTACCTACCGGTGCGGCCGCGGCCTTAATGCTACACCCGCGCTTTGCCCCTTTCTCTCATGTAGTGCATGCACGATTATCATAGTATTTTACGTTTAACTTAATAATTATAATGAATTATATTAAGCGGTAATGTTATTTAGTGACCCGTCGCGCGTCGTGCAAGCGGACGCCAGTTATCAGTAACGATAAATCCACACAGCACAATTACAATTATTTTTAAACACAGTTGCTTGATACACTCTACAATTATAAATTGAATATTTAATTTAGAAAATAAAAAAAACCGGCCAAGTGCGAGTCGTACTCGCACACCGAGGGTTCCGTATCATTTTTGGACGTATAAAGTGAAAAAATCCGGACCGCATAACTAAGTTTGTTTGTGAAGGAATTTTGATGATTTTGAAAAAACTGTACTAGTTAGGAACATCGTTTTATTTTTGCTGCCATATTTGGGTCAATTCCTATCAACTCTAATTATTTCAGATTTTTCGCCCTGCAAACTTCGGAGATAAGGGGGGGGGAATGGTATTTTTTTGGACATTTTTCATCATATGTCGAAAACTGTGAAACATAAAATAAAATAAAAATATATTTTGAAATGTGCAGATTGAGCCCTTTCATATGATATGTCACTTGACCTAGTAACCCCACTTTCAAATTTCGGACCCCCATTCCGGCCCCCTTTGCAATGAAAATAAAAATATTTTTGGATGTTTTTCATTTGCAATAAAGTTGAACAAGCATTCTTTATAACTGTTCCAAATTTCAAGTCGATAGCATAAGTAGTTGCTGAAATAAGCAGGTGTGACAGACAGACAGACAAACAGACGAAGTCGCACCATAAGGGTTCCTTTTTTACCATTTTGGTACGGAACCCTAAAAATGGACTAATTACAGTGATATTGTGGCACCCACTAATTCAATGTAAATCGCAGCACAGCAATCAGCGATCAATAATTAAAATATTCAAGTCGACAGCGTTACGCTCATGAATATTCATTTGATTACCGACTGTCACGAATAATTTGCAATGTGTACAACAGTTTTTGGAGGAATAGGACTGTTGGAATAAATAACGGAACCTTCAAAGATCTTTAATTTATTTAAATGTAAGAAATTGAGGATGTAAATAAAATATGCACAAAAAATCCTGTTTTTTTTTTCTTTTTATAATTGGATAACCGTAGCGAAGGACGAAAGTTTAAATAAAATAAAAACAACGACTACCTACCTTCTTAATATTATTTTCATGACACGGTTACTAATTTGACAGGTGTCAAATGGCAAGTGTCAATAACGATTACTTAGATTTTAAAGTAGCGTTTTAGAGCTATAGCTTAACTTGATGTTAGTTTTTTGATTATATTGATGCTATAAAAGAGCTAATTTATTATTTTGAACCTCTATATCACCGTGTTATATCAAAAAGGCCTAAAATATTGATTTTCACGTGTCAAATAAGTCATCATAAAATGAAAATTGTTTTGCAAATATCATGTTTTAAAAGAAAATTTGAAAGTAATCGTGTTATTTACACGCACGTTTACTATCCGCGAAGCAAACACAATAGTTTAATAATCGCCGTGGATTACATGTAACTCACTGGACAGCCAAAGGGTTAAAGCTCATTCCACCGTACGGGGAAAAAACGACGGTGATTTTTCATCCATAATATTTGTCAAAATAACGCAGTATCAAAGCTCATATATTATACAGCGTGTAGGTAACGAAAACTCAGTTCGAACATAATGGGGGTCATAATACTCATCATTATGAACAATATTTTGTATGACACAATACTGAAATCGGAAAAAAAACAACTGTTCCATATATTTTATCAATTTATGTGAACCCAAATGTACGGAACAGCTGATTTTTCTTTGCGATTTCAGCGTTGGTGCCATTGCAAAAGTTGCTCATAATGATGAGTATAATGGCCCCCTTTGGGATCGAACAGGGTTTTTGTTACGTGCTGTACATACATCATAAAAAAAATAGTTTTTATTTAGATTTAAGCCTGGCTGGAGGCATTTGTAAGTCCTCACCAGAAGTCCGCGTTAAGCTGTGACGGCTGTTAGAAGCCAACTGCGAGAGGCCATTAAAAAAAAAGAACGATTTTCGCGAGCTTGTCATTAAAAAAATGCATTATTTGACTATAAATTTTATTAGCGACTCTGCCGAACATAAGTGTGGTCTAATTATTATAATAACAGGAAGCGATCAACCAAAGAACGGACAGACAAAGAGGTTTGATGGGGCTTCTGACTTAAGATTAGGATCTTAAGATCTGTCACGAACAAACGCCTTTGTAATTAAGCTATCGACGCAGATAACACTGAGATTAAAGTGGGGTTTTATTCATGATACCTAATAACGATGAATAATTTGCTTGAAAGTGGAATTGTGAATAACAGGTAGGTATTGATACAAAATATTGCTTAATCAAAGTTACTTGTAGTTCTGGTTATAATTTATTAATTGTTGCCCGCGACTTCGTTCGTGTGGAAATTACAAATATATCCCACGGCAATCGTACATTTTTCCGGGATAAAAAGTAACCGGTGTTATTCCAGACTATAATCTATCTTTTTGCCAAATTTCATCCAGATCCGTTCAACCTTTTTGGCGTGATTTGTGACAATTACTAGCTGGATAGCGTTAAGGGGCTCGTGGCTAAATGACGGCCGCGCTGATCGATCGATCTGCGAGGTTAAGCTGCGCTTGCCGCGGTCAGTCCTTGGATGGGTGACCGTTCTTTACACATCGAGACCCCTCCGTGCCTCGGAGAGCACGTTAAGCAGTCGGTCCCGGTTGTCATAGGAATATCTTTGACAATCGTTACGGGTAGTCAGAAGCCCTAAAGTCTGACAGCTGGTCTAACATTCGAATACCGGTATTACCCATTAATTGGGTTGTGGAGGTCAGATGGCAGTCGCTCCACGTAAAATATTGATATTCAGCCAAAACTAGTTAGACTGGATGCCGACCCCAATGTAATTTGGGAAAAGGCTAGGCAGATGATGATGACTAGCTGGATAGCGTGGCCTCCTATGCTAACGCTATCCTGCTTAAAATCTATCCAACTGGTTTCCATTCCAAGTAAAATATAATGCTTTTAAAAGTGACTAAGTCGAGGCTCTTGTCGCGATGCGTAGGCATGAGTTGGGTATAATATTTCACTAGGGCTCGTATTACAGAACGATACTCGAGCACAGATCCCGACTTGAGCATAGATTTAAAGCCATTTGATTGGTTGAAACTAGTTTCAATCTATGCTCAAGCAGAGATCGGTGCTCGAGTATCGTTCTGTAACACGGGTCTAAGTGTACGGCAACAACTTATATATTTTTTTATTTAAGTTAAAGAATTACTGAATAATGTTTATAATTTTATTAGGCCTGCCATAAACACATCTCTCTTCTGCCACCACCGACTCGACCTCCGATTCCGGTTCCGACTCCGACAAACCAAATTTAAAAACTTTGACTCCGGTTCCGATAAAACCATTTCTGTAACATCCTTGGTTGTAATCATCAATAGCTTGTATAATAGAACTGCCAAACAAGAACCTATTTCCGTCTACGCCAGCCAGCCGAGCGATCCAATATTTTCTTTATACTGTCCCCGTACCCGAGCCGCCAGTATTACAATATCTTTGTCCACCTTGACTGCTGGTCGCCGCATTCAAGTCGCGTCTATTTCACGTCCAACCTAACAGGTGGTTACACCTGTCGACATTTCCAGATATTACACATCGGAACTTTAATAAAAACGTAGATACAAGATTCTTGGGTCACATTGGTTCTTTAACAATTTTCTCACACGTGAATGGATTGTGTTATAAGTCTTTGGGAATTTTGTTGGACATATACGAGTATAATTGTTTTTATTTCAGTTGGAGGTACAAAAAGTTTAGTTTAATCTGGAAATTGTAAACAGAAAATAACTAGTTTTATTTAGTCATCTGTGTAGATTTTTTTATTTTGTTCTGGACTAAAATATTTACGTTATCATAAAATCATTTCTATAAACGAGCAATGAATGGTTGTCAGCAAATCACAAAAGATAAATATTATTTTTTTGCCTCGAAAACCATAACAATATTACAAATGAAAAAGTATGTCTGTATATTTTCGGGTCAAATGACGATCCGATATTGGTCTTTGGGAAAGTTTTAGCTGAGTTTTATTTGTATTTTAAGTCCAATAAAGCTCAGAGTTCCTGAAGAATGAAAAGGACATTGAGAATTTTTTGGCCCAAAAAAATAAATAATACTCGAACTTCACACACGGGTTTATGATACCTATTATTATTCAGAATCGTATTGACAAAGTTATTATAGCTCACTTGGGTTTCAAAATACGTTCCATATAAACATGTAATGACTATATTGGGGTGTCCCCAAAGATCAATTTACAAAGCATTTTCCTTTATGCCTGAAACTTAATTTCCTTTCCCCATGGGCACCATAAATGTTTTCCTCAGTTGAAATACGTAAAATTTAAACCAAATCCATTAGGTGTTTGAAACGTTCAAACAAACTTGCGGCTTGAACCACTTTTGTGTCCATTGTTGAATGTTCATCTCTCTAGGGATGTAGGTATGAACAATTCATTTTGACGACACTCAAATCAAGTTTTTTTGTGATAATTTGAGAAAAACTCGTACAAATAACCGCCGATGGTATAAAAAAAAACCGGCCAAGTGCGAGTCGGACTCGCGCACGAAGGGTTTCGTACCATTATCTATAAAAATGGCTAAAAAATAATGTCTGTTGTATGGGAGCCCCCTTAAATACTTTTTTTATTTTAATTTAATTATTTATTTTTAATGTGATTAATTGAATATATAATTAAATATTCTGTGAATATTTCAAGCGTCTACCTGTTGCCATTATCAATATCGAGCAAAAACGAGCAAAAAAACCACGTTTGTTGTACGGGAGCCCCCTTAAATATTGATTTTATTCTGTTTTTAGTATCTGTTGTTATAGCGGTAACAGACATACATCATCTGTGAAAATTTCAACTGTCTAGCTATCACGGTTCATGAGATACAGCCTGGAGACACACAGACAGACAGACAGACGGACAGCGAAATCTCAGTAATAGGGTTCCGTTTTTACCCTTTGGTTACGAAACCCTAAAAAGTAGTAGGTAATGTGAGATAGGATTACTAGCATCATAATTATACACTATTGTCAACTGTCTATTGTCCTATTGGGCCGCAAATGTACATGCGCGATCCTATACTTTGAAAGCGATACCTATACTTAGAATAAAAAAAAAACATTCGTTTACCACAACCAAGCTATCAACTATTACACCGATAAGATAGAAATATGATTATTTTGATCCAATTTCCCGTCACATCCAGTATCCATATTCAATCTACGCCACATTTCTCCTTAATTACCCCATATTACCCTTCCCGTAGGTACTTGAAGATAAGCAACTAATTACCCCTCTAAATTAACAGGAAAACTAGTTAGATTTAAACTAGCTGTTACGTTACGTAAGTAAAAGTTCAGGCGCTCTAATTAGGTTCACGTTATTGACAGCACTTGTATGTACTACTATTTAATTAACCTAATATGGTGAATGTACAAGGTTTTACTACCTTTTTTTTTTATAGGATGGGAAATCATCAAATGACCCCTCCCACTCTGGGCGGAGCGGAAGGGAGTGTCAGACTCTTACTGACTAAAACCCACCCGTGTTCCTTCCTTAGCCCTTTTGTCCGGGTCAGCGGTATCCCTTCCGGACAATCCCGCTTTCCCGGCAGGCTTGGGCCCTAATGGGCCCCCTCTCTGATGCTGACATCTCTAGTTTTTACTACCTTAGAGCCATATCACATTAGGACGCCAGCAGCGCTTCCGTGGCGTCCGTGAGATGCCAAACGGGTCACCGTTTAGGCGTCGCTGCTGTTTTTTTTTTTGACAGGGCCACTCGCAGTTGGCTTCTAACAGCCGTCACTGCTTAACGCGGACTTCTGGTGAGGACTTACAAATGCCTCCAGCCAGGCTTAAAACTAAGTTAAACTACAAACTAAGCGACTACATGCTAAGGGCACCCCCTGGGGAACGGACCTCGGCTTAGGGCGTCGCTGGGGGAGGACAACTAGAGGGAGGGGCTACTAGCTGGAACGGATTAATATGATTTAGGGACATATTTAAATCTACAGGCTCAGCGCGGGCTGGCTCGAGCAAGGGTCGGTTAGGGGACTGAGTCATACTCGGCGGCGGACTCGGGTCATGATGGGGACGTCGCGACGGGCCTCGTCGGCGAGGTCGGAATGGAGCGTCGCTGCTGGCGTTCTAAAGACTTTATATAGTGGTGCGATCAATTTTGTAAACGCATCCTTAATCGTTTTTATTCATTTTTATTTTACCTTTGAACATTTACAGGCTCATAATATAAAATCTACTTTTTTCCATTTAAATAAATAATTACGTTTCTACTCCGTACCGCGGCGTCTATCAAAAACTACTCGCAACTATTCCTAACTAAGAAATTGTTTCCTGGAACTTAGGGGTAAATAAAAAAGTTGTGACTTACGGGAATTGCTGTCAGGACTATCGACCTTACTCAATTACATGTAAAACTTTTATTAACTTTTCGTATAAGATAATTTGACAGTAAACAGACTTTAAGGATATTCCACTTCTTGATAAAGGCCTAGAAACAACGAATGAATAAACTTATATGGCGTAGCGTTTGGTTGCTACGATTGCTACGAGTTCGTAGACCGGGCGTAGGCCTGCTACGATCACAGATATTTTTGGTCTGTTTTAACTCGGAAGTAAATTAAACCTTCATATTAACTGAACAGCGGCCCCTTACTTATAGACGATGATTAAATTAAACAGCTCTTATGTAAATTCGCATCTCTATTCATTGTCATACAAATGACAAAGATATTTGTATAATTCTAAGACTTCACTTGCAAAGTTTAAGAAATAAATTATACATACACAATAGTTAAATGAAACTAGGTTAAAATTGCTTAATAAACTAAAGTTCAACTAATTTAAATATGTTAGGTAATAAATATTTGCAGAAAAAAGCTGGTTAATCTTTTCCCGACTTTTTTGAAACAGGTTTCGGTCTAGTTGTTAGCTGATTATGATTATTATTTTTTAATTGTCGCGAATCGAATTTGGGTCAACATACAGTGTAAAACAGTGCTGTTATTTGCAAAAATCCCAAGATATTTTGAATTTCACGCGCAACTTTGACGGATCCATCTTCAGGAGTAAACTCCAACATCCCTAGTAAGGGACAAAGTTATTAAAACAAATCCCACAGACAAACTGTGAAAACAGTTTTGTGGGGCTTTGTTTAATTACATGAATATTGTGAAACGTTGATAAATAAAGATACATACATACATAAAAAAAAATATACAAAATATGTACATTGTAACATATGTAAATATTTACAATAATATATAAATATATATACTAATTTTTCTATGTATATGTATACTATAAAAGTTTGTGTACATAACTAGCGCCCCGCAGCGCTGCGGCTTGATTATTTATTATACCGAACATCATTCGGCACCGGGCCCATTTGTTTTAATGACCTATTTTACCCAAATAACTATTACGCACGCATATTCTGTGTACCCTACACGTGACGTGGAATTTATAATTTATTTGTGAAGTACACAAATGTAATAGCTGTTGGTTATTACTTATTATTATAACTGGCTGTTCCCCCGGTTTCACCCCCGTTGCTCGGCTCCTAAGGGTCGTAGCGTGATGTTAAATAGCCTATACTATTCCTCATGAATCTGGCTATCATATACAAAAAGATTTTTTCGAATCCATCGAATCAAAACATTTGAATAAACAGTATCAAAAATAATTTAACGCCAGAGAAGTTTACCTCATTAGGACGTGAAGTTAAAATTGTTTTCAATGATACAACTGACAAGCGCAGGATTCGAACCTAAACTTGAATCGAATGATGTAAACAAAGCATTATTTTAAAATACTTAAGGCGATTCGCACACCGCACCCCATCACGCAGCGTAGCGCGGGCGTGCGTGATCTTACGTTGTTGGCAAAGTACCTGTAATTGTATAGAAAACACGCGTAGTGCAACACACTGAAAACGCATTCACGCGCGGGGCTTTTGTTCCGTCGCCACGCACCCCGCAGCGTAGCGCGGGACGGTGTGTGATTCTCCTTAGCCTTACAGTCTATTGATAGGTTTATGTGTTGGTTTTAATAAAATTAAGAACATCGTTTCATATCTGCTTATCTCGACAGGTCATACATAAGTGACATTATATAACATGAAGCATCCAAAATACCAATATTTAAAATAAGGAATATAAAAAACACGGTCAAACATTACTGTACGAAATGAACCGGCGAGCATCAGTCTAATTGGAGCAGTTCCAATTCTGTAACATTTTTATTAAAAATATTCATATTTCATGCTTATATTAAGTTGAAAGCTTCGTATATATTGTAAAAAATATCGTCGTAAAAATAATATAACTTTGTGAAAAAATAAATAATTGAATTCGTATGAAAAATGTGTAACCGGAAAACCCGGTGTTCAGATTGCTATAAAAATTACAAAATCAGTCTAAAATTCAAACGAACTCTAACTATACTAATATTATAAGGCTGAAGAGTTTGTTTTTTTTGTTTGAACGTGCTAATCTCTGGGAATGGCAGACGGATTAAAAAATCTTTTTGTATATGATAGCCAGATTTATGAGAAATAGTATAAGTTATTTAACATTACGCCACAACCCTAAAGAGCCGAGCAACGGGAGTGCAACCGCGGGGCACAGCTAGTAATTAACATAATCTCCAGACATAATTAATAACACACATACATAAACATCACGCCTATATTCCCCGAAGGTATAGGCAGAGGTGTGTAGCATTAAATAGGGGGCGAGCCTCAGATCATAGAAACAAGGAGATATGCCATCATAGCAAATTAGTACGGGAACAACTGATGCCACTTTTAGTACATTTTTCGACACAATTACGCGCATAATTAAGCGCTCCTTGTGAATAAAAAGATCTCCCACGCATTAAACATTCCGCACACCCTCAATCTTACACTGTTAATCGTCACTCAACACTAGCACTAAACTAAAACACTGTATTTATACCATCGATCGTGTTCGGTTCGTCGCCAGTGCGTACGTTTTTAATATGAGCAATTTGCTCAAGATCAGGCATCAAGCTCGATAGCGTCTTGGCACATCTCCTTGTTTCTATGATCTGAGGGGCGAGCCTTTGCCACTAACCGGACATAATTCGAGACTCCAGGCTGCTACTGGGAATTTCCGAATGGAAAAGCCAATAAAGGAACGTACCCATACTACGTAACCCATTTTTTACAATTTTTACACCCCTCGCCCCTTCGGTGACCACCCGTTTTAAATCATTTTTTGCAAACAAAAAAATAAAAAATAAAATATTTGGCTCATATTTGTCTGTATTAATACGGCGCTTGCCGTATTTGAATATAGCTCGAAAAAGCGCAAGATTTCCCTAGAAAATATTAACTACGTGACGAAAACCTAAGACCCAACTCACTAGCTAGACCAATGAGGCAGTCTCTAACCTCAGTACCTAATTAACGTTTCCCGAAATTCATTTAATATTCCTTAAAAAGTAGGTTGTTAAAAAACCAGACAGATGTGTCATATTTCAGTTTGAATAATTCATTACGGCAGCCATTCGTAATTATAAAGTTTAATTATACTGAAATAACGCCCTAATTACAAGATAGTTATGATAATAGTGAGCCCTAATTATTACGCTATGTAGGTACATATTCAAATGTCAGGTGACGATTTTGTACCTATCATAGATGCCACCGAAATTAGTTACATACCTAATTATGTACCTATATTATGACAATCTCTTTTCTTCAAACTTTTCATAATTATCTTTCCATAAGTATTTTTTAACAATAGCAACCTCTCATTATTATGCTATGTTCCTACCTACATTAAAATGATAGGTGACGATTTTGTCATAACTTAATGCCAACAAAATTCGTTACCTATAATTAATTAATTAATTATTAAGTACCTATAATTACAACCTGTTGGTGATACAATAATATTGTCTTTCTGTAAGGTAAGCTTTTGATACCTTTCTGTCTCATATCTTTCTACAAGTAATTTATATTCTTGATTTAAATCAAATAACCTATTGGAGCTATCGATCGTTCTAATATATAATTTTTCTTAACAAATAATAACAGTGCGTAATTTTCTTGTCTCGTATCGGCACGAACTGTAATCATAAATATAATTAGCTCAGACTATGGTATGAGCTAATTATATTTATGAAATACTGAAAACCAATGTATGATATGCCATACATTGGTTTTAAGCATTTCAAAAAATAGCGGTTTTGATTATTTCATGAGATGCTAAAAAATTTAGAGATCACTAGCTTTTGCCCGCAACTTCATCCATGTAATCTACAGGAAATAATATTTAACAAAATAACATTTGGAGATAATTATGCTTCCTATTACTGAAAGAATTTCCAAAATCGGATCAATAGTTCCGAAGATTACCTCCTGTATACAAACTTAGAAACTTTACCTCTTTATAATGTTATTACAGATTATTGCTGACTGCACCTATAGGTAATTCACTTAAGGACTTTTCAAACTGAAACACAGCAATGCTGTTTAACATAAAAAAATAGTTTGACGAAAAATTTTCCCGAATTATTTCTTTCACAGAGAGTTCTACTACCACTCAAGTAGGTAACCACCCGGAAAACATCTTAAAAAAAAAAAAAATTTTTTTTTTTATAAAAACCCGACCGCGGTTTGCCCTACGTCTTATCTGGTGTTACAGAACCACCAAAAAGAAAACGAAAACAAGAAATTGCAGTCGGGACCCATCATAATATGACTATTACCAGGAAACACTGGGTCCCAACTGCAATTTCTTGTTTTCCTTTTCTTTTTGGTGGTTCTATAACACCAGATAAGACGTAGGGCAAACCGCGGTCGGGTTTTCATAAAAAATTAAATTTTCTATTTTTATTTTTACTTTTTACTTTTTGATGTCCATGACATACCTATATATTTTCGTAATCGTCTTTTTAAACCCTTAATTTTGATACCGCACATGATGATGCAACAAGAAAATAAAAATCATTCTGTTTTTTTTTAGATAAATGTTTTTTTTAGATAAATGTTTTTTAATGTAAGATATATATATTTTCGTAATTGTCTCTTTGAGCCCTTCATTTTGATACCCCACATAACCATGTTAGATTTTTTTTTACGACTTATCTTAATGGCGATACAAATCCGCCGTGTTGGTTTTTCATAATCTATATAGCCTATGTTACTCTTGACGTCAATACGAATCTAGTGATATGTCATATGTTAAAATCCGTTCGCTCGTTTAGTCTCTAGGAGGGAACACAGAAACGGAAATACATACCCACATTCATACATACATGATACATACTAACATACAGGTGAAACACTATACCCTCCTTTTGGGCTTCGCCGCAGTCGGGTAAAAATTACCATGACTGCGCAATAGTCGATTTTTTGCATTTTGCATTTTGCGTTCGTGCGCAAACTTTCCCCCACTACGCCACTTTTGCTAAAGATGTTTGTCGGTGTCTGTATCAAAACTTAAATGAAACTTTTCGGTTATTACTGGGCTCCAGGGTTCTATCATTATTTCGTTGCGTGAAAGGGTTGGTGACATTTGTTCTGCTCAGGATTTTTTCAGACATGCCCGTAAATTTTGTTTTTTGTCCGGAATGTGGGGTAAAGATGTCTGGAATGCTCACACAAATGAAGGAAGAAAAATTATAAATCAAATAAAATAATATGACGCGCGACACAATATGCAAGAAATCGATACCTACCTATTCCGCGAAATTTGTTTTTTTTTTTTTTTATTTGAAACGCCAACTCGCACTATAAAAAAGGTGGCTTAAGAACATCAAATATGACTATAGTCACTCAAATAGTTTTACTAGCTCATGCCAAATATAAAATGCGGTTTTCAGTTATATCATATAGTTGCCATAATTATTTTACACATAGCAATAAACATAAAATGCACCAGCTGCAGTGGCTGGCAATACGCCATTTGTAATGTAACACATAATTATGATATTTATGACGTTTGCACACAATGGGAAATGCTGGCCACATTCAACAGTCAAATATTACCTAAACGAACTTTTCTGAAATAGTTCTTGGGGCCGTAGGTACCACAAAAAAGATAGACACGCGTTAAACGCGAATGCGCACAATAATAATACGCACTTATTTTAGCAATTATTTTTGGTAGCATTCGCGTTTAACGCGTGTCTATCTTTTTTGTGGTAAGGGTGTTGGTGTCGGATAGCTGCCGTGTGGTAGCTGGGACTGCTGCCGCTCGCTGTCACACGGTGGCAGTCCGACATCAAGGTCCGTACCACAAAAAAGATAAACACGTGTTCAACACGAATGCTACCAAAAATAATACGCACTTATTTAAGCACTAACTTTTCTAAAACAAGTGTGTATTATTTTTGGTAGCATTCGCGTTCAGGACGTGTTTATCTTTTTTGTGGTAAGGGTGCAAACGTCTAAATTGTAAGAGCCCCAATGAACATGAACCATAGCATCTCTAATTTCTGTCTACCCCTAATAGGGCCGGATTTAGGGCAGGGCCACATCACCATTATTTTGTCCTTACCCCAATTTATTTGGGGTCACCGTAGCTTGTTTTTCTTCATGTCTATCAGCTGTCTCAAAATCTCTAAATTTTAACCCCTTTGCGTATAAAAACTTGTCACTTTTAACCACTAATTAAATATACAACTATCCAAATAGAGATGGCAATTGACTAAGAGCTGTTTAAGTTAAATAAAATTTAATCATCGTTTATAAGTAAGGAAAATCTCTAAGTCCATCGGTTTAGGCTATGTGTTATCTATTATTCAATCATGGTACTGTATTGACTTCTAAAATGTCTCTAATTATTGCGAGCAACTAAACTAACAAACAATACAAGTATAAAAAAAACTAACCATCCATTAAATCTATTATTGACGAAAAATATTTTAATATAATTCTCTCGGGTTGAACCCACTTAAAAAAAAAACAAACAGAATTTACCTGCTTTATAATTTGTGATCGTTCATAATCAATTACGGACTAAGCAAAGACACTCGATTCTTTAATCAAGTCACAAATGCGCGGGAATATCAACAGATGGTATGTCTCCTCTATCATTTTCTTTACATTACGATATCAAAGTTAAAATGATTGCAAGTTGCAATCGCAAGTCCTCAGTCAACAGCTAAAGTGGATGAGATTTACGGAATCGATAAGTCACTGAACAAAAATGTATTATTATGAAGCGACTAATGCGACTACGTCAAAAGGACAGTCCCAAAAAACAAATTGGGTTCATAAGATACATCAAAACAGCTGTTCATTAATTATAAATAAATAATGTGTTTAGTTTTTGTGATCACTAGCGTTTTAATAAACAAATTTGATAAACCTCCGCAATATAATTCGCATTTGCATAGGTTAATTATTATCGATTTTTTTTTCGAATATCGAATTTTGTTCTACCTGCGACTACCAATGCTGCAAAGTGTTCGAAACGCCAGGAAAAAATCGGTATTAAACGTGATGTAATCCGTTCAAACTTTTTTTATAAAAATAAGTTACTAACTAATAATGGAGGGAGGCCTTTGCACAGGAGTGGGACAGAATAGGCTAACTAAAAAAAACTCACTAAAGCAATACATAATCGGTATTCGATTACAGAAAAAAAATTGAGCACGCCTAACGCATTCGCGTTATGGGGCGTGAAAATAGCAGGAGCTAATTGACAGATCACTTTCATTTATTTTTTATCATAAATTCATAATTTACTTTTGATGAAGACTGTATTTGTTAAAACAAGCAATAAATTCTCCATCAAAATGTCCTTAGTATGTCTTCAAAATAGAGTTAAAATGCGGAACAGTAACCTCACAATAAACATGATAGTATCTATTTTGTACGTAATGTCACCTTTTGTATACCGAGTTGATATATTGAGTGACACTTCACTATAAGCATACATTTATTAGTAGTAAAGCTTCCACTAGGCGATTAATTATAGTGGAGGTACGAATTGTATATTATGTGCTGCGCGATGTCTTAATCTAAAATTATTGCGCAATAAAAATATTGTGTAATATTATTTTAGGGCTCGAGGCCGCCTTATTGAAACTGCAATAATAATACTAATTTTGTCTAGCAGAAATTACCTGGATACCCATACAGAAATGGTGTCAATTATTCAATTACTTATACTAAACAACTGTAACGTATGAGCAGTTCTTTTTTTTTTCAATTTTATTTTACTTTGTAAACAGCTTATTACCTAAATACGGAAGCAATATTTAAAATTCATATTTTTTCCTGTACAATATTCAAGACCGCTTATTATTGAGATGAATCCACTATATAATGCATAGAGGGACTAAACGAATCTGAACTGGTACATACTCGATATAGAAGATTCAAAATCGATTCAGTATCCTAATGTTCCCAGATGTTTTAGTTAAAATACATATTTATTAAGGTCCAACACAAAAAAAAAGTTAATATTGTTAACAGTTTTTAAAACCTGTTTCGGATAAAACTTTATCTAAAACGCAATTCAAATCTTGTTATTTAATCACTTATTCGTTCGTTTGACAGACAATTGATTTCAACCTGAATATGGTGGATTTTTCAAATGCGACAGATAGAGGGTTAATGTATTCATAACTTACTAAGCAGAAATCACTTAAAAATCGTATTCAGTTTAATAAGATTTAGTATGCAACACCCAATTGCGATACCTTTTCGCAACGAAGTTTCAAAACATTTTTGTTATAATAGGTATTCAAATTATACCGTAAATTACGCATGTAAGATGAATATATTGAAGCCCGACCCTAATTTACTTCACACCGCAAATTTCGCTTATAAAGGGTAAAATATTCATAAAGAAATTCATAACACATTATCCGACCAATGAACTCAAATTCACCTTAATAGCACTTAAGTATAAATCTGTAACATCAAAAGAACTTAATTCTACACATACTTGTCCAATATACCCGATTTCACCATCGAACGAGACCACAAATTCATTCATAGATTTTTAAAACCACAAACTTTTTTATTACTTTCTAAAACAAAAACAAGATTACAATCACTTCCTTACTACACTGAGGGTGAAATCGGGGGACAAAAAATATTTTTTAATAAAATAAAAAATACTATACCGATCGTAACTAGTCGAACACAACACGTGAAACACCGGTATCAGTAGACGCGACCATCGGCCGCCGCGGTTGGAAACCAACTGGGCTTTTGTGTGCACAGAAGAAAGTTGACGACGTACGGTAAGGATGATTTAGTAATGGATGTGGTATGAGCGTGGTTAAAGATCTACAGCATGTAACAAAAACTCTGTTCAATCTCAAAGAGAGCCAGTATGCTAAAAAATAATAAAGAACTTGCTGATATTATTGGACCAATAAATAATAAAGGTGAAGGAGCTATACGATTCCAAGTATTAATGCTCTTAAAATTGTAATATAGAAGCCTTATCAAAGAGGTCGTGTTGATACGAACATTATCGAATTAAAGTTCAGTTTTGGACAGAACTCGTAATAGAAAGGAAATATTTTTGATATCGACGTTAGCAATTTAGTTGCAATTGCATACTTTTATCTACTGTCGTTTTATATACGCCTGCTAAGCGAGATGCTATAACTACTTTCATGAATTCCTGACCGTAAATTATAGAAAAACCTGTGCAAACATCTCTAAAATACTTTTGACTTTGTTTAACCCAAGGAAATTGTTCATTTTTCAGGATATAAAGTAACCTATTATGATAATGCAGTTTCCTATTAGTTGAAGAATTTTCAGAATTGGATCAATAGTTCCAGAGATTAGAATCGTAGTCAAAAAAATAAACTCTTCAGCTTTAATCAGTATAGTTATCCTACTGTCTTTTCTTGCAAAGCATAGCTTCTACATCTCCGTAAAATATCAACGGTATGAATGTATCGTATCGTATCGTATTGCGGTACCCGGGCGGCTACTTGGGTATTACCTGAGTTCTCATTACGACCGCTATCGAGTTCATTCATTATAGCTAGTTACACCGTGAAACTTCTTTACTGGACCTTTTATATTTTTATTCATGAACATTCGTGCTTGTTTCTCTTTGCTAATCGAAATAAAAACTTTTTTTATTTGTTACTAGCGATTACTGCTTTGCACAGGTGCAATCTACTCAAGTGGTGACAATTCGCACCCTTAATAAAGTAAAGGCTTATGTCAAAAATACAGCGGGATCGTCCGGAAGGGATACCGCTGACCCGGACAAAAGGGCTAAGGAAGGAACATGGGTGGGTTTTAGTCAGTAAGAGTCTGACACTCCCTTCCGCTCCGCCCAGAGCGGGAGGGGTCATTTGATGATTTCCCATCCCCAAAAAAAAAAAAAAAAATGTCAAAAATACAATTTTTTGGGAAAACGCGATTAAAGATTCAGCAAACCTGACGTTTTTACTAAATTAATAATAACATCATAATTGAAAGGGATTTAGCTCTGAAATTTTTGGGACGTGATCTAGGTTAAATATACTAGGGTATAATTAGCTAAAACACTACAGAAAATTGATTTAAGTATTTATAATTATTTTTTTAAAAAGCTCTTTCAAGTTAGGCCTGTTTTTTACAATGCAAAATACCAATCATGCCATACAGTTTTGTGGTACAAGGAATTATTTCGAGATAAACATAGAAAAAACTAATTAGATTTAATATGACAATTTTTAATACATTTTGGTCATAAAAGGTCTTAACACAAAGTAGATCTTTTAATTTCTAAAAAATATTGTAATACTCACCCGAGAATTTGGCAATTTGGCAGGCACTTTATAAGCTGGGCCTCTCTCGCAGGAAGAAGCGGACGCGGAATGAAAGAGACACAATTACCCCTTATGTAGGTCTAAATGCAAAACCGTAGTCAGTAGATGGTTAAAATCACTAAATTACGATGAGACTGAAAACCTAATGCGCCCTGCTTCTTGATCAACCTATACCCTGACCGGCTGTGCTTGAGCCATAATCACTTACATCCATACGCACATAATGCTTGCCCACGCACATATTCACATACACACGCACTCGTAACACAATATTTACATAAGAACTCCCAGTCACACATACACACTCACTGTAATATGATGGAATTTGTCTGTAACTGGTATATTGTTGAACCTTTTTCATTTTAATTTTTGTTGTTTATTAATTTTATTTTTATTGGGTGTGGTTTGGTTCTACCTTTTATTTATTTTATTTTATTGTCTCATTTCTCCAAACGATGGTACATAATAATATAAACTACCACCTATAAGCTCAGCGTACAGTCCGTGGAGTGGGGTACTGGTGACCTGTAATACAGGTTTTACCAAACCTATCTCAGGCACCAGTCTCTCACAAAACAGGTTGCCCTCGCATTGTAACTAGTAACCTTAAATCAAATGTATGTAACCTAATTGTGAAGAGAAAATAAATGTTATGTTATATTCCGCGAAGATGTAAGCAGTGGTGTGTAATACAGTCACAGTCACAATTACAATAGTTGCTTTAAAATTATCTTTTCTCTCTTTCTGTGAAAGGCAGGTTGTAGAACAGTTGATATTGAGCCCATCCAGCACAAAAACTCAAAAACCCGAAATTTTGAGTTATGCCCTTACTTTACTAAGGGTGGCCATGTTAAAAGCTCGAGATTTCTGTGCTGTATCTATGTTAAATATAGGTATAATTACCGGCATGAGTCTTGAACACAAACTTCACCTGCGCATTAGTTAATTTTTCGGTCTTTTGGCGGAATGAAGAAGGTGGGGGGCGCCGAGGCTGCACGCGATTGGTTTCTCAGTCGATGCTCGTCGTTTATTGGACAATTCTCTATTGCGTATTGTCAACTGTCTATTGTGTATTGGGCCGAAAGAGTACATGCGTGATCTGTGCTCACGACTCATTCAAGTACCTACCCAACCTACCTACCTACATTCTTATAAACCTTCCGGAATAAATTATCTAAATGGTAATATAACCTCATTGAAATCCATTGAGTAGCTTAGAACAGTTAAGCGAACAGACAGACGGCCATGAAAAATGACTGCGAAAAATTGGCGGGAAGAGGCGCAATATACTGCTGGGCGAAATAAGTATAACGAAAGTGTTTTTCCAGTCGCCATTAAATTATCTCGCAAGTCAAAGTCAAACGAAAAATAACCACGGTAGGAATCGTGCATTCGTTCGTTCGATGCGGTAACCGCGGCTAGTTCAAGTGATATCTGAAGCTTTCATTAAACTCGATATTCAGTCCATTCAGTTTCTACTTATACGGCGGAACCCAATTAATGTGCAGACTTTAACTTGATATGAAAGAAAAATATCGGATATTTAGTTTGCGTCTCATATCCGCTGACTAAATGAGTTTGGTCAAACGCCTTTGGGTATTCATAACATTATACGTAATAAGTAATTTCATTTCATTGTTTTTCTTCCTTTTACATTGTTTTTTCGTCTAATACAAACGGTGGAAAACAGCAACTGTTTTTATTAATTTCCTATATCTACGAAACCCGTAGGCATATTTCGTAATGCCCCATTTATGTTCCCGATTTTCAACATGTTTACAAAATTTCAAAATGAAAAGCTTTTTCTCTTGTAGTGCCCTTTTTGCATTTTGCCACGTTTTTATTAAGTTGCTTTCGTGTCTGTCTGTTCGATATAAATTTTGAAATTTTTAAGCACTTGCTGGCATTGGGCTAAGCTGAAACTTGGTATACCTATGTAATTAGGATGACAATGAAATAATATGGCTAAAAATAATGAATGTTAGCTGAATATTGCATTGGTTTTGATCAGCTTTTGGACAATTTTCGATTTCATTGCTATACAAGTTCACGTTTTTCGTTGTTTGCTAGAAAAGTATTATTTATTAAAATCAAATTTCAGATGAGTCGGGCGAGACCCGGTAGCTCAGTTGGTTCAGAGCACGGTACGGCAGAGGTCGCGGGTTCAAATCCCGCTCGGGTCATATGATTTTTGAGAATCACTTATATATTAATAACATTATTTATTACATTAATGACATTGAGACTAAATGGAAATTATATTGTGAACATTTTAATTAGTAGAATTGCCCTTCTTGTCGTTATGATTACGTTAATCGCCTCATGTATAGGCACCATAAGCTGCAGTTACAGATAATTTAGTTGTAACTCCGTACAGTGGTTTGGTTGAGCAAAGTTTGGCGAGTCATAAACCGTTCGTTGTAACAACTACGAGTGGTTAACTGCTATAAAAGATAAACAAGTTAGCTGGACCGTGAGGAAAGCTTTTGGGATTTAAGTACTTTATGAAGAGGTTTTCTTGGTCTTTGGTTGAGCTGTAGGGCTGTAAACTATCTTCTGTCTATATCTTGTATCTTTACCTATAAAACAGTACTGCTGACAAACAACCTAAATCAGTGGATTTTGTGGAGGAAATATTTCTTGAGTGCTCTAGAGTTGCACTAAGAAGGGATTTTTTGAAAGTCCAACCTTACAGGAGTGACAAGGGGTGGTAAAATTTGTACAAAATAACGACATTATATTGTTTTCCGACTTCCACTCGGACGAAGTCGCAGGCACAACTAGTTTCCTATCTGCTAAATACAACTGTGGTGTAGATAAATTGGTACCCATTCCGACCTCGCCGACGAGGCCCGTCGCGACGTCCCCATCATGACCCGAGTCCGCCGCCGCGTACGACTCAGTCCCCTAACCGACCCTTGCTCGAGCCAGCCCGCGCTGAGCCTGTAGATTTAAATATGTCCCTAAATCATATTAATCCGTTCCAGCTAGTAGCCCCTCCCTCTAGTTGTCCTCCCCCCAGCGATGCCCTAAGCCGAGGTCCGTACCCCAGTAGGGGGTGCCCTTAGCGTGTAGTCGCTTAGTTTGTAGTTTACCTTAGTTTTAAGCCTGGCTGGAGGCATTTGTAAGTCCTCACCAGATGACCGGTTAAGCAGTGACGGCTGTTAGAAGCCAACTGCGAGAGGCCATTCAAAAAAAAAAAAAAAAAGAAAAAAAGAAAGATAAATTGGTACTTACAAATTGTTCAGGAATGAGGTTTTTTCTTCGGTAGACTTGGAGTAGGAGGACTGTTGCAGTTGCTTTGGTTCGAAGCACACCACAGCAGTCTTTAGCGGTTACACGACACAACAGTTCTTTAGAGTTACTTATTTTAGATTTTGAGAGAGCGAATATTGGCCACGCGTGTTTGAGTTTATTTTTGAATAGTTACGTGCGTTCGAGTACACCATTTTTGTATGAATAACGAAATTAGGGAGTGGAAATGATCGGGAAGGAATGATTCTCGAGTATATTGAGTGAATGTCTAGTGTTGCGCTTTGTTATGAGTGGCAATTGAATGATGCTTTGTGTGATTATAACTAAGAATATTTTTTAATAAAGGGCACATACATACAACTATCGCAGAAAATGTTCTTAATGGCCCTACTTTGCCCAGTCGAATGCTAATTAATTTGGCTTTTAACAACATACGTAATGGTTTCGATTTGTTGACCAATCTTTATTATTTTCAAGAACAATATGGTTTGGGTAATATTTACACCCAAATAAATATAGGTACAGCACATTAACTCACGGAACACATACGAACCGATGGTTCCATTGAAATTGTTTAACAATTCCTAATTGATATACAACTCCCGTGTAATATGAACCGCGAACAAAGCCACAATCAACCAAACGTACATTATAGGAATTAGTTTTAAAATAAAGCTGAATTCGCTTTTGTTCACCAACTAGTTCGTTTCCATATTTCATTGGTCCGTGAAGCTCCATATTGAATTTATGCTGGCGGCAAACTAAAAGCAATTACGTGCGAACTCATTTCGACGTAATGATTTTAATTAAAATAGACTAAATTATTGGAAATCCATGAGAGGTATTGGGTTAATGCAAAGATAAAAAGCCGCTGCGGTGAGCGCTGATTGGTTAAAATGGTTGTCCAGCTCACTGCACACCTCACTACGCGTGTGTGAAACTTGATAACTTTTGTGGGCTTGTTTGATTAAATTAATACACTGATTTAATAATTAAGCTGTTTTGTTTAAGCTTTGTTTTGAATAATGGAATTGCGCGATTGAAACTTGCTTTCATTTGTTATTTGCTATAGTTTCATTTGATATACCTACTTAATATGAATTATGTTTCACTCTCGGCTTTGGCTTACTTCGAACAAAGAAAATAATGAAACAAACTTGCGGTGTTACCCAAAATTGCCTTCCAATAATCAAGTCAGTATAAAAACGAAGTCTCCCCTGAGTCCTCAAAAACCCTAGTAAAATTCTTTTGAATTTTTTCTAATAGGTCACGTATGAACGGTAACGATGGGTACTAGATGAGATGGATTATAGAAACAAGTCAGATGCGTTACTATTGGTCAGTATGGGTTTAACCATCTACAACATGAAATTTTAGTGGTTGTTTCCCCGCAGCACAACGATTTGCCCTCAGTAGTACTATCGAAACATAGAGTTATATTTTAATAATTACCATAAAAATTACAACCAACTACAGGAAGCCAGTCGTAAAGTGTTTGCTTCTGCAGGTTCGTTGAGACGTCTTCGAAATTTCCTGCCTATTACCACTAAAATTGCGCTAGCACAATCTATTCTACTCCCTATTCTCGACTATGCTGATGCCAGCTATCTCGATCTCACCCAGGACCAATTTGACAAGCTTGAGCGACTTCAAAACCTTTGTATCAGATTTATATTTGGCTTGCGCAAATATGATCATGTTTCTGAATTTCGTACAAAGCTCAAATGGCTTCCCATCCGCCTTCGCCGGAATGCCCATATTCTTTCTCTACTATATAATGTGCTTTTAATCCTTCCACTCCTTCTTATCTTAAAGAACGCTTTGAGTTCCTTTGTGACACACACTCTAAGTCCTTGAGGTCATCAGAAAATTTAAAATTAAAAATCCGTTTGCATTCTGCCTCTTTCTTTGATAAATCTTTCACTATACAAGCAGCTCGTTTGTGAAATGCATTACCACTAAAAGTGAGACACGCTCAAACAATAGCCGTTTTTAAAAAATTGATAAAGGAGCATTACCTTTCGCTCTAATTTTGCCACTTTCTTCATTCTCGTTTGTACTTGATATATATTAGTATATATTTATAATAAATTTGCGTTTATTGTATAGTATGTATTAGTATTATTATGTCTAAGTAATATGTATGTACACCTAGACTGCCCAATACCTTCTCCTATATGTCAGTCCATCCAAAGGTTGTCTGGAAGAGATCGCCTTGTGCGATAAGACCGCCCATTGTACATTTTAAATTAGTAAGCCTGTTCTGTATTATGATACTTATGGTGTACAATAAAGAGTATATATAAATAAATATTTTTTTTTTTTTTTCATATTCCACGTTTTTAAAACGGTTTAAAAAGTATAAAAAATTTGATTAGAATTTTTTTGATGTGAATTTTTTCTGGTAATTATTAAAATATAACTCTATTTTTCGATAGTACTACTTAGGGCAAATCGTTGTACCGCGGGAAAACAACCACTAAAATTTCACGTTGTATACAAATAAATAAAATTGAAGTTTCTGTTTGTTATGTCAAAATAACAGCTTTTTACCAAATGCATATGCAAAAATAAAAAAAAACAATTTTAATTTTTTTGTCTGCCTGTCTGTTTGTTCCAGCTATTCTCCAAAACGTCCGATTTTGACGGGACTTTTACTAGCAGATAGCTGATAAGGAGTTTTGAAAAAGAATAACGGTTCCGCGCCAAAAAATTTAATTAAACCCATGAAATCTAATATTTGTATAAACTAAACCTTCAGATTCAGCATCATAAAATTAAAAAACATATTTCCATCACATCACCATCAAGACGTGGCCCAAAAAGCACAATCATCGGGTCCATTATCACGTAAGCTCCCGTGTATGGTTCGTTAAGCTTCAAAATTCTAACAACCAAAGTTAGGAAGTTACAGAAGTCAGATACCTCAGAATATCAGCATTCCCTCAGTTAGTTTGCATAGATCAGATAGCTAACAAATCAAGGAGGTTAAACTGGACGACGGTTTTAAATCGGCTCATATTTCTAGAATCACGGACTAGTTTCAAACTCTAACGGAACTCTTAGAACGGCCGCAGACTTACAATTTCAAGTTGGCCGACTATCGAACAACTGAATCGCGTACTTTCACAATTTAATCGGCCAACGTTTTAATTGTGCGTAATCCAATTTTTAGATGGACAATTTAGTTGTATAATGGTCACTATATATGCCTATTATTATACCTATACTGCGATTTAGTTGCCCAACTTGAAATTATGTCTGCGGTCGCTCTAATAGGCATAGTGACTTATGTATGATAGCCCGCACATCTTATCCAACTAAATCATCCAAATAAATAATTAGACACCGATAGTATCAGAACCGAGATTCCCTTTCAATTGCCCACAATCAAAAAGTTGGCCGATTAAATTATGAAAGTACGATTTAGTTTGATAGTCGGCTAACTTGAAATTGTAAGTCTGCGGGTGCTAGAATCTAGTCGGCGAGGTCGCGAGTCGAACCACGAACGTGTCTCACGAAAGGTACAATAAAAAAAGCCCTAATGTGTTTTCGAGATATTTTGTAGTCTTGAAGTGGATCCAAACATTGTGAGGCATGCGCAGCGCACGGCGCTCATCGCATGCTTCGCAATGTGTGGACGTTCATATTCGTGGCGAGGCATGTGCAAATGTATATCGAGCCGTGCGTTGCAAGGCGTGCGCGGCGCATGCCTCGCAATGTTTGGATCCACCATAATGTTTTCCAGTTGTTTTGTATTCTAACCATAAACAACAGAACATCTGTATTCCCTTCAATTTGGCGTATCTCCATTAATTCTACGATCGGCAACTCCATAGAGATATTGGCTCACGTATGTCGCGGGCTTGACCGAGTTCCCTTTTAGTCCACTTGATGGATTTAGGCACGTTTGTCTGAGCGTCGATTTAAAATGTTTTTAGTACGCGTTACTTGGTGAGTTACAGCTGATCGACCGTTGAATGTACGAGCCGTATTTGGTACGCATTCATCAATCAATCGGTATAGATACATTTATTTATTGGAGGAGGTTTTGTGTCTGAATAACAGGTTGTTTTTAGGGCGACGGTAATGTTTAGGGGTGAGGGACAAAGGGAGAAAACGATTAAACCCAAATTCTATAGTGCCGAAACTTTACAAAAGGAAGTTGTTCACCGACTTTAAGTGACCCAAAGGCACATGAAGCGTGGTATTTTAGGTCAGTGTAACGAAATCCGACAGACTAAAATTCATGACGTCATGTTAAAATATTTGTCAAGTAACGATAAGAAAATAATAATATCATTATCTTGTCTTTATTTTAATCATCTGAAAAAAAATTGACGGTGATTAAAAATTCACGCAGTATGTTGAGACCCATCCAACCGTATTATAATATAAAGGTTACAGAGCGAGCCAAAAAAATAGACATACTTAAACAGGTCTCAAAAAATATTACCCTTCTGGGGCAGTCGGGACACAAGAGTTAAATAGGGATACAAGTTATTTTAAGGGCACGGGTCTAAGGAGTCAGTTTGGGATCGCATTCCGACCTTTTGAACCATTTGTGCTGAGCGGAAGAGGCTACTAAAACATCATAATAATATTCTTTTGTAAAGATACGTTTATGATAGGTATTACATTACGGATAAAAAAATATATTTTCACTTGGCTTCATTTTAAAACATTTAAATGCACTCGTATATTAAAATATTTTTTCTACTTAAGACAAGCTTTACCTTTATTATTTTCTTAAATATTGATATTTATCATAAATGGTAGGCTTTGTCCTGAGTGACTGACTGACTAATGGATCAACGCACAGCCTAAACCGCTGGTCGTAGAAACGTGAAATGTGGAGGACGTATTCTTTTTATGATGTAGGCATCCGATATAATGATTTTTGAAAATTCCACCCCCAAGAGGGAGAAAAAGGGAGGCAAAGTATATGGGAAAACGTGTTTGTGGCCTGATCAACTTCAAACTTAAATTTTTTGTTCCGACCTACACGCGGGCAAAGTCGCTGGCAAAAGCTAGTTTGCTATAATAGAGGGTTCTGCCAAATTGAGTGCGGATATTATAAGGGTCATTCATTTACATCATAATACATAAAATAATAAATTGTTCAAATTATTTGACCTTATTTTCCACAATAATATTATGGTTTCGTAATCAAAACGCGGAATCATTTCACACTAAACATTACGTACCTACTGAAAGGCGGTCTGTGTGAAGTAACAAATAGCCAGTCAAGGTGAACATAAATCATCGCTAACGATTATACGTCCCCTAAACAGAACTTATTGGTATAATAGCAAGTACTGCCGTTGAATATAATAAAATCATAACTTTTAATAATATTTTATAGAGTTGCTGTGAGAGATTTTCTAAACAGTTATTAAATGGCACTAAAAACTTATAAACAAATAAACATACAAACAACCTCTAACCTTAAACGCATACACCTTCTATGTTCCGTCGCGGGTAAAAAAAACAAGACAACTGCGAGTAAGACTTACGCCTTGAAAGGGTCCCATGCAAAATTAAGTTTGTAGTCGCAAAAAAGTGATATAACTAACAAACTAACAATTTTCGGATTTTTCCAATTACATTTAGGTACTGTGAGACCTTGCTTCTTATCAAATCTCATGATTCTAACTTCTAGTTCAATGGGAAGTATTGGGTAGTAAAGTTTTAATTTATTTGCGAGTACCAAAATTTGCGCCATAGATAGCAATTCTTTTTTATTGCGTTGACGTATTTGATATTAATTTCCTTGATACCTCCACGCGTTCTTGAGAAAAAGATTCTTGACAAACAGACAGACAGACGGGCAACGAAGTGCTCCTATAAGGGTTCCTTTCCTTTTGAACACGTCACCCAAAAAATTAATAAATCGTTGATTAGAAAGATATTCCTCTCTTTTCTCTTTTATTTCTTATGATTTGTTTTCTCTTCACCTTTTTTTATGAGGCTGATTTTTAACCGACTCCAAAAAGGAGGAGGATACGTAGGTAATGTAGGTATGTTGTGTATATAACAGTAATGTAGTCAGAATCACATTGGGAACAGACAAACACAAAGCAGTTTCCCCCGTATGTAGTAACTAACAGCCAGTCAAAAGTAACATTAATCATTAACGATTACTCGTTTGTTACAACTTAGTAGTAACACAGTGGAACTAGTAAGAACTTTGGTATGTTATTAGATGATGGATTACTGTTATGTTACTTTTTATGACGTATGTGTGATGCTCAGATCATAGAAACAAGGAGATATTCCATCATAGCAAATTAGTACGGGAACAACTGTCGCCACTTTTAGTATATTTTTCAACACAATTACAAGCGCCCCTCGTGAATATAAAGATCTCCCACACATTAAAAATTCCGCACACCCTCAATCTATCACTGTTAATCGTCACTCAACACTAGCATTAAACTAAAACACTGTATTTATATCATCGATCGTATTCGGTTCGTCGCCAGCGTGTACTTTGTACTACGCCCAATGTGGGCAAATTAAAGCATCAAGCTCAATAGCGCCTTGGCACATCTCCCTTGTTTCTATGATCTGAGGTGTGATGTGATGAAATGTTCGCCACTATCGGCCTAGCCTTTAGCTTCCTTCATAGCTTCCAATCTATCCAGATGTAGCTGAATCAGTAGGTATAGGTAAACCGGAATCTCATGGCATAGCATAATAGCATAGCATAATCGGCCTATAATGTTCCCACTGCTGGGACACAGGCCTCCTCTGTGAGAGGGAGTGGGCCGTAGTCCACCACGCGGGCCCAGTGCGGGTTGGTGGACGTCACATGTCTTCGAATTTTTGGTTCTAGGACATGCCGGTTTCCTCACGATGTTTTCCTTCACCGTTAAAGCAAGTGATAATTAATTTCTAATACGCACATGACTTTGAAAAGTCAGCGGTGCGTGCCTCGGGATCGAACTCGAACCATTCGCCGTGGAAGGCACATGGTTAATCCACTAGGCTATCACTGCATAATTTAAAAGCCGGCTGACTAATTCAACCAGCCAAACTAAAGTTTCACTCGACGAATGCTGCAGACGGCCAATTTTTCATAGTGGTCTGTCCAGCAATTCTCGCTAAAAATACATTAAATAAAGAAAGAATGAATGATTACAATAGCATCACGGTGCTTTCCTCTACTCAATGTGTTCAAGCTAGCAATATCTTAACATTTCATATCTGATCTCTGCCACCAAGCAATTATGGAGACCAGTATGTCCACTTTGTACTGTCCGAGATATGAAAGAAATAAAATTTGTTGATTGCATCCCTATGGCCACATAAAGTATGGGAAGAAATAGGACAAAGACAGTGGGAGTGGCTGTCAAATCTATCCATTGAAGATATTCCAGAAAAAATAGATGGGTCAGGGTACTGGGACGTACCATCCCCAAAAAAAGTTTTGGGATTTTTGTCTATTTGCCTGTTCGTGCGTGCATTACGCAAAAAGTAGTAGAAGTTTTCACAGTTTGGTAGCTTGGGGTCCAACTTAAAATTTAAGCCACATTTCATTGAATTCCGGTGGGATATTATGAACTGAGCTACAGCTTGATTTCTTCATAGTACTAATCACGCTACACTATGGAGGTAATTGAAAATGGTCATGTATATATGCTTCTTGTTGCGTAGTTAAGTCCTAAACTTCTGTTCCTATATTTTTCGTTTACTTTGTGAGACGAAAAACGTTTAGTTTTGAATTTCAACAGTACTGCTCTGTATTCTTGTAACAATCTCTTTGCGAGATTGGCATTCATCGTGCGACTGTTTTACTGCGCCTGCATTCTTTATACGTCGTTCTTGTATTAAAGTCTGGCTTTGTATTAGACAAATGCAGCGGGTATCATGATGAATTGAGTATCGTAAAACCTGCTCTAGTGCTCATCTCCCTGATATATTCTGTCTAGAGAATGATTCCTTTCAATTTTATTCTATCCTATTTACAGTATTCAATCATAGTTTTAAAGTTAGCTTCCTAGATACCTAGTGTTGAGTATTTGTATTTTATACAAAATCTACTTTTGTACCGTCTACTTTGTCTGTTTATAATACGTACAATACAATCAAGGGTCTCAATAAATGTACTCAGATTTCTAAGAAAAGTAGATCTTCAATATTCTCCTTCTTTAACAAACCCAGCAAAGTCAACACGAACGCATCTACAATAATATTATTTTTAGTAACTGGTCTCACCGTGAACAGGCAGCTTTAAGCCATCTTACTTCCGTCTCGAAATAATGAAGGCGCTCCATACAAACCGTTTTCTTATAAACACTGCGACAGACATTGTTGTGGAAAAATGGATTTTTTTCAACTACCCTCTCGTAGCCGTTGTCCTAAGATACTTATGAAATGAAAGCTTGAGGCTAAGACTAGATAGTTTCTTGGAAAATGAGGAAGGGACCGCTGTGGTACATTATAATTGAAGACTTGAGGAAGGAGGTTTTATTATAAGAGCTAGTTTACTGCTGCACAAAAGATTCTTATGAAGTTTAAAGGCAATATCCTGGTTATGGTAAACTATTAATAATCACAGTCAATTATTCATTATTGATTATTGACACACTAATAGATGCAAACTTTTCGAATACCTACCTCCATATTTATTTTTAACCAAGGTTCTGTAAGTATGTAGTTATGTTTCAATGAAAACAGGATTCAGATTGCTGTTCATAATTTAGTACCAAACCTCATACATTTAATTGAACGTCTCCTTTTGACATAACAATATAAGCGAAAACCACTAGAAGTTACATTTGGAATGTTTTGAACCTTTTGCGCTTATTTTGTGCTTATTGTAATTAGTTTGTCTCAGTCCCAACACAAGTATTTTATAACTTACTGGGGTTACCTCATTTTCATATAACTATGCAATGTTTGAGAAACAATAAAACCTATTTTATTTATTTTATGTAGTGTTTGAGAAAATTACGGACATATACCGCGATTTTCTCAAAAACTACTGAACCAATTTTGATGATTTTTTACTAATTGTAATTCAGATACTTTCAGAAAAGTTTTAATTTTAATAAATTAATGATTTAACATAATTTTAAAAATTAGGTACACCTAAAGTAGGCGTCCATATTGTTTTTGGACCTCAATAGAATAAAATCTAATCAGGAATACGTCAAGTCAAGGAAATTTTCAAGATACAACTAAGCACTAGAATATGGGAGAATCCTCCATGCTAACAAAGCATTGTAGTGATAAATCGCCAATAAACCTACTGCGAGGGAGATGACAGGCGGGGGTGACGTGAGCTCACACAGCGGTTGCACTAATAACGTAAACCAATTTCAAGCACAAGCATACAGCTTAGTTTGGTTACCAAGAATAGGTACTAGGAATTCGCAAACCCTATTCTAATACAACATAGGGCGAGGCCCCATCAGTGCGTTGCGCTGCGCTGCGTTGCGTCACTTCACAATACATTTCTCCGTTGCGTTGTCGTATGCATTGCGTCGACGAACCAACGGAGTAGTGTAGTGTGAAATGACGCAACGCAGCGCAGCGCAACGCACTGATGGAGTCTCGCCCATACCTGGGCGACCAAGCTTCACTCGAATTTTCTCAGGGATAACACCTATGTAGATAAACGTAGGAAGTAAAAGATTATCTAAATACAAAATTTCTTCCAAATCATTAGAGCCGTTTCCGAGAAACCAATTACACAAATTAATATAAATACAATAACTAGAATTGCTCACTTGAAAGTAATAAGATATGTATACAGGGTGGCAGGTAAGACAGTGGAAATATTTTAAGGGGTCATTGTACTCATCAATATAAACAACTTTTAATATGGGACCAACCCTGAAATCGCGAAAAAAAAATCAGCTGTTCCATACATTTATGTTCACATAACTCAACAAAATGTATGGAACAGCTGATTTTTTTTTCGCGATTTCAGGGTTGGTCCCATAGTAAAAGTTGTTCATAATGATGAGTACAATGACCCCTTAAAATATTTCCACTGTCTAACCTGCCACCCTGTATAAACTATATCAATGCCATCCGCCACCTTAAGGCAAGGCATCACGCGGACCCAGTGCGGGTTGGTGGTTGTCACGTCTTAAATTTTTTGGTTCTAGGACATGCCGATTTCCTTACGATGTTTTCCTTCACCGTTTTTAAAGCAGTGGTGTTAGAACAAATTGCACAAAGTATGCGTCTGTTGGCGTTCGAACCCATGACCACAACTTGTAAATTTCATTGACATAAAAATAAATATCTTACCTATATCTAAGACCAATCCAATATCAATAAAGTCTCACTTTATTAGTATTATCTTAAAATATATTATATATATATATTATAATATAAACAAGGACCAAAAAAATATTCTTGCGAACTCACGTTCGGGTGCTACCACTAAAAAATACACAATATCCCATAACGGAACCCTTTTACCACAAAATAATGCGACGACGATACAAATCTTTGATCAATACCTATTATAACAATACCATTTTAGTTGGAACTCCCCTTCTCTCCTGCTATCTTTAAATGGGCGGTGGATGGGGGAGGTTGCATGCTTCGTAGGAGATCAAGTTATAATGGCAAGGTATAAAAGCCAGATTTCCTTTTCCAGGGGGGCAGTAGATTGGGAACGAAATGTCCGGAACCAGATTTGACACTCGCCCTACATCGTCACATTACACCCTTTCTACTTTTGAGGCTTCGGAGTATGACAAACACTTTTGAGAGAATCTTTTTTAGGTAAGTACCTACTTATATTAATAGGAGTAAAAGTTTTTATAGTCTATTACAATATGTTATTTATCCCATTTGTAGATGCAAATGTAAAACCAAGTTTTCATTAGAAAAACACCAAAAAATGATGTAAGTACCGTACCATATAAAAAAATCGAAGAATATTTATTTTTTATAACTAAGTTGCCTTTTACGACTCTTAGGGCCAGATCCGCAGTAAATGTAATGGTATTTACCCGACTGCCAAGGAAGGATCATGTTTTTGTATGAAATGATCTTTAGAAACGTTACTCAAACAAACGGTGTTGAAATCAGCCGCGCCGTCACAAGCGAAAATGTGGGTTATTATCAACCGAGGACTGTATTTAAAAGAACCTTTACAATTACATTATGATGAGTGACAGCAACACCTACTTCAGCAAGGGCAAGGTCACGACCCTTAAGTTTGACCTTGACTATAGACAGTGTCAAGAGATTATTAGACATTTAAATTACATGTATAAAAGGTTATTATAAAACATCGTCTAATGGCCGTTTAGCGTTTGCTTCTCTATCTATAGTATTGCTTACTGTAGATAGAATTCTGACATTATTTCTATATACCTAGCAATTATGCATCAAAATTCGATGGATGACTTGTTGGTTGGTTATTTGTTAAATTCAAGATACTTTTCAGCTCAATGTAACTATTCCTTTAAAAAGGGTTATACTAAAGTTCATTTGCAGTAAATCCGGACCCATTATTTCTGACATAAACTCGCACCCCCCACCGAATAATATGGTAATCGATAATTCTAAATTTTACAGGAAAAATAAAAAACTGTTTTTTGCTTATATCTCAGCACGGGTGCATCGTAAGATAGTGATTTATATGTCAAAACAAAGCATATTTTTTTACTGTCTATTTCCTTTTATGATTTTTTTGTAATAGTTTCCTAAATGAAGTTATTGACGAAAATAACATTACTGAAATTGCTGGTCAAAAGTATAGTATGCAACGCATCATTCCGATATTATTCGCGTGTAAACCCAACGATATCTTAGGCAGTATTAATGCATTACAGTATTATTCGTCAAAATGTAGTGTCGAAAAAGTTTACGGTAATACGATATTACGACATTATTCGGGTGAAATCTCAGCGATAGTGTATACAGTATTATTACATTACGACAATATTCGGGTGAAATCTCAGCTATAGTGAATACAGTATTATTACATTACAATAATATTCGTCGATGTATGGTGTCAATAATGAACAGTAATATAATGTTGCAAATACGTTATTTCATTAAATAATTTAGTAAATATTAATTGATTTGGCAAAAAAGTAACAAATTTAGAATAAATTGATTTTATAGGTACTGTATAATTTATTTAAATAATAGTGATTTGTTAAAGGTTTTCAAATAAAACGATGCATAGCTTTTATTATATTAATCAGGTACAACATTATGTTTTTTATCACAAATAATAATCAGATGGAAGTCCTGTTGGTCCTTTGGGTCGTTGGTATCTAAATGATAGTAAAAATCAATCATGTCAATCATCATTACAGTCCGATTCAGTCTGAAGCTTGTTCTGTCATAATTTCACTGGTCTGTAGGAAACGATAAAAAGTATGACAATGCTGAGGTAAGGCTTCTGTTCTGCATAGACTTAATAAATCTTCTTTTAAACCGCTACTCGGTATCGGTTTCGTCACCTTTAGGTAACTCCTATCACTGTCTGGTGAAATCTGTATCTGTTTACTCCCCGCCCGATCTCTACCCAAGAGGAACTCACCGAGTGTGGCGATACAGGTCAGCAGATAGGGATGAGACGCGGTCTTTCTTTGCATTTTATCCTTGGCAGTTGATGTGTTTTTCGTTTGATGATCCTTTGACTTGCGCGGATGCTGTGACGGATGTGTTGCATCGGGCCATGGAATACTACATTCCTTATGCCGAAGTACCGCTCTCCGGCAAAGCTCGCCTGTGGTTTGGGCCTCAATGTGGTCTCGCTAAAGCCAGTAAACAGTGAGGCATACCTGCCACGTCCTGCAAAAAGGAGCTCGCTTTGATCACATTAGTCGAATAGGGAACAAATTGACTTCGTACCCTGCGGGTAGTAAAGCGTTTTGGTCAAATCAGTTGAAGCGAATCTGTTTGCGGAGTCATCACGTCTAAATGCTGGCAACGCTATACCTCCAACTCTACCTGGCAGCACGACATTTATGTCGGAAATTCGCATTTGCCAAATGGAGATTTGCAAAACACTGTGCAATCTTGACGTGAACAAGGCCAGTGGCCCAGATGGTATTCCAGCCATAGTTCTGAGGACATGTGCGCCTGAGTTGTTTCCTGTGTCTCTTTTAAATACTGGACAAGTGCCGAAAACGTGGAATCTTTCCAACGTGCAACCCGTGCCCAAAAAAGATTTCAAGAGAGAAACGAAAGAGGTAGATACCTAGTCGTGCCGACCCTGCTAATTTGGTTACGTCCATACTTTACAAGAGAATGCAGCGTCTCTTCAATAACAGGCTCTTGACGTTGAAGCTAATGATCTCCTCAGTTATCGGCAATCCGTATTTCGCCGAAACCGGTCTACTGGGGACCTAGCCTACGCTACTGACTTATGAAACATGAGGACGCGCTAACCGTTTCCCTGGACATCTCGAAGACTTTCGATAGGGTTTGGCACGACGGCCTTATTCGTATGCTTTCCTCATATGACTTGCCTACCTGTTTCGTTGCGTGGATATCAGACTTCCTGAGGGATCGTTCGATTCGAGTCATTGATGGCTGCTCGTCCGATCGAAAAGCAATTAATGTGTGTCCCTCAGGGGTCAGTGCTCTCTGCGACGCTCTTCCTGCTGCATATCAACGATCTGCTTTAGCCCGGAATCTTTGGGTATGCAGATGACAACACTGTTGTAGAGAGATACATAGCCAATGAACGGACTACTGGACTACAAATCCATGCTCTGAGAGAGGCCATGGTCGAGCGCTTGAATTTGTCCCTTATGGCAGTCTCCGATTGCAGCGATGCCAATCTGGTCAAGTTCAATGCAACTAAGACCCAGGCGTGTCTGTTCTCTGCTAAAAAGAGCCCATTCCAGCTGGCTCCTATATTTTTAAATGTGTCCATACTCCATACCGATAACTGACCATCTTGAGCTTTTGGTCGTTACTCTGACGTCTCCCCTTAACTTTGGCTCTTATATTGAGTCCAAAGCTCAATTGGCAGCTAAAAAGCTAGGATTCCTCTCGAACCTGCGACGGTACTTCATGTCCCTCCTACCCTTTTTTCTATCGGACAGCCAGAAGCACGAAAAACCGCCATCGGTTCATGGTTGATATACCAAAAACCCATACGAAGCGCTTTGATTCCACTTTCATTGTGAAAACCGCAAAACAATGGAATTTACTATCGGAGTGGATGTTCCCGATAATAACAATCTGGGTTTCTTCAAGACGAGAGTGAATCGGTTTCTTCTGGGCAAGCGTGCTCCATCGTAGACCGCATCATCGCTTCACGTCAGGCGAAATGGCGGTCAAATGCAAGCCTAATAAACAGCGAACAACATTACGATTTTGCATAATATCTCTCATGTATTGTAAAAAAACATTACCAAATCGTGTAAATAAAAATAACACATGAATATAATTGTTTTAAACTTTACATGAAACACTAAATGTATTTCTTACGCGAATAAAATGGTAATCGTCACTTACCGAAAAACTTAACGATTGCATAATCTGCATTTACTTGTTAAGGTACTATTCGTGTAAAAAGTGTGTTTAGATTTTAAGAGAATAATATTGTTATGTTCATTACGGGGCCATAGAAATTATTGTACTTTTATCAATATCCATAGAAACATTACAAAAAAAATTCACAAGGTGTAATGAATGCTCTAGACACCGAATATGCAATAAAACATAAACTACCGCAATAGCACATTACCATATTATTCGGTGGGGGGTGCGAACTACTTTATAAGTTTTTCGGAAATTTTCCTTTCTTTCCTTCCTTCCTGCCACATGCAGATCTTACCTGATCCAATCGTCTACAAAGAAGTAAGAACGTAATTACAACTACGTCACCAAAAGTAAAATTCTTGACATTATTATTTTATTTTCTTAAATCTTTCTAAGCACCATTTTGGTTGAGAACTACGAGTGCTAATAATTTTATTCATTATATTATCAACTCGGAGAACGACCATCTAAGTTTGCGGCCCTCAGGGAAATCAGATATTTGCAATACAATGTTTATTGTGCTGCTGGATTGGTTGCTTCGGCGTTCATTCAACTGTTATAACCTCAGATTATAGAAACAAGGGAGTTGTGCCAAGGCGCTATCGAGCTTGATGCCTGATTTTGAGCAAATTGCTCATATTAAAAACGTACGCGCTGGCGACGAACCGAACACGATCGATGGTATAAATACAGTGCTTTAATTTAGTGCTAGTGTTGAGTGACGATTAACAGTGTTAGATTGAGGGTGTGCGGAATGTTTAATGCGTGGGAGATCTTTTTATTCACAAGGAGCGCCTAATTATGCGCGTAATTGTGCCAAAAAATGTACTAAAAGTGGCATCAGTTGTTCCGGTACTAATTTTCTATGATGGCATATCTCCTTGTTTCTATGATCTGAGGTTATAACTATATGTCATCTTCAGCTATATTATGGGCCAGTTGCAGTCTTCAAATTGGCTCTATCGACTAATTCAAAAATGTGGCAGGATTTGCACTAAACTGTGAAATCTATACTTCTTTAAGATAAAACTGCAAAAAAACCGTGTCTGTACATTGAAAATATTCCAGAAAAATACAAAGGTACTGAATGGATTTTGATGTGATTTTCAGTTTGGTAGCTTAAGGCCCAACTTTTAATCTAAGTGAATACGTAGCTTTGACGTGCTTTTTTTTTTTTTTTTTTTGAGGATGGGAAATCATCAAATGACCCCTCCCGCTCTGGGCGGAGCGGAAGGGAGTGTCAGACTCTTACTGACTAAAACCCACCCATGTTCCTTCCTTAGCCCTTTTGTCCGGGTCAGCGGTATCCCTTCCGGACAATCCCGCTTTCCCGGCAGGCTTGGGCCCTAATGGGCCCCCTCTCTGATGCTGACATCTCTTTGAGGCGCGCGTGGAACACGTACGCGCCGTTCGGCACGGGCCTGGTCCTGATCGGACGGTGAGCTACCCATTACTCACCGCCCGCAGGCCCGCGAGCTTTGACGTGCTGCCGTGCGATAGATGTGCGGCAGCGGTGCGGGTGTCGTACTGCGCCCCGCCAGTCGTCTTTTTTCCATATGTGTTAGCCTTAGCTTAACGCAGAAAAATATAGATGTGAATATCTGATTTAAATAGTAATTAACCATAGAACCTCAAACAAAATAGTACAAACACAAATATATTATTTCGATTAACATTCCATTTATCATTTGACGCGACATTAACTTTTTAATACTTCGGCGTTTCAAATTTGTCCATCATTCATTATTATCGATTTATCATATTTCGTTATATCTTTTTTTGGTCCTTTAGATCTCATCAAATGAAATACATTATTGTTGTCCTATCGTACGCATTTCAAATATTAACCATTTGTAAAAATCATAGCCCCACTTCTTCAGAACATTGTAAAATTAAACCACGCATTAACTAAGAAAAAATTGAATCTAAACATAGTATCAGATACAATATTTACCTACATCAGATACAAAAAATATTGTATCAGAAACAAGTAATAATTGTATCATAAACATTCACGTCTTTCGCGATGTATTACTTGTTTCTAATAAGATAATTATTATATCTGATACACGTAAATATTGTATCTGATACTATGCTAATATAAAAATGTTTCGAATAACAACATAAATAAGTAGGTACTTACTAATAACACCACAAAATACAGTACATCAAGAGTCCTAGCGTGCACAAACGATAAGTAAAAGCTATTTAATTAACAAACAAGCGACGTTGTTAGCCAGACTCTTTGTGTGTATAATGGAACGTAGCAAACTATTGTCCGGTGTCCGACATGATTTATTTGGCTAACTACATGTCCTGGGTGTGGCGACAAAAACGTTTTTTTTGATACATGTAATATTTTACATGAAATTGAGGTAGCACTTTGTAGGTTTCTAAATCGATATTTCGTCTAAAGATGTTTTTAGATGAAATTATATTAACCTATTCATCGTACATTTCTGGAGCTTCGAGAAATTACAGAAATTCGATGAAAGTAGTATTCTCAGAAAAACTTGTATGTTTCTTTTATATGACAATAGTGGTAAACAGGCGTGCGACCCGCCTGATGGTATGGGCCCCGTAACCACCGAGTATTACATATAGCATAATCGGCCTATAATGTTCCCACTGCTGGGACACAGGCCTCCTCTGTGAGAGGGAGTGGGCCGTAGTCCACCACGCGGGCCCAGTACGGGTTGGTGGACGTCAAATGTCTTCGAATTTTTGGTTCTAGGACATGGCGGTTTCCTCACGATGTTTTCCTTCACCGTTAAAGCAAGTGATAATTAATTTCTAATACGCACATGACTTCGAAAAGTCAGCGGTGCGTGCCTCGGAATCGAACTCGAACCATTCGCCGTGGGAGGCACATGGTTAAACCACTAGGCTATCACTGCTTTGTTTGAGTATTACATGCGCGTTTCCAACTATTTAAAATGAGGATTCGTTGTAGAAGCAGGTCCCCCGTTGTCAACACAGCGCGTCCTCTGGAGCTATCATGACCAATTCTATCTCTATCTACCAAAGAATAGACAAAGTTCTTTCTATTCAACTCGTTATCTCTTCTGCCCGAGCAAGCGACGACCCGTGTTTGGCTTATCAGAGTTTTGTCTACTGAAGAATAGAAACATTTCTACTCTTTATTGTATGCATAAAATGATAGAAATAATTCTATAATCTGTCATTTTGTCTATCTTTTCGTCAGCATAACCCATTTCTAATAATTATTTACAAAATCAAATGCACAACATAACAGGACAATCTTAGCGCTGCACAGTAAAATTGAAATAGTAAAAAAAATACAAATAATATTAATAATCTACTGTGTGTTGGCGACCTTACCACAGTAACACAACACCACCAAAAAGTAGCGCTATTTAGCATATTTCAATGCAATTTCTTTTCGTATAAGAATGTATTATTAATCAAAAGCTCTTTCCACACTAAGTATACAGGGGCTCTCGTTGAAAAATCGACAGGTGCATGTGATAGCATTCTACCATCGCCATCCGTTTATTTATCGGACACCCTCCGTCGAAGGCGGAAAAGACAAGCACATATTGGAGGGACCTTTTCACACCAATTATACCACGGATTGTGTTGGATTCCGTTTACAATTTACTGTGATGTAGGTCGAAGCTCAATCGGGTTTAGCTAGATATAGTTGTCGTTTCAACACTCGAAATATGATATCATTAAGCCCATCACAAACGTAGCTATAATATTATATATTAATAATATCGGTATAACGTACTGGTGACTTCATAGAAATATATAGCTGCGTGTGTGGTCACTCGATAATTTATATAGAAAATATGTCGTAATATGCCTTGCTATGATTCATATTAATATACATATATTATTATTGACGGGCTTTATGCGTTTTCTTTTATTTTCGTTTCAACAACCAGATTTTTGTGTTATTTCGAATTTTTTTACTAACACTGAGTTGCAGAAAAGGTGTCAGGTTTAGTGTCAGGGTGTTTGTGTATGTGACATTTGTGTTTCTAAACGCACCCACGAAACGAAGAAATTCTTAGATTGGGCAAAGTATAAAATAAATCACAATCTCTTGATTAATACATGGAAAGCCGAAAAACAGTGTATCAAATAAAATTGTCGTAAATAAAAGATGCAATGTAAAAGTGACAGTGTCAAACAACTGTCATTGACGGTACAAAAAACACCTATTTATTCAATCTGTAGACTGAATACCAATATTTATAGCAATCAGAGTAGGTATGTCAGGAGGAGAAAAAGTGAAAAAAAAAAAAGATAAAAATAAAATTCTGCAGCAAGGACGTACCTATAGCTTCCCAAAATATTTCACCTGATACTATCTACCTACAGGACCCTTATCAATACTGTCCTACATACCCAAATCGGGGAGCAAAAATTGAAATTGACGCTTAACATTTCTGCCATTTTTAATTAGAGCCGTCAATGAGATGTCGCGTAAAATCCGAGTGTTGCAAATAATTTAATATTTTGTTGCCAAAAATACCGGATCCGACTGGCTAGCCTGAGCGAATAATGATAAAAAGCGGACAAAAAAGAAATATGTGTCATTCTTATAGTTTCGGATTCATTAATATAAAATCTTAAAACTGTAACAGTGGAGTGTATGGGCCAATGATATATAAACCATAGATGCGTTACCCACCGTTAAAAATGGCAACAAAAAAGTGAGGTAATAATTGCCCACCATTCCCTTAGTCACGCACAAATCAGTGTCGCGGTTGTACGTAATTTCTTGCAATATTTTGCGGAAAAAAAATGCCTACGAAACAACAGGTATGCCGTAAGCAAGGCATTAGTTTTCTTTCCCGTTTTTCGTGCATATGCACTGATAGGTAGCTGTCTAGCTATTTAAAGTATTTGCGCTGTTTTTTAGTACAGTGATGTTGCTGTATGACGCGTCTGTTTATGTATAATACGTCATTGGTATGGGCTCTTTCAATTTAGACGCTTGCGACTGGACGGATTAAAACCTAATAATGTCTTAGGTTTTCGCGATTATTACACATTATAATAAAACAAGTTTAGACGGATTAAATCGACGGATTAATGCGACCACGAACACTGCAAAGTGTTTGAAACGTCAGGAAAACTCTGTAAAAATCTGTAATATACGGATTAAAACCTTTTAACTAAAGAAAATCAGCCAGTCATGCTCTTTCAATTTAGAGTTAGACGATGGTGTCGTATTGCTGCCGTGCGGTAGTCGTGCGCCAGTGGACAACCTGTATGTTTTAATATAAATTAGGTATTAAATAAGGCGGCCTGAAAGATAATTTCATACTGACGTCCGGCGTTAAACCACGTTTCCGTTAGCGCTTTTTATCAGCTGTTCGCGTAGTAAGTTACCTAACAGGCTGTTTTCTACTTGCCTTTTAATTCACAAAATCAACATTTTTATATCACTCAACATGGAAATCCGAGTGCCTTTCAACTAATTCAAATGAAAAGCGTTCGTTAATCAAGTGTATTGTTTAAATTGTAACAGAAAAGCTTATTTGGCGATAAATTAACGGCACAGACGTGTAGCCGTCCGTCTCTTGTCTTGTCAAGCCTGAAATGCTCGAAATAGGCGGCCATTGTGCACTGTATTACAAATAGGTATATAGCACCATCAATTACACTGAGTGGCATTGCGTTCTTTCGTCTCAGTTTAGGTTAATTTGGAAATTCTTGGGTAGTTTGGATTTTGGAATTTGAGAGATTTATTTTACTAATACAGATGCTTATTGTTCGTGACGATGTCACCAAAGTGTTATGTGCAGTGTTAAATTTGTAAATATTGAAATACTTAAGTTTTAGAGTCAGTTTGTTATACAACCGTAGGTAAAACTCGTTTGTAAAGTCGCCTATGTAAATAGGACCATTCCAGGGCACCTAGATCGATGACCTAGATCTAGACCTAGGTTTAGACCTAGGTCTAGACATTCCCTTTTGATGTGCAAAGCCCTGGAACCCCTATTTACATAGGCACTAGGTCGTTTGTAAACATTGTTTTTTTATACCTTTATATTTTGTTATATAGTGCTATAATTATGTATTTGGTGACAATAAAAATATTACATTTCGTTGTTTCATTACCTAGGCTACCTATAACAAGTAGTTTCATGGTTATAAGTTGCATAGCTTAGTAGATATTTAACTTGTAAAATAATTTTTGTAGCAACTTTAACCGAAATTTCTTGTTCATACTGAAATAGCTTTTCAGGGTTAGGTCCTGAAAGGTTATGACTTGTTGTAGCGTGTAGCCTACCTCATTAGGTTTTCAGTGATATATAACATGTGATAGTCAGGTTTAGTATAAGCACTGTAATTAGCTGAAAACCATGTAAATAATAGTAAAAAATTGTTAATAAATAAAGTTAAATCAGGGAGAGATTCGCGGGCCTCGTTACGGTAAAGTTTCGAGGTACCTGAGCGGCGCAGTGAATTTAGCGAATCGTAGTCATCGGCAAGGTACTTCACTACGTCACCAGATCCTGAAATCGCTCCCTGAAGAGTTATGAAGACTTATTATTGTTGTTATTTCAAGACTCCTTGCCGGTATGAATAGGTGATCTTCAACGTATGCTGACACGAAGCTGTGAACCAATGCGCACCGGGACATCGGCGTCTCAAACGCTATAGACATACACTTGAGCTACGAGTACGCCCGTCCCGTACATCTGCTGGTCCAGTTCAAGCCGGATATTTTCTTCGTGTCAACACCTGAAGACTGAAGATAACCTGTGACGTCAAGACTTCAATCAAGCATGCCGGTTACAAGATCGCATGGCAAGGCGCCTGAAGCGTGGATAGTGGACGTCGACAGAGAACATAGAACACCGCCTATCCATCATGACCTGCCACCGCGTTCGCCGTCTACGACTGAAGGGACCGAGCCGCCACGCCCTCCACTGCGTCGGGAGGGGGGAGACCTGCCTGCATCGATACAGATAGAAGAAACCGAAGTACCAGCTGCATCGACATCCAGGAGGGACATCCATATTGAAGAAGGAGACTCGGACCGAACAGTGAGACCAGCTGACAAGCCAGCAACCCGCGCCGTGCCGATGACTACCCGGGGTGACACCCGTAACGAACATTCCCGACCGCCGCCGCAGTCAACAACGAACAAAACTCAATCGACAAGAAACATTTTGAAAGCACGTGAAGACTTACTGAAGATTAAGTTGGAACTTGCGCAGATAGCACTTCAGAGAGCCGAAGAAGAATCGGACGATGGATATTTAGAAGATGGAAATTCGAAAAGTGAATACGTGCGTTCCTGGCTAGAAGAAGCACCGGAGCCACAGCCAACGGAGGACAACGCCACAGAGCGGGGCAATAGACATACAAGCATCAAGCCGCCGGCCCCCACCGTGGACATCGACATGCAAGCCCTTCAACAGCAAGTACCCCCATCTTCTGAAGTCAACGAAGTGAACAAGCAAATCGAAAAGAAGAATAGCACCGCGACCCTCAAGACTCAAGAAGATGTCAAGGGGGAAGAGCAGCTCCGTCCATTCATATCGGAGCTCACGTCTGCCATCGCGTCGCTTGCCGCCAAGAAGAATGGTGAAGCCGTGTGCGCTTCATACAACCCTGCGTCGAAGGTCATCATGATGTTACCGAACTTCAGTGGAGCACATACAGAATGGCTATCGTTCCGTGCCATCTATGAAACAACACGGAAATACTTCAACGACGTTGAAAATACAGCAAGACTTAGAAGAAGCCTGCGAGGAAGAGCACTCGAGACAGTGAGCTCTGAACTCATCGGCCACGCAAGACCAGACGACATCATGAAGGAACTGGAGCTGCAGTTCGGCCGTCCAGACTCAATAGCACAAGCGGAAACAGAAAGACTGCGAGGACTGCCGCGCTGCAACGAGACTCCAAAGGACATCTGCACATTCGCAAGCCGAGTCAGAAGCGGTGTCGTCACTCTGCGTGCCTTGAAGAAAGAACACTACCTGATGAACGCCGAGTTACTGCGCTCACTCACCGAGAAGCTGCCGAGTTCACTGCGAACACAGTGGTACAGAACATTCACCGAGAAGTATCAAGCATTACCGGACCTCAGTCTCTTCAGCGACTTCATCACTGAACAAGCTCGCTTCTGCAGCGCCTTCGCTCCGCCTGAGAACATCAAGACCACCGAAGATTCAACAACAAGACGCAACACACAGAGGACCCACGTGACTACAGACAGGCCACCCAGTAGATGCCGCGTCTGTAACAAGGAGGGACACTACGCATCTGAATGTGCGAAGTTCAAAGAAGCCTCAATCGACAAGAAGTGGGAACTCGCGAAGAAACATGGCATGTGCTTCCGCTGTCTACGGAGCAGATACCAAGGACACGCTTGCAAGACTACAAGATGTGGCGCCGAGGGATGCACAGCCTCGCACCACACACTTCTTCATTACGAGAAGAAGACGAAAACAGAAGAGGTCAAGAAGCCCGATGCTATAGAAAACAAGAAACAATCACAAGAAACAGTGGCCAGTTCGCACACTTCATCCAGCCTGACGTATTTGAAGATAGTACCGGTACAAGTAGCCGGACCGGCGGGAGAAGTCAGTACCTACGCGCTACTCGACGATGGATCGACTGTTTCACTCATCGATGAAGAAATAGCAAAGCAACTCGGAGCAGAGGGCAAGCTTGAACCGCTGAAGATCGGTGTGATTGGAAACACAACAATCAACACCCCTTGTTCGAGAAGAATCTCCGTCACACTCATCACGCAGAAGAACAACGAAATCCCCTTCAGAGCGCGCACCATACCTGAGCTTCATCTCACACCACAGACGATCAGCGAAGAAGATGTCGCACACTGCAAGCACCTGCAAGACATCAGGGAACATCTCATCTATGACGCCGGCACTCCCAAGATACTCATCGGTCAAGACAACTGGCACCTACTGCTGGCCAGCGACATTCGCAGGGGACCCAAACACCAGCCTATTGCGTCACTCACAGCACTAGGTTGGGCCCTGCACGGAGCACACACCAGGACACTGGGTCAGCAGGTGCACTGCGTCAACAAATTGTCAACCAGCGATGAGAACATAGAAGAGCAGCTGCGTCAATTCTTCGCACTTGAATCGATGTACATCAATCCACGCCGTCAAGACTCTGACCCTGAGAAGAAGGCAGAAGATATACTCAATCGTCATACGAAACAATTAGAAGATGGACATGTACAGACAGCAATGTTGTGGAAAAATGAAGACACTCAGATGCCAGATAGCTACGGGACAGCTTTGAAGAGGCTCGTAGCAATAGAAAAGAAGCTTGATCGCAATCCCGCGCTCAAGGAAAGATACACGGAACAGATGGACTCTCTCGTGCAAAAGGGATATGCAGAAAGAGCACCACAGAACACCACACCAGGCAAGACGTGGTACCTGCCTCACTTCGACGTCTTCAACGCCATGAAGCCGGAAAAACTCCGCATCGTTCATGACGCAGCCGCGAAGTCGCAAGGAAAATCACTCAACGACTTCTTGCTCACGGGACCAGATCTGCTACAGTCTCTACCAGGCGTCATGATGCGCTTCCGGCGACACCTTACCGCCATCTCTGGAGACATAGCAGAAATGTTCATGCAGGTGAAGGTGCGACCAGAAGACAGAGATGCGCTCCGCTATCTCTGGAGAGGAAACCGGCGGGAGGGAGCTCCTGAAGAATTCCGCATGACGTCAATCATATTCGGCGCAGCGAGTTCACCGTGTACAGCTATCTTCGCAAAAAACTGGAACGCAAAGAAATACATCGACAAGTATCCGGAGGCAGTAGAAGCGATAGTCGAAAACCACTACATGGACGACTATCTGGACAGCTTCAGAACACATGAAGAGGCGGCGCGCATAGCCAAGACAGTTCGAGATATACACAAACAGGCGCAGTTCGACCTCAAGAAGTGGGTATCAAACTCAGCAGGAGTAATAGAACAGATAGAGCCCACACAGAAACCGTCTGAAGTTGTCAACATCGGAAACAAAGAAAACATAGAGAAGATACTCGGCTTAATCTGGAGGCCGACTACAGACGTGCTGAGCTTCAACTTAGAGCTCGCGCGCCTTCCGTGCAACATACTAGAAAAAGAAACGCCCAGCAAGAGAGAAGCCCTGAAAATCGTCATGTCGCTATACGACCCCCTTGGCCTCGCCTCACCAGTCACGATTCGGGCCAAACAAATATTGCAAGAAGCCTGGAGGCGAGGCGTGGACTGGGATCAGTCGCTTGACCAAGATCTGGCCACTCAGTGGAAGAACTGGATTCAACATCTAGAACAGCTCAAGAACGTCAACATACCGAGATGTTACCCCGGCTACAGCGAAGCTATGGAACTTCAAGTACACGTATTCACCGATGCGAGCGAGATGGCATACTCAGCGGCTGTATACTGGCGGGCCGTTACACCGGACGGCAAGATTCACATCAGTCTCGTCATGGCAAAGGCGAGGGTGGCACCGTTGAAACTGCAATCTATACCACGCCTCGAACTGCAAGCCGCCGTGATGGGAACTCGCATAGCAACAGCGGCGGTACAAGAACACAAGGCAACGCCGGAATCGGTGACGTACTGGTCAGACAGCAAAACAGTACTGACGTGGATCAGAAGAGGGGCACGAGTCTACAAACCCTTTGTAGCTCATCGACTGGCCGCCATAGAAGAAAACAGCAAGACGGAAGACTGGCGCTGGGTACCTACGAAGATGAATATCGCCGACATCGCGACCCGCGATGTGCCACGCCACTTCGACTCAAACCACGAGTGGTACCGCGGCCCCACCTTCTTGTATGAAGATCCGTCAAATTGGCCGTCAGAGAAGCCGGCAGTCGACGAACAAACAGGCGAAGAAAGAACGCACATAGCCACAGAAATGCGAAGCACACAGAAATTGTCAGAGGCCGTCCCAGACCCGCTAAGATTTTCAAGATGGGAACGACTACTACGTGCTACGGCTTACGTTCTACAGTTTATCGCGCTATGTCAAAAATCGAAAAGCGCCCAGACAGAGAAAACGTTCTACAAGAGAACTAGAAAAAACATCGAAAAGGATCCAGACTGGAGGAAGCACAAGAAAACGTTGCCATCCTCAAGCAAATCGCCGCTTCGCACAGAAGTACAGCACATGAAATACATACAGCTGGGAGCAGAGTACGTCATACAAGCAGAAAAAGTGCTTGTTCGAGTCGTACAACAAGAAGCGTTCGCACAAGAATTGTGCGATCTGCAGAACGGGCAGAGCGTCGACAGAAATAGCCGATTGCGACCGCTGCGAGTAGAGTTAACAGACAACGTAATACGACTGAAGAGCCGCATAGCTGCTACCAGCGAAGTAACCGAAGAAATGAAGCGTCCGCCGATACTAGACGGCGGTCATCGCATCACGCAACTATACATAGACTGGACGCATCGCAGTCTACAGCACAGCGGGACGGAGCTCACAATCAACGAGATACGTCAACACTACTGGGTCGTCAGATTGCGGCCCACAACGAAGATGGTGGTGAGCCGGTGCTTACAGTGTCGCATTCGCAAGGCGCAACCTCCGGTGCCTGCGACCGGCGACCACCCGAAGACGCGCCTCGCACATCACCAGAGGCCGTTCACCTTCACCGGGCTCGACTATTTTGGCCCGCTCTCCGTCACCGTTGGTCGTCAGCATCAGAAGAGATACGTAGCGCTGTTCACGTGTCTCACCACCAGAGCAGTACATCTAGAGATCGCCGCCACCCTCAGCGCAGACTCCGCTATACTGGCGCTGAGAAGGTTCGCCGCTCGACGAGGATGCCCCACTGAAATACACTCGGACAACGGTACCAACATGCACGGCGCAGACAGAGAGCTCAGAGAGGCGCTCCAAGAAGAGGCTAGTCGCCGTGGCATCGTGTGGCGCTTCATCACACCGTCAGCACCGTTCATGGGAGGCGTATGGGAGCGCCTCGTCCGATGCGTGAAGTCCGCACTCTACACCGTACTGCACGAAAAGCACCCGCATGAAGAAGTGCTGTCCACACTGTTGTATGAGGCCGAGTACACCGTCAACAGCAGACCGCTCACTCACGTCTCTGTTGACAGCGAAGACGACGAATCGATAACGCCGAATCACTTCCTACTTGGTGGTTCGGCGAGACTACCGCTACCCGGCGTGTTCACCGAGGAAGATATAGACAGCAAGAAGCACTGGCGACGTTCGCAGATACTCGCCGATATGTTTTGGCGCCGCTGGGTGAGAGAGTACCTGCCGGAGCTCCAAAACCGGCGGGAGCCGCACACCCGAGGGCCCAGTCTGCAGGTGGGCGACCCTGTGCTCATCGCAGACGGCCAACTGCCTCGCAACACATGGCCGCGAGGCAGAGTGACGGCGGTACATCCAGGCGCCGACGGTGAAGTCCGGATCGCTGAGGTGCGCACCCCTGGCGGCACTCTAAAGCGTCCGGTGAAGAAGCTAGAGCCACTGCCAAAGTGAACGAGGCGTCGCGACGACGGGCGTCGCGCCGGCGATCGTCACTCACCGGGTACTGCAGCGCCGGCTCCACTCCGGGTCGTCGCGGCGCTGCACGGCGGGAGAAATGTTCGTGACGATGTCACCAAAGTGTTATGTGCAGTGTTAAATTTGTAAATATTGAAATACTTAAGTTTTAGAGTCAGTTTGTTATACAACCGTAAGTAAAACTCGTTTGTAAAGTCGCCTATGTAAATAGGACCATTCCAGGGCACCTAGATCGATGACCTAGATCTAGACCTAGGTTTAGACCTAGGTCTAGACATTCCCTTTTGATGTGCAAAGCCCTGGAACCCCTATTTACATAGGCACTAGGTCGTTTGTAAACATTGTTTTTTTATACCTTTATATTTTGTTATATAGTGCTATAATTATGTATTTGGTGACAATAAAAATATTACATTTCGTTGTTTCATTACCTAGGCTACCTATAACAAGTAGTTTCATGGTTATAAGTTGCATAGCTTAGTAGATATTTAACTTGTAAAATAATTTTTGTAGCAACTTTAACCGAAATTTCTTGTTCATACTGAAATAGCTTTTCAGGGTTAGGTCCTGAAAGGTTATGACTTGTTGTAGCGTGTAGCCTACCTCATTAGGTTTTCAGTGATATATAACATGTGATAGTCAGGTTTAGTATAAGCACTGTAATTAGCTGAAAACCATGTAAATAATAGTAAAAAATTGTTAATAAATAAAGTTAAATCAGGGAGCGATTCGCGGGCCTCGTTACGGTAAAGTTTCGAGGTACCTGAGCGGCGCAGTGAATTTAGCGAATCGTAGTCATCGGCAAGGTACTTCACTACGTCACCAGATCCTGAAATCGCTCCCTGAAGAGTTATGAAGACTTATTATTGTTGTTATTTCAAGACTCCTTGCCGGTATGAATAGGTGATCTTCAACGTATGCTGACACGAAGCTGTGAACCAATGCGCACCGGGACATCGGCGTCTCAAACGCTATAGACATACACTTGAGCTACGAGTACGCCCGTCCCGTACACTTATTTAAGTAGAAAAAACCGGACAAGTAAGAGAAACACGCCTTGACGGTTCCGTATAAATTAAAGCTTGTAATAGCAAACAAAAGTCGAGTATCACATGCAAGTTGCCGCCGACCCTTGAAAATGAGGAGTCGCCCTGCCGACAGTTAAGGAGACAAGCAAATCCCTCGCTGTCAACACAGCGCATCCAATCAAGTTTACTATCCAGGTAAACTTAACCGCAAGTGTATGTCACTTTGCATAACAGGTGAACAGATATCGGCAAACACCTGCAAAAACTGGACAAGTGCGAGTACGACTCGCGTCCTGAGGGTTCCAAAATATGCAATAGCGAATTAGCGACATCTATGCGCAAGATGTTGCTATTAGGTACATACTTCTAGTGACGCCATCTATACGCAGAGCCCTCCACCCGTTACGGGTCTTGACATACGGACGGACGGACAAGAAAGTGATCCTATAAGGGTTTCGTTTTTCCTTTTGAAGTACAGAACCCTAAAAATAATGACGGACTGCGCAAAGTAAATTTGTTGCATTTGGCATGAAAGCGTTCGTGCGCAAACTTTCCCCCACTACGCCTCTTTTGCTCAAGATGTTTGCCGGTCTCTGTATCAACTGCAAATTTAATCAAACCTGCAATCTCCTGCAAATTGATCGGATCATAACGCAATGCAAAAGTTTTGCCACTACGCCAGTCACTGAGGCCGCCAAAAAAGTTAAGTAATTTTTTGAGTAAAACGTCTCTCCCAAAATTAAGGCATGTTTTACTGTTCCCAGATTTAATGCTCAATTTATTTTCGCAAACCACACTGCAATATATTAATAAAAGTCCGCGCAGAATTTCACAAAAACTGAGAACTATTTTTCAAACTACTAAACTAGTGTCAGATTGGAGGCATGCTCGTTACGTTGATGGCAGTAACATAGTTTGAGCGCCCGGTAACCTTATTACTAGGTCCTTGTTTTACCACTTTTTACCCCTTTTCACTCCCAAACTCGAAGTTTTCATGCACCTGATTTTGGGTATAAGGCGCAGTGAACTCTCTTTAGTTACAAGATTTTTTTTAGGGTTCCGTACCTCAAAAGGAAAAACGGTACCCATATAGGATCACTTTGTTGTCCGTCTGTCATGACCATGAGTGGAACCATCTGCTCATAGATGGCGCCACTAGAAGTATGCAGTAGCGTCATAAATGTTCAAGATAATAATTCCATTTCTATGGTATGACGGTGAACTAAATCTAAAAACTGTGTCGGTTGAACGCAAAATCAGTAAACCTTTCAAACTTATCTTCCCCAAATAATTTTAGGAAAATATGTAAAACCTTCCTCCGTATAAATAAAAGCTTATCATTAATTTATCTCTGTTTTATTTTATTGCATTTTGGTTTAAACTGCCAATGTTATCAGCGAGTATCAGTGAGAGTAGAATATTCATTGAAGAAGTAAACCCAGTGTGCAGTGAGCGAGATAAATCTTCATTAAATAACGCTTATCTTGGTTAGGAAGGGGTCTCCATGCGCTCGGTGGCGGGAGAGACATTTTAGATGCGAGCGCAGCTTTTGGTGCATGCATGAATATTCTGATTGCGATCTAGAATGAAGTTACAGTTAATGCAGTTGCAATTGTATGCTTATTTAAATAGGTTTTTTGAAATCGCAACGTTGTGACGTCATTTACGTAATTGAGGTTAAAAATGCAAGGTGACTGGTTAAATGAGGCAAGAACTTATTGGATATTGTTGTATGGAAAAGTTGTTTTTGTTGTGATTTCGAGCGAAGGAGAATCTAATACTGAGTACTTTCCTTCGATACATTCCTCATTTATAATATTAATATTGACTGGTTCTCAAATAAATAAATGAATTTATTTATTTATTTGAGAACCAGTCAATAAGCATACATGTAATTAAAATTAAAAACCTTTAACCATTCACCCTGTGTGGTCTATAATGATCCAAAGCAGAACATAAGACCGTCAAACCATATTTCTGTAATAAAAACGGAGAATCGACCACAGGACAACCACAATTTTCAATCATTGGTCCATTCTGGTATATCGAATATACATTTGGGTTCCCACTTTTTCTCTTTTACTCTTTCATTATGTCTTAAGTACGAAAAGAAAATAAGTACAAAGTCGATGTAATGAGACCCATTTAACATGGCCACCCTAACCGGGCAACCTATACTGCAGCTTCACCGAGCTACCCTAACTGCTAATAGATTCTTTCTTAAAGCAATTCCAACCATTTTATCGTTTTTAAATTCATACATTTTACAAATAAAAAGGTTCGTTTAAAACCTGTATCTTGGTATTTAGTGGTTGTTAAAAATTTACCACTATAACTTGATATTCCATCGTGGCGTTGCTCGCTACGACAAATGTCAAAAATATGTCAAATCCAGTAGATTTAATTTTAGTTTCGTATTTTGCTACAAGTCAAGTTATAGTGGTTACTCCGTATATCATTTACGTAGAGTTTGATGTATGAGGAAACGTGATGCTCGTTAGGAGAACAGGGGTTACTTTAATACATTCTGAAATTGATGCGCAACATGGCAACACAGATGTTTTATGGTAGATAGTGAAAGGTAATAAACTGAGATATATTTTACAGGGTAGAACCGTAGAATTTCGTAGTCTAAGGCCATGTTGTTTCATCTTACAGTTACGTATCTGTAACCGTCAAATATGGCGGCTTGTATGACAATTTCATACTGACTTAACGATTACGTACTTTTTTTTTTTTTTTGAGGATGGGAAATCATCAAATGACCCCTCCCGCTCTGGGCGGAGCGGAAGGGAGTGTCAGACTCTTACTGACTAAAACCCACCCGTGTTCCTTCCTTAGCCCTTTTGTCCGGGTCAGCGGTATCCCTTCCGGACAATCCCGCTTTCCCGGCAGGCTTGGGCCCTGGTGGGCCCCCTCTTTGATGCTGACATCTCTTTGAGGCGCGCGTGGAACACGTACGCGCCGTTCGGCACGGGCCTGGTCCTGATCGGACGGTGAGCTACCCATTACTCACCGCCCGCAGGCCCGCGCCTACGGTGGCCGGGAGTCGTCACGCGGCTCCCGACGCCCGGAGCGTCTACCGCGAACGATTACGTACTGACTTCCGAATACAGATGGTTTGAAGCAACCCGCCCTAAGACTGGTTTTAAATTCACAAAGTTGTGGATGGCGTGACTATGAAACTAGCCTAAAAATAACCGCGTTAAAGTTATTAGAAGTTCTTTTATAGCTCAATATTTAACTGGATTCACAATTAAGGCCCCGGTATACGCCAACGGCCTTGAGTGATTTGGGCGGTATAGCTTGAGTGTTCTGCGCTGAGCTCAAGCAACGCGACATACATCCACCGAGCAATACGACTCGCCTATCAAGGAGCGCGCTGTGCAGAATTAGACGTATTATTACTTTTTAGTATCTAAAATATAAAATAAAAAAAAAGTAACAGGCAATATTATAGGTAGTAACGTGGTCTTTTCACACAAAACAAATCATGAAAATATCTTAAGCGGTTTGAAAGTAATTACGTTTTTATGTTTTGGGTAGACACGAATTCATGAATTTATTTCATTAAGTATTTTACTACAATAGTTAAATATTCACAGGTACGATTGATGTATATATGTTCTTGTTTAACATAAAAAAATTGCACAACTAACCTGCATTATTTGACGGCGAAATAAGAGATTTAAAACTGGCCGTTACTATTTACCTTCGCCTTAAGTTGAGAAATTGTGTAAAAATTTAATATAACGCAATAGGATACCCACTATCACCCATTTACTGCTATTATTACTAGAAAAAAAAATCTATCTATACCTACTAGAAGGTATATTATAAAACTGTAAGAAAGCACATTGAAGAATACATATACAAATACATTGAAGATATTTCAGAAAAAAACAGTCTGAATAAGGTAGTTGGGTACGTACTGGGACGTAACCATGCCCAAAAAAATATTTGCTGATTTTTTTATCTGTTTGTCTGTTTGTTCGCGCATCACGCAAAAAGTACTAAATCGATTTTGACGTAGTTTTCATAGTTTAGTAGCTTAGTGTTAAAATCGAAGCCTCATTTCATCTAATTCCGGTGGGATGAACTAGAGGTACAGCTTGACCTCTTCGTAGTAATAACCATCCTACACTAACGAGGTCGTTTAAAATAGTCAATCTATTGACACCCACGCGGATGAAGTCACGGGTGAAAGCCTAGTTATAAATATACAGGGTGTTCAATTCGTGGAAACACAGTAGACTATATAAAGGACAGAAAAGGAACAAACATGAAGAAATAATATACTCTGTATTTTCGAAAAGCCTTGTTTACACATAGGGACATTGTTTACACATAGGGACATAAATATAGTCTGACCCTTTCAGAACGGGACCGTTTAGGGTTCTCGATGGAGTCAAAAAAGGTTCTTTGTTGTCAATTTAAGGTTACTTTTAGGATTCAATTTGTTGGGTTGGTTTTGTTTTATTTATTTTTTCAGGGTAGCATGGTACCTACAGCGTTTGGTATCAGTGTTCATGGATGAGTGAGTGTAAATTCATTTTGATAGGTAGGTATTTGGGTTTTTATTTTTGAAAACGTTCATTGGTATTCTTGTTGAATCCTTCTTAAACTAAATAATTTAGTGCTAAGAGTTTGTACAAGTGTAACGAATGGGTGTCTAATTCACGACAAAATTCATCAGTCCGCGACTAAAGCCTTTATTTCTGCTAAGTTAAGGTAAGGTGAGATGACGAAGGTGTTAAGAGTTTCACCATCGGCTTTCAAGTTTCAGGGTATGTTTCCATTGCCGCGGCGAAAAATATTAACCAATAGAATTGCAAAAAAATACGTCTCCGATCCGCTAAGCTTTTTTTGTGCAAGTATTGGTTAATATTTCTCCGCCCCGCTATTCTCCGCACCAGTGGAACGAGTCGCCACGCATCCCGCAGCGTAGCGCGGGCCGGTGTGTCATTTGCCTTAGGTCTAAGATATTGTATAAAAAATGTTAAGTAGTGCAAATCTAAGGGTGCGTTCCACTGATGCGGAGAAGAGCGCATTCACGCGCGTGAATGCGTTTTGAGTGTGTTGCACCATGCGTGATTTCTATACAAATACAGGTACTTGTAAACAACGGAACATCACGCACACCCGCGCCACGCTGCGTGATACGGGGCAGTGTGCGAATCGCCTAATACTTAGACTTATACTTAGACTTATTTAATTTATCTTATACCTATTCATCTTACATGCAACTTTTATTTTCAAAGATAATTCGACCTTAAAATAATTAAATTAAAGACCAAGATTAACCCAAGAACCTCACCTTAAGTTTCAGCGCACACACTCAAGCCACTTGAATCCTACATTCCAGTTCAAACATGTATCCACAACGCAACATGGAAAATCAATCAGACTCAGATGCATCCCCCAATTCACGTCACCAACAGAAATAGACGCTAACTGGATATCTGGGAGGATCGGGGGACGGCTAAGAGCTATTTGTGAAGGACTTGATTGAGGATTATGCTCGATAGTGTAATGGGCATTGCTCGTTTTTTTGTTGAAAATTGAATATCTATTTCGAGGTTGGTATAGAGTTGCTGGTCATTACTATTAATCAATAACAATATTACACACTACTAATAATAATAACACTTTTACACGTTAAACAATTTTTTATGCTAGATGAGGTCCGTGTTTCATAAACAGCATTTAAACATGTAAAAAAAAATCTGCTGTTCCATACATTTTATCGATTCATGTGAACGATTTTGCGGTTGTGTAAAATATTGCTCGTAATGATGAGTATAATGGCCCCCGTATCGAATATGGTTTTTGTTACATGCTGCATGACTATCTTTGAGAAGAAACAAACTCAAAGGTTAATGTCTCTTATAGGTTCCAGATCGATCCATCGTCATATCTGTCCCACTTTCCGCGAGCCAGACCAAAATATTCATCTGCAATCCTATTTATATTCGTCGCTGACCAGATTTGTCGATGGACAGTATAGCCAATTGGAGTGACAGTGCAAAGGACATTGGCAGTTTTGGGCTTGATATGGTACAGTAATAAAAGCTTAACCAAAAATAACAATATATTTTTATTGTTCTTTGCTTAATTTATCTTAGAGATTAAGAATTGAAATCAAAAATCGAAATAAATAAGAAATAAAATTATTATGCCGTTGACATTTTGAAAAAACCAATAAAACAAAAACGGATGCACGCTGGCTGGCGCGTGCCTCCACAGAATATCATGTCGACAGCAACTAAAACCTTTGAATTGAGAACTCATTAGTCGCGCTGTACTTTATTGGATCATTCACACCATACTTAACCTCACTCTCACAAATACGATAATTTCTCTTTAATCCAATTACGTACGAAAACAAATAAAAAATGAATTTAAATACTCATGAAATATTCGATCACACCAAACTAATTTCATATCTGTACCGACATACACAATCTGAAGCCCAGCGTTCTATGGGCGTCTGCCGTGTCCTTTGTACACTGCCATGCTTTTAGGCATGCAATACAATATCAGCCTGTCTATCAGGATATACAGGCTGATCAGTGGCGTGCAGTGCATATAGGCAAGTAGGCAGTGCCTACCTCATATGATTCAATAAAACTATTTTAACTGTTACTACATATATAAAATATATCAATCATGACTAATTATTGATATATAATTATGTATATTGATATAGTAATAGTTAAAATGGTTTTATTGAACCTTAAGAGGTAGTCACTGCCTACTTGCCTATATGCAATGCACGCGCCTGAGGCTGATATTGTGTGCGGGGCGTGTTGGTACATGTACCAACACGCCCCGTGAAATAACCGCGTGTGAAATAACCGCGAGAACTGCTAATTTGTTTGCAAACGTTCGAGGAAGAATCTCACCGTAAGGCTTGAAACTGCGTTACGCGGGTGCGGGCGCGTTCCCATACAAAAGTGTTCCGTCGCGGGGGCCGGCGCGGGCGTCCGTCGCGGCCGCCAGCGGTGCATGCACGCCGCACGGGGCACGGGCTTGTTCCAGGATATATGTATTGAACTAGCGACACTGCGTAAATAAAATAATTCGGTCTCCGCGACTGGTACCAGCGATGGGGACCGTCGGGATCCCACAGAGCCCATCCGCGTTTCCACGCGCGTAGACACGCGACGGGTGCCCGTCGCGGACGCCCGCAGTTTCAAGCCTGACATTCTGCCTCGAACGTTCGCAAACAAATTGGCAGTTCTCGCGGTGATATCACGGGGCTAGTCGGTACAGAATAGATGGGTAGTTTTTGTTAGATTGTCATTAGTAAAGGGTATTCTGTAAAGTCCGATTTAAAGCTCACTCTTTAGGAGCTACATTAGGTCGAGATGCGAAGTGCGATATGTACATGTAAGCGATTAAAACAAATAACTTAATATTCACTGCCTACCTAATAATTACTAGAAATATTTGATTAGTTAAAGCGATAGGAACAACATTAGTTTAACCACGGCATCGAAGACATTGTCCTATCAGCGAAATTGAAGCTTAACTATCAGAAAAAAGATCACTTGCATGATTAGTTTGATAGTAGTCCTCTTACTCATAGACGCCTCTTAATTTTAACCACTGATTAAATATACAACTATCCTTGTCATTTGTATGAAAATGAACAGAGATGACAATTGACATAAGAGCTGCTTAATTAAATCATCGTCTTTAAGTAAGGGGGTGGATTTTTTACCATCTGAAAAGGATTGAAGCAAAAATAATAACGCAAGGACGAAGAAAATATATCTAATAGCGCAATTCCTATATGCAAATCAGAATTAAACTAAACAAAATGCGTGGGTAAAACATTTAACAACCAGCACGGCAAAAATAACATCGTCATCCAAAGAAAAAACACCATGTTTAAAAATTAATTCCATCCATAAAGAAAGACCTTTTTTCTTCAACAAAACAAGTGATCGCTATTAGACCGACGACATACATAATTATGTATCTGGGACACGCCTTATCAATCTATCACATCAATATAATACATCACACACGCTTCATAAAAACCTTCATAACTAAAACATACTATTAAAACAGTGGATAAAAATATTAAATAAGTTATTATGTTAAAAGATACAGAAGGCTCACTACATGAAAATCAAAAAAACAGGCAAAGTTGATGTTGGCGTGGCAATTAAAAACGAATAATACCGCTTTTATACTTATTTCTTTCAATACCTACGTGAGCTATTGCAAGTACCTACTTAGCGGCACATAGGGCTTTTCTAATTTTGAGCCTAGTCTTAATTTGTAGTATCTCATAGTCTCAAAACGTTCTTAAGTATATTGAATTAGTGTGTTTTCCACAAACGAGGGAAACTAAGTAGCGAATAAGGTGTAGTGGTGTACCAATATGATCTTTTTACATTCATATACTTTGCTGTCTTCATCATCATCACCTGCTGGCCAGAACAGTGGACGTCTTTCGGTTGATTTGATTGTGAGGAGATGGAACAATGGATGTGGATGCCTCCCCCAAGTATCGCCACATCGACCGGTCTAGCTTTCCTAATGAATCTTACACGCTGTGAGAAAAGATCAATACTTATTTTTTCTTCAGTATAAAACAGGCATTTGCTCTGCAGGAATAGTTAAGGTACAATTCCAACTGCAAGTGACACTAGTGGTTCCTATACATTTTCTATGAGATTGTATGAATAGTTGTAGTAGTAGATTAAAGCTGCAGACATGGATAGAATTAATGCCTTCGAGATGTGGTGCTGGCGACGAATGTTATTGATACCGTGGACTGCATACCGTACCAATGACTCCATACTCGAAGAATTAAAGATAAAAGAACGGCTCTCCACCACAGTTCTCAATCGAATGGTTCGATACTTTGGCCATATCTTGTGAAGACCCTCTGATACTTTAGAAAGAGTAATTATCAGCGGAAAAAGACCAGGAAAAAGGCCAAGGGGTCGACGACCAAAACGGTGGACAGACCTGATTCTGCAAGCCCTGGGACTCTCCTTTCAGGAAGCCACAAGATTGGCCCAAGACCGAGACAAGTGACGTCAAGCTGGGAAAAGAATAGATGCGTCACGATCCTCAGCATTGAGGGGACGACTATAAGAAGATAAGTATGAATAGTACATTCCGAGTTTCCGAGCGCAGCGACACTGCCGCCGAGAACTGCCAATTTGTTTGCTAACGTTCGAGGGAAAATCTCACCGTGACATTCTCCCTCGAACGTTCGCAAACGTTCGTGGTGATATCACGTGGCGAGTCGGTACAGAATAGACATGCAGTACATTTGTTGTGTGCCGCTGCCGTCGGTTGCTGTCGCCGGTGTCCAAATTGTACCTTTACAGTTCGATATTTAAATTAAGCACAATTTTTGTGATGAAACTTTGTGTGGAATGAACCTTCTTCCAGTGTTGTTTCGTGTCCAATGCCTCATGTCGCATGAAACGACTCTCAGTCCGCGCTCCTTTGATTTATTCCATACATTTGTCAGCGCTGATGTAGATATATATCATAATGTATGCATGTGGCTACTACTTTTATTTTTTGCCAAAGAAAAATGTGATAGACTGTTTTATGGCGCTACGGCAATAGAGGTCAAGTTGGAATGATTGGACTAAAAGATTTATTGAGCGATATTATTTGTGTTTGCCAGCCAATTACTGGAATATGCAAGACTGAGACAGTCGTTCAGTTTTATTTGGAATTTCTTTATCGTGATACATCATTATTGTGTAGATTTTTTTCGTATTTCTAGTGAAAATGGCATTTTTTCATGGTTTTCGTTACAGTGACCAGTTTTATGTTTATTTTATGAAATGCTTGCAAAGTTGCAATAGGTACCTACCGATTATCACATGCGCGTTGCCGACCCTTTTAAAGCCTGCAATACATGTTGGCCGAGCGTTGTCGAGTGAAGGCCAATACCAACATGTAGACGGTATATTTGCCTTATCTTGCTATCGCTCGGTGTCACTTGCCTAGTTGGTTGAGTATAGACAAGCGCCAACGTGTATAGACCTCATTTGACGTAGCTTGCCACAATTTGCAGTCGCTCGCGATCACTTGCCTCAATTCGGAGCGGTGTCGGTTTTTCTGCACAAATCAAAGGCGCTCGCGCGCGCTCGTATAATAGTGTTCACATGTTTGTCCGCGCGCTATTATGCGGTTGACGTCATACTTGCCGAACGTGTAGACAGTAGCGTATCATGCTTGCATCAGTTGACATTTTTAATTCTCTCTAATACTCCTCCTATGGGCGTTGATGACATCTATAGGAGACTAATACAAAACTCCAACTCAATGCCCTACAACTTTGCAGTTATAAGGACATCGATACGATAACTCCATCTATAAATATAATGCATAGGTGATTATGTTCTGAATTATAACTACTATAAAATAATTATGTACTCTCTCCGCACCTTTACTCCCCCACTTCTAACATTATCTAATCCAATACCCAAACACAAGGAAACAAATAAAAACACAATAACACCATAAAACTAAGCATCATAAAAACGTAACAACGTAGGGTATACCTTATTGACCTTACTAAAAACAATTTACAATACAACCATCTAATTAAGTAGATGTTAAAAACTTTGGCGAAGCTCAAGGGCTACCGGCTTCCATAGCCGTGAGTCACGACTTTCGAGGAAGTCGGCTGGTGTCGTGAGAAGCGTACATTAAACGGAAAACAGGCTGTTTCCAACGTTTTACACGCTAACTATATTCAATATGAAATGGCGCGGCGATTACTCATCCGTGTTTATGGAAGTGGCTTTTGAAAAAGTTTTGCGGAGTTTTTTGGGGACATTAGTGGATGTTTCGTTTTCATAATGATAGAGAAATTAAAGGTAGGCATATTATAGACCGCATAGATTAGAAGTCATTAATTAAAAAACTTAAAAAAAAAGAAACTGCCTTCAATAAATCATAATAATGTGTGAAACAGTTCTTAACCGATTATTAACCGATTTTAATAATGGTTTTTTATTTGGTAGAAAAAGCAAGTCCGGTGGTTCCATATAAATTTTATTAACTTTGGTTGAGTTTTCTTAACCTTTTTTTTTTTTTTTTTTTTCGCTGAGAAATGCTACTTACGCATCCCCGCTCGTGGGGGACGAGACGGGGTATGTGGGGCTCCTGTCCGAACGACAGTATACCCACTAAAACTCAGCGGTGTTCCCGCATCGCCGTGATGGGAGGGTCATGGGGAACCGGCACAGCCTTGACGTCCACAACTCTCCCGGCGCATGCCCGCCTAGCTGGCGGGCCCCGCATGCCCCCCAGACTGGGGGGCTATGGGAGTGGCCGGGAACACCTGGCCACCCCCGTCCGGCACTAGTGGAGGCCTGTGCAATACAGGCAAGGGCGCCCCCGCACCCGTTGCCTGCTGGCCTCCACCTGGGAGGAGTCGGAGATGCCTGTCAAACTGACGTCTTCTCCGACCCCCCCTCCGCCTTCGGAGCAGCGCTGCGTGAGGGTCATCCTCACGCGCGCGCTCCGCCGCCTCCTTCTGCAACATGACGTGCTCGCAGAAGGCGGCGACTGCCGCCAAGGACCTCTCGTCCCTCACCATGGCGTTAACCACGCCGGGGAGCGAGAGGTCCGGGCCGACCACCGCGGTGAGACTGCGGCGCGGCCCCGACCACGACGGGCACACCTCGAGGGTGTGCTGCGCCGTGTCCTCCGCCGCGCCACAGTCGTGGCACGACGGCGTCTCCTCCCGTCCGATTCGGTGCAGGTACGATCCAAAACAGCCGTGTCCGGACAGCACCTGCACCAGACGGAAGGAGAGGAAACCTTGCGACCGATCGAGCCAGTCTCGCAGGACTGGCCCAATCGCGTCGAGGGTTCGGCGGCCGAAGGCTGCGGTGGCGAGGTCCCTCGTCCAATGGACGACGATGGCGTCCCTCGCCTCCCGCCGCACGGCCTCCCGCTCTTCCGGGGCTGGGCGTTCTCCTCTCGCCCTCCGCCCCGCCGTCCATTCATACACTCTGGCAAGCACCCATGCCTCGAGTTCCCAAGGAGGGGTGCTGGCCAGAGCGCATGCCGCCGCGAAGCCCACTGTGCGGTAGGCCCGCGCCACCCGCTGGGCTATGGCCCTTTGAGGTGCCCGCAAGGAGTTTTCTTAACCTGTGTTAAGTTCACATTGCCTATGTTGACGACGTAATAAAAAAAGTAGTTTGTAGGTTCCTTTAGTGGTAATGCATTCATGCTATTACTGTTATTGCGTGTGATTAGCATAAGCATAAGCATAATCGGCCTATAATATTCCCACTGCTGGGACACAGGCCTCCTCTGTGAGAGGGAGTGCGTGTGATTATGTCACTCAAAATAGTTGGAATTTAGTGCAGAATCAAACCAAATCAAAAATCAAAGTCTTTATCACAATCACAAACTTCTGAAACACAAACATTAGGTAGGTACCTATTGTAATCTTTTTGAAGGCAGTTTTAACTTTTTTTTAAAGTTTTCATAGTATTTTAAGACAGAGTATCCAATATGCATGTGAAACAAGCTTAAATGGCGTCAATTAACTTTAATATGACTGAGTTTTTGCTTGGAAATCGAGTTATGCTCGGTGTAAAACGTTCATATAACATACTCTTATTATGAGATTGGACTGGACCCAAAATAAAATATTTACCACAAAGCACTTCCAGAAAAAATGTAACTCTCCAATCCACATTCATATATGCGAACCCCAAATTCTTTTCCACAATGAAGTCACATACAAATGCTGATTCACTAATGCAGAATCATGTTAGTAATTGGCCGCCATTTTCTTTTTTAATTGCCCAAAGAACCATTATAAGGAACGGAATAGGAAATGAAGCATTAGGAGCTACGCCATTTGAAAAAACCTAATGTTGTGGCGAATGGAACCGTCTAGTGAGGTCCTTAATTGTCAAGGATGATTTGTATGTTCCTTCGAATTACTCAGGGATGTTTTAGGGTTGATTACAGAGTGTTTACACATTAGACATACCTAGGCTTACGACTAGTTATGTCGGGCTAGCATATGGAGGGTTTTTGTCTCATAACATACAAAACAAAAAAAAAAAAGTATGAAATATTTTTTAATGAAATGAATAACGTGGGCCGCTTCTTACTTAATAGTAAAAAGAAAAATGTAAGGTGCATGCAGTAGATAATTCTCATTGTTCTTTTGAATAAAATAAAGAATCTTTAACCCAAAAATTCTACTGCATGCACCTCACGTTTTTCATTTCATTGGAAATTATTTAATACTTTTTAGTCCGTTTTAAAAACGCGGTTTTAAAAAAAATTGTTTTCAAATAATATTTTTTTTATTTTTAGTCCATATTTGTTGCATTGTCATCCGAATTACATAGGTAATTATACAAAATTTCAGCTTATTCCGATGCCAGCAAATGCTTGCAAAATGAATTGCAAAATAATTATGTACCGAACACACAGGCAGATAGACAGACAAGAAAGCGAGACCGCGAGTGCGATTGCCGTGAGTTGTAGATTTATGGAGGGGGCATAACGTTTATTTTTTTTCCTTACGTGGCGATTTCTACCGATTGCTACCGCAAGCCGTTCGTTCCAAAAACAGATATAGGAAATCGCTCTGCCCCCCTAGCCAAGTTACTTTTCTGTTAGCGTTAACGCCAAACGCTACGGATAAAATGTATGGAACTGACATTTGTGGGTCACGTGACTTTTCCGCAGGTAATGTCATTGCCATACATTTTGTGCTTATCGTTTGGCGTGAACGCTAACAGAAAAGCAACTTGGCTAGGGCCTCTGATGAACTATCGCTTATCTCGAGGTTTTAAGCTATTGCATTATTCAAAACCATGTAAGTGGCGTGAAACACAACATTTAAAATTTGTAACCGCGCAGAACCACTAAAAGCTTGGGCTTTAAAGTCCAAAAGCCAGGCGTGTAAACAACGCCTATCTAGGAATGTGTTACTGTTTATGAATGTTTTATTTATTTACTCTTTTATATGGCGCATTCACTTTACTATTTACTAGGTTTAAGTTTTTTTCATCTGCCTAGCCTTTTCCCAAATTACATTGGGGTCGACTTCCAGTCTAACTAGTTTCGGCTGAATATCAATATTTTACGTGGAGCGACTGCCATCTGACCTCCACAACCCAATTAATGGGTAATACCGGTATTCGAATGTTAGACCAGCTGTCAGACTTTTTAGGGCTTCTGACTACCCGTAACGATTGTCAAAGATATTCCTATGACAACCGGGACCGACTGCTTAACGTGCTCTCCGAGGCACGGAGGGGTCTCGATGTGTAAAGAACGGTCACCCATCCAAAGACTGACCGCGGCAAGCGCAGCTTAACCTCGCAGATCGATCGATCAGCGCGACTGTCATTTAGCCACGAGCCTCTCAAGGTTCAAGGTTTAGGTTTAAGTTTTTTGAGGAATATAAATTACTAGTAGCCCTATTCCAAACTATCTATCTGTGTGCCTTTCATTCAGATCCGTTCAGTGTTATGGCGTGATTGAGTAACAAACATCCAAACTTTCGCATTTATAACATTATAGATTATTGAATTCTAATTGTATTATTTTTATATGTATTGCTATAGCATTTTTTTAAATACGATGATTCTGGAAAACAAGCATACGAACCGCTAACACTTTATCTGACCTAGAAATCGAACACAAGACGCCATGCTTGATGAACGTACTTTAAAATTATTGCCATTTAATTCCAAAATAACTATAATCTGGGAAACCTAAATTAACGTGATTTTATGAAAGTATGTGATCTTTGTAATATCGAAAACATTATTTATTTTATTTAGTCCCTTTGATACAATTATTTAGTTTATTTCCCTTGAATACACAATTTTTGATATTTGTTTACTATTATAATTTAATTTATGTCTGTCCGTATCAACAGCAAATTATTTACCAAAGATTTTCCTGGTTCTAGTTAACCGCTTTGATAAGTACTTATCTACTAGAGATGGACCGAGTACTCGTTTATTACTCGATACTCGACATACTCGATAATTTTTGGATTACTCGTACTCGACCGAATGACTTGGTTATAGAGGTCATAGAATATAGCTTATTGTAAGTGTACTTACATAGCCCAATCCCAACATTTTTAATTTAGGTAATTAAAACAAGCAGATTTTAAGATTAAAACATTATTTTGATTCATAATTGTCAGGCTTTCATATTAAAAACTACATAAATGCAATTTTAACCGTTTTGACTTTAAGAGTAGACAAATAACAACATGTTCAAACTCGGTTTTCGGTTACCTACTCGGTACAACTTGAACTTGTTACATCTCTAGTAATCTATTTGATGTGAAATAAATATAACTGTTTGATCTATTTGATCATAAATACGAGTACTTTGTCTCCTTAATACCTACTCACGCTTCAAGCTTATGAAAATACGTTGAACTTGAACCACGCAGGTTATTTTCAGCCAGATACCTCCAAAATACAGGGTGGATAAATGAGGGGGTCGGTGGATGGAAGGATTTTTTTCATAGGATTATTTTCACATAGTGACACAACATAATCGTCCTATAATGTTTCCGTAGGTAAGACACACGATTTCTTTCTGTAAGGGAGAGTGTGCTGTATAGTGTTGCTAGATCTGGTATATCAATTTTCGGGACGGGAGTGATAAAAATCGGGATTTTGATGATTTTTTAAAATCGGTAAAACTAAGTCTTAATAATCTGTTTTCGTTAATTATTATTTCAATTATTTCAATGTCAATATTATTACCTACCTGAAAGATAATTATTTAAGTACCTACTTAGGTACATATTATATCACTTTTGACTTTGATATTTTTTAAAATAATTCGTATATCTGGTGCAATGCAACAAACAAACATAAGTTTACTTACGTCTATAGGCGTTCAGTGTCGCGGCACGTGTTAAGGGACTTTCCCTCCACTCTCAGCCTGTTTTTCCCATCCTGTATAGAAAATACTTTAATATTTCGCGCAAAGTGTTACTACAAACACAAAATCTAATACCCAGACTCCAAGATTTCCCCCCAAATATTAGAAAAACAAACAAAAAACATAGTCACAGAAACCGCAACGCCTGGTTTTTATATCGTGTGCAAACAAGATGGCGAGAACGGCTCATATTCGACACTATTTCCCTTAGGAACGTGTTAGCTTCGTAAATATTGGCTCCCCGCCATCACAAGAAATGTTTGCCTGTTTTCTTGTATATTTTACGCACTTTTACCTCGGTTATTCCTTGTGGTATACGGTAAAAGTATCAACTTGCATTATTGCAGTTGAATTAAACATTAAGGAGAGTGAACTGGGAGCGAGTTTACGGAGTTAGGCCTTTAGCTGTGTGGTATTAGGCATTGCTCATGTTAAGCCTAGTGCATTCTATTCATAGGTATCCCGATAGCCTAGATGTTACGCTATAGAGGACACGTGAATCGTCAATGATACCTACAATATTTAGCGGTATAATATCATCGCGCTTATATTTCCTGAGGAATCCTCCAGAGTGATTTTTCATGATTTTTAGTACCAGGCAATTTCAAATTAATTTTATCTCCTAAACAAGGACTTTAAGCCATAACGTTTAAAGAGACATTTAAAAATAGGTAGCTCTTAATGAATCTGCACGGCACTCAAAACATTGGACATAAAATACTTAATTACACATAAAAAAGGTTGGAGCTAAAAGAATAATTAATTCACAGAGGCGAAACTCGTTTTTAAGGTACTTAACTTAGGTCTTATAATAAGGTACCTACATTAGATGTAAATATTGATTTTCAGTTGCATCTAGTAACTAATGGCTCCAACACACGCAGCATAGCGGCGGCAATGCCGCACAAACAAGTCACCCGCCGGGATGAATAACAAACAATAGTAATAGTGCCGGCGGCAAACCGGAGCGGCCATGCCGCCGACATAGCGTGTGAGTGGCGTGTGCCTTTTGATTGGAAGACGACTTCAACATAGAGTTGGGAAAAAACTTGAAAGATAAATAATTGACAGCCAAAAGTTCTAAATTAAATTAAAAAAAAAACGGCCAAGCGCGAGTCATACTCGCGAACCGAGGGCTCCGTATCATTTTTGGACGTATAAAATGAAAACGTTTGTGAAGGAATTTTGATGTTTTTGCAAAAAATTTACTAGTAAGGACCATCGTTTTATTTTTGGTGCAATATTTGGGTCAATTCCTATCAACTCTAATTATTTCAGATTTTTCGCTCCGCAAACTTCGGAGATAACGGGGGGGGGGAATGGTATTTTTTCAAACATATTTCATCATATGTCGAAAAATAAGAGACATAAAATAAAATGAAAATATATTTTTAAATGTACAGATCAAGTCAAAGGGCTTGATCTGTACATTTCAAAATATATTTGAGTGAGTGACATATCATATGACAGCATATGATATGTTACTTGACCTAGTAACTCCACTTTAAAATTTCGGGCCCCACTCCGACCCTTTTTGCAATGAAAATAAAAATATTTTTGTTTTTTTTTTTCATTTGCAATAAAGTTAGGCAAGCATTTTTTATAACTGTTCCAAATTTCAAAGTCAAAGTCAAGACAGACAGACAGACACACAGACAGACAGACAGACAGACAGACCGACAGACAGACAGACAAACAGACGAAGTCGCACCATAAGGGTTCCTTTTTTACCATTTTGGTACGGATCCCTAAAAAGCAATTTCCTTTGATTTGCAATATAACTTTACTTCGGAGGATTTAATACTTATCAGTAATATTATCGTTCGCAAAAATATAGGTAATCATCACTCATTTTTTTACTACAGCATATTTGCGTGTTGCTCTTGTCGACACGAGAATAACAGTTTTAATAAGCCTGCGGGACTAAAAAGTATGGGATAAGTAGGTATCAACAGCCAAAGAGGCAATAGGCATTCAATAGTGGCGTTTCTGGCACACAAAAAAACACATTGCCTTCTATACGAATTAATAATTCTTTGGACCCTAAAATTTAACATAATAAGATTAGAATTAGAATCTGTTCGTGTAACGATGACCTATGAGACTTTAACGCATATATTAAAAGATTATTGTTCGTAATTACATTACGGTTAGGATTAGGTTAATGGCGTTTGTATTTTAACGCAAATTTTATGACCTGTGCCTCAGATCAAAGAAACAAGGGAGATGTGCCATGGCACTATGAGCTTGACGCTTTTAATGTGTTCAGTTTTAGAACAGTGGTGAAGTGGTGATGAAACAAAAATACTGGGTGAAATTTTAGTCAGTCGCAATTTGAAAAGGGGACATTGTACTCATCATTATGAACAATTTTTACTATGCAACCAACCCTGAAATCGAGAAAAAAAAATCAGTCGTTCCATATAGGTAGGTATTTTGTTGAGTTATGTGAACATAATGTATGGAACAGAAGATTTTTTTTTTCGCGATTTCCGGGTTGGTCCCATAGTAAAAGTTGTTCATAATGATGAGTACAATGACCCCTTTTCGTATTGCGACTGACTAAAATTTCACCCAGTATCCAAAGTAAAATGCCTGCCTGGGTTTAAACCCACGACGTACCTCTCATGAGTTGAGGCCGTTACCACTGGACCAAACAAGTCAAGGAATCAAACAAAAAAGAAATGTTGGGAAAAAAACCCGATGTCACTTCCACAATATAGAAGAATCTAACGACACTACATAATTATGTTGAAATCCATCAAGCCTGAAATACACACATACTTTCAAAAAACATTACCCTTTTTCTAGGGCAGTCGAGTAATAATAATCTTAATAGTTGAACCAAAACGACATAAACAAAAACATTACATAAGTACATTAAAAACCTTCGGCAAATAAATAACACATTATCGCGAACAATTACATGTTTGTTGCGTGCGAATACAAATTGCGCTATGTTATTCAAATAAGGACCTTACGCCTTATGGCCCGTAAAATATACGCTACCAACATTTACATATATAGGAGTATGTATGTATATGTCCTGACTTAATTTCACGGTACTTTTGTGTGGTAAGACGTAAAGGTTTCATTGAATCGTTCGGTTGTAGGGTTGCCAGATGGCCGGAAAAGTCCGGGAAAGTCCCGGAATTTAGCGTGGAACCTGTGAGTAATTACTCTATACTGTTCTAAAATTCCGGAACACTAGTTTTTTTTTTTTTAAAGTTACGGTTACTAAGCAAATTTTTGTTAATTTTTGTAGTTCTTTATTCTTATTCCTAATGGTAACAGACTCAGATCATAGAAACAAGGAAGATGTGCCAAGGCGCTATTGAGCTTCACGCTTTCACTTGATCAATGCGATCATGCTGCCACAGGACCGAACGCGATCGATGATAAAAATACAGTGTTTTAGTTTAGTGTGAGTAATAGTGACGAATAACAGTGTTAGACAGAGGGTGTGCGGAATTAGTAATGTGTGAGATCTCTATATTCACAAAGAAACGTTTGTAATTGTGACGCACACTGCTTTAAAAGTGGCGACAGTGGTTCTCGTACGAATTTGCTATGATGGCTTATCTCCTTGTCTAGTTATGATCAGAGGTAATAAACGATAAGATAATGACAATATAGGAAAACAGGTCACGCAAGATGTTATATGACCTTTACAGCCTTTGTGTTGAACTCATTAATTTTTAACCGACTTCAAAAAGGTATGTTCTGTATTCGACCCGTTATTGAAGTAAGTAGGGTCTTTGTTTAGGTCCTACAAATTAGGGCTTAGGTCCACTTAGAAAATTCCTTTGTGAAACAGAAGATTGACGCCTCCAACACGTAAATCCAAGGCAAGTAGCCGTGAGATGTTAATAATGTACAGTCGAGCACAAAAGCACTAACCCACCATTATTTTTCCTGAAATAAAATCCTTTGAGTTTCATGAGAGGGTGATTTCTTGATAATGTTTATAGATTATTATCAGTTGGCAGTCTGTCGATTTCCCTTAAATTATTTTTTTATGACTTGTGTAAGTAGGTAGGTACAGGTACCGACACTAGTCATGAGCACAAATGTCACCTACGCATTAGTTGATTTTTCGGTCTTTTTGGCGGAGTGAAGGAGGCGGGGGGCGCGGAGGCTGCATGCTATTTGTTCGTCAGTCGATGCTCGGTCGAGTCGTGCTCAAGTAGGTATCAATATACTTGACAATACGTAATAGGTAACAGATCACGCATGTACATTTCCAGCCCAATAGACAATTCTATTGGGCTGGAGATGTACATGCGCGATCTGTGCTCATAATTCTTATGCATAGGTTCCAGAAAGAAGATTCTACCAACCGTTGATTGATGGTACGGAGTATTAAGTATGTTACTAATATAACAAGATAAAAAAATGGTACTGTTCTCGAGGGAAAGAACAATAATTTTTGACGGTCACAATTGCTTTAGGACGCTAGATGGCGCTACATGTACGTTACGCGGATGAATTCGCGGACAGAGTGCTAATATTAGCTATAAACGTTGCCTGTATTGTAACTGTTTACAGATAGCACTGAGTTACATTAATAGCGGGCACCGATAAGCCTCTAAACCGTGTTAATTAATGCAAGAACCCCAAGGGGCGCCTCATTTAGGCAGAACATTTATGAGCCTGTATTTTACGATTGACATTGCCCATAACACAGGAGCTAGAACTGAGCGCCCAAAATTAGATACTTCGTTTAAATATTAACACAGGCACAGTTCAGACTCCCCGGGGTAATTGATAATTATTGCATTGGCAAATAATGCGTTGGAAGGGGAATGTTTTACCCTAAGAGAATACTTGACAAGGTTTATTGTGACGTGGTTAGAGTAACAGGGTTTTATCACTTTGATCATAAGTAATGACTACTAATGACAAGTGTGGTGTTGAGTACGTTGAATGTCAATTGTTTTTTTTACATCGGAATCTTGAAGGATCACGTATATTCACTAGGAAACATTTGTATATTGGTATCAGATACCACAATAATTGTATCAGAAACAAGTTATTATTGTATCGTAAACATTCACGTGTTCCGCGATGTATTTAAACAGTTTCAATGTTCTAGTTCAGCGACAGAAAGGGATAGGTTGGTGTGGATGGTTAAACCTTTTGAAACATAATATTTCAGAAACATCTACGTGATCATGTATCTTAAACTACTTAATACTTGTATCTGAAACATTGTTTCCTTGGGAATACAGGCCTTTATAAGTTGGTACAACTTTTTAAGCAAATCTTTAATCAGCATTTTAGGTGATAAAAGAAAATTGTGTCGCTATTTTAGAAGATGGATGAAATAGTTATTATCGAGGCTTTATTTATTTAGATACCAGCGGACTTATCTGACCACCACAATTGTATACTAACTTAAATCCTAATTACAAAGCATTTATTACATTGCGTGATCAGTGATCACATTTAGGCTTGTGCAGATACGCGTAGGAGCCAAATCGACCTGCGCAGAATCGCATTTAAATAAAAATAATTATAAAACATTACAACACAAACACGGAAACCATAACAAATGAATATCAAACTAATAATCGCTCATATGGAAACGCCATCAACGATTTGTCGCTGCGACTGTACAGTCGCACGGATTTATAGCCGCACGCCCTCAGTCCGCAGTAACATTTTCATTTTATGTTTTTGCCGAGGAAAATAATGCTGGTTATACGTGTTAACCCTTAATGTGCCATTGACACGAGAACGTAGTAAGGCTTTATTTTTTGTTAGTTTATGAACCCCTTTGTCTATATTAGAGTAAGTATTTTGATGATAAAAATATAGGTACTGTAAGAATAAAGTATATTCTTACTTATTTTCACTATAATTATTATTGAAAACTAATTTTAATGAGTTTCCATTAAGCTCATGTGATACTATTATTAAAGCGGTTTCGTTCGTGTGGAATTAAATAAAATGCAGCCTATATTTTATGGTGGATCGTAAATATCTCTGCTGTACGTAAAAATCTGTGCAGCCATTATTGTCACGACAGAGCGCAAATGGGTCTCGTTGAAATATATTTTAAAAATACTGCATATGGTTACTATAGTTTATCTGTCGAGCAACCGGATTCCTAATTCTTATCTAGCTTGTCCGACGTCAGATAAAGCAAAAAATATTTTACATATGGTTAAGTGTGGTTTAAAGGATAGATAATTTTCTAACTCCATGATGTGTAATGAGTGTTATATTTATTTGATTTGTTTTGTTGTATTTTTACAGAGCGTCATATTCGCCTTAGCAAATCAGCCCTTTCAATAAAGAGTTTAAAAATGATTCAGGTCGAAATCAATTGTCTGTCAATTGTAACAGTTGAAGGGTTATCAATTTTTACCCGACTGCCTACAAGGAGGGTTATCTTTGAGGGGGTATGTATGTCTATTTCTTTGGCATAGCCAGTGTAAACCTTGGTAATCGTAGGTAATTTATGGACCAGCAATGATCAAAGTCAATTACAATTATTAACGCTCGTCATTTTAGTACAAGTTCTGGCGTTATTATAGATTTTCAAACTCAAGTTATTTCTTTCAAGGCATTAACCTCATTACTCCTAACTACCCTCAGCTTTGCTACTACATTTACTTGAAAATATTCTAAAAACATGTTGTATAAGCCTTATCTGGCTGCTAAATGTATGAGACTGTGCTAAACTAGGTTAGTACCTACTGTTAGTAGCGTAGCCGTAGACTTGCTTGCCATTAACATCCTTGCTCTGGTAGTATATTTATTGGCTTTTGTAGCTAATTGATGTTACGGGCTTTGTTCTCCTTTTTAGGGTTCCGTAGTAAAACTAGGAACCCTTATAGTTTCGTCATGTCCGTCTGTCTGTCCGTCTGTCACACCCTCGTAAAATCTACAGTTCATAACCAATGTGTATGAAACTTCACAGGTAGATGTCTTCTGTGAGCCGCCATAAAGGCCTATGGCGAAAGTATAAAAAAAAATAATTAGAGGGGGGGATACATGAAAGTGAGGGATGAAGAAAAATATTTTCACGCACCGGGGTTTCGTTGGATAGGTCTTTGAAAATAACATTGTTTTTAAATGACTTTTTTATTTAAGTGCATATTTAGCGAACTAGGAGCTCTGAAAGTCGTTTACAATGTGTCGTCCCCCCCCTGTAATTTTCCAACCGCGTTATCAAAAAATCTGAAAAAATTCAAGCTTATGGAATCTAATAAATACTCTCGATTAAAATTGGTTTGAACAAGATACGTTAATAACTTTTTGAAATATTCACTATTTTCAGTTTTGATCGCAAAAATAACTTTGTATTTCATTATAATATTACGAAATACAAACTTATGTTTGCAGTTGGAAGACTGAAATACTTCTTCCTACGGAACCCTAGACTGTGCGTGGTTCGACACGCTCTTGCCCGGTTTTTTGAATATATTTATAGCAAAGACTGCCATTCAAATGGTATTTTCAATAAATACTTGGCCCGTATTCCAGAACGATACTCGAGCACCAATCTCTGCTTGAGCATAGATATAAAGCCATTTGATTGGTTGAAACTAGTTTCAATCTATGCTCAAGGCGAGATCTGTGCTCGAGTATCGTTCTGATTACAGAACGATACTCGAGCACAGATCTCGTATTAACGAACCTTATTGTTTTGTCAAAATGTCTGAAACAAAAATATGCTGTGTTACCATTAACAGTTGATTAATTTTATTACTTTATATGATTAAATCTGTGTGTAATAATTAATTGGGTTCTTAAAAACGACTCAAACCATTTTGATGAAAATTGGTACATATTAATAGCTAGGTTGGTAGTTCTCAATGGATGGATGGTCTTAGACATGTGACGTCTACCAACCTGCACTTGGCCGCGTAGTGGACTAACGTCTCCCTCCCTCTTACGCCAGAGGAGGCCTCAGTCCCAGCAGTGGACGTCATCACGTCAACGCCGGCTCTCGCTGAAAACCAGCGCTGTGGCTCTGCTCCGCATCGATGGCCGTTTTGCGTGGATGTGACGCATATTTTCCTTAGCATTTTTCTCTTTGTATTTTTGTTATTTTTATTTATACAGGGTGGCAGGTTAGACAGTGGAAAATTTTAAGGGGTCATTGTACTCATCATTATGTACAACTTTTACTATGGGACCAACCCTGAAATCGCGAAAAAAAAATCAGCTGTTCCATACATTTATGTTCACATAACTCAACAAAATGTATGGAACAGCAGATTTTTTTTTCGCGATTTCGGGGTTGGTCCCATAATAGTTGTTCATAATGATGAGTACAATGACCCCGTTCAGTATTTCCACTGTTTAACCTGCCACCCTGTATATGTCATATCGGCGCAAATAAATGCATTTTCTTTCAGTGGGAACATTATAGGCTGATTATGCATGCTATTATGCTAATGAGGATTTAACCCCTCAGAAAACACTGAAGTGACGACGTGTGGTTCACAAAAAAGGTCCAAAAAATAACACGAAAGGTGTTTCTACTTACCTTTTACTTTTTCAAAGTATATTCATCGCTCACAAAGTTTGTTACAAGACACGTTTCGTCATTTTCGTGTATGTAAACTTGCTAACTCGTCCCATCACGTACACAGTAACGCGGCAATGAACAAAGCACGTTAATGAGATCTTTGCGCGTTAAACTTTATCACGTTTGCCCCAAGGGAGGTCCGGAATGAAACTTGGCCTATTATAAAGATGAACCATGTTTAAAACTGACTTTGGAACTTCCAATACGATCTCAATATACAGGGTGGCGATTAGGTTATCACATTAAATGAAACCATGTATCCTAAATGGCGTTCTTTGCACATACACAATAAAAAAAATTGCCGGTTGCCGCTTTTACAGGTCAGTAAATGTACCAATAAATAGTACAACTGTTAATACAAGTTGGTACATTTACTGACCTGTAAAAGCGGCAACCGGCAATTTTTTTTATTGTGTATGTGCAAAGAACGCCATTTAGGATACATGGTTTCATTTAATGTGATAACCTAATCGCCACCCTGTATACCTGCTTGTCTATTCTGTACCGACACGCCGCGAGAATTTGTTTGCGAATGTTCGAGAGAGAATCTCGCCGTGACATTCTCCTTCGAAAGTTCGCAATCAAAGTGGCAGTTCTCACAGGCCTACGTTTTTTTCATTATTTTCCAGAATCAATTTTTAGAGGGTTAGATAGGTACCAGTTGATTGCATTATAATTTGTTTTTTTTTTAGAGTAAGTAGAAGTTTTGATATGAAATCGATTTAAAATCTTTGAGGTCGGAGTATGGGAAATGAGCAGTTTTAAGAAGAATATATTATGGAGGAAGCGTAGGTGAAGATTGATTAACTAACCGCCAACAAACAATAGAATAAACCTTCCTTCTGTCATACATGGCCCTTTCTAAAGCATACAAGCACCAATCAATCTACATCAATTAGATACATAAGAAAACGATTTCAATTGTTACACTCTAACACGTTGTTGTCCTCTAAAGGCCATTTTAGACTAACCTGCATGGTTCTTACACAATTTATCTTAATTGTCTGGACTTTAAAAGAGACATCAACCTTTGAGTTTGTTTCGGTGTTTCTTCTCAAAGGTAGTCATATAGGAAACACCGAACTCATCTAGCTTAAAAAAATGTTTTGACGTGTAAAAGTGTTATTTTTAACCTATTTACAAAATAAATATCATTTATCATCATTTATCTACATTTTTTGCAAGAAAAATTGCAGTAGCGGCCAGAAGCGCTAATATTTTCTGTGTTCAGTGTATTATTAAATTTATGGTTGATAAAAATGATTTTTGTTTGTAAATCAAAACGTTCTCAGCAATTTCTGCATTTTTATCAAGACTAGGTTTGGTTCCGAACCTTCTCAAGTCTCAAGTCGTTTCGTTCATTCGTTCAAATCCCACGGACTCACAAAATCGATAGGATTGGCGACTTAATTTTCTTTTCCTGAACGGCAAAACGTTTATCTTGAGAATTCTATTTTATTAGATCACGTAAGTAATCGCTAAGAATAGATTATACCCCAGTTATACTAACTTATTCTTAGCACCTGACCTGACGTTAGCACTTAGGACTGAAATGGACACGGAAGGGAAGATCTTTGGCCAGATGTCCATAGATTATGCTGGACACTGACTGAACTTAAACTGAATTAAAAAAGAACAATCAAATCAAATAAAAGCAACGACTATCTAAGCCGTTTTACGCATTGTGTTTTATGTGATTTTGCATCTATCATCTATCATTAAGGAGTTACATCATCTATATCCAACGATTCTCATCAGACTTTATCCAATACGGGACAAACTAGCGTTAAACTGAAACTAAGACAGCAAAAATAAAATTTGCTCAAATATGGATATCAGGAGCAGTCCGACTGGGGAAGTACAGTATCTTTCAGAATACCACAGCTAGTTAACGCTACTCTTTGGTAGTATTGTATTCCTGGTGAGTAAGGTCATCAGAGCTTATGGGACTAGCAGGTCCCCCGCTGACAACACAGCGCATCCTCACTTTAATGCTGGCTCCACACGATCGTCCAACAGTCCAACACTCCAAAATGACACCAATCTTTCCCAACTCACTATCGATACAAAAAGACTCTCCAACATCTTCATAACGTGAACATGGACTTACTAAAGATGCTAAAAACATAAATAATAACTGCAATTCTAAACTAGTATAATACGCAAAAAGGGTCATCAACCAATCAATATGCCCAAAGGACCTCGTCCCAAAGTGGGCAATTACCAAAAAATACTAAACATTTCTTAGTAGTTTCTTTGTGAGTCCAAAGAAAACATATAAAAGGCGTCCACGGCTTAATCTGAACGAATTTATTCCCGACTCTTCGGGAATAAATCACTGTAGTTCTGGTCAAAGAGGTCTATGAGACGTAAAAGTGTGAAAGGCGAAGGGTGCCCCATTCTTTCACCAGAATGGACCCTGCCGGCCTCAAACCGGAAAATTAACGCAGAATTTACTTTTGTTCGTTTATCGGCACCTAGAGTTTCATTTATACGCTTCTCTTTATTATTTTATCTTGAAAAATAGATATAAACAGCCTCTTGAATAGGGCTCCGAGCTGTTCGTAATATTTGAATGGGAATTTTCAGATTTACAATTGCGCTTTTGGAAAAGATTATTTCGAAAATATTGCGTTGTAAACTTTCTTTCTTTGCTTTAATTTTCGCTTTTAAAAACGTATTTCTTAAGCTTTACGTAACAAGTGGTGAGATGCCTATTATCTACCTAATGTTTAAGCTTCCATTATTTTGATAATAAAGCACTACACAAACCTCGTTATTTCGATCGGAACTGCTGAGCGTCAGGTCCTGGGTTCAATCTCCGGTTCGAGTAAAGTGTTATTGGGGTCTTTTCATTAAGAAATTATCAGTAGCAGCAGATTTTCATTCCACTTCAAACACTAAGAAAATAAGCCAGTAAAATAGGACCCCAATATATTACTCATTGGTATAACTTGGATATCCACGTGCACTTCTATCAGTTTCTCTGAGTTTCTCTAATTTTCTTCTTCGCTTCACTCTTGACAGAGCGCTCGTGGTCACGATGAATTGTGTCCAATCGCTGGTGTACCCGTAGCTCGAATCACAGTCTCACTCCATCTAGTTCTGTTAGACGACAGTCTGGTGCATTCATTTACAGGGCCTCCTACCGTGAATTTAATTTGTTTGGTCCACTTCACAGTAATATAGGTAAATAATAAGTCAATAGAAATGTCATATTACATTTTATTCCCAAACACGTGTCGCCGGTCCGCAGTCAATGTCAAAGCATCTAATGCAATAGGTACACAATTAAACTTAATTCCGTTCACATACAACACATTTTAAACACGCGCTCTCGATTTAATGGTGTCGTGTAAGACACCACCTGCCTTACATAATTTTCTCAAAAGTGGCGACAAGGTCACGCGTCTTTGCGACTTCTATTGTTCTATTGACTTATTTTTTCTGTGGTCTACCTTATTGGTGACCTCACGCGTGGTCTTCTGCCCTGCACAACTAGACGCATTAGTCAACTAGTTTCTGTAATAAAAGACAGATTAGTAAAGAGCTTAAAAGTTCTACCTCATGAACTAGCCTTATCGACCCTTAAATGCTCCAACGGATGCTGCAAAGTGCCTTACCTAGTTAGTACGATAGGTAGATGAACCGCGATGAACAGCTTATCACTGAACTGATCTTGAACTGATAATTTATTGGAAAGCTTATTTCGATAGTACTAATAAAATTATGGAGCTCGTGGGAATCAATGTATGGAGATAAATTGTTTTGAGAACAATAGATTTGGAGCACCTGGGAATAAGCCAGTCAGAAGTGGATAGGTACTTCAAAGCACTACAAAATTAATCTGATTATTATGAAAACTATGTAACCACTTCGAGTAAAAGAGTTTCATTATCTACAGCTGTTTATAAAAACAAAGTCTTCTTTATAATAAAGGAACGACCCCATTTGACGCCCGATCTGTAGAGCCAATCTGGATGAATCCCGATAAATTTTCACGACAATATTAGCCCAATTTACCTATCCACGTGCCAATCTGTTAAGATTTGCCCGGATTTACTCTACAGATTGGGCGTCAAGTTAGGCCATATGTACGCACCTTAATAATTATTCGGCATATTTTGATATCTGAACGTCTGAAAATGCCAATCTTTTACTTCTTTCTATGGTTTTTGCTGAAAGGAAGAATCAGCACAATGAACTTACTAGTAACGAGAAAGTCATCATAGCTTAAGTCATCTAATTGCGCAAATACACTAGTGACCATAGAGCAAAAGATATGCACAATATCATACATGGGTTCCGTAAGGAGAATAAGCTTCTTACGGTATACATTCTTCGTCGTCGTAATACATCCTTTCATTCCACGGCACAAATCATACGTATCATATTCAATACGAAAATCCTCATTTCTCCATTTCATTAAAGTAATCTCCAACTCGAACCAGTTCATAATCTCACACGCTCAAAACAAAAAAAATGGTGCTTTAATTTTTTTTAATACTACGAAGTTCGCAAAGGGGATCTTGTTCGAAAATCTCCTTATTCGAGTAAGGAGCTTATAGCTTACGGTAAGTCTTTGACAATCGAATACGACAGACTCTCGGTCCCACCCGCTGGGGCGTCGCAGTAAATTTAAATTTCCCCCGAAAATACCCGAAGTACTAGAGGTGGACGAATTAAAATGAAGCTATGTAAATCTGACACCTTCGGATCTTGCTCTTCCAGTCGTTGTTGTTAAATTGTATTACGAATTTTGTAGGCTGTTTGTCACATAGTATTATATTTTACCTACTTCACTAACATTATAAATACGAACATTTTTATTGGTTTGTCCTTCTTATGCGCAGCAACGGAGCAACGGAACGCCATAATTTTTTGCATAGAGATAGTTTATGGACCCGAGAGTGACAAAGGTTACTTTCTATCCCGGTAGCCTGTTCCCGTGGGATAATTTTCCAACACAGGCGAAAGCGCAGGCAAAAGCTTAGGTACCTATATAATAAGTGTAGTGTATAACTTTAATAAAAGAGCTACTAAAGCCTAGCGACCATTAGGTCACCGAATTGCTTTAATAAGAAACTGTGTTAATATACGGCATGCTGAACAGAATCACCGGGAAACATTGTTTAATATGTATTAACATCATCATCTTTATAATAGCCAAAAGACATCCAATGTTGGATATAATTCGTCTCTCAGCTCAGGCATCATAAATGTATGGAGGGCTAATTATTGCGATATTCGATTTGACTCAAATTGGCGACTTAATGGACGTTAATACATGAGTGTGATGAAGTGATCGCCTTATCGCCTTTTTCATGATTTCATTACTTACTTAGTACTGGCGCTCAACGTATAAAGAAAAGTATAGAAAAATACCGAACAAGGAAGGAAACAATGGACACTGGCGCCCAACGTGGGCTAAAATATATTTCTTTAGTTAAATCTGAGGGACGGGTATTTTACATAGAATATCTACCGTGGAAAGTCAGACTGACTGGTTACTCTGTTTACTACAACATGAATATTAATTGGTGAATACTTAATTTTTTTAGTCTTGTAACTATAACGATTTGAAGAAAATGTAAGAATTCTCATTTTGGCACAAAGTTGACTAGCTTACTTTTAGCATCGGCAATCGACAATTTAGTCGCTTTTCGGAGGTTAATGCCGCGACCGAACGCTTCTGTCCCCACACAGAAACACCAGTAGCTTCGATCGAGTTGCTTTTTGGAAGTTTGATGCAGCAAAAACCTAAACGCCACACTCTGCATTTCTATTTTTTCTATTTCAGCAATCAAACGCAGAAAGTCGCCAAAATGCGATGCAGTCACAAAAACTGATCGCGGATGCCCGATCCCACTGGCGACTCTCGGGCGTGCACGTTCCTCTAACGTTTGACCAGCGTTAACGTTGCGAGCATGCGGTACGCATGAGACGCTCACGTCACGTTCAAAACATTCATCAAATTGCAATCCGATGAATATTCTGAACGCGCCCGTGCTCGCAGCGTCGACGCTGGTCAAACGTTAGAGAAACGCGCACGTCCGATTGTCGCCAGTGGAATTGGGCCCCAGTAGCTACTCTGCTTTGGCTGTTTATTGTGCCCGAAAACAAATCGCTATCTATTCAAGAGTAAAAAGTGATTAGGAACAGTATTCGAAGGAAATGTGTTTTCTTGCTAAGCGAGGCATAGATAAAAGGTATAGTATGCCTACTTTGCATTTGAAGTATACGTAGTCAATACACTATAGTCCACTTCCACTTGCCCAAATCGTTTGAATTTGCCTAGAAATTATATTTTTAGCACTCTAAGGGCCGCACTGGGCTGCTAAGAACATTCCGGTAGACCCTTGAGCCTTGAGTTGCCGGAATATTCTAGAATAGATTATAAGAATAGAAACAAAAAACAGAAGCTCTAAATTGCTGTTGTCATTATCAATTGTTTACAGTATTTAAAAATACAGTAGGTACAGTATTTAAAATTTGATAGTTCTTACAACAATTTTACTTAGTGATAAAAATTCTAACACTACAGTAGCACAAAGTCTATTGTTGTATGATAACCACTTTTCGATGAATCGTTTCAAACAATGACTAATCAAAATCCCTAATAGAAATACAGACACGCAACTTCTATCATAATAATTATTCCGACTAATAGATAATACCTAGTTCCCAGTAGTTGTCTAGTTCCCAGAATCTAGTTGGCACTTCAAAAGCAACAAGTTAGCTTTGTACAATAACAATGGGACGATGTTCTGAATCCTAAATCCGGACAAAGGGACTGAGGGCACGCATTTCCCGTTAGTCAGTGACATATCGTGTGGTCTCGTAAAACTTTTGTTATTACCTACCGATTAATTTGAGACTTGAATAAGTTTTATACAGTGAAGTCATTAAGAAATTGTTTTATCTATACTATATCTATAATATATACTTACTATAATATTATAAAGAGGAATTTTTTTTTGTTTGTTTGTGCCGAATATTATATAATATTATATATATTCTGTACAAACAAATTTTTTATTTTTAAAATTCTTTCACTAATAGAAAGCTACATTATCACTGAGTAACATAGGCTACTTTTTATCCCGAAAAAATGCACAGTTCCTGTGGGACACGCGGACGAAGTCGCGGGCGAAGTGCTAGTACTATATCCTAATATTATAAAGAGGAAAGATTTTTTTGTCTGTTTGTTTGTTTGTACCGAATAGGCTCCGAAACTACTGGACCAATTTTAATAATTCTGTCACTTATAGAAAGCTACATTATCACTGAGTAACATAGGCTACTTTTTATCCCAAAAAAATCCACAGTTCCTGTGGGACACGCGGACGAAGTCGCGGGCGAAATGCTAGTTTATTATACAAATAAAATCGAAGGAGGTATTTATTTTTATTTAACGAGAATACAATTTATTTGACTTCAAAGAACCTTTGGTGTCTCTAAACTTGGACTTTTAAATTGTTTGCAGTGACTTGACAGTTCCAAGCAAAATAATTATACCATATTTACGTTAATAGTGTTGGGGCACATGTTTTTATTTAATTAGAAATTATTTTAAGTATACTTTTTAGTCCGTTTTAGAAAATTACACTGAAAGCGCACTGTGCGCGACGATTTATACTTAAGTTATACAGGGTGGCAGGTTAGACAGTGGAAATATTTTAAGGGGTCATTGTACTCATCAGTATGAACAACTTTTACTATGAGATCAACCCTGAAATCGTGAAAAAAAAATCAGCTGTTCCATACATTTATGTTCACATAAGTCAACAAAATTTATGGAACAGCTGAATTTTTTTTCGCAATTTCCAGGTTGGTTCCATAGTAAAAGTTGTTCATAATGATGAGTGCAATGACCTCTTAAAATATTTCCACTGTTTAACCTGCCACCCTGTATAATGTGTGAGAATGAACTCTCTGCTGAGTAAGCGGTGAATTCGTAGAAACTGGCCGTGGGCATTATGTCGAACAATTTCCTAAATTTTTTATCTAGTTACGAGCCTTTCTGATAATCCCAACGTGTTTAAATACAATTGTAGTACCTAGTTATTAAATGGCACGTAATACGAAATGAATAAAGACAAATGTATACATGTAATAACATAATTATAAGCATGTATTCTCGTCCTTACATTTCGTTACAGAGTAATCTGCGATAATTAATCGAGTGTCAGCAAATCCGTTGACTCGGCTCCTCGGATTAGGAGCTTTAATGTTATGTATTCGTACATAATAATAATAAGAGTATAATGTAGAATGAAAATTACGAATACTGAGTGGAAACAAGTGCGAGTCGTACTCGCGCACCGAGGGTTCCGTATCAGTTTTGGATGTATAAAGTGAAAAAAATCGAACCGCATAAGTAAGTTTGTTTGTAAAGGAATTTTGATGAATTTGAAAAAACTGTACTAGTTAGGAACATCGTTTTATTTTTGGTGCAATATTTGGGTCAATTTCTATCAGCTCTAATTATTTCAGATTTTTCGCTTCGCAAACTTCGGAGATAAGGGGGGGAATGATATTTTTTCAGACATTTTTCATAATGTCGAAAACTGTGAAACATAAAATAAAATAAAAATATATATTGAAATGTGCAGATCAAGTCCTTTCATATGATATGCCACTTGACCTAGTAACCCCACTTTAAAATTTCGGACCCCTACTCCGGCCCCTTTTGCAATGAAAATAAAAATATTTTTTGACTTTTTTTATTTGCAATAAAATTGGGTAAGCATTTGTTATAATTGTTCCAATTTTCAAGTCGATAGCATTAGTAGTTGCTGAAATAAGCAGGTGTGACAGACAGACAGACGAAGTCGCACCATAAGGGTTCCTTTTTTACCATATTGGTACGGAACCCTAAAAAGAGGTGGTAAGCTGTTGACTGCGTGGATTGTACCTAAGTGTTGTCATATACCTAAGTGCTTAGTGGGAGTTTGAATAACATACTAGCTGTTCCCCGCGGTTTCACCCCCGTTGCTCGGCCCCTAAGGGTCGTAGCGTGATGTTAAATAGCCTATACTATACCTCATGAATTTGGCTATCATATTCAAAAATTTTTTTTCGAATCTGACTTGTAGTTCCAGAGATTTGCGCATTCAAACAAACCCTTCAGCTTTATAATATTAGTATAGATTATGAGATCAAAACAGCGCCATTTGGTGACAATAATAATGGGAAACACAATTTACGAGTTCTTTTACGTCATAGACAACGACCATCGAACATCGGCTCGTGCACGAAAGTGCGTGATTGGTTTTTTCAAGAAGTTGTGCTCGCTTGTTCAAGATTGTCGATGCGCGTTTGATATTTACTCGATTAACGCGACGGTGAAATCATTCGAATATTTTTTTTCAATTCGCATTCTGCCACAGTAGGTAGATACATACCTGTAGCTTTTTACTCTACTCACTCTACTCTCTGACTCTGCTGTATTAAAAATTGTCAACAAACTACCTATCACGAAAGTATTCTTATCGGAACTAACGCACAAGTCCATTACAGAAGTAGGCACCTTTTAGCTCTCGTGAAAGAGACTGCAGGATGGAAAGTTATTAGGACATCAAAGCCTTTAGAGACCTGCGGCTCAGCAGCTAATCTCCTATTAGAATTTTCTATTTAAGTACTAGATGACTGGATGTGGCATCGAGAAACAAGAACAAAAATATTATATTCAAACAAGTTTTAACAGATTACATCGCATAGATCGCTTCGGGTATTATTTCCTGACGTTTCGAAGGAGAACCGATTGTGCGCTATCCAAAACAGTGTTTTTATATAGGTTTATAATTATTTTTGTTCAATTTCGCTTGTTACGATGTGACTTGGTGATAGGTTTATACACTCAGTATGAGTACTATAGTAGTCTCATACCGTAATAAAAAGGTATTATGAGGCCGACTGCTTAGGGCCGGTCGGATGTCCTTAAGAACGAACGGACGTCACTCGTGGAGGCCCTTTTAATTCAACACCAATTTTATGGCACTACGAATGGTAGAACGACCCTTTAGAAGCTTAGTCTTGCTGCTTTAAAAAATGTTTTTAACAATAATTTCTACAGTTTTTGGGTCTCAAAAACTGTATTCACTCTCGCACTCACAGTTTTAGACGTTGAATTTCGTTAGTGAAATGAGTTTCTGTACCCCTATCATGAGTTTTTTTGACGTATAGTTTCGTTAACGTAAGCATATTTTGAATTTAAAATACACGTTTGTTACACAATATTTATATAAATTAAATACTTAATTAATTTCTCTGTATTTTTTAAAATGTGCAAATTGTATAAAATTTTATCAAAATGTTCCAGGACTTCTGTATTTTAAATTCAAAATATGCTTACGTTAACGAAACTATACGTCAAAAAAACTCATGATAGGGGTACCTACTGATTACTAGATCTTCGTGGACGAATCTTCGATAACGTTATGGTTTCTTTAAGCGCAAAATAATGTCTAAAACTTGATGTCCTTAAGATATATAGTAGATAGATACACCATATTACATTATAATTTACACCATTATTGTAATACACTAGCTCTAAGGTATTGTAAAATTTTACCGCACGGTTGTCACAGTGGCTGAGAGATTAGCTGCTGCGCGACGTGTCGCGGGTTCGATTCCCGCATTGCACACTGGTCTGGCTGTTTGTGTATGTGAAATTTGTGTTTGTAAACGCACCCACGACACAGGAGAAATCCTAGTGTGGGGCAATGTTTAAAAAAAAAAAATACTAAGGGTCCAATGGCGATCTTATCGCTGATAGCGATATCTACCAAACAACTTTTAGATGAACTAAAATAAAATATCGTAGTGTACATACTGCTATTAAATAATTATATATCTACTATGCACAGTTGTTAGATAAATAATATACATTTATATAAAAAGCCATAAGGTTCAAACTTAATTCATAAAATCGATGAACGAGATTGTTTTTAGAAACGCGCAACCACGTTAAGTTAGTCCCAAACTGTTGAAGCGTCTCTACTATAATATACTGCGTGCTTCAGTATGTCTAATCCAAACCTTATTTAGTCCTCATCTAGTAGGACAAGGTCCACGTTTTCTACATACGTTTCACAAAGGTTTTTCAATCGTCGTCGGATTTCCTTGGACTCTGAAGCATGAGGAATCTATTTTACCTTTTGCCTAGCTTCAGATGGAAATTGAGATTTCTATGAAATGAGAGGGTTGACTGAACATCTTGGTCTGTAGATATTAGCGATAGATTCCCTTTGTGTTTCTTGTTTGAAATGTTTCTCGATAGCTTCTTTGTTGTAGATAGTGTGACGTTTTTATTTCATAAATGTAAAAGGTTTTTGTCGAATATATATTACGAAGGTAACTGACTGATTGTTTTATTAAGTTGGTAAGTGGTAGGTCTGGTTGTTCACCAACCAGGGCCATTATCGTTTTGAAGAGTCAAAATCAACATAATATCGTCATTATATTCGTCGTTATTAGCTCCATTCCTCTCTCAAACCGAAACAATAACTATAATAAGTATAACATGTCATAATAAAGCATTTGATTAAAAGCGCAAATCTCCGTCTATTATAACTTCAATGGCTCCTAGGACATGTCAAATCTTAGGGGTCTTTCAATTTAGACAACCTGTCGTCCAGTTGGCGTGCGACGCCCGCGCGGCCGCCGCACGACAGTCGGACGGCTCTCTCGACGTGTCAACTGTATGGAAAAAAACAATCACCAATCGTCTAAATTGAAAGAACCCTAACCCGAACCCCCTCCAGTGGTGAAGGGTCCCTACAATACGATTCCTACCGGCTTCCCTTCGAAAAATAGCACAGGCAGTATTGCCTACCTTTATTAATTAGCTTTTCGTGGCCAGGTAAGCATTTGTAGCTGCGGCTTTCCTCTTACAAAAACTGACCCTTCGCCACTGACACTTAGCCTACCTTTTATCCTGGAAAACGCGGGCGAAGCTGCGGGCACAGTCTAGTATGTTATAGTACATCTTTTTAGCATAAGAAGCTTTAGGTCAGCCCCAATGTCGGGGCTTAAAAACATTTATGTAAATCTGCGTTCATTAAACCTAACGAACGTAACAGTTGGGGGATTACGACTGGCTCATACAGCTTCATCCCTTTGCCACCGAGTTTTTTTTTATATTGTACATGTACATGCCGTTTCGATATTCGTTGGTGAAAACGGACGGGTCGGATTCGATTTAAAATTGGAAACATTTTGAGTTTTTTCCCTCGACTTTTGAACCACTTGTACTTAGTCGTTGTGTTAATGAAAATAGACGATAACAGTTGGGTAAAAACATACATTACATAATCGGGTCGAATGCAGAATTTTCTCTTTTCGACGTCGCCGTCGGTTTAAAATAGGCGAAAATAAAATAATTATTGGAATAACAATAAGATAATGATCGTCTAGAGTAGAGCTGTCCAAAGCACCGTTTACGACGTGTTATTGTTATTTTTTTTTAAATTGTAAAAGATACATTAATAAAGAAGTAATTGATCAATGATATTATCCCTGTATTTTGATTTTTCTTCTAAAAATTAAAGCTATTGTTTTTGCGGCCCTTCAATCCAATTAGTGATTCATATTAGCCCCAGGTCTTATCTGGTTTGGACAGCTGCCCGGTCTAAAAGAGAACCATTGCTCTTTTCTAGAAAATAGATATCCCTAGTTTCAAAACTATCATTATTTTAAATTATGTACCTAATAGGACCAAAACCGATCGTTTGATGTAAGGAAAACGGCTTATCTGATATTTATAAAGCTACTAAAGCTGCTTCTCAAACGACCAATGGTAATTTGGTATAGATAGGTAAATTATTTACGTTATTTCCTTGCTTAGGAACAGAACTATCTACATACAAAGGTACCGTGTTGAACTTATAATGAACTGAGGATGACCTAACTACTTAGACAGGTTGAACTCGTTGCTTGAAAACTGTAACTACTTATTTCCGTTTAGTTAAGTCTTACTAATTGCAAGACTGGCAGCTGATATTTTTAGGGTTCTTATAAGGGAAAAAAACCCTTAAAGGATCACTTCGTTGTCTGTCAAGACCATTTTTCTTAAAACGCGTAAAGTGATCAAGTTGAAATTAATATCAAATATTTAATTCTATGGTCGAGCTCTTAAGCCCTTCGAGCTGTAAAAAAATAAAACTTCTAAGTCAATGCAATAAAAAATACGGTCATTTATGCCGCGTATCTTGACACTCGCAAATAAATCAATACCTTTAGGGAACATACTTTCCATTGACCTAGAATTATGAAATTTGGCAAGATCTCACACAGCACAAGTAATGGAAAACATAAGGATTGTTTTTTACATTTTGTACGGAACCCCCAGAGCGTGAGTTCTACTCGCACTTGTCCCGGTTTTTTTTAAGATCAACGAGAAACTTATTAACCCTGATTATCGTTTAAAAGGAAATACCTAAATCATTGCAGTAATTAATCCCGATTGCTAACATCTGATGCGATTATGTGACTCATAATAACGAGCATAGATACTCCATTATTCGATTAAGAACCGACTTTCAATCGTCAATTTTATTAACTTTGAATCTTTCGATGATTTTGCAGCCTTTCTTTATAAGTTTTTTTAATGGCCAAGTTTTAAATTTTACGTTGCGAAAAAAAAATCAGCTGTTCCATATATTTATGTTCACAAAACTCAACAAAATGTATGGAACAGCTGATTTTTTTTTCGCGATTTCAGGGTTCGTCCCATAGTAAAAGTTGTTCATAATGATGAGTACAATGACCCCTTAAAATATTTCCACTGTTTAACCTGCCACCCTGTATATTTGCGTCTGAACCATTGTGCCCATAAAGTCTTCAGGCCACTGGCTCCCTAAAAAACAAACCTTCAAAATTCCTTCAACCAACATCACTTATAAAACAAAAGATTGGAGTAGCTAAAATTAAAATGTTCAAAGCAATTCCGCACTAATGGAGCACAGTGATTAATGTTACCGCCGACATTATTTTAATGAGGATAAATTGCATATTTGAGTGTCCCCACTAATAGCTTCCTTAATTCTTTCCCGCCTTCCTTAAGCTCGGATTAACTATCGGACCCATTGAGGTACTCGTTTAAATTTTCGCTTCATTCAACAGACTGCACAAGCGATAAGTATTAAGGCGACGGTAAATGGTAACGGCCGTAAATCTCAAGTTTTCAATCTCTTATTTCGCCGTCAAATAATGCAAGTTAGTTGTGCAATTTTTTTATGTTAAACTAGAACATACACACATCAAAAGTATCTAGGGATCAACATATATTTTTGCAATAACTTTTCTCCTGATTGATATTAATTAAAATTTTCTTTAAGGATTCATCAAATAAAGTGTTTTCGTTTGTCACAGTAACGATAAACCAAGTCACCTTTGCATTAATAAAGAAATTTGCCATTTTCCTAATAAAGGGATTTTTGACATTTGAACCACTAACATTAAAGTTCGAAAAAAAGACTGAAATAACAGTTTTCTTTAAAATTTTATTGGGTAACTTAAACAATTAATAATCCGTGTTTCTACCGCGAACACTAACAACACAAGAACATCGGTTTGGCATACTCAAAATGAGTTCATCCAAATCACGCTGTGGAATGGCCGCCCATGTTCGTTGCAACAACAAAAAAAGGTCTTCTTGCGACTGGATACCCTCCATATTCGGCAGAGCTCTTCTCTGTAGCATATCCCATGCATGCTCAATCGGGTTCAAGTCTGGCGACTGAGCAGGCCAGGGCAGGACATTGATGTTAGCTGCGGCGAGAGTCTGTCTTACAACTCTTGCGGTGTGCGGTCGTGCATTATCATGCATTAACTGAAATAAGGGACCGATTTGCACTTGTAGAGGAACGATGACGTCTGATACAATCGTCTCAGCATAAATTTGAGCGTTGAGGTTGCCTCTGATCCAAATCAACTCAGTTCTTCCGCCGATCCAAATACCCGCCCATACCATGATGGTTCCACCACTATAAGGATGGACTTCCTGGCAGGATTTTAATCGCTGTTGGCGTCCAGGGGTTCTCCAGTGTCGTATACGTCTTGTATCCGGTCTCATACCAAAACGAGACTCATCAGAAAAGCACACGAAACGCCATTGTTCTTCTGCCCAATTTCTGTGTTCAAGAGCCCATTGATATCGAATCCTACGATTGTGCATTGCTATAGGTGGTACCCGTAGCGGTCTTCGGGAATGAAGGTTCACTTCATGCAAGCGGTTTCTGACTGTTTGGTCGCTAATTAAGTTCCCTGAAGAGTGATGAAGCCTCACGGCTAACATCATGGCGGTTATTGTTGGAGCTCTTCGAGTTAAGATTTGAATGTATCGGTCTTGTCTCCGTGTGGTGCAGCGATACCGTCCTCCATGGCGCTCAGCCACGGTACCAGTGCTTCGGTAACGTGTCCAAAGTCGACTGATAACACTCTGACTTGTATTCAGAGCTAAAGCTACAGTACGTTGCCGGGAACCAGCTTCTATCATTCCCACGGCTCTGAGCATTTCTTCCCTGCTTAAATGACGTCGCCGCTCCATAATAACGTTGGTTTTAATCAGTAGTAGGGAAACAGTAGCACTAATAATGTCTTCAATGCGTTGTATGTTTTTATAGGGAAAATATTGACAGCTTATTTTCATCTTTTACTCGAATTTGATTGAGAGTTCCTGATTCAAATTATGAAATGCACCAAAAAGGATCCATATAAATTTATAAAATCATAAATTTATTACAAAGCCACATCTCAATCTCAAGAAATCCGCATAAAAATGCTTGATCCCTAGACACTTTTGATGTGTGTATATACATCATTCGTACCTGTGAATATTTAACTATTGTAGTAAAATACTTAATGAAATAAATTCATGAATTACTACCAAACTACTACCTAGTCTACCCAAAACATAAAAACGTAATTACTTTCAAATCGCTTAAGATATTTTCATGATTTGTTTTGTGTGAAAAGACTATGTTACTACCTATAATATTGCCTGTTACTTTTATTTTATTTTATATTTTAGATACTACAAAGTAATAATACGTCTAATTTGGCACAGCGCGCTCCTTGATAGGTGAGTTGTATTGCTCGGTGGACGTATGTCGCGTTGCTTGAGCTCAGCGCAGAACACTCAAGCTATACCACCCAAATCACTCAAGGCCGTTGGCAGTTATCAGCGCCTTAAGTAGGTACGGAAGTAGGTGTCGACATATAGTATTATTAGAAGAAAAATTCAATCAAGAATAGCAACACCGCGACTGGCTATAAAAGGAAGACGGCTGGCGGCACTCGTCCATTTGCTCATCGGTCGTCACAGAGTGCAGAAGCTCTGCCCGAACTCCTAGCGATTGTCGTTATTTCAAATTTTTCATTCTGTTTGCTATTTTTATTTAAATTGTAATTTGTTTGGCCGTAGGCCATTAAAATCTTTTTAAAAAATCATTTTGTGTTTCTATTTGTAAGATCAGAAGTGGGATTCGAAGGCTGAAAAGCCGCTGAAACGGCCTACATTTCTGGTTTTATAAAGGAAAACTTAGTATTCTTCCACCTCCACGTGGTTTGATTATTTTAATATTCGGGTGGAGCTTTTGTATGTGCGATGCCTGCCAAGAATCAACGCAGCAAACAAAATCGCCGTGGGCGAACTCCCTCGCCCAACCGGATGGAAGAGATCCTGAGGAGGCTGCGCGTGTTGGAGGACCAGCCCCGTGCGTCTGTGGAGACGCAAGCCATTGCAACAACCAGCGCTGGCCCTAGCCGCGCCGTTGACCTGCCCAATACGACACCATCGGCATCAGAGATTGGGGCGCCTACACCGCTGTGCGAGCTCGTGTCCGCGCAAATGGGGACGCCGCCACCGACTCCACACACTAGCAACATGGGATCAACGCAGTCTGAAGACGTGGTGACGAACGCTGCAGAGCGTCTTTTGACCGCCATCAGCTGTGCTCAGGTCAGATCCAACCGATATTTTGTCTCTGATTTTGATCCGAGTGTTCATGACTTCGACACGTGGTGCGATGAAGTAGAGAGAGCCCGTATTTCAAACTGTTGGAACGACAGAGAATGCCTTGCTCGCGTCGGACATTGCCTCAAAGGCGAATCTCGCACCTGGCTTAGCCAATGGACAAGCAATATTCGCACGTGGTCTAATTTCAAATTGGAACTAAAAGCGCTGTGCCCACGTTCTGTCGATGTCGCGAACATTCTTTATAATGTAATGCGGACAGAGTCCGATAAATACTCCACATACGCTGAGTACGCTCGTAAATCGCTTTTAAAGTTACGCATAGTTAAAGGTCTAAGTAGCGAGCTACTCACTGCTATAATTATTCGTGGAATTTCAGATCCACAAATTCGTGCTATGGCTACCAACGCTAAGTTATCACCTGATTCTGTAGTGGAGTTTTTATCGAGCTTTGTTAAACCTTCCAACAGCAATATTAAGAAAGTATATTCTAATAGTAATCGATCTGATAAGTCTTTCAACAGTAGTAACTCAAATCGCAAACGTCAATATGATTCTAACGATATAAAATCAATAAAATGTTTCCAGTGCAAGCAATTTGGTCATAAGAGTGTTAATTGTAACAAACGGTCAAATAAAACCTCAAGTAATAGCGACGAAAAAGCAATCGCGTTACCGACGACATCTCGCGGCGATCCGTTGAAGTGTACATTCTGCAAAAAAGTAGGTCATTCCGAGGATACTTGTTTTGCTAAGGAACGCGCAAAAACTCGAAATAATAATGGTGTCAATTTTTGTCGCGAAATTACGGGTAGTTATAAAAATCGTGATGTGATTACTGCTGTCATAATGGGAATACCGTTAGACGTACTAATTGATAGTGGTTCATGTATTTCCTTAGTTTCGAAAAATGTTGTTAAACATTTCTCGTGTCAATTAAAGCCTACTAATCAGTTATTACGCGGCCTGGGCGGTACAGAAATTAGATCGGAATCATTTGTGACATTACCTGTTGAGTTTTGCGACATCACAATAGAAATAGATTTTTGTGTTGTAGATGGCGAAAATTTGAATGTACCCGTTATTATCGGTACAGACGTACTGAATAGGAAAGGTATTACCTATGTTAGGACCGGTGATTGCCAACGTATAGTTCGTAGTGAAGTGACCGTAAACAATGTTGTGCAAGTAAACACGATTTCTTTGTCCGATCAAGTTAATACGCCAGTGTCTGGAAATAATAAGGAACGGTTACTAGAAATCCTCACTAGGTATTCTGAATTCTTTTTAAGTGGTACCGCGACCACAACTGTGAAAGATAGTGAGATGCATATCAAGTTAACAACTGATGTGCCTGTGTATTACAGACCCTACAAATTATCACATGACGAAAAACTAAAAGTACGCACTATAGTAAAGGATTTGCTCGATAAAGGAATTATTCGCGAGTCCGATTCAGAGTACGCTAGTCCGATCCTACTAGTAAAAAAAAAGGATGGTTCTGATAGAATGGTCGTGGACTACCGTGCACTGAATCGAATAACTGTCAAAACTAGACATCCACTCCCCTTGATCAACGACTATATAGATAGGTTAGGTAATGCTCGCTGGTTTAGCTCCCTAGACATGGTTTCCGGCTTCCATCAACTTAGAGTTGCCGAAGAGTCCATTCATAAGACCGCATTCGTTACGCCAGAAGCCCAGTATGAATATTGCAAAGTACCTTACGGTTTAGCAAACGCGCCGATTTTCTATCAGAAAACTATCTCTAAAACGCTTAAATCCTTCCTTGATGCTGGAAAGGTCATGGTCTACATTGATGACGTGTTAATACTGACGGACGGAATAGACGAAAACCTCGTTTTATTAGATTCGGTTATAAAAACATTAACTGAAGCAGGTTTTTCAATTAATCTTAAGAAATGTACTTTTCTTACCAACGAAGTAGAATACCTAGGTAGGGTTATAAAAGATGGTCAGGTTAGACCGAGCAATTATAAAATTGATGCATTGGTTAAATCACCGCGACCGAGCAATGTCAAACAGGTCCGCCAATTTCTTGGCCTCGCAGGATACTTCCGAAGGTACATTCCTAATTACGCAATTAAGACTGCACAAATCGCCGCCCTAACTAGAAAAGGCGTAATCTTTAATTGGAGTAATGAACTTGAAAATGCACGTCAAGATATAATTTCTTATTTAACCAATGAACCAATATTAGCTATATTCGATCCTGAATTGACAACGGAGCTGCATACAGATGCCAGTTCTATCGGTTACGGTGGAATCCTTTTGCAAATACACAAAGACGACCGTAGGCGGGTGGTTGCTTATTTTAGTAAGTTAACCGCTGGTGCGGAATCAAAATATCACAGCTATGAGCTGGAGACCCTCGCGGTAGTAAAATCATTACAACATTTCAGGCAATATTTAATTGGTAAATCTTTTAAAATAATCACAGATTGTAATGCATTAAAAATGACACAACGTAAGAAGGATCTCCAACCCAGAGTTGCAAGATGGTGGATGTATATGCAGGATTTTGATTTCTCGCTAGAATACCGTAAAGGCGCACTTATGCCGCACGTAGACTATTTGAGTAGGAATCCGGTCAATATTATTAATGTTGTTCAAAAACCAAAAAATTGGGCTCAAGTGGCACAGGCAGGTGACGAGGAGACATTAACGTTACTTGAAAAATTAGATAACGGAAAATTAGATAACACGCGTTACGTAAAACGTGATGACCTCTTGTACTATAAGTATGACGTCACGGGTGAGCAAGCGCGATTCTTATGTTATGTACCAAAGGCATTTCGCTTAAGTTTATTACGCGTTTTCCATGACGAGCATGAACACATTGGTGTAGACAAAACTGTTGATCTGATTCTGCGACACTTTTGGTTCCCCGGTCTTAGACAATTTGCCAGGAAATACGTCATGCACTGCGTAGTGTGCATTTCACATAAGCAAGTCCCTCGCGCACCTTTTCAACCAATATCCTCTTGGGAAAAGGCTCCGATACCATTTGATACAATTCACGCGGATGTACTTGGACCACTGAGAGAAAGTGATGGTCATAAACATGTACTTATCGTAGTTGAGGCGTATACTAAATATTGTTTACTTTATGCCTTACCAAGACAAGATTGTAGAGAGTTGAAACGCGCAATGACCCAAATAATTTCACTGTTTGGCACTTTTAAAAGACTAGTGTGCGACAGAAGTCGTATGTTCGATAACCATGATTTTATTAATTGGATTTCTAATTATGGAATCGAAGTGCATTTTATTACTCCTGAAATGCATCAGGAAAACGGACAAGTGGAACGTTATTGTCGTACAGTTTTAAATATGATAAGAGTTGAAGTAAATTATAACGAAAATGATTGGTCCAAAATATTATGGAAACTGCAATTGGTTTTAAATGTCACCAAGCATAGGACTACTCAATATTCACCATTAAATCTCCTTATTGGCACTGATTCCACTACGCCTGTAATAAACTCTTTGATTAAAGATATAACTTACGAAGGGTCGAATCCAAACCGTAATGCAATTCGCGAGATAAGACGGCAACGTGCAGAAGGACTTATTCGCGAAAACAAAGACAAACAAGACTCTTACGTAAATAAAAATAGGAAACCACCTAAAAAGTTTCAAGTTAATGATTTAGTATATGTGATTAAGAGCTCTCAAAGCACCGGAAAGCTGGATAGCGGTATGAGAGGCCCTTATAAAATTACTAAGCTCCTCCCTAATGATAGGTATGAGGTCCAATTGTTAGCCGGAGCTTATGGAAAGACTAGTCAGGCAGCTGCTGCATACATGGTGTTATGGAAGGGTGAATGGACACCCGAAACATGTGCTGCATTTTTTGAAGGTACTTGTTGTACGATTGCTATTATGCTTACTTTGCTAGCTTTTATATCTACTAGTCTTTCCCTGTTCCTGAGCTAGATTATGTACCAAACAAGCTCTTATTTATTGATTTTGGCTATGTTAAGTGTTGTGTTCAGTGGAAGAGACCCGTGTAAATCCTGTGCGCCTGGTATTGGGTTGACCCTGACACTGGTGGTTTCTGGGGTGAGTCGGTGGCGCAACCGACAACAGACCCGTGTAAATCCAGCCCTTATAGGTATCTGGGGTGACCTACTAGAGACTGATGTAAATCCTGTTTGCGCACGAGAGTATGTGCGGGGTATTCGGTTGCGTGGGAACAGACCTGTGTAAAACCTATGTGATATGAAACGCTAGTGTGTAGCGTTTATAACTGCTCATGTCGACTTGTTTGGCTAATTGGTACATAATCTGACGCTTTTATGCACTAAGTATATGAATTTATACCAACTGTTGATACACGATGTAATAAGTATGATTCTTAGAATGTGTGTATCTTCACAGAGACTGATGATGATGACGCCGAGCAGCCGTTGGACGCGGAGGGTGTTGCTGGACCATCCTCGAGTTCCTGCTGAGGGCTTCGAGCACGCAGCCCCGTCAGGAGAGGCCGTATTAGAAGAAAAATTCAATCAAGAATAGCAACACCGCGACTGGCTATAAAAGGAAGACGGCTGGCGGCACTCGTCCATTTGCTCATCGGTCGTCACAGAGTGCAGAAGCTCTGCCCGAACTCCTAGCGATTGTCGTTATTTCAAATTTTTCATTCTGTTTGCTATTTTTATTTAAATTGTAATTTGTTTGGCCGTAGGCCATTAAAATCTTTTTAAAAAATCATTTTGTGTTTCTATTTGTAAGAGTATTTTATGTCTTATAGAACAAGTATTATCATTGCTTTAATTACTTCGACGTATCTTTGATGGCTGAACGAGTATAAAATAATCTTACAATCTTACTTCTTACCACTATTATAAATGCAAAAGTTTGGATGGATGGACGTTTGTTACTCAATAACGCCAGAACGGATGAACAGATATAGATGACAGAGATAGGTTGTAGTCTGGAATAGCACATCGGCTACTTTTTATCCCCGATTCCACGCGAACGATGTCGTGGACAACGGCTAGTGTGTACCTATATAAAAACTAGGCTTTTGCTCGCGACTAGATTTTATGCTGGACCTCAAGCTACCAAACTGTGAAAACCACGTACATAATACGGTACCGGACTATTTTTTTTTTATTGTGAATCTGTAAACTATTTGAAAAAAAATAATTAACACCAAAAAAACCGATGAAACATCTACAAAATTGGCAAAGTTATAAGCGTTTTAAAATGATTTGCTAGACACGGACGGCATGCATGATAAGTGACGTAACACCACCTATGTCCGCTTCGCGCAAAGACGGAGCGATACTCCCTCCAAAAACTTTAAAAGCGTCTATGTTTTCCATTTTGTGATAAATTATTTTATTTATTTTTTACTTTTTTGTTATTCCTATTCCTTCTTTGGAATAAAATAATTTATTTGTACTTTTTTAATAGTAGTCCACTACCGTATTACACACGTTGTTACACACGGATCCTTGAAAATGAGGATTCTCTACGCCGACAGCTTAGGAGACAAGCAAGTGCTCCGCTGTCAACACAGTGCATCCTCAGGAGCTCTGGCGTACTTACTCACTACAGGAACACAACACCATCGAAGAGTTATTTGGCTGTGGTATTCTGTAAGGTACTTCCCCAGCCGGGTTGCTCCAGATTTGAGCGAGATATATCGCAGTGCCCTATCTCTCCAAAATAGGGTTGCCAGATGGTCTCCTAAAAGACCTTGGCCGACCTTGTTCCTTTTTCAAATTATCATTTGACAACGGTACTCTTAAAACTTATTTTCTTTCAATAAATAACTTTTTAAACCCTTTTTCTTGTTCTAACTTTAGGTCCCATAACGTCTCAACCCATAAAGTAGCCCATCTATTATTAAAAAATACATATGAGATAACTCTAAAACAAGAAGTTCCACAAAGACCTGAAAGTTTAAGCGTAAAAAGTGACAAATTACAAGTTATTTAAAAAGAAAGTACCCGAAGAATGTCGGAACTTAATCACGGGGTCGATTAAAACTTTTTGATGTTGTTTAAACACCATGGGGATACTTGAGAAGTTTTATTACTTATTGATTAACAAGAACTTCCCATGGTTCTGCTTATTTCAGTGGGATTTTAGATCTGAATGTCAATTCTCGTAATTAATTTAGCACTATAACTGACAGTTAACTGAACTGAGATTAGGCTTAAATTGACTAAGGGCCAAGTTCACCGATAAGATAACATTTCGTTAAATTGAAAACAGCTGTATAACAACACTTTAATTTCTATAAGCCAAAGTCATGTTAAACGGCCGTTTTCAATTTATCGGACTGTTAGCTTGTCGGTGAACTTGGCCCTAAAAATGGTATGCTGCTAAACAGTTTTGTCGTATATTTAAGCACGAGAATATTTTTATTTACTAACATTGTTACCTTGGTCATTTTTAGGGTTCCGTACCTCAAAAGGAAAAACGGAACTCATATAGGATCACTTTGTAACCCTAATATTGTGTACCTTAAAAGGAAAAACGAAACTTTTACAGAATCACTTTGTCGTATTTGGCAAGCCCAAGGTATCTGTTCTGTATCTGTACAGAGCAATTTAATAACACGTAAGTAGTTGGAATTACAGGTGTTGTAATAGCAATTATATCCATGTGGTTTCAATTTGTATGTCGATAACAGACATTATGATGCATTTGCCTATCTCATTTGAATGCAAATTTGTTCTACTAAAGTCAATCATTCGATTTGATTTTGCAATGATAGTGCTAAGAACCTTGTAAATCAGTTATTAGGTACTCACATTAAAGAGTTTCCTAAACGATATTTAGCGATTGAGCAATGTTCAGCCTGTCTATTTTGAAGAAAATGTTTCTATACCGAAGAATAGAAACATTTTCTTCTCTTCATTGTTTGAATACAACGATATAAATCTTTCTACAAACTGTCACTTTGTCTATTCTTCTGTGGACAAAACTCGTTTCTATCGTGGTCATGCTAAGCGGGTTGATTGAAAGAAAGATTACGTAAAACACAGTTAATTTAGTTAATTTAATTTAGTTTCATATCACGAAATCCAACATTACATAATGTAATTATAGTTTAATTTATGTACAGAAAATCTGTACTAATCCCCGTGTTCAGTGAAACCGGTTCGCGGACACGGAGGATTTTAATATTGTTTTATAATTTTAATACCGGACGGAGCAAATGAAAATCCGTCCGGAAATATTGAGTACGGACTGAAATATGCGTCTGAGTGTGCAATTTGCATATTTTATAGTTACGACTGTAAGCTTTTAATCCAATTGAACTAAGTTGATTTTTTATATTTTAAAAAAGAAGTCCTAAGTAGTAAAAATTATTTGCCTTTCAAAAAAACTGGACAAGTGCGAGTAAGACTGCGCTTTGAGGGTTTCGTACAAAATGTAAGACTGTAATCGCAATTTCTTTTATGTGATATTACTTATCTGTAAAATTAACGATTTTCGTTTTTTTTCCATTATTTATGCTGTGTGACCTTACTTCTTGCCAAATTTTGTGATTCTAGGTCAACACCCCAAACACCAAGACGGCGCTTATGAAGTGAGATGATAAATAATGGGGTATGTATTTAGGTAGTTTGGTCCTTTGAACCACGGAACAGATGAACCCTTTTAACATGTAAAATGGATGGATCAAACACAGCTAGCCTACACATCTATTCTAATAATAAAGCTGAAGAGTTTGTTCGTATGAACGATAATCTCTGGAACTATGTACCAGTTGGATTTGAATTCTTTTTTACATTTGATAGCCTAATTTTTTAGAAAGGCTATCTGAGATCACGCTACGATCTTTAGTGGCCGATCAAAAACAAAAAAAAGCAAAAACAAAAAAAAAAACAAATAATGTTAAGTGATAACCAGTGTTCGGAAAAGGGTGAGTATATTTACCTACAGTTTGTAGAACAGAGACGAAAATCGGAGACTTCCTTAAAAATTTTTTTTTTTTACCAGTAACTTTACCAGAAGTATAACGATGTGAATTTAAACGTTTTATTAATTTAATGAAAACGTCTATAATTTCACGAAAATATTATTTACGCAATAGACGTTTTCATTAAATTAATAAAACGTTTAAATTCACGTAATTTTAGTTCTGGTAAATTTACTGGTAAAAACAAATTTAGTTATAAGGAAGTCTCCGATTTTCGTCTTTGTTCTACAAACTGTTGGTAAATATACTCACCCTTTTCCGAACACTGGTGATAACGAAGCAGGTAATAGCTCTGGCGTGTACCTAAATAATCCGATTTATTTTTAATCAAACGACGGGTGAAACTGCAGGACACAACTAGTAACTTAGAAAATTAAAATCAATGAGTTGGAAATCGTTTTGTAATGGCGTGAACGGAATCTATTAGAACTAAAATCATGTACAAGTGGCGCTTGATTACAGCACGTTCATTCAATTAGTGGGCGTCCATTATTATGGCTATTATTTTAAAAGCATCGCCTGTAACAGCTAGAAACAATCGAGTATTACATCGCTTTTTTTCCTTTATGAACACGTCACTCACGTGAGGTTTTTAGTGTTTTACATATGTAATGTCAGTTCATGGTAGTCTTGATAAAGCACGATGATATAAGTGTCGTAGGTAAAACTTTATGTCCTTAAATGAGTATGTACTGTAAACGTATCTCAGAAGGGAGTCATAGAATTTAAAGAACAAATCAATCAACGCAATAACAACATTTATTATGAGCTTAATCAATGGCATAGCATGGCACAATTCATAAAATATAAATTCACAAAGCAATTCACTAACCTTACGCGTCTCTCAAAAGAATCATTTAAACTGACAATTTATTTAAAAACTGACAATTCACTGGATGTCAAAATGACTTGACGACTGACAGTAATATTAACAATGAAAAAGTATTTTATCTGACATAACAAGACTTATAATCCTTAAACTCTTTAGTACGAAAGTATGAAACTAGATGTCTTGAAGCATGTAACTAGATGTCTTGTTACAGTGATGTCTTGTTTCACAGTACAAAGGATATAATTAGGTAAAATCCGAGTACATACATACATAATCAGCTTAGGATGGTCCCACTGCTGGGATTCAGGCCTGCTGTCTGTCTGTCTGTAAGGGAGTGAGCCGTGGTCCTTCAGGCAGGCCCAGTGCGGGTTGGTGGACGTCACAATCTTCAAATTTTTGGTTCTAGGAATTATATCGGTTACCTCACAATTTTACTGTTTTTAGAGTGTTGGTGATGAAATAATCTGCACAATTTACCACTGACGCTGACGCCTGACGGGTCCGAACCAACAACCCACTACTTTTAAGTCGGAACCGCTTCCACTGTGCTACCATGGCTCTCATAACCCAAGTGCTACTTGTAAACTACGATCATGACCTATAGTTCCGTTTTTGGAAATACTTGACGACCATGTAAGATACATCATGCACAGTAAGTGTAGATCAATACATCAGTAGTTAACTAACTGTAAATACACCGTGACATTTTAGTCTTCTTACAGCCGAAAAGAAAATATTATACCTACATCATTTTGAACAATTTTTACTATGGAACCAACCGTGAAATCATGAAAAAAGATAGCCGTTTCATAAAAAAGTCAAAAACTGCTTTCGCTATTTCAAGATTAGTCCCTTATTATAAATTGTACATAATGATGAATATAATTCCCTTTCGACTGTAAGACAACATGTACATTAATGCAAGTATCTATTTACGATTTTTAAATTGCCTTTTCTCGTAATTCTAATCAACAAAACAGCATAAACATTTGCAGTAATTCGCCAAAAAACGTCGTCCACAAAATGAATTTTCGCATTATCCAATCAAAGACCGCTCCTGTACTCGTCGAAATAACAATGTCGCGTCACAGTGGGCGCGCGCGCATCTTTCACAGTACACTCAAAACTATCGTGTCATGCGCACCTAAATCATATTATGTTTTATTATGTTTTAGTGGTTTTATTATAACAATAGTAGCTTTTAGTTGCTTTGTAATTGCGGTTTAGTGACTGTTTTATTTTATGTGAGAGTGGTGTGACGAACAGACGAACAAAATGGGATGTAAAGTGACTGTTTTGTGTTTGTATTTGGTGTTTGGTAAGATTTAATTTATTTTCATCTGCTTTTACGAGTTTTTGTTGCTAATCTATAAAATTAATCTTTAACTTTATAGATTAGCAACAAAAACTAAAAAAAAACAAATTAATCTAATTATTAACCTTTTTAACCAGTTTTGATTTTTTTTTTTTGTGTTTGTTACACGATATCTTTGCATATTACTAACGACGATTTTAATGATTCTTATTTAATAGGAGATGCTCGCATGGTGATCCCATTATTTTTTTGTAAATTATTGAATGAGGTTTCTGTAACTAAATTGATATTTGTTTTTTATAAACTGTTGAAGTTAATTTCAGACGATATAAATCACAATCGTTTTACTTCGCTATCTTTAAACATATAAAAGTAGGTAGGTAGGACATATACAATTTATTAATCAACTCAAGGCAATCGCTAATTAAACTTTTCATTAGGAAGCCAGACGACAAGCTTAATTAGTTATATAACACACCATGAAAAGCGTTACACGTGCCAACTTCAGAATATTCCATTGATTATATCATAATAAGAGTCCCATATTATGGAAAAAAGGACCAAAAATACTTCGTGCTTACACCTATAATTTGACACTGCAAAATGCTATTCAGATGGAAAAAATCGATGACGCCTCACATGAGGTGAGGTGTTCATCTCAATTACAGACGTATTGAAGAGTTATAGTATATTAGCTCTTCCCCATGGTTTCATCCCCGTTGCTTGGCTCCAAGGGTCGTAACATCATATCATCATAGCATATCTCCTTGTTTCTATGATCTGAGGTTTCCACCTATCGTAACTGCTCTACATGCAAAATCAATAGTTTCCTAACTAGAAGATAACATTGAGCAGAGCAGTGGCATTTCGAAACCGTTCTTCGACCAAGATCAATAGCGTCCTAACTGGAAAATATATTGAAAAGATTTATAGTAAGCAGTGACAGTTTCTTAAGCCGTTATTTATGAGAACCGTTGCAAGTAACCCTTTTCCGTTTTTACGGCGAACACACTGCTTAATCTTTCCGTGTCAAGTTTGAACTGGCTTGCCAATCAGAAGGCCAATTCTCGTAAATAGGAATATTCAAATATAATTTCGATTTGTTGTACCGTATGATTACCAATAATGAACAAATATTGTATATTCCCACTGCTGGGAAACAGACCTCCACTCAGTGAGAGGGAGTGGAGAGGGAGTGGGCCAGTGCGGGTTGGTGGACGTCACGTGGTTTCGAATTTTTGGTTCTAGTTTAAGTCGGTTCAGATATGGTTCAGATATGGTATAAATGCTCCATGGTTCAGATATGTTTTTAGAACAGTGATGATGAAACAAATTGCACAAAGTGTGCGCCTGCCGGGGTTTGGACTCGCGACCTACGATTTGAAAGTCGGAGTCGCTACCACTGGGCCACCGTGTTTTGATAGAAATTGTTCTTCCTTTAATTCCGCGATGACCATTCTAAGTCAAAGTCAAAACATTTGTTTCATTTATAACCATATATGGCACTTTTGAATAGTCAAGCAATAATTGTCAGTTAGTTCATCCGTTAGTTGAAGCTAGTGTTGTCCGTTCCAAAACGTAGATTCCTATGGAGAAGAACGGATAAGAAACTCCATGGTTACCCTTTTTAAAAGATTCAAAAATTTCTTTGATTACATTTATGCCCTGATGGCCATTGATGTCATTGCTGGTTTCCTGCCTACCTATACGCTAAAAATAGGAGAGCGTAATAGTTTCTCTATATTAAAACCCATAAAAAGTCCGCATCACTAATGGACGGTTGCACATTTTTTCCCATTGGTTGGCGTGGCACGCACATGTTTAATAAACGCCAATTAAAATCAATTATTTAATGTCATACCAGGCAATGAAGGGACGTAATGTCCGCTTTATGGCAAACCTTAATAAATACTGATGGTAGGATAAATAGAGGGTATTTAACTAAATTAAGACTGGAAATAAAATACTTTTTTTCGTCCGAAGTATTTTTGGGGCGTAAGGTTAAAAAGTCCGCTTTTGTTAAGAAAAAGTGGTCCTCCGCTCATTAGAAGCTTCCTTTTTGTCTAAGTGACTTGTCCTTTTATCCATGATGAGACAAGTTTTTGGTCCTTCATAGAACAATTTCAAGTCTGACTTTTGCCGCCATTAGAGAAATCAAGGCTAGTGTGATGTTATTAATTAGAAGATGGTAGATACTCCCTTTCAAATATTTTCGATGTTAAAATTAATTAATGATTTTTTGTCAGTCTTTTTTAAGTGCTTACTATCTTTGAGGTCGATTTAAACCAAACGAACAAAGAGTTAGAGTAGAACAAGAGCATTTTTTTTCTCGATCTTTTAGTGTAAACGAAAGCTCCGTTTAAGCGTTTACACCAAAATATCAACGAGCAGGAATGACAACCAAGATCTTGAATTCTTGCACAATAGATGTTTAGATCAGCCGAACGAATCGCTAAAACACAAGAATGCTTCACGTCCAAACACGCAAGAACGCTCTGAAGCCCTAGACAAGTTACTTTTCTGTTAGCATTAGCGTCAAACGCTACGGATAAAATGTATGGAAATGACATTTGTGAGTCACGTGACTTTTCCGCAGGTAATGTCATTGCCATACATTTTGTGCTTATCGTTTGGCGTGAACGCTAACAGAAAAGCAATTTGTCTAGAGCCTCTGAGCAACTGTTCGCACGCTCTAATGACGTTTAGATCAAGCGAGCAAGCATTGTTAGAATATTCCATGGAATCATTGTGAACGCAGACAGAACAACGAAAGAATGCTCTACGTATACGTAGAGCATTCTTTCGTTGTTCTGTGGTATGTACATTTATTAGTGTATACACTAATAAATGTACATACCACAGAACAACGATTACTACATTATATTTTGAATATCCAGCATTATGGCCATAAAAACTGTCAGACACAAATGAAAACAAAAATTTCTCCTTATCCACGCAGATCATGTTCCTTGTCCCAAATATGGTACATTACGCATTAAGGAGCGCTCGACCAGCCAATTGAGCAAATTAAGACTCTCCTAAGACTAAGCGGTTGGATAGTGTCTCTTTGTTTGCGTCGCTTCTCTGTTTCAATTAGTTATTATGTATTTTTAAACGACGTGGTTCCTCCCTATCTGATTATGAAAAGTTTGAAAGTTCCTAGTCGGTCCTTGGTACGATTCCCAAGTCAGGAAATGTACGACATGAGGCTATGTCGGTAGTGTCGGTATTATAATAAGTACCTATTTAATAAAAACCACCTTTAGCATTAAAGGGACACAAATAAGATTATGGACCGATTTTTCCATTCTCCAGATGTTATTCTTAGGAATAAACCACCTATATCGGTTTCATGAAAAATAAGATGTTAGAGTGAAACCATTACGGCCGTACCACAAAAAAGATAAACACGTGTTCAACGCGAATGCTACCAAAAATAATACGCACTTGTTTTAGCATTAACTTGTCTAAAACAAGTGTGTATTCTTTTTGGTGGCATTCGCGTTTAACACTTGTTTATCTTTTTTGTGGTAAGGGTGTTATAGTTTATTCTTAGGATTAAACGATTGAATGATGGATCTGGCGATTGAAAAATCAGCCTTTAAATAATAAAAGTTAATGTTTTCTGGTATCTATGCAACTGATTGATACTTCGATAAAACACAAACTAAAAAATATTTTACACATTTTGTACCCACCTTACCTAATCAATCCAATAAATCGACGTATTTTGCAATTCATTATATTCATATCGCCAGGCCACTACATACCTACCTATTTGATTAACCATTATCTAAATGTCATAAATATTATGTACCTCCTGATAGACCGAACGATGACTTTGTGTTTACCATAGTAGGTACCTAAACAACTTAAATTAATATAACAAAGGAACATATTCCATTGTTATGTCGATGGGCCCTACGCCAATGCAACAATTTGAGCATTTTCACTTTTTAGTGTTAAAATTAAATGCTTCCTTTTACTCCAGTTGACAACATGCAATAAAAAAAATACACATTTAAGCCCGCCACAGACGTAGCTATAATATATATTAATATGAATCATAGCAAGGCATATTACGACATATTTTCTATATAAATTATCGAGTGACCACACACGCAGCTATATATTTCTATGACGTCACCAGTATATAATTATTATACCGATATATTAATATATATTATAGCTACGTTTGTGACGGGCTTTATAGGTGAAAATTGTATTTTTTGCTGCAGTAAAAGGGCTTATGTAACATAATTTTAAACGTATAAAGGCCAAACGGTTGTTCGAGACTTGTACGCGGGCAGATCCCACGTCTTTGCGTCTGAAAAAAACTATTTTCGTCGTTTTTATAACGGTTATATAAAAACGACAAAAATCGTTCAAAATGACACTTTGGCCTTTTTACTAGTTTTTTTTTCAATATGATTAAAATAAAAAAAATCATGTATTATCTACATTAATTAAAAAACTAAAATGTATATAAATAAATCGATATAAAAAAAAAATGCGCAGGTGACGTTTGCGATCATAACTGATGCCGCTAGTCAGATAGACAATGTTCTTTTGAGAAATAAAATTATTTAAACCGAAGCGAAAGAAATATTGCAAGATGAAGTTTAGAGTATTCGCTATGTGCACGACAGTAGCGTTGCCTAGTGTTCGCAATTATTCCAGACAAGTCAAGTAGGTATAAGTTCCAGCACGTGCACAAACGTCACCTGCGCATTAGCTGACTTTTTGGTCTCTTTGGCGGAATGAAGAAGACGAGGGGTGCCGAGGCTGCACGGGATTGGTTCGTCAGTCGATGCTCGTCGTCTCTTGGACTATTCTCTGTTACGTATTGTCAACTACCTATTGTCTATTGGGCCGAAAATGTACATGCGCGATCTGTGCTCATAATTGACTACGGTACATATACCTACATATTTCATTAATTCCTATAGATACCTATAGATCTACAAATTTCTGCCAAATGTGTGCGCTGCGATCATTAACTATCCCGCCGAGCAGCTAGCACATAGGGAACCTATGAATTCTTATAAAAACAAAAAAATCCTCTGGGTCACGCGGACGAAGTCGCGGGTAAAAGCTAGTTCAATTAAATAAACCAACAGTCGAAATTAATGAGACGTTCTCCCCTCAACTTAGATAATTTGTTTAATCTAAAAAGACAGAAATAACAAGGAATCAGTTGATGCACGACGCTCATTGGATAGGGTGTTAAATTGTAGGTACTTTTTGAGAGTAAGTACAATGAGAACATGATCGTTATACGGGCCAGATTGATTATTTATTATTATATTTGACGGCGTTAGGCATGATACACACTGCCCCGCCGGGCCACGCGAAGGGGCACGGGAGCGCGTTTTTAGTGTGTGCGACCACGCGTGTTTTTTAAACAAACTGAGCAACTTGCATACCTATATAACGCTAAAAACCGCGGCCCGCGCCCCGTCCCGTGGAATGGAGCAGTGCGCATGACGCCTAACGGAACTATAATATTGTAATATAAATAGATCGACAAGGGTGACCTAAAGGACACAGTATTTTTTTAAATGGTTACAATTTGGGGTTTGCGGATTTTTCTGCTTGGGTGAGCTTCATCCAAGCATTGCACATGTCCCCATTAGGTTAAGTAATATTAGGCAACTTTTGCACATGGTTTTTGTGAAAATAATCGCTCATTGTTAATTTCCATCAGAGCCAGACTGATACAGGGCCCTAGAAGTGATCCTGTCACAATTAGATTCTATACATTATCTGTTATTGTGATTGCCAATCTACGTAAAATATATCTATGGAACACAGGTGTCGTAAATAGGGCGGTGCCAGCGTGGCTGCACTGGGCGCAAACCCTGGAGGGGCGCAGAAATGACCAGTCTAGGACCAAAAAGGGCGCAGAAGCTCGTACCGGGCGCAGTTAATTGTGTTCGGGCGCAAGTATAAATGGCTAGTTACGACACTGATGGAACATACTTGAATCATATTCCTAAACTAGTCTAGGTACCTATATAAGTTCATGGCTTGTATGAGAATGAGTAAGACATTGTATTTTTGCGCATGCTCACAAGCAGCTGCAGACCATTAATTAGCATTGTCTTACGCCCATAATATTCTTAAGCTGCGCGCACACAGACCTCTCGCGGTAGCGACAAGTGGTCAGCGACGAGCAGCGGATAACACTTTTCATATAGGTATCTTGTAGGCATTCGCCGCACCCGTATGGCCGTTACTGATCACGCTACTCCCTATTGGCTTCAGGTAACCGACAAATTGTGGCTGTCGCAAGTGTCCTTGTGCACTGAGTTAGTCGTTTTTGAAAATGTCTTTGAGAGAATGGAGGAACGAAGTGGAATGTCCCTCCATTGAAAAAGGAGGATCCTCCTACCAGACCGGGTGTTATTGTCTGGTAGGCCCCGTGCACTTGCTAGGGCACAAAAGTGACGAACGTGACGTGCGCGTTAAGTCGATCACAAAATCGGTGACAAAATTCGGCAAAAGATTCGGCCTGATTATTGGACCTATAAAAAGTGTAACTTGGATGGGCAGCCTAAGACCTCTTCGTGTTCGAAAGAAAACTAACGAGAAATGGACGCCTCGCTGCCACAACATAAAAATGCTTTTAGTCATATGTGAGAAATCAAAGTAGGAATAAAGTTGAATGAAAAAAACTTTCAGGAATAAGTTCGTGAAAGTTTTTTTAAACTTTCGCGAATTGTACCTAGATACCTACTTACACAAGAAGACGCGAACTTCTCGTGATCACGGACAATACAAATATTTAGATTAGGTGTGTGCATAAAGTCCCGTGAAAATTAAAAATGTGCAAATAACTTCAAAGCTTAAAAATATTAGGTTTCTAAAGCACCAAAATTGCGTGATAAAAATGTAATACCCACGTTATAGGCATCGATCAGGCTTTGAACGCGAGGGACGTATCACTATATTTCACAAACGAAATTCAAAGTAACATGCAATATTAAAACGGGCCCTTCACGTTTCTTCAAATGAAACTTTCGTGGAATTTCTAACAAAAATATTTATTTCGTTCGCAAACTGAATTTAGTCACAGTACCTAACGTTACTATCATGTGTTTGATCGTGCATTTAAATGGCCTGCGTGACTTTACACTTTAAAATGGTAGGCCATGCATTCAACTGATTAATTGTTTAATTTACTCGGGAATATGGAATAATTTACGGTTTTGCAACTTAATAGAAAATGCTGAAAAAGGTGAACCGTTTTCAAAAGAAAATAAATGTAGGTAGAGAGCATTTATGAAGTCCCTTCGCTATGTTGGCTGTCGGGCCGTACCATGACGTGTTAAAACCATCATTGTTCCGCTGTAAAAAAGGGATAGCGCTATTCGTGCTGTATAGTTCCATCCCTCTCTCACAGCGGAATATTGATGGCAATAACACGTCGCTGAATTTCAATAAATGTTACAACGTTTTTAACGGTGTTGGATTTTTGTTTTTCAGTACCAATTCTCGTTCACCACTTTTTAGAGTCCTAGGCTTTACTTTAACAAGTGAATCTACAAAAAACATAAAACGATAAGACCTAAAGAGGAGTGGCAGACGGGGGAGCCAAAAAAACGTCAAAGGGACTTCTTATCTCTAGGTATAGATAAGTATCTGCGTTTATACCGTTCGACTTTCAATTTAACTTTTTTTACCTGACTGCTAAGAAGGGTTAGGTACACTCGACGCCATTGACGGTCGACCACTTTTCGCCCTTATTACTAAGAACATAAGGGTGAAAAGTGGTCGACCGTCAATGGTGTCGAGTGTACCTAGGTACCTAGTTATGTTTTTGGACACAGCTGAAATTGTTTTTTTTTTACCTGAGCTAGTTCTATCTTTTTCATAAACAATACACTAGGTATGACTCTAAACTATTCTTGCTTATCATCCAATATTCTAGCTGTGCCCGGGACTTCGTCCACGTGGAAGTCGGAAAACAACATGACGTTCTTCTCTTTATACCTAGGTATATACGAGTACGACCTACTTACTTGCATAACTTTACCAGCTCTTTTCATTCCTTAATGGGTATAATATCTACCTACCTATCATAAATTTCCTCCATAAGGACCATTCAAGTAGATACCTATTACGTAAGCAGAATTTTTGTAAATTTTTAACCCCCCCGTCCCCGTCCCCCTTGTAAGCAAAGTTTTAAGTACTACCTATCAAAACCTTGTGATAATATAAAATTCTTTTACCCAAATACTCGACAAATCGAAATATGAACAAGCTGAAACTTAATGTACTTACTTATACAATTTGCAGTTATTCATAGTTAAATTAGTAAGTAGGTAATCGTTTTCCTGTGAGTTTCAGTAATTCTAACTTTTTATTTCTCAACATTTCGAACTTTTACGGTCGGTTGCAGAAAGAAAATTAAATTTTAATGTAGACATTAACCATACAATTTCTATCGTTAAAGTCTCCTTTAAAACTTATGACCTTTTCTGCAACTCAGCGTTTGTAATTGGAAATATAATTATGTCTCTTGAATTTCGAATTATCGAGAATAGACTGAGCTTGATTATGCCTCACCAAAATGCCGTGCAGTTACAAAGCGTGTGCGGTGCGTTTGATGTGGCCTCAGATCATAGAAACAAGTAGATGTGCCAAGGCGCTATCGAATTTGATACCTGATCTTGAGCAAATTGCTCATATTAAAAACGTACGCGCTGGCGACGAACCGAACACGATCGACGGTATAAATAGTGTTTTGGTTTAGTGCTAGTGTTGAGTGACGATTAACAGTGTTAGATTGAGGGTGTGAGGAATGTTCAATGCGTGGGAGATCTTTTTATTCACAAGGAGCGCTTAATTATGCACGTAATTGTGTCGAAAAATGTACTAAAAGTGGCATCAGTTGTTCCCGTACTAATTTGCTATGATGGCATATCTCCTTGTTTCTATGATCTGAGGATGTGGCCCTTCTGCACAGTGCTCGAGTCGCACTGCATCCGTAATAGGTGTGGCCTGACCTTACGTTAAGTATAGGCACTCGCTCGGAGTTGTAATGAACGGACAAATTGTAGATTCTTGGCTACAAAACACTGAAGTAGCTACCTATTCGTAAAAACCGAAACGAAGATAAGCACCTCAACATGAGGTAGGACTTATTGTTTAATTTATATAATTTTTAGATAAAAGTACCTACCTAATTGACAAACAGAATTGTGTTGCTGTGGAGTTAGTTGCGCCGTTTCTTCTTCGCAACTAAAACACTAGGAAGCGGTGTAGGGCGGGCGTTTTTTTGCGCTCAAAAAGTGCTAGGTAATTCTCTAGCCCACTTTGAATAAATTATATTTGAATTTAGGACTTTATGCCTTGTTTAAATGAATGTGTTTATTCCTCAGTTACCGTCCGAGCCATAGAGGTGAACTTAACAAACGCGTGGAAGCAAGACATCGGGTGGGAGATCACTTGCTCCTGGAACATACCCGCCGGCGACTCCTTGCAGTCCGTGCGACTGTATCATAATAACCAGCAGTTCTTGATTTATAGGCCTGAGGTAAGTTAGAATATTATTATGTATTTTTATTGAAATTCTCGCGAGACTTGCGAGTTTTTAACAAGAACTTCGAGGCTTAGGGCTTTCCAGAACAAATTTTTGGCTGTGAATCCTGTGATCGATGGGTATGTCTTAGCATGGCTTGGAACACACAATTAGTGTTCTGCTCGCTCGTCGTACTACAATGTTCTTGACGATATCGTCACCTTTATAGTAAACTTACGAAACTGCAAAAACACATTTTACAGGGGAACGTTTTGAAACATTAAATTGACAATAACTTTTTTCAAGATACAGATGTAATAAACTCTGCGATGCATTTGATTTTCAAAATTCCGCTTATTTTATTATACCATAAATATATTAATCTTATATTACAAAAATAACAAATAAATGCATATTCGTTATTTTACACCTTCATACGTGAGAGTTCATAGGTATTTATTACACTTTAGCAAACTTACGGAAGTGCCAATTTCGTAAGTTACATAAGTATTATAAAAATATATTTAAGAAAAAACTTAAAAAATATCTACTTAGTACACTGCCGTAACATGTATACATAGGTACCTACTTTCCTAATTATTAAATTAGCATTATAAAATTTTCTGCATTAGTATAGTAACGTCCATATTTAAACTGCGATATTATTATTATATTATTATTGCGATCCAACAGACAAACTATATATATAGTTTTGTTGGACATTATATTATTTTATAGACCTTAATATGTACCTTTATAATAAATAAATAAATAAGAAAAGTATCAAATATATAGGTACTTTCTATACTCTGGTAAACTTACGAAAGTGCCACGTTCGTAAGTTTGCTATGAGTTAATTGAGTCCCTTGAACAATATATCTTACCAATGTGAACTTACAAATCTTACATATTCGTAAGTTTGCTGTGAGTTGCTAAATCGATTTACTAAAGTGTGTTACGAATGTTACGATGTAAATTCACGAATACCTATGGCAGATTCGTAGGTTGATCGTGCATTTTTCTTGGACTTCATATATTCGACTACGCCAAAACAACTGATATCAATTTCATAAGTTTAATTTGGGCGTATCACAAATAAAATGGAGATTCGTACTATAGGATTTGTCTAACCGTCAGATACCGAAATTTGAAAATTTGACACCTTATGTAGTACAACATAAGGTGTAGTTTTTTATAGAAATGTCAAATTTACTAGAACTGCAGATTCGTTCGTTTGCCGTGGAGGTGACGATATTCTTGTGGACGACATCGAACGATTTCTTAAGCCAACGAATTCATTTAAAAATGTGGCTACAATACCAATTTACAACGTAATATACGTAGGTACGTAATGTACGTAGGTACAGGTACCGTATTATCTCATCCTTCCGGCCCTAAACGGATCAAAATGATTAAATTTTTGTTTACCAAAGGCCAGCCACCGAACATCCTGTTACAGAGTGCTCTAAATTTGGCAGTCCTCTCTTTTGTTACATGTTTTTCAATTACAGAGGATTAAAATGTTTTGTGGTATTCGGGGATAATCTTCGTGAACATGTAGGCAGGTAGGTACTACGTAGGAATATCTAGGTCGTCGCACAGTCGCTACTGAATCTTTTAGTGGCTATATGTGGCCTTCTCTCGTTATTTCAAACAGATGGACATAATATTTCTTAACTGTTACGTATTGCTAATTTCACCACAAAACACTAATTCCTAGAAAGGCCCATTTACATCAGACGAGCGAATGCTCATTCTATCAAATTCTTTTAGTGTAAACAGACGTAGAGCATTCTTTCGTTGTTCTATTGTGGAAGAATTTTATTCTAGTTCTTGGTTCTCATTTTTGGTCGTTAATATTTTGGTTTAAACGCTGAAAACGAGTTTTCATTTACACTAAAAGATGGAGAAAGAATGCTCTTGTTCTACTCTAGCTCTTTGTTTGTGTGGTTTATAAGCCCCTATTATTCTTCCTACACCATTTTTTGTTTCACTCCCTCAGACAGATGGCGACACTCGTGGCTTGGTGTACAGGCGCCTAGAAGACGTGATGTCCACAAATTGTGCTTTATCAAAAGACAACCAGCTGCAAGGAACATGTGTACTAACCTCAGAACTGTATCAACCACAGAGGAATGGCTTCACGATCACTTGCGAAGTGTCTGGGGAAAGACCCATGTTCAGAATCGAAAAGAAAACCATTCTAGTTGATAACTTTGGTAAGAATCTCTTTTATTTTTTACCTAATTACGAAAATAAAATTCGCATGATCGGTTGGTATCATCTACATAGATTAACAAAGTGATACTTAGATTGTAAAAGATTTCTATCATTTTATGCATACAATGAAGAGAAGAAATGTTTCTATTCTTCAGTAGACAACATTCTGATAAAATAAGCACGGCGGGTCGCCGAGTGCTCGGGCAGAAGGGTTAACGATTTGGATATATATAACTTTGTCTATTCTTTGGTAGAATAGACATAGAATTGGTCATGCTAAGCGTGCTGACAAAACTCGTGTGTTATAAAACCAAGTACCACAGTTATTTTTAGCAGATACTTAGGTAGATTCTGATATTCTCCAGACTCAAACTTTCCAACATTATCTTATTACAGTGCCACCTACTGACGCTATAGTGAGAGTTGGATCAGTGAACGAAGACACAGGTCGGGTGACGCTCAACTGTTCTGCTAGTGGTGTTCCCACTCCCAACTTGACGTGGACTATTGGGGAACAGAAGGTATGTACCCCATGTATTTCAAAGTAGATATAGCGTTAGAGTACATAGGTAAGTGCCAAAATGTACCCCAATTATTCATAAGGTAATTTTGTTTTTGGTCATAATCAATAAAGTTTCCAAAAAGTTTTACTGTCAAAAGGATCTCCTCATAGCAATAAAAAAAATTGTACCTACACTTTTTGTAAAGTTGCTACATATTGATGAAAATCAAGATTTTGTGGACTATTGGGGAACAGAAGGTATGTACCCCATGTATTTCAAAGTAGATAGCGTTAGAGTACATAGGTAAGTGCCAAAATGTATCCCAATTATTCATAAGGTAATTTTGTTTTTGGTCATGAATCAATAAAAATTTAAAAAGTTTTATTGCCAAAAGGATCTCCTGTTTATAACGATCAAAAAGTTGTAGTGACACTTTTTGTAAACTTGCTACAAATTGATGAAAATCAACATTTTGGTTTCCATAAAGCATCATCACTTCATCAGTTAATAAAACAGGTTTTAAAATTTAAGATTTTGACGGGACTTTCACTGGCAGACAGCTGATGTTACTTATAACATAAGCTATCTGCCAGTGAAAGTCCCGTCAAAATCTTATATTTACGTAGATTTAATTTCTAAGCCTAAATTACTCCTTAGAGTAACTTAGGCTACTTTTATTCTACGTGAACGAAGTCACAGCTATGTACTTGCACCTATACTATATTTTTGGTACAAAAATTATTCAACCCTAGCTGTGACTGGCAGCGCCGTGTAAATTCCACCGAAATGGATGTATAAAACTTAATACCGATTGTTCCTTCACCAGATCCCTCACGACTTCAAAGGCGGGGCTTGGAATGCGACGTCTAAACTGTGGTACGTGTGGTCAGCGCTCTCCTACACGCCTTCGAGTGTAGCTACTGCCGTTTGCACGCCGGAGATCAGCAGAGCAGGGAAACTAGTGAAGGGACATGCTGCTGAATATAATTCAGCGAGAAGCATTAGAGGAGGTAGGTATGTACACATTGTACACAATAAGCTGCCTGACATCTGTGAGGTAACAGGTTCTAGCCTGTCTATACTATAGGTAGGTACCTCAGATAATACAAACAAGGAGATGTGCCAAGGCGCTATCGAGCTTGATGCCCGATCTTGAGCAAATTGCTCATATTAAAAACGTACGCGCTGGCGACGAACCGAACACGATCGATGGTATAAATACAGTGTTTCAGTTTAGTGCTAGTGTTGAGTGACGATTAACAGTGTTAGATTAAGGGTGTGCGGAATGTTCAATGCGTGGGAGATGTTTTTATTCACAAGAGCGCTTAATTATGCGCGTAATTGTGTCGAAAAATGTACTAAAAGTGGCATCAGTTGTTCCCGTACTAATTTGCTATGATGGCATATCTCCTTGTTTCTATGATCTGAGGTACCAACGCACCGCGTGATGTCACCGCGATAACTTCCAGTTTGTTTGCGAACGTTCGAGGAAGAATGTCATGGTGAGATCCTCCATGACATGACCAAATGGTCGTAAATACTTCCACAAGTAGGTACGAACTAAACATTCGTGTTCGATCTTTGTGTTAGTGTTCGTTCGTGCCCACACGACTTTTGGTATCCGACTTACGGATCAAAACAAAAATCCTAAAGAAACACTATCACCCTTACCACAAAAAAGATAAACACGTGTTGAACGCGAATGCTACCAAAAATAATACACACTTGTTTTAGACAAGTTAGTGCTAAAACAAGTGCGTATTATTTTTGGTAGCATTCGCGTTGAACACGTGTTTATCTTTTTTGTGGTACGGCCATACTATTCCTTGCTGACAAATAAACTAAAATAAATAAAAATTATGCTTATTTAATAATCTCTTTTCAGGGGTCCTAATACACATCATGGTTACAATAGCATCCCTGATTCTACTGAGATGATCAAAACAGGAGTCAAGGGCGAATACTTAAATAAAACAAAAAGTGATTTGTTCAATTTTATTTCGGCTGAGTATCGTTGTGAACGATTAATATTTTGAAGCTGTAGTTACAATACGTAGGATTTTGCTGGTATATTTAATTTATAATTTATTACAAATTTGACAAGGATGCTGTTGGGTTTTTTCAATGATTATTTCTGATTAATGTTTTTATGTGATAATAAAACTATTATCAAGAATATTTTTAGGGAAACCCTTGAAGCTACAGTCATAATAAAGCCTCTGTTACACATGCTCATTAGCAGAATGTTCATTGGTTTGGGTACATCAGTATGACAGCAGTGATGTACGCAAACCAAAGAACATGTGTGTACAGACACTTATGCTTGTAGGTACGTTTCCTTAAAATTTGCACGTTTAGTCGTTATTATGTAATAGAAGCTTAACGATAAAGTTTCATGTCCACCCCCGCGTCACAAAATATTATATCCATTTTATACCTAAGTGTGTTTTACACTAATTAATTTTTACATTCATAAATAATGAAACGAAGAGCTAACAAAGAAACTTTGTATAATAAAATAATACTCAATTTAAGCGAGAGACCAACGTATTGTAACTTCAGCTCATATTTTTTTACAATTATTTTTGGCTCTTTTTAGAGATTCTTATTTGTTTTACATTTTATAATGTAGGTTACCATAATTATTTTTTCTATTATAATAATTGAAATTCATAGTTGTTATGCACTTAAAAAACCTACTTAATAAATGAGAGGAAGACCTTTGCCATTTACGTTATATTATATTAGAATATGACAAAGAAAAAAACAATGGTAAAAGTCCCCCGTAATGAATGTGCATTTCAAAATATTTCTATTATTAATAAAATCCGTGACTATACAATTGTAAATAAATTTTGGACGTAACGTTTTTAAATATAAGGAAATTTTAAGAAAATAATAATCAAGCACCTTATAGGTACTGGAAGAATACATAAAAATGTAAAAAATATAGTGACTAGGTCAAAAACATGAACTTGCTTGCAAAAAAACCGCACCCTTTTCAATAAATCTTCAATATAAATATGTTTTTTAAATAAAATTAATCTAAACTGGCTTTCGAAACGGCATTATTTGGCATATATATTATGTGGAGAATTTTGCAAGCAAGCGTAGATACTGAAAATATATTTTTAAGCGAAGATCTGTTTGGTTTGATAGGAACATAATTGCAGTTATTGAGATATTTTTGAATGATAGTGGAGTTTTATAGTACAGATTTATAAGTGTTTTTTTTCTTATAATTAATTGTTTTTTTAAGTAATGTGAAAAAGCCAGTTGTTACCCGCCCACCTATTTACTATAAGGATATAACTATAATAATTATGTATTTCCAACATTCCTTTAGAGATACTTCTAGACTTATTTATAGGACCAAAAACTTGCTGACAAGCGTACATGTTGCAATAAAATTTGAGAGCGGTAGAGCTGACTTTGTGCGTTCCGCTTGTGGCATTATGGCCGAATATAATGATACGCAAAACTTTTATTGATACCTTAAATAACCTAGCCATTTATCATTATGTCTACCATTACTAATATTATGTAGGTATCGATAACGTTGCAAGACGTGCGTGCGTTTCTTTACTGTGTGACTGTGTGCAGCGATTTTTTTGTCCAAGTTTAGTTTCGGTCTCGATGCTACATTGTTTAAGGCCCATGGCCCATATTCTGCAGTTTATATAACTGGTTGTTTGACTTGTGTCTACGTTTTTTACAGATGTGGAAATAAATAATTAAATTTTGAAATGAATAATTTTATTCTTTAAAGGTGAACGTCCACTAGTCCGCACCGGCCGCAACACACGCACGGCACGCAATGGATATGGAATACGGCGCTTCGATAGTGAACGCAGTGCTATATGAATTTATACAAACGAAATCAAAACCGTTGCGTGCCGTGCGTGCGTTGCGGCCGGTGCGGACCAGTGGACGTTCACCTTAAAGGTGAGCTACGGAGATATTGTCTTATCAGCAGAGGTAGCAAATTTGGCAATGTGCAAGTATTCACTAATTACACAAGTTTTTTTTTATAGGTTTACGATCAACAACTTGAGTTTTCACCAAATGACGAATTAATACAACAATGGAATTATGAATGACTGATAAATCACGACCATATGTCCTAACAATGATAATTATCACAGTGCCTTCATACTTGGTCGTAGAAAATTCATCATAGTCAATTTTACAAAATCAATGGTTTTGACTTCTAGTGAAGTACCTATGTCTTTCAACTCTGGATCAATAAATTGAGACATGGTTTTACTTGATTTTAAATTTGGACTCAAAGTTTATAATCATAGGTGTTTTAATCCACTAAGTTATTATTTCCACCCGTCTGTTCACATTTTATGACGAAGATGTAAATGTTAGGAGGAAATTGGTATCTTATTTTGTTTATGGGGCAATGACATAGCTTCCTCCAAATATTTTTAATTTATTTAATAATAGCTAGGCTTGTGTTTGACCGCCACCTCGCCTGATGCGGTCTACGATGGAGCACGCTTGCCTAGAAGGAACCGATTCACTTGCGATTTGAAGACACCCAGATTGTAACTATCGGGAACACCCACTCCGGCAGCGCATTCCACTGTTTGGTGGTCACAATGAAGGTGGTATCAAAGCGCTTAGATTTTTGGCGGTTTTTGGTATATCAACCATGAAACGGATATCGCTAATATTGACTATAATGAACTTCCTAGGCCATACAAACACGTCGGTGTCTCTCAGTCGCCCCGCCTAGCGAGGGAATACAATAGTACCTAACTACGTACGAAGTTACAATGGAGGCCAAGATAAGACACTACTACATATAATTTAGGTATTATTTTATTCAAATGATATGCGAAAAACGCTTGTGTTTGAATTTGATAGTGCGCAATGTTTTGGGTATTTCTTTTCGATTTTTCTCTCTGCCGTGATAAACTATGAGCTTTCTGTTGACCTCTATTATGATAGACGGTCACATAAGATATTGCTATAATTCACTATGGACACTTCAAATGTTTATAAATGGATAAATAGCCTATAATCTTTCCCAGTTTAGGCCAAATTGTAACAAACTACAAAACTTCATGCATGCGTTTGTGTTAAAAATTGTTTAAAGGTTAATAAAGGGCTACGGGGCCGTCTATTATGAAACTATATACAAAACATTGTGCACCAATAAAACAGAACCTTGTATATTATAAATCTGGAATGTATACATATTTCAACAGGTGGGCAACTTACATAAATGTACACGATATTTGTAAATACAACAAAATTATTCTACAATAAATGCATTGTAAATCTGGCACATAATATAATATATTAAATGCATTTCAATACTTAAGTATAGTGTAATTACATATAATAAATATAATTAAACTACTCTCACTTGGCCTGGAATGTTTTGTGCGAAAGAATTCGAAAGTTATTACCGATCGTTATTTTAATTAAAGAATTATTTCAGTATATTATTTTTTTTAATTTTATATATTTTTAAAATATCATTTCGTTGACAGGTTAGCTACAAAATGCACGATCTACCGATCACGATATTAATTGTTGTTGACACAGGTTTTAATTGTAATTGTACGTCTTAGATGATGTCCGATTTCAAGGTTATATGATAAATTATTTAAAAATGTTTATATTATTAAAATACCCTTTTTATTATAAAATATTTTAGTAGTTTGTCAACTGTTGTTTATGTTTTTGGTTCTTATTTATTATTTATTCATTAAATACAATTGTATCTTATAACAATAGAACAAAAACCCACAAAACCAGTAGTTTGACACTGATTTTATAGCTAAGCCAAACTCACAAGTGAATTCTTGCGGGATGATACCTATTCATTGATTAATTTATGAGCTAAATTCATTTATAAAGTCATGTTGTGTTTTGCAGCCAACGAGTCAACAAACAATGCGCTACAGACCAAAGATAATACCCGCGCCATGCTTTCACGACAAAATCGCTTTGTATATTATATTCTTTGAGAGCGTCGTATTATGTCACTGGATCTATTTTACAACCCTTATTATACCATTATTATGAGTACATTTTTTCCCCACTTAATCGAGCATAATATACACCAATATAGTATCCATTGTACATTTACTGACCGTTAATTAAATTTTTCATTGATTAATACATTGACGTTTAAGTCATAACTAGCACATTTCAACACATCTATGAGTGATATTGACTAGAAGTAACTACTTACACCTAAAAATTTATTATTTGGCTAATTATAAGATTAATTCATCAAATAACACTACTATTCAGATCACACACAACTTCAATTTGATAGAACGTCTTTTTTAATTGAGAAAATTCTTATTTTATTATTGTATACCTTTTTATGGCCGAATGTGTATTCATTCGATATGCTAAAAGCTATACTTAATATAGAAAACATTTTTTTTCTGCTTTAAATTATTATTAGAACAATTAAATCTTTGTTTAAGCAATATAAGGAATGATATAGATTTGTCAAAGCGCTCAGAATGTCCAGTTGGCTACGGATACTACTGAATCGCCTAGTGTGCGTGTCTTGCTTCGTATTGCTCTTCGCCAGTTCTATACCATCCCTAACCGGAGGGCCACGAAATGCGACGCTCCAAGCGAATTCGCCTTGTGCTGCAAGCGTCAAAAACAAATGTAGGTACCGAACTTTGCAGGTTAAACTTTTTTTCTGTGGCAACACTACAGCTAACAGCTGATTTGAATTTGTCCCCGTAATTTTTAATTAAAATTGTTAAATTATTTGTTTATTAGAGCCTATTTCCAATTAATCACCTAGTAAATGGGATAGTAAAGTGTTTTATGTGTTAAATTTAAGTATTATGTGCATAATAAGTGTAAATATTTCATTGTGAATCGGTGACAGTTACCGGCTCAAGTGAATTTTGCATTGTCATCTCGAACAGGTACAATTACTTTATATTTTCTTGTTATTAGACTATTATCGTACCATAATTGCATCAGAAATTAACTTAACTCTTATAATACGGCCACTTGCTGATGCCAAGGACCTTAAAAAACTTAAATATAACCTTAATGAAGCTTGGTGACACAACTTCTTCCTTTCTAATCTAAATTTCAAAGTTCCTTTTAACTAATTGTCTCACAACCTTATTTCTACTACATCTACTCTCTCCAATAATCTCTTTCTTTCCTTTTAATCATGATTATGACTCGCAAAGCCTCTGCTCGCCAAGAAGAGTCCAAACTCAGTCTGGCTTTGAGCGAATTAAAGGCATCCAAGGAGTTGTGTGACCGACTAATTGGGGAGAGAGATGACAATGAAAAGGAGTTCCTTGATATCCTGGAAAAGAATAGAAAGTTGAAAAATGAAATGGCACAGTTACATATTCAACACACTGATGCCATGGAAGCCCGGGACAGGCTCCAACTTGTTGTGGACGGGTTCGACCAATGTAGCATTGAGTACGACCAAGCTCTGAGTACTATTCAAATATTACAACAGCAGCTACATGAGGCTCATAGTCAAATAACACAACTTGAGACTACAAACCATAACATCACAGCCACGTTGAATCAAAGTCTGTTCAATGAATTGGTGCCTTCCGTCCCAACTAGGGTTTCAACGTCATTCAATATAAATCCCTCTTACACAATAGACTTAACAGGTGATGATGAACCAAAGTCATGTCAAAATATGAGGGTTGTTAATTGCAGTAAAAATAGATTAAAAAAATACATTAAAATTAATAAATATATCAGTAAAACTCAAAAGTTAGTTAAAAGACAAAAGTACTTTATTAAAAATGTAAAATTAAATAGAGAACGGCTGCAAGTTCTTAAACAATTAGACATCTATTCTTCCAACTTGGAACAATGTACTAGAAAATATAAAACTGACACAGATAACCTGCAATGTGAACTTGACCATCTTCAGGCAAAACTTAGTTTAATGACTAATAAATACAATGCCTCTGAAAAACTAATGAAGGAGTATGTGTTGGCGATGAATGAACTGGTGAACTCACAAACAAACAACTGTGAGCATTGTCAATCACCAACTAACAAGCTCTCACCAGACCATTCGTTGACAATATGTGATTCCTTCTTACCGCAGTCATGTGCAAGTTTATCTTTTTCTAGTACTAATAGTTCACCTAAACATAGTAAACAACATAATATAGAACATGATATTGTAATACTGAGTGATGAAATTGGAAAGGATTTAGGCTATTTGTTGTCACAAAAATATGCGGGACACTCTATCTTAAACTATTGTATGCCTGGTTGTTCTTTGTTTGACATAATGAAAAAAATTATTAGTTGTAATTTTAGCCAGGACACTACACTGTTAATTTTTATAGGCAATAGGGGTAATGTGAATAAAAGTGAATTACTAAAATATCATAGTATATTAAGTAAACTTAATTTAAGAAAAATTGTGATGTTCACATTCCCTTATAGCAACAGTTTGCCACAGGAAGAAAACCTAATTAGACATGAATTGAATAAGACACTACATAATTTGACATTCAATGATAATTTATTTCATGTAATTGACACCAACAATTATGTTGGTAAAAACTTTTATTTGACAACAGACAGATATCATATGTCTATGTATTACTTATCAAAATATTTTAAAAGACAGATAGCTGTGTCGCTATCCTATTTTTTATCTATCACAGCCAAAAATTTGGCTAAACAAATTGCTTCTATTGAGCAATGTTCCAATGACTCATTAAATAGTTCAGCCAATAATTTGGCTACAAATATTGACATTAAACATAATTTAAATTAGAAATTGAGACAATAGAGGCAACCTCTTGCAAAAATGTAAAGAGTAATAAGCAAAAATTAAATAAAATTATTAAAAATGATATTAATAGTACTATCAACCTGGTGCATCAAAATATTCAAGGATTAATGAGCAAAGATTTAGAAATAGAATTATTCTTGAATTATAATGATATTAATATACTTTGCATTACAGAACATTGGCTAAAAAGCCACCAGTTTATGTTCAATTTTAGAAACCACCAGGTTGGCAGCTCGTTCAGCAGAATAAATGCTATTCATGGTGGCTCCTTAATTTTAGTAAGTAACCAGCTTAAATTTAAAGACCGTATGGACATTGTGAGCCTGTCTGTTGAACGTACTATTGAGATCGCCTGTGTAGAATTGGAGCGGTTTATTGTATTAAGTGTGTACAGACCACCTTCAGGACTGTATGATTGTTTTGAAAAAGTAATGGATGAAGTGTTGTACAAAGTCTGCAACTCAAACAAATCTATCATTGTATGCGGTGATTTTAATATTAATTTATTAGAAAATTCTGGGTCTTGCATTAAAATTATAAGTTTATTCCAGTCATACAATCTTGTTAACCTATTTCTGGAGCCCACTAGAATAACTACCTCTACTGCCACTTGCTTAGATAATATTTATACCGATGTTATACCTTACCAAAAAAAAATTATTAATTTACTGGACTCAGATCATTGTGGACAGATGATCACTATTCAAAATCAAAACAAAGATGTAGTCAAAAAGGATATCACTGTTAACCCTAAAACTGCAGGCCGCCTAAAAACATTCCGTACTAAGCTCATTAATAAATTACCTTATTTAACAAGTAATGATGATCCTAATAAATTATATGATGATCTTTTTAACATGTACTGTACACAATTTAATTCTACTTTTATTCCAAAGACAATTAAAGTTAACAACACTGCATCCTTCAGTGAATGGGCTACCATTGGTATACATAAAAGTAGAAAACGGCTTTATGAACTGTACAATGAAAGGATATATGTAAACACACCCGAATTCAATTTATATGTCAAAAATTATTCAAAATTATTTAAAAAAGTTTGTTGCATGGCCAAATCGCATTACTTAAGTTCAAAGATAAAATCTAGTAATAATATAATTAAAACGACTTGGAATATTATTAACAGTGAAACGGGTAGGTCTAGTAATCGAGATAGTGAATATAGCCTTAATATTGATGACAATGTAATTAAATCGGATTTACAAGTAGCCACAGCTTTCGAAAATTTCTTTTCAAAGGTTCCAGTTGTAACTACTAAATCTTTGAACTCATCACCTGCTGTTGCAGAGACTTTGCTTAAAGAAAATGTTAAAAATTGCGATTCGGAGTTTCATTTTCAACATGTTAGCTGTAGAGACATAATCAAAACTTTTCACACTTTAAATGTAAAAAAAACAGCAGATCTGTGGGGTAATTCGGTGGACGTTGCTAAGTCTATTATTGACATTGTAGCACCTACTCTAGCCTCTATTTTTAATAGTTGTATTGATTGTGGTAAGTTTCCTGATCTAATGAAAAGTAGTAAAATAATACCTCTATTTAAATCGGGTAGCACATCAGACCCTACAAATTATAGACCAATTTCAGTGCTGCCTACATTTAGTAAAATTTTCGAAAAACTTATTTTAGAGCAGATGCAAAAATTCTTTAATAAAAACAAATTATTACATAACAAACAGTTTGGCTTTACGAGGGGTCGTTCAACAACTGACGCCGGTGTTGAACTTTTAGGACATATTTTTGATTCGTGGGAGAATTCACACGATGCTTTGGGTATTTTTTGTGACTTGTCTAAGGCATTCGATTGTGTTCTTCATGAAACATTAATCAGGAAACTGTACTACTATGGCATAAGGAACTCATCTTTGGATCTTCTTACTTCATACTTAAGTGATAGGATTCAGAAGGTGGATGTTAATGGTAAAAGATCACCCGGGTCTGTAGTAACAATGGGAGTACCACAGGGCTCAATTCTTGGTCCTTTTTTGTTTCTTATTTATATAAATGACTTACCCTTCCTTATAAGGGACAATCATGAGATAGTACTGTTTGCAGATGACACTTCACTTTTGTTTAAACTTAAACGTCAGCAGCTGGTTACTGACGATGTAAATAGCGCTATCTCAAAAATAGTGCACTGGTTCAATGTTAATAACTTACTTTTGAATGAAAAGAAAACTAAATGTATTAAGTTTACGACACCTAACGTTAGACAGGTGAAAACTAGTGTACTAGTGAAGGGTGAGGAGCTGAATCTTGTGGATACCACAGTGTTCTTAGGTATAACATTGGATGCTAAGCTTCAGTGGGGACCACACATAGATAAGTTGTCGAAAAAGCTTAGCTCTGCAGCATACGCCGTTAAAAAAATTCGCGATTTAACTGATCTTGAGACTGCCCGTTTAGTATACTTCAGTTATTTTCATAGTGTCATGTCGTACGGTATTCTGTTGTGGGGACATGCCGCCGACATACAGACTGTTTTTGTTTTGCAGAAAAGAGCTATTCGATCAATTTATAAGTTAAGTCCCAGACATTCACTCAGAGAGAAATTTAAAGATATTAATATAATGACTGTTCCATCTCAGTACATTTATGAAAATCTATTGTATGCACATAAAAATATTAATCTCTTCACTAAATATAGTGATATTCATAATATTAATACTAGAAACAAACATAGACTTGTTGTTCCTGCCACGAGGCTCCAGAAAATAAGTGGCACATTTAAATGCCAAAGTATACGCTTTTACAATAAAATCCCTAGCCATATTCAAAAATTAAGCCTTAATAAATTCAAATCATTAATAAAGCGAAAACTTTGTCATAAAGCTTTTTATAGTGTTAAAGATTATATGGAGGACAAAAAGGCTTGGGATTGAGCTGTTCCAATACATACATGGGCCAATACTACTATTGACATAACCACTAAATTATTGCTCTTTTATTTGATTTTATAAATTTTTCTATATACACTTTGACATTGAATGTTTCCTTTTGAAACAATTTATATACAAAATGACATTGAATGTGATAATAATGATAATATATTGATTATAATTATTGTAAATGTGAGTACTATGTGGGTTATTATGTTACTGTTATAGATCTCAAGTTCAGTCTGACAGTTTGAGTACTTTAGGGGGCCTACCCAAATGTCCTCTCTGATGGTAATGTTCGTCGGGTCGTTGAGCTCCCTAAGTCTGGGTTGAGCTACCACGATACCCGGCACATGCGTGCACAGTCAGGTCAGGTCCACTCAAATCTGTATGGCTCTTTCCTCTAAAGGCCATTTCAGACTAACCTGCATGGTTCTTACACAATTTATCTTAATTGTCTGGACTTTAAAAGAGACATCAACCTTTGAGTTTGTTTCGGTGTTTCTTCTCAAAGGTAGTCATATAGGAAACACCGAACTCATCTAGCTTAAAAAAATGTTTTGACGTGTAAAAGTGTTATTTTTAACCTATTTACAAAATAAATATCATTTATCATTTATCATTTATCATTGTTGCTGCTTGCAGCGCTACTTTGTGGCTTTGTAGTTATTAGACATACATTTGTTTTAGACGCTCGACTCTGAAGCTTGCAGCGCAAGGCGAATTCGCTTGGAGCGTCGCATTTCGTGGCCCTCGGGTAAGGCGTTTGCATTTTTTCTATACTTTGGCCCTTAATTTGTTTGCAGTAATTTGACAGTTCAAAGCAAAATAATAATACTATATTTACACTATGGTCCATTATTAAACTATGTAAACAAACTTTCTATACAAATTCATCAAATTTTGACAGTTGGCCATACTGACATTGTTTACAAAGTTAACAAATTCAATTGAAATTGACCCTACTTACTAGTGTTGGGACATGAACGAATTTACGAAAAGAACGAATGATAAAAGTACATAATTAAGTTCAATCAATTTTGTTCATTATTTTTTTCACATCACTACCTTTTTTGCTTGTTAAAAAGAGGTATCCCTCCACTCTCCAGCATAGGTGTTCACAACCATTCAACAAGCTTCCGTGTCGGAAATGACACTTGTTAGATTATCTGCTTTCCGAACCGATGGACTCGTAAAACGCTAATTAGCGTTTAAAACGCTAAAGGACACTGGCAGACGCTCATAGAACGCTGGGTTTCAGATTGTGTATGTCGGTACAGATATGAAATTAGTTTGGTGTGATCGAGTATTTCAAGAGTATTTTAATTCATTTTTTATTTGTTTCTGTACGTAATTGGGTTAAAGAGAAATCTTCGTATTTGTGACAGTGAGGTTAAGTATGGTGTGAATGATCCAATGAAGTACAGCCCGACTAATGAGTTCTCAATTCAAAGGTTTTAGTTGCTGTCGACATGATATTCTGTGGAGGCACGCGACAGCCAGCATGCGCTTGTTATTGTTTTATTGTTTTTTTTCAAAATATCAACGGCATAATCATTTTAATTCTTATTTATTTCGATTTTCGATTCCAATTCTTAATCTCTAAAATAAATTAGGCAAAGAACAATTAAAATATATTGTTATTTTTGGTTAAGCTTTTATTACTGTACCATATCAAGCCCAAAACTGCCAACGTCCTTTAGCGTTTACGCAAGTGTAAAACGCTAAATAGCGTTTATACCTATGCTGTTGCCTATAATGCAAATAATTTTTGGGCCAATGTAATTAGAAAGTGTCATACAATAAATATATGCAATATTTCACACATCTATCTCTATTAATGGATGGAAAAGTAATAAACAACATAAATGTTGATATTTAAATGCAAAATTTTGTGCGAACACGGGTTGATGTCAAGGAATCCCGAAATAGCAACGCGATTTATGGATCTTGTAGTATGTGATGAAGTTTTTAAACATTTTTATTTGGACCATTTGCCTGAGCCAACAAATACACTGCCTGCATAACATAAAAGGCATATTTACATCTAAACACCGAGCAAGAGTGTGTCGGACCACGCACAGTCTAGAGTTCCGTAGCGTACATAAAATGTATGTGCTATGCTGGAGTGGACCATCTCATAGTTTTTTGTTTGGGCAAAATCATTTTTAGCTATAAACACAAGATCGTACGGCTACATTATCAAGCGACATCTTTCCAGTATAAGCTGACCTCGCATTGTACGGAAAGCCTACACAATGCGAGGCCAGCTTATACTGGTGAAATGATCTTACGTCAAAAAAAATAAAATGCTATAAACGCCACTGTAAATACTTCAAGCTCCATAAAGAACGTTCTAGAATTAGATTTATGTCAATACATTCTCGTTTGATGTACCTCTACTTATGGTGCTGTCTGTAGCCAAGCTCTCAGTCCCCGAGCCCGTTCGGCCACGCCGCCGTCCGAGTTATCTTGCATTACTGGTTCCGGCTACAAAAATATACATGAGCATTTGAAGGGTTTGAATAACGGACAATATAATTGAATACTAGGTGTAGGTGACATCGTGATGAAAACTGCAACCTGTACCTCAGATCATAGAAAAAAGGACATAAGACATCATGGCAAATTAGTACGGAAATCACTGTCGCCACTTTTAGAACAGTGTGCCACACAATTACAAGCGCTCCTTGTGAATATAAAGATCTCCCACACATTAAAAATTCCGCACACCCTCAATCTACCTAACACTGTTATTCACTAGCACTAAACTAAAACACTGTATTTAGGGGCCATTTCAATTGAATTTGTTAACTTTGTAAACAATATTAGTATGGCCAACTATCAAAGTTTGATGAATTTGTATAGAAAGTTTGTTTACATAGTTTACAAGTTCTATTGAAATGGACCATATATCATCGATCGCGTTCGGTCCGTCGCCGTGTGCGCTTTAATTAGGTCAATGTGATCAAACTATTGGCACATCTCCCTTGTTTGTAGGGTCTGAGGTTCAGTACCTTATTCTTAACCCATCAGAGGTAACTTTTTGCGTCAGACTTTTAAAAAAATTACAATTTTGTTTGGAGATTTTGCAGTCTGTTAAAAAATCTCCAAACAGTCGTATTTTTTTTTAAAGTCCGACGTGAAATTTAAACGCTCAGGGGTTCAGAATAAGGTACTGAACCCATGGTTTCAGTTTACGTTACGCTATCACTTGCACCATAGTATATATAAATTTTCCGCACAATAACAGAGCCGGGTTAAACTAAATTGATTTACTAACACGATTGAATGATTAGATTGGATGGGTTGAAAAAACGACCTCAAAAAAATACTTACTGCTGATAATGTCATGCGAGTTTGTGATGTTGTAGCAGCATTGCAAGAACTTGTCTCTGGTGAAGCTGTGAAGTAAAATTAATTCAGTTTGTATAGCAAATATTGTCTGTGGCGTACCTATCGCGGATAATCTCACTACACAAGCGGTACGTTATGATGGCCATATACATTAGTCACATTTTTAAACGCGCGCTTTCAATGTAGTGGTATCGTATAGTTGACTACTGTTAAAAAAGTATAAATAAATTTCAATGAACTATTCCTTCATTGAAATAAAATAATTTATTTATACTTTTTATATAAAAAAAAACATCAGCTGTTCCCTACATTTTGACGAGTTATACGAACATAAATGTAGGTTTTGTCCCATAGTAAAAGTTGTTCATAATGATGAGTACAATGACCTCTTAAGAGGTTTTTGGTGTTTTACAAATAATCCTGTATAGATTTCTGGGATGTCTTGTAATAATACCATACCAGTATGAGGTCGCCTAGCGTCCAGAGCCCGCCATATGTCCCTAACGTCCGCGTGCAAAGCCCTCAGTGAGCGCAGTACGGCGCCGCCCGCTTCGGCCGGCGCCGCCTCGCTGCCCGATGACGCCTCACTCGTCGTGGCCTCCTGGTATTTCAATAAGTATTATTTATAATTAAATAGCTTCCACCTGCGGCTTCACCCGCGTTTTTGGTAAAAAAGGCAGCCCTATGTGGTATTCTGATGTATAAGCTATATTACCGTAAAGTTTCATCAAAATCCGTTCAGTAGTTTTTACGTGAAAGGGTAAGAAATATCCATAAATCCATCCTAACAAACTTTCACACATAGGTACTTTTTGTCCCAAAAACGCTGGCAAAGCCGCGGGCGGAAGCTATTTTACCATTTATGTTTGATTTAATTTAATATAACTGTCAAAGGCTGAAAGTGACTTAAATCATTTTTGTTATTTATGATAACTCAATATTGTCTCCCATTATGCAACATCCCTCATTATGAGCAACTTTTACTAAGGGACCAACCGAGAAATCGCAAAAAAAAGTTAGCTGTTCCATACATTTTGTCGATTTATAAGAACACAAGTATAGAACAGCAGACTTTTTTTTGGCGGTCCCATAATAGAAGTTTTTCCTAATGATGAGTATAATGTCCCCCTCTGCAGAATGTCGCGTAATAGTAGACACGTTGTATAACATTTACTAAAGAATATTCCAGTTGATGTAACTTAATATTTACAGTTTTTTATAAGTAGATATAAACAAGCTTTGCTTTTAACAACGTACGAAAGCAAACAATAACACGTATAGTAGAATAGAAAAGGAAACGAAACAAAATCAGCAGAAAAAAAAACAATTTCAGTTAAACGAAAGACGAAATCAAACCAATTTCAACGAAAGAAAAGCAGCAATTAAAACAAAACTGCAACTAAATTTACAAACAAAGACGACCAACAGCAAATAATATACAACACCGAACGACAACCAAAAATAAGCCTATCAACAACGACATAAAGCTGAAAACTACTTGAACTTAACGGCAAAATTATATTTGGAAGAAAAAACTTTCAGATCAGCGAAAAGCAGCTTAATTAGGAACAAAATAGGGTCGAAATTAGCTTGTCAGTGGAACCTGTATGAGCGGGGGAGGCGGCGTTTCGGCCAGGCTGAAAACTATTTGACAAATTATTTTCGAAAAAAAAAACTTTCAAGATCAACGAAAAACAACTTAATGAGAAACAAAATAGGGTCGAAATTAGCTCGTCAATAGAACCTGTATGAGTGGGGGCGGGGGTGTTTCGGCCAGGCGACGCAGGGCTCGCTCGATATGACGCAGACGGATCTCCTTTTCGCCCAGCAGTGCACGCGCACGGTGTAATGCCACCTCTAGCTCTGTCACCTCGCGTTCTTCCTGTTTTTATACAGGTATAGTAACTAGAGTTGCCGCACTTGCCACCCGTACTGTATTGTATAAATCGCGCCAATAAAGAAACGAATCGAAAATGGCGTTCGTACTTGTTGCAAGTTGGACTGCCAGTTAAACAGGGGTAGCCAGGTAACCTTGTTTGTTTAAAAAAACATAGTACGCAAGATATTTAAAAAGCCGACCAAGTGCTAATCGGACTCGCGAACCGTGGGTTTCATACTTCCCCAGAATGTATGAAATAACGTCTAATTCGAAGTATTTAAGTAATTAAAATAGAATTATTATATTAAACAGTGGTTGAAATCTTTTGCGTGCTGTACCGACGCGACGTATATGAGTAAAAGACAGGAATAACGTGCGAGTGAAAGGGAATGATTAGTGCCGCCATTTATGATTCGTTTCTTTATTGCCGCGGTTTATACTAGACTATTTTCTCGTAGCCGTACTTTACAATCTACGATACTTACTAATGAAATAAAGAAGCGAAAAATGTGTGTAAACATAAAAAACCGGACAAGTGCGAGTATACCTTGCGCCCTAAGGGTTCCGATATATGATCATAGATGGCGCTACTGCATATTTCTAGTAGTGTCATCTATGAGCAGATGGCTCCACTTATGGTCCGTTGACTGACGGCGGACAACAAAGTGAACCTTTAAGGGTTCCGTTTTTCCTTTTGAGGTACGGAACCCTAAAAACAAAAGTACCCCTTTTTATACGTTGTACTTTATTTTTGTTATCCCAAAACAAAGAATATACTTTTATTGTTCCTAAGTAACACGTACTACCTATGTACTAAAAATTCCATACAATTAATGTTCATAACGCTGGATTTTCTGTTCTGCAAAAGAAACAACTTTAAAACCAGCCAGTTCGATGCTTGTTCGAACCTCATTTTTTATTTGGTCTCGCGTTTGACCGCCATCTCGTCTGATGTTAAGCAGTGATGCGGTCTACGATGGAGCACGCTTGCCTAGAAGAAACCGATTCACTCGCGACTTGAAGACACCCAGATTGTAACTATCGGAGAACACACACTCATCAGTTTTCTTCATCAAACTTGTTCTAAAAATCATTATCTTTCCTTGTACGAACGCCGGTTATCCTGTCTACCACACGGCACCTATTTGTTACTTCCTATATGTTACTTACCAAAGGAAACTCAGCACAGCTATGCTTGTTTCTCTTCTCTCACGAACGCACGAAGAAGCACGAATTCGGGTGTTTCCGCCGTTATTATTTTATCCAGAAACCGATTAATCCGGTAGGTTACCAGTTAAATCTCTAACCCATATGTTTGGTTAATCTTAACGCAGGGTAACCGGTTAACCGGTTAAAATATTGCTGATTAACCCGAATGAAATTAAACAAAAATGAACTCTATGTGTGAACCCGGTTATTATTAGGCTGATCAGCCTAATAATAACCGGGTTCACGCATAGAGTTCAGTTTTGTTGAATTTCATACCCAGAATGCGGGTTAACCTTTGCGCAAGATTTTTCACCTGCGACATTTTCGGTCCCTGATTTTAACTTTTTTGCTGTCAAACTTACCGAAGGCGCCCTTTGCGGCGACAGCGAAGCCCTAGTCTCCACGAGCGCCGCCTTCCTTCGCTTGAGGGCGGCGCGAGCGCGCCGCATGCCCTCTCTCTCTACGAGCGCCCGGTGACGCACGAACTCGAGTTCGGGCGTGTCCGCTGTTGTTACTGGACCTGAGTTGTAAGAGATTTTGAAACAAAAAGAAAGAAAATCAATTTATTTTGCTCTCTCTTACAGGTTATAAAAACGTTATCTATAGACGTGTAACCTTGCCAATATTGATGTAAAGGATAAAATTAAACATAAGACCTTCTGAGATCTGACACCCTAGTTTTACTCCTTGCGAAAAGGCGGCCCGAGATGGACTTTCCTTTCTATTTTTTTTTTAATGGTAGTAGTCTTGCGCTTGACCGCCATCTCGCCTGATGTTAAGGTGGATCCGTCAAGGTTGCGCGCGAAATTCAAAATATTTTGAGTTTTTTGCAAATTGCAGTGCTGTTTTACGTTGTATGTTGATCCAAATTCGATTCGCGACAATAATGGTAATATAGTTACTGAATAATAATCATCAAAATCATCAATATAAGCCCTCGAAATTATATTTGAGGAAAATCGATTTTTTTTCACGAAATAATCGTATTTTCCTCAAACATAATTTCGAGGGCTATATTGATGATTTTAATGATTATTATTTAATAACTATAGGTACTAGAGTCTGGCAAACGAAAGCTGATCCTGAAAAAGCGCGGCAATTTAAAAAAAAAACACCTTATGGTATCACTAAGAACAGTAGGAATAAATTAGCCATGAACCGATAGCGCTTTTTCGTTCTTCTGGCTGTCCGATAGAATAAAAGGGCAGGAGGGAATTAGATCATACAGATCTGATCTGAAGCCGCTATGGCATCAGTTGGAAACATGGGTCAAAATCCACCACGGTTATTCAACTCTAAATAGAACCCATCGTACCTAATTCAGCAAACGGGTACCGCAGACTGTAGGCCGGCTGACACGCTAAGTCCGGGAACTGATCTTCTAAATCATCTAATTTTCTCAACTGCTGCCGAAGAGATTCTAATGGACTTGACCAGCCTTCGCCGCGTCTGGGGAAAATAATAAAATATTATAACGAAGATAATGAAAAATAAATAATTCAATAACAATTGAAACTCAACTTTGATAGATTTAGTAAATGGGTATATAACCCTTTGAGTGTAATGGTCTAATGTAAGTTTTCTTAAAGTGGGCTCCACGGACCCCGTGGGTCCGCGACGTGAATGCCAGGGGTCCACAGCCACTCAGTTCAGTCACATATTTATTGCAGTAATTCATGCATTGGTTGGTTAGGTAACCAATAAATGTGATTTTTAATATTACAAGTATGCTTTTTTTTTCCTAAAATTTTCTTCGATATAGGGGTCCGTGGCATTTTTAAAATTCTAGAAGTGGTCCGTGGCTACAAAAAGTTTAAGAACCACTCGTCTAATGTATAACCATAATAAATCTCGAGTAGCTGAGTAAAATATTTAGACATCTTAAGATTGCGATTGCACAAATGATTGCGAGAAAATATTTCTTGCAAAACTGACCATTGAACTGACCATAGTAAAAAAAACCGGCAACAGAAATACATCATCTGTGAAAATTTCAACTGTCTAATACCGCGGTTCATGAGATACAGCCTGGTGACAGACGGACAGACGGACGGACAACGGAGTCTTAGCAATGGGGTCCCGTTTTATCCTTTGGGTATGGAACCCTAAAAATAAATAAATATTGTAGCTTGTTCTACCGCATCAATTTCTAGACTGATGGGATTATTTGTTAGTAAAACAGATCTTACTTTGGTGAATAATTTAGCCGCGACGTGGAGGCCGATTTTAATCTTGTAAAACACCTGCGTCGGCCGTGTCCTGTAATAAATGATACTTTTAGGGTTATCTTAATCATCAACCTGTTCAAGGCTTTGAGAGAAAACATAAACAATAGCCCGCTTGCTTATTTAACTTAAATAGCTCTATTCTTTGGCATAGAAATGACAAGGATAGTTTTATAGTGGCGCGTCACTATTGACAATAAAATAGGTACAGCAATCGTTCTTTCAAAAGTACATAGTTGTAAATTTTTACAAAACTTTATGAGCGGACAAACTTCAAAAACGCCATCATAACGTGTCGCTGATTTAATATTATAGTTTTAAGTTTGTTCGAGTTTGTTTGTTTGAACGTGCTAATCTCTGGAAGTATCAGTCGGATTTAAAAAATATGTTTATGACAGCCAGATTCCTGAGGAATAGTATAGGCTATTTAACATCACGCTACGACCCTTAGGGGCCGAGCAACGGGGGTGAATCCGCGAGGCACAGCTAATTATTATAATAATATGAGAGATACAGTATGGTATTAAGTTTATGACATGCAATAGTAGTTATTGATCTTTAATCCTTACTAATATTATAAATGTGAAAGTAACTCTGTCTGTCTGTCTGTGTGTTACGCAATCACGCCTAAACTACTGAACCGATTCAAATTAAATTCGGTACAGAGATAGCCTGGAGCCTGAGAAAGGACATAGGCTACTTTTTAAAGTGTATGTGAAAAGTTTTTGATGTTTGGGGTGTAGGGTAGGTGTAGGGTATGTGTAGAGTAAATGTAGGGTAGGTGTAGGGTAGGTGTTGGGTAGGTGTAGTGTAGGCGTAGGGTAGGTGTAGGGTAGGGTAGGTGTAGGGTAGGTGTAGGGTAGGTGTAGGGTAGGTGTAGGGTAGGTGAAGGGTAGATGTAGGGTAGGTGTAGGGTATGTGTACTAAACTTTACCCGTGCGAAGCCCGGGCGGGTCAACTAGTACACTATATATGGCGCATTAAAGATTGTTTAACAACAACAAGTGCAAGAGATATTTACCGTTGACATTTTCTTTTGGTTTTTCGTCGGCTGTTGTGGCATCAGATGAGTCTTGGCAGTCAGTTGTAGCACCTGCCAATAATAAGACATTATACGCATGAAGTTACAATAGTCGGATGTTAGAAAATTGTTAGAGAATATACAGGGTTATTGGTTAAACACTAACAACCCCTCAGGACTATATTACCTACTTACATCATAAACAATAACTTTTGTTCTATGACTTTTTACAAAACATAATATTAGGTTGGGGAAAAAGTCTTTTCGCATTATAGTATGTATGAACTTGTAATGAAATCTCTTTGGCTGTACTATTTGTATCTGGCTGGTTTTGGTATCATTGAAAGTTTAAATTTTAAAGAACATAATTCCAAATTCAAATTAGTAAAATGTGTGATTTCCATTTGTTTTTCGTACCGTCAAGATGAGTGAATCTAATGAAGAAATTCTATACATTTTGAAATTTTACTACAAAAAAGGTAAAAATGCAACGCAAGCCGCGAAAAAAATTTGCGATGTTTATGGACCTAGTGTAGTGTCTGTGAGAGTAGCACAAATTTGGATTAAGCGTTTTCAATCCGGAAATTTTGATGTCAAAGATGCACGTCGCTCTGGTCGCCTATTACGGATAAAATGGATGCCATTTTTGAAAAAGTGGAGCAAGATCGGCATACCAGTAGTTACGACGTAGCTGAAGAACTGGAAATTGACCACAAAACAGTTTTGGCGCATTTGAAAAAAACTGGGTACACAAAAAAGCTCGACATTTGGGTACCTCACGAGCTCACTGAAAGAAACCTAATGAACCGTGTACTCATTTGTGATTCTTTATTACGACGTAATGAAACCGAACCATTTTTGAAGAAGCTGATAACTGGTGATGAAAAGTGGATCACGTATGACAAGAACGTGCGAAAAAGGTCGTGGTCAAAGGCCGGTCAGGCTTCACAGACTGTGGCGAAACCCGGGTTAACTCGCAACAAGGTGATGCTGTGTGTGTGGTGGGATTGGAAGGGCATTATTCATTATGAGCTGTTACCACCAGGCAGGACCATCGATTCTGAACTCTACTGCGAACAACTGATGAGATTAAAGCAAGAAGTTGAGAGAAAGCGGCCGGAATTAATCAACAGAAGGGGTGTGGTTTTTCATCATGATAACGCTAGACCTCACACATCTTTAGCCGCCCAACAAAAATTAAGAGAGTTTGGCTGGGAGGTGTTAATGCATCCGCCGTATAGTCCTGACCTTGCACCTTCAGATTTCCACCTGTTTCGGTCTCTTCAGAATTCTTTAGGCAGTGTCAGGTTAATATCACGAGAGGACTGCCAAAACCACTTGTCGCGGTATTTTGACCAGAAGTCCCAAAATTTCTATAGCAATGGGATCATGTCCCTACCTACAAGATGGCAAAAAGTTATCGAACAAAATGGTACCTACATACTTTAGTTAAATGTAAATAAACTTTATTAAAAAATGTTTTGAATTTTCTTAAAAAATGCGAAGAAACTTTTCCCCAACCTATTACATTTGCCAAGAATTGACTTTTAAGTTGTTGATGTACGGGTAGTACATCAACAACTTAAAAGTCATCGGACACGTTTTAGATCTGTATTTTGTAGTAAATAACTACGTAACGTCTCTCGTACGCTGTCATTATTAATAATAATTCGAAGTAAGTACCTAAACTAGGAGTTTCCACGCTCTCTACGCGAAAACAGATATTTTTTTAATTTTGTATGAAGATTTAATCTGATGAAATTATTAAAAGTCATGGAACAAAAGTTGTTGTTTATGATGTTAGTGATATAGTCCTGAGAGGATGTTAGCGTTTTTCCAATAACCCTGTATAGTTGTATAACCCGCGCCTATAAAGAAGCGAATCGAAAATGGCGGCTGGTACTTGTAATGACAGGTTGGACCGTCAGCAAAACACGAGATGCCAGATATTTTTTTAATATAGACCTTTGTTGTTTGAAAATAAATAGTAAGCAAGATATTTAAAAGCCGACCAAGTGCTAATCGGACTCGCGAACTGTGGGTTCCGTACTTTCCTAGAACGTATAAAATAACGCCTAATTCTGGGTACATACGTAATTAAAATAGAATACTATATTGAATAATCGTTGAAATCTTTTGCATGAGTCCGACTGCTCGCTTGCTTGGTTTTTCGGTTTAGTCGGTTTCGGCGTGAACGAGTAACAAACAAACACACACACCTAAACTTTCGCATTCATAATATTAGTGATAGTAGCGATAGTGAATTAGTTGTAGTCTTGTAGTAGATAGTGAATATATTTTTCGTCCTTAAAAAGGGTAATCGTGATCCACCGTAAGGAGTAGCTACACTACAGTGCAGAATAACTAACATAATCGATGGCTTAGTTATCAGACATCGTAACTCCATCTTTTTGTAAATACGGATTTAAGAATATTTATATTAAATGCGCCACCACATTTTCCACTAGATGGATAGTCTTAGTTCGGAAATAAAAACCGGGCAACTGCGAGTACGACTCGCGCCCTAAGGGTACTGAAATATGCAATAGCGCCATCTATGCCGCTATTACCTCATAGTAGATATCTTGATATCTTCATCATAGATATCTTGATCATAGATGGCGCTACTGCATACTTCCAGTGGTGCCATCTATGAGCAGATGGCTTGGCTCCACTCATGGTCATGACAGACGGCAACAAAGTGATCCTATAAGGGTTCCGTTTTTCCTTTTGAGGTACGGAACCCTAAAAATGGAGTTACGATGTCTGATAACTAAGGCGAATCACACACCGCCCCGCGCTACGCTGCGGGGTGCGTGGCGACGGAACAAAATCCCGCGCGTGAATGCGTTTTCAGTGTGTTGCACCATGCGTGATTTCTATACAAATACAGGTAGTTGCAAACAACGGAACATCACGCACCCCCGCGCTACGCTGCGTGATGCGGAGCAGTGTGCGAATCGCCTAAGCCATCGATAGCAAAATAAAACAAATAAATCTCCGTACTTATAGTATGGGGTCACCTGTATCTCTGTCGCGGCGGCGGCGCGGCGGCTCGCGGAAGGCGACCGCCGTTCGCCGGTGTGGACGCGGCTTTATTGCGGACGCTTGCGACGTATCCGCTGATTGTAGTGTCTGTAACAAGCCTATTTTGTTACTACAAAGTCTAAATATCATGTGTAATCTCCAGAATAGCACTATAGTATTATTTCATTTAAAAATACCTTAAGCCGCGTCTCCTGCGACGTGTTTGAGTGTTCATTGAACATCGAACATGTTTAGTAAACCAAAAGGGGGCGTGGGCTACGTGTTTTGTTGAACAAAAACACTCAAACGTGTTTGCCGAGACTGGCGGAAAATATCCCCCGCGTTCGCCTGCGGGGGGTGAGGTCACTCATTTTGTGTTTAGAATTCAACAAGTGAAGACGTCTTTCCACGTCACACGTCAGAACTCACACTCAAAGCTGGGTCCGCAGCGCCATGTTTTCGTGTTCATTAAACATCGAACATTTTCAATACCGTCACATCGGATGGGTATTTTTATGAATTACTAGCTTCCGCCCGCGGCTTCGCACGCGTTTTTCGGGATAAAAGGTAATGCCTATGCCATAAAAGCCTATGTGTTATTCCAGACTATAATCTATCTGTGTGCAAAATTTCATTCAAATCCGTCCAGCTGTTTTAGCGTGAAGAAGTAACAAACATACACACACCCACACATACACATACACACACACACATACACACACACACACACACACACACAACGCACAAACTTTCGCATTAATAATATTAGTGTGAAGTTCGTGAACATGTTCGTAAAACAATGATTTGCTCAAAATTTGGCGCAGGAGACACGCCTTTATTGTTATAGTTTTTGCTCTATTCTATAGAGCGTTTCGCGTAAGAAGTCCCTTCCACGCTATATTGTCTGCCCTGTCTGTCACTCCTGTTTACGTCTTAACGTTTTGTGTTTTTTGTAGATTTATGTGTTAAAGTAAGCGTATGACACAAAAAGTGGTTAACGAGAATTGGAACTGAAAAAAAAAACGTTTTTAACAAAAAATAACCGACTTCAAAAATCCACTGCAAAGAAAATAATAATTTTGGTTTCGGAAGTCGGTGGCTTTGGTTTTTGTTTGCTTTTTTTTGCCACCGACTTCCGAAACCAAAATTATTATTTTCTTTGTAGTGGATTTTTGAAGTCGGTTATTTTTTGTTAAAAAAGTTTTTTATTTTTCCCTTTTTAGTTCTTTATGCCGTATTAGATTACTTTCACGAATTCGTTCAACAGTAAATCTTCTACGGAGTGTGTACATTTATGCATATAACTTTGTACATAGGAATGATTACATGATGTATTATATACTAAAACCTTCCTGAAGGTATGTAGATTACGCTAGTGAAAACCCCATCCAAATCGAATCAGTAGTTTTTGAGAAAATCGCGCACATACAAACATACATACATACATACGGGACGAATACAGAACCTCCTTTTTTGAAGTCGGTTAAAAAAAACTTCCGAAACCGTTAAAAACGTTGTAGCAAATTGAAATTCGGGGCAGCCAACATAGCGTCGAAGGTACTACTTATGTGAAACGCAGAACAGAGTAAGTATCATTATTGTCGCGAATTGAATTTGGATTAACATGAACGTAAAATAGAGCTGCAATTTGCATAAAACCCAAGATTTGAATTTTACGCGCAACCTTGACGGATCCACCTTAGGACGCGACGCTTGTAGACGTCCGGATTTTTTCACCGGACAACGGACCGATTTTTTACCATTGTATGGTTTATAATGAATCTGGCGTAAATTGTTCGCCGGACCACTGTTCGGTGCGTGTATCATAAACCTTCATTATAAACCATACACCACCGCGAATCCGGTAAAAAATCGGTCCGTTGTCCGGTGAATAAAACCGGACGTCTACAAGCGCCCTTAAAGTCTTTTTGAGTAATTTACAAAATAATATGAATGATGTGAAATGACGTCAATCAGACTTTTTTCGTGAAAAGACAATTTTTTCGTGAAAAAAATGCTCATGCAAAGACTTCATAATAAAATTATGGTATCTCTGATGGACTCAATACAAAATTACACTCACATTGTCCCTCCTAAGTTTCCAGTCGTCGTTGTTATTGTCTATGGGTTTGTGCGCGTTGCTCTCGGAGTAGGAAGTTTCGTTGTCGTTGTACTTGGCGCTGGGGTTGTTGTTGCCGCGAGCGCGAGGGGGCGAGGGCTCCACGACCGCGCTCACCGATGTCTCGTTTAATTCTTTACATCTGTTAAAATATTTGGTTTTTTTTTTCCAGTAAATTAGGTAGCAACACCTTACGAGCTCTCTAAACAACATACAAATATTCAAGAAACCGGATAAAAAAAAATGACAACGTTTACGTGTAAGCACAGGGGGAGGGGGGGTCAGAACTTTGCTTAAGTATAACTAGCGGCACCAGTTTTGATCACCAACGTCACCTGCGCATTAGCTGGTTTTTCTCTCTGGTCTCTTTGGCGGAATGATGAAGACGGGGGGCGCCGAGGCTGCACGCGATAGGTTCGTCAGTCGATGCTCGTCGTCTATTGGACTATTTTCTATTACGTATTGTCAACTGCCTATTGTCTCTTGGGCCAAAAATGTACATGCGCGATCTGTGATCATGATTCCTGCCGGTACCTATAGTTTTACTGACAGGGGGAGGGGTGGGGGGATAAAAATTACTATAATTCTGCTTAGGGCGCGTTCCCACCGTGTCGTGACGACAGATAATCGTGTAGTTTTAAGTGTCGTGGCTTATATGTTTAAATGGAGGTGTTCACATTTAGAACGACACAATTAGACACAATTAAGGTAAATAAATTAGTCGTTACGACATAGTGGGAACGCGCCCTTACTTAATACTTTAAATGGTCCTGGAATGATGTCCGTATGGATTGAGGAGCCACTTTTTGTAGCTTAATGAAATTAATATACTTATTTAGTAGTAAGTTTAAAAATATTGTAGGCTCAATCCTCGAATTTGTAGTATAATAGTTCAATAGTTATATGAACATAAAGGTGGCTCCTCAATCCAAATGTTTGGATTGAGGAGCCACGTGGAAACACGGAAAGTATACAATGAATATTCTTGAAAATATTGTATCATTTAGTAGCCATTATGTAGAATGCCTACTAAAAATCTGATTCCAGTACTGTTGATATTCAAGAATGTACAATACTTTTAATGTGGCTCCTCAATCCAGATAGATGAGAGCGTGAATTTCCATAAAAGCAATTGGTAATTTTAAATTCCACTCCAAAAACATTTAGAAGTAAGTGTGTTAGAATTTGTAGTGTATGGACAAAGTAGTAAAACTGTGTGAATTTAGTAAATAAACGCATTTTATTTGGCTCCTCAATCCTGACGTTACTGTATTGAGAAGATACTTGAGTTACCTGAGATCACAACGGAATAAAAAAACAAAGACACTAACATTTAGTATAAATTTCTACTAAATATATATGCACAGATCAACATTGTATGTATTCGATATCTGATAAACAAATAACTTTTCGATATTGCTTAAGAATTCGCCATTTAGGGGGACCATGTTATATGAATGAAACCAGGATAACCAGTTTTTTATTTTTTTTTTACAAATCAAAATATCGGGGTACAGGTACCTATGTACAGAGATACTTCATAATATATTATGTTTAGGGTGGTGACACATCAAATGGTACAAAGTTATTAAACAAATATTCACTCAACAAACAACGAAACGCAACATTATCATTTCGCAAATCATCATTCCATATAAAAATGTTAATCAAACTTTACATTTCATAAAGTAAGTACTTAATGCTTTCTAGTACAAAGGGGTCTCAAATTTCAGATGAGTCGGGCGAGACCCGGTAGCTCAGTTGGTTCAGAGCACTAGTCACGGTACGGCAGAGGTCGCGGGTTCAAATCCCGCTCGGGTCATATGATTTTTGAGAATCACTTATATATTTAATAAGTTATTAAATATATAAGTGATTCTTTCTTTCTTAAAGCCATGTTATGCTTCTATCAAGTTATTATTAATAACTTGATAGAAGCATAACATGGCTTTGACATTCACATTTGAAATTCACAAATAAAAATATACATTTATCCCTCCAATTAGCGACGTTGGCATGGGCCACTATAAATGTCACTACCCCATAAAGGACGAGATGTTTTGTTACGACGACTATGATTGTCATGGTAAATTAAGTAAAAGCACCGACCAACCAATTTTGTATCATACAATAACTTATGTCGAAAATGATTAGTAAGAAGTACCTATCTTAAACATATATGAAGTAGGTATCTCTGTACATATTCAGATATTTTGATTTGTAAAAAAAAAATTAAAAAACTGGTTATCCTGGTTTCATTCATATAACATGGTCCCCCTAAATGGCGAATTCTTAAGGAATATCGAAAAGTTATTTGTTTATCAGATATCGAATACATACAATGTTGATCTGTGCATATATATTTAGTAGAAATTTATACTAAATGTTAGTGTCTTTGTTTTTTTATTCCGTTGTGATCTCAGGTAACTCAAGTATCTTCTCAATACAGTAACGTCAGGATTGAGGAGCCAAATAAAATGCGTTTATTTACTAAATTCACACAGTTTTACTACTTTGTCCATACACTACAAATTCTAACACACTTACTTCTAAATGTTTTTGGAGTGGAATTTAAAATTACCAATTGCTTTTATGGAAATTCACGCTCTCATCTATCTGGATTGAGGAGCCACATTAAAAGTATTGTACATTCTTGAATATCAACAGTACTGGAATCAGATTTTTAGTAGGCATTCTACATAATGGCTACTAAATGATACAATATTTTCAAGAATATTCATTGTATACTTTCCGTGTTTCCACGTGGCTCCTCAATCCAAACATTTGGATTGAGGAGCCACCTTTATGTTCATATAACTATTGAACTATTATACTACAAATTCGAGGATTGAGCCTACAATATTTTTAAACTTACTACTAAATAAGTATATTAATTTCATTAAGCTACAAAAAGTGGCTCCTCAATCCATACGGACATCTGGAATGGACGTAAAAGAAGATCTAATTTGCTTGTCATTTAGGGCCAACATGGCGTTCAATGGCGTACCGACCATTGTAGCAGTCAAAGGGGACGTGTTATGTGATAATTTGATAAGTGATAAACATATTAGGCCTTACCACAAAAAAGATAAACAGATGTTTATCTTTTTTCAACACGAATGCTACCAAAAATAATACACACTTGTTTTAGACAAGTTATTGCTGAAACAAGTGCCTATTATTTTTGGTAGCATTCGTGTTGAACAGATGTTTATTTTTTTGTGGTACGGCCGATTATGTTGAAGTAATTAAGTATTTATTGTGTTACCTTTCTAGTGATTGGTTTGCTTTGTGTGAATTAGATTTCTCGGTCTCCGATCCCGTGGTCATGCTCATCTCTCGTCTTTTGTTGCGCCTTTCTATTGACATCTGTTAAATAATTGTAGTTACTTTATAAATGTTTCAGCTTGACTTTAGCTCGCCACGGGATGAGCTCATGGGTAAGAGCTTCATTTGAGTTCGAAACTAGTCGGGCAAAGACGAGATAAACAAACGGCAGTAAAAGTGTCTCACGAATACAATATAAAATAATATTTAATAATAAATTATAGGCTTTGTCCTGACTGACTGACTGACTGATGGATCAACGCGCAGCCTAAACATAAACAGCTGGTCGTAGAAACGTGAAGTTTGGAGGACGTATTCCTTATATGATGTATGTAGAATTGTAGACATTCGATAAGAAAAAAAAAAATGAAAATTCCACCCCCAAGAGGGTGAAAAGGGGTGGCAAATTTGTATAGGCCAACCTATTTGCTTGGCCTGATGAACTTCAAACTTTAAAATTTTTATTAAAAGCTAGTATAGGAATAAAACTTCATCGGAGACATATTCGTACTACTTTCCAGCTATTCCAAAACCTTAATAATTGAGTTCCCTCACCTTAACATCGTGCTTCAGTCGCACGTACTTCTCCTTGAGGCACTTGTACTTGTCCTGTAAGGCTCGCTCTTCGTGCATCCGTCCGCCGGCCGCGCGCTCACTCGCCAGTCGTGATCGAACTTCTTCTAGGTGACACGCGTGTTGGGTGCGAAGTCTTTCCAACTAGGGGGTAACATATAATCACACTAGACTTTTGCTCGTGACTTTGACCATTATTGACCATTTTAAATGACCTCCTTAGTATAGGGTGGCTAGCACTACGAAGAAGTCAAGCTGTATCTCTGGTTTTTCCCACCTTCCACCTCCCACCAGATGACATTATCCATGCACCAGATCACATTTCATCCAATACATAAAATCTAAGCCACATGGCTTAGATTTTAAGTTAGACCCCAAGCTATTAAACCTTTAACAAAAATACAATATTTTTGGGTATGTTTATGTCCCAGCGACTATTTTTTCTTGAATACCTTCCAAGTACAGACACAGCGTTTTTTTTACAATTTTATAATACCTAGTATAGATGTAATAACCAGAGATCAGAATAGTTAGAGTATATTATTATTTACCTAAGCTTCAAGGAAGCTAGTAACATTTATAATAGAGTGTTTAATACCGCCTTCTTAAATCCTGCAATAATAATCATGAAATCTCCATCCCGGGATTGAAGTTAGTTTTACCCATTAAAACAAATTAGGTAGCACAAAAACCAGCCATTTAGGTACCTAATTTTATTTTCTAGTATTGTTACTAATGTATGATGAAAACGTCTTGATTATCATGAAGTTTCTTTGCAGCATCAGATCCTGGTAGTACCCTAGGTACTTATCATTTTAACACTTACGTAAATGTAATATTTTGAATAAAAAAAAAAAAAAAGTTATAAATATTTTATGTAATAACTGACCTCAGCTCTGTAATCGTGCCTAAGATCCGTGACTCTAGTGGTGTGTTCTTCTCTCAGCGTGTCTATGGTCGCTCTGTTCTCTTCTATCATACGGCCCCGCTCTTTGCTCAGGTTCGCTTGCAGTTGGTCCCGTAGTTCTGATAAGGTGCGTTCGTTTTCTGAAAGATACATCATAATATATCTAGTTCACTTTTAGACATGGCAGGCGTGTGTTTGATTTTTTAAATTAAAGCTGTTCCCCGCGGTTCACCCCCGTTGCTCGGCTCCTAAGGGTGAGAACGTGATATTAAATCGCTCATATGAGGCGTATTCATCATATTAATCTTTCATTAAAAAAAATTGACTGGCGTGTGTAAGACGCGGTGGCTCAGTTGGTAAGAGCGATGTTACGGTTCGGCAGAGGGCGCGGGTTTAAGTCCCGCCTGCGTCAATTAGTTTTTGAAGCTTCATATATTTAACTAGCTGTTTCCCGCGGTTTCACCCCCGTTGCTCCACTCCTTAGGGTTGTAGCGTGATATTTAATAGCCTATACTATTCCTCATCATATATAGGGTGGCAGGTTAGACAGTGGAAATATTTAAAGGGGTCATTGTACTCATCATTATGAACAACTTTTACTATGAGACCAACCTTGAAATCGCGACAAAAAAAAAGTCAGCTATTCCATACATTTTGTTGAGTTATGTGAACATAAATGTATGGAACAGCTGATTTATTTTTCGCGATTTCAGGTCTGGTCTCATAGTAATAGTTGTTAATAATGATGAGTACAATGACCCCTTTAAATATTTCCACTGTTTAACCTGCCACCCTGTATATCGAATGCGACTATTTCAGAGATTAGCGCGTTCAAACAAACAAACAAACTCTGTACAAAACAAACAAACTCAAATTAGTATAGATTTGTTTTTTTTTTTTATGTAAGTATTCAATAATTACCTATTTCCAATTGTCGTTGTTGTTCGATTAGCTTGTCCCTGTACTGAAGATGTACTTTGTTCATATTGTCTAAATGTTGTCTCTCTGCTAATTCGATGTCTTGTTGGTTTCGTTCTTCTAATTCCAATGTGGCTTGTTCTAGGGTCTGTCTGTGTGTTTGTTCTGCTAATGCTAGTGCCTGTAGCAGAATAAAAACAAGTTATACTAAAATGAAAACAAATAGTTGTATTATTTGTTTGATTGGTAAAGGTGCGTACGAACGACCCAACTTGACGCCCGATCTATAGAGCCAATCCGGGCGAGTCTCAACAGTACCCCGATCATGAGTTTTTTTGACGTGTAGTATCGTTAACGTAAGCATATTTTGAATTGAAAATACACGTTTGTTACACAATATTTATATAAATTAAATACTTAATTAATTTCTCTGTATTTTTTAAAATGTGCAAATTGTATAAAATTTTATCAAAATGTTCCAGGACTGCTGTATTTTAAATTCAAAATATGCTTACGTTAACGAAACTATACGTCAAAAAAACTCATGATGTCATCGAAAACTCTCATGATGTCAACGAAACTATACGTCAAAAAAACTCATCATGTGCTAATAATGTGCCTATTGGTCGGGACTCCCGGATTGGCCATTTTAGCGTGATTAATGACACATACATATATCTGTGGTCACTGGTCAACCAATGATAATTCCAAAATTATAGTATTTTTGTTGGGTCTGACATAGCATGCTTGCACTTTTAACAAAAATACCATAACTTTGGAGTTATCATTAGTTGACCAGTGACCACAGATATCTAATGTTATATATGCCATAAATCACGCTAAGATGGGTAAATTGTAGCTAAATTGTAAATAAAAAAAGATTACCTCCTCCATCTCCCTCCGATGTCTCTCCGCCTGCTCACTCAATCTCATTCTCTTTTCCGCTATAAATCTCTCTTCTGCCTCTCTCAACTCTTCTTGCAACTCCGCTCTTAACTTCCTTTCCCTAACCGACCATTCTACTCTAATACCCTCCAACTCCTTCTGTAAAGCTAACTCCAGTCTTCTCCTCTCATCTGCTTTGTTCCTTTCTAGCAAATCTCTTGTCCCCATATCAGGAATCATAGGGGACTTTATAGGCTTTTGAATGTCCTCTTGGGTCTCAAATTGATATACTACTACTACATTGTCAGAACTAGATTTTCCTTGTGATAGTATGACTCCATCTAACCTAGGACTTGTTAGGCCTTTTCCTAGACTCGAAGCGGAATCTGAAGTTTTGATCTGAGGTGATAACACAGACTTATTTAACGGTTTGAAGGTGGATAATGGACTCCAAGGCTTAGCAAAGTCGATTCTTGGAGACCGAATCTCTGAACCCAGACTTGGTGTAGGCGACACTTTCATTTGAGGCGACTTTATGTTGAGTTCGTGAGATTTCGATTTAGATTCGTCATCGCGAGTTGAAGTTCTTTTAGAATCGTCAGAATCCGATGGGATTGTTTTCGAAAAGTCTAATATAGGAACTTTGATTTGAGGTATTTGTATATTTTCACTTGAACGATTTTTCTCAGAACTTATTGATTTTTTCTCCGAATTTTCTTCAGATTTTGGACTGTCTCTCTCTAATTCTTTGTCGTTGCTATTTTTTTCATTTTCGTTGGTGTCGTCAAGGTCGTTCAGGTCTAGATTAGCGAACTCCCGCTCTGGGGAGTCTATAGACGTTTCAGATTCTATGCTCTCCATCAGGTTAATTGATATTTTGCTCTTTTGAGGTATCATTGGTGATCTGAAAAACAATTTACCGATATTAATAACATAAAATAAATAAACTTAATTACAATTAAATCTCCGAACAATGTAAACAAACTTTCTATACAAATTGATCAAACGACAATTTACCATACAGACATTGTTTACATAGTTCGCAAGTTCTATAGAAATGAAGGCATTTATATACCTACGTCATCAGATATATTTTTTAATTATTTACAAAGAATTGGGTAATGACGCCGTTATATTTTCCAAAACAACTTTAGCTCAAAATGGGATGTAGGCAAATTAAATCTGTTTTTTTTTTTATATGAACTGAACTTTAAGTACTTGCGACATTGATAATGATGATAACGTTTATTTTCTCACATACATAATGAAAGATCAGTTCAAGCAGTACAGTTACAAAATATGTTCATTATTGTTGTGGAGACTGGAGCCTGTACTAGGAATACCTGTGTTACAGGTCTGCAGGCCTCCAACTACCCGATAAGTTAGAGCTATACAAACTTTTTCAACTAAATAGAAATGATAGTGTTGGGAAAATAAACAATTAATGGACTTAATTAATCCGATAGCCAATAAAACAATGGTAATATGGGTGTTAAGTGTGTTTGTAGAATTAAGTGAATTCGTGGAGTATGTGAGTAAACTGGGGGTGTGTGGGGGTGTGTGGGGGTGTGTGGGGTGTGTGGGGGTGTGTGGGGGTATGTGGGGATGTGTGGGGGTGTGTGATAAATCAGATCAGTTCCATATAGATGATTTAGCTAGGACATGGCTGCTTTCTATGAGATAACTTCTAGAAAGTTTCTCTGTGTCTTCATAATCGAGAGATTGTAGCCAATTTTGGACCTTAGTTTTACATTTGAGTTTGGTTAAGGACATTTAAATTCTTAGAACTCCCACAACCCATACATACCTTGGCCTCGTCTCCTTCTCAGACAACCCTGGTTCCTCCAAGCTAACAGGCAAGGTGTCTATATCCCCCGGTCTGACTAGATCTGATATCTTCTGGAAGTTCTTCTGGAATAGATCAGGTTTGATGTAGTCGCCGGGCGGTGGTCTAAGGACGCGGCGTCGAGGTGAAGTACCGCGAACGTGGGTTTCACTGTCTGAAACAGAAGTTTAATGTATAAATTGTAAATGCAATGGGTTTTTTTTACTCGGTACTGTTAAACATGTTCACTTGCTTGATATAATTGTTATGTTTGGTCAAACATGGTTGCATTATTTAAAACTAGACTTTTGCCCGCGATTCTGTCCGCGTGGACTACAATGAACTGACCAGTTTAAATGACATCCGTAGTGTAGGTTGGCTAGTACTACCAAGAAGTCAAGCTGTATCTATGGTTTTTTTCAGCGGAATCAGATGAAACGTGGCTTAGATTTTAAGTGGAACTCTAAGCTATTGAACTGTGAAAACCACATCAAAATCCGTTTAGTACTTTTTGCGTGATGCGCGCACAAACAGACAAAAATTCAAAAACATATATTTTTGGGTATGGTTACGTCCCAGTACCCTATCCCGTCTGTTTTTTTCTGGAATATCTTTAATGTACAGACACGGCCTTTTTACAATTTTATAATAGTATAGACAACATTGGATGCTAACTAAGGGCAAATATTTACCCCAAACTATTTAAACCATGACGTAAAGGACTAAGTCATAACTGAGCCTCAACTGCGCTTACTCGTGTATCATAAATGTGTGTTTCATATTAATAAGGGGGTTGTTTGGAATATTGAGCAGAGGCCCTAGACAAGTTGCTTTTCTGTTATCGTTCACGCCAAACGACAAGCACAAAATGTATGGCAATGACATTAGCTGCGGAAAAGTCACGTGACTCACAAATGTCATTTCCATACATTTTATCCGTAGCGTTTGACGCTAACGCTAACAGAAAAGTAACTTTTCTAGGGCCTCAGAGCAGAGTCGAAAAAAAAATTGTCTGACTCTTTTTGTTTGACCTATCAAATGAATAAGAGTCCAAAAATCCCCTTACATAGTGACCATGCATTTCTGATACAAGTTGAAATGTATTCTATTGCTTTATTTATAAGATACGATTTACAACACATTTAACATACCATCAGAATCTCTTACAGAACTTGAAGAGCTTGTCTCCTTATTAAAAATCGGGAGAGGATCAGGTCTTGGTACCAGCGGAGTTAAAAATCTCGGGTTCAAAGTCTTTGGTGCAGGAGGGGGTGATAGTGGTGATAGCGGGACGTCGGGAGGAGATTGGAGGGGGGGCGGTGAATCAGGATCTAGGATGGATAAAACACGAAAAAATTATAAAGCTGAAGAGTTTGTTTGTTTGAACGCGGTAATCTCTGGAACTACCAGTGGGATTCGAAAAAATATTTTATTCATCCCACCAACTCGGAAAGAGTATTTTTGCTCTTCGATATCTGAGTGCAAAAGCCGTTTTTATCCGCTAGAGGTTAAAGTAAAATTCTCTTCGATATCTGAGTGCAAAAGCTGTTTTTATTCTCTTGAGGATAAAGTAAATTGAATTTAGAACATTTTGTGCACTAAGTTTGTGAATTCAAAACATCATTAAACCTATTTACTTCTACCTCCATGGTGCTGAATTTATAATACAACCTTTTTTCCTCGCTGAGGTGGGACGAAAAGTTACGTGTTGCACTCGAGTGCAAAGATTTTTCACCTCGTGCTCTTTTGATTCCCTCGCTAACGCTCAGGATTTTAATTTTTGAATCCTTCGCTTGCTCGGTCATCAAAATTGAGCACGCGGTTAAAAAGCAACTTTGCACTCTTGTATAACAAATAACTATTGTACAATATATAGCCAGATTTATGAGGAATAGTATAGGCTATTTAACATCACGCTAAGACCCTTGGGAGCCGAGCAACGGGGGTGAAACCGGTGAACAGCTAGTATAACATAACTGAAGTGGTGTTATGTTATTAAAACTTCAACTGAGTCCGAAAGCAGTTAATTGAAAATCGATTTTCACCAATGCAGACATTGAACCTTAAATGTCAAACAGTCGTTAAAGGCAGAGTATATTATGTAGCATGTCATCATGGTTTAAATCGCAGTTAAGCACGCACTATGCATTGTGCAACGTCAAGGATATCTAAAGACACAATTTTATTATTATTATTAGATCTTTGACAGACCTCAGTAGGTATACTGCGTAATACTAAGGGCCGATTTTTCAATCGCCAGATAAAAATTGCTAGGAATAAACTATATCGACCTCATAAAACAAAAGGTGTTAGAGTGAAACCAATACACCCTTATCACAAAAAAGATAGAGAAGCGTTAAACGCGAATGCTACCAAAAATAATACGCACTTGTTTTATCACTAACTGTCTAAAACAAGTGTGTATTATTTTTGGTAGCATTCGCGTTTAACGCGTGTCTATCTTTTTTGTGGTACGGCCCATATAGTTTATTCATAGGAGTATTTTTTTTCTGGCAATGGAAAAATCAGCCCTAAGATTAAAGACTTACTTAATCGTATTTTGACCTCTGACAGACCTCAGCATACTGCGTAATACTAAGATTAAAGACAATCGTATTTGACCTTTGACAGACCTCAGCAATTCAGCATGCTGCGTAATGATACTAATGGTAATACCACAGATAATATAATACTATACGTACAGATGTGACCGATTTAGCGCGGGCTATCTTCGGGCTATACATTTTTCCGTGCTTAAAGCATTTTTCAAAATTTGAACAAATATTTTTTATGATGTATTTTTTCATGTTCTCAATTTTACACAAACTTCAATAACAAATCGATACGTATAACGCCATCTATTATGAGTTATGTCAACAAATGTTACTTTGTTCCTGATGAGACCCCATGGTAATACTAAGATTAAAGACAATGGTATTAGATCTTTGACAGACCTCAGCATACTGCGTAATACTAAGATTAAATACAATCCTATTTGACCTTTGATAGACCTCAGCATACTGCGTAATACTAAGATTAAAGACATAATCGTATTTGACCTTTGACAGACCTCATTATACTGCGTAATACCAAGATTAAATGCATGAATGTCATATAAATAAGTTATAAAACTAAACTTACCAACAGAATCCCTTTCCGAGCCAGACAAACTCTTCACTTCTCTAGGACTTTCATTAGGTCTAGGCGGCAATGGTGGTCTCGCCGCTAAAGGTGTCAACACAATCTGGTTCAACGGAGGCATGGGCGGTGATATCACCGGTGATGACGGCACGAACGGTGATGAATGGACGAGTGGGGATGATGGGATGATAGGAGATGGGATGGAGGGATGAGGAGCGGCTGATATGATTGAGCTTTGACCATCGTTTTGTTCTGAGGAACTGTTTGATCCGGGACTGACGGTCGGTTCTGGCAAGTTTTCGAGTTTAAACCTGTAGAGAAGGCAAAGCAAACCTGTTAAAATTTATTATCAATAAATAGGGCTGTAGAAGTTATTTTAAGCACTGATTTTCGATTGACTTAATTTCTAAGTCATATTTTTATAACATTGTTGTAGGATGTCCCGTAAATAAATGATGTGAGAACCCTGTATATTTAAATGCTAGGTATGAATCACTGTAGTCAAAGTTAATGAAGTAATGTAAGGCAAGCAAGGCAAACAATTTGAGATCACACAAAAATTATCGGTTTGCCTTTCAACAATATCTATTCATGGTCTAATTGAAATAATTAAATTGATTTTGACATCGATTTTTATCCAGTTCGACCGATATTGCAATTTGTTTCTTATATGAAATATTAAAAATAAAATCGCTTACCTAACGCTTTTTCGATCCTCTTCAAAACTAACAGGCTGTTTATGCCTCCCAATAAACATATTATCAACCTTTTTATGAAACGGGTCTGTCATTTTCTCCCTCAGTATTCCTTTTGGCGGATCACTCTTGGTGACGGAGTCTATTGGCAAAGATTTGTCTGTTTCGGGACTGGGCAGATCAGATTTTGATAGTTTGAGGAACATGGTGCCTTTGCCTGAAAAAAAAATCGAATTTTTGATATGGTAAAAGACTAATTTTATTAGTATCTAGTTGTGCCCCTGTTGCTCGGCTCCTAAAGGTCGTAGCGTCATGTTAAATAGCCTATACTATTCTTCATGAATCTGGCTATCATAATACAAAAAGATTTTCTCGTATCCGGTCTAGTCCACTGCTGGATTGGGATCTACCCCAAGAATCGGCACAATGCATCAAGAAAAAATATCATAATTACCTGTCAACGACAACCCCCTTTCAAGTTTGGTGGACTTCAACAATGGACTGAAATTCTCATCTTCAGGACTATTCAACACATGCATCTTCAAATCAATAATCTCTGATTGCTGTTTAAACAATAACTTCGGTCGTTCAGGTCCGAACGCTGGGCGATTGAGCAAGTCCCGATCTGACGTATTCCTCAAGAGGCTCGGTTTGCCCGAAAGTGAGCCGTCCACGCTACGTCTTAAGGGTGATATTCGCGTTTCAGATAGTTTCTTGTCGAGTCTGCTAAGGGGAGATGGTGGGGGTCTGCCCAGGGGTGCTAGTCGGCGTGGTCCAGTAAGCGTTGGGTTTTCTCTGACGTCAGACGCATGGTTTTCGCTGTCCGTGCTGAGCTCTTCATCGCTTTCGACTTTTGTTTCTACGCGTTCTAAGTTTTTTGTGTTCTCCTCTGATGTTAGGAGTTCCTGTGTAAAAAAAATATATGTTATAGTAAGACATTTTCACAAGTAACTTATACAGGCACTTTTAAAAAAACCGGCCAAGTGCGAGTCGTACTCGCGCACCGAGGGTTCCGTATCGGTTTAGGACGTATAAAGTGAAAAAAACCGGACCGCATAACTAAGTTTGTTTGTGAAGAAATTTTGATGATTTTGAAAAAACTACACTAGTTAGGAACATTGTTTTATTTTTGGTGCAATATTTAGGTCAATTCTTATCAACTCTAATTATTTCAGATTTTTCGCTCCGCAAACTTCGGAGATATTGGGGGGGGAATGGTATTTTTTCAGACATTTTTCATCATATGTCGAAAACTGTGAGACATAAAATAAAATGAAAATATATTTTGAAATGTGCAGATCAAGCCCTTTCATATGATATGTCACTTGACCTAGTAACCCCACTTTGAAATTTCGGACCCCCACTCCGGCCCCTTTTGCAATGAAAATAAAATCATTTTTTGACTTTTTTCATTTTCATTAAAGTTTGGCAAGCATTTTTTATAACTGTTCCAAATTTCAAGTCGATGGCATTAGTAGTTGCTGAAATAAGCAGATGTGACAGACAGACAGACAGACGAAGTCGCACCATAAGGGTTCCTTTTTTACCATTTTGGTACGGAACCCTAAAAACTGTCAATAAGTCAGTCAGAAAGATAGTTTCAGATAGGGCCAAATGTTAAATCAGTCTTTAATTTTCTGCAGCATATGCAGTACTCTAAATACATCTGACTGCATAAATCTAGATGAAATAAATTACACATACTAAAACCTACAGCTCTTAAACTATTTAGCAGCTAACCTAATCGTTGAATATAAAACTCCAACTATGAGCAAAGCCTTTACCTTTCAGCATTCTAAACACAACAAAATCAATAACAATAGCAAAAACAACACTCAAGAAACGACAATACAGGTTCACATCATAAATATCACAAAACACTGGACGCACACAAACACAAAGTTAATATTAAAGTAACAGGCGTCCAATTAGCTCGTATATAAGGTTAATAGGGTTACAACGAAGTTATGGCGCCGTAAAGACATCATTGAACCGTAGGTGTGAACTGGCAACCTTGGACATGCAACGATAGCGACGACAAGTCTTAATGTAGAAATCGATAATTTGTTATGGGAAATTTCTGTTCGATTGCTTTGTAAAAATAGATGAGCTAGGAATCACACTAATATTATAAATGCGAAAGTCCAGGTGTGAGTTTGTTACTCTATCATGCTGAAACGGATGGACGAATTTGGATGAAATTTGGCAAACACATAGGCTACTTTTCATTCTTCACAAATATACCAAACTAACAGACACTTTCGTATTTAAACATTAGATTACAGGATTTGAGGTACAAAGAATAGAATAGGAGGTTAGGTAGGTACACACGGACTGGGAGTCAGTTCTATAACCACATCCTGTCGCCATTTTGTCGGTATAGCCTCACTTAACCAAGATAAAGTGCAGTGTAATAAGTCGCTTAAGAAAAAACTTACTGGAAGACAGAATAGCTCACCTGAACAGAAGCGCAGGTATCATCTTGCATGGACGCATCCCGCGCTTTCTTCACCAGCTCTCTGTAGACATTGTCGAGTGGGTGCTCCCATTGTGTACTCTTTGTGTCTTCGTTGTAGTAGTAATGTGATTGTATTTTGTCATCGTAGCTGTGTAGAGAACGTAAATGATAAATTATATTTATTTTGTAAATAGGTTAAAAATAACACTTTTTTTTTTAAATAGATGAGGTCGGTGATTCATATAATACTACCTTTGAGAAGAAACACCAAAACAAACTTAAAGGTTAATATCTCTTTTAAGGTCCGTAGCAATTTTAGGTACGAGAAATGGAAAATTATTAAGACCATATGCGCACTTATGTGAACACGGCTGCAGCCATGACCCGGCTCATAGAAATCTAAATAATAAGTCAATAAAAGTACCCAAGGCGCGTGACCTTGTCGCCGCTTTCGAGCAAATTATGTAGGGCAGCAGCATTAGCAGTGATAGCCTAGTGGTTTAACCATGTGCCTCCCACGGCGAATGGTTCGAGTTCGATCCCCAGGCACGCACCGCTGACTTTTCGAAGTCATGTGCGTATTAGAAATTAATTATCACTTGCTTTAACGGTGAAGGAAAACATCGTGAGGAAACCGGCATGTCCTAGAACCAAAAATTCGAAGACATGTGACGTCCACCAACCCGCACTGGGCCCGCGTGGTGGACTACGGCCCACTCCCTCTCACAGAGGAGGCCTGTGTCCCAGCAGTGGGAACATTATAGGCCGATTATGCTATGCTTATGCAGCGACAAGGTCACGCGCCTTTACAACTTCTATTCACTTATTATTAAGATTACTGTGGTATCTACAGACTCCAACTCAATGCCTACAAATTATAAGCATGCATAATTTAACATATACAAGCAAGCATATGTTAAATTATAAGCACTGGGCCCGCGTGGTGAACTACATACAGCCCACTGCCTCTCACAGAGAGGAGGCCTGTGTCCCAGCAGTGGGAACATTATAGACCGATTATGCTATGCTTATTATGCTATGTAGGGCGGGTGATGTCTTACAGGAGATCGTGAGCGCACGTCTAAAAATGTGAAGTATGTGAACGGAATTAAGTTTTAATTTTGTATTGCATTGAATGCTTTGACATTGACTGCGAACCGGCGACACGCGTCTGGGTACAAAATGTAGTAGATGACATTTCTATTGACTTTTTTTTCAGATTTCTGTGACCCGGTTAGACCATTCGGCATGCGGCCCTTATAAACTGACATAATCACACGCGATTACAGCAATAGCTTGAATTAATTGCAATCAACCGAACCTACATACCACTTTTAACTGTGAAATAATTATGTCGTCAATATAGGCAAATGAACTAAGTTTATTGAAGCTGGTTAAAAAACTACTCAACCAAAGTTAATAACGTTTACCTATATGGGACCACCTCTTGCTCTACCGAATGAAAATTAAAAAAAAAACTGTTGAATTGAGCACCTCCTATTTTTTGAAGGCAAATTATGAGTAGATATTACAATACTGTATTCAAATATAAATAGGTCTTTGAATTGTATGCAGCCCAACAAGGAACTTTTTGAGTCGCATGCGGCCAGGCGGATCGTGACTCATGGCTGTAAATTTTCTTAAAGTATTATTAGTACACCCATACACTCATGTGAGTGTACTATAATCTATCTATTACTTATGTGGCGATGGACATGAGTTCTAAGTCCCATAAAATAGGGGTTGAAGTATTTTGCATTAATTTTAATTGATGTTTACTTTCAGGGCTTCAATCTTGTGGCTGAAGCCAAGTCATTTATGAGAAGGGCGAAGTCAACAAGACCTAGTCCCCTGGTCTCCAAAATACCAACTCTTCTGAAGATGTATTATTAGAATTCAAAATAACAACAAAAGACAAAAGCCTTCAAGTTTCAAGTTTATTTGTTTGCATGCAGATTGCAGGCTATATTTACAGTTATAGCCAGGCAATTGATTCACTATTACATCATCAGCAAAATATTACTTTACTTCATGCCATGGTATTGTAAGCCAGGGAATTGTTATACCAATAAACTAGAGTATTATTATTATAAGCAATAAAGATGACATGAATGATGATGGCATAAACTGCAATGATTTTCCCGATTTTCCATTTCCCTAACAATTATTGTGCAGAGTAGAATGTGTTCAATCTAATACTAGGACTATCAAGTAGGTATAAGGTTTATTGTGTACGCACGGCTACAGATCAAGCTATACATTTCCAGTATAAGCTGATCTCGCATTGTATAGGATTTCCTTACAGTGAGAGGTCAGTGTAAACTGGGAATGTATAGCTTGATGTGTAGCCGTGTGTACTAGCTGTGTCCTGTGGTTTCATCCTGTTGCTCAGCTCCTTAAAGTCATAGCGTGATGTTAAATAGCCTATACTATTCCTCATGAATCTGGCTATCATATAAAAAAAGAATTTTTCGAATCCAACTGGTAGTTCCAGAGATTAGCACATTCAAACAAACAAACAAACTCTTCAGCTTTATTATATTGGTATAGATGTTGCTTGAAAACACAAGTTTGTTCCACCATAAGTAATGTAATGGTTTACACAGTAATGGTTTGACACATATGTATATACTATATGCCGAAATTACGTTGCCGAATGTAGCGGCTGAATTTACGGTACATAGATTCTACGCGTAATTTGCGGTATATGTAGATCAGGGATATTACGAATGTAAAATTTTTCACATTCGCGAATGCGAATGTTTGGGACTAACATTAAAGTTTTTTTTTAACGTGATTTTTCCCACAAACATTGCATTTCGCGTGGTCTCGATCGATATCCATCGTACTAAAATCGCCATATTTCACTTTTCTTTCCCGGTGCCATGGGCAAAGCTGTCAAAATAGCTCAACACAATTCTAAACTCACAATCTACCTACTTTTTTATTTACCTAAACTGACTGACAACACTAACAAGGCAAACTAACTTGCTTATTTAGTTTGCCTTGTTAGCAGCGAGAAAGAAATGCTTTCTATTGGTCCAATCAAACACGTGATGCCTGCCTGCGCCTTCTGCGCGTGCAAGGACACAGAACAATATTACTCTAGCGAGTGCAAGGATCAACTAATCGTGCGGCCGTAGGGCGAGACACAACACGACTTGTACACATTCGCATTCGCAAAACATTCGCATAACGATGCGAATGTTTTGCGAACATTCGCTTATGCGAATGATTCGCATCAAACGTGATGCGAATGCGAATGTCGATGCGAATGTTTAAAATGATGCGAATCATTCGCATAAGCGAATGCGAATCATTCGCATAAGCGAATGCGAATGCGAATATTCGTAACATCCCTAATGTAGATAGAGGTAACTTATTTATAAAAAAAACACTGCAGGCGTAATTACGCCGCGTAAGTTCGGCTTGGCGTGTCGTGGACCAAAAGCATCACAACTGTAAATGTGACATCCCATGAACTTTAAGCAGAACAAAAAATTAGACGATTGAAAATCTAGTTCATTTAGGTGCTCGTTAAGATCAATAATCGTGAATTATAAAGTTTGAAGCATAAATTCTTTAGTAACCCCATACTAGATCATACATAGTTCCTGAGAACTATGTTCCAAAAAATAAATAAAAAAGTTATTTCAATTCTGTGACCCCCTTGTCATGTCCATACCACAGATGCCCACCCAGCTTGGAGGAATATTGTTTGTGGTTGCAATCATCAGCAGAGAATGAGGAGGAAGTATGACCTAGTATGGGTTCACTAAAGAATTTATCCTTCAAACTTTATAATTCTTAATACTTTATGTTTCTCTAATACTTTATGATTCTGAACACAGATCGCAGTAGGAGTTGCCTGGTAGAAATTGTCACATGAGGAAACAGCGTTATGTCCCCTCCATGCGAATTTCTCTCTCTCTCGCTCTTTCTATAATATACGAGACATAAGGAACTTTGTTTCTGATGGCGGTCCCCTGACCGCACATATTTTTTTTGCTATATGATCAAAATAATAGATACTTAGGCATCATTTTTCAAGTGTACTTCAGAAATAAAATTTTAAGCTATTTGAAAAATAGGTGATTAAATAATAGAGTTTTCATAAATGTGTACTTACTAAGCTTTCCATGGTGCCGGTAATGCTTGCATAAGTCCATCTTTAGCCAATGGTAGAAGATGGCTCTCGCTTTCAGGGTCAATGCCCAGTTGTTGAGCATAATCGGAGACTTCTAAAATTACAGAATCAGATATTTATATTACAGAATAATAGGTATATTAAGAAAAAACATTTAAGTTCAAATAAAAATGTTGGTTAATCAATAAATTGTGGATATTGTCAAGATTAAAAAGACAATCTCTGCAGTTTTTAACACAGAAGTTTTATGTATTTTCTATGTATTATTGTAAACAAATTCATCATCCTCTGCATCACATGGCCACATGCAAATAAGGTAATTGAGAAAATTGCTGAGAATTTTACATAAATAAGTATAAGTAAAATCAATAATCTTGTAAGGCCAGGATATAGGTAAGCTAGAGTGACCAACTACTTGCCACTATTATTTCCTTGAAAAACTATTATTCACTACTACTATTTTCTCGTTATTTCCAAATAGATTCGTTAATTAATTGGATCATTAAATAATTTATTAATTATGATTCGCGAATTAACAACACCAGTATTATAGGCCTGATTCAACATACGACTTTTAGCAGGTTTAAGTCATTCCTCTACTTAAAGATAAATATAGCCAGACGCTAAAACAACAATATTTATTTTGAATACATTTTAAATTTTAATGTACGAACCCTCGGCCGATGGTTGACTGTTTTCATCGAATATTTCACGGCACACCACAGGCGACGACATTGTGCCACCATATCATTATTTCATTCTCAACACACACAGCTTGCCGTAGTACTCCAACCAGTTGTTTTCTTTTATATAATTCATAATTTATTCGATAAAAACTCGGCAAAAAATTCACCTTCCGCACACAGAAAACCTTGTCAAAATAATTATCTTTTTTTGACAAACTCAATAATTGCCAATGCAATACAGAACAGAGTGAATACTGAAAAGGAATATATTGCCACTTAAAAAATAATCTTAGGAGTATTCTTAACAAATCGTAATATCCGAACGTAATTAATGAATAGGAAGCTTTGCTAATGTCTTCAAATTAGTTCAAATATCGTACTGGCAACATTCAAAATCGACTTTGACATGTCATGTAAGTGCGTTCAAAACTTCTCACATATTATTATGATACTCTTGGTTATTTTATAAAAAATATTGTGAAGAAATTCTTTGATATTTGTAATTTAGAGCAAAATTTGAAAATACAAATCATCTTCTTATAAATAATTATCTATTTATGTTAGCAGAAAAGAATTTCTCTAATAAAAATAAAATTATAATGATGGGTCACAAAGATAATAAATTGAATAAACTATTCTGAACGCAACTTAGCAAACAACCTCAATCGGTACAATATTAATTTGTTGTATCATTAAAATAATTTAAAAAGATGGCATCAGTAAAAGACGTCGCAACTTTATATCAAAATTTAAAAACGGAGTGGGCTAAGAAGCCACGTAAACTCGACAAATGTGGTGAATTATTAAACAAAATAAAGGTAAGTACTGAACGATGACTTGACACTTATCATCGACCCACCGTGTGGTACTTCCTGGCCACGCCACAGTCACAATTTGAATCGGAGTTAGTATCAAACAATTGTACGAGAAATGTACGATTTTGTACGCTAAATAAAAAAATATGTACTATAAAGATTCCCGAGAAATTTAACAAAATCGGTGGCGTGGCCAGAAAGTGTGCTTCCTAGCCACGCCACCGCGTACGCTGCAATTATTAATGTAATCAACTACAAACTCATTGGTAAACAATTGTACGTATCTTGTTTGTTCTATTAATAATGGGAAATACAGCAAAAAACCATTACCTGCATCAAAAAATTTAATATCAAAACTAAAATACTACATCGTCATTCTAGCGGTAACATGACATCGTACGGACTTGAGTCTAATATAAAAAAAAATTACGTATTATGTTCGATTTTGTACGCTAAATAAAGAAATATGTACTATAAAGATTCCCGAGAAATTTAACAAAATCGGTGGCGTGGCCAGATAGTAAGGGAGACCCAATGACGTATCTTGTTTGTTCTATTAATAATGGGAAATACAGCAAAAAACCATTACCTGCATCAAAAAATTTAATATCAAAACTAAAATACTACATCGTCATTCTAGCGGTAACATGACATCGTACGGACTTGAGTCTAATATAAAAAAAAATTACGTATTATGTTCGATTTTGTACGCTAAATAAAGAAATATGTACTATAAAGATTCCCGAGAAATTTAACAAAATCGGTGGCGTGGCCAGATAGTAAGGGAGACCCAATGACGTATTATTATATAGACACGTCATACACCAACATCACTGTACTAAAAAATGGCGCAAATACTTTAAATAGCTAAATAGCTACATATCAGTGCATACGTGCTAAAAAAGGGAAAGAAAACGGATGCCTTACTTAGCATACCTACCTCTTGTTTAGTAGGTTTTTTTGTTTCGCAAAATGTTGCAAGAAATGACGTTCAGCCAAGAAACTGGTTGGTGCATGACTTAATAATTGGTGGGCAAATTACCTTACTCACGGGGTCTCATCAGGAACAAAGTAACATTTGTTGAAATAACTCATAATAGATGACGTTATATGTATCGTTTTATTATTGAAGTTTGTGTAAAATTGAGAACATGAAAAAATACATCATGAAAAATATTTGTTCAAATTTTGAAAAATACTTTAAGCACGGAAAAATGTATAGCCCGAAGATAGCCCGCGCTAAATCGGTCACATTTCTTTGTATAAGATGAGGCATAGTATGTAGGTATAGTATTATATTATCTGTGCCTTACTTTTTTGTTGCCATTTTAGATCGCGGGTAACGTATCTATAGTTTTTATATCATTGGGGAGACCGGGGATAGTTGACCAAGTTTCTACTTAATGGTATATATATCTCAGTGTTATATGGTATAATTTCTTTTCATATAATTTCTACATCATATAATCATATACTATACAGGGTGTCCCACGGCTATGCCACATGGAGGGAAAGTACTTTAAATATTTGAGATAGGAAATTTTTGAAAAAAATCTTGAAAAGTTGCTTGCTTCGTCTGGAAATCTAACCGACCAAATGTGAAAAAATAAACATCCTGTATTTTTATGATGCCGATTAAAATTATTTCGAGCCTATGATTCGTATTATTGCAAAAATTTGCAGTTCCTGTGGGCCACGCGGACGAAGTCGCGGGAAAAGTGCTGGTAACTAATATAACGTTAAGTAATCAAATAAATATAAATTTATTATTTAGCTTGTGACGAAGTCATCCTTCTTTCATTATTTAGTGCTGGCAATCTTCCATTACTGGCCACTTCATCCACTCCATCCTTTTAGATTTGAACTTTAAATTTCAAAATTAGAACATCTCATATTTTTATGCATTTATTTCACTCTTTGTCTGGTCTCCAAAGACATCGGTCGTGGACCGCTGAACCGCTGATCTATTATACAGTATTATAATAAAAGCCTTAGCTATTTCTTTTTCTCTGAACCACAATCGATAACAGAACCCATTGGTGAAGAAAAAATTTTTTTTTTTTTTTAACATTTATATCATATGGTTGTCCCGAATTCTCTAAGAAACTTGGATTATTGCAAAGTGCAGTGACCTTCGCTTTATCGCCCGAACGTTGTGTAGGTAGATCTATCCAACGTAAGTTACGTAAGCGACGCAGGGGGATGCGCGGGAGGGTAGGGGTGGCGCCACTCGGACGCGCGGCTGAGTAATTAGTCACCGACCTAGCTTTGACGCAAGCGCATGCGTCATCATTACTCGCGCGTACACCGAAAGTTTTACGTAAACGTTTTGCTACCGCAAAACACTTTTTATTAAAATGTAGGTACAATAGGAAGTGTTACGAAATCGTGAGAGTGTACATACAAAGTGGTGAAAGTCTTTACGAAGCTCGAAGACGACTAGACTCGGATTAAGTGTACCGGCAACCGCGCCGAGCTTTCTGTGAGGTTATTAGAACATCAAAACGCCAACATTTTCGTCACAAATCATTGGTGGTCATTCCGAAACCCTCACGCTATCATCAAGTGCGATTCAGTGCCAATGACTCGATATGTTGCGGGGTACCTACACTCCGCAACATATCGGACTTTTTAGAATACCTACGTGCCGCTCGCGTTTCTACGTACACGATTTTAACAGATGTATCGTTTCCCTTGTTTACAGTGAAGAATTGCGAAGTTAATAATTATTAGTGTATTTGACAAAAAGTGCAGTGCTCGTAAGGCTACGGTCAACGTTATCAAACGTGCAAGGCTGTGCTTAGAGAAATGGACTCCACTTTGAACAATTGTTAATGTTAAGGTATCAATGACTTTATTTTCATTTTGGTTTTTTTTTTTCATTTTGGTTTTTATTGATTATTAATTATTGCACATAAGGTGATTACAATTTATTTAATACGAAAAAGAATACTGTTTTTTGACGGTCCTAAGCTCGTAAAAGTATGAAGGAAAAATTGCACCTTATGACAATTACGTAGGTAAGATAATGGCATGGCTGGCGGCATAAGTTACCTACCGCCACTGGGCGCGGTCAATGACCGCTCCACGTACCTTGTAAGCGACGAGTGGTGACAATAAAGTTCGTTACTTTTTTGGATAACTTCGAAACGTATTATCTGTTTTTTCGAAAAGAAATAACAAATACAAATAAAATTAGGAAATAGTATATTTAATTTAGAAGAGGTTCTGTGAAAATAGCTAAGGTATTTATAATAATCCTGTATTAATAATATTACCTATATTATAAAGTGTGAAATGTTATAAGCAAATAGACTGTTTTATAACTCCTGTTGAAACATCTGGGTAACAGTTATAAAGTGTAAATAATAAACCAGCTACGTCTCTACACCTCTCCCAATCCTGCTGTTGTTTTATTTATATCAAGATCGTGTCCGGAGACTCCCTCCGATAGCTAGCCGAGGCCTGAGAGGATAGAGGGAGGGAGGCACTCCGCAACAAGCTTAATAGTATTCCTAATTTTATCTAAATACATTAAAACACAAGAGATATATACCATTAAGTAGAAACTTGGTCAACTATCCCCAGTCTCCCCTACTATCTGGCCATGCCACCGATTTTGTTAAATTTCTCAGGAATCTTTATAGTACATATTTCTTTATTTAGCGTACAAAATCGAACATTTTTCGTACAATTTTTTGATATTAGACTCAAGTCCGTACGATGTCATGTTACCGCTAGAATGACAATGTAGTATTTTAGTTTTGATATTAATTTTTTGATGTAGGTAATGGTTTTTTGCAGTATTTCCCATTATTAATAGAACAAACAAGATACGTACAATTGTTTACCAATGAGTTTGTAGTTGATTACATTAATAATTGCAGCGTACGCGGTGGCGTGGCTAGGAAGCACACTTTCTGGCCACGCCACCGATTTTGTTAAATTTCTCGGGAATCTTTATAGTACATATTTTTTTATTTAGCGTACAAAATCGTACATTTCTCGTACAATTGTTTGATACTAACTCCGATTCAAATTGTGACTGTGGCGTGGCCAGGAAGTACCACACGACCCACCGTTATAATAACTCGAAGTAAACTTTTTTCCAGATTGCATTGACGCAATTAACTTTCCTTCCGAGTAACAATACTGCGGCTAATCAGAAAGAGTTGATTTTGGCGCGGGATGTGTTGGAAATTGGAGCTCAATGGGCAGTTGCTGCTAAGGACGTCAAAGCTTTTGAGCGGTTCATGTCTCAGCTGAAATGCTATTACTTTGATTACAAGTAAGCCCTAAAGAATACTTAGAACCAGTTCTTTATCAAACAATCACACAGGGATTCATGTCCTTTTAATATAGTATGAATTATTAACATAGTAATTCTTTGATAATGGTCAATGCTTACATGCATTGACTGCAGTTCCAAAACTAGCTTCCAACTCATTTTCCTCTTTATAGTACAACCTTGTAACAAAGACTGAAAGCAGAATTCCTAACTTTTACTACTCTATTATTTTAAAGTGTCCTTTGTGCAACTTGAAAAAGTCAAGTGACGGATGTACCACTCAACCAAGCTAAGTTTGCACCTCGCATCGATTACGTACATTCCAGCCAGGTGCAAACTTAGCTTGGTGGAGTTGTAAGTATGTAATTCTTTGTTCAACTTTCAGAGACCATCTCCCAGAGTCTGCATTCATGTACCAGCTCCTCGGTCTCAACCTGTTGTTCCTGCTCTCTCAGAACCGTGTTGCTGAGTTCCATACAGAGTTGGAACGTCTTTCAGTGGACGTGATCAGGGCAGACCCGTATATCAGGCACCCATTGGCTTTGGAGCAGTATTTGATGGAGGGCAGCTATAATAAGATCTTTTTGGCTAAAGTATGTAAAACCTGTTACTAAAACCTGTAGGGTACATAAGAAATAGCCTATCCCATCCACTCCCATCCTCCCAAATCAAAAACTTTATGTAAAATGTAATGTCATAAAAGGCAGAATTTAAAAATAGTCTGTCGGTAAAAACTACCTAAAATAACTATTAGTAGGATTGAGCTCCTGCTTCAAAAATAATAATTGAATTTATTGCAGGATAATGTACCAGCTGAAAGCTATACCCTCTTCATGGATACTCTCTTAGACACGGTCCGAGGAGAGATTGCCGCTTGCATTGAGAAGGCTTACCTGTGTATCTCATGCGCCGAAGCCGCTCGGAGACTGAACCTGCCTTCCCAACAAGCTGTGCATGAATACGGCAAGAAGGTATGTAGATTCTATCATTGTTGTCTTATCATTCAATGAACCATATCATACACCAATACAATGATTCCTAGTGAAAGCATATTCATTGATATAAACACAACAATGGCAATGTTGCTTTTGCCGCACAATAAGAAATACTAGTGGTCGATTAGTAGTCAAAATTCGATCGTAATTCATTAAATATTTAAGTTTGAACCTTTGAACATTATTGGTTTTTTTATTGCACACCTCCATATAAACTTTAACTATGCCAAATCTCACATCTCCGTGCACGCAATATGCTTAAAAAAGTTTACAAAGTTTTCTCTTTACATATGTATTATGGTCGGTACTGCTCATCTTAGTAAAATATAATTATTTTAAGGTTAATTTATTTTTATTTGCAGCGCAACTGGGTCCTTGGTCCAGATAACTGCTACCACTTCAATGCGGCTGAAGAGACCTGCGCAGCCGCTGCTGGGACTCTTCCCTCTTCCGAACTCGCCGGACAAATCATCGAATACGCCAGACATCTTGAAATGATTGTGTAGTTTAGCTTAGATTTTAAATGTACGCGTCGTAATAAAATTTCATTTTTAATGAGAGTTGTAATAATTACCTAAATAAATCTCCATAGCTTCCTCTGTTCCCTGTCTGCGACTGTTGCTAGATAAAAGTAGCCACAATTTTTATACAGCTGTATGGATTAGAGCATGTTTTCTCAAAGTGGGGTGCGCGTACTCTTAGAGGTTCGCCATTTAATGGTTTATTTTTGGGGGCGCTTAGGGGTCCCAGATATTGTTTTGGGTGGAGGCTAAGGGTTGGAAATCAACATTATATCACTAATCTAATCTGAAATATACTTGAACTTAAAATTTGGGGGGGGACGCCATCCCCTAGATCCGCTAGAGTCTGGCAAACGAAAGCTGAGCCTGAGATTTAGTCGAAACTTTTTACATGGCAACATTCTTTATAGGGTTATTTTACCAGATATAGTTTTGTTAATAAATATTTCAAATTGTCATATTTACGTTATCCGCATAATTGGTATGTAATAAATGGTTTATACAGGGTAAAATTAAAACCAGTGCGGATATTTTAGGAGAAGTACTCATGAATATGATCAACTTTTATTATGGGACCGACACTGAAATATGAAAAAAAAAAATCTGCTGTTCCCTGTTCCCTACAAAATTGCACTACAACACGATCAAAATGTATGGAACAGCCAAAGGAACAGCTGATTTTTTTTTTCATATTTCAGTGTCGGTCCCTTATTAAAAGTTGATCATATTCATGAGTACTTTCACCTAAAATATCCGCACTGGTTTTAATTTTATCCTGTATAACCTTAAGAATCTTTATAATAAATTAATTTACGTATAAATTAAAACATAATACGGTAGTGGACTACTATTAAAAAAGTACAAATAAATTATTTTATTCCACAGAAGGAATAGGAATAACAAAAAGGTATAAAAAAATAATAATAATTTATCACAAAATGGAAAACATAGACGCTTTTAAAGCTTTTGGAGGGAGTATCGCTCCGTCTTTGTCGCGCGAAGCGGACATAGGTGGTGTTACGTCCGCCGTACGTGTCTAGCAAATCATTTTAAAACGCTTATAACTTTTTGTAGATGTTTCATCGGTTTTTTTGGTGTTAATTATCTTTTTTCAAATAGTTTACAGATTCACAATAAAAAATATATATTCAACATCCCTATTACGTACCTTTTTTTTACTTACGTTCTATTTTTCAATCGTCAGTTAACTTTTTCTGAGGAATAGATGTGGTTGTTTGCAAGAAAGTTAAGTAGGTACCTATTTAATCTTCTTGGGTTGTTTGGCATCTTTTGTGTATAAAATATGTCAAACCAACCACCGCATTTATTTTTCAAACAATTGAAAAATCCGCTCCTAACATTATTATTTGTTGTCAACTATCAACACAATTTATTCCTACTGTTCTTAGTGATACCATAATGTGTTTTTATTAAAATAGCCGCGCTTTTTCTAGATCAGCTTTCGTTTGCCAGTCTATACTTCCAATTTCTACACAAAAAAGTAAAGCCGTCAAGCATTCATAACATTTCCAAGTCTTGGACCACGGGGTTTTATTAGGAACAAAGACATTTGTTTAAATCAATCTCAATAGATAGTATTATATGCATCGATTTGTTAGTGAAATGGTCAGTAAGATTCACCATAACAATGAATGACCATGATTCACCCAATGGCTTATTTTAAAATTTGGCGCCCCGGGGCCCATAAGGTTTGCCGCCTCATAAATTAATGAAAATACCCACTAAGTGCATGTCGGACTACAACTACGCACAGTTTTGGGTTCTGCATTAAGCTGAGCACAAGGGGCGGCGCGAAAGGTGGCTATGTCGCTCTTCACAGTCTGACACCCCGGGCCATGGCTCCCATGGCTTTAGGGTAAATACGTTACTAGATTCACGTAGTGATAGACAAAATACACTAGGTAATTACGACCTTAAAAACCTATTCAAAGTTGGTACCTACTAAATATGTATGTTATTTGTAAGTGTGACATAATAGGTCACATCACTATTGTGTAATTTAGTAACTGGTAAACACAGCACTAGTCTTGCTCACTTGGACTTATGGACAGCCATGATGTGAAGTTATTTTGAATATAACCTGATTGTGTATTACAAAGCTGTTTAATTTACGCGGCCCAAAACATAAATTGACAGTAAGTTTGAGCTTCGGCCTCGTTGTGCTGTCAGGACTTAGAGCATAATTATACCATTGGAGACGCCTGTAAGCGGTGAACCACTGAATAAGGATAACATTTTCTGCCAATTTTTACGGGGGGCGAGATGAACACGTACAGCGTAGGTACACTACGGAAACTTGAAAATCACACAGATACATTACATGCTTGCAGAGTGTACTTTAATGAAACCATTTTGGTGCTTAATTATACACGTGATAGGAAATTACATGATTTCGCAGATTTGAAATATCAGACCGTCTTTTACAAGAGGAAGTTTTTACGTCTTTTGCAAGTCCCTATTCTAAGTTTCAGGGTGTTACATTAGCGATAGTGGCGCCTCTTTTTTTTCTAACCTTTATACCAAACTAACGGGTTGTAGTGTTATTATACCTACATTAACCACCATATATATAGGATGTCAAATGATACGTTGATTTTATCCAGATATACTTAAAACAGATTAAAAGGCAAAGTCAAATATTTTATCTTTTATGTAGGTAAGTACCGTACATCATTTTATTACAAAATCTATGCACTTCACATTTATAGGAAAACTCTTAGGTAGCAACTTGTACTTCTTGAGTTAATGAATCTAAGTTGTTTATTTTTAACAACTTAGTAAAATGCTCCAGAGCAAGTTTGAAGTTCCAATTATTCAGTTCCAAACACCTGAAAAAAAGAAAAACCTACATTAATGTACCTGGGTTTTGTATTTTTTACTCATTTATATTCTGTACGATATAAATACATACAAACAATATATATAGGTATTATGTATTAAAATTAGAGTAAAATTAATACCTTTCACTTATTTTTTTATCCATTGTCGTGAGTTTCATGAAAATTTTAAGAAGTTTGTCGCGGAGATCCTCATCAGTCGTTGATTCTATTTTTAAATTTATTTTTTGCTGTGAAATCTGTAACAAAATAATAATCAAATTAAAATTCGGTTCATTTCAATTTGCACTGAGGTCATTTTAAATATCTGTGAATAGGAAGCTTTAGTACCATGTGCGGCTAGAAAATACTTTTTTAACTATGGCAATAATTCATTCCATCGATTCAACGACGCCGCTGTCAAACATTGCGTTTTACGAAGAAGTACCTAGTTTACAAGTACAACTTTACACAAGAAATTAATTTTATATCTTTGTTTCGTACAAAATGAAGAAACACCAAACAAGACAAAAGACTATAAACGACCCGGTTATAGTGTCGCGTGTGAAGAATTATCTTGCCGAGAATGTTGACAAGACATTTGTCGATGTTAGCCAAATGGCGCGTTCATTGAAAGAGCGCTACCGCGAGTACAACAACAGGAGCGACTCCGCCTTCTGTCAGATGGTGGAGAGCGCATACAAAGTCGTATTACAGAGTTACGGACTTGACGGAGCTTCTACATCCGACGGATCGGAGGAGGAATCAGATTTAGAGCTGTTAGACGAGAATAGTAGTGCATTGAACGACCGCCTGCTCGCCATGTACAAGATGCAGGATAAAAAACGGCCGGCCACCAATAGGCGCAACACAGACAAGTCGGGCGAGCCTATAGACATACTGAGCAGTGATGAAGACGGCAGTGCGGCGCCGAAACTACCGAAAATCAATGACCAGATCACCATAACCCCCCACATACCAATCAGAAACGCAAATAGCACGGCGGTTGAGAGCGCACCCGCAAAAACTCAACAGAATCAACATACAAATGAGAAAAAGAGGAAAGTTGATTCTAACAAAAATGCACCACCAAAGAAAAAAGTTGATATTATTGGTATTGCCAAAAATGTTAAGGTTAGTTTTGATGACATGGGTGGTATATCTGGAATCATAACACAGATCTGCGATTTAATATTACATATGAAGCATCCAGAGGTATACAGTCAATTAGGTATAAAAGCCCCTAGAGGGGCGTTGTTACATGGGCCTCCAGGGACAGGAAAAACATTGTTAGCACACGCTATTGCTGGAAAACTTCAACTGCCTATGATTGCCATCACAGGTACAGAATTAGTTGGTGGAATGTCGGGAGAATCGGAAGAAAGAATCAGAGAGCTTTTTGAGAGGGCAGTGTCAGTTGCTCCCAGTGTGTTGTTTATTGATGAGATTGATGCAGTTTGTGGCAACAGAGTTCATGCACAAAAAGACATGGAGAAGAGAATGGTAGCCCAATTACTGGCATCCTTAGATTCATTGACTGATACCAATTCCTCTGTTCTTATACTTGCTGCCACAAACAACCCAGATGCCTTAGATCCTGCCCTAAGAAGGGCTGGTCGCCTCGAACAGGAAATCACATTAGGTATACCATCATTACATGCTAGGAAAGAGATAATTTCTATTCTTTGTAAGAATATTACTTTAGGTGAAGATGTGAATATGGATGTGTTAGCTCAAATAACTCCAGGTTTTGTTGGGGCTGATTTACAAGCACTTGTTAATAAGGCTAGCACTTATGCTGTGAAGAGGATTTTTACAGAAATACAAGCATCCAAAGCTATAATAATAGAGAAAGAACCTGCTGAAGTACCTCCACCGAATGATGAAATAACAATTATACCAAATGGGGACAAAGAAAGTGAAGAAGCTACACCCAATTCAGGTGACACCCCTGTAGTTGCCCCAGAGCCTGTAATCCCACCTGAAATCCCTGAAGCAGTCATTGAAGAAGAATTAAATGAAGCAATTGTAAATACAGAAGAAAATCATGTTACTGAAACTATCAAGAAACCAGTAGATCCTATAGATGAGGTCTTAAGTCTTCTTGAAGCCATGCCTTACACTCGAGATGAACTAAAAGGACTTGCTATCAGACATGAAGACTTTGTCAAAGCTCTTAAGACTACTAAACCTTGTGCTGTAAGAGAAGGTATTGTAACTGTGCCTGATGTAACATGGGATGATGTTGGATCTTTGAACCAAGTCCGTAAAGAGTTGCAGTTGGCTGTGTTAGCCCCAGTGAAGTATCCAGATCAGCTTGCCAAGCTTGGATTATCAGCTCCTAGTGGAGTGTTACTTTGTGGGCCTCCTGGTTGCGGTAAAACATTATTGGCCAAGGCTGTCGCGAATGAAGCAGGAGTGAACTTTATTTCAGTGAAGGGGCCTGAATTGTTGAACATGTATGTTGGTGAGAGCGAAAGAGCTGTTCGTACGTGTTTTAGACGTGCGCGAAACTCTGCGCCTTGCGTTATATTCTTCGACGAATTTGATGCGCTGTGTCCGCGACGTACATCACAAGACAACAATGGCGCCGCCCGTGTTGTTAATCAGTTGCTCACCGAAATGGATGGTATAGAAAGCCGTGAAGGCGTATTCGTGTTGGCAGCTTCGAATCGACCGGATATCATTGACCCCGCGGTGTTGAGACCGGGACGTTTGGACCGCGTTATGTATGTCGGAATGCCGGCGAGGGAGGATCGGTTTGATATTCTGCAGAAGCTGACCAAAGGTGGTACGAAGCCTCATCTGGGACCTGACGTAGATTTACAAGTGATAGCAGGACACTCGGACGGATACACGGGCGCTGATCTGGCTGGCTTGGTGCGAGCGGCCGCTACGAACACACTGACGAATCACATCGCAAATGGCACCCTTGACGGTGATATTTTTGTAACTTTCGAAGACTTTAGAACTGCGCTTGCCAAATGCAAGCCATCTGTGTCGGCGAAAGAGCAGTTGCATTACGAGAAGCTGAGATTGAAGTATGCGTCGGGTGCCGACGATAGAGACATGGAAATGGAAACTGAGCCACTAAATGAAGAATCTATGGACACAGTATGAGAATCATTCAGCTGGTTACAAACTTAACATTTTCTTTTGATTATCGCGGCCCTTATGTTAAGCGTATTTCATACCAATAGTGCCAAGTTGTTCCTTTAAGCAAATTGTTTTGTCTATAAAGTCCATTTCGTTAATAGGAGAAGCAATACATGGAATGGGCAATAAGCTAACAATCAACGTGAAATACAATTTTCTGTGAGTAATCAGAGTGATACATGTAGATACATAATGTTCGTAAAGCTCTTTGTAAACAGCACATTTTAAATTCAAGGATATGAATAAAGATAATTATTTTTTCCTATATTTGTTTTTTATTATTCTCGTATTAAAGTTCAAGTGACATGCACATAATAAGTAGCTAACATTTCACACTCCAGTGCATACAGTTATTGAATATAACATAACATACATCAAGAACACTTGTTATTATCATTATTTAACATTTCTAATCTTTGCTTCACTAATATTAAAACATGCCTATCTGAAAGTGCCTATAACGCGTCAGGTGGCGTTTGTTTTTCTGTTCATTATGAGGACCCGCATTTCAACATGCAAATCATTGCTCACCGCATTGAATGATACAAAAACTTTCAAAACAAAAGTCTCATGTTTTGATCATTTCCTTTAGGCTCGCGCCGATGACGTCACATTCACATGTAGGTATGTCGGGTGCCATCCGCTAGTTACGCTAGTAATATCTTGACAACAAATACCTAATCACGAGTAATGTGAGATGACTGATGATGAGGTAGGATAACAAAATACTTTAATTATGCCAACGCAGTCATAAAAATATAAATCGTTCTAATGGATCCAGCCTGTATGTAAAGGGTTCCCGAAACGATTAGCTGCAATGCTGCAATTGATCAATGTTTAGGTGATTACGTGTAAAAATATTGACAATCGCTTCAATAGCATAAAATAAACGATCAATAATCGCATCAATGAGCGTCAATCACGTACCTAAACATTGACAATCTGATTGATCGTTTCGGGGACCCTTTACCTACATTAGGATATTTTATTGGAAGTGACTCCGCGACCGCCGCCGTGACCTGAATTTGCAGCCGCCGCCGGTTGCTAAATTGGCAGCCGGCGCTGACTTTGGAAAAAAGCGGGAAATGGGGTTGGCAATTTGGCATAATTAAAAAAACATTTCATGTCTCATTTGAGTAACATATCTAACTAGGGTCCAAGAGCGAGCGAAGCGAGCTTGGGAACTTGGACACCCCGACACGGACAATTTAGGTTCGAAGTCGACCCCGTCAACCCCTTCGTGTTAGGTTACTTTTAACCTTGCAGACAGAAATAGGAGCCCGTCGACCACCTCCCTCCCCCTTGTAAGTCCAAAAGTTATATTTTGTTTTACATTGACACTGTAATTAAAAGTCAGTCTTAGGTAGACAATTCAACTTAAAACACGGCAACATTAATCTGCTGCTACGGTAGTTTGCAATTATTTTCGTCTGGTATCACTGCTACTCCAAGGCTACGCCGGTTTCCAACGGCGTTATTTTTGGGAGTCGCCGCCGTATGTACCGTAGCTTGTTATTATTTACAGTTTCTGTGTTCATAGCATAACAGCCTCTTGTTGTTAGGGTCATCAACTCATCACAGACGTCCGGAAAAATTAAGAAGGTGAATGAGGTATTTTACGTCAAATTGAACGATTGCGGCTGGAATCGTTCAATTTATGAACGATATCGTCCAATTTGTGAACGATATCATTCATTCGTTCTCTGAATTCAGTAAAGCCGCGTCTCCTGCGCCCTGTTTTCGTGTTCGACGAACATCGAACAGTGAACAGTGAACGATAAAGGGGCGTGGTCCACGTGTTTTGAGTGTTTTTATTCGTCAAAACACGTAGACCACGCCCCTTTATCGTTCACTGTTCACTGTTCGATGTTCGTCGAACACGAAAACAGGGCGCAGGAGACGCGCCTTTAACGTTGCCCGGTTATCGCGTGTAGCGTAACGGTATCAATCCCACCAAGGTAACATAATATGAGTTGATGCCAGTTTGGCCGTCTAATGGTCATCTATAACCTTGACCTTAAAGGCGATCTTACCTGCACACGAGTTACGATAAACATTCCAGATTAGGGCAGATTGTTCCGTAGATATACCTACCTACAATAGTTTCGTAAAACTCGACGAGTATAACGTGCGTCAACTAACCTTTGTTTTACTGACTAATAGTTTGTCAATACCACACATAGGTATTTGACAAGAACTGCGTTTGTACTATAGAGTGGTACAACCAGCATTTTTCCCGTGTGAAAAAGGGATGGTGCTTCGTCCTGTATAGCCGTATAGCTCCATCTCTCTAGCACACCGGAAACATGATGGCAATAACTTATAGTACAGCCCCTCGACAAGAGCAAAACAGGGAAAAATTGCGTATATAGGAGGCGTTTGGCCTGCAGTGGGTAGAGAAATACTGAGCATGATGGTGATGAGGGCACATATTTGACAGCTCGTAAGCGTAAGACTATTTAAGAAGTTAACATTCTAAGCCCTGGGTTCCCAACCTGGGGGTAATTACCCCCTCGGGTGTAAAACAGTTATTCTGCGGGGGTAATAGATATTTCAAAACTTTACCTGACATTAAAACGCTTGCAAATGCATAACAATACTTACCAACCTCTACACTGCATTATCATTAATTCATCAACTTTTTGCGCAATTTATTATGATTATTGCTATTATTTATTATTTTCATGTGATAACATTTTAAGGGGGGGGGGGGGGGGGGGGCAAATGAGTTTCCCTAGTAGGTCATAGGGGTAACAAGATTAAAAAGTTAGGAACCACTGTTCTAAGCAATGCTTGTTTTTCAAAGTGGCAGGTAATTTTTTAGTCGCAACGTCACCGTAGCAATAAGGCGGCTAGATGCGCCCAATGCATCAGGAGCCATGAAACCACTCTAATACTTAGCCCATCCCATCCTTGTAACGCCATTTTTAGGGTTCCGTAACTCAAAAGGAAAAACGGAACCTTTATCGGATCACTTTGTTGTCCGTCTGTCCGAAGACCCATAACCGGTGGAGCCATCTCATAGATGGCGCCACTAGAAGTATGTAATAGCGCCATCTATGATCAAGATAATTGAAATATATCTACTATGATGTGATAGCGGCATCTTGCTCATAGATGGAGCTATTGCATATTTCGGAACCCTCAGGGCGCGAGTCGTACTCGCACTTGGCCGGTTTTTATTTTCTTTTCTTTTTTTTCTAGTGTTGAAGTTCTTTAAGGATTAGGACCTATTGTCATCGTGGTGGAGGAGCTTCTGCATCTACCTACATTGTGTGTCGTGATTTAGACAGTTACGTTTCACAAAACCAGGCGCGGGTAGTTCGAGACAGCACCCGCCGCTCAAGACGATGATACCCACACACTTCAGTCTTCTCGTGACCACGGTCAATGCAACTTGATCGAAACGTCGAGGTTAGTCAAAATGCTTATATTTTGATTATGTTTGTGCGCGAAAAGTCCCGATATTATTGAAAACATGTGGTGGAGGAATCTGTCAGACTCTCACTGATTACAAACCAAACGGATTTCCTTCAACTACCTTTGACCGGGGAGCGGTAGTCGTTCGCGCATTCATCTGCACCCCCGATCCTTGTAACGCCATGTAGATATTGGTGGGAAGCTCTCCAAGCCCTTTAATAGCGTGATGTGGTTTATGATCCCTGTGTTATTACTAACGATCGGATAATCGGATGAATATTTACCTAAAGTTCAGGTGTTGGCTATTATGGAGTGCACTTTTGTATCGAATAAATCCTGCAATTCCGTCATCGACTTAAGTGTTCTGTAGAATAGACTCATAATTTCCTAGAATTGGATGTATATTTATTGACACACCTACACTTGTAGAGTAGGACAAAAAAATGTAGTTGCTCATACAAAAATAAGTCGGAAAGTGCGTCTTCCCTTCTTAAACCGTACATGCGGGTTCGATTCCCGCACAGAAAAATCGCACTTACGATACAGTAGAAATTCCTAGTATGTGGAATTATTTTAAAAAACGCCGTTTCCATAGTTTCTTTGCGAAAAATTAACTTTAGGTAAATAAATATGCACCCAATTATCCGATCACTAGTTATTGCCTATAAGGATAATGAATGAACGAATGATAATTTATTGTTTTATAACTCACCATATTAACTCTGAAGGCTGACCTCGCGGCCGCGGCCGACGGTTCATCCCAGTACACCATCTCGTTCTGAATCTTGTACTCATCGCCGTGTTCCGAGTACAGTACTACAGTCCTAGTGAACGATAGGAGATGCTCGTCTTCGGCTAACGTTTCCGCTGTGAGCTTTAATATGCCGCTAATGCGAAGGATTGTTGTGGTATCCTAATTGGAAAATATTATTAGTATAACTTTTTCTTATTATCAAAAAAAGGAGAAGTTTTTTTGAGTATGTACACTGGTTTTTCAGTGTATCTTATAATAAAAACACTTTTATAAATTCAAAGTTAGTTTGCGTATGATTTCTGGGGTAACATCTTTAATTATGTTCAATCAGCCTTGAGACAAAATGTACTAAGCTAACCTCAACGAATTCAAAATCACACTTTGCCCTGTTCTTTGTTGATGTTGCTGATTCATCTTAATTTTTCAGTATAAAATGGCTGCTGGATAAACAAAGATTTTGAATTCGGTCGGATTGGTCCTCCATTATTTACGTTTTACCTCAAGGCTGGTAGAATATAGCATAGTTTCTAATATTAGAATATTTTTTTAATAACTTACTGCATGATACAACACATCCACAGTGAACGTGAATGGGTCGTGTTCAGTGTGAGGCCACCTGTTTATAAGCTTGGTGATCGACATAGCTCCCACCACAGAGTCCGTCTCGCCTTCATCCAAAAACCGAGCGTATAGGAACAGGTTTCTGAAACACCTGTATATTTGTCCGTAGCCTGTAACAAGAAAATCCTGATTATAATTCGTTCGCGTTAAGAAAATAGTGACGTCATCGTCTAGCAACGCCGCCCGACCAATCAGGTTGCAAACATTTTTTTGCAAAAAACAGCAGGAAGGTATTACCTAGATCATGCAGATCCAAACTGCATGATCTAATTTCCTCTTGCCGTTTCTATCGGACGGCCAGAAGCACGAAACAGCGCTATTGGATCATGGTTGAATACCAAAAACGCAAACGAAGCGCTTTGATTCCACTTTCATTGTGAAAACCGCCAAACAGCGCTGAGTGGGTGTTCCCCGATAGTTACAATTTGGGTGTCTTCAATCGCGAGTGAATCGGTTTCTTCTAGGCAAGCGTGCTCCATCGTAGACTGCTTTATCGCTTAACATAAGGCGAGACGGCGGTCAACCGCAAGACTATTATTAAATAACTAGCTGATCCCCGCGGTTTCACCCCCCTTGGTCAGCTCCTAAGCGTCGTAGCGTGATGTTAAATAGCCTATAGCTATTCCTCATGAATTTGGCTATCATATACAAAAATAATTTTTAGAATCCGACTGGTAGTTCCAGAGATTAGTCCGTTTAAACAAACAAATAAAGATCCTATATTTATTGCACGACACTGAAATATGAAAAAAAAAAACAGCTGTTCCCTACAAAAATGCACTACAACATGATCAAAATGTATGGAACAGCAATTTTTTTTTTCATATTTCAGTGTCGGTCCCATAATAAAAATTGATCATATTCATGAGTACTTTCACCTCCTAAAATATCCGCACTGGTTTTAATTTTACCCTATATAAGGAATACGTCCTCCAAATTTCACGTTTCTAGGACCAGCGGTTTAACCTGTGCGTTGATCCATCAGTCAGTCAGGACATAGGATTTTTTTTATATAAATATAGCTAAGGATCCCACTCCCATTTCTTAGAAAATAAAATACTCACGTAATTTATAACAATACGTGACAGTCAAAGTAGCATCGTCGTCATACATTCCTTGTATAAGAGACCTGTGGTCAGGACCAGAGTCTAGCAACGGAAAGTATATTTCTAGAAACTTCTCTGTTACTTCTTGAGCTTCTTCTGGGCAGTAGTTCTGTTTGGATTCGGGTAGTTCACCCTTTCGGTGAATTGGTACACCGTCCTATAAAGATATTTAAAGTAGAATGACAAGGGGTAATTGGCAGAGAAAAAAATCGGGCAAGAGCGTGTCGGAACACGCACAGTCTAGGGTTCCGTAGCAAGAAGTATTTCAGGCTTCTGACAGCAAATATAAGTTGGTATTTCAAAATATTATTATGAAATACAAAATCTTTGCGGTGGCAAACTCAAAAATGAAAATAGTGAATATTTCAAAAACTAATTGACGTATCTTGTCAAACCAATTTTAATCAAAAGTATTTATTAGATGCTACAAACAAGATTTTTTTCAGATTTTTTGATAACGCGGTTGGAAAATTACCTACAGGGGGAGGGACACGTTCTTTAAGACTTTCGGAGCTTCTAGATCACTAAATATGGACCTAAATAAAAAAGCCATTTAGAAACCTTCATGTTATTTTTAGAGACCTATCCAACGGTACCCCACATAAAGGGGTGCTCGAAATTATTATTTTCATCCTTCAGTTTCATGTATGGCGCCCCCCCCCCCCCTTATTATTTTATTTTTTATAATTTCACCACAGGTCTTTATGGCGGCTTACAGAAGACTACCTGTGAAGTTTCATACAAATTGGTTATGAACTGTAGATTTTACGAGGGTGTGACAGACGGACAGACAGACGGACATGACTCTCATGTCAATTGTCATCTCTATTTATTCTCATACAAATGACAAGGATAGTTGTATCTTAAATCATTGGTTAAATTAAGAGGCGTTTATAAGTAAAGGGGTAAATGTCTAAGTACTTACAATTTCCACAACAGCAGGAAACATCATCCTGATGACTTTAACATAGTGGTCGGGATCAATATAATCGTGGCACAGCGGGTTGCCTTCCAAATGTATCTTCTTTAGTGGAAGCGGCCTATACGTAAGCAGAACAGTGATCTTCTCCAAGTAATTGTGTGACAGATTGAGATGTTTCAGTCTTGGCGTCACTCTGTGTAGGTCGAAGCCAGATATGTCTCTGAAACAAAAATATAAGTAGTAGGTACGAGCTGTTTTCTTAATATCCTACTTCCTACTATAAATATCCTACTATCCTACTAATCCTACTAATATTTTAAATGTCAAAGTTAGTGAGGATGGATGAATGTATGGATGGATGTTTGTTACTCTTTCACGCAAAAACTACTGAATGGATTTTGATGAAACTTTACAGTAATATTGCTTATACATCAGAATAACACATAGGCTACATTTTATCCCAAAAACGAGGGCGAAGCCGCGGGCAGAAGCTAGTCCTACTAATATTATAAACGTGAAAGTTTGTGAGGATGTATGGATGTTTGTTACTCTTTCACGCAAAAACTACTGAACGGATTTTGATGAAACTTTACAGTAATATTGCTTATACATCAGAATAACACATAGGCTACTTTTTATCCCAAAAACGAGGGCGAAGCCGCGGGCGGAAGCTAGTTTAATAATAATAGCTGTGTTTTTAATTTGTAAGAGTAAAAAAATAAATGTATGTGTGTTTGTTTGTTAATACTGTTTTCTTTATTAATACAGGGGCTATTTATTATTGCAAAATAGAAAGGGTTTCATGGCTACACAAGGCAGTTTTTCTTACAACAAAGAATATGGTTTTTGTTTCTCCAGAATCGCACTCATGACGACTTTTGACCAATTTTCTAAATTTTTATGGTTTCGCCTTGAAGTCCCATCTCAAAAACAAACTCTGTACAGTAAAAAATAAAGATTACTTTGTTTTGTACTGTATGAAATACTTACGTGAGATTGTTGTGCGAGAGATCCAACTCAGTGAGATGTTCCCAATCGATGACGCTTTGCAGTTGAATGAACTCGCTCTGGTTGCTCACGCGGCTAAGCGGGAAGTATATGAAGTGGCTTATATCTGGAATAAAAGCTAGCATATAAGCAAAATAATAAAATAATCTATGACACAAGTTCAGAAAGCTTTTTTCTAAACAATAGTCAATTCAAAAAAGACAAAACGAAATGTTGAAACGACCGTTAAACCTCCATTATCAATGTTTAGTTTTTCCCGACATTTTTGATGCTAACTGTACATCTAGGAATCTTTACAGAAAATATAACTTCGGTCGTAAGTATTACAGAAACTAAATGAAGACTCAAACATTACTTGAGACTACATAGTTTCAACCAAATTAATGCCTTGCCGAGTGCAGTGATAGCCTAGTGGATTAACCATGTGCCTCCCACGGCGAATGGTTCGAGTTCGATCCCGAGGCACGCACCGCTGACTTTTCGAAGTCATATGCGTATTAGAAATTAATTATCACTTGCTTTAACGGTGAAGGAAAAACATCGTGAGGAAACCGGCATGTCCTAGAACCAAAAATTCGAAGATATGTGACGTCCACCAACCCGCACTGGGCCCGCGTGGTGGACTACGGCCCACTCCCTCTCACAGAGGAGGCCTGTGTCCTAGCAGTAGGAACATTATAGGCCTATAATCTCACATCAGCTGTTGTTATTGGTTTACTGTAATAGCATTGGCCAATCATATTACTTGGCATGAGATTTGACAACAGATCAAATTGAACAGGATTTCAGAAACTGGGGATATCGTACAAATAAATTTTACCCACCATTTTGCAAAGTAAAAGCGCTCAAACTCAGCTTCTTATCCGCATAACCCATGGACACTCTCTTCCTCAATATAATTCTTGGTAAAAAATCTATTTGGTTGAGTGTTAAGTCCGTTAATGATATTGTGATGGTCAATTCGACCCCATCTTTGTGGATGTAGAATCCGGTCTTGTGTAGTACTATGAGCGCCGAACGGCTGCGTAGGGTTAAGAACTTGCATTCGTGTTGGTAGAACTGGAATAAAGTTAACAATTTTAACAGTAATGTACATTATGTGGCAGTAAAATTTCCTACACAGTTTGAGAAAGTGATAATCGGCTAGCTTCGGCTTTGAAGAGCGTCGTGACCGTCACTCATTTGCTCACGATTTTAGGATTTTCATTTAAATTAATTATTTTTTTTAATCATATGATTTAAATCACTCAAACCTGGACAAACTTACCTCAGTAAAACAAGGTATGAGACTATATCCCTTCACACTACCAAGTACAGCGTCTAACACACGCTCCTTTGTCCATGTTGACGGATAACCCTTCACCTAAAACAGTAATTATTTATTAAAATTACGACTAAAAGGGCAGAAAACTATTTTTTAATGAGTTAAAATGATAAAAAAGAGCCTTTGTCTAATGAGTCGGTTTTTCAGTTTCTTTGTCTGCAAAACAAAACCAGGCAATTAAGCTGTTAAGGCATCGCCAAGAAGAATACAAAACTGGGTGCCATATCCATTAACTTATTAAAAGAAAATGCATAATCCAATTACAAATACTTATAATAGTGGTCGAAAGGGCACTGGCAGACGCCCATAGAACGCTGGGCTTCAGATTGTGTATGTCGGTACAGATATGAAATAAGTTTGGTGTGGTCGAGTATTTCAAGAGTATTTAAATTCATTTTTTATTTGTTTTTGTACGTAATTGGGTTAAAGAGAAATCTTCGTATATGTGACAGTAAGTTAAGTATGGTGTGAATGATCCAATGACCGACTAATGAGTTCTCAATTCAAAGGTTTTAGTTGCTGTCGACATGATATTCTATGGAGGCACGCGCCAGCCAGCATGCACCCGTTTTTGTTTTATTGGTTTTTTCAAAATGTCAACGGCATAATCATTTTATTTCTTATTTATTTCGATTTTTGATTCCAATTCTTAATCTCTAAGATAAATTAGGCAAAGAACAATTAAAATATATTTTTATTTTTGGTTAAGCTTTTATTACTGTACCATATCAAGCCCAAAACTGCCGACGTCCTTTGACCATAAGAAGCAAATAACTTTTTACTTAGAGGGGGTTCATGAACAACTCACCGTAATTTGGATGAAAAAGTTATCTTTATCATACGCTTCCTCCATTTGTTCTTGTTCCAGAATCATTACAGACTGAAATAAGAAGAAATACACGAGAAATAATAGTTCAGAAATATTGTATACTTACCTACTTCGTTAAAAATTGTAACAATGGTGCTGATAGGGTTCTTGCCAACATTGAAAATATGCTACAGATTGTGGTCATCCTATCAGTTCATAGCGTAAATAAACTTATTTCACTTGATTTTCAACTAAAATATGTATATTTTTTGCAAATCACACGAAAATAAAATATAATATTTTTTGTTATTTTAGCTGTGACAAGAACGGCCTGTTGCACTCTGGTGACGTCACACGCTAGTAAGCCAGTGTTGCCAACTTATTTTTAGGGTAAATAATTCTTTAGGGTAAATTTGAGGGTAAAATTTTAGAGAGCGCCTCCGCAGCCGGCGTCGACTAGGCTCCCAAAAATAATGCCGTTAGGAACCGAAGTAGCCTTGGAGTAGCAGTGATACCAGACGAAAATAATTGCAAACTACCGTAGCAGCAGATTAATGTTGCCGTCTTTTAAGTTGAATTAAATACCTTAGACTGACTTTTAAATTACAGTGCCAATGTAGAACAAAATACAACTTTTACAAGGGGGATGGAGGTGGTCGACGGAGCCCCGGTACGCGGAGCTCCTATTTCTATCTGCAAGGTTAAAAGTAACCTAACATGAAGGGGTTGACGGGGGCTTCGTTCGCTCGCTCACTGAAGCCCCCGTCAACCCCTTCGAACCTAACCTGTCCGTGTCGGGGTGTCCAAGTTCCCGAGCTCGCTTCGCTCGCTCTTGGACCCTAATTAGGTATGTTACTCAAATAAAACATGAAATGTTTTTTTAATTATGCCAAATTGCCAACTCCCTTTCCCGCTTTTTTTTCCAAAGTCAGCGCCGGCTGCCAATTTAGTCAATTCCAAAATTTTAAGGTTAGATTTCGTATTGTTGTTATGATTACTAAAGTTTATGGGCTTTTTGGTAAGCAATACATGTAGGTACCTAAGTATTTGAATTGAATTTGAGTTAAACAAACAAATTCAGCATATTTTTATTGTGAAACATGACCATTGATTAAGAAAGAATTTGTTTTATTGTATATCTAAAACGAAAACTTTAGCCAGGTATTTTTGTATAAATAGTTATGATTTTAGAGTAAAATTAATCAGGCATTGGGGTAAAATGAAAATCTAACTTGGCAACACTGGAGTAAGCACGACTTTGACAGGTTGCAGTTTGCGTTTTATGTTTTCTGGGTGCTATATTTGATCTTAGAGCTATTTCTGAAGCTGTTTTCATAGAAATCTTCTATCTAGTGGCATAAATATTCATATCGAATCTCAAAATGGAGTAAAATTTTGTGCAAGCTCATACAACCTACCTAAGATAGAAGCATTTATGGTTGCACTTTTTTTAAAGAATAACGCTGATTATTATGCTGCGGAACTTAAAAATGTAAAAACAGCAGTGTAAGTACCTACCTACTACATATTTATTTACAAATACATATTTTGTATAATCATTCAGAAGTTTTGTGAAATCTCATTTTAGGTTATGTTGATAAAAACTTAGAAACATTACCTATAAATTCTTTTGTGTCATGAATCATGATGGACTGCTTAAAGACGTATTTGTACATTGTGGAACTACACACCATTTATATACGCCATTATAGCCAATAAAAATGATTTATTGATGAAATTAATTTCAGCTGCACCGTCTGTCTTGTTGACAAAGCTCGTTTACTAGCGTGTTACGTCACTTCCGCAGAAACAGCGTTTTTGGAGCGGTTTTGGAAATTTATACTTTATCACTGATTTTTATTGATAAATACAGTAGATCTCCCTGAAATATCAATGTAGTGTGCTTATAATATAATGAAGATTAATATAAACCATTTCCCAAAATCAGTCAAATACCTAATTCTGTTGAACATCGCAGTAAAATAATTTTAATCACACTATCTGTTTCTTACAAATATCTTTGAAAAAAGGCAGGAAATATTTAGTACTGTCAAATTACTCTACGCCCTTGTCATTTACGGGAAAATAGTCGTGACCTTTTACAATTACGACTTACGACTAAATTGACATTAAAACCATTCAAGTGGACTAATTTGACAGGATTAAATATCTGCTATCCCTCTCTCATGTTTTTTTATGAAAAAGAGACATAATAAGACTAAATTAGTTTAGTTCGTAAACAACAGAATGGGCACCAATGAAGAATTTCATCTTATTTACCCTAGAATTTCTAGCCGTAGCACTCCTCCGGATCCCCACATTCTTCCTCCAAGGCCAGTTCGGGAGGTACTTCATAACTGTCTCATCTGTACTCATGATGATGTCCTGACGCAGGTGGACTGGAGTGTACCGGTCGGGGTCATCGTCCGTGTCGTTTACTACTTCCCTGAAAGACATATTGGCGTAAAATAGAGTAATTATGCAAGGTATATTGGTGTAAGAAAGAGATGGCTATATTTTCTCATGATAGCTCACAATAATGTTATTAAGAAATATAAATATATATAAATATAAATGTATTGGAAAGAGATGACAGTATTCTGTCGTGATTGCTTATTGCAAAGTCCATGTTTTGGCGTAAACATATTATAGGTACATAGTATAAAACCGTTTCAAGACAGACTGACAAACACACAGTAGGTATAGTGGGCGGCAGGAAATAATATAGCATCGAGCTTCAGAAAGAGATATCGGCTAGCTTCGGTTTTATAGGGCGTCATCTCTGTCGCACGAAGCATTTTATGGCTTGCGACGGATCGTCGCGACACTAACTTGTTATTAATATATAGCATAATCATTTTATGAAAATTCATGCAGAATACGAGATTAAAAAAATGCACGTAAACAATAGCGGCCGTACCACATAAAGATAAACATCTGTTCAACACACGTTCAACACGAATGCTACCAAAAATAATAGGCAATTGTTTTAGCACTAACTTGTTTAAAACAAGTGTGTATTATTATTGGTAGCATTCGCGTTTAACGCGTGTCTATCTTTTTTGTGGTAAGGGTGTAGGTGTTCATGTAGGTAAGTAATAAAAATAGTAAAGAGTAGAAAAAGAAATGAAATTAATTCTACAGTGGTAAAATTACAAGTAACATATTATATAAAATATATTAAAATAATAATGAATCCGTAAGTAATCGATAAAGATATTATGACAAATCGATAAAAGTTTTAAAGAGTGTGTAAGGCGATTCGCACACTGCCCCGCATCACGCAGCGGGGTGCGGGAGTGCGTGATCTTACGTTGTTTGCAAGTACCTACCTATGTTTGTATAGAAATCACGCATAGTACAACACACTGAAAACGCATTTACGCGCGGTGTTGCAGATCACGCACCTACATGCGGAGAAACACGCACCCCCACGCGTGGGTGCGGGGCAAGACGCAAGGTATGGCACACTGAGATCTGCAGTATCGTGCGTGATTTTGTATTGACAGTTGACATCTACCGACAACATACATATGGTTGCTAGGAAGTTGGTTTTATTTTAAATCTGACAGTATGAAAAACAAGACAATCATTGCCATCTAGTGTAATAAATTAGATACTAATGAACTGCTTTATAAAGTGTCAAAAAAGTTGCTAAGACAACACTAGTAGGTGGCGTATCGTTTTTTCCTCTAGGCTACCGCATGACAATACTGCACCTACGCGCGTTTGTGCGGAAAAATCTGCATGATGATGCAGATCTGCACTCACGCACCCGCACGCGTGGCGCCGTCGCCACGCACCCCGCTGCATGATGCGGGGCAGTGTGCGAATCGCCTTATATACTGTATTAAAACAAAAACCAAACCGCATAAATTAAAGAAGAAAAGCGAAGCTCTTTCTAGCACACCGTTCGAATCATGTGAAAGAACCCACCCTATATCATACCTTACAGGTTGTTCCTTATTTAAGGTCAAGTTAATCGTGAGCTTTGGTTTCTTCGGCTGAGATAGTGGACCCAGTCTTTGGAAGGCGCTCAAACGCTTCTGACCTGCTTGGTTTTGTTCAGAGGAATTTGAATCTTCATTTGGCTCTAAAAATAGAACACAAAAGCTGTTATGAAACCCGGCAAATAACTTGACATTTGCAGCGTAGTGGAGGAAAGTCTGCGCAAGTAGGCAGTGCCAACCTAATATGATTCAATAAAACTATTTTAACTGTTACTATAAAAATAAAATATATCAATCATGACTAATTAAATTATTGATATATAATGATGTATATTGATGTAGTAATAGTTAAAATGGTTTTTGAACCTTAAGAGGTAGTCACTGCCTACTTGCCTATATGCAATGCACGCGCCTGGCGCAAGTACGCTTTCATGCAATAACGGTCAAAATGCACAAAATCGACTATTGCGCAGTGAAGGTCAATGTTCAAGTTATTTGCCGGTAAGGGTACCGCGTGCTAGTTCCACAATATAGTTGACTAGTTGTGAAATATTACGAAATACTAAATATTTGCGGTCGGTAAAATTAATATAGGAAACTACAAAAAATACTTGTTGCTGCTTAATGCTTGCTAAGAAACCTTACACTGTGCGTGGTCCGTCAGATGCCGTCAAAAAATAAAATAGATTTTTACGAATACCATTTCGAAACTTGGCGAATTAATATTTGGTAATAAGCCGTTATATATTGGCAAATACGAACATTCGTATTCGTTGCATCACAAATTTTCACTCACCAGCTGTGTTGTTCCCACCCTCCGAATAAATATCCGAAGGCGAATACGGTTGTTGGACGTCAACAGGGTTCTCTGTTTGAACAAATATTGGCGATGCCGCAGTATTCACGTTTTCGCCCGTGGTCATAGCAGGTGATTGGGCAAATGTTTGTGCATGCAGCGGGTAGCGATGGTACGCACCCAAATTACTATTCGGCCAGATTGGCGAATCAGCGGGAGCTAAAAAAAATAAGTAAGTTTTTTGTTTACTTCGATTTCGGGGAAAAACCTAGGTATCTAGAATTTGAAAAAAACCATAGCTGTGAACTAAAATAACCATAGCAAAAATTAGAGGCGTATAAAAAACTTACGTGGCTGAGCGCCCGGTTCTTGTGACATTTGTTGTTGCGCAAGAAAACTCCTTGGTATTCCTGAAGAAAAATTATCCAAAAATCATCTTAAAAAAAATACACAGTAAAATGAATAATAACGCTCGTGTCAGTTGTTTTTAAATCTCTAAAGGTATAATTCCGAAATCGGCGACATCGACCAATCCAAGCAGCAGCCGCTGTCGCCGACTGCAAGCGACACTAGTGGTTCCTTTACATTTTCTATGTGATTGTATGAAGGTATTTATTCCAAGCGCGGCTGTCGCCTGTCGCCTCCAGTACAATTTGATGTGTGCCGGTGCCGCCTGTCGCTGCGGTCGGTCGCTGTCGCCAGTGTCCGAATTGTACCTTTATATATTATGTACTATGTAACGATATAGTCTTATATTTCAGTATTCGATACTAGTTCGATTAACTACGAGACCAATCTTAAAATCACGAAAAAAACAACTGTTCCATACAAAAATATCAATACCACTCGACAAATGTATGGAACAGCTGATTTGACAGCTTCACGTACTATACAACATTATTTTTTGTTTGAAAAATAAATAATGGAAACTGACAATTAATATAGTCTGGCAAACGAAAGCTGAGCCTGAGATTTAATTTTTACATGGCAACATTCTTTAGAGGGTTATTTTACCAGATATAGTTTTGATACTTATTAATAAATATTTCAAATTGCATATTTACCTTATTCGCATAATTATGTAATAAATGGTTTATTTAATATATAGAATCTTTATAACAAATTAATCTACGTTAAATTAAAACCAATTAAAACATAATTACGTACATTTTTTACTTACGTTCGATTTTTCAATCGTCAGTTAACTTTTTCTGAGGAATAGGTGTGGTTGTTTGGCATTGGCATCTTTTGTGTAGAAAATATGTCAAACCAACCACCACATATATTTTTCAAACAATTGAAAAATCCGCCCCTAACATATTATTTGTTGTCAAGTATCAACACAATTTATTCCTACTGTTGTTAGTGATACCATGATGTGTTTTTTTTAAATTTGCCGCTCTTTTTCAGGACCAGCTTTCGTTTGCCAGACTCTAGGTACGGTACGTATAGTTCCGTATTATTTTTTAACAAGATATAAAATGATTTAAAATCAACTGGAATCGATTTTTTTTACTGATTCTGAGCAACCTACTTTCAGGTTTCGTATATTTATACTAAAAATAATGTTATATAGATGGTGATATCGTATCGATGTCCTTATAACTGCTTATAATTTGTAGGCATTGAGTTGGATAGTAGATACCACATAAATCTAAATAATAAGTGAATAGAAGTTGTAAAGGCGCGTGACCTTGTCGCCGCATAAGCATAGCATAAACGGCCTATAATGTTCCCACTGCTGGGACACAGGCCTCCTCTGTGAGAGGGAGTGGGCCGTAGTCCACCACGCGGGCCCAGTGCGGGTTGGTGGACGTCACATGTCTTCGAATTTTTGGTTCTATGACATGCCGGTTTCCTCACGATGTTTTCCTTCACCGTTAAAGCAAGTGATAATTAATTTCTAATACGCACATGACTTCGAAAAGTCAGCGGTGCGTGCCTCGGAATCGAACTCGAACCATTCGCCGTGGGAGGCACATGGTTAAACCACTAGGCTATCACTGCTTTTGTCACCTTGTCGCCGTTTTCGAGCAAATTAAGTATGGCAGGTGAGAGCGCGCGTTTAAAAATGTGACGTATGTAAACGGAATTAAGTTTAATTTTGTATTGCATTGTATACTTTGACATTGACTGCGAACCGGCGACATGCGTCTGGGAATAAAATAAAGTAGATGACATTTCTATTGACTTATTATTTAGATTTTTGTGTTACTATGCAAGCCAAATAAGAATAGGATCGCATTTGCAGTCAACTTCACATGATGGCTGTCAAATTAGTATTGCCAGCAAAAAATCATTGTGAAAAGAAAGTTGTATATTTTTTTTATAAATAGATTTCATTATTATTCATATTCATTTTAATAAAGTGTTATTTCTTGAATTCCGTAAATAAGATAATTAATATATTATGGAAACAGTATTCATATAAAAATTAACCAATACATAGTTAACTCCACGAAATGCTATTGGTCGCTACTATATGTCGCTTTTTTTTCAAATCCTACTCATGTGTAATTAATTTGGCGTAACTTAATTAGAAATACCAAAAAAGTGAACAAAAAATAAAACTGAGTATATTTTTTGCACATCTTACACTTTACTAGTGAAGTTCACGGGTATTGCGGAACAAAATGGCGTCTTGACACTACCTATTCTTATTTGGCTCGCATAGTAGATACCGATGCAAGTCACCAGCGTATCGAAAAGTGATTAAAAATTTCAACTGATACGGGTTAACACGATAGCTCAGAGGTTAGAGCAACGCCACGGTACAACAGAGGTCGCGGTATCGAGTTCCGCTCATGTCAGTGGTTTTTAAATATCTTATATTAACTAATAATTATAAATAATTCAAAATCTAACGTACCTTTTGGATAATTTAGAAATGCTGAAACAAAAATTTTAACAATGATAGAGTTATTAAAGAATGTTTAAAAAAATTACCCGTAGTTACCGTTAGTCTAAGGGTTGCACTCGGCATTTTTTTACCCGAGTACGGAAAAGGAAGGATACTGAGTTTAATTCCTTTACGTCATCCTCACCAGCATAGCGACATAGCTCTAACGACCAGAATGCCTATACTCGGACTTTTAAGGACGCGTTTACAAATCTGACAAAAATAGGCTGTTTTTCGGTAAAATTTCCAACCGAATGAAACTAAATCAAACGTAACTAACTATTGCCACGGATAGATTACTCCTTTATTTCCAATTCATACAGAAAAAAATATTTAAAATTTTGTTTTTGATATTATAAAAACGATTTCCCATTGCCTCTTCACACAAAATTGACGATATGAGCTTAAGTTTAGGATAATTTTTCTTTACTTATTGACAATATCTTGTTTCTTTAAAAATTGCCTAGGTAAGCAGATATAATCATCTCAAAACGATACAAAAAATAATTACGAAAATGTTACAAATAATCTCAGAACAAAAATAAAAAGTTCCGTCTACTATTTCACGTATTTTGCTAATAGACATGAACCTTAATGGGTGGCATTAAGGTTTATTTTACTTGTCTTTATTTATTGTACAAAAAATTCTAATGAAATGTCGGTCCACATTGTGAGTGTTGTGAGTAGACCCTGTGTCGCTTGTAAGCAGCAGCCGGCCTAGCATGACCACGATAGAAACGGGTTTTGTCTACATAGAAATAGACAAAGTGACAGATTGTAGAAGCATTTCTACGTTTTATGAATGAAACGGTAGAAATGTTTCTACAATCTGTCACTTTGTCTATTTCTATGTAGACAAAACCCGTTTCTATCGTGGTCATGCTAGGCCGGCAGCTCGCAAATTAGTTTACTTACTTATTATTCCCCCAACTATAGGTAATTGCGTATTTGTGCGTTTGAGCCGTGTCAATATAGTGGTGCGGTCTATTTTGTAAATGCACCCTTAATTGTTTGCAGTAACTTGACAACTGGAGGGATACCACTTTTTAACAAAACAATACAAGCCGCAAAGGCGCGTGACCTTGTCGCCGTTTTCGAGTAAATTATCTAAGTCAGATCTTACACGACACCACTACATCGATAGCGCGCGTTTAAAAATGTGACGTATGTGAACGGAATTAAGTTTAATTTTGTATTGCATTGTATACTTTGACATTGACTGCGGACCGGCGACACGCGTCTGGGAATAATATTGCATATATATAGATTTCTGTGTTAGATACCGATGGAAGTCACCAACGTTCATAAGAAGCGTATCGAAAAATAATTATAAACGTCAATTGATGCGGGTTAACACGATAGCTTAGAGGTTAGAGCAACGCCACGGTACAACAGAGGTCGCGGTATCGAGTTCCGCTCATGTCAGTCGTTTTTAACTCTCTTATATTAACTAATAATTATAAATAATTCAAAATCTAACGTACCTTTTGGATATTTTAGATATGCTGAAACAAAAATTTTAACAATGATAGAGTTATTAAAGAATGTTTGAAAAAATCACCCGTAGGTACCGTTGGTGTACGCGTCGCGATCCGCATTTTTTTACCCGACTACGGAAAAGGAAGGGTACTGAGTTTAATTCCTTTACGTCAACCTCACCAGCATAGCGGCATAGCTCTAACGACCAGAATGCCTAGTGGGAGTTTTTTTAGCATATTTGATCGCGTGAACGTTAACTAAAGTCATAGTCAACTACCAATCGAACATCGGCTAGCGCTCGAAAGTGAAGTCGATAACGCACATGATTGGTTGTTCCAATTACTTTGTGAGACGTTTAGGACCAAGTTCACCAACAAGATAACAGTCCGTTATATTGAAAACGGCCGTTCAACATATCTTTTTCTATATAAAAAGTCAAGTTAAACGGTCGTTTTTAATTTATCGGACTGTTATCTTGTCGGTGAACTTGGCCCTTACTCGATGAAAGCGATGGTTTGCAACTCGCAATAGGCACTCTGAGGGCTTACTGTGACGTGTTATGTCCGGCGTTCACTTACAAGACGGCACGGCAAAGGATTTTTTAAAGCTAAAATAGGTATTTTAAATCTTAATTGGCCACAGCTTTCCCCGCCTCTGATTGTGGTACTAAGGTGGACATTATTGAATGTCACAGAAACCATGTAGGTAAATACAATATACAAAAATCAACAGAAACAAGGAAAGATACATAACGCAAGCCTTTGCAAGAAGCATTCTGTCTTTATTGTATTGCGCGAAAGTCATTTTACGCCGTAGTGTTGAGTAACTACAACGTTTATGAGGTATGACGTATTCTTAAGTAGTATCACCCATCTCATGTTATTTTTTTATTAAATACTTATTTGCAAAGCCTATGTTTTTATTTCAAAATTTATATTTTTTCTTATTCTCCTGTGACGTACCTAATCAAAACAAAATGTGTCATAAACAAGGTGTAATTTTAGTCATTACGAAAAGGGTTCATTATATCATTATGAACAACTTTTACAATGGGACCAACCCTGAAATCGCAAAAAAAAAATAAGCTGCTCCATACATTTTGTTGAATTATGTGAACAGAAACTTATGGAACAGCTGATTTTGTTTAGATAAGTGAACATAAATGTATGGAACAGCTGACTTTTTTCGCGATTTCAGGGTTGGTCCCATACTAAAAGGTGTTCTTAATGACGAGTACTATGACCCCTTTTCGTATTTCGACTGACTAAAATTACGCCTTGTAATCCTTGTATTATTTTTCCCGTGTAACTTGCATTATCTTCCTTTCACTATGTGGAATGGTGGATGTGGAAACCATTACCGAACATGTCAGGTCCAGGTCTTTGCTTCTTTGGCGACGGTTGCGATGGTGCCGCTCCTGCCTTTAAGCTAGCAGCTTTACTCCTGGCATTCAGGGTTTGTGGTGACAGGATCTCCACCGTTGGCACTGCTATGAATAAATTATATTCGTTTATAAATAACTAATAATTATTATCAATACATTATAATGAGAATTTAAGCGTGTCTGTACATTGCTTAAATTTGCAAAAAAATAATTTGGGGAATTAAGAATAAGTAGTAAACTATCGTCTACTAGCTTCCGCCCGCGGCTTCGCCCGCGTTTTTGGGATAAAAAGTAGCCTATGTGTTATTCTGATGTATAAGCTATATTACTGTAAAGTTTCATCAAAATCCGTTCAGTAGTTTTTGCGTGAAAGAGTAACAAACATCCATACATACATACATCCATCCTCACAAACTTTCGCATTTATAATATTGGTAGGATAGGATATTTTTGCCTGTCTGTTTGTCTGTGTGTTTGAAGACGCATCAAATCAATAGGTACTATACTTTATCCATGGAATAGAGTTAATATAGCGTTCTCTCTGTTGCACATTTGTATGCAAGTGATAGAGACATATGACTGCATTTCGAGGTCAGTGGGCGTAAACAATTGACAAGAAATGTAAAATGGGTTTACATGGTGTACTTTTATATTTAATTATTGAGATTGATTATGAGAATTAATTTTTATTGTCATCGTGACAGACATAGTACCAAAAATAATAGACAAAAAATGATTGAAATTTAAATTAACTTGTATATACATAATAACATTTTGCATAAGCCCTCTGGCTAGTCCTCACAAACGTAAGAATAATAGACGCGCGCACCGTACAAGCGACAGATATAGACTGGCATTTTGCAGCCATGTAAACGCTTGCTTAGCTCGTTATCGCCAACCAATGGCGACACTGCAACTTTTCTGGTATTAACTCTGTTCCATACTCCATACATTAACTCTGTTCCATAGAGTATACTGAATTGATTTAGAAGAATTAAAAAGCAATTTATAGGCAGTTTCTTGAGGTAACATTTAGTCTTTATTTCATTACTAAGAATAGAAAATTCCAACACTGTCTGACCCGAGAGTTGAACCCTCAGATCATGGAAACAAGGGAGGTGTGCCAAGGCGCTATTGAGCTTGAGAATTTAGTTTGATCACATTGATCGTAATCTCGTGTTGACAACTAGACCAGCGAACAGAGGCCCTAGACAAGTTGCTTTTCTGTTAGCGTTCACGCCAAACGCTACGGACAAAATGTATGGAATTGACATTTGTGAGTCACGTGACTTTTCCGCAGGTAATGTCATTGCCATACATTTTGGACGTAGCGTTTGGCGTGAACGCTAACAGAAAAGCAAGTTGTCTAGGGCCTCAGAACAGTTACAAATACAACTTAACTACTTAAACTTACTACTAAGTCCTGGAGCTGGTCCCGGAGTTGGAACAACTGGGGCTTCAACTATTTGTGGTGTATCATTTGTAGGCACGCTTTGATTCACTTCTTGGGACGAGACGCTGGGCCCTGTATTAGAGCGAGTATAATATTTGATTACTGATTGAAGCTGTCTTTAAAAAAACAGAACAAAGTGATGAAATATTTTCAGGGCCAATTTCCGAGCTTCTTCAACCAAGACAAATTTACCCAGGGCTATCACAGAAAATCCTTGTCAAGTTTCTAAGATAGGTAAATGCGTAGGTTAGATTCTTCATTAAAAAAAAACGGCATCGGACCAACCCTGAAATCGTCAAAAAGTCACCCGTTTCTTAGAAAAAAGTCAAAGTCAGTCGACATAATGTCATTGTATGACTATGTCATATCAGATAATTTTGTCACAATTTCAGGGTTGGTTCCAGAGTAAGGAATTGTTCATAATAATGGCCCCTTATCCAAAAACTAACGAAAATTCACCATGTATAGTCAATACTTACTGGGTACACTCCCAAGAGCACTGGATTTTATAAAATTTATCCGCTGAACAAACATCTCTTGCTGAAGTATTTTCTTAGTTTTTAGAGTAATGCCTTTGGGTTGTGTGCCGCGGTCCAATGTTGGTATTGCTGTAATGATACGAATGATCAAATTAAGACATATATAGTTTTATAACTAAGAAAAAAACAATAATTTCATGATTAATCACTATTACATATTATAGAGCGTTTCACATAAGAATTCGCGAAAAAAAAAATCTGCTGTTCCATACATTTATGTTCACATAACTCAACAAAATGTATGGAACAGTTGATTTTTTTTCGCGATTTCAGGGTTGGTCCCATAGTAAAAGTTGTTTATAATGATGAGTACAATGACCCCTTAAAATATTTCCACTGTCTAACCTGCCACCCTGTATAGATACTGAACTTACGGTTAGTTGTAACAGTAGAAGTAGCAACGACAGCTTCACTAGCTCGCGGTGTAGCAACAGGAGCCATGCTTTGACCTGCTTCTTGAATTTGAGGTGTGCCACTAGAACCTGCTAGAAGATGAAGAAAAGGTATGTAGATGTGAAAGAATATGGAGGAGATTTGCCCTCGTTTACAAAAAACTCATTCAAATATGAACATTGTATGTATTAAGGTTCATATTTGTATGAAACGCTTGTTTATATTTGCTTATGAATATCAACTTTATTTTTATACATATAATGTTCATATTCGTACGAGTTTCATGTACACTTTGTCTTCTAGACCTGATAGTATTGTTGATGAATACGGAGGTTTAGCCCAGCAGTGGGACAGTATAGGTTAAAAAAATTGTATGTACAAAGCCGGCTGCCTACATCAAGCGGTCAATATTTTGCAACATTGAGGCATGATTCAAAGACGTATTTTGTCGCAAATGCGATTAGACAACACCGTACGTCCTGATTACAGTTGAATATAGATTACCGCGGCGTGCATCCGAATGCTATAGATTATGTGCAACATTTTGAGGGTTTTGGAATGCTAAAACTAGGAACCCATATAGTTTCTTCATGTCTGTCTCTCCTTAACATCCTTATAAACTTTGTATTTATCTCTTTTAATATTATAAATCTGAAGTTTGTTTGAACGCGCTAATCTCTGAAACTACCAGTCGGGTTCGAAAAAATCTTTTTGTATATGATAGCCAGATTAATGAGGAATCGTATAGGCTACTTAACATCACGCTACGACCCTTAGGAGCTGAGCAAGGGGGGTGAAACCGCGGGGAACAGCTAGTGCTAAAATAAATGGAGTATAGTACATGCTAAGGAACCACTGTGCGTGGTCGATTCGAAAGCCGGTAATCTGCAGCCTAATTGCGTAACTCAATTTCTTTCGCCATGGCTTTCATTTTGACAGTTCAACAACATCCATTGCGGGCGGCGGCGTTGAGCTAGTTAAAGGAGCACGGATTAACAATCATACGGCGTAATGAATCTCAAAAACAATGCCAATACAATTGGTTTATAAAAAGTTATTTTATTTAATTCTTACCTGGATCTTTTCCAGTAGCAGAAGAATCTGCCAATCTTAGCCATGCCGTTTCCTCTGATTTTTTTTGTTGAAGTTTTGCTTGCAATTTTCGCCATTTCTTCTTTTGTTGATTGTTGAAACTGAAATCAATTTTAATTAAAATTTGTAATTTCTAGGGCTCAACCTGCAAGATAGTGCCCTAAAATGCGATCTAGGGATCATTTTGGCTACCAGAAAATTGAAGAAAAAGATCACTTCACTTAGCGTATTTGACTAATCTATACTTATAATAAATCTGTAGAGAGGTCAATTCTGTACTTGAAATATATTTTCAAAATAACTATCAGGGGTGATTAGTGATCGATACTGATGCCAAAAATGCAATCAGTAAAAATTTTGTCTGTCTGTCTGTCTGTCTGTCTGTCTGTCTGTATGTTCCTTATAGAAACAAAAACTACTCGACGGATTTTAACGAAACTTGGTACAATTATTCTTCATACTCCTGGGCAGGTTATAGTATACTTTTCATCACGCTACAATTAATAGGAGCAGAGCAGTGAAGGGAAATGTTGGGAAAACGGGAGAAGTTACTCCATTTTTAAAGCTTCCGTCGCGTGTGCAGCCTTAATGGTTAAAGCTACATAGAAATCATGTAAGACGGAAATGTTCTGCATAAAATTATCTAAAAAATATCCCACAACAGCATAATTATGTCTATATTTTATGGTTGACTCACAATAACACGTGTAACTCCCGATAGCTTAGCAGTTCGGAGCTTTCTGATTGTATTACACACAAGGAGTTACACGCTGATGGAGTCGCGGGCACAGCTATTAATAATAATATTCTGTGGTTCCTTATTGCGATATTTTTCAACAGTATTGTGGATTGACATATTATATTTCCCTACTAAAATACGAAAGTTAATCTGTCTGTTACATCAAAACCATTGAACCGTGAGGAAGGACATACCTACGCCACTTTTTTTGAAAAACAACGGAAACGCGGACGAAGTCGCGGGCAAAAGCTAGTACAAAATAATAATATACCCTATTTCTAATAAAGTAAAGTTCATTTTGTATTAGCAAAATTATGTTAATACTTGGTTAAATATGCAAAGTAAAGTGCCTTTATAGCAGTGTTAACCCTATTGGTATTGCTCTGAAGAGAGAAAATTGAAATGTCTCTGTTTAAACAATGATATAATAATATTATTATCTCACTAGCTTCCGCCCGCGACTTCACCCGCGATTTTGTGATAAAAAGTAGCTGATGTGTTATTCTGATGTATAAGCTATATTACTGTAAAGTTAATTCAAAATCCGTTCAGTAGTTTTTGCGTGAAAGAGTAACAAACATCCATACATCCTCACAAACTTTCACATTTATAATATTAAGTAGTATGCATTTAGATGACATCTATTATACATATACTGGGAGATAGGTTATAAAGGGGGCATATTGAAGGAACCCTATTCAGTAATTGACACTGTTACGATTAACTAAAGGAGTCAGGACCAACCTTGCAATCACAAAAAAATAACTATTCCATACAAAATATCACTAGACAAAATGTATGGAACAGGTGATTTTTTTTTGCGTGATTTCAAGGTTGATCTTGTCACTCTGTCAACCAATACAATATTGTGCATAATATATATATTTTTTTCAAGTAATTCTTTTTATACAATAAGTACAACAAATAGAAGATGTTGAATGTGATCTATTATAATATAAATACTGGGTGTAATGTCTGGGTCTATTGGGCATAATGTAGAAGAAAACTGAATGCAGCAGAAACTAAAAACTAGAATTAGGCCATGTTGTTTCAACCTACAGTTACGTATCTGTAACCGTCAAATATGGCGGCTTGTACGATAATTTCATACTGACTTAACGATTACGTACTGACTTACGAATACAAATGGTTTGAGGCAACCCACCCTTAATCAATTAATTTATCTTCAATAGACATATTTTAATGTAATAACAACTTACTGTTTTGGTGGTTGGTAGGTTTGTTGGCTGGCATTACCAGGAGGATTTCCAGCTACAGTCTTAGAAGCTGGAGTAGCAGCTGTTGCATTTCCAGCAACATTCGCAATATTTGGTGCAACCTTCTTATTTTTATTTTTTTTTGCCATATTTTTAGCTTTCTTATTAGGCAAACTTGCAGCAGTGTTTCCACCAGTATTTGCAGCGATTATGGCAGCAGGAGTTTTGGGTGGATTTGTATTAGTAGCGTTAGCTTTAATGCTAGGAATGTGGGGTGAATTACCATCCACTAGATCTATAAGTGTTCGTTGAGCTGGCAACAAAATCAAACTTGCAGCAGTGGTTCCACCAGTATTAGCAGCGATAATGGCAGCAGGATTTTTGGGTGGATTTGTATTAGTAGCGTTAGATTGAATGCTAGGAATCTGGGGTGAATTACCACCCACTAGATCGATGAGCGTTCGTTGGGCTGGCAACACAATGGGTGGCACAATGCCTGTTGGCACTTCCGTCAATAATCTAACAGCATTATGAGAAGTGGGGGGAGCTTTATAGTTCATCTGTTGTAACCAGAATTTATTTATGTTTTTCTTCTTTTGTTTACCGGCTACTATTGTCACATTACTGTAAAAAGAAACATTGCTTTCACATTCTGCTTGCAAATGTTTATTGTGTCAGTATAAAAATGTCTCTTGTTTAATGTTTACATGTCCACTTGAAAAACAAACTTAAAAAATAAAAATAATAATAGCAGAAAAAAAAAAAATTCAACTTAAATATTTAACATGACAATTTAGTATTCCAGCAGCTACAATAGTGGTGTATATTTTGTAGTCTATAAATTATAATGAGATGTGACTTCTGTCAATGCATTAAAAAATTATTAAAAACTTCATGGACCAGTGCATTGACCATTGGGTTAGAAATATTTATATGGCTTATTGGTGCTTGGAGGTGGTGTGCCATTCATGGGTTTAGAAACATTGATCAACAGCCTATATTAATATGCAAATCCCAGTATTGTTTTCTTTAGCGATGATCACTCAACCAACTATCATGTTATAGTTATCATTTATACCGTAGGTTGAATAATTAGGTTAGTCTGCAGCCTTTAAAATCAGAATCTCAAAGGTAAATAAATCAACACTAAAGAAAGATCTACTTATCTACAAGTTTTTAATGGTATGGACTGAAGTTTTAAGTTATATTGAAGCCAACTTTTTTTGGTGACCAGTTTAATAAAAGAACAGTGTGTAAGCCTGTAACAACGCTGTAATTCAATTCAAAAACATGAACTAAAAATGGTCAGAGCAGGTCAGAGGCTCGCCATAAAAATGTGATGTTATTACAATCACAATAGTTTGTGAATTTAGTATATTGTGATGTTATTGCCCGTAAAACTGCTGTCGTAACCTTGTGAAGGCTATGAATTAAAAAGCCGTGGAGGTAATATTGGAAATATATCGCTCACAACCCCTTTGTTTATACCTGACCTGTAAAGAATTTGAAATAATTATTGAATAAATTAATACTCACGGTTGAGCCATGCCCACTCTTTTTAAAATAATTACTTACTTTATTAAATATCGGCATAGCTATAATTCGCATCAAAAAACTCGAAAGTTGTTTTGCGTAAAAACGTTCCAGTCACAATTCACAAAACAAAATAGTGTAGTTATCGCATGAACAGATATAAATAAAAACAAACGGTTTAATCTTTCCCTAGAGAGAGAAAGAGATAGCTAAAATATCTGATGCATAAAATATCAAAAATTTTAAACGGTATTATGACATTGACATGACAGTGACAACTTGACAATTGACAAGTGACAACTCTATAACTTTGTTCTTTTGGATCGCATTTAGGCAGGCAACGGCACAAAACCTTAGAGCATCTATATTGTGTATTTTTTTTGTATGTACATAATTATTATTTATTTATATTCACACAACTCTCACTGAGGAATCTGTGACTGAGGTTGATAGAAAATACCAACAGACTTGTAACCACGGGCAGGTTGGGGGGTTCAAACCCCCCCCCGAAAAAGTTAAGATACCTAATAACATTAATATTATTGAAATAAAGAGATTCATTTATATATTACGGTTTATTTCATGCACTTTTAGTCGTTTTATTAATTAAATTATACGGCAGATATTAATTTGAAAATAACTTTATTTAACCCAAAAATAACTTTTTACTCCATATATGTAATTAATTACGTAATACAGGGTGTTTGGTGCATCGTTTGCCAAATTGAACTGGCCGACAGGAGGGGTCATTATTTGCTATCTCTTCAGCCTCTATGACTGATTCACCACGGGTTTTTTTTTATTCGATGATAAGCTTGCGCTTGACTGACATCTCGCCTGATGTTAAGCGATGATGCGGTCTACGATGGAGCACGCTTGCCTAGAAGAAACCGATTTACTCGTGACTTGAAGATACCCAGATTATAACTGTTGGGAAACACCCACTCGGGCAGCGCATTCCACCGCTTGATTTTTTTAATTCGACTTTTTTGTCTTGAAAAATACTGAAATTTTAACAAAAGTTATTGGTAGGTAAGTAGGTAGAGCCGCAAAATTGCTACTGCTACGGAATCCTACCTGCGTGGTCTGATACGCACTTGGCCGGTATTTATTTTTATTTTGTCTGATCCGCTTCCGCTGGTGTCTTGATGTAAAAACACGTTACATAATAATATTAGGTACCTACCTACTTTAGGTAGGTACGGTACACTTGATAATTACATGTAGGTATATTGAAACAAATAGGTTAGTAGGTAGGTACCTACCATTTTTAGGGTTCCGTACCAAAATGGTAAAAAAAGAACCCTGGTGCGACTTCATCTGTCTGTCTGTCTGTCTGTCACACCTGCTTATTTCAGCAACTACTAATGCTGTCGACTTGTTTAGAACAGTTATAAAGAATACTTGCCCAACTTTATTGCAAATGAAAAAAGTCAATTTTTTTTTTATTTTTATTGCAAAAGGGGCCGGAGTGGGGGTCCGAAATTTTAAAGTGGGGTTACTAGGTCAAGTGGCATATCATATAAAAGGGCTTGACTTGCAAATTTCAAAATATATTTTCATTTTATTTTATGTCTCACAGTTTTCGACATATGATGAAAAAAGTCTGAAAAAACACCATCCCCCCCCCCCTTATCTCCGAAGTTTGCAGAGCAAAAAATCTGAAATAATTCGAGCTGATAGGAATTGACCCAAATATTGCACTAAAAATAAAACGATGGTCCTAACTAGTATACCTACCTACAGTTTTTTTTAAATCATCAAAATGCCTTCACAAACAAACTTAGTTATGCGGTCCGGTTTTTTTCCGTCCTGTCCGGAACCCTCAGTGCGCGAGTATGACACGCACTTGGCCGGTTTTTTGTTTGTTTGGACGCGCAAATCTCCGGAACTAACAGTCGGATTCGTTTTTTTTTGTTTAAATATGATAGCCAGATTCATGAGGAATAGTATAGGCTATTTAACATTACGCTACGACCCTTAGAAGCCGAGCAACGGGGGTGAAACCGCGAGGAACAGCTGGTGAATCCATAAAAATGTTTTCGATACACTTGCCTGGCACAAGCCGCAAAACAAAATAATTATCGGGACCACAGTCAGGACCTAATTAATCGTAGGATGGCGGGCTTTACTTTTAATTAATTGACACACTTATTTTAGATAGGTACCAGAGTAAGTATTCTGTCTAACCTAACCTAGACTAGCGGCCTATAGAAACATTTACCTACTAGAATTTTAATGGCAATCTCTAAAATCAGATACTCAATACCTAGGTAGGCACGCCCTGTATGGTGCGTCTAAAATTTTGATACATTTCAGTTCGCTCCGGCTGTTCTGTTGCCGTTTAAGAGAAAAACGCCCATATCTAGCCTAAAAAAACCGGTCAAGTGCGAGTCGTACTCACCCACCGAGGGTCCCGGATCATCCTTGGACGGATAAAATTAAAAAAAACCGGACCGCATAACTATGTTTGTAAAGGAATTTTGATGATTTTCATAAAACTGTCCTTCTAGTTAGGAACATCGTTTTATTTTTGGTGCAATGTATAGGTAAATTTCTATCAACTCTAATTATTTCAGATTTTTCGCTTCGCAAACTTCAGAGATAATGGTATTTTTTAGTAATTTTTCATCATAGGTAAATGTAACTATAAGACAAAAGAAAATAAAAATGTATTTTGAAATGTGCAGATCAAAACCTTTCATAATTATGATAACCTAATGACCCCACTTTTAAACTTCAAACCCCCACTTCAGCCCTCTTTTTCAATGAAACTAAAAATATTTTTTTAACTTCATTCACTTGCAATAAAGCTGGGCAATCATTCTTTATATCTGTTCCAAACAAGTCGATAGCATTAGTGGTTGCTGAAATAAGCAGCTGTGACAGACAGACGGACAGACGAAGTCGCACCATAAGGGTCCCTTTTTACCATTTTGGTACGGGACCCTAAAATTAAGAGGAAGAATAAAAATCTTACTACCTATGTATGTACCTACGCGCTGTCGGTGCCTCTCGGGGAGGCCTCTTTGGGTGCGGGATCCCTGGCATTTTACCTATCATAGCCAGGCGCGGTCGCACCCACCGATTTGGGGGGGGGGGGGGGGCATACCGTAGCCTGCACCCTATAGTTACGCCGCTAAGGCATGTATATGCAATTATTCAAGCAGAAACCCAGTCTGCTACCAAGAATGTTCTTAAGGAAGTCCCAATACTACTTTTCCAGACCTGAGAATCGAACTCAGGACCGACTTGCGACTAGACCAACGAGGCTGCGTTTAGTCTTTTTTTGCTGCTCAATAAATTAAGTAATATAGTCTCTGTCTGTTATGTTTAATGAAGGATGAAGGAGGGTATTTAGTATTCGATACTAAGTAGTTCGAACTACGGCGCCAACCATGAAATTCCGAAAGAAAAAAAAATATTTTTCTTTTTAAAAACAGTGTTAATTTTATAGAGTGACATGGATATTTTTGTATGAAACAGTTGAATTATTTTTCGTGATTTTAATGTTGGTCCCGTAGTTAATCGAACTAGTTTCGGATACTGAATACCTACTCCTTCAATAAGTACACCTATTCAGAAATTATTCAGAACCTCGTTTAACCAAATAGTCTGGTTAAACGAGGTTCTGAATAATTTACAGTATGAAGGCAAAAGCATTTAATAAATCTTACATTATTCTAAGCGCTCGATCAAAGCATATTTCAAAAAGAACAGCTTCTACGACAAAGGCGGTCTGCGCAGGTATTGCTTTCTAATTTTATTTTAAAACATGATTTATACTTGCAATATCGTTCACGTAAGTACGTCAAGCAATATCATAGCGCATGCACCCGGCCTTACAAAATGCAATATTGCTCGTTAAACCCACTTGACCTGCAGGTCCCCGTATACACAGGGTGTTTCATTACTCCAACCTCTGTTATGAACGACGACTTGGAAAAATGTTGAGTTTAAAAAAGGGAGCTTGTTGGACAGCGCAGAATAATTTTCCGTTTGAATTTATATATTGTTTTTAATTAGCGGGAATGGATTCCGGATTGCGGGGTTGTGGTTTTATGGAAATTTTCTACGGCTTTGATTAGAGTGAAAGGATTGTTTGATAAGAATGGAAAGATACAAGAGATTTTTTTAAGTAACGAAGTATTAAATAAATTAGGTTATTTTAATCCTGTTGTGTTTTGATCTGTGGTAAGTCTACCCTATCTACCCTATTCTCAGCCTTTTACTTACTGTAATAAGGCTGAGCACCAGTGGCGAAGGATGAGGGGAAACCGGTACAATAAAATAGTAACAAAATTATAAATAACTAGCACTTCACCCGCGACTTCGTCCGCGTGTCCCACAGGAACTGTGCATTTTTTCGAGATAAAAAGTAGCCTATGTTACTCAGTGATAATGTAGCTTTCTATTAGTGAAAGGATTTTGAAAATCGGTCCAGTAGTTTCGGAGCCTATTCGGTACCAACAAACAAACAAAAAAATCTTTCCTCTTTATAATATTAGTATAGAGTATAGATTCCGTTTTACTTATATCATACCTATCGCTTATTTCACTGTATGTAAAATGGAATTATTTATAATTTTGTTATCTAAGTAGGTACTATTTTATTGTACCAGATTCCCCTCATCCTTCGCCACTGCTGAGCACATGGTGATGTGGCGTAACTTATGGCCGTTCACAATAACCTACCTATCGGCTCTTTCCCCTACTAGAGATAGATATTTGACATAAGCTCCATAGAAGTAATGTCAAAAATTTATCTCCAGTAAGGTAAAGAGCCGATTTATCGTTTATTGGGAACGGCCATTAGTGTGACGGGTATCTATGTCTGCGTACCTTCTCGCTAGTTGAATGAAGCCGGTCTTCTCTACTTACTTTGTGCCTATTATCTATGTCCAAAACATAGGTTTCTCGTCTTTATATTGTTAAGTAATATCAGACTGAAAGAATGATTCCACAATATTTGGTAAGTATATTATTATAATCTTATTGTTAGCTAATAAAGAAGCAACTCCTGTGGCTATATCTCACACGAGACCAGAAGGGCAGGGTCCCTTCTGGTCTCGTGTGAGATATTGTCAGTCTAGTCTCTGGTAGTTGGTAGTCTCCGATATCAAGATCCTTCTATAAATTAATATAAAATGAGTTGGTAATCTTGCCAATCAAACAAATTAATTGTCTCTTTTAAATACCTACCTAGTTTGTATTTCAAATAATGTCGCAAAACCCGGGAATAATTAATTAAGACAAGAAGATATTCTACTCTAAAACGACAGGGTTATTTGTCAGAACAGAACTGAAAGATAAATGAGAACTATTCGACCATCCTGTATAAACTTGACCCCTACAAAGGTCGTGATCAAATACGTTTATATTTTATTACCTCTCATCGAAATCATCGCTGTAATAATTAGACAATTAGTTAACAATTCAAAATTATAACATGGCGGCTCTGCTCCAGTCGTTGTGAACGTGTGATTATTAGCAGACTTTATCAAGTGTCCGAGGGCAATTTTCCTTATTTATTAGCACTTTGAATAGCTAGTACAACTATTTTGTATACTTAGTGCTTAACAGTGTAGTTACATTATGAAATTGTGTATAAAATTGTGGTGTACGTGGTGAAAATTCAAGCTTTGTTTTCGGAATAAATAATGTTATGTAGGATTGTGCATGTATCTGTCATTATCAGGTAGTAATTAATCATTGTACTTTCATTTAATTTAGAATCATACCGGCTATTTGGTAAAATTAGCGATGGATATAAATTATGTTTTATGAATACCTTTATTAGTTGTGTATGATGCTACCTACCATGCCAGCGTGCGAGATTATTTTCAAATGTTCGTAACTAATTAATTATTATTATAATTAATAAGCTGATTGTAGGTAGATACTAATAAGCTTCCAATATGAATAGAATAAAATAGGTGATAATTATAAATAATTTTCATCTATTTGTAAAATACTCTAAAGAGACAACGAACCATAATAATGATTGTTTTTTAATTTCGCTTGGTAGAGGTCCTCTAAATTTTTTCGCAATTTTGTGTCAAATTAAAACAGTTATTAATAGATAAAACTTTTGCTTGGGACTTCATCTGCGTGGACCCTATCCCATGGGAATTTCGAAAGTTTCGGCTTTAGTCTTTGTCTACATCATTATGGGAACCTATATAAAAAACTTCAGCTTTTTAAGTGCAACAGTTTGGGCGTTGATGAGTCCAGTCAGTGAGTAAGTCTGGACTTTACTTTTTACATCTATACTAGCACTTTGTCTGTGACTTCGTCCGCGTGACGTACACGTAGCGCCATCGCCAACCAGCGTTCTAAAGGAATTACGACCGTCGAAAGTTATTGTTCTTTCCCTCGAGAACAGTACTTTTTTTCTGGATTAAAGGTACCTTATGTCCTTTTTTGTACCCCTGACAACGTATAGGTAAAATTTCATCATGACCAGTTCAGTGGCGTAGGCGCGAAAAGGTAACAAACAAACTTACTTTTGCATTTAGGTAGATTAGTTAGAATTTTATTAAGTATGTCATGTGTAACAATATTTTTATGGTTTTTGTTCGAATATCTACACAATACTGATTCCAGAATGTTTACCACATGACATACATTTCTTCCACAATACCGCTTGATGCAGTCTCGTTTAGTTTCTATGCTAACAGCATTGTTGGGACCACTTACATGACTCATTGCTCCTCGCAACGGCTCCTTTGTACACGGACAAGTTTATTTTGATATCAGAAACATCTTGTTATGGCATTAAATTGAGCTATTTGCAATAATAGATTATGTTAGGGTTGCGTGTGACATGGATGGTCATTTTGTTTTGTGTATTCTATCAGACTCAGAGATAGTGTTGTGTGCGTGCACTACTTTCATAGTTTATCAAATTAGTTTATCAAATAATTATCTAGCTGTTCATGTAAAGATTGTTGATTGATATACTTACTCTTGTAGAGTACCTGTTACTTACACTATTTTGAAGTGGTAAAGGGTGAGGGCAAGTCGGTACAATCAAATAGGTTTATTCGCAATAGGTAGGTACATTCTTTTGTAAGTTTTGAGTTTATTTATTTATTTTATTTAAACTTCATGCAACAAAATATGTACATCGGCGGACTTAATGCCATAGGCATTCTCTACTAGTCAACCTTGGGTGATGTAGAGATGAAATGGTAGGTGCATTGCAGATATGAAAAAAAAAACAATGTTTTTATGTAGGTACTATACACTGATAAATTACTTATAAATATATACATATATATATAGGTATAATATGATATATATTTAAATAAAATACATACAACATACATAAATATAAATAAATACATACATATTACAAAATGTTACCGAAAATAAGTTACCGAGATGATTCTGCCATACTATACAAATAGTTCCTGACTTTCCTTTTAAATGTGAACCGGCTGGAGTTTCTCTTGTTGAAAACTTCAACAAGAGAAACTCAAAACTTATACTTGAAGTACCTACGTAGGCAGGGCCGGATTTAAAGGTGTGGAAACCCTGGGGCAATCAAGAAGCGGAAGCCTCGAATTTTTTTTTGGATCAGACGAAAAAAATAATTTTACAGTTTTTAATTTTATTTCAATCTAACATAATAAAACTAAGATGTGGAGGCCCCTTTCTTGTGGAGACAACGGGGCCCCAGGCCCCTGTTGCCCTGTCCTATAACTAACCCACATAGGATCGGTAGTAAGAAGGGTTAAACCTATATTTAATTGTCCGACGACATAGTAGGTACAGAAAGGGCTAATTGGTTTTTAACCTATTTTAAATTAATTATATTTTGATTTGAATATTCTAATAGATTTGCTATTTTATTGTAGGTACGAGTATGTAGGTACTATCATAGACTTGTCTGATGGTACCTAATTATGATCGTATTTTTATCGTCAACTTCCTTAAGATTGAATTTAGGTATAATTATTAGAACTATAGTGTCGCCTGTGGTCCAACTTCGACCAATTGTGTTTGATAAATGGTTTTGTATGGAAAAAATATTAATGTTAGTTTTCTGCACTCCTTCTCCATATAAACTTTGCCAAATTTCATACTCTTCCGTGCGTACAATACTATGCTTATACTTACCTACCTACAAAGTCTTCTCGCGCATTATTACGATCTTTGTTCTGCTCTTGGTCAGAGAAGACTAATAATAAAAATAATAATTATAATAATTGTCATTTTGATTTGTCGTTAATTGATTTACTTTATAAATTAAATGAACAGTAGGTAATTCCACCCATTTCTGGACACAGGCCTCTAGCGCCGTCATTTAGTACTGACTCATTGATTGATGCTTATTGGGTCCATGAGCCTTATATTGGAAATGTTGATTGATGAAGGAATGGACAATTGTCAAAATGTCTTGGTTTTACTTGTCTGGTCAAGTTGAGAAGAATCCTGTTCAACATCCTTGAGATTTCGTGGTCTTATTAGGGATTTCTTTGATCTTACTTTTCTTAGAAAATAAGTACCTTCGACTTTATCTCTTGATGTGAAGCCTTTGTAGAAGAAAATAATAAGTACCTGCAAAAACTCTGATAAAAGCTTGTGATATAGATATAGGTAATACAATCTCTAATTTGTTTTGTGGTTTTAAATGTGTGCTTCCGTTTTCAAGCCAGTGGAGTCAAGTGAGTAAGAAATAATCTTCAATAGATTTTTTTGGAGATTTGCTATATTTTAACAACGTTTCTTCTGGGATTTATGAGAGCGCATGTAAAAATAAAAACGTAGAGCAGATTTTACGAAACACCGTATACTGTTGGCTGTTTTTTACAGATAGATAGAAGGCACCTACCTAATAAAAACGTAAATGGAGATATAGCCCATAGCCATTATTCTGGATTCTGCATCTTTCTGGAAATATATTTATTGCAGCGTATTATGTGTATTTCTGTAAGGTTGCAATATCGCTGGGTTATACTGCAAGGTTGCGACAAGTGTTGCATTGAGTTGCACGATATAGATGGCAATTTGCAGCTTTAGGTACCTACCTACCTACCTGTAGAAATTGCTACAAAAGTAGCTCGTTTGCGAGCGCCTTCAGAATATGCATACACATCAACCTACTAAAGATTTTCGCAGTAAAGAGATAGATAGATACACGTGTAAAAATAATAAAGATAATAATAGGTACCTACTTTCGATAATGATAGCATGGCTAGTTAAAATGTTGTTCTATAAAACATGTTAAAGCCAAAAGTTAGAAAGCGGAGCAGGATTGCGTAAATTGATTTAAAACAGTATAAACAAAAGGATTTAGTGACACGGTTTCATGGATAAATTAAAATAACAAGCGTGATGATGTCACATCATCATTAATATGATAATGCTGTAGCATAGTTAAGGCGACGGTAAATGGTAACGGCCGTAAATCTCAAGTTTTAAATCTCTTATTTCACCGTCTAATAATGCAGGTTAGAGCTGCATTTTTTTAATGTTAAACTAAAACATATATACATCAATCGTACCTGTGAATATTTAACTATTGTAGTAAAATACTTAATGAAATAAATTCATGAATTACTGTCTACCCAAAACATAAAAACCTAATTACTTTCAAATCGCTTAAGATATTTTCATGATTTGTTTTGTGTGAAAAGACTATGTTACTACCTATAATATTGCCTGTTACTTTTTTTTTATTTTATATACTAAAAAGTAATAATACATCTTATTCGGCACAGCGCGCTCCTTGATAGGCGAGTCGTATTGCTCGGTGGACGTATGTCGCGTTGCTTTAGCTCAACGCAGAACACTCAAGCTATACTACCCAAATCACTCAAGGCCGTTGGCAGTTATCAGCGCCTTAATTACAGAATCTGAAGTGAGTAACATACCTAATAGTTAACTCGATGCACGTAGATACTACTAGAGGTCAAGGGCTTACAATAAATTAATTGATTAGCACGTGCAATACTGCAGTTATCAATATAAGGTAATTATACATAGTAGGAACCTATATTATGGAGTGTAAATATCGTATATAGTACGAATACTACCTACCTATATCTCTTACGGGAGACAAGTTGAAAAAGTGTCCAGCTTTATACGCAGTAAATAAATAGTTCAAAAACCTTCAAATGGTGCTAGAATAGGCAAAGGGTAGTATGAACGCCACCCTAATTTAACGCATTATGAAGGAACTTTTCATACAGTTTTTGATTGGATGGAACTTTTGTCGCTATATATACTGAAACTAACTTCTACCTGAGGCATCGCCCGCGTGGACGTCGGAAATTGTCCTAGGAAACGTAGGTACTAACGACCGTGATAAAATGTATGCCACTGTCCCTCAGTATTAAGCCACGTTTCCATTGTGCAAGTAGTACATGCATGGTGCAATAAGAAAGACCTTAGGCTCTGTTTTTCTTTTATTTTTTAAATTCGTCAAATTCGTTTACTGGAGGTCTAATAGATAACGGTAGTAGGCAGTCTGGGCAATTTAAGAAGGCTTCTTATTTTTAGAAAAAATAATTTATGGAAAATATCAAATAATAGAAACATGGTAGTGGTAGAAACTATGGTATAAAAAGTTTGTTCTAGTGCCACTAAACATGGATAAAACAGAGGTAGGTAAAATCATTTTGGCCACTCAAAGGCTTGATGAACTTCGAACATGTGCTCTAAGGCCCGTATTCCAGAACGATACTCGAGCACCGATCTCTGCTTGAGCATAGATTTAAAGGTACCTATAGATAAGTACGTTTGTATGAACTAACGCGCCGCCCGCATTAGCCAAATAAAATAAAATTTATAAGGTCAAGCAAAATATTACATTTATATGAAGAGTCGCTGAGTCATTAATGTCATTATATTCATTTTTTTTTTTTTTTTTTTTTTTTTAAACGTTGCCTCACACTAGGATTTCTCCTGTGTCGTGGGTGCGTTTACAAACACAAATGTCACATACACAAACAGCCAGACCTATGTATGTGCAATGCGGGAATCGAACCCGCGACACGTCGCGCAGCAGCCAATCTCTCAGCCACTGCGACAACCGTGCGGTCGATGTAGCAACTGACCCGATGACGTAGTGTTATGACGAATGATTTACGAATCTATATTATATTATAGTAGTAATATAGATTCGTAAACAGGACTGCACTTTATTTATCTAAATTGTTTCAATTACGTTTCGCGATCGCAAGATTAAAATAAATATGTAAGTAAGTACCTAATTATTTAACAACAGTCAACAAACTTGACTTAATAGACCATCCTTGTCCCACACTGCTAATGCTGTTAAGTTGAAAAGAGACAACAATATTTCAAACCATCCGTTTACTTGTTTTAAATGATTTCTTTGTTGGTAATACTTTAGAAATTGATCCAGACAATAGCTAAAATCCCATGATCAATATAGGGCCATGGGAAACGCAACACAATGTGTTTTCCCATAAATGTAAGGTACCTACACTTGAGGCTATTCAGTCGATTCGTATTGAGGAAGCGGTTAGCTGCGCGTGCGCAGAAAAAGTATAAAAAGTTCGGTGGCAAACTCAACGTGTCATGGCGAAAACGCTGATATGGTAATACCACTTTTATTTTATGTTTTTTAATTGAATTCTTTCCTTAATTTAATTTAAAGCTGCATGTTTTGTCGTCTTATGTTAAAAGGAGTCTTTTCAGAACTTGTTTGACAGAAGAATATGTTTGCACTTGCATGTTTGTCTCTTTCGCACTTTGTAAGTAAGTAAGTAAGTAGAGTTCCAGTTGTACTAGGTAATATTTTAAGTAGAATATAAGACAGGCTTCTAATATCAATGAGAGATTCCTGACTTCCATAATACAAGTTTATTCACTTGTTTGGTGGTCAGGAGTTCTACCAAATGTGTAACAGATCATTAGTGTGCAATAAAGGTTTTTTTATCAGTATAATTCGACCTACTGTCAAAATAGGTAATAGCAATTGTCATCATTTATACTCTCAGACTGCTAGGTGCGCCTATTCCATTGTAGTCCTCATCCATCGCTTTCCATCGGTACAGAGCGAACCTATTCATTAAAACACACATCAACTTATTATATATGTACCTATAAATAGATGATTCACATAAAAATAGCACAAATTCTTATGAATTCATTGATTTCTGCGCTTAGTGCAAATGCGTATTGCAGAAATCAGTGTCCTCCTCTGTATGCTCCATGGTCATCTCTATGTATAAATAAATTAGTAGTGTAGACCTTTGTTTATATTATGTGTAAACTATTGTAACTGTGGTTATCTACACATTTACATTTATCTTTAAGTTACTATAAAAATAAATAAAATTTAAGTGTCTAGGTTTGTAATGTCAAAAAATACGGCTTGTTACTAAATGCATGTGAAAATATATACGGTACTTATAAATAACAAAAAAAAACATTTTTTTTTAATTTTTGTCTGTCTGTTTTTTGCGGCTAATCACGGAAACGGCTGGACCGATTTTGACGGAATTTTCACTGGCAGATAGCTGATGTTATAAGAAGTAACTTAGGCTAATTTTTATATAATTTATATTCATATACCTATCTTTGGCTAAGCGTCAATTTTTGTAAGAGGTTAATTAAGCAGGAACTAAAAATGTTGACCTAGCGTCGAAAAGCTTAATGTAGAGCGGATTAAAATAAAGCAATTTATTTTTTTGTCAGAATTCAAAGGTAAGAAAAATATTAGGCGTTTTAATCATAAAGTGTATTGAATACCTGAAGTGTGACTTTTTATTTGGCAAGACAATACCTACTAACCGTGCCATTTTTCAAAGAGAAACCTGTAGAATCGAGTTGTAGGGAACCTTCGTCACTGATAGGCAATAATGAGTGTAGGTATGGATTTTAATGTTGTGTTGATATTGGTTGGTATATAGTAGTTTACTATAAAGTTAATTAAATTATTGTAGAACAGTTGCATGTTCGTTATTTTATCCTATTCACTAATTCTACTAGAGTATATTTTTTAAGAGGTAAGCCAAGCAAAAATAATTACTATTGGCAAGCGTGACGCATGCTGTCCAGTAACTTTATAGCTGTGGCTGGCTCCTGGCTTCAAAGTCTTGATTATACATAAAAATCGTTTCATATAAGTAATTTCTTATATGAAACGGTTATGAAACGGTTCTATTATGAACATTTGGCAATAGCAAACACTGCTGACTGTGCTATTTTTCAGCGGGAAGCCGGTAGGAATCGAGTAGTATGGAGCCTTCGCTACTGCTGTCTACTTTTCTCATCCAACTCTCCTATCGCTGCTGGAAGGAATTTCATATGAAATAAGCAGTAATTTGGCGCTCAAATATCTGTCTTTATTTTTGTGTTTTGTGTGTACATAAATAAACAACAAAAATAACAATCGAGTATATGTACAGATACACTGATATAGGATGCAATGCAGGTAGAAGAAATATTAAATTACCAGAGAGATTGCTACTACATAATAATTGGAAATCCCACGCGTGTTGAGTAAAAACTTGTTTGAGATTCCTACTGTGCATGATATTATAGTTACTATGCTACAAAAAATAAACACGCTTTGTAATACAGTGTCTGCATAATGTGTAATTATTATACCGAGCCACATTATCGGCACACATCATTACGAGTAAAAGCTTCCTATAAGTTCCACAGTTCCGTTGTAAAAAAATGTATAAAAATACATAATTATACATATATAATGTACTTATACAGGCTTTTGCTTGCCGTCCACGTAGAAATAAATTTACCATTTTAAATAACCTAGGCTTTGTGTAAGGTGGATAGTACTACGATCAAGCTGTATCTCTGGTTAATCCCACCAGAATTAGATGAATGTGGCTTAGATTTTAAGTTGGAACATAAGCTACTAAACTGTGAAAACTACATAAAAATCAGTTCAGTGCTTTTTGCGTGATGCTCGCACAAAAATACAAACAGACAAAAATCCCAAAAAAAATTTTTTGGGCCTGGTTACGTCCCAGTACCTTATCCTGTTTTTTTCTGAAATATCTCCAATACACAGACACAGCTTTATAATAGCATAGTAATGCTGTAATGCTCGTCTTTCAACACGTAAAATAAAGTGTTAAATGAAAATTAATTTAATTTATTCTCTTTCACTACAAAGTATCAAGCACTCTCATTATGAAAGAACTCATATTATTCATTAAAATGATAAGTACAGGAAGTTTTAATGCAATGTTTTTTGTTAAGTATAAGTAATCAACGACCCTTCCAACTTTGTATTGACCCATTGAAATAATAAGCAAAATTATTAATAATCATGTTTTGTATTGCAATCATCTAATTAGTGTTATCGAGATAGCACTAACAACTTAGTATAATATTATAATTAATACTGTTTACCTAAGATTATTATTTTCCTTTTTAATGCTATTTTATTTATTGTTTATTAACAATACAATAAAATTCAATAATTAAAATGCTTTATTGAGGATGCCCAGTGGTAGCTATTAATAGACTTTCGAATCGTAAGGTCGAACCAAAGCAGATTCGGACTCGAAACAACTCGAACTTTTTAATGTCTACCACATTAAAAGTTCGAGTTGTTTCGAGTTCGAATCTCAAATATTTGTATGCAGTAAAAATATCATTAATTTTGGCCAACGAGAAAACGAATTCAAAGTTTAAGTAAATAGGTCGATTGCCTGTTTGCTTAAATTTTGAATTTTGATGAAACTTTGATGAACGGATTTTGATTAAACTTTACAGTACCTAATATAGCTTAAACATCAGAATAACACATAGGCTACTTTTTATCCGAAAAACGCGGGTGAAGCCGCGGATGGAAGCTAAGTAGTTAACAAAATATAAACAAAATGTAACCAAGAGTCACAGACATTCTCTACCAATGTTATCAATTGTTACTATATGTTGACTGTTTTCAAAAGTTAGGCAACGTTACTTAACTTATTTATGCTAACAATAAATAACTTTTTGTTATAGAATGTTGCTCAGTAACAAAGTTAAATAGTAACTGCGGTGTGGATGCACCATTAGATACCGGACTGTTAGGCCGCGTTTATGCAGTGCGGTCACCGACCTATGTTTATATGAGTTTGTTTTCACCATGGGGTCTCATCAGGAACAAAGGGACATTTGTTGAAATAACTCATAATAGATGGCGTTATAATATATGTATCGATTTGTTATAGAAGTTTGTGTAAAATTGACAACATGAAAAAATACATCATGAAAAATATTTGTTCAAATTTTAAAAAATCCTTTAAGCACAGAAAAATGTATAGCGCGAAGATAGCCCGCGCTAAATCGGTCACATTTCTTTGTATGAGATGAGGCATCTGTACGTATAGTATTATATTATCTGTGGTTTTCACGAAATTGTCATCGCGTCGCTGTTGCCGTACCGGTGCAGCCGCGGCCTTAGTGATTTGTGCGACAAAGTTGACGCCCTATAAAGCCGAAGTATAACCGATTGTCTTTTAAAGCTCGATGTGTAATATTTACTGCCACTTTTCTACATCAAAATAATGCGTGTCATGTATTTATCGCCCAAAACTACAATTTGGAACTCTATTTATCCTATAAATGGTTTCATTTGATGTGCCTTTTCAATGTGTAAGGCGTTTTTAGGGTTCCATACCCAAATGGTAAAAAAGGAACCCTCATGGTGCGACTTCGTCTGTCTGTCTGTCTGTCTGTCACACCTGCTTATTTCAGCAACTACTAATGCTATCGACTTGAAATTTAGAACACTTATAAAGAATGCTTGTCCAACTTTATTACAAATGAAAAAAGTCAAATGTCTGAAAAAATACCATTCCCCCCCCTTATCTCCGAAGTTTGCGGAGCGAAAAATCTGAAATAATTAGAGTTGATAGGAATTGACCCAAATATTGCACCAAAAATAAAACGATGTTCCTAACTAGTACAGTTTTTTCAAAATCATCAAAATTCCTTCACAAACAAACTTAGTTATGCGGTCCGGTTTTTTTCACTTTATACGTCCAAAAATGATACAGAACCCTCGGTGCGCGGGTACGACTTGCACTTGGCCGGTTTTTTTTATTGTGCTGACTAATAAACTTTATTTACTTTCTTTCTTTCTTCTTTTAATATTTCAAACATAATAGAGAACTCTTTGTTTAAGTACGTATGATTTGATAATAATGTGACATTTATTTAGCATCGAAATTAACACGAATTTATTTTTTACACTGCTTAGCTTATCATGTAATAGTCAAGAGTTTTTTGTTGTTATGTATATTGTTAAATCCATCCTAATTTTTTTATTTTAAATTAAATTATTTTCTGTACATATATGATTTTTTCAGAATTAAGTGATATCCGACTTTCATTGCGTACTTTTCATATCACCACTTTTGATAGTCATTTACATCTTTTCTGACTTTTTATGGCGGAAATTATATTGAAAACTCAAAAATACATACTTTTTACAGGTTACTGGTTCACTCCTTCCTCTTTGGTGGGGTATTGCCACAAAGGTTGGATCTAAAATACACCAATAGCTCAAGAATATGCAACGGGGGCCTCTTCAAGACCATCGCACATTTGAAGACCTTAGAAGGATGCGTCGTAGTTCTTGGAAGCGTAGAAGTATTTATAGAACAAGAGGAAAAGGAGAAATTTGAGGATATGCAGTTCTGGGATCTAAGAGAGGTAAGGAAGTTCATTATCGCGAAAAGTATGATACTAATATTATAAAGCTGAAGAGTTAGTTTGTTTGAACGCGCTTATCTCTGGAACTACCAGCCGGATTCGAAAAATTCTTTTTGTATACGATAGTCAGATTTATGAGGAACTAGCCCGCGACTTCGTCCGCGTTTCCGTCGTTTTTCGTAAAAAAGTAGCGTATGTCCTTCCTCACGGTTCAATGGTTATACTCTACCGCCGCGAGCCGCGTCGAGCGCGGCAACCGTTACACAAAAATAATCCTTATAGCATGATTCAGTATTCACGCGCGACGGCGCGATGGCTTATTAGCGTATTTCATGTATAAGTTTGGTGTTTCTATACCGATTTCTATGATTCTTTTTTTATTGAATTGGTAAAAATGTTAACTTTTTTTAATTAGGGATGAGTGAGAGTATTATAAACGTAAGAGTAGACAAATACAATCAGAAAGCTCCGAACTGCTAAGCTATCGGGAGTTACACGTGTTATTGTGAGTCAACCATAAAATATAGACATATGATGTTGTGGGATAATTTTTAGATAATTTTATGTAGAACATTTCTGTCATACATAATTTCTATGTAGCTTTAACCATTAAGGCTGCACACGCAACGGAAGCTTAAAAAATGGAGTAACTTCTCCCGTTTTCCCAACATTTCCCTTCACTGCTCTGCTCCTATTGATTGTAGCGTGGTGAAAAGTATACTATAACCTGCCCAGGAGTATGAAGAATAATTGTTCCAAGTTTCATTAAAATCTGTCGAGTAGTTTTTGTTTCTATAAGGAACATACAGACAGACAGACAGACAGACAAAAATTTTACTGATTACATTTTTGGCATCAGTATCGATCACTAATCACCCCCTGATAGTTATTTTGAAAATATATTTCATGTACAGAATTAACCTCTCTACAGATTTATTATATAAGTATAGATAGTATAGGCTATCCTCGGTGCGTGAGTGCAACTCGCACTTGGCCGGTTTTTTTTAATTACTTGAACATCTGTAGTAATGTGTTTTTATCTTGCATTCATCATCATCATTTAATACTTTTGTCAATCTACTGCATAATATTATAAACTTTTTACCACGTTTGTATCAAATCGCTTTCTTGTCCGTCTGTTTGTTTGTCTTTTCGGTACAAATTTTGCAATCGATTTTCAACTAACATATTATATGCCGATGAGTTAGACACTTGAAACTTTTAATTTTGCTTAGAACTACAGTACAATTTTAACTCTGTCTAAATAACGTGGTAGGTATATCTATTAGAACAAAATTGGTTTTAAATAGAATAATTATTTAAAGGGTCCCCGAAACGATCAATTAAGATTGATCAATGTTTACATGATTACGTGTATCTATACACGTCGTGGTCGCTCTGTTTCATTAGTGTCGGTGGTGTTGGTACACCCAAGAAAATAGCCGTTTATCATGACTTTTCTATCCTAATATTATAAAGAGGAAAGATTTTTTTGTTTGTTTGTACCGAATAGGCTCCGAAACTACTGGACCGATTTTAAAAATTCTTTCTCTAATAGAAAGCTACATTATCACTGAGTAACATAGGCTACTTTTTATCCCGAAAAAATTCACAGTTCCTGTGGGACACGCGGACGATGTCGCGGGCGAAGTGCTAGTTATTTATATAGCAAAGGATAAGTTAAACGGCCGTTTTCAATCTATCGGACTGTTATCTTGTCGGTGAACTTGACCCTTTAAGGGTTTTTTTGTATGTTTCAGATTACAGAATACCTAGTAATTTATAGAGTGACAAACCTGGAATCCGTGGGCATGCTGTTCCCGAGCCTGACAAGAATAAGAGGAACGAAGGTGTTAAACAATTTCGCCTTGATTGTGTACGACAATTCAAATCTTAGGGAGGTAAATATTATTATGTCATTTCGTCACTCATAATATTAATCGATACAATGAATACTACGTAAGGACGCGAAGTCCGGTGATCTGATGGAAATTATAATTTTTAAAGTGAGGACTTCTTTAGGCGCGTTGAGCTTTTTTGGTAGGGGAAAATGTCATAGGTTCGCGTCACTGACATCTTATCAGTAGATTAGATACCTATGAGTTGAAGCACTTACCTATTGTGCTTGGCCAGAAGTGAAGGCATAATTATACAGAAACCGAAAAAGGAGTCTTGTACTCATAACTATGAACAACTTTAACTATGCGATGAACCCTGTAATCGCGAAAAGAAAAAGAATTAGCATTTGTGTTCACTTAAATCGACAAAATGTATAGAACAGCAGATTTTTTTTTTAGATTTTAGGTTAAAAGTTTCGCATTAAATTAACTGAGACTAACATTGTATATAGGTATTTAGATATCTGATAAAGTTAAAGATAAAGATAATTTATTTGTATAAAACATGAGTGTACAGTACAAATGGTGGTTTGCAATGTAAGGTGGTGATTACATGGTATAACGATCTACATGTTTTGCCAAAAAAATATGGCGTACAAACTAGGTAGGTAACAGATATAAACTAAATTACATTATTGGACTATGAAACTAAATACAATTGAATAGTGTTGTCCAATTTAAAAAAAGAAGAACGAATATATTTGAGATACTAAACAGAAACAAAAAATGTCATAAGATTACGAATTATTAAAAAAATCTGTTAGAGTTTAATAACATTTATCAAATAAGTAGTGTTTTAATTTTTGTTTAAAATGTATTAAGTTTAACTGTTTTATTGATTTCGGTATTTTATTAAATATTATTGGTGCTAAGCATATAATACTTTTATGCATTAATGTCGTGTTGGCTTTAACTACACAAAATTTATCATTATTTCTCAGGTTACGACTAATTAAATTAGAGACGCGATTGAATAAATTGGGATTCGATTTCACAAACATGGCTGTCTCATAAATAAATAAAGAAGGCAGAGTAACAATCTTATATTTGATAAAGTAGGGTCTACAGCAGCTATCGACTGTGTCTAGTCCAAACATCGCTCTACGGCATCATTTTTGAGATTTAAATATAATTTCATTATTAGTGGAGTTTCCCCAAAATAGAATCCCGAATCTTAGGAGGGAACCTACCATGCCATGATAAGCCATAAGAAGATTCTGTAGCTGATGGTGTAGTTTTCACTTCTATTTTTATTGCAAATTATTATGGTATAAAAACCATCAGTGGAACATAGCGCAAACATCCCTGATGCACTACAGAAATGAGGCAGCCCCAACATCATCTTGAAGATCTTAAAGATCTTCATGTAAAAGCTCTGACTGTTTATGAAATTTCATTTCAATAACACCTACAGTGACATCAACACTCATTTTATTTCACCTTAGTTTCAACACGAAGTTTTAACTTTTGGTTTTAACTTTTTTAACACTGCTGGCCGTCTGTTAGCTAATGAATGCTCGAACTATTCTTTGAAGCTAGCCGAGCCGAATAGCGGGCTGTATGAAATTGAGCGAACCATAAAAACTGACCAATTAAGTCAATTTATATGATTCGACAGTCAATTTTACGCCACTGCGACAAAAAAGTATTTGCATTTAGATAGCTCAAATGGAATTTCCTATTAAATCTTGCTAACAATACATAGCTGCACGCATATATTCGTTTATTTTTGAAAATATTCAAATAAACTACGGACTGTACGTTCGATATATTGTACAACAAAGTATACAACAAACAGAACTATGTAGGTATGTAACAACTGAAATTGCTTGTATATTTTTTTATATGTTCTGTGACCGTTGCAATAGAAGCAGTTTTGCAAATCAATAAACGATATATTGTATTCACATCTAATAACTTCGTTTGAAGTATTATAACGCTTACATAACAGCATGCCAGTATTCCTCGAATGGTAAGGCACTAGTAGGCAGGTGAATAGTAGGTACGCCCACATTTCCAGGTGTAAAAGGGACTGTGTCTATATTGCCATCAGGCACCAATCCTGGCTCATCATCATCAAGGCCGCCAAGGTTTATCATCGTATTTATTTATCGTCCACTCAAAGTGCTTTGCTATAGGAATTAGGCGCCGATGGGGCGAGTATAATCATTTATAAAGTAAAGTCCGATCTGGAAGCTGAGGAATTTTCAAAAAAATATAATCATCCGCCTTTTCCCAAACTAGATTGTGGTCGGCTTCCAGTGTAACTGGTTGCGGCTGAATATCAATATTATATGTGGAGCAACTGCCATCTGACTTCCACAACCCAATTATTGGGGGATACCGGTATTCGAAAGTTAGACCAGTTGTCAGACTGTTTGGGCTCTTGATTACCCGTAACGACTGTCAAAGATATTCCTATGACAACCGGGACCGACTGTTTAACGTGCTCTCCGAGGCACGCAGGGGTCTCGAGTGTAAAGAACGGTCACCCATCCAGAGGGTTGACTGCGTCAAGCGCAGCTTAACCTCGTAGATCGATAGATCAGCGCGGCTGTCATAAAGCCACGAGCCCCTCTTCTAAAAAAACAATAATATTGTAATGTGTGAGAGATTTAAAAACAACTACAATCCCGCCCGTGTCAGTAGTTGTTAAATCTCTTTTGAATGTAATAACAATAAGATGAAAATAATTGAATAAAGTTTTATAAACTGGGGCTGAAATATTTAAAATTTCACTTCTAGATTGGTCTCTACAGCCTTCTAAAAATTGATAGAGGAGGGGTGACAATGTGGGCTTTGCCTCAAGCGTGCTTCGTGGATACTATTGACTGGAAGGTGCTAGCTCCGAAGGCTCGGCAGGTGATCAGCCCACCAGACACGCAGATACAGTGCAGCTTGCGCTGCTCTTGTTCAACGAATGCTTCGTTAAATCGCTGCTGGAATAACAAGTAAGACTGTTGTTTGTTATTAACCGACGAAAATACGGAGGTTCTCAAGTCGACCCCAGAAGCATAACTTTTTACAGCGTAGTCCATTTTTTCTGTGGCCATTTTCCATCATTTTTATAATAAAACATTTATTCGTGACTAGCTTCCGCCCGCAGCTTCGCCCGCGTTTTTGGGATAAAAAGTAGCCTATGTGTTATTCTGATGTATAAGCTATATTACTGTAAAGTTTCATCAAAATCCGTTCTGTAGTTTTTGCGTGAAAGAGTAACAAACATCCATACATCCATCCATCTATCCATACATCCTCACAAACTTTCACGTTTATAATATTAGTAGGATAGGATAGGATTATTAGTGTTAATAACGTGTTTATTTCGGCTTTGCTTGGCTCCACTACCAGCTCCGTACGAATTCGAAGATTATTGAAGTGTAAGTATTATGGAGAAGGAGTGCAGAAAGTTAAAACTTATTTCCATACGAAACGCTTTAACAAATACAACTGGTCGAATTTCGACCACAGGCACAGGCCATAGGTACTCCCTCTATTTCTATATAATAATAAAAGCATATTTCCAGTAATTCGTGCTCCATGTAAGCACATCTAATAACATTCACTGTAGGTAATGATTTTTCAGCAGGCAATCAAATTACACCAACCACAAATTGTAGTTAAGTACTTAAATCATTTTCTATTTTCCACAGAAAATGCCAGCTGTTCCTAGATGGACCAGAAGCTGATAAATGCAACGATGAATGCCTTGGGTGCCGCAAGACTAATAAGGACCTATGTTTTGTGTGTCGCCATTACACGCATAAGGGGCGGTGCGTGACCCAATGTCCACCTGATTCGTAAGTTTTTCATACAAAGCAACTCATATAATTTGCCTAGCACCGCAGAATATTACAGAACGATGACTTTGCAAAGACCATAGACATATCTATAGACTGAGCCTAAGGACATAAAGCCGCTGGCCGTTTTTTGTTTGTGTGCGGTTCTGGATTTGTATTGGTGTGCGTGACTAGGGAAGAGTTGACTGGTTGACGCTTCAGTGACGTCACTGTATCCTCCTCGGGAAGGTACGCTGATATACTTGTAGCTTTTTACCTAAAGACAAGGCAAAAGCAGTCAAGGAAAACATAATTATATAGATGAAAGGTGCAAGAGATGATCCCCTAAAGGAGAATGCTCGTAGTTTAAATTAACGATATTTTACTTGACGCGAAATAATCAATATATGAATTCGGCAAAAAAAATACTAAATTTTCGAGTGATTTTCATGGGAGAAAGTTGCTAGTGAAAGTTGACCACGTATTAGAAAAACTTGCCAAAGAAAAAAAAAGTTTAAAACTTTGAAAATGACCTTGCCCACGCCCCTATATTCGATTTGGTTCATATTTCAAGGGCCACCCTGTATAAATATTTTTACTTTGTGTAATTGGTAAATGTACCTACGATACAGCTGAATACAGCAACTGAATTTATAATCCAAGTCCTATTTTGCTGCTTTAAAAAAAATATTTTATTTTCCAGAATCCTTCTTCCTGATAATCAATACTGCATCACTGAGGAGGAATGTCTTAAGCTGGACCGATGGGTGTGGAATAAAACCTGTGTCGATCAATGTCCTGTTGACTATAAGCTGAATAATAAAACACACCCTGTTACCTGTGAACCTTGCACTCATTGTGAAATTGTAAGTAAATTCAATTTGCAGGAAGCCATTTTGATTTACTTTATCAATGGTCGCCCACCGGCCGATCAAACGCGGTCATTAAATTTTTGCAGGAAACAGGCTGCGTATCTGCATCTGCTCTTGCAACAGTCACAAAGACGTTTCATTTGCTTTTTATGATGCTGGCATAAGGTTTAAATTCATACGAATATAAATATATTTTGTTTTTGAATTTCAGACTTGTGGTGACTTAAAAATACAGTCGCTGAGCTCCATTCAAAACGCAGAGAGATGTGTTTACGTAAACGGATCTTTAGTAATACACGTAAGAGCAATTCCAGGAGCACTAGGTGATCTAAAAACATACCTGGGACGAATCCAAGAAGTTTCTCATTACATAGCTATTGAAGGCTCCGATATTACATCATTAGATTTTCTGCCGTCACTACAAATAATTAAAGGGGAGAAGTTAAAAGATCATAAATATAGTTTAGATATTAATCACAATAATAATCTTCAAACATTATTTACTGCAGCCGTCACAAAGAATCTGAAAATAAAGAATGGGACAGCAAGATTTGACCACAATCCAGTACTGTGTACGACCAAAATTGATGAAGTGAAAAACGGGTTCCCTGTCCCACCGACTGAAATAGAGATCCCTAAAGGCTCTAACGGCTATAGTGGCGCATGTAAAGGGGTGCCTTTCGAATTTGAAATAACACCATTCAATGAAACTTCTGTAGTAATAAAATTTTCACCTGTTTCTAATCATAGTTTACAGTACTCTGCGCTGTATGTGCGTTTACCGCCCGGTGTTCATACGACGGTTGTTCCAGAAACTTGTAGCGAGTTCGAATGGCATGCTATCGATGTCCCCACAGATTTTGATAAAGACTATGGTGTGGTGGAATTAAATGCTTTACAACCAGCGTCCACTTACGCTCTTTGTATAGAAACATACGATCCCGAGAACAGAACATTGATGAGAAGCAATATATTTAACTTTTCAACGCCTGTAGGAATTCCTGAGCCACCGTTCATTATCGAGTTAGTTGCGTCTAGATCAGACCTTGTTGTCGTAAGGTGGGTCGACCACAGAGATTATGTTCTTCACATTGATTACTATGAATTAGACGTAGCCTTAATCGAATATAATTCAAGGAAATCAGCTGCAGTAGATTATTGTCAATACAAAGAAGATTTATTAGAATTTGACTACACTCGTCATGCATTAGTAAGAAGGCCACCACCAGAATATACTAGAAGCTGTGAATCAATGTGTGGCGTACTCGCTTCAGTTACTCATGGAGCTATGGTGGAAGAGTATTTCGATGTCTGTGATGACATCCATTTCAGTTGTAATAACCCAGAAAGCATAATTTCAAATAATTCAAGTTTTGGCAACTATGTGCGAACACTAATCTTGTTAAATATTAGCAGCCCGAGAAACAAATTCCAAGTTGGTGGGCTGGCACCCTATAGTGACTATAAGTTTAGGTTAAGAGCTTGTTCCGGTGGCCATTGCAGCAGATCAGCAAAAGGTATCGTCAGAACATACAGTTTAAAAAATGCTGACATTCCTTCCATCACCTACCTGTATGCGAACCAATTTGGACAAGTTTTTGTTAAGTGGAACCCTCCAAATGTAACTAATGGTCCTATATTATCTTATTCCGTCGAAGTGTTGCCTAGGATTAATATAAATAACCTGATGCCTCAAACTTGGTGCGTGTCAGCTGATGAAACAAGAATCTTCGTTCAGTCTGTGATAGCACACAAGTATTTAGTTAGGGTGTGTGTTAAGACACTCGCTTCCAGTAAATCTTGTAGTGATTTGATAAAAGTTATTAGCGTTACCGAATCGAAGACGATTATGATGTGGATCGGCGTGACTTGTGGCATTTTGATATACATCGCATCGTGCATAGTGGGATGGTTTAAAAGGAGATTGAGATATCGCAGCGATGTAGTGCCATTAGTCGATAGTTCATCTTCGTCACGTGTCGAGAGCGAGCCACCGGGTGTCATGCTATCAGATTTCGTGCCATTTCATACGATACCTTTAGATTAATGCTGTATTGTGATACTACTGTAACGATTAATGAAAAAAGTATGATAGATTATTATCATTTCGTGAGAAACCTCTGTTGTTTTGAGTAATTTTGAGTGAGCAAAAACATTCATTTAATTTGTTAACATTTTAGACTGAATTTTCGTGATGTTTATGGGACGCGACGTCAAAAGAGTTAATATTCGCTAAAACGTTAATTTTGTTTTATGATGATGTTTTAAATTGGTTTCCTGTTATGAACGGAACACTCGCGTCTGTCAGTTTATCAAACCCTTTAAGACAGGTATTATTTTAAAAGCTTCGCTTTGCTTATTTCTATATTTTTATGAAGTAAAAGTGTTACTCTTTAAGCGGCAATTTTATATGAGCATTATTATTATCGAAAATAAATGAGATTAAAGACCATGGTGGCGTTTTTATTAACCTTTCACATCTACTAATAAAATATTACAATTAAAGCACATTTTTGGTAGGGTTGCAGCCAATGCACGGTATTGAACGCATGGTAGTCAAAACATGATGACACTGTGGACAAGCAGCCGACCACATCACAAACAACCACAGTTTCTACTAACTGTAAACAAACCCACAACAGTGAAAACATTTGAAAGTGAAACGAAAAGGCTAACCACCATGGTCAGTTGCGGATCCAGGGGGGGCTAGGGGGCTGAAGCCAGCCCCAGATCTAGGGGGGGCCAAGCCGTTGCCCGTGCCCCGGGCCGCAAATTCAAGCTGACGCATATACTACTCAGTGGATTCGTGTGCATCAGCATCAGTGGGTGTGTTATGGCCGAAATTATGATGATGATAAAGGTAAAAATATTGTCGGGCGGGGCGGCATTTTTCACTATTTTACCCGACTCGAAATCATTCAAGATCTGGGGCTGGCTGAAGGCCCTCCAAAATCTTAAGGTCTGACAGATTTTAGCTTAGATTTGTAATTTAGTGTTTTGATTTCCATCTCTTAGAGCCCCCAAACATTATAATATACCTGGATAAGCCCTCACTCTTCCCCCACAAATATTTCTGGATTTGCCACTGACCATGGTGGTAATCAGATGGAGCAAGTTTTTTGAGATTTGTGATTTCTTTAGTACTCTTAATTCAGATGGTCTAGTACAGTCTTTTGGTTCAACAAAAATAAGACGTGACAAGACAATTGTCGCTTTTTTTGCTGGCTGTGCCATTTTTTCAAAATATGTCTTGTGTAAGTAGTGTAGCTAAAATAACCTGAAGGGTTATTTTAGCTAGATTAGGAAAATAAAGCCAACACCTTTATACAAAAAACTATGTATTTTTTTACATTAACAATTATAGTACATACCACACTTTAGTAGACAGAAATGACTAGAAACTCAGGGGTGAGTAGTTCGCTGGCAATACGGGTCTTCAGGTCTTCAGGTAATGTGGCTGGAGCACTTAACTGGTGGTCAGCCGCTGGATCAAGAGAGCGCGCGGCCACCACGCGAGGTTTTTAACCGACTTCAAAAAAGGAGGTTCTGTATTCGTCCCGTATGTATGTATGTATGTAAGTATGTATGTATGTATGTATGTATGTATGTATGTATGTATGTATGTTTGTATGTGCGCGATTTTCTCAAAAACTACTGATTCGATTTGGATGGGGTTTTCACTAACGTAATCTACATACTTTGAGGAAGGTTTTAGTATATAATACATTAGGTAATCATTCCTATGTACAAAGTTATATGCATAAATGTACTCACTACGTAGAAGATTTACTGTTGAACGAAGTCATCAAAGTAATCTAACGCGAGATAAAGAACTAAAAAGGGAAAAATAAAAACTTTTTAAACAAAAAATAACCGACTTCAAAAAGCCACTACAAAGAAAATAATAATTTTGGTTTCGGAAGTCGGTGGCAAAAAAAGCAAACAAAAACCAAAGCCACCGACTTCCGAAACCAAAATTATTATTTTCTTTGTAGTGGCTTTTTGAAGTCGGTTATTTATAGTAGTAGACCCCGCCCATCGGCATCAGACGGGGCGACCGCCAACGACACGGTCACAGTAAGTAGCTTTCAAATGCTGTCTCTAACTTTAAAAGTTAGGTATGGGTCTCTTACGTTGAACGTTTTTGTCTACCCGTAACTTTTACGTTACTGTCGTTATTGCCAATCACCACCCTGTAATAAAGATTCTCTCGCGAATCTAAAAATCTAACTTTTACATAAGTAACATTCAACCATTTCGTAACTTAAGAGGAAATTACTTCGATTCCCCGAATTATCTAACGTTATCTAAACTTTTTCACTTACAAACTTTCTTTTCTATTTTCTTTTATAATTGAATTTGTTGCCAGATATAACTTAGTCTTTTGTGATAACCTGAGTTTTGGAGACAGTTGTAGCTCGGTTGGTTTATCGGGCAATATTAGATCTAATTCAAAACAATTTGGCCTTTTCAAACCAGGGCTAAAAAATGGAAGCTACCATTTGTAGCCCTGGTTTGAAAAGGCTATTAAACGATGGTCATAGTCCATGTTGAGGTTGTTGTAATTTTGGTCAACCCACCATAACAGCTAATTTGACAGCAGATTTTCTGATTAGAGACTTGAAACAGAAATAAGGCTTTGTTTTACGACTGATTCGTCTTAAAAAGTAGGTAATGAGCCCAGTTTCAGGCATAAGTCGAGGACCACACGGAATCCGACTCCTGATATTTATAGCTCTATATATATAGATGATCGTATTTCGGACGGGTAACACCGCAAGTAAATATGGTAGCTCTGACCTGAATCGGGTCGTTAATCTTTTAAAACTTTTGCTATACCTATATATTGGCACGGTAAGTTACCAAATCCATACATTGATCGGGCTTGGTGCCAATATTTGGCGGTATCGTTTGCATAATATCCTAAATAGGTAACACTGTCGCACGTCTACCTGGATTACAATTTATAAGACAATCTTTGAGGTATCGTAGTGTTCCGAAACCATACAATTTCGGTAAGTAATTAGTTTAACATAGTTGGAAAATGAACGTAGATTATCTGGAAATATTATAGTGGGCAGGAAACGCAGTGTTTCACGTATTATTTCTTTCTAAATACATGTGCCAATACCGATATAATGGCTGTGTTTATTTGTCAAAAATAATTTATCTTACTTACATATTTATTCAGCTAGGTACTTACTCAATTAAAGCAAAAAGTAGCGCGGTGCATAATGTGAACGTGATTCAAAATAGAGAATAGCTACATTAAACTTTTATGGTAGGTAATTATGTGATACCTTGACAAAATGTCGTGTATACCCAATACTATTCATAGACTCCAACCAACTATACAGGGTGGCAGGTTAAACAGTGGAAATATTTTAAGGGGTCATTGTACTCACCATTATGAAAAATTTTTGCTATGGGTGCAACCCGGAAATCGCAAAAAAAAATCAGCTGTTCCATACATTTATGTTCACTTAGCTCAACAAAATGTATGGAACAGCTGATTTTTTTTTCGAGATTTCAGGGTTGCTCCCATAGTAAAAGTTGTTCATAACGATGAGTACAATGACCCCTTAAAATATTTCCACTGTTTAACCTGCCACCCTGTATACACACCAAACCTGTGATTAAGCGCCTGTCGTAATATTAATAGCTAAAAGTGGTATTAGGTTGGTAAACAAGCAGAAACACGCACGGCGCTGCACATGACAGCAAATGGTACCCGCCGCATAAAAGACACTTGTAAGTTGTAACACCAACCGCATTGTTGGTGTAATATCAACGTTATGGACCTTGTGACCTGCTACTTAAGCATAGTGCCGTAATAAACCTTTTATGCGCCCTATGCGAGCTTCTATTACTATATATATTCTATGGCTCTCTTTCTCTCTCTCACTATAACGGTAGCGTTTGTGGCTACGATTGAAATGGGAAAAATGTATGGAGCACTCTTTCTAACTTCAGAGCACCACGAAACGTTGCTTGAGCTGTAGGTACTGGTATGCTCTCTATTTAAATGGGATGTGGGCAGCGGACAGACAGTATTCTTTATCTTATGAGGGCTCTCGCATTCGGCACCTCTCTCGCTCGCACAGAACCATATATTTTAAGAATGTTAAATGAAAAGATGCATTTTTGAAAAATGTAATCTGATAGCGAACTACAAAATGATATTAATTATAATGTTATAAACTCAAATTTAATTATCAAAAACACATGAGTCAAAAACAGATCATTATTGTTTTTAAGTTTGTTTATTAGATATCTCAGTAGAAATGTGTTATAATTAATTACCTGTAAAATTAATATTATTTTGTAGTTTACTATCAGATTACATTTTTGAAAAATGCATTTTTTCATTCAACATTCTTAAAAAAATGGTTTATTTTGACAACGAAATTAGGTACCATTGTCCTGCATATTATTCAGAATATTACGCTTTGACCATCTTGGGTAAGTAAACGAGAGATTTCTTCTTTGCTATTTCCTACATAAACGCCTCAACCCTTATTAGGTACCTGTGAATTGTAAAATAACTGGGGAAATGTTGGTGTAATACTTCTGCCTACCAAAGGGATAGGCGATACAAGGCGTGATGTTATATGTTATAAAATCCCTGAAATAAAAGCGGGAACCAAATGAACCGCATGTCCATTCAATCGTTCAATTAGGCGGCAAAAATGCATGAATGACGCAAATAAACCCCAAAAGAAATACATCATTGTATGATTGTAATTAATTAATGTAAAGCACGACTTAATGAGTAAGTAAAATACCCATTATCATTAGTGTTCCAAGTGGAAAATCATTATCGGATGCAGTGTGGTCGCTGTAAATTAGTGTTGTGCCGAAATTCATTTCATACTCGGTGTTATTGAGATTCGGCAGCTTTTGCCAAATTTCGGGTTTCGGCTGAATTTTTGGCCGAAAAAGTTTATGGACAAAACATTCAGTAACATTATCTATTTTTTATTTTTATTTCTTTTTAAGGCTAAGCTAACTTAGACCGATTCTATAACAGATAGTGGATAGTGGTTAACTATAATTTGCTACAGTTTATAGGTCCTATAATAAGTATTTATGTTTTCTCAAAATTCTTAATTATCACTTAATATACTCGTAGGTATAGATGTAAATAAGTAATTAAATGGATAAGTCAAAGAAAAAATCTACAGGATGGCGAACGCAGCAGGCATAATTGCAGGATGCAAGCTTTGTAACTAACATTTATTAATAATATACCTACTACATAACAAACATAAATTCTGATCTATTACCATAATAGGTGCAATTCTATTGAGAGCTGAAGCCAGATTTTGATCGATACAATTAAATTTTTGGCCGAACTCGACATTTGGAAAAAAATATTTAGCCCATCACTACTTTAAAGTACTCTCATGGTCCACTTATAATGCAATACAGTGCAAATTTTTCAAGATTATTTGTTCGCATTTCGTGTACCTAATACACGTAGGTAGTCTCGGTAATTACAGAAAATAAACTGTATGGAAATTGCGCTGGCGTAAATAAATACGTTATTTATTTGCCTACAAGTAAATTATTAGTTAGTGAGTAGGTACTAATAACAGAGCTTTTTGAGAAAGTGCTCTTCCGGAGAAATACTGCTAAATATGGATCCCGCACCGGCTTGAGGATCCATACAAAATCGTAAATTTTGTCGATAAATCGTGCAAAATTCAGTCAAATTTGCCGCTCTTTCAAGTAATAAGCCTGTAAGTCTAGGTAATCACAAAATTATTCATTAATTTAAATATTTAATTAAAATTGAATTTTAATTAAAAGTAAATTTTAAAGACTTTTAAAGATTGGTTTGATAAAAAAATATCAAACGTCAATATTTGACTGGAGCGCGATTTGTCTACAAATTTACAACTTTACGCAGACCCATAAGCCGGTGCGGGATCCCGCGCTTGCGGGATTGCAATCCCTGCTGCTAAAATACCGACCTATATCTACCGTTAACTAAATTTCCGTGTCCCGGTTTAAAGGGCAGGTATGGATGCCAGTGTTATTACAGGCACATGTGACATAACAGCCTAAAGGTTTCTTAAAATGTCAAAAGGAAAGCCTTATAATATTTAGCCCAAGAAACCTAAGCCTGGGGAAGAGGTCACATTTCTTCGGAACAATGCGGTACGCCAAAAGTAGGTAACTGAAAAAGAATGTCGTCTTTGATCTACCTAAGGGATACCGCAGACGACCATTCTAAATCGGTGACAAGGGAGACTTACGGATTGTTTTTTGCCTAAAAACAATCGAATATTACTTACTGATATTATTATGCTTGTTTGAATATCGATTCATTCGTCTTTATGAAAAAATAATCAAATGAAAATGAAAAATGATGACACAATGAGAGTAAAAATTATATTCTTTAGAACGTTATGGCGTTAACTATCTAGGTCCTACCTATTTAGGTCCGCAAACTGAACTTATTTATTTATTTATTTTGAACTGACACTAACACCGTTTCGTCGTTAGTTTTAACTAGCTGATGCCCGCGACGTCCACGTCGTCTGCGTGAAAATGCATGCAAAATAGCCTTTGCGCTTCTTCAAATCCCAGATTACATCGTTCAGCCGTTTTAGCGTAAAGGAGTAACAAACACGTACATACACAAACTTTCACATTTTTAATGGTATGATCACGGGTATGATTTTCATTGGATTAGGTATTTTCACATTTTTTATTAGATTCATTCATTTGTTTCTGTAGCAACAATCGCCCACCACTAATTAATTTCCGTGTGTCATCGATTAAAAACGGCCGTCTGCAAAATCCATAAACGTCGACGTGTATTGAGTCAAAATGATTAGAAGAATTTATAAATTAATTTTATGTGCCATTCCGAATTCTTGTTCCGGGAAGGGTTAAGATGAATTCGGACAGAAATATTTTCATAGAACATTGATTAAAGTCCATAGTCATCACTGAAAATGTTTTGGACTAAGTAATTCGGTTGTAATTAGTACATAATTATTTGGTCATAAAAAACTACGAGTAGGTAGATTGAATACCAAATACTAATAAAATCTGTACAATTAATAAACAGCATCAGGTCGCAATAGTCTATATTATAAAACTCTTTTTCTGCTACGAAGGCAAAAAATGGTGATAAACACATTTAAGGGCCATTGCACACGATATTTTAGCATCAGCGATCAGTGATTTAGTCGCTATTCAGAAGCCTGATAAAGCGACTAAACACTGATTAAAAGCGATTTTGGTACCATGCTCAATCGCAGCGAGTCGCCTAAACACGATGCAGCATGGAAACAATCGCTGAAACGCGCGATTTCGATACGGGGCGCGATCGAACGTCAAAAATCGATCAATCAGAACAATCAGCAATTTCAGCAAAATGGCTGATTGTTGCTGATAAAAGTATCGCGTGTGCTATAGCCCTAAGTTTTAATAAACGGTTTTAATTATTAGCTAATCATTTTCAGAAACTTGATTTTTGTTGTAAGTACCTATAAGATGCTAATCGTGATTAGCCGCTGAAATGTATTTAAGGAATCGCTAAACTTGTTTAGCGAATCTTCGCTTAAGTGTCCTAATTACAGAATGTTGTTGAATCGAATCTTAGATATGTGTTGAAACAAGATTCATTATAACCCATAGACAATTATTGTTAGCAAAAGTATAAATAAAATCTTTGTAATTTTATCTGTGTCCGCGATTTCGTTCGCGTGGAAGTCGGTAAACACAATGTAGTTTGTTTACTTCGTTCAAACTTTACCTTTTTAAGAATTTCAAAAAATCCCTCCTTAGAGTGCATCTTTAGGGTACTCAAGGAATATTTTCTCCAAATTTTTAATCTCATGGATGGAGTTTGTGTGTAAGTACCGTTAGTTTCGAAACTAGTCATGGAAATTAGTACTGTTTTTTTCAAATAAAGAAATAGAATTTCAGGGTTCTTGAAAATTCGACCCCTAATGGGGTGAAATGGAGGTTGAAAGTTTATAGATAGGTATCTGTTCAAATCTACGCGAGTAAAGCCGTGGGGGCGGAAAGCTAATTAGCTTAAACTAATTTAGGAACACTAAATACACTACTAAGTATATTATACAACACAATACATCTAACAAGCTGATTATACTGTTATTAGGAATGAACTCGCCTCAAAACAAATTAATGCCGAATTTGATTCAAGGGGATCGGTTTTGAAATAATTAACATCGTCGTTCGAAGATTGTTTTTATATGTAACGATACGATTGCGTGACGACTTTGCGATTGTTGGCTGTGATAGATCCTGAAGCGAGACAAGATATCACTGATCCAAATAAATATTGAAATGTTATTAAATAGAAGGTAAGTTTTAAAAATAAAAGTAAACGCATTTATCTTTTTTGGAGTTTATCTATACCTACATAAAAATATAAACTTTTAAACAAGCAAAAGTGATAAATGTAAATAAATTGGTGTTTTTCCATTAAACAAAATATAAAACGCGATTTTGATACATTTTGGCGTCCCACGGCCGGCCGTGCCGTTACCGTCTAATAGAAAAACGTCCAATAGTAGGCTGATATTAAATATGACTTCCGTGCCCATGTTTAAAGCTCTATTTATATTAAACGTACGTTATTCTTTATTATCAAGGATTGCAGGACCTTTTCATAAATAAATAAAAAATACAGCAAAACTTAAACTTATACCTTCTCAATATATAAGCAAATGACGTTTTTAGCATCAGTAAAATAATAAACAAAACCTCTGCAAAATAAGGGATCCTAGCGTGGGCAGTATAAATCAATCAGGAATTATTGAGTTTTCGGAAGCCAATGTTGTACGTAGGTAAAATTTTACCATAATTGGAAAGTTGACACGACAGACATTGAACTTATTTGGGACTGACTTATTTGGGTCGGGATATTTGATGAATAAGGCGTGCTATCGGCACCACCCGGGCGGAAAAATCGACTGTTGAAGTAATATTCAGATAATATGCCGAAACGAAAATGCCGACCCGAATAAGTATAGGTACAGCGCGTATCGTTTTACTTGTCATACCTATCAATAGTAATCGACACATACTTGGAGAGATACATAGAAAAATACAAGAATGTAAGTTTTAACTATTTACAATATTTAACATTACCTACACTATGACACTAATTTATAAATTTTTAATCTATAACAATATTATAAATGGAAAAGTTTGGATGGATGGATGAATATTTGTTACCCAATCACGCCAGAACGGCTGAAAGGAACTGGATGAAATTTGGCACAGAGATAGATTATATAGTCTGAAATAGCACATAGGTTACTTTTTATCCTGAAAAATGCGGGCAAAGCCGCGGGCGGAAGCTAATATTTCATAAATGGGGAAGTTTGTGTGGATGGCTGTGCGTTACTCCTTCACGCCGGAACGGCTAGACGGATTTGGATGAAATTTGACAAAAAGGTAGTCTTGGACCTGGTGTGACGGAGTCATCCTCTTTCATCATTTAGTGCTGGCAATCTTCCATTACTGGCCACTTCATCCACTCCATTCTTTCAGATTTAAACTACAAATTTCAAAATTAGAACATCTCATATTTTTATGCATTTATTTCATTGTTTCGTCATTCTTTGTCTGGTCTCCGAAGACATCGGTCGTGAACCGCTGAACCGCTGTTCTGTTATAGTTATTACCTACAAATTATAATCTATTACAAGTGTGCAATTTAATAAGTAAAACGTCTTTTATAAAGTACTGTTTTTATACCGTTCTAACTGCCGTGAACAGTTGTAAAGTGAAATTATATAAACTACGTTACAAATACACCTCTTCAAACATCCTGCAGTGTTTTATTTTATCAAGATTGTGTCCGGAGACTCCCTCCGATAGCTAGCCGAGGCTCGAGAGGACAGAGGGAGGGAGGCACTCCGCGACACTGGAAAAGCACCTAAACTACTTTTCATCCATTTTCACGCAGACAAAGTTGCGTGCAACAGCTTTTTTTTCGTTGTGATCATCCTGCTGCAGGGCAAAGACCTCCCTCCCCTCCTTCCATTCCTCTCGGTTCAAGGACTTCTGTGACAAATCTTTTCAGTAAGCGTAATGAACAGTCTATTTGCCTATATAGCAGTATGCATCTGTATGTATGGTCCTTTAATTCCACATCACCGAGCTCTATCCACGGCCACTCTTAACCAACTATAAACCCTTGTAAAGGTCGGTTCACCTAGCCCGACTGCGGCTGACACGACGTTAATTTGGTGTACCCTGAGATTCTATAAACAAGGGAAATGTGCCAAGGTGCTATTGAGATGTGATCCTGATCATGTTGCTAACGGACCGAACGCTATTAATGATTTATATAAATCACACACACAAAACACTGTACCTATACAGGGTAAAATTAAAACCAGTGCGGATATTTTAGAAGGTGAAAGTACTCATGAATATGATCAACTTTTATTATGGGACCGACACTGAAATATGAAAAAAAATATCAGCTGTTCCCTACAAAAATGCACTACAACACGATCAAAATGTATGGAACAGCTGTTTTTTTTTTTCATATTTCAGTGTCGGTCCCATAATAAAAGTTGATCATATTCATGAGTACTTTCACCTCCTAAAATATCCGCACTGGTTTTAATTTTACCCTGTATAGGTACAGTGTTTTAGTTTAGTATGAGTGACCCGTGACGAATAACAGTGTTAGACTGATGGTGTGCGGGGTTTTTAATGCGTGGGATATTTCTATATTTACAGTATGTATTTACAAAGGAGCGGAGCGTTTGTATTTAAGTAGCGACTGCAGTGTTGTGATAACATATCTCCTTGTTTCTATGATCTGAGGGTAAGACTAGAAATGGGTTATTTTGGAAGAAAAGAAAATTATGTAATGCATCATCGTGGAACAAGCGTTCTATATTACTGAAAACCACACTGCACGGTTCGGCTGCTCGTGCGGCAGGAATTAATAAATACATTCTTATTTTTCTATTTTAAAATTACTAACCCTTAGTTGTCTAGTTGATTAAGTTTTTTACTAACCATTGGACCTATTTATGTAGTTGTCAAATAGCAAGATGAATAAAAAACAATAGGGAATAATTTAGAAGTATCGACATTGTAGAAAGATTTTTGGTTAATTTATTATTGTAATGGTAATTAATTCAACATGAAACGGTGTCGTCAGGTCTAAAATACTTAATTTTAATACACGAACGGAAAATTTAATAGTATTAATCTTAAAATAAACATAATATTGGGCTGGGGTTTTGAATGTTTGTGTAGGCATTTACCGTGATTAAATTATGTCGTCAATATCTTTTGGAGGCCATGAGTACCTACATTATCATAATTATGATGTTTTGGTGTGATATTAATATCAGGTGCAGATTCTTTTAACTACTATGCCATGTTTGCGATCGTTTAAGTTATTATAGTTGTTAACTTAGAGGTTTAAAATTTTTTGTTGTCTTTTTTAGTTCTGAGGCATACAATATAATTATATTTTGTAAGTATTGCATACGATATAATTATATTTTTTTACGTAGGCAAACTAATGAAGGTGTCATTATCATCAGTCAACGTCGATCAACAGATAAACTACATCAAATCTGGCAATTGACGTCAACTAATGTCATTCTACCTTTGATCAGTACCCCGATCATGAGTTTTTTTGACGTATAGTATCGTTAACGTAAGCATATTTTGAAATGAAAATATACGTTTACTACACAATATTTATATAAATTAAATACATAATTAATTTCTCTGTATTTTTTAAAATGTGCAAATTGTATGAAATTTTATCAAAATGTTCTAGGACTGTTGTATTTTTAATTCAAAATATGCTTACGTTAACGAAACTATACGTCAAAAAAACTCATAATCGGGGTACAGATCGTGGTAGATCGACAACGACTGATCTCATTCGGTGGTAATCGATCGACGAGGACTAATCTCATTCTACCATCGATCGACGACGACTGATTTCATTCTACTATCTATCGACGTCAACTTGTCGCGGAGTCCCTCCCTCTCTATCCTCTTAAGCCACGGCTAGCTTTCTGAGGGAGCCTCCGCACACAATCTTGATGTAATAGGGAAGGAAACGACTTCGATGGTTGGAGAGGTATATTTGATGTAGTTTTGAACTTAATAACTGTTCACAACTAGTATAAAAAGTAATTGTTATAAAATACGTATTTACTATAACATTGCACACTTTGATAAATAGGTAGTAGGTACAAAATATAATAACAGTACAGCGGTTCAGCGGTCCACGAGTGATGTCGTTGGAGACCCGTTCAAGAATGGTAAAACAATGAAATAAATGCATAAAAATATGAGATGTTCTAATTTTGAAATTTGAAGTTCAAATCTGGAAGAATGGAGTGGATAAAGTGGCCAGTAATGGAAGATTGCCAGCACTAAATGATGAATGAAGGATGACTCCGTCACAAACTAATCTCATTCTACCATCGATGGACGTCGACTGATTTCATTCTACCATTGATCGACGATGATTGATCTCATTCTACAATCGATCGATGACTGATCTCATTTTACCATTGATCGACGACGACTGACCTCATTCTACCATCGATCGACGATGACTGATCTCATTTTACCAACGATTGATGACGACTGATTTGATTCTACCAACGATCGACGTCAACTAATCTCATTCTATCATCGACCGACGACGACTGATCTCATTCTACCATCGATCGCCGACGACTGATTTCATTTTACCATCGATCGACGTCGACTGATCTCATTCTACCATCGACTGACGACGACTGATCTCATTCTACCATCGATCAATGTCATCGATCGACGATCGATCAATAACCGATTCATCGGCGCTTTTTCCTAGTAGAAATCCAATTTTAACATTACTTCTACATAGTTTATATCAAAAATCGATCTCTAATAAGGGAAACTGTCGTTAGATTGGTTACTAAAAATGGAAATTAGTCTACTTTACCCAACATTTACACCTGTTCCATTATTTTCACTCATCAATAGAAAATGCAAAAAAAACATAAAAATATCAACAAAACACTTCCATCAATTTTCAAATCTCACGCAGCAGCACACAACTTCTAATACGTTAAAACCACAAGCCAAATCATTTCCCAAAGGTACACAAAAAACGCTTACTTAAGTACCTACTTTGCCAAACATAAAATTACGTCTAGAGAGTTTAATGTATAATATTCTCAGAAGTACGAAACACTCCATGAGATGCGAGGGCTTCTTGAAAAGTCAATTTACAGCCACTCAATAAAGATTACAAAAGAGCACCTAAAACTTAAGTGTTGTGTGATAAGCTTGCTGTCTCTTTCTCGCCTGAGGGTCGTCAGTTCAGGAGAAAAAGTTCGGATGTAGGGTAAATGGATGGAGTAGAGCGTGATCTGCATTGGCGGGCAAGCGTACTTCGAGCAAGAATTACAATCGCCTGTATTTATTGTTTCACTAGAAAAATAATGTGTATTGATCACTACACTAACTTGTTCAGTGTGTCAAGTTCTTTCAGACTACGATGTTTTCTTTAACCATGCGTTAGTGAAGAAGCTGTATTCATTGTTTTCCTACGTCCCTTTGTACCTAGTATAGAGTGCAGGGTGCTAACTGAAAATTAATGTTAAGTTTTTTGAGCTCAACACATACTGAGCTTATACCCTTTCTTTCAAAATTAAGTATTTTTGTTTGTATCCTACCCAATTATTGATACTTCAGTATTGCCTATCCACCAACACACACTGAGCCCGCGTGGTGGTCTATGACCCACTACCTCTCACAGAGTGGAAGCCTGTGTCCCAGCAGTGGGAACATTACAGGTTGATTATGCTATGCTATGCATTAACCCAGAAAAGAACCAAAAAGTAGAGGTAATTTATTACCCCACATAGAAAATCACTCTACCATTTCAGCAAACCCCATCTATTAAACCAATATCTTCGCACACCAACGAGTAATCGACATTCTGTGTTCTTCACGCATAAATTTTGTATGAGATGGGAACAGATAAGATGTGGCCGACGAGGAATATTCTATTTTAAGAGCAGCTTCAATGGACCCAGGGTGGGACGTTACAGCTGGCTGACTAATAATGCTAATGTTGGGTTAAAAATGGATCGTTCTAGTGGAGTAAGTTTGGTGAACAGTCGTGGCAGTTTTGTTACATAAAATGGGCCAATTTTTATGTAAGTTTTGAGGGTTGGTGCACTCATATGAGTTGTTTTTAATGGTTCCCTAGAGACAACGTTGAAATGTTTCATGTGCCTGTAACACCGGCAATCTTAGAAAAACTGGTAGGTACCTATAGCAGTACTTCCCCGCCCAGTCGATCTCTTTCACAAGAACCCTATAATATTGCAATATAGTTGTAACGCTTATATTTAATTTTAATAGTTAGAAAAATTGAAAGATATTATTCAAGGTCTGTGACTACGAAAAAACTTTTTGATGGATTGGGGAATGGTCGAGGATAACTAAAACGAAGCTTTATCGAAAGGGTTAGCCTTAAATAAACTTTCTAGACTTTTCATTTATCTTAACGGACGAACGGACAGCTGGACATTTCGAGACAGTCAAAAACCACATCACTTATCCTCAATTATAACAACAGTCACTCAAGAATTCACAAAAAATACGTTCCAAATCAAACAATGATTTCCATGATAGCTTTCACAATCAAATAAAAAAAACACAAACGATGATCATAAAACAGTCCAGTACAAAGAGCATAAAAGTTCCCATTTCCCGCTCTGTTAGACGAGTTACAATATAATGACGTCATAAGGCAGGTAACGACAATGCATGGGCATAAAATATGCACAGGTTCTCCGACTACAAAGAACAATAACTGTCTAACAGCGGGTCTTTCGGTAACAAGAGATAAGATGCAACTTTGAGCTTTCTACAGTTCCATAGTGCACTTTCCGTTCTGCAGTTTATAGATGCTCAATACTCAATACTCAATACTTTATTACATTCCACAATGTTTTGACAGGTGGTACATTGAAGTCTATATATAAGATCATTATGGACCCTGTCGGGCAGAGCACAGTTTAGTAGGAGCAAGTAGGAGAGAGGAAGAGCGCTTAGCTTTAATTTTATTTCAAATTTGCTATTACATATTTATTTAATTACATTAGTTATTTTTATTTATAGATTATTGCACACAATATATTATTAAATAGGTATTAATTGGTTGATTATTATTTATTATTATCGTAATTATTTATTAGATGCTATTAGCCTGATTTTTTCAGATTTTTTGATAATGCGGTTGGAAAATTACAGGGGGGGGGGGCACATTGTTAACGACTTTCGAAGCCTCTAGTTCTCTAAATATGCACTTAAATAAAGAAGTAATTTAGAAACCTTGATCTTATTTCCAAAGACCTATCCAACGATACCCCACATGAAGGGGTGCGCGAAAATATTTTTTTTCATCCTTCAGTTTCATGTATGGGCTCCCCCCGTAATTATTTTATTTTTTATAATTTCGTGACAGGTTTTTATAGCGGCTTACAGAAGACATCTACCTGTGAAGTTTCATACATATTGGTTATGAACTGTAGATTTTACGAGGGTGTGACAGACGGACAGACAGACAGACGGACATGACGAAAATATAAGGGTTCCTAGTTTTACTACGGAACCCTAAAAATAGGTGTTACAAGCTAATCTGTCTTTATCATTCCCAAAACGGAAAAGTCGGAGAACTTTACGGACAAAGACACGTGCAGAAGAATTTTATATAGGTACCTACCCAATATAATAAAATTCTTCTACACGCGTGTTTGTCACTGAACTCTTCCTAAGCTTGATGATTTTTTGTGTGTTTGAGGGTCCCTAGATGGTTTCGATTCACTATAAAATTGGACCCGATAGATGGCGCTGCGATCGGGTTTTATAAAAATTTGCTGAACCCGCTAAAATCAGGCAAACAAACGTTCGGGAAGAACAACGTCTGTCACGTCCGCTGCTATTATATGATGACATAATATTATAATAGCAGCGGACGTGAAATATACATATTCAAATATACATTGTACATTTGAATAATCATAATATTATTGGTCGTCAATTCGTGATATAGAAATACAGGATATGACACGCCAATATCAACAGAAACTGCCGATCAATAGACATATCGCGACAATTTGCACTGAAAACCTAAATAAAACGCTAATTGCTCAATCATGAAACACGAACAGTTGACAAACGCTTCACAAACGCCCCACAAACGTTGTTACGTAACATAAATAGTTTTGTTTACTCAAACACGCCTACGAATTAGTTAATACCGAGTGGGTGTCGCACTCAGATCATAGAAAAAAGGAGATAAGCCATCATAGCAAATTAGTACGGGAACCACTGTCGCCACTTTTAGAACAGTTTGCGACACAATTACAAGCGCTCCTTGTGAATATAACGATCTCCCACACATTAAAAATTCCACAAATCCTCAATCTAAAACTGTTATTCCTCACTCATCACTATCACTAAACTAAAACACTGTATTTATATCATCGATTACGTTCGGTCCGTCGCCAGCATCTACGTTTTAATTATGGTCAATGTGACCATACTAAGACGTCAAGCTCAATAGCGCTTTCGCACATCTCTTTTGTTTCTATGATCTGAGGTGTCGCTCTATTTCTATTTTCGGTAAATAGAATTGGATTAGAAGGTGTATGCTGAATACGCTTCATTGCGTTTAAGGGTGGAGTATTATTACTATCTGTTCATCCAAATAGTACTATTAATAGTAGTATCAATATATATCAGGGTAAAATTAAAACCAGTATCCTATTTTAGGAGGTGAAAGTACTCATGAATATGATCAACTTTTATTATGGGGCCGACACTGAAATATGAAAAAAAAATCAGCTGTTCCCTACAAAAATGCAGTACAACACGATCAAAATGTATAGAACAGCTGATTTTTTTTTCATATTTCAGTGTCGGTCCCATAATAAAAGTTGATCATATTCATGAGTACCTTCACCTCCTAAAATATCCGCACTGGTTTTAATTTTATCCTGTATATGTGTTCATCCACTTTATTAAATAGGTATAGGTAGGTAACATTTATTTAAAGGTACCACCTACTAATCTATACAATATTATAAATCCGGAAGTACCGAACCAATTTCAACGAAATACGGCAGAAAGCTTGAACACGACCCAAACCCGGTCGGTTGCAGAAAGAAAATTAAATTTTAATAGAGGTATTAACCATACAATGCTTTAAAATTTAATGACCTTTTTTGCAACTCAGCGATAGAATACTTTCTACTCAGATACTAAGAAGAATCAATATTTACGTGTATCAGATACAACAATTACTATTGTATCAGAAACAAGTATCAATAATATGTTGTTTCCGATACATATCATTCTTGTATCTGATACTATGATTATATAAAAATGTTTCCTAGCGGATACGTGGCTTAATAATTGGTTTAAAACGTAAGCTCATAAGTACATTGAATAACCTATATTTTCAGTTGCCGTGTCCATGTTTCGCAATAAACTTTTTCTTCAGGTCGACTCTAAAACTTTGAATATAACTTTACGAAACTTTATTTGCTGTATCAGGAAATATGAGAAGGGAAGTTTTGAAGTTTTGAGCCCTGCTTGCTATCATATTAGATTGAGTAACTCTAGAGGAACGACTGTCAAATTGATTCCCAGATAAAGCTTATGGATTTTTGATATTCGACTTTATTATTACGTGTCTAATAGTGTACCTATAGTGTGGCTACAAGTCGTAGGTCATGGGTTCGAACCCGAAAAAATCGAAAACACATCCACTAACCCTTGGTTCGTGTGGTGGACTATGGCCCACTCCCTTTCACAACCTATTGAAATGAACCTATCGTTTATTTCCTGTATTTATACATATTTTGAATAGCCAAATAGGCATGATAAAATATAAGTAAAACGAAAGTATTCATAATTTTCTTACTATTTCATTGTACCGGCTTCCCTTTGCCACTGATAGGTACGATCCCTCTCTCGTCCCTTAAAAATTTGTTAAAATAAATTTCTTATATTTTTCAAACGTCTTGTGAACTAAAATAGAAGCATCTTAAAATAGAAGCAAATTATTTTGGAAATGAACGACTGTGAAACGAATAAATGCTAAATCATCCACCATTTTAAAAGCTTTTACGATCACGTTCATTATCAATTAGAACTGCCACAAAAAGTCTAATTAATTTTAGTTCCTAAGTAACTTAAATTTTAGCTCCATACATTAAAGTGAGTGATGTGCCTAAACGAACTAAAACAAAGTCCATTTGAGTAAGTCACAATAGGCTTTTAAACTGGAAACGGGCGGAACAAACCGGATGATACCGGTATTAGTTGGACGGCGCCGGTTAAGGGAAAGCATCCATTTGGTGAGGTTGCATCTTATCGGATTTGAATTTGGCTTGGATGTACTGTAATGCACCTTTTACTTTAATCTTTCAGATTTGATAGGAGTTTTGATACAAGTTATTATTTTAATGGTCGTAAACATGCAGCACTAGACGTCTTTCGACTGATATGATGATGACACATGCGCTGAATACAATTTTTTTTAACGTTTTAAGAAATGGAAGTATTTCCGTTGTTGCTGCATTTTTAGCGGTTAGGAAGTGGTGGGAGATAGGTAGTTCGGTATTATTGTAATCAGTAACTGGGAAGGTTGCATGTAGGTACAGTTTTTTTTTTGTGATAAATAGAGTACAGTGTATGGACATGTACTTTTAAAAGTACGGATGCGGTTACGAGTTCGCGTGGTTAAGACTTCCATTAGCCAGTTGATTGTTTCGTGTTTTTAACCGACTTCATTAACCGACTTCAAAAAAGGAGGTTCTGTATTCGTCCCGTATGTATGTATGTATGTAAGTATGTATGTATGTATGTATGTATGTATGTTTGTATGTGCGCGATTTTCTGACTTCAATAAAAAACTTTTTTAACAAAAAATAACCGACTTCAAAAATCCACTACAAAGAAGATAATAATTTTGGTTTCGGAAGTCGGTGGCTTTGGTTTTTGTTTGCTTTTTTTTGCCACCGACTTCCGAAACCAAAATTATTATCTTCTTTGTAGTGGATTTTTGAAGTCGGTTATTTTTTGTTAAAAAAGTTTTTTATTTTTCCCTTTTTAGTTCTTTATCCCGTGTTAGATTACTTTCACGAATTCGTTCAACAGTAAATCTTCTACGGAGTGTGTACATTTATGCCTATAACTTGGTACATAGGAATGATTACATAATGTATTATATGTACTAAAACCTTCCTGAAAGTATGTAGATTACGTTAGTGAAAACCCCATCCAAATCGGATCAGCAGTTTTTGAGAAAATCGCGCACATACAAACATACATACATACATATACATACTTACATACATACATACATACATACATACATACGGGACGAATACAGAACCTCCTTTTTTGAAGTCGGTTAATGAAGTCGGTTAAAAAAGGAGGTTCTGTATTCGTCCCGTATGTATGTATGTATGTAAGTATGTATGTATGTATGTATGTTTGTAAAAAACTTTTTTAACAAAAAATAACCGACTTCAAAAATCCACTACAAAGAAAATAATAATTTTGGTTTCGGAAGTCGGTGGCAAAAAAAAGTAAACAAAAACCAAAGCCACCGACTTCCGAAACCAAAATTATTATTTTCTTTGTAGTTGATTTTTGAAGTCGGTTATTTTTTGTTAAAAAAGGTTTTTATCTGCAGTTTAGTTAATTTTAACCGACTTCATTAACCGACTTCAAAAAAGGAGGTTCTGTATTCGTCCCGTATGTATGTATGTATGTAAGTAAGTATGTATGTATGTATGTATGTATGTTTGTATGTGCGCGATTTTCTCAAAAACTACTGATTCGATTTGGATGGAGTTTTCACTAACGTAATCTACATACTTTCAGGAAGGTTTTAGTACATATAATACATTATGTAATCATTCCTATGTACAAAGTTATATGCATAAATGTACGCACTCCGTAGAAGATTTACTGTTGAACGAATTCGTGAAAGTAATCTAACACGGGATAAAGAACTAAAAAGGGAAAAATAAAAAACTTTTTTAACAAAAAATAACCGACTTCAAAAATCCACTACAAAGAAAATAATAATTTTGGTTTCGGAAGTCGGTGGCAAAAAAAAGTAAACAAAAACCAAAGCCACCGACTTCCGAAACCAAAATTATTATTTTCTTTGTAGTGGATTTTTGAAGTCGGTTATTTTTTGTTAAAAAAGTTTTTTATAATGTTTCCTGTTTCGATTTGTTATGGAATCAATTAATTACTTAAGGACTTCAAAGAATTGGTTCACAGTTCATAGTTATTGTATAATAGTACGTAATAAGAAATGCTACTTTAAATAGATTAGTAATAGTCGATTATACTCGAAGAGCTGAACATTAAACAGCGTATCTCATCCATTGTTCAAGCACTCACCTTCTTTAGCCACGTGACTTTATCGAGCGCCTGGTAGTACAGGGAAAAGTTGAGGGCATCAGAGCACGCGGCAGATCTTCAATAAGATGGAAAGATCAGATCAAAGCTGTAATTAACCATCCCATGCACGAATCTAGGTACTAGGAAAGCATCAGTCAGAGAAGTATGGCGCCGCATAACCAAACGTCGAGATACCTCATAACGACCACGACTGACGACCGCTCTGTCAAGAACGCAGTGACTAAGAAGAAGTTTTATGGCTCGGCCACGAAATCGACGCTCCAAGCGAATTCGCCTTGCGCTTCAAGCGTCAGCGTCGAGCGTCAAAAACAAATGTATGTCTCTCAGATCATAGAAACAAGGAGATGTGCCAAGGCGCTATCGAGCTTGATGCCTGATCTTGAGCAAATTGCTCATATTAAAAACGTACGCGCTGGCGACGAACCGAACACGATCGATGGTATAAATACAGTGTTTTAGTTTAGTGCTAGTGTTGAGTGACGATTAACAGTGTTAGATTGAGGGTGTGCGGAATGTTTAATGCGTAGGAGATCATTTTATTCACAAGGAGCTCTTAATTATGCGCGTAATTGTGTCGAAAAATGTACTAAAAGTGGCATCAGTTGTTCCCGTACTAATTTGCTATGATATACGATATCTCCTTGTTTCTATGATCTGAGGTATGTCTAATGTTCGACGAGGCCACGAAGTAGACGCTGCAAGCGTCAGCGAATTTCCCTACATTTGCTTTAACGCTGGCAGCACAAGGCGAATTCGCTTAGAGAGTCGTTTTCGTGGCCCTCGGGCTTCTTATTGCTGCTATGAAATGTATTATAAAACAAATGGAAAAATATCTCAAATGATACAGTAAGGACTAGGTTTTAAATCCAAATAAACAAAAGATTACATTTAGGCAGTTACGTATCTTCAAACAAGCTATAAACGACGTGGGGCATTTCAATGTACTATGATTATGATTATGTCTCACGATACTCCAGTAATACATTTATTTTTAAAGCAGATGTGTACCTACTTAGTACAAGGGGTCACTTCCCTTAGTGTCACGACTCACTAAGCCAACCTTATTACCACATTTTAAATTGCTCCTGCAATGTTTTGTAAGTTACATAAGATTATGAGTTTATGACACACCATATCGAAAATTATGCATCGGAAATTATTTAGAGTAAATTCAGCTGCCGAATTTCAGCGATGTAATTTCGGCAGGTGGGAAGGTGAGGCATGAATTTACACGACCTAATTAGAAAACAAAAAGTTACACAACATCGGAACAGAGAACCGCCTCGAAAATGTAAACAAAAACAAAAGAATTAATCATGTATCAAGTTCGTTTCGTTTGAAACAAACAAATAAACAGATTGTTTCTCGTAACCGCGCATAAATAAAACAAGTGCAAGGGCGTTCGATTCGTCCGATTCGCTAAATAGATGATAAGTACCGTCTGCCGATGTTGACGTGGGGTTATATGCATCTTTTTCTAGAACGTAGTGGGGGACAAAGATGGAAGGTGCTGCAGTGAAATTGGTATGTTAGAGCAATTTCTGGGCTGTGTTTAATTTATGTTTGAAGAACAACTTATCTCTATAATTACCTCTTTGTTTAAGTGGGTATATGTAACCTTTTCTGAGAAAACAGATAGGTACCTATAAAAAAGGAAGTGATAGTCCGGATTAGAGAGCAATTTTCTTTAGTTACTCGTGAAAGACCTACATAATTTATGGCTGAAGACTACATAAATGACTCAACTTGTAAGACAGGGGGTGAACTTTACATCAATATTCGATTGATGTTAAGTTCACCCCTTGTCTTAAAATTTATAGTACAATAATTGGTATCAGAACCACTGCTCTAAAAACGGCGAAAGAAAACATTGTGAGGAAACCGGCATGTTCTAGAACCAAAAATTCGAAGACATGTGACCCACTCCCTCTCCCTTAGCAATCATTGTGGTGACACTTGATACTATATCTATAATATCTATATCTATATACTAGTCTATCTATGTACTATATCTATATACTAGTCTATAATCTAAAGCGAGTTACAACAGACGATACGATTTGATTGGCAATTTACTTGAATTGCTAATCGAATTGTACCATGTGGAGGTTGGATTGGCGATTAATCTTCTTAGTCGGTACACTCTTGAAAGAGCTGTCGTGGTCGTTATGAGGTATCTCGACGTGTGACCCGTTTGGTTATGCGATGGCGATTAATAGCACCAAATAAACCAATTGCCAATCAAAACGTGTCGTCTGGACTAGGCTTTATAGCCAAAAACCATGGCCAACATCTGAGGAGGCTCTCGTTAGGCTGTTAGATCCATGGCTTGATACAGAAAGCGGCATTCCTGTATGTCCTGTACCCCTATCATGAGTTTTTTTGACGTGTAGTATCGTTAACGTAAGCATATTTTGAATTGAAAATACACGTTTGTTACACAATATTTATATTAATTAAATACTTAATTAACTTCTCTGTATTTTTTAAAATGTGCAAATTGTATAAAATTTTATCAAAATGTTCCAGGACTGCTGTATTTTAAATTCAAAATATGCTTACGTTAACGAAACTATACGTCAAAAAAACTCATGATAGGGGTACTGATGTGTCTTGTTTAGAGGTTCTCCTTTCTGGAGGTTTCTGTGGCCATTGTTAGCTACGACTTATTTAAAAAAAGAAATAATTATGATTTTTAAGGAAACACTAGCTTACGTCCGCGGTTTCGCCCGCGTAAATTCACATTTTTCCAAATTTTTAAGGGATTTATTAGTACTATGTTTTATGTTTAAGCTATATTATTGTTAAGTTTCATATAAATCCATTTAGTGGTTTTTGCCTGAAAGAGTACAATTGCAGCAAGAAATTTTCAAAAAAATAGCCCGTTTAACCGCACTTTAACAAATATCCATCCATCTTCTTAAACTTTCGCGTTTATAATTGTTATCTAATGGTAGGATAAACTTATAATAAGCATTCTATGTATATAAATAAATAAATGGATAATAATTTATAAATGATAAGCCATCAAAACAAACTTAAAATTCGAGTGTTCTATTTCTAGTGTTTCTTACAGCTGAACGATTATTTACGACCGCTTAAAATATGAGAAATGTGTTTTGTGTAGTATTTTAGACTTAGACCTGGCACCGCAAACACATAAAAAATTTTGTTACACAACAATTGAGTTATTTTTAAACGTGCAAAAAATATTTCGGGAGTATAGATTCAGAACAGAATTACCAAATACTTTAGTTAATGTTCGGGACTCGATGTGAGTGCAAATTGTGTGTATCTAGTGAATAAAAAAAATGTTTAAAAACGAGGTGTGTTTTATATACAAGCTGTTTTAATTGCTAAGCGACATAATTATGAGAAACGGACGGACAATATCTTTCATAATGATTTGAAGTAACTCTGAAACTAGAATTAAAGAGTGACATTAATGCTATGCGTTTATATTTAAGTGTATATTTTAGTTACACTCTGGCTGGTATTCCATTCACAAGCTTCGCGTAATAAAACCATAAAATAATACTAATATAGTCTATTTTAAACTCCCGTCCCACAAATCCTTTAATACTATTTGCAAACAGTGTGTTGTGACATGTGTAATTCGTGATATCCACAAATTAGTAGGAAGTATCAAATCGCCGGTTTGTACACAGTGTTCGCGACATAATAGTAATAGTTGATTGATGTTTGACAAACAGGGGCTCGTCGTGTTATGACGGGTGTGTCGGACGATAGCTGCGGGGGACTTCGCACGTACAAGAGGTACGCTGTGTTTTATATATAATTACTTAATATATATATTATTATCGTGAGACATAGTTGTGGTTAAATAGTGGGAAGAGATTTATAGAATTTTGCGACCAAAAAAATAATTACAAATGTTTTTATGTTCGGGGCTTTGCGGGAACCCACTTCATTAATTATTTAAATTAAAGAAAACTGAGATATGGGTTTATTTCATGATAATAATTTTAATGGTTTTTCATTACGGTCAACTCGACCGCGGCCGCGTATTTTCAGATGAATTGCATCGGCTATGTGTAGGCTAGAGTTTCAGTTTTTATAATGTGTACAAAATATCGAATGTTACAAAAATCATCATTTCATCATCAATTCATCATTTCAAAACTGAATAATATTTTAATCGATTAAATAAATATAAATTGTCTGTGTATACCTACGTAAAAAAATTTAGAATCATTAGACTTTGTATGGAAAAAATAGCAGAGAACAATAATCTACCTTTCCTCTAAATTTACTTGCCGAATTATTTATTAAACATTGTTGATAATGCCTTAACAGCTGAGCAACTGCTGGTTTAATACTTTGAGCCGCTTCATAAATATTTCAAACCTTTTTTACCAAAATTAAATTCTCACGCCATAAAAAGGCACATAAAAACTCAATCAACCACGAACCAATCTAAATACGAAACGCCCAAGAAACTTTTCAAATATTTTCCAATAGAAAAGCAATCAACGATAGTCCTATTCAAATATTTAACATCTTTCGAATAAAGCGCCGGGGCATAAAATGTGAAAATTTCATCGAGTTAACGTGCATTCAATTGCATAATGATACTCGATCGTTCGTCGACCGTTTAAATGGAAATCACATCTAAAACTGTCTTTAAATGGTTATAACTTTGATTTTCTTTTGACTTTGTATTAGTAAGCGTTTGCTTTTCATCGTATTATATGTTCGTGAGTTTTCTGGATTTGATTTCGTTTTTGTGCTGGCTTATGAATAGAGTATGCCTTTTTCAAATAGGGAAGTTATTATATCGAGCAAAAACATTTTATCGCGACGTGTAATCTATGGCTATTCCCTATTGAATGCCTTATATTTTGTATCTTTGCGTATTCAGGACTTTGGACGCTTCTCTGTAATTTTCAATTTCGCTTAGGTAAATGGCAAAAACATTGTAACGCAATTTGTAAACTATGGTGTTTTTTTTTATTAAATGCCTTTTAATATAAAGCCGTTTCAAACTTCATTGTTTTTATATTTACTTTCTTGGCATATTTGGGACTTTGGATGCATCACATCACAGGAATTTAGTTTAGGTGGTTAGAGGGGTCTAATTAAGCTAAATGCTTGTGCTAATACTGTCATCAATCATCAGTACTAATCAGCATCTATCTGACCTTATTAAAATTAATTTGAAGTTAGCGCAGCATGTCTATTGTATACACTAGCTATTCCCCGCAGTTTCACCCCCGTTGCTAGGCCCCTGAGGGTAGTAGCGTGATGTTAGATAACCTATACTATTTTTGATGAATCTGGCTATCATTATACAAAAATATTTTTTCGAATCCGACTTGTAGTTCCAAATATTAGCGCGTTTAAACAAACAAACTATTCAGCTTTATATCATCAGGCCACCTCGCCTTATGTTAAGCGATGGAGCATACGATGGAGCACGCTTACCTAGAAGAAACCGATTCACTCGTGACTTGAAGACACATTGTAGGTAACTGTCGGGGAACACCCACTCGGGCAGCGCATTCCACTGTTTGGCGGTTTTCACAATGAAAGTGGAGTTAAAGCGCGTCGTTCGGGTTTTTGGTATATCAACCATGAACCAATGGCGGTTTTTCATGCTTTTGGCTGCCCAATAGAAAAAGGGGCAAACTACCTCTCTTAAATTTTATCTGCAGGTCATTTTTTTCTTCATCAACTTCTATAGTATTTGAAAAAAAAGAAAAACTCACAGTCGTGACTACAGTGTAAACTAAAGTTTAATGAAACACAATCCATTCCAAGAAATGCGACACTGAACAATGAGTTGCGAGTGAAACAATGATCGTTATGATTGTTACATCATTAATTAGTTCGGTTAAGGAGATTGGGTTTGTGGAGCGTTAACCGATCGCTAATTTATAGTGGAAATGAGGACAGTTTGCTTTAATTACTGAAAGGCCTCATCTAAAAGAGAGAAGGAACAAGCAATAATCATCTCACTAAAGTTATTAAATATTAAGACATTCCAAAAACAATTGACACAAACGGGACTTGAACCCGCGACCTCTGCCGAACCGTGGCTAGCACTCTCACCAACTGAGCTACTGTGTCTTCGCCTGAATCAATTGAAATTTGGAATCCCTTCAATACGCCTCTTCCGAGCGTCAGCGACATCTATCGGAGAATAGTTACAAACATTAAGATAAGCATAACATGGCTTTAACATGTTTAAAATTCGCAAAAATATACATTTATAATCTCACTAAAGGTTTCAATCGATCCAATTTGCTGCCTGATCTGCAGAGCCAATCCGGGCAAGTCTCAACAGATTGGTACGTGAATAGGTACGGCTAACGGTAACGTGCCAATCTGTCGGCACTCGCCAAGCAGTCAGCCAATCACGAATAACTTTAACGTATTGTATTGAAAATGTATGTAAGCATAATTTTAAATTGAAAATGTACGTTTGCCACACAATATTTATATATAAGTTAAATTCTTTATTTATTTCTCCGTATTTTTTTAAATGCGCAATTTGATCAAAATCTTATAGGACATAGGTATATTTTCAATTTAAAATATGCTTACATTTACGATAATGTAGATACGTCAAAATTATTCGTGATTGGCTCACAGCATTTTCATGGGTATGGGTGTAATTACAAGCACATCATTTTAAGTCTGTCGCTGAATATTTCCTGTAACAGGACTAATACTGTCATGGATATCCTCTGGGGAATGTATGCAAATTAAGGAAAATCCAATAATTCAGAGAAGTGTATGACGGGATGTCGGGACTATCGTAAAATAATGTTGCTGTTTCAAATGTTTGGTTAATAATCCAATATAACGCTTGAATGATTTCCCTGAAACAATGGAATCCATTTGATAATAAAATGAATACCTGGAAATTATCCAAAATTCAGATAAGTAGTTATGTGAAACTGCCGGTTTGGTCTAGTGGTCGCAAGTGCGACTGCAAAATCCGTCCAGCTCTTTCGGTGTACAAAAGTAACAAACATACACACAGATAAATAAACGTTTGCATCCTACTAATATTATAAACGCGAAAGTTTGTGAGGATGTATGTATGAATGTTTGTTACTCTTTCACGCCAAAACTACTGAACGGATTTTGATGAAACTTTACAGTAATATAGCTTATACACCAGAACAACACGTAGGCTACCGAAAAACGCGGGCAAAACCGCGGGCAATACTAGCTTATAATATTAGTGTGATATGATAATATGATGTAAGGTATGTTAAAAAGGACAATGACAATTAACAGCGTTACAACTATAACATTGAGTTGCGATAAAGGGGTCATGAGTTCATATCCTGCTCGTGAACCCTCGCTTAGTAACTTAGATCATAGAAACAAGGGAGATGTGCCAAGGCGCTATCGAGCTTGATGCCTGAACTTGAGCAAATTGCTCATACTAAAAACGTACGCGCTAGCGACGAACCGAACACGATCGATGGTATAAATACAGTGTTTTAGTTTAGTGTTAGTGTTGAGTGACGATTAACAGTGTTAGATTGAGGGTGTGCGGAATGTTTAATGCGTGAGAGATCTTTTTATTCACAAGGAGCGCTTAATTATGCGCGTAATTGTGTCGAAAAATGTACTAAAAGTGGCATCAGTTGTTCCGGTACTAATTTGCTATGATGGCATATCTACTTGTTTCTATGATCTGAGCTTAGTACAAACAGTTAGCTCAGTAGGGATAGCAGGAATACTAGTATAGTACTGTAGGTACTTCACATAGGGGCATAATCTCTTTAGAATAGGACCACGTCAAGCCACGACAGCTGAGATAATTCTATAGTAGCTCTGAGTGTAGGATGACCATTTTCAAATGAGAAGCCACCATTGTAGGATTTACTAAGATCATATTTCTAGACACTATGAGTAATTTCATACTGCAATTACTTATAGTGTCTAGAATAATCGAAAGGTATTGTCAGCCGTGTCACAGTTAACAATTAAGTCGAAATAAATTGTTTTAGTTCTTTGCCATTTAATTATGTAGTTTATTATTACATAAATATTATATTTAATGTAGATAATACATATAAAAAGGTATTTTATGTATTACCTACATAAATGTATTTTTTTTAATATGTAAATATACCTGGAAAGTTAGAAAGGTTCATAAATTCATATTATATTGATGGTAGGTGTGACGTGTTTACGAAACTTAAAGAAACATTGTTATGAAAGTTATTGAATCTTATTACTTTAAGCAAATAATTCTTGTAAGTATTTAATTGGTTTCTCGGAAACGGTTCTCAAGATTTAGATGAAAATGTTGTATTTAGAATATGTTGTATTTTCCATATTTATTAGATAGGTGTCAAAAAAATACTCCCTTGACGCCGAGACGCGAGCCTCGCCTCGGCCGCCTAGGTACTGAAAATTAAAGAAACAATATCCCACGTTGTCAAATTACTGAAATTAATACCAATAACGTAGCAGCTAAACGCTAACAAAATAAATTTAATTGTCGTTTGCCAACCAGTTTTATCCAAGAGATTTAAAACGTAAAAAAAGTAATTAGTTGTTATCAAAATCTCGCGATAAGAACAGTGTCGTAAAACATCTTAATATTTACACAACAATGGTAATCACGTTATGTCATTGTTTGTATGGGTAGTCCGATCGTATAATTGGGCAGATCATGAAATTCCTGGGCATTTCATGAAACGCCGGCATTTCATGAAATGCCCAGGAATTTCATGATCTGGCTAAGTAACATTTTGACAGATCGATCAAAACTTACGTTTGTTGCTTTGGCTGGCAAGTTAGCTGTCAAATCAAAAAATGTCGGCATTTCATGAAATGCCGAGGAGTTTCAAGATCTGCCAGTACGATTGGACCACGGCATTTTACACGTCTCCGGCGCTGCAGGAAGTGCAGCCCCTCCACCCTTGTACCTCGCCCTACAGCGGGCGGGGGCTGCTCTCCCTCCGCGCCTCCGGGTTTACAAAAACACTCTAGGGGTAGGGTAGACCTCGTGGAGTCGGGGTTGGCCAATTCAGTTCTGTCTGGTTCTGTCACTAATGTCCAAACATAATATTGTGTTCTTTTTCTGTAGAATGATAGCAGTTTAATTGCGTAACTTTATTTATATCACCAAATCATGAAATGGCGGCGTTTCATGAATTTCACGATCTGGCGAATTATACGATCGGACTACGACATTTAAACAACAATGGTTCAACAACGTTATGTCATTATTTGTATGGACTGTAGAACACTAGCAAGTTGTGAGTTGTGTGTTTGCGAATCGTGTCACAATATCAGCTGATTCTGTGTATTTTGAACGTTTCGAAAAACCCGTAATTATATTTAAAAAAACAGTTACATTTAAATCACAAAAAAACAATTCTTGTAGTTCCAAACAGCTATTTTGTCAAAGTTAAAGCGCGTACCTCCCCGCTCAGACTGCCCCTAAACTCGTATCGGTTAAAAGTTGAAACATACCACAAAGTCAGATTTTGAGCTAAGTTACTAATCCAACTACTACATACTACCATAATAACATAATTATTCTGAAATCATGCTCTAGGATGATTTTTATTATGTACTATACATTGATTGTGTTATGTTTTTAAACGAAAATAAGTATCTAGTATGATACCTCATTGCTATCTTATTTATGAATTAAATGAACAAAAAAAAAACTATCAAAATGTCAGATCCCTGCGTCAAACAGACTGCGACCGTGGTGTAAAAAATGGAAGTCTTGGTCTGTTGTATTATTTTGTGCGTTTTGTTTTAATTTATGGCAACATCCATTCACATAAGGGTTTCTCATACCGCAATGCGCCCTGTTCACTCCGTAAGACATAAAGACAATTTTTTGTTTTCCCTTTTAGACATAAAACTTAGAACGTGCTTAGAACTTTGAAAATGTTGTTGATGTGAATGATTTCGTTTGCATGTTAATAAGAATGGTAAAACTTTAGTATCATTCTACCATAGATGGCGCTATTGCATACTTCTAGTGGCGCTATCTATGAGCAGATGGCTCCACTCATAGTTATTTTTTGACGCGTAGTATCGTTAACGTAAGCATATTTTGAATTGAAAATACACGTTTGTTACACAATATTAATATAAATTAAATACTTAATTAATTTCTCTGTATTTTTTAAAATGTGCAAATTGTATAAAATTTTATCAAAAAGTTCCAGGACTGCTGTATTTTAAATTCAAAATATGCTTACGTTAACGATACTACACGTCAAAAAAACTCATGATAGGGGTACGGATGGACAACAAAGTGATCCTATAAGGGTTCCGTTTTTCCTTTTGAGGTAACCCTAAAAAAGACAGGCAACTATTATATTTATGCGCTTTTTGTTTCAGATTTAAAGATTACATGCAATGGTGGAAAAGATGTCTCGGTACAAGTATGCACCTTTGCTGGTGTTCCAGATCTTTCTTATGGTCTTGTACATCCTATTTACCGATTATGGGGGTGATCATGAGGTCCAGACTAGAGGTAAGTCCCTTTTACACTTTTAGGGCAATTTAGTTTGTATAACTTGGCTTTCTAGGAAGTGGATCGGCGACATAATGAAGGTCACTGGAATCCGCTATCAGCGCAAGGTCAGTCATTTTAGTAATGTTAGGGGGAGGTCTAGAGCTATATTCAGTAGTGGACGTGGACGGTCATAATAATATGATGACGACAATCAACAGTTTTTCATTCCCGAAAAAAAAAATGTCAACACAATTCAGGATTTTTTTGCATTTAAAAATATTTATCTATCACAGAAACTTTTGGATGATTTAAACATGATTTTTATTGTTATTCAAAGACTTAAATGTGTATTTCTAGACTTACAGTCAGTTGCAAAATATAATATAACAATTACTGTAACGACTCAATCAAAAACAATAAGGCGAATCACGCACTCCCGCGCTACGCTGCGTGATCCGGGGCAGTGTGTGAATCGCCTAAATGCTACTTTGATTTTTTTAACCGTGCGTACCTATTGTGTTTAAGATTTCAGCAGTATAATTTATTTCAATAGAACTTGCAAACTATGTTAACAAACTTTCTATACAAATTCATCAAATTTTGACAACTTGCCATAGTTCGCAAGTTCTATTCAAATTAAAATTGGTTACCAGCTTTTATATAAAAAAATTGATTCAGTTGTTCAGCGAGAGTTTTGGTCGAAACTTCACTAAATATTAATAAGTTTTTTTTTCTAAAACTCATTTAAAATATCTAAATAGGTATACACTAGGTACTGCACCCATGAATGCACGTCTCTTAGGCGCCGATGATATTAACTTTTTGAACTGCATATTAGTGCAGTCTTAACAAGCCAATTAATATATTCCATAATTTATCTTAATGATAATCCTCGACGTATTCAATTAATTCATTCGCGCTTCCTCTGCATATCCATATGCGTTGCTCTAATTTATTATACAAGGATGTTCTGTTGTAACGAACTGGACTAAAACTACAGAGTTTTATGCAAATTTATTATATTAGTTGGATGTAATTTTGTTATTACTAGTATTTGCAGAAAATTTATTATTCATTTGAATTTGTAATTTTGTTCAATAAAAACTGCAAAAATAACAAAATATTGCTAATGCAGAGACCATAACATAATTACGACATTTTTATTGGATGTAATAATACTAGGTGACGAGTTAAACAAGGGACATAATTTTAAGGATTTAATACGAGTTCGATTATATATTACCTACGGAAGAAACCTTGAAATTATAAAAGTCAGCTGTTCTATACATCGCTTTTTCTCTTGTGTCGTGGGTGCGTTTACATACATCTCACATGCACAAATATTCAGACAGAAAAATTATCTATAAGATAACATAGATAATACAAGTATTTGTTCCTTGCGGGAATCGACCCCGTGATGCACAAAGCAGCTGCCAATCGCTCATTCTGCATCAACCGTACTGTCATTACTCATTATACTATGACTAATTTAAATACACATTCACATAATTTAGTTAACTCAAAAATCACCAACAAGGTGCAAATGAAGAACAATTTAAAAGCGTCATATCGCGTTACACACTAAATTGTTAATGTCATCACGAGCGTTGTCAATTAAAATAATGTTCTCCGTGTGAATAAGGACTGGCGTACAATTAATTTGCTTGAAATTCCACATTAATCCAGAGTGTAGTCGAGGCCGGTAACGAGTAGGTACGGATGATGGCTAGGGTTGCCTCTTTAAGGATAGCAAAGAGACTAAATATAGCTAAAATTGGCTTGTATTAAATTCTAAGGTTGGCTGTTTATGTACGATGATGTCAATCGCGCATATCCATAATTATTCATCGTTTTTACCATGTCCAGATACCGGAATTTCTGCGTGTACCGATACGCGTGTAAATCGCACGTGTACTGAATGGAACAAGGTACCTACCCCAAATATATGGACTCTGCTCAGTCAAGTAACGCGCGTGTGGAACTGTGGACGAAATGCAGAGAATAATATAATTATTTGAATCTCTTTGACGGATGAACGTATCGGTACGCGGAAATTGCGGTATTTTGACAAGGTTTTATAAAGCACCGTTCGCTAGGTAATTGCTATGCTGAGTAGCATGTTGAAGTTTGCGGCGTGTATCATTTTTGCCAGGTCGGTTTCCATACTCCATACTTACTGATGATTACGCGACCGACACGCGTCGTCAGCGTAGGCAGACGACCTGCTATAGCTTTGACTTTGATGATCATTAGACGATTCATCATGCGTGTGTAACATACGTAAGTCACATTTTTTCTACTTAGTACAGTATGGCAGTAAATATTACACAAGATGAGCTTTAGAAAGAAATATCGGCTAGCACATTGCTTGCTAACGTTTCTTAGGGCTGTGTAGTGTAAACACTCGCCTTCTTACAGGATTAAAAAAAATACAGATTTCACTACTAATATTTCGTATTTATGACACCCCTACGGTTGCCAACTACCGGGGAATGTACCACAAATTGAATTCACGACATATGAGAAGATTCTTATTATAAATTCTATGTCTCATTTAGTGGGTCTCTTAGTACAGTGACTGTATTACATGTTGAATTACTCTTCTCTACCAGTGATTCTCAAAATGATCCAGGTGGACCCCCCTGGGGGTCCACGGGAGACTCGACGGGGGTCTACGTTGGCGTGAAAAAAATCGGGGTTTACAAGTTGTAAGTGGGGGGTCCACAAAACCCCCCACTTACAACTTGTGAACCCCGATTTTTTATCGAGAATTATCTGGTTTCAATAATAAAGAACAAAAATGTTGGCTTGGCTTTAACTAAAAATTATATTAATGAACCAGGAAACCAGGAAAATTTTGAAAGTGGTCTACGAGAAATAAGTTTGGGAACCTTTGCTCTAATACGAATAGTGTCTTTTGACAGTTTATAACTAAAATATCATTGATTTATAATAAATAACTATTTGCAATCTTTTAAGATTCATAGATAATACATTTATTTTGCCACCATTTTTATTATCCGTGAATTGAACATTGTTTTCGTTTACGGTACATATTCACAATGATTTGAAGTATAAATGAAAAGTAAACCCAACTTATACCACACTCGATTGCATCAGTTCTGCAACCCTTAGGGGAAAGATCTGACAACGTAGATACGTTTAACCACGGGACGCTCGAATTTATGATATATACCAGCTGTTGCCCGCGGCTTCGTCCGCGTGAAATTGAATGAAAAGTAGCCTATGTATTTCTCCCAGGTCCCAGGCTACCTTTTTGCCAAAATCATTCAAATCCTCCAGCCGTTTCAGCGTGAAGAAGTAACAAGTAACAAGAAGTAACACACACACCCCCAAACTTTCACATTTATAAGAGTAATAGTAGGATTAGTAGGATAATAGAAATAGTAGGATCAACTTTTGAGGGATGGAAAGGGTAGTTTATGTATTGCTTATCTTAGTCCTATATTAGTGCTGTCACTGTCCAACACTAAGTGAAACTGGACAAGACTACCTACGTCGCAGACAGTGTCTTCTGACTACGTGGCTCGTGGCAAGAGGCGTTAAGACTCCCCCACACAGTTGCAATAATATTACACGCGTTATTGCGATAATGCGTGCCTGTTCTGTCTACATAACTGCGTTTTTATCGGCTGATATTTCCAATGTGTGTGTGTTGCTGTGATAAAAACGCAGCGTTATGTAAGATCGCATGCGTCTTAATACAAAATATACTAAGAACAAAATATCGCAGTAAGGCTTGCGATATAATCGCACCTGCGTGGAAGAGAACGAGCGTTTTTCACGTCCCGTGGATAATTATGTCTATGTATGACAACGATCCCAGTACAATGTGAACCGTCCGAACCAATTAACGCAATAGTATGCCTGAGGCTTTAGATTGGAGGAGTGGAAAGCGAGCGAGATAATTCGACAATACCATCTGTGACTTCACTGTTCTAGTTGCTGTAAGCCGTCGGTCATTGTCTCGAAACGATCCTTAGACATTCTGGTGTTCTTTGAAAACGTCCTCATTTCCTCAATTTTGCGCGTTCTTCATTCTTCAAATCTTGAATCATTTTATTCTAGTGGGCATATACGAGGTTGAGAACGAGGAGAGAAAATGTTCTCAATCTCGGCGCAATCTCACTAGAACAAAATAGTGACCAATTGAGGGGTAAGACGTATGGTCTTACCCCTCAATTAGTCACTCTTTTGTTCTTGTGGGTGTTAGGTCCAGAGACTGAATTACCCAAAAATTAAGGTAGATACAACGAAAACGTTCGAAAAATAAGTTCACAAACGCCCTTAACGGTATCGAAATCGTATAAAGGTTAAATAACGATGTACTTAGCTCAACCTTTATTTTAAACCGGTACCGTACCGATATACTTTTGAGGTAGGTACCCGTAGCCGCTTTTAGTCCCTGGTTAGGTCCATAAATTAGATGACTTTTCTTTCAATGCAATTTGCACACATTAAATGTGTGCAAATTGCATTGAAAGAAAAGTCAAATTGGTACATGCCATAGCTTAATCAGCCTATAATGTTCTCATCCCACTGCTAGGACTCAGGCATTCTGTATGTGAGTGGGATTGGGCCCTAGACCATCACGTGTGGGTTGGTGGACGCCATGACACATGGTGATTTCATAGGCGCGCCAGCCGGCGCGGGTTGTATGCTGCGCCGGGCACGAAATAGATGTGTCTTGTACCGTTTCATAGTGAAACGCGTACGATTGTACGGCTTACGAGCCGCGCTGGCCGCCCGCGCTGGCGGTCAGCGTGACTGTGAAACCAGCTATAGCCCGCCCAAAAAAATAAAAGAAAAAGCTGGCGGTTTTCGCTTTCAAATTCTACAAAAAAAATTAAAAGAATTAAAAGAAAATTGATATGAAATAGGTATAAAATAATACCGTCTCAATAGTCACACAGATTTCTCATTGAATTGATGTCGACTCGTTGTCTTGGAATTGAAGAAATATAATCAATACGACATTGTTTGTATGTCAAGTGTGAGTTGTACATTTAACTGAAAGGAATCCACTTATCTGACGATGATACTGAAGCAAATAGAAGGGTAATGAACTCAACTTAAGACGCTTGAGGAAGTAGGTTAATATTAAAATTTGATATTCATGAACGTAACGAGAAACCGGCATTCCACGTTATGTTAATGTTTGAAAATACGGACATCTGAAATTAGAAGTCCAATTCTCGAAATTAATTTGCACTAGGTATTAACAGAAACTTAACCATGATGAGATTTTGAATTGAATAAGATTAGTACCTATTCTGATTGTCAGTTTAAACACGAGAATACCAATTTTATTTATGTGCCAGGTCATAGGCTTTTATCAACCTCATTGCGATGTAAGGCCGACCATACACGGACTGCTCTAGCAGTCACTGCAGTCAGCCAGTGATCAACATACACGGACTGCTCGAGCAGTCAAGGCGACTGCTTGACCGCACGACCGCCTGAAGCAGTTCGACTGCTCGAGCGATAGGTTCATAGAAGACTGTAATGTGCTATGCAGTCGCAGCTTGATGCAGTCGATACTGACTGCTTCAAGCAGTCCGTGTATGGTCGGCCTAAGTTTACGTTTGCCGATGTTTGTTCGTTTATGAGAAAATTTGCTTTTACTACGTAGAGGCTGGAAATTATCCTACGGAAACTTACTATCGGCATGGGGACTCATCAGGAACAAAGGAACATTTGTTGAAATAACTCATAATAGATGGCGTTATATGTATCGATTTGTTATTGAAGTTTGCGTAAAATTGAGAACATGAAAAAACACATCATGAAAAATTTTTGTTAAAATTTTAGAAATCCTTTAAGCACGGAAAAATGTATAGCCCGAAGATAGCCCGCGCTAAATCGGTCACATTACTTTGTATGAGATGAGGCATCTGTACGTATAGTATTATATTATCTGTGCTATCGGGATAAAAAGTAGCCTATGTCACTCTCCGCAAATAATTGAATCTATCTCTATGCAAAAAAACATGGCGGTTCGTTGCTCCAGTGCTGCCTGAAAGAAGGACAACCCAACAAACACACTTTCGCATTTTTAACTGACACTGAGATTGGGTCAGAACCATTTGTTAGAATTTTTTGGAGAACTAGCCTTCAGTACCCCGATCATGAGTTTTTTTGACGTGTAGTATCGTTAACGTAAGCATATTTTGAATTGAAAATACACGTTTGTTAAACAATATTTATATAAATTAAATTAATACTTAATTAATTTCTCTGTATTTTTTAAAATGTGCAAATTGTATAAAACTTTATCAAAATGTCCCAGGACTGCTGTATTTTAAATTCAAAATATGCTTACGTTAACGAAACTATACGTCAAAAAAACTCATGATATGGGTACAGATCTTCAACAGATGTAATTGAAAATAATGCAACAATAAAAATAGAAAATTAAAATTTGTATAAAAACCCGACTTCGGTCTGCTCTACGTCTTATCTGTTGTTTTAGACCCACCAAAAAGAAAAGGAAAACAAGATATTGCAGTCGGGACCCATTATATGACTATTACCCGGAAACACTGGAAACAACAGATAAGACGTAGACGTAGACGGCAGACCGCAGTCGGTTTTTATAACGTTTTTAATTTTCTATTTTTATTTTTCACTTTTTGATGTCAATGACATATATTATATATATTTTTGTAATCGTCTTTTTAAGCCTTTCATTTTGATACCCCACATGATGATGTAACAAGAAAATAAAAAAAATCTATTTATTTTTTTAGATAGATGTTTTTTTAGTTAGATGTTCTTTTAATGTATAAGATATATACAGGGTGATTCAATATAAGGGTTTTAACCCGTAAACACTGCATTGCTCTGTACACTAGTAGTTATTCTGGAAGGTCGCCATGGTCGTATCTCAACTTTAAGTAATTTTGTTTTTCTCTTACAAAGTACTAATAATATTTTAACTTTGCCATGTCGTAGCAACCCTAATCGATGGGCGGAGCCAATTATTAACAAAGATTGTACATATCTATAAGTAGGCACTGGCGCGTCCTTTGACCTTGTCGCGCGTCGCTCGAAAACACAAAGGTACCTACACCGTGTCTAATCGGCGCATATTATGAATAATATGCGCCGATTAGACACAATTTCACTCATGAGTGAAATTATCAGTAACTATTAAGTTTGTGGGTCTACCATTTTCCTTTTTTAATCCCGCGTAGCTTTACACACGTACGCGTACACTCATAGTTTTAGTAGGTAGGTAGGTACCTACATGAAAATATTTACTAAAGGAACAACAAACACAAAGGGTGGGTACCTACCTGAACACAGAACTCCACACAGAACTCGGTCAGAGTCACATAACTCTAATTTATTAGTCTTCACAAAAATTGGCGGGACGGGTGGGCATTCTCTTTGTGCTGGTTGGCTAATCAATGCGTAATACCACCATGGGTTGTACGATGAAAGGTCCCAGTGGAGTGAAGGCGATGCACCAAACCACTGAAGCAATCGTACCTACTACGGAATTCTTCTGTTGCGAAAACGCCGCCGCCTGTAGCATTGTCTTGCTGATGAAGATTATTTTCATTCGCAACTAGGTAGGTAAGTACCTACCTACCTACTATTCCGTCATGATTACTCATGATTCCTCGCTAAATTCACTGCAATCCAACGCGAAACTAGACGACATGACGACAAGCATCCGATTCGGAAGCATCAAACGAACTAACAAAATAAATACGTAATTATCTAACTAGCCTACAAATAAAAATGTACACAATTTTAGAGATCGTTATGATATTATGTGAATTCCAATAAATACTATTTTTAAAATAAAATAAGAAGTTCTTTTCATTGTGGATAAAACATACCCCTGACATACCTACACTGTGATGCCTACGGTAATTCTGTCGATATGATAAGGAGCGAGACAAAATTATGATATTGAGGTTGACTATTTGTAGCATTAATTACAAGTCTTACGGGTTTTTTTTTACCTATTTTCTGATTTTTTTGTGAACGAAAAAATATCGCTTATTACGAAACAATGCTAATTTCGGAATAATCGAATACAGTTTTCGAAAAGTTCATAAAGATTGCCCATCATCATTACACTAATCTTATGTAGGTACTTGACGCATGAATAAATTAAAAGTTAGAATGATATTTGTTTTATCCCGGTTATAACTAGTTGTTTCGAAAAATGTTCGGTTTGTAAATCTTAGTTAAAAAAAAAACAATTGTACGGAACTTAGTAAATTAATTTTCGAGCCGGCGCGGCGGCGCGTCGGCGAAGCTCAAACAATTGTCGGTCCGTAACATTAGCAGAGGCGGCTTAGCAAAGGGTTTTTGTAAGTTGAAAGATTTTGAATCTTATTTTAATGATAAAATAACATTCAAAATAATTTCAGCTTTAAAAAATCTTTCAGATTTGTCATATCCAATAAGAAAGCCGGAAATAATTAGGGCGTGTAGTTAGTGTAGTAATACGTTCGACATTGGTTGCATTTTTACCAATCAGATGATTCCAACTGCAATCAATTCTGTTGAAAATGTATTTCACCAAAGAGTAATGAAACAGTTAGGTCGTTCGATTTGTATTATTTTATTTGTACTTTTAAGGGTGGATTTCTAATAAACAAAGGGAATTACACTACATAGCGAGCTAAAAGGTTTTTTTTAACTTGTATTTCTATAAAAACCTAGTTGTCTGGTTTTAACTAACAGTTTTATGCAAATGTATGTAGGTACATCTACTTTTGCTCTGCGTAGGTATGTCGCATACCGTACCGGTATTCAAGACCTAATTCGATCTTGAAATAAAAATACAACTTGCCTCTCTGATGCAAGAAAATGATAGGCTTTTTACCATTATGTGTTAAGTGTCCTATCTGTCGCATTTATCCCTATATCGATGAAGTTCAACAGAGGTCAAACAATTTCAGGGTTGACTCCATCAAAAATATGAAAATAACTTTGACATGTCGAAAACATTAAAAAACATTAATAAACAGTGTTGGGGATCTCATACAATGATCAACAATACACAACAGAATATGGAATTCACGGCTGAACAGGGGTTATAAGATTCACGCTGTATATTTTCGTAATTTTCTCTTTATGCCCTTCATTTTGATACCCCACATGAACATGTTAGATTTTTTTTATTTTTTACGACTTCGCTTATTGGCGGTTAAAATCCGCCATGTTGGTTTTTTTCAAAATCCATATAACCTATGTTACTCGCGACGTCGATACGAATCTAATGATATGCCATATGTTAAAATCCGTTTGCTTGATTAGTCTCTCACAGAAACGGAAATACATACCCACATACATACATACTAACATACAGGTGAAACACTATACCCTCCTTTTGGGCTTCGCCGCAGTCGGGTAAAAAGGAAAAAATATTTTTTTGCATTAGACACATTTCATAAAAGTTAACGGCATAGACTAAATTGGTTTACTCGACGATGTTCAGGGCTGCAGAGGAGCAATTTGTCACAATTTGCTCGCTGTTGAATTCTTTAGTACCATTTACCTGGCTCAGTCATAGTAGCTAGAAAACTATTAGTAAAACACTTACCACTACTTCGGATGAACGCTATTAAAAAAAATGACATGAATAATATCAGTATCATCATCATCATAATATGAACTATAGAGCATTTCACATAAGAAGTATAAGCTATCCATATAATAATAATAATAAAGCCTTTTTATTCCTATAAACAGTAAAGTATTTACATAGTATTCATTCTTAACCTTATGTTAGTAAATGACTCTAGTGTTAGTTATAACTTAATAGTAGGTATTATTTCACTGTTGTGTGTTTTCATAGGAACCCCTTGGTAGGGTATAGGCCTCCTCCAAGTTTTTCCATTTTTCCCTATCCCGCGCAGCTTCGGTCCAGCTCTTCCCCGCCACAGACACTATGTCGTCCACCCATCGTTTTTGTGGTCTTCCCACATTTCTCTTTCCTTGTGGGCCGGTCCATTTAGTGCTCTTGAGAGTTCATCGCTGGTCGGTGTATCTCGCTACATGGCCGGCCCAGTGCCATTTTAGTTTTAGTGCTTGTTGTAGCGCTTCCGTTAGTTTTGTCTTTTTCCTTATTTCTTGGCTTCTTACTTTGTGAATTTTGCTAAGGATTAACATACTTCTTTCGATTGCTCGCTGACACGTTCTTATTTTATTTTTTATCTTGTTTGTAAAGGTCCACGTCTGGGAACCATAGGTCAAGCAGGGCAAAATACAAGTATCCATGACAGTCTTTTTCATATCTAGATCGTAGTTACCTTTTAGTATTTCCTTATGCGCCCAGTATTTGTTCCAACTGCATGTGATTCTTCTGTTGAACTAGTTTTCGTTATTTGTTTTACAAAATGAAGCTGAAACTATCCATAGTTTTATTGAATTATTTTCAAATTTCGGCGTTGGAAATGCAGAATTATTATTACCAATCATTTTCAAATCCCTTTAAAAATCCACTGAACAAGGCTTCAAAGTAAAGGTAGCCTCACTCAATATTTTAAAGCACACATCAATAATTCTCCAAATAAATGCAGAAACAAGGAATTAAACATATATCCTGCAATTGACGCTTAAAACGAAGCTCTGTTTGTCTACTATAAATACATCCGAATTCGACATGTTTGTTTGTTTGTGATGTACAGGCATGATCATTCGCATGCAGATTGGGAATTAAAGACTGACAAAGTGATGTGTCTTTGTTTATTTGCATGATTGCCGTGGCGTTATTGGGTGTAATTGTGTAAATTATGAAAACTGTTATGGCTTTTTTGTTTCAAAGGGATCTAGATCCAAGAAAGGATGCTTTGAAATATCCGTGAGACTCTTTGTATGACTGGTTAGCTAATGCGTTCAATCCGATGTTGATTAGTCACCATACGGTAGCTTCCTACGGTCAGTGATTTTACGGATCATGCCAAGTCTGACGATCCCAAATAACTACAAACCGCACCGACGCTCTTCCTATGGTCAGTGATTTTACGGATTAGCCCAAACGAGCTCGAACCGCAGACAATGTGAACTAAGCACGTCTGTGGTAACGCAGATGCTGTGCGCAGACGCGTCCATAGATTGCGCCGCAACACATTTTTGAAGTCACTAACTCGTAGCGGATACTGATGCGCATCTGCATTACCACAAATGTACCTATTTCCCATTTCCCGCGGTTCGAGCTCGTCTGACCGTAAAATATCTGAAATCTCCGTAAAATCACTGACCGTTGGAAGCTGACTATAGATGTCACACTGAACTGAATCGGATCATATTTTCTTGGATACGGATCGAACTCGGTGTTTAAGTGCACGTTTCCAAGCTTATAAATAAAGTTGTAATGTCTTATGATCATGTAATTGCACCGGCACCCATACCATTCACACCGGCACAAAGGAATATTGCCTGCCGGAAGAAATAATTATGATGGTCTTCATTTATGGGATCTTGACAAGAAGCTCTATAGCTGTGGCCCTAATACTACCAATTAATTATCGTCATCATCATGAGTTGCCATAACGTCATACACATCCATTATTAAGTTTCGGATATTTGGTCATCCACACATCCTTCAAAAAGTCAGGATTATTAATTAAAGGATTATACTCGTACAAAATAATTCTAAAAACAAAATTAATAAAAAACGCTCGCTAAAATGGAGTCATGAACTCATGACCTATCGTATTTGTCGAAATATTAGGAATCAATGAACTCCAATAATCCATGAATGTGTACCATTGACCTTATTAGGTAAACCAATATCAAGAAGAAACGTAGGAAGGTAATTTCAATCCTTTTGATTAGCAAGAAGGTCGATGATCGCAGTTTTTTTGACGCACAGTAGGAGACTAGCAATTTACATTATATATTTAATTTCATCTTTCGTGGTATCCTGGGGGTTAAGGACCTGATTTTTAAGTACCGATGTGACATACTTCATCACCCTTACTTATAAACGCCTATTAATTTTAACCATCCTACTAATATTATAAATGCGAAAGTTTGTGAGGATGGATGTATGTATGTATGGATGTATGGATGTTTGTTAATCTTTCACGCAAAAACTACTGAACGGATTTTGATGAAACTTTACAGTAATATAGCTTATACATTAGAATAACACATAGGCTACTTTTTATCCCAAGAACGCGGGCGAAGCCGCGGGCGGAAGCTAGTTGATTAAATATACCTACATCTACCCTTGTCATTTGTATGACAATGATGAATAGAGACGACAATTTTATTGAAAGAGCTGTTTAATTTAATCATCGTTTATAAGTCCATTAGCCCCCTGGGCTAATAATTAAATTTTACGTTAACAAGAAACGGCTTTTGGTCAAGACAGCATTTGTGATTAGCTGTTTGATTAGATTAGATTTGTGATTAGCCACTATAGTAACAATTAGGTACGATTTACACCGACTGGCGCGCGGCGGAGCGTATTTTACAATGTGGCAAAGAAAATTGAAGTACCTATCTCTACAGTAAATAGGTAAAATATTCCATAATCTACATAAAGAGAGCTTTCCAATGAAATAATTATAGGTCGTTGCTATGAAACGACGAGCTATGACACTTGAAAGCTCTTTCAAGTCAGAAGGCCAATTCTCGTGAATAAGAATGTTCAAAAAATAATTCCGATTTGGTTTCGTTTGGTTTCTCAATGCCTTAAATGTCACAAATGGTATTCTAATGTAGGTACTGAATGTCAAACGGATAAGAGGATACCATTTCTGACATAAACGGCATTGAGATTATATCGAAACCAAGTCGGAACTCATTTTTATTTACGAGAATTGGGCTTCAGGTCTCATAATTATTATATTTATTATAATTTTTATCTATCGCTCTTTGTCGATGGATTTTGCTGGATCTTCGTGCTAGGGGTATTAAAACTGTCAACACGCAATAAGCTAGTGTGGCGATGTGGTTGCGATCAATGCTTCTTCATTATCAAACTGTGAACGGACCTTCCCCATTTTAATTAAAAAACCGATTACGACATTTTCTTCTCCAAGTAGTTTCAACGCGACCATGTTTCCATTAAATCCCGGGTAAACAGATATATCCGTTGCCGTGACGTAAGCAGTCCCCTCAGATCATAGAAACAAGGAGATGTGCCAAGGCGCTATCGAGCTTGATGTCTGATCTTGAGCAAATTGCTCATATTAAAAACGTACGCGCTGGCGACGAACCGAACACGATCGATGGTATAAATACAGTGTTTTAGTTTAGTGCTAGTGTTGAGTGACGATTAACAGTGTTAGTTTGAGGGTGTGCGGAATGTTCAATGCGTGGGAGATCTTTTTATTCACAAGGAGCGCTTAATTATGCGCGTAATTGTGTCGAAAAATGTACTAAAAGTGGCATCAGTTGTTCCCGTACTAATTTGCTATGATGGCATATCTCCTTGTTTCTATGATCTGAGGCAGTCCCCCACTGACCCGGATTGAGTTCAGAACCGGTTATCAATAAACGTGTCGGGCGTCCGACGTTCTTAGTGCATTTCAATTAACCGGATTATTTGCGCGTGACTGCTGTAGTTGTTGTGTTAACCGAGTAGACGAAATTTAAATTAATATTATGAAGATACAGGTACTTGTATCCGTAAATTCACTACTACAATACTAAATGTGGGGATCCTAGAGTTCGCTGAAATCGATGTTAAAAGCTGTTTTTATTTTAATAATAGCCGTTTGTTACCTTTTACTTTTTAACCCCCGATTCAAACAGGGAGTGTTATAAGTTTAACGTGTTTAACTGTCTGCGCCATCGTGGCTCCCAAACGGATAAACTGATTTTGTTTTTTTGTTTTATGACTGCTTTGATGGTTTAATGGTGATAATGGATGGTTTAGCTGCAGGTCAGGCAGAATGTTATTGGGTTATTTCAAAAATTCGTAGTAGCAGCTCGAAGTCTAAATTAATGTCCGGTTAATCGCAGGCTCGCCTCCTAGCTCCAAAAATATTTTTTCAAAAATCTAATGATATGCATAATTAGATTTTTGAAAAAATATTTTACTTTTTATCAAAATTACCCCGAGACTTCTTTAAGTACTTTCCTCTAGTTTGTAAACCTAGGTACGTAGGATTTGAGTATTCACGCACACTGGGAAAATTCACCCCGTATAAGTATATGCAATTACCTATAATAACAGGTTAATCAATAAATCAGTGCAACATTAAAATTTAGCCACGATTCGGAAAATTTACATGTTTTAAATGATTAAACTCTGAAACATTACGAATAAAATGATTTCAGTTATTCTGTGAGCGAAATGTTTGTGCAAAAAGCACATTATTATTTAAACGTTTATTTAATAATTAAAACGGCAACGGGTCCAACGACAAATAAATTGAAAATGTTCAATAGGAACTTAACGTTTATGTTTTAATTAAAATCAGCTCGTGGTTTCAAAATTTCGTAAATACCAACGTGAATGTTTATAGTTTTTATATGACGTTCCTTTCATTTTTAGTTTATCTATTATTATTAATTAACTAGCGACTCGTCCGTCGATGCAAATGACAGATCCGACGGACATTAAGGGCGGGTTGCTTCAAACCATCTGTATTCGTAAGTCACTACGTAATCGTTAAGTCAGTATGAAATTGTCATTTATAAGCCACCATATTTGACGGTTGTAAGATGAAACAACATGGCCTAAGAATAGATGTTTGATTTTTTTTTACTAAATCTAGCATCAAGTTTAGCAAGCATTTTGTATTATTTTAAGTTGACAAAAACGTTACCTAATCAATTTTTATTTAAGACTGTGCCAATAATGACTTTTCTAAAAGCGAGTGTAGCTGCCTACCGATATTATTTCGTCCGGACGCTTAATGCCGCCTGACTTGAAAGAATTACATTGTGTGCTATCGAATGATATATAGAAATAATAAGGGATGATTGTCCTCGTAACAAAGGAGAGATTTTTGTCATTGTACAAAAAATAAGTCGCTGCAGAAAAAAAAATGTGTTGACATTTATTTGAATCATTTACTGAATAGGGGGATTATGTTGTTAGGTTACCTTCATATACGGTGAGGGTGAGATCTGCTAAACCAATTACCACTTTTAACTTCGTTGTTTTTAGGTGGCCTTGAGTCTGTGATAGCTTAGTGGTTTAACCATGTGCCTCCCACGGCGAATGGTTCGAGTTTGATCCCGAGGCACGCACTGCTGACTTTTCAAAGTGTCCTTTGTTTAAACCTTACACCTAGTAGTATACTTAATACATTGAAATAAAGTAAAAAAAATAAATACCTAATGCTGTGTGCGTGAACATTAGAACGTTAATAACCTTACGGCTTAGGTTAATCCTTGCTAGAAGCTAAAATATGTGTTTATTTCTATACATTTTCTTGCTAAAGTGGGTCTTATTTATCTAATATCATATGAGAAAAGTATACCTGGATTCATGATCAAATATTAAATCGCGTCGGCTAAAAAAACACTACCGTATTCATGAAATACCGTATGTATTTCTTGGTCGCCTTTTACAAATACGAAAAGTGATTCAAAGCCGACATCAACTTCATTATAACTTTTTCATATTTATGGAAATGTACAAAAAGGCTGAAATAGGATATTATCATATTTATGTTTTATGAGGGATTAGTTATGGCGACGCCGGCGTAAGGGTTGATCCCACTTGTCAGCACGGATCAGTTTTATACTGATGATAATCACGCTTCCATTCACGCATCGCACTCATTACCATTAGCGCTCTTCAGCACGCTTATGCATGCGAAAGCATAACTTAATTTTACACGTGTTCGATCGCATCGATCCAGCGGAGCGCGCCACCGATGCTAAACCGTGCCGACAATACCTATCCCATACAAAATAGCACACGATAAGTACTATTGCGGTATCAGTGCTAACAAATATGGCTCAATCCTAAGGGCCTTATCGCAGTAGCGATTTGTGAGCGAGAGCGTAGCGGGCTCGTCGCGAGTTCACAGGGAGCGTGCAACGTTATCGCTAAAGTCCGTGCCTTGCTTTGATCTTGCTCGCAAATCGCCACTGTGATAAGGCCCTAAGCTCTGCCGTTCATCGAGCTACCATCGAGTTGCCAGCAGCTAGTGAATGCCACCAGTGGCTAAGCCGAGCTACCAGTCGCAGCCACTGGAGGCGTTGCTATGGCCGCCGCCGGTGGCTCAGTGTGCGGCAGAACTAAACGAGACATTTGTAATAGCTCTTAGGCGAATCACACACCGCCCCGCGCTACGCTGCGGGGTGCGTGGCGACGGAACAAAAATCCCGCGCGTGAATGCGTTTTCAGTGTGTTGCACCATGCGTGATTTCTATACAAATACAGGACTTGTAAACAACGGAACATCATGCACCCCCGCGCTACGCTGCGTGATGCGGGGCAGTGTGTGAATCGCCTTAATGCTCTTTCAATTTAGACGTTTGGTGTTGGACTACAGCCATGCGGTAGTCGTGCGGCAGCCGTGCGGTAGACGTGCGGGTGTCATGTTGACGCACGTCGGTTGTTTTTTTTCCATACAGAAGACGCGTATTGTATGAAAAAAACAACCGACGGTGTGCGTCAGTACGACACCCACACAGATGCCGCACGACTACCGCACGGCAGCAGTCCAACACTAACCTTTACCACAAAAAAGATAAACGTGTTGAGCCCGTCACAGACGTAGCTATAATATATATTTCTAAGACGTCACCGTTTCTATACATTTTTACTGCTATATCTCGATATATTAATATATATTATAGCTACGTTTGTGACGGGCTTTAAACGCGAATGCTACCAAAAATAATAGACACTTGTTTTAGACAAGTCAGTGCTAAAACAAGTGCGTATTATTTTTGGTAGCATTCGTGTTGAACACGTGTTTATCTTTTTTGTGGTACGGCCCTAAACGTCTAAATTGAAAGAGCCCATAATGTTTCCCTTGTATGTAGATATGTAGATACTAACCTAGTTCATATATTCCATTTACTATTGTCAAAGGATTAAAGACAATTGAATTTGAAACTGGTGAAAGGGGCTTAAAGTTATATCACCTCCAATCCTCGTTTGACTCTAGGATTCCTAGTATTCCTGGGTCTGATGTCCGTTCCATAATCCGATTGTAACATGGCGTCTGATAGCTAAATTCGTAGAAGTGTCGTTAAAGTGGAAACTGTATGAAGAGTCTCCTAATCATAAAAGAATTGTAATTAAGGAAAGAGAAGAGAAATCAATTTAAAAAAAAGATACCATAATAGATGTAAATTTTTGCGCTAACAAAGGTTCCAATTATTCCCTCATTAATTGGAGTGGCCCAAGATTCCAGGCACTAAGTCATAATTGTAGTGCGACAAACGAGATGATACCAAAATAAATGTATTTGTTCGTTATTGAATTTTGTAGCTTTCAGAGCCACTGATTGGCGCTTTGTTAGTAGTTAATGCGGTTTTATTAATTGAATAATCGTTTATTTTATTTGCACGATTGTTTCATTTAATTTGGAAATATAACAAAGGCAGGTTGGGAATAGCAGTAAAAGTGGTCCTCGCTGAATATAAAAAGCAACCGATAAATCGGTTACAATGGCCGAGATGGATAAACTTTACTTAGTATTTGCTTTGCTTTGGCTTAGAAATATTCCCGTCTTTATTTTGCATTACAAGTGCAAAATAAAGACGGGAATATTTCTAAGCAAACACTTGACAGTTGTGCAACAGTGACAGAAATAATCCGAATAATGCTCAACCAAAGCATGTGCTAAGTAATGTTTAACTTGGCCTTAGGCTGCGGCTGCACCGGTATGGCGATCGCGACGCGACGGCGATTTCGTGGAAACAAACTCATATAAACATAATAATATGTCGGTGGCCGCACTGCTGCAGTGCGGCCATCGACATATGTTTATATGAGTTTGTTCGCTGTCGTGTCGCAATCGCCGTACCGGTGCGGCCGCGGCCTTAGTGTGGGTTGTTTCTAAGCATCTGTTTTCGCAAGTACGTAATCGTCAGTATGAAACTGACATGCAACCATAAGATGATTTAGCTGGCTCTAAGAGAATTCTTATACACATTAGATTCTTGAGCCCTACTTTGCGACACACAATGAAACACGTCTGTAGGCGTTCAGTATCACGGAACGTGATAACCTTATGGTTGTTCTGAGAAAACGTTAAATAATTTCTTAAAAGGACTAACAATAATTAATAATAATAAGACGATGCGGCAGCGGCGGCGGTGTCGTCTACATGAGCCTTTATCTATCTCAATTTAATAATACAACGAGTTCGTTGTTACACATTGGGTTCAACTCTCTTATACAGGCAATCATTCACCAATTATGTATCATTTACAGATAGTTGTACCAAAATTAGGTATCTTCTAATTTTGTCATGATAGTCAGTGACCTGTCATTATGCTTAGAATATTACTTTTATATCAACGAACTTTTTTCTAGCACCAATTTTCTTCTAGCTGTATTAATACAGTGTATTGCTGTCTGTGTATGAAGTGATCCTATAAGAGTTCACTTCTTTTCTAAAAATAAGATTTGGACCATAAAAGAAAAAAATAATATTAAATATGTAGTACACAAATGTTTCACGTTCTCTGTATCCATTTTAAGTCCCCATTATTCTCCAGGGGTCCATTCGGTGCCAGAAAACAATGAATTGTGTAATTTCATTTGCAATTTTTCATTTGACATTCTAACAATTACTGTTGCGGGAAAAAATAAACGGATAAAAGAGAGATATAAAGGGACAATGTATTGTTCTCTTTATGTGTGATGGAGTTCGTAATGGGTGTATTTGGAGCGTTTAAAAATAGAATAGAAAAGTTCAATAGGTGGAAGTCATAAATTTTGTTTATAAGCCATTTTTTTGTGTGATAAGTATTTTGGAAAGGAATGTAAAAAAAAAGTTTGATGTTCATTTAAAAGCGTATAAAAACTTATAAAGGGGATTAATGAAGGCTTTGTGCTCTTTGAACTTCGTTAACTGATCTAAATATGCTGATCCTTGAGCTCACTTTGAGACTGGGTTGTTCAGCTCGCTAAGTCAGGGTTGAGCTACCACGATACCTATAGGTATGCGTGTACAGTCAGATCAGGGTCCACTCAAAGTATGGGTCTTTCCTCTAAAGGCCATTTCAAACTAACCTGCATGGTTCTTACACAATTTATCATAACTAAGAATTGTCTGGATTTTAGAAGAGACCTTTGAGTTTGTTTCGGTGTTTCTTTTCAAACGTAGTCAATATAGAAAACACCGGCCTCAAAATGTGTTTAACTTTTTTCAAAATAAATATGTATCATTTATCATTTACTCGGCTCTGTACCTATTACTGCAATGTTCGAAATTGTATCATTACATTAGTGTGCACTGTAATGCTCGTCTGGACGAATTTACTGATGTAATGCTCCCGTGTAATGCCACGATAAAATATATAGTTGTTGCATCTATGTAAGTAGTGATAGTAATCACATGAAGCGCGCTCATGATGCAACAACAACAACAATCTGTTGCGTAGTTTTAAAGATCTAAGCATACATAGGGACAGACGGAATAATCCGCATATGCACAGACAGCGAAATAATTTGCATTTTACACAAACTTCAATACCAAATCGATACATAACACCATCTATTATGAGTTATTTGAACAAATGTTAATAATCAGACCCCGCGAGTATACCAAAATATACTGAATAATATACCTACCTATTTATTTTTGTTTCAGGTTATGAAGATACACATCTTATGATATTCATCGGTTTTGGTTTCCTTATGACCTTCCTGAAGAAGTACTGCTACAGTGCCCTGGGATTCAACTGGTTCTTGGCCGCCATGGTCATACAATGGGCCCTTCTCTGTCAGTCCTTTTTCCACATGAAGGATAATACGATACATATCACGAAGAAAAGTTTGTTAGGTGAGTCATCAACTGGCAGATTTGTGGTATAGCTACTGATAGAAACCTTTGAATAGATCCAATTATCCATGGAATTGTTGAAACAAAACAGTAAACTCTTCAATTGTTTTCTTAGACTTCGTTCTTCATTAAAACCTTAAACTTTATTCGTCAAAAACAAATCATTATTATTGTATTTAACAATAACGTGGAATCCTGTCTTTAATTTTAATAAAGGCTAAATTTTAAACACTCAATTTCCTCTGTGTTCTTTTTCACAAAAGAAAGCTTATTAGATGAAATGTTTTGATATTGTTTCAAATTGAATTACAATTTTGTATTATAACCGAATTTTCTTTTGGCACAAGCGAAATTGAATAAGGCAGAAATAATAAGGCAGATGCTGATTTTCAGTAGCTTGACCTTTAGGATTTCACAAGACGTTTGTTCAAATTAATTAGTCTGAGAGTTACTTGTGAACATAAGGCTGTGAGCACGGGGTGTCCGCTAGAACTGCAGCATACTGACGAGAAAATTAATTCAGTATTTCTGACTACTATAGCGTAGTGTATAGTTTTGTGTTCGGGTTCGGCAATAAGGTAGATTTTTATTGATAAAATGTATATCGGCCCCAATTCGCATGAGACTTGAAGGATTAAGCTTGACCGTATATAGACGTCCATATCCACGACGGGAAATTCATGCGTCATGTTTGTGAATGGGCGTCGTCAGTTGCGGCTGCTCGTCTCTAGGCTCCCATGACAAATATTTGGAGTTGAGCTTACCTACTTAAACTAGACTTTTTTTTACATTGTTCTCACATATTTTTGTTATGAGTAACTATATGAAATTGCCCGTTCTTCTCTATAAAAATCTACGCTTTGGAACGGTCATCTACTTTCTGACTAACTGACGAATTCTTTGACGATTCAAAAGTACCTGTAAATGGTCTAAGTGAAATTTATGCTTTGACTTTGATGATGAATGAACTGCAAATTGGTGACCCTAAGATTTTGAGCAATTCTACTCGAGTGCTGACGGACACGTCGTGCCGCGAAAAAAAAAACGCGCAAGTGCTACCCGGCATTATTTTTTTCTATGTTAGGGAAGCCGCACACCTCAGTAGACCAGTCCGGTTAACCGGACCTGGCTGTTGGATCAGGGTACAAAACCTCACAGCCGGTCAGAATGCACGGTCCTTGCGCCGGGTCGACCGTAGAAACCCGTAGAAATGCAATCTAGCCGTGTGGGCGGGGCTCAAACCGAGTCCGGTAAACCTGATCAGGGAACCAGACCGGGTTACGGTGTGCAGCCTCCCTTAAAGTATTTGCTGTTGCTGTTCAACTGTAGTATCATTGTTCTCGCCGTGTTATTAACAATTTCTATTGTATTCTTAGAGGCTGACATCATGTCGGCGACTGTCCTCATCACATTTGGGACTGTATTGGGACTTGCAAGTGGAACACAGTTGCTGTTCATAGCTATCATAGAAGCAGCGGTCGGGTGTATCAATTTGTATATTATGGAAGAGATATATAAGGTTGGTATTGCTCTACGTATTGGTATTGGTGCCTATTAGTAAAAATTGAAGACTACTTTCAATGCATAAGTAGTACGTTCAGGACACGATTGCTTTCGTTTCTAGTTGTTATCATAATTATAAGAGATTTAAAAACATCTGGCACGGGAAGGATTTGAACCTGCGACCCGCCGTACTGTGGCATCGCTCTGACCACTGAGTTATCGTGTCACATCCGCATCATTTGAAATTTTATCTTATCTTTATCTTCTAACATGCCTCTTATAGATGCTAGTGAAATCTATCGGAGACTAATACAAGCCTCGAATTGTTACCATTTCTGGTTATCATAAACAAGAGATCGCATACGTAATAAATAACTTGCATGAGTTTTGATGGAAATCGGACAAGTATAAAATGAGTAAATTCTGTCTACGTCAAATATAAAATGAGCAGTGATAGCCTAGTGGTTTAACCATGTGCCTCCCACGGCGAATGGTTCGAGTTCGATTCCGAGGCACGCACCGCTGACTTTTCGAAGTCATGTGCGTATTAGAAATTAATTATCACTTGCTTTAACGGTGAAGGAAAACATCGTGAGGAAACCGGCATGTCCTAGAACCAAAAAAATCAAAGACATGTGACGTCCACCAACCCGTACTGGGCCCGCGTGGTGGACTACGGCCCACTCCCTCTGAGAGAGGAGGCCTGTGTCCCAGCAGTGGGAACATTATAGGCCGATTATGCTATGCTTACGCTTATGCATATATAAAAACACTAGCTGTGCCCCGCGGTTTCACCCCCGTTGCTCGCCTCCTAAGGGTCGTAGCGTGATGTTAAATAGCCTATACTATTCCTTATGAATTTGGCTATCATATACAATAGTAACATTTATCGAATCCAATTTGAGTTCCAGAGATTAGCGCGTTCAAACAAACAAACAAACTCTTCATAGATATAGATTTGGAATTTTGCAATTACATTCAGCAAAATATAATGAGTTCTAGTTTCTCTGTGACGATGTGTCATTGACATCATACTGAGGAGTGTTACCATCGCAATAATATCTTTATTAAAAGTACTTAAGTCCTTTATGAAGGCTATGTTTGCTTGCTGAAGTAGATCGTGAGCGACACATTTTCAGATCCTAATTGCTTATGAAATAAGATCTGTAATAAACATGTTTATGACATCACAATGTGTACTTGCGGAATGGTAGCAAAATAAATGAATTAGAATATTCTAGTACAATACCGTACGTAAAACTATAGTAGAGTGATAGTGACTCTGTGGTAAGAGCTCCGACTTACGAGTTAGTCGGGGGTTCAAACCCGAGTAGCACATTTTGTGCAAATTGTTTCACCATTAGATACTGCTCTAAAAATGGTTAAAGAATCATCAGGGAATCGGCATGTCCTACAACCAAAAATTCGAAGATATGTGACGTCCACTAACTGTGACATAAGCCTCCTCTCTGTGAGAGGGAGTGGACCATAGTCTACCGCGGCCTAGTGCAAGTTGGTGGACGTCACAAGTCTTCGAATTTTTGGTCCTAGGACATGCTGGATTACTCACGATGTTTTCCTTCACTGTTTTTAGAACATAATGGAACAAATTGCACAATGCGTGCGCCTGCCGGTTTCGATCCCAGGACCTATAACTTATAAGTCGGGGCCGCAACCACTGGACAATAATTATTCTTCGTTTTAATTAGCTAGTGGTTCGCCCCGAATGGTGAACTCACGATGTACACCTCTTGCAACCCCCAATTTCTCAGAAACCCGATGACTGATTTGGCTCATGTTCAAACTTAAATATTCCGATTAACGATACTTGAGTTATCGTCAAACAAACATATACATACATACAAACGTCAGATTGTTCCAGTGGACTCGGAGATCGGAGAACTTCACTCGCTCATTCAATAAACAAAATCTTCTGTTTTAGGTAACTGACATAGGTGGCTCCATAGCTATCCACACGTATGGAGCATACTTCGGCCTAGGAGTGAGCACAGCCTTCAGATTAAGGAAGCCGACTGAACCGACCCCTGCTGGAACCGTTAAATTGGACGGCCCAACCTATATCTCTGATGTAACTGCTATGATTGGTACGTTAATGTTATTTTGCCACGATTTTATTAACTCGCTTTCTCGTCTGTCGGTCTGTCTGTCTGTTCGGTACAAATGCAATCCATTTTTCAAGCAATTGCTGGCTTGGATGACAATGCAATAATATGAACTAAAAAGTAAAAAATAATTTTAAATGAAAAAAACACGGTTTTAAAACGGACTAAGGGCCAAGATCACCAACAATATAACAGTCCCATAAATTGAAAACGACCGTTTAACATATTTTTTCTTCTATAAAAAGTCATGTTAAACGGCTGTTTTCAATTTATAGTCGGTCTTGTCGGTGAACTTGGCCCTAAAAAGTATAAAATAATTTCCAATGAAATGATGCATTTATGTTCCATTTATTCACGTTGACTTCTTAAACTACCATTAATGCAGTTCGCTACCCAGCTCAGCTTACGCAAGTGTCTTTTAATATTATTGAAAATGTTCTCCCCCCGTTCGATCCATTATCCTGCTAGTGCCGGAATGACCTAGATTCGTCTGGATTGTTCTTGACGCTTGCTCTCAGACCTTCATAAGTACTACGCTGTTTGTTATGATTTTATTTTATACACCGACTTGCTAACTTAGTTGTGTTTAAAAAAACCAGACAAGTGCTAGTACTAATTGGTTAAGCAGCTTGTCAAATTACTGTAGATTTATCGATAGCAAGACAGTTGTTCACTCATAGATGGCGCTATTACCAATTACATCAAAATAATGAGTGACAAAAGTGGCCGTATGTTTTGATAGCGTTCACTAAGAAGCTTGAATTTTTTACGAGGTGTAAAAGGGACTAAAGATCTAAGTACTTATATGATATTAATTTCAACTTAATACCTGTGCCCGTTCCTGAAAAAAGGGGTATAGATCTATAGACGGACAGATAGAAAACAAAGTGATCTTATAAAGGTTCCGGTTTTTACGGTTTATTAAGGAAATTACCTTTGAGCCATTTTTTTTGCATTTATTTGTTTGTTGAGTAAACAAGTTGTTTATTTTGGTAACATTTCCACAGGTTCAATCTTCTTATGGATATGCTGGCCTTCATTCAACTCCGGGTTGGCACAATCTGATGCTGAGTACCAGAGAGCTGTCATCAACACTTACTTGTCTTTAGCTGCTGCTACGGTAAGATTGCTTATAAATCGTGATGTCATCATCATCATCATCATTATCATCGTACTACCAGCGGGAATAACGTCCACGTCTGGCCCTCCAACAAGCGTCGCCACAACGACCCATCTTATGCTGCCCGCATAGTGATACCACAGTTTTACAATTCATGTTAAATTGTGGTGATACGCTATATCAATGTCACTAGTAAAATAGAAAACATCTCTATTTTCTAGAAACAATTTGATTTCATCGTCATTGTGAGAACCACCACACAATTTAATACGCTGCCGGAGTGGGTGTTCCCCGATAGTTATGATCTGGGTGTCTAAGTCGCGAGTGAATCGGTTTCTTCTAGGCATGCGTGCTCCATCGTAGAGCATCATCGCATATCAACAGGCGAAATGGTGGTCAAACGCAAGCCTATTATTAAATAAAAAAATATATTTTGATTTCTGTGATATAAACGATTATTATAACTAGCGCGTTACTTGACTTAGCTTGCAGATGGCTCCGGGTGACAGCGCGCTAATTTGCTAAACGGCATTATTAATGAGTAGGCGTTAGGCATTAAGTCGGCTGGCGGTGTTTTTCTACACATCAAAGGGCTTTAGCGAGTCACGTAACACGTTGTTTTGTAAAATTAGCATCACAGGTAGGTTTTGCCGTTGAAATGGGCTGTCGCGCTCTTTATTTTACCGCATTTAGTCCAACCCACAAAGATTACATTATTTCAAAGGAAAGTCCCTAAAATCAGTGGACCTAATACCTGAACTCGGTTAGACTGTGACAGCCTAAATGAGAAACATATTAAAGGAAAGTATATTCGATATTAGTTCTGTTACTTGAAATAACGAATTAAAATCATCTGTTTCATACGGAGTGATATGATTTTTGTATGGAACAATTGATTTTATTTCCTGTTTTCAAGGTTGTCCCGTAGCTAATCGAACCAGTATTGAATACTGAATAGGTAGGTACCCTCTTTCAACATTATGTCCCTCTTGTTTATCTTGTCGCCCAATATAAATTGCTAAGTATATTGCCCAAAAAGGTAGGGTTATTGAGTGACAGACCATTTTGCGTTACATATATTGTTTGGCTATACACTTAATTCTATAACTACATTCTAACTATACTAATACATGCAAGTAAAAGCCTCAATCACATTTATCAGCACTGATTCGCATCTTCATACAAAATAACCGTTTTCAATAGATAAAGTGCGAAATCGATGCTAATAGATATCTTCTGGTCTAAAACTACCTGACCGCGGCAACGAAGCACCTCAGCGTTCTGGTTTCTCATGCAGGTATGCATGAGAAACCAGAACGCTGAGGTGCTTACTAACATTAATAACATTTGTAATTGATGGAAGCGAATCCTCTTTCTGAGATATATGTTTTTTACTTAATTAATAAATACTTTTAGACTGCTTCGCTGGTGTTGTGGTCGCAAGCACGACTGCTGAGCATTCTGGGTTCGATCCCCGGATTAAGAAAAATATTATTGGATTTTTCCAGAAATTCCAGAAAGCTGCGGGCAACAGCTTGATAAATACCTACTTTTGGAAAATATCCTATTAATATTATAAATCCGAAAGTTTGTGAGAATGGATGGATGTTTGTTACTCTTTCACGCAAAAATTGATAAACGGATTTTGATGAAACTTTAAAATAATATAGTTTATGTATCAAAATAACACAATAAGCTTTTATCCCGAAAAACGCGGGCGAAGCCGCGGGCGGATGCTAGTTTGTCTATAAATCGATAACTTCCACCAGGTGACAACGTTCGTGCTCTCCGCGATGGTGAGCCACCAGCCGGGCAAGTTGGACATGGTCCACATTCAGAACTCCACACTGGCTGGGGGCGTGGGCGTGGGCGCTGTCGCCAACATGTTCATAACGCCTGGCGTGGCGATAGCTATTGGTATCGGCGCTGGCACCATCAGTGTTTTAGGATATAGATATGTAACGGTGAGTTTTACCATGAACTATGGTCTACGAGTTTCAGACTTGCTACAAAACTTCAATTTAGAAACCCGTGAGGTGCATAATATGCACCTCAAGGGTTTCTAAATTGAAGTTTGTCAAATTAGGTCCTTCATATTATGAAGGACCTAATTTGACACCCGATCTCGAGTCAATCCGGGCGAGTTTCAACAGATTGGCACGTGAATAGGTATGTAAGTTGAGCTAATATTAACGTCAAGATTGACACGTTAACATTAGCCCGACAGATATCGGAAATCACCCGGATCGGCTCTACAGATCGGTTGCTAAGTTGGGTCGTTTGTACACGACTTTACTCGACTGTTGTTGTAAGTATAGTACCGGAGCCAACATTTTGGGCTTTCTTTCAATAGCAACTGTATCCAATGACAGTCACTAAATATAAGAAAATACCAATAAAACAAAATTGTCTTTTTACAAAGAACTTGTCATATATTATGGCGACGAAATATCAGCCATTACAGTTTTCTCTTGTCACATTAAATATCTGAAGAATTCCTTAGATATAGCATCGTCCTTTACATACATGCTTTAATTTATTAGTAAAATAGAAATAGATAAAACTTATTGTCGAACCTGTTAGAAGAATAATTTATTTTTTGAAAAGGCCATAGTGTTCAGCAATTGTCAAGAAATAAGGATCCCTACTAATATTGTAAATGTGTTTTTGTGCCGGTAGTACCTACGTTCCCGTGGGATAATTTAAAACCTTCACGGGGGCAAAAACTAGTTTTTTGTAACGTTACTTTTTTGACGAACTTTCAATCCAGGAAAAATGCTTTCAGGAATGAGAAATTTGCTTCGGTTTTTCCCTTAATCATCTCTTAGTTAATTCATTTTTAGACCAAAATAATGCCGAACCGAAAGTGTATAGCAACCCGCTTAAGTGTATAGCACGCCTTATTCACTTATGTCCCAGTCAAAGTTTCCTAACATAATATTCAGCCTAGACCAAAAGAATCTGATAATTTCCCCAATATACCGCCTACATTCGTACAAAATGTCGTTAGGACTATGAAAGAACAAAGTTTGACTATCCTCAGACGAAATTAGAGAGAAGTTTCGAGAAAATGTCCAAGTTACAAGTAGATAATATTTTTGTGAGAAACTTTGTTGAAATCTAAAAGTCCCTTGGGATAGCCGATATCTATGGACAGTAACTATTTTAAGTATTTAGGAACTTTTGTTGAGCCAGCAGACAGTTTATTTTCGTTTTACCTGTTTTTGCTATCTTTTGGCACTTTGCCTTCATTCGATTTCTCTTACTGGATTTTTGGATTTTCACTAAATTTATTTTGCTGTCTATTTCTCTTACTGATTTTTTTTACTTTTATTTAACGTTTTGTAGCTACTATTATAGTGATCTTTGACTGACATATCGGCGTCTAAAGGTCACATAGGTATGAGTGACAGAGACGATGCTCTACGAAGCTGAAGCTATAGCCGAATATCTCCTTTCTAAAGGTTAATGTGTAATATTAATTATTGCCGGGTACTGTACCTACAATTTATTTTTTACACAGCCGGCGCTAGAAAAAATCGGTATACAAGATACGTGTGGTGTGCACAACCTTCACGGAGTACCTGGAGTGTACTCCGGCCTTCTGTCGGTCCTGTTCGCAGCCCTGGCCACATCCGATCTATACGGTTCCGAGTATCATAACATTTTTCCCGCTATAACTGAGGTAAGACATATTGAAACTGCGTAGTAGTTTTAAACTCAGCTTAACGACACAGATCGGTCGATCTGCAAGGTTGCAATTTTGCCACGAGCCCCTCATAGTGCTTGTTCAGGTGCAGTGGCGGGCGCAGTCGCGAAATATCAAACATATGGTATCATATATGCAAATGTTCACGTACACTCCTCAAAAAAAGTTTGCGATCATTTTGAGAAATCGAAATCTTTTTTGTTACGGTAGATTTTTCAAAGTGATCGCAAACTTTTTTTGATGCGTGTACAAAACGCACGGGGGTGGAAGGAAATCCGGCCGCGCCCACGCCCGCGCCCGCGCTCGTGAGCTCAACCTGTTCAAGTACACACGGCTACACATCAAGCTATACATTCCCAGTTTACACTGACCTCTCACCGTAAGGAAATCCTATACAATGCGAGATCAGCTTATACTGGAAATGTATAGCTTGATCTGTAGCCGTGCGTACATAAACAATAATAAAAGCTAAAAGCTAAAACAATTTTTATTTGTATAGGACGGCAGATCCAGCGGAACCCAGGGGCTGTACCAGCTGATAGCTCTGGCGACGACATTGGTACTGTCATTTGGTACTGGCTTCTTTTCCGGTAAGTTCATTATCTATAATTGCTTTCCAACTTCCTTTGCTTTTAAAATTCAATAGCAGCACATGCGATACTCGTAAATATTGCAACCTCTATTTTAATAATGTTTTTATATATTTTTTTTGTTATCATAAGTAATTTAGTAGGTATTTAAATAGTAAATGCAAACTGATTGACTGCAAAATGATTTTTTTGCAGTGTAATTGTAAATATATTGATTAAACTAACAGCAGACACCTAGAATAGAATTTCAGTATTAAAATATCTATAGAACAGAACAGAACAGAATAATATGACACGGAAATACAAAACCTTTTCAAGACCTGGAGATAAAAGTTATTTTTCATCTAAGGGGGAAAGAACAAATTATTGTTTTCTCAGAATCGCAAATCTCTGTTTGTAAAGCTTTCTGCGAATTCGAGTACGACAATACGCCTCTGCTTATTCTTCGTAGATTAATCGTACCGGAACCAACGTGTGAAAAGAAATAGAAGAAATTAGATTCAAATAATAACGTTGACAATAATTTGACATAGGTGTTTTTTTTTTTAAACGTGGTTCACACTAGGATTTCTCCTGTGTCGTGGGTGCGTTTACAAACACAAATTTCACATACAAAAACAGCCAGACCTATGTGCAATGCGGGAATCGAACCTGCGACACGTCGCGCAGCAGCCAATCTCTCAGCCACTGCGACAACCGTGCGGTCAAATTTTATTTGCCAGCCACAGAGTAGAATAGCACAGCCAAATAACGTTCGGTAGTGTTGTGTTCCTGTGGTAAGCAAGGTTGCCAGAGCTCCTGAGGATGCATTGTGTTGACAGCGTGCTCGTTCCACTAAGCTGTCGGCATAGCAAAACCTCAGAACTGGCATCGTGCGTGTGATACTCGATGTGGCAACCGTTTCATAGGCCACGTTAACCGCTTACTATTAGGCGTGCCCGCCTAATAGTACGCCTATTTGCCAGTCGTATAAAAAATATATGAAAAAATTGAAACCCTATGGCAATGAATCCATGAAAAACTCGTTTTTTGTTACACCTCCGGATTGACAATTTCACTAACTTGCGACACGCTCCCGTTAAGGCTGTGTCCCCAATAGACAAACTGTGAGCGGCCGACTGAGTTTGCGGCGTATCGGTTTAGTACGCCCTTCCATATATTTGAAATGGAGTTGGATTGCAAGTTTGCGCTAACAGTTTGCTACTGGAAACTGTTAGCGCAAACTCAGTCAGCCGCTCACAGTTTGCCTATTGGGGACACAGCCAACACCGGTTGATTGACACCAAAAGACGCAGCATAGGTAGACCTCCCACAAGTTGAACCGATGACCTGGTGAAGGTCGGAGGAATCCGATGGATGTTGCGAACGAGCGATCGAGCTCTTTGTAAAAGAGTTCTACTACTACTATAGATCTATTATTTTATTACTTACTAAAAAAGCTTTTTAGGCTGAAATCGGTTACGTTTTAGTCAACGTAACCGATTTCAGCCTCGCGTCCTGAAGCGATGTTTGTAATTTAAAATAACAGTAGGTATACCAAAAATTTCGTTACTTTTATTATCATATTATAATACAATTTTTAAGTAATCGGATCAGTGTTTTATACCTGTATTATTTTACTAGAAAAGTTTTTTAGGCAATTTTTTAGAAGTTTCACCAATTTTTAGAGTAGGTACAATTAAAAATGTTCAGGTGAATAAATTTGTAACATAATAATATTCTTAACCGAAATTTACTACAGGTCTTTCGAAGTGGTTTTTACTCAAAACCACTCCCAAAGACCTGTACCAAGTAGAAGTAGGTTCAATGAAACAATTTATTGGGCAAAATAATCCCTAATTTCAAAGTAGTCGAGCGAATGAAATTCAATACAATTCGTACACGTCCATCCGCATACGTTCAATGGATATATTTTATCCCGTCGAATCGTTTGATTAACAAATCAGGTTTGATTAAAACCCGCACGCCGAAATATCACGAATGCATCGGGTTTCTGTTCGGACAAAAGTACTCTGAATTTGTATTTCGTTCCATAAGGGACCATGTCCACGGACAGGTGCTCACTATTATAGTAACGCTCAACATCACTTAAAGCAGATTATACGTCAGTGGGCATGGCGATGTTAGTAAGGTATCTAAATTTGACATACCTTGGTCAGTCAGACCCGCAACTAATCGTGCTGACTCGATAAACATTGCACCATAACATGAGGTTGAGATGTTTTGTTAGCTTGTGTCGCCGTCAGGGAAATAAATAGTGTATGTGGATTGTAAAGGTACAATTCCAACACTGGCGACAGCGACTGATTGTTGTAGGTGGCAGCGACACAAAAACACATAATTATACTTTAGGCGACAGGTGACTGTGTCGCCACGCTGGAAATGAACCTTCATATTATAATTTCATAAAAAAAAATTAAGAACCACTAGTGTCGCTTGCAGTCGGCGACTACAGCTGCAGTTGCGGTCAGTCGCTGTCGCCGGGATTGGAATTATATATTAGGTACGAGTTTGTAACTGACTACAGACATCAGCAGTAGGCAACGTGTCGCCGCGACACTACTGGTTTCTATATATATCTATTAGATACTTTTCGTAGCTAGCGACACGTTGTCTTCATAGAAATACATAGAAACCAGTAGTGTCGCGGCAACACGTCGTCTGCTGCTGCTGTCTGTAGTCGGCTTCGAATTTGTACATTAAAATTCCTACCCGTGGAACTGGTCCCTAATAACAGACCCATAGGTCTGTTACATACAAGCTTTTCCAAAATTGTCGATACGGGCCCGGGTTTTACTCGAGGGGTGAATTAAATTCCCTTTCACGGTTTCACCCTATATTCAATTTGTTCGTTTATGAATAGTAGGTATGGTAGCGACCCGCCTAAGGATGCAGTCTATTGATGTAGCGACATGTCAAAAAATTTAGATTTCTGTGCTGTTTGACGTACTATTATACAATTAAAACTTTCGGAATTTATTATCTAAATATAACCGTAATAAAATCCTTTGTAATTTCGGTTTAAAGACATTTATTTCTCAAAAAAAAGAACACTACAGTTCACTTACATGATTGAGAAAGGTATAAAATATAAAAATACAAAAGTGCAATTCTCTGTGATCACAAAAAAAAAGCAAAATTTTGCTAAAATGTAACATTCGGTGTTAGTAATTTATTTTATTTTTTTCCTAACGTATTCTTCTAGGCCTTTTTTAAATGAATATAAGCTTACACTGTTAGTTACATCATCTGGTATTTCGTTATAAAGCTTTGCTCCCTCGTATAAGATATTTTTCTTGCCATACCTAGTTAGTTCTGGGTTTTCTTAGTTCTAGTTTACCTCGTCGTCTTGCGTTGTATGTGTAGGTTTTCTTTTTAAAGTTTAGTTGTGTTTGTGTTCCTTGTGTTATAATCTTATGTATTAAAGTACATGTTTTAAGTGTATATAATTGGTTGAATTTAGAAGAACTAAGCGAAAAAATAGAGTAGGTATGATAGATGTGTACTGCTTTTAGGGAAGATCGGGATTTGTTGATTAAAAGAAAAACTTTTTAATTTTAATACAAAGTATACCTCGTTTAGTTCAGTGGTCGCAAGTGCGACTGGCTGAGCGTGGAGTTCTGGGTTTGATACCCGGGTTGGGCAAAGTGTTATTGGGTTTTTCCATTAAAACGTTCTCAGTAGCAGCCTGTAGTCTGGATTTGTGCCTGGTTTAAGGAAATATTACATGGGATTCAACAAAATAGAAATGTGGGTGAACTTCAATGCAATTCACTTCTGCTTAACTCTTCGGAGAATAGTCGTTATATTAAGTTTATAAAACAGATTTGCACCTTACATGAAAATATTTTTTTGCAGGTTTGATCGCCAAAACCAAGTTGTTTTCGCCCCTGGAGGTGAACCAGCGATACGACGACGCAGTCAACTGGGAGCTGCCCTAACTTTACATAATAATACCGTCTTTATTCTGAAGGCTTTCAATTGTAAACCTCATGATTTTCAAATAGTCTATAAGAAAATAGAGGGGATATGAATGTTTTTGCAGTAGAGAAAAAGTTGAGAATCGAATGTTTGTAATTTGTTAAATACGGAAATGTAAAGTGCACAACTCATTACAAAGACTCGCGGTAGACAAATTCGTCATCGGTCACACACTACACGAGCGCTAAGATGCAGTCTAGTCACTTGTGTACCTATTTTGGTGAGCATTCGCGTCTTCGAACGACTAACGCTGGACTTATCTGTGAACCGCATGTCGAACCGCAAACCATAACATTCACACGCAGATTTAATCTGCGTGTGACAAGCGACAAATCCGGCAGATGGGCGCACGTGTGGCGGCCTTAAGAACAAGTACAAAACACATCGAGAAAGAAATAATCGGCTGGCTTCGGCTTTGTAGAGCGTCGTACCCGTCACTCATACTTAATAGACGTTTTGTCGCTGACTTGTTTATTAGATACCAGACTGTTGGTGCTTCGTGCGACAAAGATGACGCTCTATAAAGCCGAAGCTAGCCGATATCTCTTTTTAAAGCTGGATTTGTAAATACTGCCGCATACGGTACGCTTGTTTCAGCAGTCAGTAGCATTAAACAAGTGGCAGTTGTGTCAGTAACTCGAAGGTTTTGGCCGTAGCAGTAGTGTAGTGTGACGTATACAAGGTGTAATTTTAATCACACCCAATACGAAGACATGTCATTGAACTCATCATTATGAACAACTATTTCTATGGGACCAACCCTGAAATAAAATAAAAAAACAGCGGCTCCATACATTTTGATTTAAGTGAACAAATGTGTGGATCAGCTGATTTTCAGCGCGCCCACTGTGCAAGCCTTACGTGTGTTGCGCGAAAGAAGCGCACCAAATAATTGCAGTAACTGCACGCGTGCAGCGCACGAGCAGCTCGCGAGCGGCACATTCGTGGCGCATTCGCCAGATGAGACACACCCTTATAAGTTCGTGGTAGAGAAACTGATGGCCGCACTTTAAGATACCTGACCGTATAAAGCCAGCATTACAATAATAAATTCAGTCGTATAATTTCGAATAATAGATATGTATTTGACGAACTATTTCATTTTAATTAATATTCGTTTCGATACTGTAAATGAATACTGGTTTCGTTTACAATTTGAGTATTGAGAATCAAAAGCGGAATAAAATCGGTAGTGAAGTTAGGTATCTACATCTACATTATTGTAAACTTATTCGTTTTCAATATTAAAATGTTAATTATTAATAATTGCATTTAGCTCTTCATGTTTCAATTTTGAATAAATAATATTTTGAAAATTGCCGAAACATCAATAAAAATCTACGAGTATCATTAAATGTATTCAGTTTTTTTATTTATTTAAAATACATAATAATTATTTACAGCAGAGAAAACATGTAGGTATCTACTTGTAATTTAATAAATAAACTATACATTTTATAATAAATATATTATATTCTTATTTATTATTCTATACATATAGTAAGTATATTCTACTACATTATAGCTTAAATTGAAAATATTGAAATGCTTTTAATAAAATTCTTGGCCACATTTTCTTGTTGTTATAGTATTTAAGAAGGTACCTATATTTATTTATTTTCATGTATATTATAGATGTTGTTACCCGACTGCGCCAGAAGGAGAGTTATTTCGTAGATTAAGTTATGGTAGAGATTGTCTAATATAAAACTGAACGCCCCTCTACTAATCGTGATTGTTTCAAAATACTTATAGCAACATCTTACTTGTGTGCGTGCAGTGATTTTAGTGAAATTTAACTCGCCAATGACGAAGATCAATTTGTGTGTATAACATGGTGTAACCTCTACACGCACAAATTGATCTTGTACTTTGCATGTGAGTGTAAACACATTGGAGGTGCGTTCAGTTTTGGATAAGATGATTTTCCATTATAAATATTAATAAGTGAGCAAATAATATTTTAAATTAGATAATTAAAAGTCTTCGACATCTCCAGTCACAGATTACCAAGTTATAGTTATAAATAATTTATTTACTGCATTTCTTTGTAAAATGGTTTTCTTTGTTTCTACATATATTTTGTTCAAATGTACACTTTCAACATTATTCCAAGGATACTTCTTATAATTAATTAAATAATAATATTTTGTTATGTAAGTAGTGAAACATTATCTTAAGTTCTTTTTAATTTTTAGACAATACGAAACGTTATATGATATTAAATGGACTTTTTATAAAATAAATTAAAATAATTAGGATGTTACTAAAATAAGATTGTTGTTAAAGGAAAATACTAGCATTTTTTTGCCGAAAATTGGTAAATGGTGGGCCAAAAATAATTATTTCTTAATAATAGCTCTCTACATTAAGTGCTAAAATGGATAAAAAGAAATGGTAATGTGTTGTAGTAACGCTGCAATTAAAAATGTACCTACCGTAGGCAGAGTTAAAGGCTATTTTTCTATATGAAGATTGTTACTCGTAAACCTCAATAAAGATATTGGATAAAAGAGTCCACTTTTATTCCACCTAAAAATAGGTATTTCCACCTGTTGTGCACTTAACACAGAGTTTAATCTCAAATTAAGTGTTGATCATAAAAGGAAAGACTTTCAAGTACCTAGTCTTTCTAAGGATGCCTCTTCAAAAGCCTTTGAAACTCTAACACAAGGAATTTGTAGAACAAGTTTCGAGTGTAGAACGAGTGAGTAAGGACATAACAAAATTAATACACTTCATTTTGTAATTAAGGCGAAGGTAAATGGTAACGGCCAGTTTTAAATCTCTTATTTCGCCGTCAAATAATGCAGGTTAGTTGTGCAATTTTTTTATGTTAAACTAGAACATATGTACATCAATCGTACCTGTGAATATTTAACTATTATAGTAAAATACTCAATGAAATAAATTCATGAATTCGTGTCTACCCAAAACATAAAAACGTAATTACTTTCAAACCGCTTAAGATATTTTCATGATTTGTTTTGTGTGAAAAGACTATGTTACTACCTATAATATTGCCTGTTACTTTTTTTTATTTTATATTTTAGATACTAAAAAGTAATAATACGTCTAATTCTGCACAGCGCGCTCCTTGATAGGCGAGTCGTATTGCTCGGTGGATGTATGTCGCGTTGCTTGAGCTCAGCGCAGAACACTCAAGCTATACCGCCCAAATCACTCAAGGCCGTTGGCGTATACCGGGGCCTTAAATCACACTCGAATTTGAATTCGTTTATCTTTTTATCTTCTTGTATGTTTAAAGTAATGATTAGGACATTTAAAAGTGGTGAACGAGAATAAAATTGGTGGAGAAAGAAAACGTTTGACATCGTTAAAAACTCTGTAACATATTGAAGTCAACGGGTGTGTAATATTTAATTGTATAAATGTTTTTTTTCTAATATTAAATGAAATTTCCTAACTATTAAATACGACTAAACTGAGTCTCAGATTGATCATAAACTCAAACTAGTTCAGGTTTTTGATCAAAAATCTGGATTGTTACAGGTTTATTATGAAATTTTGTTTAAAATGTATCATCTTCCGGTTTTCAGCAAAAACCTAATTTTATGAAAAACCTGCGACATACACAGTAGAGTAGCAGGCAACTGTTGTTGCTCAAAGTTACACGAGCGCACGGAATTAGGGACTGACGGTATATTGGGAATCAGTGGCGAAGGGTAAATTTTTGTAAGAGGCAAGCCGAGCTACAAATGTTTACTTGGCCACGAAAAGCTAATTATAAATATTTGACAATAGTAGGCAATACTGCCTGTGCTATTTTTCAAAGGTAAGCCGGTAGGAATCATATTGTAGGGACCCTTCGCCACTGTTGGGAATTCGTATAGTTTGTATTTTAGTGTGTGACTTACATACGAACGAATATTTCTATCTCTTTACCTATATTGAACGTTTGATGACGTATACAGGCCGCGTGTCAGTGCATATTACGATCTTTGGAATCTCATGAATAAATGATTTGTAGGAAGAAAGTATCTGAACAATTTTTGTACACGATTTCTGCATGATCTACAAAGGACGTCGGCAGTTTTGGGCTTGATATGGTACAGTAATAAAAGATTAACCAAAAATAAAAATATATTTAAACTGTTCTTTGCCTAATTTATCTTAGAGATTAAGAATTGGAATCAAAAATCGAAATAAATAAGAAATAAAATGATTATGCCGTTGAAATTTTGAAAAAACCAATAAAACATAAACGGGTGCATGCTGGCTGGCGCGTGCCTCCACAGAATATCATGTCGACAGTAACTAAAACCTTTGAATTGAGAACTCATTAGTTGGGCTGTACTTCATTGGACCTCCACAGAATATCATGGTGACAGTAACTAAAACCTTTGAATTGAGAACTTATTAGTCGGGCTGTACTTCACTGGATCATTCACACCATACTTAACCTCACTGTCACAAATACGAAGATTTCTCTTTAACCCAATTACGTACAAACAAATAAAAAATGAATTTAAATACTCTTGAAATACTCGACCACACCAAACTAATTTCATATCTGTACCGACTTACACAATCTGAAGCCCAGCGTTCTATAGGCGTCTGCCAGTGCCCTTTGTATGATCAATTTTTAAGAAAACACTTAGGTAAGAATAAGAGATTCCTCTTAAATTGTAAGTGTTATCTTAAAAATATTTGAAAGATTTCTAGTGTTATTTCGAAAATATTTTTAACCATTTAATCTTAAATATTTTTTTTGCAGAAGTAGGATCGTTTAGGACTTTTGACGTTTCATTTAGTGTATAAGTGAATTTTTCCGAAGTTTTCTAATCTAGAATCTTTACTAATATTAATAAAGCTGAAGAGTTTGTTTGTATGAACTCGCAAATCTCTGGAACTATCAGTTGGGTTCGATTTTTTTTTGTATATGATAGCCAGATTCATGGGTAATAGTATAAGCTATTAAACATCACGCTATGATTCTTAGGAGCCGAGCAACGGGGGTAAAACCGCGGGGAACAGCTAGTAAGTAATAGGAACTTTGATAAAAATTAGATTAATAGTAAGATTTTTAATTGAACCTTTTATAATTCCAAAAGTTTTTCATCACCTTATCACAAGAAATTGCGTTACAACACCGTTTATTAAATAAGATGCGTTCCTTTGAAAAAGATGTTCGGAATTATTCTTCAATTCTTGCTCGGGGCAAACACCTGAGACCGTGTCAAGCAAATTGTGTAAGACTTTTATTTCAGTGACATAAGCTTCAAATTCGTTTGGCAAGTATCCAAGTATTTCCCACTAGCTGTCATGAGGAGTGTAACAATGGAATTTCAAGGGGAAATATTATTTGTATCTTTGTTCGTTGCATTTGAAATATGATGGGATTTGCTTTGTTTGCTGGACTGTAATCATGTTTATTATTTGTTAAAGTTGTTGTGCTTTATTTTTGTGAATTTGAAAGCTGTTTATCTTATAAGTTACTACCTATAAGAAAACCGTAGAGATGAAAAAGTTTAAAAACATTGGAACTATTTTCACGAAAATCAGCTACATTATGTACATCCCTTTAGAATGCCACAACAGAGGACGCTAATACGAAGAAGAAACAGAAAAAAAACACATTTTTAACCGACTTCCAAAAAGGAGGAGGTTCTGCATTCGGTTGGTTTTTTTTTTTTTTTTTTTTTTTTTAATGTATGTACACCGATTACTCCGTGGCTTATGAGCCGATTTACGTGATTCTTTTTTCATATGGTAGAAGAAGCTCGCGCGGTGGTCCCATATAAATTTTATTAACTTTGGTTGAGTAGATTTTTAACCAGGTGTAATAAACGGTATTTTTGGTGTATCTCGATGACATCATGACGATGATGAACAAGTGATATTGTGTAGGTACATGAATTCCTGAACGCAATCGTCCTCGATATTATACATACATAACATCACGCCGATATTTCCGGCAAGGTTAGACAGAAGTGTATAGTACACACAATTTTTTTATGCTTAAGTCGCATTTGATAGAACGCTAGGGAGCGAGCCTATTGCCATTACAAACTGAAAAATCACTTTTTGTTTACTGAAACGCTCTTATCCACCAACATCTATGAATATAAGTACCTATTTAAATTAGTGGAAGTAATCGATCTCGGTAAAAGTACATACCAAATGTGTGTCAAAGGCAGTATTAATATACTGCCTTTGACACACATTTGGTATGTACTTTGTCTATATACTTTGTCGCTCTATGCATGATTTTATGGTACTTTTATATACGTAAGGTATTATTATCAAAAAAACATGACATGTTACACTACACTAAAAAGTTGAAAATAAAAAACAGGTTTTAAAAAAACCGACTTCCAAAAACTACACTAAAAACTATGAAATAAAAAGTTTAAACTTCCATAATTAAAAATCTAAATGTATATTGAAGTCGGCGGGGCCTAGCATGAAAATAAGCAAAATTGCAGATTAACAAGGAATAAAAGGAAATCTTAATTTCCACGTGCACACACTGCGCACACCCTTCCTGTTTAAAGACTGAAAGGCAAAAACCTGAAAAGGCCCCGCCGGCTTCAATATACATTTAGATTTTTAATTATGGAAGTTTAAACTTTTTATTTCATAGTTTTTAGTGTAGTTTTTGGAAGTCGGTTTTTTTTAAACCTGTTTTTTTAACAAGTTAGATATGGCGAACAGAGACATGTACCTGATGTACCCCTATCATGAGTTTTTTTGACGTATAGTTTTGTTAACGTTAGCATATTTTAAATTGAAAATATACATTTACTACACAATATTTATATAAATTAAATACTTCATTAATTTTTCTGTATTTTTTAAAATGTGCAAATTGTATAAAATTTTATCAAAATGTTCCAGGACTGCTGTATTTTAAATTCAAAATATGCTTACGTTAACGAAACTATACGTCAAAAAAACTCATCATAGGGGTAATGGTCACATGTCTGACTGTCAGAAACATTCAATGAATGTTTCTGACAGTCAGATCTCCCACATATTAAAAATGCCACGAACCCTCAATCTAATACTGTTATTCGTCACTCATCACTCACATTAAACTAAAACACGGTACAATCATCGATCGCGTTCAATCCGTCATTGATGACAACATGATCTGAAGCGAGGGTGACGCTATAGCTCAGTTTTTTCAGAGCACTAGCCATGGCTAGTGCTCTGAAAAAACTGAAACTCTGAAAAAATGCGCGACCTCTGCCGTACCATGGTACGGCAGAGGTCGCGCGTTCAAATCCCGCTTGCAGTTTTCCATTTTTGAAAATGTTTTCAAAGCATCTAGCTCGCATAATTATCTCTTTCATTTATATGATTTGAGGAGCCATTTTTAAGAAGCTACATAAGTTCCTCTTCCTTTGGATTTCAATCATCCCAAATTTATATTTTTTTATTTATTTATTTAGGAACTTTACAGTCATAATAAACTCTCAAACTTTCAACACTCTTCCAGGATTGAATTAACATAAACAATAACGTATCTATTAATTATTAGAACTTCACACACGGCACACAAGATCTAAGACAAGCAACCGAGCTAACCTATCAAGATTGTTTGCTATGACAGCGAGGCTATTTGGTATTCCATTTCAGGCGCCAAAGCTCTCCGGGCATGTCTTGGTAGTAAATAATAATAGAATATCCTGGTAACTAAAATATAAGGATGGAAAGCTCTCTTGCCTACTATCTTGAATGAATAAATTGGTGCATGTAAGTAATGCTACTTTAAACCTGAATGAAGATTCAGAATCTTTGTCTGGCTAGTGATAAATTTTTTTTAGAGTTACAAAGTTGCACAGTGGGAATTTTGGAGCTGGTATTCTAAGAAGATCTGGAGGTCACTCTATGTGCTGATGGTGACTACTGGGGGTGGTTTTTGTAAGGTAAGTATCCCACATTCCCTGATTTCATCCCCAAAGGCCTTTTGAAAGTTTTCCCACGTACAAAAAAACAATAATCTTGTTAGTTCTAGTTCAACCTGAAATTTTGGAGTCCCATTGCTTCTTACGAACCCAATTTTATTGCTAGATCTTACAACAAAATCGTTACTTTTGAACACGGCCCGTATCCTACCTCTGGACTCTTAGGGCCGTACCACAAAAAAGATAGACACGCGTTAAACGCGAATGCTACCAAAAATAATACGCATTGTTTTAGTACTAACTTGTCTAAAACAAGTGTGTATTATTTTTGGTAGCATTCGCGTTCAACGCGTGTCTATCTTTTTTGTGGTAAGGGTGTTAGCTCTTAACTGCCGCTATGTAGTTTTGATTCTGTTATCAACGCCAGTAGATTACTATTTTTTTTTTCAATTAACAGATTGCGGATCGAAGTCAAGAGTTTATTCAAAAACTTTGCGTATCTAATACACCTGCCTGTTTATTAGAGTTGCCAATTTGTTTGCAAACGTTTGAGGGAGAATCTCAACTTGACATTCTCTCTCAAATGTTCGCAAATAAATTGGCAGTTCTCGCCGTGATATCATGCAGCGAGTCGGTACAGAATAGACAATCTGGAGGCGGTATCAATGGGGTATAGTCGATACATTTGACCAGGGCCCCAATTCTGCTATTTCAATAGTGTATGAATGGTGTCATAATGACACCAGAACGGTTAAAACATAAGCGCTCATTGGCATAGAGTAAGACTATCTGTTTCGTCATTGGTCAAAACGATGTCATTGGTAGACCATTCTGACACGATTACGACAATTGTATTAGCAGACTTGGGCTCCAGGTGTGATTGCGGAGCACGTGCGCAATCGAAGTTTAATTATTTTGTCCGTTGTGCCCCAATGGGAACGGATTTTCCGGGAGGATTTGATGAACACTATAAATAAGAGTATCGTAATTCGTACTGGTGAACCTGTGATTAAAAACGTAAAAATAAATTAAAAATTAAGCCATTGACACGCATTATACAGGGTAAAATTAAAACCAGTGCGGATATTTTAGGAGGTGGAAGTACTCATGAATATGATCAACTTTTATTATGGGACCGACACTGAAATATGAAAAAAAAAAATCAGCTGTTCCCTACAAAAATGCACTACAGCACGATCAAAATGTATGGAACAGCTGAATTTTTTTTCATATTTCTGTGTCGGTCCCATAATAAAAGTTCCATATTCATGAGTACTATCACCTCCTAAAATATCCGCACTGGTTTTAATTTTATCCTGTAGAAGAAAAAAGTCATTTAGGGGTAATATACCTACTACATGGTGTTAAAACTATAATTGTTTCTTTGCCAAAATGGGATGGTGCTATTTGTCCTATAACTTCATCTCTCTTGCAAAACAATACAATGTAAGCGATAACACGATCGCTCCCTGAATAACAATAACATGCGCCCTAGATGCGATTGGTATAAGATTGGAATCGAATGCTATGCTAACGAGAATCGAGGCAGCATTTTAGTGGATTTTGATACAGATGGAAATATTAAATAAAGTCAGTTTTTAGTGTAAACGCAGATGAAAACGAAACTAAGGCTTGATTTTAGAAGAAAGACCTTAATGAGCTTGAAGCATTTTGCTTTGCTTCATGTAGTGAATACAGAATTATTTTGGTGTTTTACTTATTTAAATGTAGTAAATACAGCCAGAAATAGGAATTCAGATGGAAGGCTATGATACCCTAACGATTAAATATTTTCCCCAGACTCATCCAGTTAGTAAATAATATCAAAATTATTGAATTTGTACAAATTCTGCCAAATTGCCTGCTACGTAGGGAAATTAAGTTTATGAAATAAATTTTGTTTTAACCGTCTAGCCATGTTAGTTTCGCAATGAAAATATGTTTTACGTCAACATGAATATCCAATCGTGCTTGTTCTTTGACGAACATTTTTAAATTAGGCACATTCACACGACACCATATACCTACCTATAAAATAGTAAAAATAATCGTACAAAAGCTTGACTCACTCTGTTTTAGTAGTATCTACACCTCCAAGCATAGAAAACAGGGTTAACTAAACGGTTACGCTTTTTAACAAACAGCAAATAGGAAAATTCTGGAACTTCTTACTTCTTATACTTAGACCTATATACTCTTCGTCGGTGCAGTACCTTATATTTCTTCCTACTGAGAGTTAACTCTTTCCTTATACCTATGTAGGGAGTGAAAGTTACTAAAAGCATTGTGGCCACAATTTAGTATGAAGTTGGTGGGTAGGTTTTCAAATTTTTTCCATTAAAATTAAGCATAATTTAGGACCTAAAATTTCCCTAAAAGCCAGTTGAATGATTTTTAAAATGGACTAAGGAAGCCTTATCTTTCATTAGGTAACGTGTTGTAATCGTAGCTAGAACTCTTATGTCATAATAGTTACGAGAGTGTTTCAATTATATCATATTTGAATTCATAAAGAGGCATAATGACCGTTAAATATTAGCTTAATTATCAAACAAATTAAAAGGTAAACATAATATTTAACTACTTTATTAAAACAAAGATTGACTTAACGTAATTAGCCGTACTAATTTCATATTTTAGTAGGCAGTGTAGAGTGTACCTAATTATAATTATTACATATTTGTACATACGTAAATATATTTTATATAAATAACAAAGGACACTGGCAGACGCCCATAGAACGCTGGGCTTCAGATTGTGTAAGTCGGTACAGATATGAAATTAGTTTGATGTGATCGAGTATTTCAAGAGTATTTAAATTAATTTTTTATTTGTTTTTGTACGTAATTGGATTAAAGATAAATCTTCGTATTTCTGACAGTGAGGTTAAGTATGGTGTGAATGATCCAGTTAAGTACAGCCCGACGAATGACTTCTCATTTCAAAGGTTTAGTTGCTGTCACCATATTATTCTATGGAGGTCCAATGAAGTACAGCCCGACTAATGAGTTCTCAATTCAAAGGTTTTAGTTACTGTCGACATGATATTCTGTGGAGGCACGCGCCAGCCAGCATGCACTCGTTTATGTTTTATTGGTTTTTTCAAAATGTCGACGGCATAATCATTTTATTTCTTATTTATTTCGATTTTTGATTCCAATTCTTAATCTCTAAGATAAATTACGCAAAGAACAATTAAAATGTATTTTTATTTTTGGTTAAGCTTTTATTACTGTACCATATCAAGCCCAAATCTGCCGACGTCCTTTATAATGACTGTGAAGTGCAAAACATCCTTTCTGAGGATGCGCTGTGTTGACAGCGGGGGACCTGCTTGTCCCTTTAGTTTTCGGCACAGTAAATAAATAACACGCATGTGAGACTATTGCAACCGCTTACCATTAGCGACCGTGTACATGACGCCGCACACTGTGGCCGGCTCTATGGCGGTGATACCACAGACATTTCTAAATTGTGGGTTTGTGAGAAAATGACTTAAAGTTTGACATATTTCACATCAGTTAGCGTCCATACTATCGCATCGATGTCCTATAACTGCAAAGTTAAAGGCATTAAGTTGGAGTCTGTAATAGTTTCCGATAGATGTCACCAATGCTCTAAGAAGCGTATTCTAAGGCCCGTATTACAGAACGATGCTCGAGCACAGATCTCTGCTTGAGCATAGATTTAAAGACATTTGATTGGTTGAAATTATTAATAACATATATATGGGAACAACTGGCGAAACGTGGTTGTAATACCACTGCTATTAAACCATTTAGAGAATATAAGTGTGACGTTAGGTTATGTTAAACGTTAAATATAATCTTTAGGCAACAAAGACAGCAATTTATAAAGCTTATTGTAGGCTTAGGCTTTTAAGCTTTAAGCTATAGATACTTTAATACTAGGCTTTGGTTGATGGGTGCTTAACGGGCCATCTGAGCTTTGTTTAGCAAACGGATAAACTTGCTTTACAATGATACCGTTTGTTAAAGGATTTGATGACGAATTTATAACTTGGTCTCGGATTTTGAGGGTTTGATTACAATTTTCAATTGAGTTGAAAAGATACGTTTAGTAGAGAATAAAATCTGCCTTTGATTTGTAGAGAGTAAGTGTTAAGCCTCTTTTTTTATCCGACTGTGGCGGAGCCCAAAAGTAATGTTTTTATTGGTATGTTAGTGTGTATGTTTTAGTTGGTATGTAAGCGAGCGAAACGAGCTCGGGAATTTGGGCACACTGATACGGATAGGTTAGTTTCGAAGGGATTGACGGGGATGACAAAGCGAGCGAACGAAGCCCCCGTCAACCCCTTCGAACCCTTTGTGTTGGGTTACTTATAACCTTGCAGACAGAAATAGAAGCCCCGCTGAGTGGGGCTCCGTCGACCACCTCGCTCTCCTTTGTAAGTCCCCATTTACACACGTTACTGGCTGCGTATTCGGTATTGTATAGAATACCTAGGTAAAGTACAAAATAAATAATATTTCATACATTACCTGAACGTTTTATGTATTATACATTGCCTAGGTATTGTATAGAATAGCAAATTATACAGATTGCCGGTAACATAAAGGCCTTACACGGCCGCATGGCACTAACAAAAATTACGAAAAAAATTTCAATCCGTTTTGAACGTCCATTAAGTAAAAGCACAGAAAAAAGCCATTTAGGGCTCTTACTGCGTCCATCAATCAATTAATAAATGAAAGAGAACCGGCGAAGTTTGCCATCCATCAATGGACTTTGAAGAGTGACCAACAGCATTTTATACTGAATAATAAAGAAAATTAAGTTATTGGATGCAAAAGGGACATTATCTATCTATGTATACCTACCTTAGATCATAGAAATAAAGGAGATGTGCCAACGCGCTATTGAGCTTGACGCTTTAGTTTGATTGATGACATTGACCATAATTAAAACGTACACGCTGGTGACGGACCGAACGCGATCGATATAAATACAGTGTGTTTTAGTTTCGGTGATGAGTGACGAATAACAGTTAGATTGAGGGTGTGCGGAAATTTTAATGTGTGGGAGATCTTTTTATTCACAAGGAGCGCTTGTAATTTAAACTTTATTATTATTTATTGTGTTGCAAACTGTTCTAAAAGTGGCGACAGGGATTCTGCACTAATTTTCTATGATGGCATATCTCCTTTTTTCTATGATCTGAGATCTATACCTGTAAAACGGTACAGTGACTGACTGATAAACAACGCACAGCCTAAACGAGGGGACCTACAGGTTTGAAATTTGGAGGAAATATTCTTTGAGAAGGTACCCTAAGGATGCAGTAAGAAGGAATTTCTGGAAATTCCATTCCTAAAGGGGTGAAATGGAGAGGTAAAATTTGTGTGAAGCAAATAACAACATGTTTTCCGACAGTGGTGAGTGAAACAGTTTCAGCCTATCTATTCTGTACCGACATGCGGCGTGATATCACTTCGAGAAATGCCAATTTGTTTGCCAAGGGAAAATGTCACGGTCAGATTCTCCCTCGAACGTTCGCAAACAAATTTCAAAAACTGAAAGGATTTTGATGTGGTTTTCATAGTTCAATAGCTTGAGGTCCAACTTAAAATCTAAGCCACGTTTCATCTAATTCCGGTGGGATAAACCAGAGATACAGCTTGACTTCTTGATAGTACTAGTCACCCTACACTGCGAAGGCCATTTAAACTGTGGTGGTCATTTTATTGAAGTCCACACGAACGCAGTCGCGAGCAAGTCTAGTTTCTCAATTATTTAGTACCAGTGTGATGATAAAAAATGTATTAACCATTTAATAATAGTATAGATTAATTTTATTTATGATCATAATCATAATATTAAAATTTAGATGATGATTTTTAAAAAAGTCACCTTGAATAATACCACCGCTACCTACTTGAATAACTAAACGACTTGTGATTAAACTAATAATAATATATTTTTTAAATATTTTGATCGTCATCACTAACTTTGTCGATTAGGACCTACCATTAAATTATATGACGAAGTTTGTAACATTTTTGTTGGTTTCATTCCAAGCTGCGTTAAGCAATATTTAAATATTAAAGCAAGGTTTTTGGACCAAAATAATCTATCACCAATATTTATCACCAATATTGGTGATAAATATTGGTGATAGATTATATTTATTATATATATTATATTATATATATTATATATTATAGGGTGGAAAAGAAAACATTCGGTGGAGTACCTACTCCACCGAATGTTTTCTTTTCCACCCTATACATATTTACGCAATTCGTTACTTTTTACCAATATATCGTCAAAATGTATCAACATAAAGGAGTGCCACTTTGTTTTATAGTTACTAGCTAACAAACTCTGCTGAGTCTCTAAAAAGAAAATGCACTATCTTCTGAATCAACATTAGATTTAAATTTACTTAACAAAAGTGTATGTTTACATTGCTTGTCACCCGTTTGTAATCGTCAATACCATTTGGTTGGTTTCATGCCTGATAAAAAAAATATTTTCCCATAAGGAATTGATACATTTATGACATAATTCTGGTGTCGAACACACTTAGACATGACATAATAAAAATACAAGTACCTACTGCCCTTGTTACTAAATACGAGTACTTATCTACGGCATTTCAAAAACAACTGACACAGGCGGGGTTTGAACCCGCGACCTCTGCCGTACCGTGGCAAGTGCTCTAACCAACTGAGCTAGTGTGTCTTCGACTGAATCAGTTGAAATTTGAAGTCCCTTATAATACGCCTCTTCTTTACGCCTTATCTGAGCTTTGCTATCGGAGACTAATTACTGACTCCAATTTATTGTATTTTTTTTCTGATGTGCTTCAATGCAAATCAAACTATGCAGAATCAATGTGACCCCCGTCCGACACGAGTTTACCTTTGATTTGGCAGGAAACCAGTAATTGGCCAATTTCATTTATTTTCAAAGTGACATCCAATTTAATCAACTCTATTTTATAGATTTACTATAAAAAACAGCTTTAAATGAGAAGAAAAATACTATTTAAACGCACTTTTGTTGTGTTGCCCGGGTAGCAATGTGCATTACTGTAAAATTTTCAGTTTTGATCTTCTTAGTTTTCCTATCTTATACATATGATGTAAGTTGGATTTACGTATTTTAATACTGTAGTTATAATAAAATAGTCTACGCTGTCCAGCGCTGGATATAAAATATTCAAGAAAAAATAGTACCTAGTAAAAAAGTAAAAAGTAAAAAAGTGCAGTGATAGCCTAGTGGATAACCATGTGCCTCCTATGGCGAATGGTTCGAGTTCGATCACGAGGCACGCACCGCTGACTTTTCGAAGTCATGTGCGTATTAGAAATTAATTATCACTTGTTTTAACGGTGAAGGAAAACATCGTGAGGAAACCGGTATGTCCTAGAATCAAAAATTCGAAGACATGTGACGTCCACCAACCCGCACTCGGCCCGCGTGGTGGACTACGGCCCACTCCCTCTCACAGAGGAGGCCTGTGTTCCAGCAGTGGGAACATTATAGGCCGATTATGCAAGAAAAAATATACTAAATTGAAGCATACAAGATCCAAGCGATTGGCGGTCCGAGCTCAAGGCTGATAAATACATAAATAAAGATTTCATTAATAATTTAGATACTAAGGGCCGTAAGATCAATCGTAGCTTAACCACGGAAGAGAGTTTAATCTCCCGTCTTCGATTGTTTTTTTTATACAAAAACCCAAAGAAACAATCGAAGACGGGAGATTAAACTCTCTTCCTTAGTTTAAGCTACGATTTATCTTACGGCCCTAAATACATTTTCAGTGCCTCAAAATAATACCAGAGCGCGCCTCAATTACTTCCGTAAATAAGACGTATTTCACTAATATGTCTTTAAACGTAAGACGTAACAGCAGAAGAGGTGATTATGTTGTCAATTTTGAGGTTATATCAAACTTGTGGATGGGAAACAACGTAACGGTAAGAGATAATCTTATCATCCATTCAAATTATAAAACCCACGAAAATCTTCGTGTCATCGTAAAGATTGTGCCACTTTTAATGGACGTTAACTGGAAAGTACATTGGCTTGTCAGCTCTTCACCAACGCTCATCTCTTCATTAACGCAATGCTTCCTACTATAATTGAGGCTGTGTGGAGTGGCCTATTATTTTCAGACACAATTGATTTCAATTGTGTTCAATTGTGTCTGAAAATAATAGGCCACTCTGGCTCTCACAGCCTCAATTATTACCAACTATTATCCTTCCTACTTCCTACTAATCCTACTAATATTATAAATGTGAAAGTTTGTGAGGATGGAGGTATGGATGTATGTATGGATGTTTGTTACTCTTTCACTCTTTCACGCAAAAACTACTAAACAGATTTTGATGAAACTTTACAGTAATATAGCTTATACATCAGAATAACACATATGTTACCTTACATCCCGAAAAACGCGGGCGACGCCGCGGGCGGAAGCTAGTATTATAAATGCGAAAGTTTGTGAGGATGGATGGATGTATATAAGTATGTATGGATGTTTGTTAACTCTTTCACGCAAAATATAAACTGACGTTCCTCAAAGACAGTTTGCCCTGTAACACAAAAGTTTATTTAATTAATAGAAACCGAAAGAGCTGAGTTCTCATCTTGAATATAAAAGGACACATTGATTTGCACTTTGATTGGCAGTCAAAACTCCCGATAATTTGCCAACCACTTAATTTAAAAACTTCACCCAGTACTTACTACAGCAGTCGTTTTGTGCACGGCGCTACCTTACTTGGTTAAATTGGGAATCGTCCGCAACATAGTTGGGAAAAGGCTGGGCAATAGCAAAGAGCGAAAACTATTCGCTGCGACTAGGATTCATTCACCGCGAGCACGCTAGACGCCGCAATGCCAGTGCTCGTGCAATTCGTATGACCTCATTTTTAGGGTTCCGTACCAAAATGGTGAAAAAGGAACCCTTATGGTGCGACATCGTCTGTCTGTCTGTCTGTCTGTCACCTGCTTATTTCAGCAACTACTAATGCTATCGACTTGAAATTTGGAACAGTTATAAAAAATGCTTGCCCAACTTTATTGCAAATGAAAAAAGTCAAAAAATATTTTTATTTTCATTGCAAAAGGGGCCGGAGTGGGGGTCCAAAATGTTACTAGGTCAATTGGCATATCATATGAAAGGGCTTGATCTGCACATTTTAAAATATATTTTAATTTTATTTATGTATCACAGTTTTCGACATATGATGAAAAATGTCTGAAAAATACCATTCCCCCCCCCCCTTATCTCCGAAGTTTGCGGAGCGAAAAATCTGAAATAATTAGAGCTGATAGGAATTGACCCAAATATGGCACCAAAAATAAAACGATGTTCCTCAGTTTTTTTCAAAATCATCAAAATTCCTTCACAAACAAACTTAGTTATGCGGTCCGGTTTTTTTCACTTTATACGTCCAAAAATGATACGGAACCCTCAGTGCGCGAGTACGACTCGCACTTGGCCGGTTTTTTTTATGCTTGAGCCATACACCAAGTCATACTAACTACATTTGTTTTAAGAGGCATTTTACATTTTGTCACCTGTCTCGTTCGCACAGAACGATATTTTTAAGAATGGTAAATGAAAAGATGCATTTTTGAAAAATGAAATTTATTAATGTTCTATAGGTATAATAATATTCATTGAACAGGTAAATAATAAAAACATATTTCTACTGTGTTATCTAATCAATTTAGCTCAATAAATATTAGAATTTGTTTTTGAGATAAGTTCAACCTACGACTTTTTAATAATTGTTTTTAATATTAAAATTACCTAATAATATAGGTATTATTATGTAAAACATTAATAATTTTTTTTTTCAAAAATGCATCTTTTTACACCTATAACATTCTTAAAACTATGGTTATGTGCGAGCGAGAGAGGTGACAAAATCTAAAATGGCTATTAAGGCTATGTTGTTTCATCTTACAGTTACTTATCTGTAACCGTCAAATATGGCGGCTTGTATGACAATTTCATACTGACTTAACGATTACGTACTGACTTACGAACACAGATGGTTTGAAGCAACCCGCCCTAAGTTTATTATTGTTAGCTACTTTATATTAGGTAGATTGACTTACTGGTGGTACCGGGCATGCGACCAAGCCAGCTTTTCTTAATACACTACCAAAGTAAAGATCTTTCAGTATAATATCACACATTTTGAGGTGCCTCTCTACAAATGACCGCCTGAACTCGTTGTGCAGGTACTCGTAGAAGATCATGTCGAGCTGTTGAAGAAGAATGATTGAGATTGAAAGCTGTTGAAGAATGGTTTCCAATAAACAATTAGTTGTCTTAGTCTAAAGCTGCGTAGAATAAAGCTAACGTTACCACTGCTGGGACGCAAGCCTCCTCTCTAAGAGAGGGAGTGGGTAGTAGTCCACCACGCGGACCCAGTGCGGGTTTGGTGGATGTCACATGTCTTCGAAATTTTGATTCCCTGCCTGCGGCTTCGCCCGCGTTTTTCGGGACAGAAAGTAGCCTATGTGTTATTCTGATGTATAAGCTATATTACTGTAAAGTTTCATCAAAATCCGTTCAGTATTTTTTGCGTGAAAGAGTTAACAAACATCCATACATACTTATATACATCCATCCATCCTCACAAACTTTCGCATTTATAATACTAGCTTCCGCCCGCGGCGTCGCCCGCGTTTTTCGGGATGTAAGGTAACATATGTGTTATTCTTGTTCAATCAGGGAACATAAATAAAAAAGGCGACTCACACGATAAGCTAAATGTATATTTTACAAAAACAATGGGTATACAAAAGTTTGGTAGCGATTGGGTTCGCGAGCTATCGGCGAGTGATTTGCGGGCGCGGTGGTGGCCATAGGCCGTAGTCCAGTGATAACCCCCCGCGCTCCTTGCAATCCCCGCGGACATCGTCGGTGCTTCCGTAGTGGCGCCGACATACTCCCGGCGCTGGAAAGCTTAACTGCTTTCAAGTTTCTCGAGCTCCTCAGGCTTCGGCAATAAACAAATTCTGTTGAACGCGCGTCGCACCGTCCCTCTGGCGGTATCAATATCGGCGACACGCGTTACTCCGTCTGACCCCGTAAACAACCTCTTGATCCGTCCGAGACGCCAGTACAGTGGTGGAGAGTTTTCCTCTTTCAAGAGAACTAGGTCGTCTATCTGTAGGCTAATTTTGGACTTTGTACGCCACTTTGTCCTCAGTTGTAGCTCTGCGATGTACTCGTGGCTCCAGCGTTGCCAGAAATGCTGCTTCACCTGCTCGATGCGCTGGAACCTGTCGAGACGATTGGTATTAGCCAATTGTAGACACGGAGACGGCAGCGAGCTCAATGGTCTACCAATCAAAAAGTGGCCCGGGGTTAAGGGATAATAGTCAGTGGGAGAGGAGCTTAATGGACATAGGGGGCGGCTGTTGAGGATGCATTCTATTTGTGTGAATAAGGAAGACGATTCCTCATAGGTTAAGTGCGTAGTCCCTAAGATCCTAGTCAGGTGGAATTTGGCTGACTTTACACCGGCCTCCATCAAGCCATTAAAGTGAGGAGCGTATGCAGGCGAGAAACAAAATTCGACGCCCTCGCTAGCGGCAAATTCAACGATGGGGTTGGCGTTAGCCTTAAAAAATTCTTTAAGCTCCTTTGAGGCAGCGACAAAGTTTCCACCATTGTCACAGAATATTTGTTTTGGTAGTCCTCTCCGAGAGACAAATCGTTTTAATGCTAAAATGAAAGCGTCCTTTGACAATTCAGTAACTGCCTCCAAATGAATGCATTTAAATCGAAAACATATAAAAATACATAAATAACACTTAGTTATTTTGCAACCACGACCCTTGCGATCCGTGATCATAAATGGCCCAGCGAAATCAGTCCCTACAGTTATAAAAGGAAAGTCAGGCATGAGTCTTTGAGCAGGTAGGTTCCCCATAATATTTTTCATGGATTGCCCTTTGAAACGCCTACACACAGTGCAATTATGGACAGTGCGTCTAGCCAGGCTTCTTCCACTGACAGGCCAGAACCGGGTTCTTATGGAAGCTAATAAGGCTTGTGGACCTAGATGAAAAAGCCTTAGGTGTTCCTGTCGGAATAAAAGTTGAGTAAAATGGTGCTTAGGGCTTAGCAACATGGGATGTTTCATATCGAAACTATACTCCGATGCTTGTATTCGACCACCTACTCTAATGATTCCTTCATGCAGAAAAGGATTAAGTGCAGCAATGTGCGTTTTAGGATTTAATGATTTTCTGTTTACTAACAAATCGTATTCTTTAGGGGAATGACTCTAATTGGGAAATATAAATTAATGAATAGAGAGCTTTGTCAAGCTCGAATGTAGATAAAGGACCTGTAGTTTTAGTATTAGAATTCTTACAATTATTTATAAATCTGTGTACATAGGCTAAAATATGTTGCAATTGTATTAATTTAGAATATTTATTAAAATTGATTATTGACATTTTTGTATTAGAAATAGTAGCGGGATGTGCCTTAACTTCAGGCAAATCCTTCGTCTCAATAATGCTCTGTGACTGCATAGAAGGCCAATTGGACTCAGGTGATGACAAGAACATGGGTCCATGCCACCACATCTCACATTTAGCGACCTGTTGTGGGTTTACACCACGGGATAACAGGTCAGCAGGGTTGTGTTCTGTGGGAACGTGGTGCCATGAATCGGTGTCAGTTAACTCCCTAATAGCAGCGACCCTGTTGGCAACAAATGCCTTTAAATTAGATGAGCCACTGCGCAACCAACTGAGTACTACACTAGAGTCAGTCCAATAGACATGCCGCGATATTTTACGTCGCAAGGCTTCAGTCACAGATGAGCTCATTTCAGCTGCAAGAAGGGCACCTGAAAGCTCGAGACGAGGAATCGTCATAGGGTTGGATGCTGGCGCAACGCGAGATTTTGCACACAAAAGTTGGACATGTATTTGTCCCTCTTTATTTATGGACCGAAGGTACAAGCATGCACCATAGGCGCGTTGCGATGCATCGCAAAAACAGTGTATTTCAACAGACACTGGGTCTGCTATTGATACCCATCTAGGTATGGATAGAGAGGCAATGAATTTAAGGCCTTCAACAAAGGGTTTCCATACCTCAACAATTTCTTTGGGAGCAGGATCATCCCATCCAAGTTTAAGGGACCACAAGGTCTGAATTAGAATTTTGGGAACGATAGTGGACAAGGATAGGAGGCCCAAGGGATCGAAGATTTTGAATGTTGAAGAAAGGATAGTACGCTTAGTGACGACATCAGAATATTCGATGGTCATCGGGAAATGAAGACTGTCTGAAGAAGGATTCCAGTCTAGGCCCAGCGTGTTGGTAGACTGACTCAATGTCAAGTTGCCGGATGACTGGATAGCGTCTGAAGACAGTAAAGAAGGTAAGTTAGACCGATACTTACGTAGATTAAAACCAGCTTTAGCAAGGCCACATATGTTGATTTCTGTATAGTACGAATTTGATTTTCATCATCACTGGAAGTTAATAAGTCATCAACATATATGTCCTTTTGTATGATGGCTTTGATCACGTCATCGTCACACTCCTCACCTATTTGCCAGAGACATCTGGTGGCAAGGAAGCTAGCGCTAGCAAATCCGTAGGTGACCGTATTAAGCCTGAGCGTTTGTAGTGGTTTGTCCTCCGCATCACGCCATAAAATCAGCTGCAAATTTCGGTCAGACTCGTCTATTAACACCTGCCGGTACATTTTTTCAATATCCGCCGACAGTACATAGCGGTGTTGCCGGAATCGGATGAGGATATTGAAAAGAGAGTCTTGAACTGTAGGGCCTATCATTTGTAAGTCGTTTATAGACAAACCAGATGTGGTGCGAGCTGATGCGTCAAAGACGACGCGAAGGCGCGTAGACTCGCTGTCCTTGCGAATGACAGGGTGATGCGGAACAAAATAGGCGTTCTCAGGTCGATCTACCTCGGATATTGCTAGATGTCCTAGGTTGCGATACTCCTCAATGAAGTCTGCATAGTCGGACTTAAGTTCAGGTTGCTTGCGAAAGCGACGTTCCAGATTTAAAAATCTCCGCCTGGCCATAAAATAGGAGTTGCCTAGGCAGTCTGGTTCGTCGATGAGTGGCAGCTTGACACAAAAACGACCTTCTTCAGTTCGTTTAGTGTGCTGTAAAAAATGAAGTTCACAAGCTTTTTCTTGGTCAGTAAGAAGGGGTTTTTGTGGCAAGCTTTCAAGCTCCCAAAACCTTTTTAAATCATTGTGAAGATCAATTAAATTATTATTGTCTTCAATTCTCGAAAAATTACATTTTATTGAGGAATTAACATTAAAATTGTCATTTCGATTATTAAAGTGCATGGGACCTGCGATGAGCCATCCTAATTTGGAATCATGTAGGATAGGATTGCCTTTACCTAAAGAGTGCTGCTTGGTTCCAATGTTAGACCAAAATAAGTCAGCACCGATAAGCAGTCCTATGTCGGAAGGCTCATAAAAGCTGGGGTCTGCTAATTCGAAAGACTTAAGGTTGAGATGTGTAATATCCACAAAAGACTTGGGTAGTTTACCTGCTATTTGCGGTATGACTAGACATGACGTCATAACGCTGAAAGAACCTACCTTAGAATGAATGCGCACATTGCAACGTTTAGCATTAAGCTTAACAATAGTGTTGCATATTCCAACAACATTTCTGACATCAGAGTTTAAAGAAGTCAAGTTTAATTGTTCCTTTAGTGCTTCTGTAATGAAAGAAGACTGGCTACCGCTCACCAATAATACCTTAGTAGTGATCGAAACATTTGTGATAGGATTTACAATGTCAACCAAAGCAGTACATAATAATGTCTCAGAAGACGAAACAGCTGACATCGAGATTGGCTCAGAGATCGCGACATTAGTGTCAGAGTCTGTAGGTTTATGTAAAGAGGTGTTGTGACGCTTCCTGCATATTTTGCATGTACCTGGAAGTCTACATGTACGCTGACTATGCCCTTTACGCAAACAGTTATGGCATAATTTTAAATCCGACACCAATGCAAGCCTATCATCAATTGTTTTCGATTGAAATTGTGAGCATTCATGATTACGATGGTCTTTGCCACAAAAAATACATTTAACCGACTTAGAAAATGATGAGTCACCCTGCTCAGAGCTAACAAAAGACTTAGTGTGAGAAACGGGGTTTTGTTTTGTGCCATGATTGTGATTCGGATATGTTTTACCACCTTTTTCTAGTTTGCTGCGATAAACAGATTCAAGTACCTCAGCGCGGCCTTTAACAAACGTCATAAAATCTTCTAAACTAGGCATATCCGAAGCATCAACCTTAGCTTGAATGTATTCCTCCCATTTAACACGCGTATTGCTATCTAATTTCGCTGAGACCATGTATATGATCAGGGTATCCCAATGATCAGTGGGCTGTTTTAAGGTATTTAAAGCACGTAGGTTTTTTGTGACGTGATCCACAAGAAACCTTAAAGACTTGTCAGACTCACGCAACGGTTCAATATTAAACAAAGACTTTAAATGATTATTTATTAACTGTCGAACATTATTATAACGCTCGCAAAGAAGACACCACGCCTCAGGATAATTATCCTCGGAAACTTCAAGGTTACAGATCACACGAGCAGCTTCACCCTCTAAATACGAATTCAAATAATGGAATTTGTGGATGTTCTTAATTTTTGAGTTGTTGTGTATTAATGAACTGTATGTGTCACGAAATTCCAGCCACTTATTAAAGGTACCATCAAATTTATTAATTTTAATTACTGGTAATCGAAAGCCAATAACTTCGTGATCATCTTCATCAGCTGTAGTGAAACTGCTGTGCTCAAGGGATGACTTTTTTGTCGTACTATTTACCGAAATAATCTCCTGGGCCTTTGCGATCGAATTGTGGAAAGCCTGTTCGATAACTTCTCGGGTATCTAACTCTAAACTTAAATTATTTTCATCCAAACCTTCTATTTGATTCTGCACGCCATCGAACTCGCCAAATAATGCCTCAATTTTAACCAACCGTTGTGTCAGAACGTTAACTTCTGTAGGAGTGAGTTTTTTACCTTTTAATTCATCTAATTGGTTATTAAACTTTGTAACACGTCCTCTAATTGAAGCGCGTTTTAAATTAAAAGTCTTATATGTGGTCTCCATAATAATGAAGTTGACGCGTGAACGATCAAAACAAACGATTAGTTATGTTGCTATGTGCTAATTACTTAAATAGATAATACAATTGCATACGATACGCTCCTCGCTTCGTCGCCACTGTGATGGGAACCGGTTTGGGTCAGCTGTTGCGCGGTGAAAGGTGGGATGGTCGACGCCCTGTGCCCTGGCCGCGGCAGCACTCGACGTGCGCCACCAGTGCTAGCAGTGACACGGGATGCGACGATAGTGTACAGGTGGACGCCACACGGCAGCTGGAATAGATTGTTGGAATGCCTTGTAGATATCTACGTAAGCCAAAACAACGGAAAGCAAGGGCGATAGTGATTGAAAGTGAAATTAGGCAAAATTATGGATTGATTAGACAATATATGATTCAGCGAGTGATTTTAATAACTAATAGTTAATGAGCTATGCAGTTCTAACTAATTTTACTTGTGTGCGTAAACAACTAATTACTAGTGGATAAAACAAGAAGTGACTTCGCCTTAATTGAGAAGTAGTTAAGTTCAGGTTACGTAAGTATAACCGTACAAGTATTTTAAAATAGGCAATTTTTTTTAAAGCAAATAGGTTCAGCTATTTCAACTGTTTATAGTGGGTGCTACGTAATTAAGTGCTAAAATGAAGACTTTCAAGTCGTAAAATAGGCGCAAATGAATGCAAATGATAGGCGGCTTGAAAAATTAGCTTTGATTGAGTAGCAAAGATTAACTGATACAGTGAAATAATAAGATAGCTGATAGGCAATGATAGGTAACACATAAAATATGTAGGTAGGTGTATATAGAAATTAGGTAATTGTAATAGGTAATTTTAATTAGGGATATAATTAGGTAACTTTATTTAGGTAGGTATGTAGGTAGATTTAACTAGGTATTTTTATTTGGTTTTTTATTGGATAGACTTTATGAACACGGCTTTATATGCGAAAGGGGTAATGCTAGACAAGGAATTTAGATATAGTGTTTCCTTCTAAATAGGTAGGTAGGTAAGTTAAGGAAACGAAAATTAGGATAAGATTCCTTGTTTCCCTGCTCACACAAATAAAACTTTAAGGAATAGTGGGACTATTAGGGGTGAAATAAAAGGAACGGGCTCACTTTTGGCTGGCAAAACCGCTGCTGTGGCGCGTAGACTCCGCTGGACCTCAGCTTGGCCGGTTCGCGCTGGCTGCAAAAGTGGTTTTCCTGATATTCGGGATGAATTCTTGACCGTATTTCGTCTTTCTCGGGATGCTACGGCGTAGGGTTCGTAGCAGATGTAGCCGATCTTCGCAGCTTCCTTTGTCTGGATCCGTAGTATTACGTTCGCGAAAGCGCAAAGCGGGTAAGCGCTACGACGACCTTTGGACCGAGCTACGCGGCGGAATCGGAATTCGTCCGTTGAATTTATTTATTATTATTTTAGTCACGGTCGCCACTATGTTCAATCAGGGAACATAAATAAAAAAGGCGACTCACACGATAAGCTAAATGTATATTTTACAAAAACAATGGGTATACAAAAGTTTGGTAGCGATTGGGTTCGCGAGCTATCGGCGAGTGATTTGCGGGCGCGGTGGTGGCCATAGGCCGTAGTCCAGTGATAACCCCCCGCGCTCCTTGCAATCCCCGCGGACATCGTCGGTGCTTCCGTAGTGGCGCCGACAATTCTGATGTATAAGCTATATTACTGTAAAGTTTCATCAAAATCTGTTTAGTAGTTTTTGCGTGAAAGAGTGAAAGAGTAACAAACATCCATACATACATCCATACCTCCATCCTCACAAACTTTCACATTTATAATATTAGTAGGATTAGTAGGAAGTAGGAAGGATAATAGTTGGTAATAATTGAGGCTGTGAGAACCAGAGTGGCCTATTATTTTCAGACACAATTGATTTCAATTGTGTTCAATTGTGTCTGAAAATAATAGGCCACTCTGGCTCTCACAGCCTCAATTATTACCAACTATTATCCTTTCTACTTCCTACTAATCCTACTAATATTATAAATGTGAAAGTTTGTGAGGATGGAGGTATGGATGTATGTATGGATGTTTGTTACTCTTTCACTCTTTCACGCAAAAACTACTAAACAGATTTTGATGAAACTTTACAGTAATATAGCTTATACATCAGAATAACACATATGTTACCTTACATCCCGAAAAACGCGGGCGACGCCGCGGGCGGAAGCTAGTATTATAAATGCGAAAGTTTGTGAGGATGGATGGATGTATATAAGTATGTATGGATGTTTGTTAACTCTTTCACGCAAAAAATACTGAACGGATTTTGATGAAACTTTACAGTAATATAGCTTATACATCAGAATAACACATAGGCTACTTTCTGTCCCGAAAAACGCGGGCGAAGCCGCAGGCAGGGAATCAAAATTTCGAAGACATGTGACATCCACCAAACCCGCACTGGGTCCGCGTGGTGGACTACTACCCACTCCCTCTCTTAGAGAGGAGGCTTGCGTCCCAGCAGTGGTAACGTTAGCTTTATTCTACGCAGCTTTAGACTAAGACAACTAATTGTTTATTGGAAACCATTCTTCAACAGCTTTCAATCTCAATCATTCTTCTTCAACAGCTCGACATGATCTTCTACGAGTACCTGCACAACGAGTTCAGGCGGTCATTTGTAGAGAGGCACCTCAAAATGTGTGATATTATACTGAAAGATCTTTACTTTGGTAGTGTATTAAGAAAAGCTGGCTTGGTCGCATGCCCGGTACCACCAGTAAGTCAATCTACCTAATATAAAGTAGCTAACAATAATAAACTTAGGGCGGGTTGCTTCAAACCATCTGTGTTCGTAAGTCAGTACGTAATCGTTAAGTCAGTATGAAATTGTCATACAAGCCGCCATATTTGACGGTTACAGATAAGTAACTGTAAGATGAAACAACATAGCCTTAATAGCCATTTTAGATTTTGTCACCTCTCTCGCTCGCACATAACCATAGTTTTAAGAATGTTATAGGTGTAAAAAGATGCATTTTTGAAAAAAAAAATTATTAATGTTTTACATAATAATACCTATATTATTAGGTAATTTTAATATTAAAAACAATTATTAAAAAGTCGTAGGTTGAACTTATCTCAAAAACAAATTCTAATATTTATTGAGCTAAATTGATTAGATAACACAGTAGAAATATGTTTTTATTATTTACCTGTTCAATGAATATTATTATACCTATAGAACATTAATAAATTTCATTTTTCAAAAATGCATCTTTTCATTTACCATTCTTAAAAATATCGTTCTGTGCGAACGAGACAGGTGACAAAATGTAAAATGCCTCTTAAAACAAATGTAGTTAGTATGACTTGGTGTATGGCTCAAGCATAAAAAAAACCGGCCAAGTGCGAGTCGTACTCGCGCACTGAGGGTTCCGTATCATTTTTGGACGTATAAAGTGAAAAAAACCGGACCGCATAACTAAGTTTGTTTGTGAAGGAATTTTGATGATTTTGAAAAAAACTGAGGAACATCGTTTTATTTTTGGTGCCATATTTGGGTCAATTCCTATCAGCTCTAATTATTTCAGATTTTTCGCTCCGCAAACTTCGGAGATAAGGGGGGGGGGGAATGGTATTTTTCAGACATTTTTCATCATATGTCGAAAACTGTGATACATAAATAAAATTAAAATATATTTTAAAATGTGCAGATCAAGCCCTTTCATATGATATGCCAATTGACCTAGTAACATTTTGGACCCCCACTCCGGCCCCTTTTGTAATGAAAATAAAAATATTTTTTGACTTTTTTCATTTGCAATAAAGTTGGGCAAGCATTTTTTATAACTGTTCCAAATTTCAAGTCGATAGCATTAGTAGTTGCTGAAATAAGCAGGTGACAGACAGACAGACAGACAGACGATGTCGCACCATAAGGGTTCCTTTTTCACCATTTTGGTACGGAACCCTAAAAATGAGGTCATACGAATTGCACGAGCACTGGCATTGCGGCGTCTAGCGTGCTCGCGGTGAATGAATCCTAGTCGCAGCGAATAGTTTTCGCTCTTTGCTATTGCCCAGCCTTTTCCCAACTATGTTGCGGACGATTCCCAATTTAACCAAGTAAGGTAGCGCCGTGCACAAAACGACTGCTGTAGTAAGTACTGGGTGAAGTTTTTAAATTAAGTGGTTGGCAAATTATCGGGAGTTTTGACTGCCAATCAAAGTGCAAATCAATGTGTCCTTTTATATTCAAGATGAGAACTCAGCTCTTTCGGTTTCTATTAATTAAATAAACTTTTGTGTTACAGGGCAAACTGTCTTTGAGGAACGTCAGTTTAAACATGGATATTCCTTCTGTTTGGCCCTTTGAAAAAGGCAATGTGGTCGTGACTGCCACAGACGCGGTAGCAGGAGTCGTCATGGCCAAAGGAGAAATTGTATTGACTTTCAAACAGTAATGAACTAAAATGTTGAATAAATTTTCAAACATTCATATCGTAAAATTCTTATTAATTAAAAAATAATATCTTATTGACAGATTTATGCACGTGCAACTTTGATAAAATTAAAAAGTTATATTATAATAGATACACTGCTTTTAAATTAATGGTTTATAGAATGATGTAGGCATCCGTTATGAAAGGATTTTTCAAAATTCCACCCTTATGAGGGTGGAATCCAGTGCGAGCGAAGTCGCAGGCAAAAGCTAGTATTAAATAAAAATAACAATTTAAAGTCAGTAAAGAAGAAACAATAATATTACTTACTGGAATAATTCCATTTACCAAGACCACTAAGTTGACCTTCCTCATTCCAATTCGTACAATATTATTATCTGTATGTTTCAGTTCATTAGTACACTTAAACTGGTCCATATCCATCCAGTATATCACTCGAGGAGTGGGCATGCGGCCAAGGCGTTGCATAAAATTAAGAGCCAATAGATTACATCGTTGGCTTCGCCATAGAGTAGATAATAATGGGAATGGATTGTGATGTTGTTAACCGTCTTCTTGTATCTAGAGTTAACTATAGCTATGCGACTCTATCCGAAATCTGAAAGATCCCTTTTCACCCGTTTAGGGATGGAAATGTAATAAAATCTCTCCTTAGTGCACCTCTGGGGTATTTGTGACGAAAACAGAGCTGCAGTTTGCAAAAAACGAAAGAAAATTTTAATTTATCTTAGGGCATCCCCCTTCAAATACAATAAAAAAAAAACTGCAATCAAATCGGTTCACCCGTCTAAAGGCTACGGTGCTGCAGACAGACATACCTACACATAGCGGTAAAATTAATAACACCCCTCTTTTCGTGTCGGGGGTTAAAAAAGACCGAATGAATAATTTCAACACTACAAAATACTAAAAGGTCTATAAAAAAGCTGTAAATTACATTGCACAGCAGAATAAAGAAAAGTACGCGGAGACGTCGAAAAAAATAAGAGAAAAAAAGACTAATCGACCACCGACGGACTATATTTAATCCAGGGACTGAGAAATTCATTATTGCATCATGGATTTCTAACGTAAAATTGTAAGAATACTAGCTTTTGCTCACGCCTTCGCCCGCGTGGACGTCAGAAATTATCCAACAGGAACGTACTACCGGGATAAAAACTATCTCTATGCAAAAATCATGGCGGTCCGTTGCTCCGGTAATTGTACAGGGTGGCAACAACTTTTACTATGGAACCAAGCCTGAAATCGTGAAAAAAAAGTCAGCTGTTCCATACATTTTGCTGAGTTATGTGAACATAAATGTATGGAACAGCAGATTTTTTTTTCGCGATTTCAGGGTTGGTCCCATAGTAAAAGTTGTTCATAATGATGAGTAGAATGACCCCTTAAAATATTTCCACTGTCTAACCTGCCACCCTGTATAAATAAACTTTAAGCAACTTAATGCTACAAAGGCGGACTTAGGCCATGTTGTTTCAACTTACAGTTATGTATCTGCAACCGTCAAATATGGCGGCTTGTACGACAATTTCATACTGACTTAACGATTACGTACTGACTTACGAATACAGATGGTTTGAAGCAACCCGCCCTTAATGCCTTAGGTATTCTCTACCAGTCAATCAAGTTATTATACCAAACGAAGCGCTTTGATTCCACTATCATTGCGTAAACCGCTAAATAGTGGAATGCGCTGCTAGAGTAGGTGTTTCTCATCGGATAAGTGTCCAGTGTACTTTGACAGAGGCGTTCGCTCGGCTTTGCCAAGTCCATGTAGCTAAAATAACCTGAAGGGTTATTTTAACTAGAGTAGGGAAATAAAGCAAACACCTTTATACAAAAAACTATGTATTTTTTTTACATTAACAAATATAGTACCACACTTTGGTAGACAGAAATAACTAGAAACTCGGGGTGAGTAGTTCGCTGGCAATACGGGTCTTCAGGTAATGTGGCTGGAGCACTTAACTGCTGGTCAGTCGCTGGATCAAAAGGGGCGCGCGGCCACCACGATAGCGGTAGGCTCCGCCCATCGGCTGCAGCGACGATCACCGTCCATCACCACGTCGTCCACCATCCATAATTATGAATGGTCTAAGGTATGTAAAGATCGTTGCACGTGGCGTGCCGTGGTTTCTGTCTACTTTATGTATTTACTAGCACTTTGCCTGCGACTTTGTCCGCGTGATCCACTGTGCATTTTTCCGGAATAAAAAGTAGCCTTTAGCACTTAGTGATAATGCAGCTTCCTATTAGTGAAAGAATTTTCACAATCGGAGATTACCCCCTACATATATTACAAACTTACAAACTTTACCTCTTTATAATATTAGTATAAATTTCATTGTATGTTATCGACATCATCACATCAGAAGACGGGAGCCAGTGCCTAGCAACCTTATTACAGAAACTACTATAGAATCACCGATCTCATTACTACTTCATTAGACTTTTTTATCACCAATTCTCAGTTCCATTTTTTCGTTCCAATAGTCAGACAATCAAATCATCAATATTATTCAGGTAAATTGATCAGAAAGTTATAAAATTGCGTTCCTTTCGAAATTCGACAGTTGATAAAGACATTCAGTGTTTCCGAAGTCGATTTGAACACATTTTTTTTCCTTTGTTCACCGTAACTAGAGGATAATGTAAAGTGGAAATAAATTTAGCTTACGGGAAATGACAAAATCTGACTATAAATACATTTTTTGTTGATGTAATCAGTGTGTTTTGCCATGGCTGAGTTAATTTTCTCTTGCCCTCTCTGATGATTTTTACTTAGTTGTTGATGGACTGCAGTTTATAAAATTATGTACTTATATTTTTATGAATGTTAAACATTTTTTATTGTACCACCCACACATAGTAAGGCTCATCACACTTTATATTTTTTTAAATAATTAATGATCCAAAAATTACCTTACTCGATATGAAACAGATAACAATGAAAATACTGTGTGACTCTTTGTGAAAAATGGAGTCTGATAAATTAAAATAAATACCATATACTACATGCGATTTTAATGATGAGATCATATTATCAGAGGTTGTTGAGCTTGTATCCTGAGTCTAATTTCCAGGTTAAACAATGTCATCCATTTTCAGTTAGCAAATTATTATCTGATGGAGATTGCAACCAAGAAGGATCAAACCATCAACTACAAGGAGTAAAAGAAGCAGACACTGATCTATCGTATATTAAAAGAAAAACTTAACATAACAAAATCATTACATGATGTATCTATAACTATTGACGGTCCATATCAAATACACCCAAATTATTGTGTAGAATATATTCTCTATAAATAAGATCACTGTGTATCCTGGCCCACCGAATTGAAAGCACGAGGGAACGACCAGGCAGAAGATAAACAGTCCAATGTCAGCCAACCAGAGCATAATCAAGTGTAATAAAACCCCCCCTAAGTATATACAAATGGCGATTTCCTCTTCTAAGAAGAGTGCCAACAGCAGAACAATACTGGAAAAAAATACTATCATAATTGCAAAAAAGATGAAATATAAATAAATGTAAAAATCGTACCTATCTGAATAATGTAATTTCCAGTCTGAATGATATATACACATTGAGAAAAAGAAATACAGTCCCATGGAGCCATAGATGAGTCCCACCACAGAAATTATAAAAGTACCGGTTCTCAGTGGTATGCATTCTAAGAATTCATCCAAAGCTTCTCTTTCCCATATCGCCATTGGCATATTAACTTGGTTTATGCTTAGTAACTGTTAAGTTACAGCAGCTGGTTTCATGATTTCGGCTCTGTTTTTCAGATCTTCGGACATTTCTTTGACAGTGCTTTTCAGCAGATAGTGACAGTGAGTGACAGAAAGTTTTCTGTTCAGAAAAATGGATATCGCATGAATTTCGCCTATTATCACTACGCTACACTACGATTCTTGGGTAGACTGTGTTAATCCGAGTACTTTCTAAGATTCATTATCTATCTGATAATAAAATTCTTCAATAGTTTTTACCTTAATCTGTATGTCTTTCATCTAAAGGCCATTACAGATCTTAGACCCTTCATGGTTATCACATAAAATAAAATGATAAGAAAAGTCTGGACTTTAAAAACTTTGAATTTGTTACGGCGTTTCTTCTCAAAAGTTTGTACGATAGGAAAGAATAAAGGTAAAGGTGCATAAGAAATTTTTGGCCCAGACAACAGACAGTTGACAATACGTAATAGAGAATAGTCGAATAGACGACGAGCATCAACTAACCAATCGCGTGCAGCCTCGGCGCCCCCCGTCTTCTTCATTCCGCCAAAGAGACCGAAAAACCAGCTAATGCACAGGTGACGTTTGTGATCATATTTCACGCCACAACCTATACCTAAATGTGTTATGTATGACCAATCATTTAAAAAATAAATATCATTAGTCAAAATAGACCATAATACTTGTGTACCATTGTACAAATATGTAGATTTGAATCTTTTGTGTTCGCTGAACATGTGACTATAATACTACGCAAATGTAGATAATAAATTTAATAGATGTTCATTGTCTATTTATAATATTATTTCAGTCATATCTTTTGATCAAAGCCTAGTAAATGGGACTACTTACTAATTTTAAAGTTTATATCTACTTATTAATAATATAAATAGAATAATATTTGTGATATTTCTTTAATAATCGGTCATAATGATTGTGCGCACGTATATTTTGGTCATATTTAGCACATACTGCTATAACGTAAGTACTTACTTACATTCCTATGTCAATTTCATGATTATATCATGCCGGGGTGCATGCCACCCCGGCATAATACTGCATATAGAAAAGTTGGCAGTGCCTACCTCATAAGATTCAAATAAACTATTTTAACAATTACTACATAAATATATATTATCATCATCATAATATAATAAAAATCATCATAATCTGTGATGATTGATTGATATATTTTATCTATTTAGTAATAGTTAAATTAGTTTAATTGAATCATATGAGGTAGGCACTGCCTACAGTCCGGCCGCTGGAGAGAATGCGTTCCTGACACTTGATTATTTTGGCACTAAACTATTTAGTATAATATATTGTAGGTTGATGTTAAACAAAATTAGTAAAGAAAATGTTTTAAAATCTATTTCAGTGTCTCAAAGTGATACCTGAACGGGCAACAGTAAAATACGTAAATGAAAAATATATCAGTAACATGACGGTAAACGTGCGAAGGGCTAGCAGAAGAGGGGAATACGTGTTCAACACGAAGCTAATAACCAAACAACAACTAGGAAACAACGTTACGGTAAGAATATTTTACTTAAAAATATTTATACTTTGGTACGTGCAACGGAATATTTCACTGCGTGGTCCGCCCGCACTAGACTGGTTTATTATGACCACCGTGGCCAAAAATCATCCCTATTATGCAGATATTTTAATGTCTTTGTTAATTATTATTACACACGCAATCGCAATATTTTAATTTTGACTTTACTGCTAAAAACTGAATATTGCCTTACGTAAGGAAATCTGACCAATCTGGCCAAATAATAAATAATTTAAAAAAACTAGCACTGAACTGAGGAAGCTGGCATGCAAAGATGAAGCTATATTGACATATTAAATGTACTCAAATGTAAAACAGCACTGCATTTGACAAAAAAGTAAGACATTTTGAATTTTGCCGGCTACTTTGACGGATCCCCCATAACAAGAAGAATTTTCTGCACCGAGTGATCAAGAGTTTGTTACAAAAAACCATTAAATATCACAGCACTGCTGAGTCAGCCGTTCGAATGCATTAGGTATATACACAGAGGAATTACAGAGTAGAGGTGTTGTAAAGGGATTTGTCTTTACTACGATGCGTGATATTTTGCGGGACGCGGGGGCCGGAGGGTACCTGAGACTCCACCCACCTCAAAGTGTCTGCATCTAGTGGTGAATAGCATTACCTACAAGTCTACGACTAAAAATTGGTACGACGTAGTTTAGCTATATTCCGCTAGTTTTACCTTGACAAATAGTCAAAACTGTTTTACTACTAGTGTTTCCACTTTATGGAATTTCGCCTTATTGTAGGGAAAAAAGATCAATTTAAAGGGTAGCTTAGGATGGCTTTTATTTTATCGGGGATTTACACCCTTACCACAAAAAAGATAAAACACGTGTTGAACGCGAATGCTACCAAAAATAATACACACTTGTTTTATTCAAGTTAGTGCTAAAACAAGTGCGTATTATATTTGGAAGCATTCGTGTTGAACACGTGTTTATCTTTTTTGTGGTACGGCCCTTAAGGTTTAGTGGAAAATGAGATTTGTGTAAATAGTTCCCTATTTTGTTTGTGGTACGAACATATAATAAAAATCTGATTTTCGTTAATTCTTTCCTAAAAATTTTCACACATTGTTTTCAACAATTTTCAAAAATTTTCACACCTACGGCCTATTTAAACAAATATATTTATATGTCGCATCCGCTCATTAGTTCAGAACATCAATAAAATTGACAACGAAACGCAAGTGTCAAGTCAAGTCTGTCAAGTCTGTCTGTGAGTCCTGACAGAGGCTCATGGAGGAAGGATTGCTGGAGGTCATGTATCCGTGTCCGTATACTGTGTGAAGGTTGGTCATTTATTGTTGACAGTGATACACTTAGTGTATCAAAACATTGCGGTGTGGTTCTATATAGGGTCCTACCCTTCATACTCGAAATATTTTAAGGGGCACATCTATAGGTGGTAAAGATGCAATACAAATGAAAAAAAAAATGATTTGAGTATATTTTTTTATTAAATAAATTATTTTAAAATTATTTTGACACTAAATATAAATACTATTAAAATAATACTATTTTCAACATCCATTACGCTAATTTCGAATAATAATAGTAAGTTACTTAAAAACTAGCGTAGTGGATGTTGAAAATAATAAAGAGCGAGTATTTTTATGTATATCAAATAATTTTAAATTAATTTATAAAAAAAAAATATACTCTTTTTTTTCGTTTGTAGGTATAGCATATTTAGGCCACCAACAGGATGTGCCTCTTAAAATATTTCGAGTATGAAGGGTAGGACCTTATAAAAGCAAATCCTACTATATCCTATCCTACTAATATTATAAATGTGAAAGTTTGTGAGGATGTATGAATGTTTGTTACTCGTTCATGCAAAAACTACTAAACAGATTTTGATGAAACTTTACAAAAATGTAGCTTATACATAAGAATAACATATAGGCTACTTTTTATCCCAAAAACGCGGGCGAAGCCGCGGGCGGAAGCTAGTAATATTATAAATGTGAAAGTTTGTGAGGATGGATGTATTGATGTTTGTTACTCTTTCACGCAAAAGCTACTGAACGGATTATGATGAAACTTCACAGTAATATAGCTTATACATCAGAATAACACATAGGCTACTTTTTACCCCCAAAACGCGGGCGGAAGCTAGTTATTAAATAATTGTAGCGGTATTGTATTTATGTATGTATATTTTTAATATTTTCCTCTTTTAAAACATGGACAACACATTTTCTCCAATGTGCTACACGGATTTGGGCCAAACCGGCAAGCAAAACCTTTAATTCGGCCATTTAGAAGGTTTAATTTTCAGCCGTTGACATAACCCTTTATTTATTTATTTACTCTTTATTGTACACCATAATATCATATACAGAAAAAGCTTCCCTACTAATTTAAAATGTACAATAGGCGGTCTTATCACTCAAGGCGATCTCTTCCAGACAACCTTTGGATGGACTGAAAGATAGAAGATATTGGGCAGTCTAGGTGTACGTATAGGACATAATAATATTACTTAGACATAATAATTAGTAAGAGAATTTGAAAAAAAAAAAAAATATGGAATAATTGAATAAATTTATTTCTCTATAAAACCTAACATCACTGATTTTCAAAAACAAATAGAGTTTCGAAGAAAAAACCTTTGAAAGTTAATTTGACATCTAACTTCAACCGCAAAATGAATTTTTAATTTTTATGGATTAATCTAGTTTTTATTTATTATTTCATTATTAATTACAGTTGAAGGTAGAGAAAAAGTGAACAGAATGTAAATTAAACCGTGTTTGATCGTTGATGGTGATGGTTATTAGAGAAATATTGACTAAAGTGTTTGTTTACATTGTTCGCAAGTTCTATCCGAATACAAAGTGTATTCGGATAGAACTTGCGAACATATTAATTATTAAAACGAAAAAGATTTTAGTGTCAAAGTGACAAAACTTTTAGGGTGACATCAAAACGTAAGATGGAAACACTAAATTGTTTAGGCTACTTCACGCCGTACGGCGTGCGTGCGCCTCAAAATAATAATCTACTATACAGTAGGTAATACTGCGAATAATACGATATTTTTGCAAAAAAAGGCTGTAAGTAATCTAAAATTTATTTCACTACACTACTAATCATAAGGATATAGTAATTATCACGTAGTTTGTACCGATTCATGTGATAAAAAGTGACGCCATCTTTTGTCGAGCAGTAAAAGTATTTTTAGGGGACAGTATCGAATGTCATTCCGAGTATTTTCTAGAACTTCTTAGAATAAATTACGTTTAAAAATATTTGCAAGTGAAATGTGACGCCATTCATAGCATCAGAACGTTTATCCGAGTAGCTTTTGCAGGATAACATACAAAATCAAATACAACATTCATCTTTTTCTATCAAATATTAAAGAAAATAATAATAAACGGTGGGAACGCGAACGTTTTATTCGCACTAACAGTGGCGACCGACTGATTCAGGCCACGCCCAAAGTGGGCGTGGCAAGATGACGTCACGACTCCAAAAGTATCACGGTTCGTGTTAGCTAAGGGCCATATATAACAAAACACGTTTTTTTCTGTTCTTTTTAACAGATCGACTTAATCATATATGAATTCAATGGCAGATACAACCAGTATGTGAGCACTTTAATTGAATTGCACTACAAGTGGTGTGAGATTGTCCTTCACAACAAATGGCTTACTCCAAGCATCCGGAGGGCCGGTATAACGCAATGTCCTACTCCTGTGGTAAATATTGTAATACTTGTTATCTTTTTATTTACCTAAACATAGTAGAACACTAGGCTTTTGCCCGAGACTCCAATAAGACAATTTTAAATGACCTCTTTAGTGTAGCGTGGCTATTACTACCAGTGATATGTAAACCACACGTCATTGAGTAAGTACTACGCACACACGCTGCATCGTTGGAAATAGTCAATACGCACTACGACATCGAGTTGCCGCATTCAAGGAGCCATTGTTTTTAGGTAATGCGGAATCTAGATAATCTAAGGATCTAACATTTGAATATGTGGAGGTCATATGGCAGTCGCTCCATCTAAAATATTGATATTCTGCCGCAACTAGTTAGACTGAAAACATTTCCCAATCTAGTTTAGAAAAAAGGCTAGACGGATGTATATTCCTACATCAGAGCGGAGCTCCAAGTCCCAGCAGTGAATTATAGACTGGTTATGTGTTAATTTCTTTTTCAGGGTCTTTTTGTAGCGAACAATGTGACGTTCAATGGATATTTCCCCTTTGACGTATCATTTGAAAAAGGCAAGATCGAAGGCAACTGGAGAATAGGATCAACCAGTGAATTAATGTGCTCTGTTGAAGTATATGTCAGTTTTTCTAAATAAAGTTATTGAATCCAACTCTCAAAATAAAAAAAAATATTCGACACACAAGTATAATAATAAAAAATCTACATTTTAACTCATTTCTGTTTGAAAGTCAATACAATTTCTCCTTCGGCCATGACGACTCCTGCTACTGCGTCTGTGGCAGTCATGACCACATTGCCTTTCTCAAAGGGCCAAACAGATGGAATATCCATGTTCAAATTAACGTTCCTGAAAGACATTTTGCCCTGTAACACAAAAGTTTACTCAATTAATAAGTCTGTAATTTTCCAATTTAAAGAGCTGAGTTTTCATCTAGTATAGAAAATGAGGTATCGATTAACACCATTTCACCGTGACATTCTCCCTCGAACGTTAGCAAACAAATTAGCAGCTGTTCTATACATTTTGTTGAGTTATGTGAGCATAAATGTATGAAACACCTGATTTTTTTTTCGCGATCAGGGTTGGTCCCATAATAAAAGTTGTTTATAATGATGAGTACAATGACCCCTTAAAATATTTCCACTGTCTAACCTGCCACCCTGTATTATCTGTGGCTTGGGCCACAAACACACTGGAAAAAAAAACCGTGAAACGCGCCAGTCATACTATGGTCCATTTCAATAGAACTTGTAAACTTTGTAAACAAACTTTCTATACAAATCCATCAAATTTTGACAGTTGGCCATACTGACATTGTTTACAAAGTTAACAAATTCAATTGAAATGGACCCTAGCTACACGTGTTGTAACTTTATTCATTTGTTAGTCACTTTACATTCGGTAGATTGACTTACGGGTGGTATCGGGCATGTGTCCAAGCCACCTCTTCGGAATATATTGCCAACGTAAAGATCCTTCAGTATAACATCACACGCTTTGAAGTGCATCTCCACGAATGACCGCCTGAACTCGTTGTGCAGATACTCGTAGAAGATCAGGTCGAGCTGTTGAAGAAGTGATGGTTTATAACAGACAGTATTCTTAATCTAAAGCTTTGAATTGAACTGATCGCTATTCTGTCTCAAAAATAGCCCAGCAACTCTCATTATTTAAGGCTATTTTCATTCTGCTGCGCGTCGCCGGTCGCGTGTGTGAAACCCATGATGGGTTTCACAGCCGGCCGGTCGCGTTTTTCGCGTTCGAACCGACCGGCGACACGCTGCAGAATGAAAGTAGCCTAAGTATTGTGTTAGGCTGGTTTCATTCAAAGTCACGTCGATCCTCGGCGCCGGCCGTCGGCGCGCAGCTAGTCAGCGTGAAATTAAAACGCTCACTGCCTAGGTATATATAAAAGTACTCTGTGGCTCACTGGCTGCGGAGGTGCGTCGGCGCCACGTACGGCCGCGCACAGCTCTGCGCTGACGCTCATCAGCGCCGACCGGTCGGCGTAACTCAGAAGCGCTTCATAGTAAGGCTGTGTCCCCCGTTGGCAAACTATTAGCGGCCGACTGAGTTTGCGGCGTATCGGTTTAGTACGCCCATCCATATATTTGAAATGGAGTGTCCACAGTTTGCTAGTTTTGCGCTAACAGTTTGCCTACTGGGTACTTAGTTTGGCTGCTAACAGTTTGCCTGCTGGGGACACAGCCTAATAGGTACAATTTAATTATCAGGGCCGACGGTCAGCGTGACTCTATAACCTTAACCAGCCTTATAGGTGAAGGGATGAAAAGCTAATGTACTTGTCCAGTCACTGTCCATCAGGAGTGGTTATAAATGTCAGGTGGTATTCCATTATGCCTTCACAATGAAATGTCTTCATTTCATTGTGAAGGCACCACCCACGCATGGCTTTGTGGTCTGAATTGATGATAAGATGAACTCTTACCGTTACATTGTTTCCAATCCACACGTTTGATGTAATCTCAAGGTTGACTATATAATCACCTCTTCTGCTTTTACGTCTTACATTTATAGACAAATCAGGGAAATATGACTTATTTACGTAAGTAACTGAGGCACGTTCTGGTATTATTTTGAGGCACTGAAAATATATTTAGTATTTATAATGAAATCTTTATTTAAATATGTATCTGCACGGAGCTCTGACCGCCAATCGCTTGGATCCTGTATTTTTTTTTTAAAGCATACTATTAATTGTGAATAAAAAAAAAACTACGGTGTTAAAATATTAAATCCAAAAACGTAAAAGCAACTTACATGGTATGTATAAATTAGGACAAATACGAAAATCAAAGCTGAAAAATTTACGGAAATGCACATTGTTACCTGGGTACCTAACACAAGTGTGTTTATATAATATTTTTTTCACTTATAAAGCTGTTTCCAATATTTATTATAATTAATTAATGATAAGTGAAGTCGGTTAAAATCAGGTGTCCCTTTGAAAACAACAAATGAAATTGGTCAATCACAGGTTTCCTTTTCCGGTTTTACATAATTATCAAAAGTAAAACGGTGTCGGACGGTGGTCAAATTGATTCTGTATAGGTATTTGAATTTTCATTGAAACGCATCAGAAATAATTGTTTTTAAAAGAAGGATACTATTTGTTTTTATTATGTCATGTCAAAATGTGACTTCTTGAGGGGTCGTGGCTAAATAATAGCTACGCCGGTCGATCTTTCTTCAGTAGTACTGTCAGTATAGGGATGGGTGACCATATTTTACACATCGAGAATCCTCTATGCCTCGGAGAGTATATTAAACAGTCGGTCCTAGCTGTCCTACGAATATCTATAGCAGTTATTATGGACAGGAATCTTATGATTATAAGATTCTTATTATTTATTCATTTTATTTTATTCACATATTAATCACATTTTTAAATATTTCATCGTAAAAAATATAAAAAAATAAAACATTTAAAAATATAAAAATAGTGCCCCACCGGTATCGGGAACAGGGTCCAAGCTACCGGCGGTCAGGACTCCAGAGAAAGGAACCTCCTTACGATGCGTGCCGTGTCTAGGAGTACTGCTTTCTGTATCAAGCCCTTGACCCAGCCTCCCAATGAGAGCCTCCAAAGGTGTTGGTCGAGGCTCTTAGCTATTAGTCCATTGACCGAAACGACTATCGGTACAATAACTGCTGAGTCAACATCCCACATGCCGACAACCTCGTGTGCCAAGTCAAGATATTTTATTTGTTTATCTTTCTCGGCTTTCACGAGATTCTCGTCACGAGGGACAGCGATATCAACAATAATTACACGGCGCTCTAGTCGATCTACCACCACTATATCAGGCTTATTGGCAACAATAGTCCTGTCAGTGATGATAGATCGATCCCAGTACAATGTGATTATGATGGTATGGTACTTCGGATTCCACAAGCTTGTATTTTAAAGCAAGTTGCTGATAGATGATCCTAGCCACGAGGTTGTGTCTGTGCAAGTACTCGCCGTTAGCAAGACGAGAACAACCGGAGACAATATGTCGGATCGATTCGCCGGAAAAATATTTTTTGACTTTTTTCATTTGCAATAAAGTTGGGCAAGCATTTTTTATAATTGTTCCAAATTTCAACTCGATAGCATTAGTAGTTGCTGAAATATGCAGGTGTGACAGACAGACAGACAGACAGACGAAGTCGCACCATAAGGGTTCCTTTTTTACCATTTTGGTACCGGAACTCTAATTAGGTTGAATTTCCAATCATACTGTATAGACCCGTATCAGCTTTTTGGATCATTTAACTTACTGGAGGTATCGGACACTTGACCAAACCAGACTTCCTTATAATACGACTGAGGTAAGGATCCTTAAGTATAAGGTCGCATAATTTGAAGTGCATCTCCACAAATGACCGTTTGAACTCATTGTGAAGGTACTCGTAGAAGATTACGTCGACCTGTTTCGAAAAATGGTCTTAAATAATCAATTGTTAATTCTATAGCAGTTGTTTTTAAACGTTTTATAGGCTCGATCACTTAGGGCGGGTTGCTTCAAACCATCTGTATTCGTAAGTCAGTACGTAATCGTTAAGTCAGTATGAAATTGTCGTACAAGCCGCCATATTTGACGGTTACAGATATGTAACTGTAAGTTGAAACAACATGGCATTAGAATTTTAAAAATTCTACGGAGTCCTGTCGATATAGATTTTAGAAAAAGAATAGAAGAATCATGATGATCTGTTTAGTGATTTAGGTGTGAAAAAGTAACAAACAAACAAACATACTTTTTTTATAATGTTAGTTAAGATAATTAATAACACAAGAGAAGCATAACATGGATTTAACATATTGTTTCAAATTCCTAAAAATATCCTACTTCCTACTAATATTATAAACGTGAAAGTTTGTGGGGATGTATAGATGTATGGATGGATTTATGGATGTTTGTTACTCTTTCACGCAAAAACTACTGAACGGATTTTGATGAAACTTTACAGTAATATAGCTTATACATCAGAATAACATATAGGCTACCTTTTATCCCGGAAAACGCGGGCGAAGCCGCGGGCGGAAGCTAGTACATTTATAAAACAGACCCAACAATAATAATTATAATTAAATCACGCTAATTTCTTACCTTTACGTTGTTTCCCACCTCCATTTTAAGTATATGAGCTCCAGATTGGCTATATAATTACCTCCCTTGCTAATACGCCTGACATTTAAAGACACATTAGTGGCATAAGTCTCATCATGGTTGATGTACCAAAAACCCGAATGAAGCGCTTTGATTCCACTTTCATTGTGAAAACCGCAAAACAATGGAATTCGCTGCCCGAGTGCGTGTTCCCCGACAGTTACAATCTGGGTATCTTCAAGTCGAGAGTGAATCAGTTTCTTCTAGGCAAGCGTGCTCCATCGTAGACCGCATCATCACTTAACACCAGGCGAGATGGCGGTCAAACGCAGGCCTATAAATTAATAAAAAAAAAAAAAAATTACATAAGTCACTGACGCACCCTCTGATATTATTTTGAGGCACTAAAATTAATCATTATATCATTATGTATCTCATCCGCCTAGCCTTTTCCCAAACTAGATTGGGGTCGACATGTCCTAGAACCAATAATTCGAAAACATGTGACGTCCACCAACCCGCACTGGGCCCGCGTGGTGGACTACGGCCCACTCCCTCTCACAGACAGAGGAGACCTTTGTCCCAGTAGTGGGAACATTATAGGCTGATTATACTTATTCCTATGCTTATGCTATTGTGGGGTTTCTAGTCCCAGAAGTGTTACATTTAAGACTCGGATTTACTGCCCTACTACCCTAATACCACACCTCCATACAAACGAACTCATATGATTTGCCCACTACCTACTACTACAGGAGCATCGGCTCCGCACATGCTTTGCGTGTGTGTAATCATTGTCTGGGCTGAGCTAAGCGAATCACGGTAGTACCTACTGCCTGGCCTATTGCTGCTTTCTTTTTTTTTTTTTTTGAAGTGCCTCTCGCAGTTGGCTTCTAACAGCCGTCACTGCTTAGCCGGTCATCTGGTGAGGACTTACGTTGCGGGGGACGTTAAATTGGCGGAGGGGAGTGAGTGTTGCTTCTGTACTTAATAATAGTTATTACTCCTTGCTAGTTACGCTTAGTTGTGTACACAGAAAAAGTAAATACTGAATTAAAAATTATGTAAAAATAACTTACGAGTACATCGTATAACTTTAGGAACGAGATACACCAAAAATATCGTTTATTACACATGGTTAAAAATCTACTCAATCAAAGTTAATAAAATTGAAATGGGACCACCGCGCGAGGTTCTTCTACCGTATGAAAAAAGAATCACGTAAATCGGCTCAGAGATCACGGAGTAATCGGTACATACATGAAAAAAAAAAAAAAAAAAAAAATACGGAAATCAAACCTGTCCATTTTACAGCATTCCATATTGTTATCCGTGTAACAATTCTAACACAAAAGTGTATTTAAATAATATTTTGGTTTACTTATAAACTTTCGCACATACGTACCTCCAATTAGAAATTTACCAACCGCATTTATTGCACATTAAGGTAATTTGTTCACGATAGCAGCTAAACAGAATTCGGATCGAATTAACGAATTTGTGTTGGGACCACTTTTGGCTCGGTTTGCAATTCAACTTAATTTGACTTGCTACATTGCTGTCTACGCGATGTACCTAGTAGACCACAGTGATACATTTAATTCGATTTAGCATGTTATTAAATCAAATCGATTTACACGGAGAAGGCTGTTGTTTATATAAAAGCGAAGTCAATTTCAAATTAAATAGATCCATTTGTGTGTCATGTAAATGTATACTTAAACACAAATGAGTAGAGCCTGATGTATTTTGTTTGTCCTGCCCTTTTTTCTATAGGACGGTCAGAAGCACGAAAACGCGACATCGTTTCATCAATGAATAATATACCAAAAACCCGAACGAAGTGCTTTGATTCCACATTCATTGTGAGAACCGCCAAACGGTGGAATGCGCTGCCGAAGTGGATGCTCTCAAGTTACAATCTGTGTGTTTTCAAGTCGCAAGTGAATTGGTTTCTAATTCCATAAAATTCCATTAATTACATAAAAAAAAATAAAAAAAAGTCGTCGGATTATTGGACAGAGTCGAAATGATATGAGTAACTACAGACATCTTCCTCTGGTTACCTACTTCGTCAATCGTGAAACTAAGTGATGAAAACAGAAAAACTATGAGGAAACCACAAGATTTGGCACTCTAACTAGTTTAAGCTAGTCTCTTACGCCAGCCCAGCTCAAGATCAAAACGCGGTCGATTGTACAGGGAGCTAAATCATTGGTCTTCGCGTTGGCGCAAGACGATATAATATGCAAACCACTAACTCGATCAAGCATGGCTTAACTCGATAAACTTGAATTAGATCTGACACGATATCTCAATCGATTGCCACACATCGAGTTGATACATCTCTACCTGTGATAAAATCAGTGAAACGCTATTAAACCGTTCAATTTTGTTACCAGCGAACATAAAATAAGATTTGAAAAAGGTATTCATTGTAATAACTTAATGAGTCATGTTTTATCACAAAAAATATAAATGAAATAAAATTGGCCATCTTGTTTCCTGTCAAATTAAGAGCGGAACGGGGTTGTTAAAGGTCACAATTCTGTATCATTTTAATTGCAATGCAACGTACCAGGAATGACACTGTTTGTGGAACCTTCGTGAAGCATACTTTTGTGGTTCCGTAGCTTAATAGCAAAAAAGGAGCCCTTATAATTTCCTTTTGTACGTTTGTCCGTCCGTTTTTCTCAGAGACTTATACAACACTAGCTGTTCCCCGCGGTTTCAACTCTGTTGCTCGGCTCCTAAGGGTTGTAGCGTGATGTTAAGTAGCCTATACTATTTCCCATAAATTTGGCTATCATATACAAAAAAAAAAATTGAATCTGACTGGTAGTTCCAGAGTTTAGCGTGCTTAAACAAACGAACAAAACAACTCTTCAGCTTTAAATAATTATTTAGTATAGTTAAGTTACCAGGCAATCAATTAAATGAAAGTAATTAAGCACACAACTTCATCGAATTTAGCGCGATAACCGACTGCGTCATACCTTTGAAATGGAATGCTGCAATTAGTTTCTGCATGATTTCACAATAGATCGGTCAAATATGCGAGTCCGGTATTGTGAACTGAAAGCCAGCCCGATTTACGTTCAAATGAGGTTTAATTAGCCTAAACTAAACTAAATCATAAATCAAGCTGCGAGTGGAATGATTGCATTCCACTCGCAGCTTGATTTATGATTTAGTTTTAGATGTAGTTAAATCAGATGGACTATAGATAGGGTTTCAGGATTTTGCATGTGCCAAATGTGCATTAAAAAATGCATTAAAAATAGATGTACGTACTTATTTTTTAAATATTTTTGCCACGTCATGAGCTATTCCTAAGCAGTGGTTGCCGATTGTTAAAGATTAGAAATTAGAGTATGGCAAAGTCTGAAAGCAACAACTTTGAAAATGTCTGTATCTAGTAAGATATTTACTATACTTCTTATACTTTTATTTCTTACGTCTATGTGTAGTAATCTGTCTCTGAGAAAAAGTACCGAAACAAACTCAGATTGGCTTGTCCAATGTCCATATCTCTTTGCAAGTTTAAAATTAGGTACGTGAGAAAAATGTAGGGTAATTAACGTCTGACCTTTTAATGAAAAGTCAACATAGTGAAAAGGCTGTTTACACCGAGTCATCTGCCGTCTTCGTCTACTGCATGCCAAACTGCCGAGTCGAGCAAGGCTGCGAATTTTACTCCGTGATGTAGTGTTGCCATAAGATAAATTTTGCATTAGGCTCGTATAACAGAACGATACTCAAGCACAGATCTCGCCTTGAGCATAGATTTGAAGACTCAAGCATTACTTGAAACTAGTTTCAACCAATCAAATAGCTTTTAATCTATGCTCCGGGCGAGATCTGTGCTCGACTCGAGTATCGTTCTGGAATACGAGCCTAAAAGTATTTTTCACTCAAACCATATTTTAGACTGATGATAATCCCATGCTTCATGGACTTATACATTCTATTTTAGTATCCCCATTTTAAAAGTGTGTTTGACGATGGTGCATTTTCCCTTTAGAGACTCAGCAGAGTTTATGTAAACAACGTTTTGATAGCTAATAAATATAACACAAAGTGACACACTTTTATGTTTATTATGTATACTGTGACAGTATTCGTAAAAGTGACAATTGTGTTAGCACAATACTGTATATTTTATCTTTCATATACATACATACATACATGAGCGAAGGGTTTTTGTGTTGTTTATGTAGGTACTGTACCAGGCGCCTTCAATAATTAAGTAGGTACTCCTCACGCGTAGCAAAATTTTAGCAAAGGGGTAACCTATTCATGCAGCCAATACATGCAAAATAACTAGACCCACGTTATTAAATCTTGAAGAGATTTTGAAAAACAACTGACACAGGCGGGCTTTAAACCCGCGACCTCCGCCCCACCGTGACATGCCACGGTTGTTGAAAATCTCTTATATACCTACTTAATAACATAAAATAATCATAATATGGCTTTAAAATGTTTAAAATTTTTCAAAATAAAAATACAATAATTTATAAACTAGACCCAATTTAATAAAATCTACATTTGTTTACAATTTTTAAAATCGTTTAAGTGAGGATAGCATAAGCATAGCATAGCATAATCGGCCTATAATGTTCCCACTGCTGGGACTCAGGCCTCCTCTCTGTGAGAGGGAGTGGGCCGTAGTCCACCACGGGGGCCCAGTGCGGGTTGGTGGACGTCACATGTCTTCGAATTTTTGGTTCTAGGACCTGCCGGTTTCCTCACGATGTTTTCCTTCACCGTTAAAGCAAGTGATAATTAATTTCTAATACGCACATGACTTCGAAAAGTCAGCGGTGCGTGCCTCGGGATCGAACTCGAACCATTCGCCGTGGGAGGCACATGGTTAATCCACTAGGCTATCACTGCACTCTGTGAGTGAGGATAGTATTTTTTATTTATTTTAATAGGCGTTTGATCCTTACCACACCAGCTTGTCTATTCTGTCCGACACACCGCGTGATATCACCGCGACTATTGCCAATTAGTTTGCGAACGTTCGAGCGTTACTAATTAAATACTCCTATTGCTTGAAGTTTTTTTTGAGTTGTCCTCTCGCAGGTGGCTTCTAGCAGCCACTACTGCTTAATCGGACTTAAATGATAAATTATATTTATTTTGTAAATAGGTTAAAAATAACACTTTTACACGTCAAAACATTTTTTTAAGCTAGATGAGTTCGGTGTTTCCTATATGACTACCTTTGAGAAGAAACACCGAAACAAACTCAAAGGTTGATGTCTCTTTTAAAGTCCAGACAATTAAGATACATTGTGTAAGCACCATGCAGGTTAGTCTGAAATGGCCTTTAGAGGAAAGAGCCATACAGATTTGAGTGGACCTGACCTGACTGCACGCATGTGCCGGGTATCGTGGTAGCTCAACCCAGACTTAGGGAGCTCAACGACCCGACGAACATTACCATCAGAGAGGACATTTGGGTAGACCCCTAAAGTACTCAAACTGTCAGACTGAACTTGAGATCTATAACAGTAACATAATAACCCACATAGTACTCACATTTTCAATAATTATAATCAATATATTACATCATTATTATCACATTCAATGTCATTTTGTATATAAATTGTTTCAAAAGGAAACTTCTGGTGAGGACTTACAAAATGCCTTCAGCCAGGCTTAAAACTAAGGAAATCTTACAAACTAAGCAATCATACTCTAAGGGCTCCCCCTACTGTGATACGAACCTCGGCTTAGAGCGTCGCTGGAGGGAGGGCAACTAGAAGGAGGGGTTACTAGCTGAATCGGTTCGATATGATTTAGTATTGCTTAAAGGTAAGGAGAGCACGTTAAGCAGTCGGTCCCGGTTGTCATAGGAATATCTTTGACAGTCGTTACGGGTAGTCAGGAGCCCAAAAGCCTGACAACTGGTCTAACATTCGAATACCGGTATTCCCCAATAATTGGGTTGTGGAGGTCAGATGGCAGTCGCTCCATGTAAAATATCGATATTCAGCCGCAACCAGTTAGACTGGAAGCCGACCCCAATCATGTTTGGGAAAAGGCTAGGCGGATGATGATTGCTTAAAGGTAACTCCAATTACCTACTTAAAAACAATGTAGCAAGCAATACAGCCAAAGTCTGAGCGTCTGAAGATACCTGTTCATTTAGTCTCCTTCATATTCAAGATACGTTTACGAGGAACTAAACTTGATAGAAATTTTTATTAGCCTTTATGATAATACGTAGGTACTCAATATTCGAATACGTTCGAAGCACTATCAGTTACTTTAACAATGAACCAACTTCGACTATAAAGGCAACCGACTCCAGTTTTTATGAATATATTCAATTTGATGCACGACTAAACTTCGATCTTAGTGATGGGCCTCTAATATCGATAAAATATTATTGCTGAGTGCGACGGGCGGCGTACTATAAATTGGGCTCGAGAAAATATAATTTTTGCTTGATGGGAGAGTGAATAAGTGCGGTGGTTTCTGTGAAAATAATTTTATTTGAGTTTTGTGGAGGTTGAATTATGAGCAATTTTGTTGTATATTACCTATTTGTTACGAGTAAGTAGGCCCACTGTCGTTTATTTTGTTGTTTAAAATCACGCTAATATCATAAATACGAAAGTTTGTGTATTTGTTACTCCTTCATGCTGAAACGGCTAAACGGATTTGGATGAATTATAACAAAAAGGTAGCCTGGGACTTGGAAAAGCATATAGGCTAATCTTTATTAATTTTCACGCAGATGAAGTCGTGAGCAACAGCTAGTCTACCTACTAGTACTAGTATATGATTATACAATAAAAAACAGGTTTTAAAAAAACCGACTTCCAAAAACTACACTAAAAACTATGAAATAAAAAGTTTAAACTTCCATAATTAAAAATCTAAATGTATATTGAAGCCGGCGGGGCCTTTTCAGGTTTTTGCCTCTCAGTCTTTAAACAGGAAGAGCGTGCGCAGTGTGTGCACGTGGAAATTAAGATTTCCTTTTATTCCTTCTTCATCTGCAATTTTGCTTATTTTCATGCTAGGCCCCGCCGACTTCAATATACATTTAGATTTTTAATTATGGAAGTTTAAACTTTTTATTTCATAGTTTTAGTGTAGTTTTTGGAAGTCGGTTTTTTTAAAACCTGTTTTTTATTTTAAACTTTTTAGTGTAGTGTAACATGTCATGTTTTCTTTTATAATAATACCTTACGTATATAAAAGTACCATAAAATCATCGATAGAGCGACTTTAATAATATACTGCCTTTGACACACATTTTGTATGTACTTTTACCGAGATCGATTGCTTTCACGAATTTAAATAGGTACTTACCTTCTAAGATATTTATGGATAAGTACGTTTCAGTAATCGAAAACAATGTTTTTTCAGCAATAGGCTCTTTCCCTAACTTTCTATCAAATAAGACTTGAACATAAAAAAACTGTGTGTACTATACACCTCTGCCTAACCTTACGGAAAATACTAGCGTGATGTTATGCATGTATAATATCGAGATCGATTGCGTCCAGGAATTCGTGTACCTACATAATATGACTTTTTTATCATCGTCATGATGTCATCGATATACACGAAAAATTCTGTTTATTGAAGCTGGTTACAAAACTATTCAACCTAAGTTAATACAATTTATATGGGACCACCTCGCGAGCTTCTTCTACCATATGAAAAAAAAATCAAAAAATCACGTAAATCGGCTCACAGATCACAGAGTAATGGTGTACATACATGAAAAAAAAAAAAAAAAAAAAAAAAAAAAAAAAAAACCAACCGAATGCAGAACCTCCTCCTTTTTGGAAGTCGGTTAAAAATGAATGATTGTATATGCGTTCCTATACCTACTATTGATCAGATTGACTTGAAATTTTGTACAGTCTGTGTAACCACTAATCGGGTAGGTACCAAGTTATTTAACTTGACAATAAAAAAAATGTGCTTAAACTAATCATCTTTAACATAAAAATCATATAATCATCATATATTATTATGATCACTATGATTACAGTAATTACTGCTTTAATCAATTTGAATACAGTGCAGATAAAAAGTAATAATACAAGTGTACATTATGCATGAAACTAAGCGTACGCTGAGGCGGACAATTGCTTTGCATATCATTTGCATGCACGCTGCATTTATGAAGACGTAACTTTCTTTTTATTTCTGATTACTTGAACGTAATGTCGCTATGTGACGCAATTATGTTTTGTACTGATTTTAAGTTGAAAGTAAAACATTGCTTACGTTGCGTTGGTGTGCAAGCAAAAACAATGTCGTGAGCAAATAGTACAATAGTAATAAAGTTCACAAGTTCGGTTTTGCTCGGGGCTTGTAAGTTCTATGTGGTTTATAAAATACTTCACAACAAATCTAAATAATTAAATAGGCTTTCAGAAAGTATAATATTATGTGATTATGTAAGCTGTTGTTCTTTAGAGCTGCATGTAAAAGAGGTCATCTAGGGAAGTACTACCATCATCCATATTATTGCCGCCAAGTTCATAATCGCTTTATATTATAATTCATTTAATATAGCATTAGAAAGATAACGATAGTTCTTGTGTAATATGTTATATTTGCCTACGTCTTAAGAGCCCACCTATATAATCGATATCGATAAAGATGTTCAAGAGCCATCACTACACGCGTCGTAATTTTCATCTTTTAAGATGTGCACTGGGTGCCACGCGAAATGGTTTTGTTCGTGTTACGATATATTTTTACTAGGAAATAAATACTTTACGACGTTTTACGTAATATGAGCTGTAAATTGTTGGAAGAAACAACAGGCGTTACTCTTGTAACAAGTGGATGATAAAACGAAATAGCTGATTGAAATGGCTTTGGAGATAGAAAAATAGGTACTAAAAGGACTGATAGTATCCTAGTCTGCAAAGAAAATTCTGCGATCACCAAATTATTTATCAAGCATGGTATGACAATTTGTAAAGTGTGGCGATAATGACTATATAGCTGTATTCTGCCACTTTGTTTGTTAACAAACTTCAACTTTGTTTCAATCGCTACAGGGTTAAGTTTCTTATGAACCCACAATACTCAACTGTGTCATGAACCCGCTAAGACAGCATTAATGCGCAAAAGTGTTTACTGCATGGCTCCGGTCATATATAATAAATTACCGAAACATTGGAAAGAATTACCGCTATCGCTATTTAAAAAAAGGCTTCGAAGATTTTTGGCGGTCAAAGCATATTAAGTAACTGAGTTTGTAACGGAAAAAAATTTTGAAACTCCGAATAATCATGGAAATTAATTTGTAATGTTTATATGGTTTTTGTTTTATATAGTTGTCGATTAGGTAGGTACTTATTTTATGACCCTGTAACATTTGCATGCCTACTGGCGAAATATGGCTGAACCTTGAACCTTGTAAGACCATGTGCTGTACCCATATTTGCAAAATAAAATTATCTTTATCTTTATCTTTACCCAACTTAGTTCACTTAAACAGGTGTTCATAATAATATCTCTCATAATTAAAATCTTTAGCAGTTTAATTTGTAGGTTACCCGTCAGTGCGTCATATGTCATTATTTCCTTACAAAGTAGCCTGGTTCAGTAGTAGTGGTATTTAGAAGTTGCTGCTATTTATCTGGTAAGAGATAAAATTTGATGTTTCTCTATCACTTAAAAAAAAATCCAACCAAATATTGAATAATATGTCTAGAATAAGCCAAAATTCACCGTTTGTTTGCTACAAAAAGCATTGTGGTCTAAAAAAGTAATAATTCAGTTTTACAATAACTGAAAAAAACCGGCCAAGTGCGAGTCGTACTCCCGCACCGAGGGTTCCGTATCGGTTTTGGACGTATAAAGTGAAAAAAACCGGACCGCATAACTAAGTTTGTTTGTGAAGGAATTTTGATGATTTTGAAAAAACTGCACTAGTTAGGAACATCGTTTTATTTTTGGTGCAATATTTGGGTCAATTCCTATCAACTCTAATTATTTCAAATTTTTCGCTCCGCAAACTTCGGAGATAAGGGGGGGGGGGGGAATGGTATTTTTTCAGACATTTTTCATCATATGTCGAAAACTGTGAGACATAAAATAAATTGAAAATATATTTTGAAATGTGCAGATCAAGACCTTTCATATGATATGTCACTTGACCTAGTAACCCAACTTTTAAATTTCGGACCCCCACTCCGGCCCCTTTTGCAATGAAAATAAAAACATTTTTTGACTTTTTTCATTTTCAATAAAGTTTGGCAAGAATTTTTTATAACTGTTTCAAATTTAAAGTCGATAGCATTAGTAGTTGCTGAAATAAGCAGGTGTGACAGACAGACAGACAGACGAAGTCGCACCATAAGGGTTCCTTTTTTACCATTTTGGTACGGAACCCTAAAAATACTGTAGGTACAAAAATTGGGTCTTGATCTGACGCATAGCTGCAAACATCTATGGATAATGGATATACCTAATACGTTAAGTTAAAGTTACTCCCAAAAACGTACTTCCAAGGATAGATTAATAAAACAATTAGACGCATTGCAAAACTTTAGAGAAATTCTGACTTATTCGAAAAGTTTTCAACGAATTTCCCTTAATTCAGATTGAAGATATTGAAGCTTTTGTCGACAATTATTACAAAAAAGTCAAAGAAATTTACATAATTATAATTATTATGTGCCTTTACGGAAGTTCAGAAAGAAAGGAATAGATTTTATTATTATTCTCTGTATAAGACATTTCGTATTAATCAATAATAGTTATTTGACCTAAATCATGGCAGTGTCTGGCCTGCATAGTTACAACAAGCCACGAAGTTTGTTGTATTGGGTTAGTTAGGTTATTAGCTCATTAATAAGTTGGATTTATTCAATAAAAGAAAACAAGTACATACATACATGTTGTTAATGTTAAAAATTGATTACATCTTAGTGAAATGAGAGTGGTAACAGCTCCAACTTAAGAGTCGTAGGCTGTGGACTCAAACCCAAGCAGGCACGCACTTTACTTTGTGCAAATTGTTTCATCAATTGCTCTAAATAAAGAAAAACATCGCGAGGAAACCGGCATGCCCTAGAACCTAAAATTCGAAGGTTAGAAAACCATTATACGCTGGTTATTTTATTAATGAAATGAGATAAATACTTTTACATTCGTCTCTTACAAGCACATAAAAAATACAACAAGGCTACAAAAGCACGGACAGCATCCACCCAAAAACACAACAAAAAAAAAACAAACAAAAAAGAAGAAAAATAACAAAACCACATCATGCGCCAAACATAATATAACAGCACTAAAAAAAACAAGTATACAACAAAACCATAACTGGCATAATGAAAATCACAGCGCGCACTTATTTGGTCGACTGTACGTGAGTCGGGTCGCGAAATTTCGTCATTCAAAGCGTCCATTACGGGCCCAATCGATTGGTCGATCCGGGTCAAATATGTCACCCTTATACACGAACGATCATAAAAATGGACGATATTATTCCATGATACAGAGAACATGGGGTTATTGAATCTTTATGCAGTCTTATGAATTGACTGGGCCTTTGAAAGTGTATTGATATTGCTTTCCGATCTTCGAATAATAAGGTTAATATTTTTTTATTTTATTTGATAATAGGCTTGCGTTTGACCGCCATCTCGCCAGATATGGGGTCTGAGATCTGAGTGTGAGTATAGAGAGCGATAGTGTGTGAGCGAGAGGGGAATGAAGGCGATTCTATTTTCAATCCGATTATTTATCCGCGCAGGTTTTACTTAAACTCACAAAATAATTAAATCTTAACAACAATAACAATTATTTAAACAAAAGTTTGGTACAGTATGTTACAAAAATAGAATTTTACAAGTTGAGGATTAATCGTCAAACTAAAGGACTAACTGTTGAAGGAGGTTTTCTCTCTATCTTTGCTTTTTATAATATTTTGTTTTACTCTGTCATTCCTTCTATGTCAATATGAATGTTTCCAACATTAATACGTTTTATCATTTCGATCCATAAAATACCTCTCAACATGGTAGCAGAGCGTTTAATTATATTGGAAACGATTGATTAACGAATCAAGTAAAGTTTTTTTAGATAAATAATTTGCAAAAATAGTTAAGTAGGTGCCTAAATTTTTTTTTCAAAAAAAAATCTAAGGAAGGCCTGTCAAAATGTCGACTTCGTCTACGAGTTGCAAAATTGATATTGGTCGTTTAGAAGGTAAAGAAAATTGGTCAACATGGCGCTGTAAGGTACTGTTGCTTTTAAGGGGTACTCCTGGCGGGTTGGATGCTATAAATGGAAAACTTATAGAGCCTATAAAACCAGATACTACAGCAACTGCAGACGTTAAAGCAAATTATGAAAAGACTTTAGAAGCATATCATAAGATAGATAGTACGGCGATGCTTATTTTGATGGCTAATATGTCGGATGCCACTTTACAAAAGGTCATGAGATTTTCCACAGCCAAACAGGTTTGGGATGAATTGCACACTTTGTTCAATGGAACATCTGAAGACAAAAGCTATTTACTATGCTACAGTTTCTTTGGCTATAAAAAAGATCCCTCACATGACATGTCAATGCATATATCCAAATTGAAAAATATATGGCATGAATTGAAAGTAGAACTTCAAAAAGGTGAATCCAAATATGATCTTCCAGAGTTATTACTAATCTGCAAGATCTTGGAAACTTTACCCGACGAGAAGTACTTCTCCTTCAAATCTAGTTGGATGTTGATGTCAAGAAAAGATCGAAGTATAGACAATCTGACAGCACAAGTATGTGCTTACGAACGTTCTTTGACCAAAGAAGGTATTACTGAAGCACAAGCTCTAGTTGTACAAAACAAGTTTATGCGTAAGAACAAGTGTGGATATTGCGGACAACATGGACACAAAGTTAAAAAATGTCGCAAGTGGATATCGGACGGGAAACCTCCGAAAACACCTGGCCCATCGACAAGTCAAGCTAACAACACCAATCTGACCCTCTCATTAATGGAAGTTGTTACAAATGAAGTCGTAAATATTATTGAAGAAAATCCTGACAGTTGGTTTGTTGACAATGGTGCTACAAGTCATGTCACCTGTCGAAACGACATATTTTCCAGCTTTCAACATTTCAGCAATAATCAAACAGTAACAACTGCAAATGGCTCAACAATTCAAGCTATTGGCAAAGGTACAGTTGATTTGATAGCAGACGTTCGCGGTCAGATGCAAAACATTAGACTGTGTGATGTATGGTATGTTCCAGCAATAAAGAAAAACTTGTTTTCCGTACTTGCTGCGCAAGATAAACTTGAGAAGAGTGTCTTCACATCTGAAAGAGAATTTTGTCATTTGATAGTAGATGGAAAAATCAATTTAATTGGCACAAGAGTTAAGAATGGAGGACTCTATAAACTAAATGTAAAGACAATTATAAATTCATCTCCTGAATTGAACTCACTGTCAACAAAAAACATTTTACAACTCTATCATGAAAGATTTGCTCACCAGAATAAAAGACATGTGAAGTAATTGATTGAAAAGGAACTTGGTATAAAAGTCAAACTCAATTCTGAACTATGTACAGGATGTGTTTATGGTAAAACACATAGATATAAATTTGGAACAAGAGTTCGAGCTAAAGCACCAGGAGAGATCATTCACACAGATGTATGTGGTCCGTTCCCCAATTCATTCAAAAAGTTTCGTTATTTTGTTTTATTTAAAGACGATTTCAGTAAGTATCGTCATGTTTATTTCATCCAGCACAAGTCTGAAGTGAAAGATAAACTTGTGGAAATGATAAACGAAACAAAGACTACTGGTCATATTATAAAGACAATTCTCAGCGATAATGGAGGAGAATTCCAAAATGAAGCTGTGAAGAAGATCTTAAATAATCATGGCATCCAACACCGTTTGACAATGCCGTATACTCCGGAACAGAACGGGTGTAGTGAGAGAGACAACAGAACTTTGGTAGAAGCTGCTCGTACTATGATGCACGCTCACGAAGAACTTCCACTCTCCTGTTGGTCTGAGCTTGTCAACACGGCTGCTTATGTTCTGAATAGAACTGGACCGACTTCTATAGAAGGAAAATCACCGTTTGAGTTATGGTTTACAAAGAAACCCTCAATCAAACATTTGAGAATCATTGGCACTGAATGTTATGCTCATGTTCCAAAAGTAAAGAGAACGAAAATGTCCAGAAAAGCTCAAAAATGTATTCTCATTGGTTATGATGGCGATGACGGTTATCGGTTACTAAGCATAAACAATACATCGAATCCAACACTGATACGGTCAAGAGACGTAATATTCAACGAGTCAGTCATCACATCTATTGGATTGGAGTCAGATGTCTCTGAAACAGAAAAACAAAGTCCAATTGTTGAGATGGAGGTTCATTTTCCTAAAACTACAGAAAATCATCCAATGTTAGATGCAAGGGAGGATATTTTACAAGACGCAACTATTTCAGATGTGCCTCAAACATTGAATGATGGTGCGAGTTTTGAAGAAACAATTCCCAATTTGCCTACAATATCGGATGAACCTAGTAGAAATGAAGAAGATTCTAATGAGTCCTATATTACGCCTGAATCATCAGAAGTTGATTCAGATGAAGATAATGAACAAGGAAATGCTACGACAAGGAATCTAAGAGATAGATCGACATTGCGACCACCACAACGATTTGAAGATTTTATTATGTCTACTATTGTTAGTGATTTTGATGAACCCAAATCATACAAAGAAGCAATAAAAAGTCCTCAGAAAGCGGAATGGTTAAAAGCAATGGAAAGCGAACTAAAATCTCTACAAGAGAATAAAACTTGGATTTTGGTGGATAAACCAAAAGACAGAAAACTGATTTCTTGTAAGTGGGTGTTCAAAGTTAAAACCCATGCTGATGGAAGTCTTGACAAACATAAGGCGAGATTAGTAGCTAGAGGTTATACACAAAAGAAAGGAGTTGATTATTTTGATACATTTAGTCCTGTTGCTAGAATGGCCACAATAAGATCGATTCTTAGCATCGCTGCAAATGAAGGGTTATCCCTCAGACAGTTTGATGTAGCAACTGCATTTTTGAATGGTTCTTTAGATGAAGACATCTACATGAATCAGCCAGAAGGATACAGTGATGGTACGACTAAAGTATGTAAGTTGAAGAGAAGTTTATATGGTCTAAAACAAGCTCCAAGATGTTGGAACAAATGTATAGTTGATTATTTGAAAGTTTTAGGATTCAAACAATGTGACACAGATCCATGTTTGTTCATTAAAAACCGACTTAACAACAAGATAATTCTTGGACTCTATGTTGATGACGGTCTAATAGCTTCAACGAACCCAAAGGAATCTGAAAAGTTTTTGGCAGAATTGAAACGGAAGTTCAAGATAACCACAAAACCAGCTTCTTACTTTCTGGGTTTGGAAATCTTCAACAACAACGATGGTTCCATCAAAGTCTCTCAAAAACATTATGCTAAAAGGCTACTGGAACGCTTTAGTATGAGTGATTGTAAAGCCGTTAGTACTCCAATCATTAAAGAAGCACAACCTGCACAACCATGCTCAGTAAAAGAGAATGAGGTAAAATTTCCCTATCGTGAAGCCGTTGGTGCGCTAGCTTATCTGATGACAGGTACTAGACCGGACATATCATACGCTATTAGTGTCGTATCCAGGAAACTTACAAATCCCTCTTTAGAAGATGTTAACAAGGTTAAACGCATACTTCGTTACATTCAGGGAACCCTAGATACAGCAATTGTATACAAAAAAGGATACAAAACTGGAATCTTGGAATGTTTTAGTGATTCTGATCATGGTGGAGATTTCGATACAGGACGCTCTACTTCTGGAATCTTATGCGTGTATGCAGGAGGAGTAATCTCTTGGGCAAGTCGTAAACAGACTTCTGTAGCTATCTCAAGTACCGAAGCAGAACTTGTTGCAGCTAGTGAAGCGGCTCGTGAGATTGTTTGGCTGAAGAGACTTTTCAATGAAGTTACTACTTTGATAGAAGTCCCTACTTTACAAGTTGATAATGATGCTGCTATAAAGCTTGCACAAAACCCAGAGTTACATCGTCGCACAAAGCACATTTCCATTAGACATTTTTATGTAAGGGAATTAGTTACTAAAAAAGAACTTCAAGTTAAGTATGTTCCCACAGAATACCAGTGTGCTGACATTTTGACAAAGCCTGTGCATAAACCCAGACTGGATCTAATTTCAGGTATGGTGGGACTAATACGATAAAGATTATCGAAAAAGGGAGGATGTTGAAGGAGGTTTTCTCTCTATCTTTGCTTTTTATAATATTTTGTTTTACTCTGTCATTCCTTCTATGTCAATATGAATGTTTCCAACATTAATACGTTTTATCATTTCGATCCATAAAATACCTCTCAACACTAACAATATTACAAAAGTGGATCTGACGTCCTAGGTAGGTTAAATAAAAGCCTGTGTTAAGATCCGTCAACCCTTAATTCCTACAAAAAGAGTACACAAATTATAATGGAGACTGTTTATAATACTTCCTCTCTTTTACTAAGTTTGTATGGTTTGTTTGTATGTTCTTTGATCAAACATGTCGTATTCAGTATTCAATCTTCCGAAACACCAGCATATTGATATTTGGGCCCGCAATATCTTAATTGACGGTCCAGTATCGTCGGTATGACGCGACTGGCCATGTAAATCGATATTATATAATGATACGGTCACCGGTACGGTAACCGATAAACACTATCGTGCTGGTCTGATCGATTTCAATTTGATGGATTTCGGTCAGATTTAGATCAGTTAGAGAGAGTTTAAATATAATGAAAACTCTGTTGCTATATTGGCGTTACAGCTGCGTCCTCCTCTCAATATTCTCTGCAAATGTCCGAGGTTCAGCATAAATATATCTGAAGATTTATATACAAATATAGCAATATTTGGCTAGTTTTAATAAGGCTCTCATTTATGAGTACTGAACCCAGAAACCTTACGAGACGCGCTCGTAAATCTACGAGATTTCCTAGACTTCTGACAGAAGTTGAGTTGGTATGCGTAACCACAAACTTTTTCCTGCGGTCACATACGCACAATGGCCCAATCAAGAGGCTAAGTGCGGGTAACAGGTGGTATAATAACGTGACACCCACGGAATAAAAAAAATCCGTGGTGACACCTACCTACAGGTATTTTCAGAACCGGTGTCAACTCCTGGCTATGACCATTAATTTTGCCGGTTTTGTTTTCAGGTTGCAATGCTTATCAGGAAAATTGGAAATCAGAGTCAAAAGATTCGGAATCAGAGTCAAACTAGGGGTAACTAAACCTAACCTATAACATAACCTGCTCTATATTCTAGATGATTGCATGTTTTTTGGGTTATCCATAGAGATTCGGATGAATACACCGCATTAAAAAATCTAATTTATATTTTACCGTCTAAAGTTAAAGTATTTACTTGAGGATTTTGCAGTTACAAGAGAACAATCTACGTTGATTAAAGTGAGGTCCGTATCATCACCAAATTCCGTATCAACTTTGGTTTCGTTCAAACTATTTGGCTTTTCTTTGAACTTTGAACGTAAGGCGAAATTCTTACCGTTAAGTTTTATGACGGAACATAGAGCGTTTAACACCTAATTACTGACACTAAAAAGGGTTATGTATTAGAACATTTTATCCATTCATTGCATTCAGTGCAGTGATAGCCTAGTGGATTAACCATGTGCCTCCCACGGCGAATGGTTCGAGATCGATCCCGAGGCACGCACCGCTGACTTTTCGAAGTCATATGCGTATTAGAAATTAATTATCACTTGCTTTAACCCCCTCGCCCCGGACCATGGCTTGAACCAGGGCCGGGCGCGAGAGGTCGCCGCCGCTGCCGATCGCCTCTACGAGGGCACGGCGGTGCTCCGCCCATGCAGGGCAGGCCCCCACCGTGTGCTCCACCGTGTCCTCGGGGCGATCAACGCAGTGATGACACCCGGGCGTCTCCTCCCGCCCGATGATGTGCAGGTACCTCCCGAAACTTCCGTGTCCGGTGAGGACCTGCGTCAGGCGGTAGGACTTTTAGTGTCCTAGGAATTACTTTAACATATTATAAATCTACAAAAAACATAAAACGTTATGACCTAAACAGGAGTGACAGACAGGGGAGCCAACATAGCGACGAAAGGACTTCTTATATGAAACGCTCTCTACACTGAAAAAAATGTTAGGTTGGATTGAACAGATTCTGCGTAAATGTTATCAAAGTTGCGGTTGATTTCGGTCCTATTCACAATTTTGATTGATTTTACCAAACATATTAAGTTGGTGTTGTACCAAATTTATTTGGTAGAATACACCTATATTTTGTACCATTATACCATTATTATTATATTCAATGGATTTGTTTGGTAAAATGTACAATACTCTTTGTTGATTTACATCAGAACTCTGGTACCAACTTCAACCTCTTTAGTCTTGTAACTTCAATAGCGAGGTTTTGTTATATTTATCATAGTTTCTATGTAATTCAGCCAACCTTTGCTAATTTGGTAAATCCGACAAATCATTTTTTTCAGTGTACATTCTTGTCTCCTTTATTGACTACTTTCCTGACATACAATTCCTTATAAATCATTGTTCTAAGGCTTCAGCTGTAACTAGAACGGAACGACTTTTCGCCTTCAAGACATAAAAGGGCACACGAAAAGAGATTGAATGTTATGTTAACAATGGAATTTTTCATCCCGTTCCCCGTCTGTTAAATAGGGTAAACGCGACAGTTTCTGACTGATACAAATTGCGGCTTAATCCAACGATTGAGCGTGAACTATGAGAGTCGTTACGCGGATCCAACCGACGTAATAGTCCTTCTTTGTCGCTAATGTGCCATAAAAGGAACTGTCCTCACGGCAAACGGTTTTGACGGTCAATCGGGTTTTGGACAACGAGTGGGCATTTTACCCTAGTGTGTCGCTGTATTGGGGTTTCGATGGCGTGTGTGCGGATATTGTGTAATAAACTATCAATAATTAGCTAGTTAGGCGTATCTTTTCCTCAATAAGCCTCACAATTGGGCCATTGGATTTGGATTGGCCATAACTGGATCTCGTAACTAATAAATGGTAGAAAAATAAGAATTAGACTAACCGGTAGAGAAAAAAAAACCGGCCAAGTGCGAGTCGTACTCGCGCATCGAGGGTTCCGTATCAGTTTTGGACGTATAAAGTGAAAAAATCCGGACCGCATAACTAAGTTTGTATGTAAAGGAATTTTGATGATTTTGAAAAAACTGTACTGGTTAGGAACATTGTTTTATTTTTGGTGCCATATTTGGGTCAATTCTTATCAGCTCTAATTATTTCAGATTTTTCGCTCCGCAAACTTTGGAGATAAGGGGGGATGGGGATGGTATTTTTTCAGTCATTTTTCATCAATGTCGAAAACTGTGAGACATGAAATAAAATGAAAATATATTTTGAAATGTGCGGATCAAGCCCTTTCATATGATATGCCACTTGACCTAGTAACCCCATTTTAAAATTTCGGACCCACTCCGGCCCCTTTTGCAATGAAAATAAAAATATTTTTAGACTTTTTTCATTTGGAATAAAGTTGGGCAAGCATTCTTTATAACTGTTCTAAACTTCAAGTCGATAGCTTCAGTAGTTGCTGAAATAAGCAGGTGTGACAGACAGACAGACAGACAGGCAGACGAAGACGCACCATAAGGGTTCCTTTTTTAAGGAAGGAACATGGGTGGGTTTTAGTCAGTAAGAGTCTGACACTCCCTTCCGCTCCGCCCAGAGCGGGAGGGGTCATTTAATGATTTCCCATCCTCAAAAAAAAAAAAAAGGGTTCCTTTTTTACCATTTTGGTACGGAACCCTAAAAATGCCCTTTTACGTACTAATAAAACTCAAAGACAAAAGTCACTTAAAGATATTTTAATAATGGGACGAAGCGTAGGAGACCAAAATATTCATGCTAATTCATACCACTTCAGTTCCTTCGATCAGAAGTCCAGAAGTCCAGAAAGTCTCGTAATGTTTAAATATGCAAACTATAAATATTTATTGGTTGAATTTAAAAGCTATTATTTTCTGCTGCCTAATATAAAAATAGAACAATCCAATTCCATGCCGCTCTAATTAAATAAGTTTTGAAGAAAGCCCAGAAAAAACACCGTGAATGAGTAATTTTTAGAAGTCTTATTAATTGGTTGATTTTGGTGGCACATTTGTTTGTTTAATTTGGTCATTTTAACAGAAAATATCAAATTTAGATTTAATTTAGAGAGTAGGTATTAGTAGCCAAAAATATCGCATTGTACGCTTGCGATATTATCCCCTGTGTTGTACGGTGGAACACAGGCACCCCGCGCTACACTGCGGGGTGCGTGGCGACGGAACAAAAATCCCGCGCGTGAATGCGTTTTCAGTGTGTTGCACCATGCGTGATTTCTATACCAATACAGGTACTTGCAAACAATGGAACATCACGCACCCCCGCGCTACGCTGCGTGATGCGGGGCAGTGTGCGAATCGCCTAAAACTTCCAAGACTCATTATAACGCTTATGTCGAAGGAAAATATGAAATATTCCATTTATTTTAAGGATTTTCTCTTCCCCTTCTTCCTTTTTAGTACATAACTTCTTTTGATTAATTCCCATATAAGTCTGCTACAGGAAATTATTAAAGAAGGAATGTTACGCTGCTCAAAGGCAAGGTAAGACGACGGCACTTTTTGAACTAAGGCATGTAATAAATTACTTTGCCGTTACATAGCCGTCATGCCTGATCATCGTTAGACAGAAGATTTTGCTATATAATATTTAAAAATATATGCTTAAATTTTTACGCACGTTAAAAAATTATCGAGCATTTTTTTATAGAACAGGAAAAAATAATTAAGTTTCTATGATATAAAAATTGGAAACTGGCCATAAACACATTATTTTCATCTGCGGGACGATCACGAACACGAATAAAAAGTAGCGATAATAATCAAGGAACATTTGACAAACCGTTCACTAAAATAAGTTACGAGCAACAAGAAATTGCGTCCTTTATAAACCGAGAACTTATTGTATAACGAGTTAGGCTTTGAACAAAACCTTTAGAAGTTTATGATAAAAATAATCTGAATACAAGATTCCTAACAAAAGTTTTTGACACGCTTATGAAATTGTTAAAAGGTAGAATATTGTTTCTTTTTACCCAGCTGCGGGGAAGCTCAAAAGGAGAGTAATGTTTTTAGCAATAATATGATAATAATTATTATGTATGTGTATTTTCGTTTTTGTGTGTTGTAGCCTTAGAGCGGGCCAGAAAAGTTTATTTATCTATAGTCGCAATTTAGTGACATCATAAAACATGTGTTTTACATTGTACCTACTTCACATCAAAATGAAGAGTTCAAAGAGATCATTTTGAAAAACTAAAAAGTGAAAAATAAAACTTCTAAATAAGACCTAAATAAGGCTACAACTTGTACCTAATTCGGAGCCGCTACCATTGGGGTACCATGAATGACAGCTCAAAATAGTTATAACTACCGGCATCAGTTATGAGCACAAACGTCTCCTGCGCATTAGCTGATTTTTCGGTCTCTTTGGCGATTCTCGAGGCTGCACGCGATTAGTTCGTCATTCGATGCTCCTCGTCTAATTGGACCAATCTCTATTACGAATTGTCAACTGTCTATTGTCTATTGGGCCAAAAATGTACATGCGCGATCTGTGCTCATAACTAACCTATACCTAAGTACACACTATTAGTTTCGGTTTCGCCCGTCATAAGCAGTCTTTCTAATTTTTTCAGCGTTATTGGAAAATAATTTGTTTTCGCCTGCAGTGAACTTTTTTGCTGCTGTGTGGTTTATAAGCAGTGAACGGTTACTGCAACTAGGCATTTTAATAATGCGATTTAGTTTTATTCTTGCTAAACTTGCAGAACTATTAAGTGTTTAAGTTATAAGTACAATTTGTACAAGTCTTTGAAATGAAGTTTGTTTAGGCTATGAGAAAGCGATTTGAGGATTTCTATTATGTCAACTTAGAGTTCAATAAAGGTTAACTGCTGAGTGCTGTTGACATGACCCATTGAGTTGCTTGACCTGGGAATCGAACCAAAAACGAGCATATTTTATTTCATATCTATTCAATATTCCATTAATGTATGATAATAAGAAATCTAAATGAAATAATAGTAGATATCACTGTGAATAAAATATTGGGATTCGAAAAAGAATAACTATTTAAACCACTCAGTGCAACCCTTCCATTGTAATAAATTTAAAATGGAACAAAAAATCGTCCGTAGTAGGTGGTAGGTAGGTACATTTATGATACTGGACTTAGGCCATAATTTTATTCACTTGGAACTTTAAAATACAGTAATGAAGTTAAAGTTTGATTTTGTCTTATTATTGTCTGAATATAAAAAAGTTGATTATTAAGAAACAAAATATAAAAATAAGTCATAAAAACAAACAATAAAAGGAAAAATAATGATTAAACACTCGACAATTCCCTTTCCTACATAAAACTCAAAAACTTTTCTTTTAATACATTTTATTTTGAAACATTTCCCGCTCCAAATGTATAACATGCATTTGCAAACTCTGGGCCATTTCACGCGAGGCCGTGGCCTAGCTATGCAGGCCGTTTATTCAATTGTACAAAAAGTACTAATAGGAGGTTTATTCAACTGTTTATACAAAGCTCGCTCGCATCACCGCACTCTCAGGATTAGGGTGAAAGTAGCCGACAAATTAGCGGGATGAGGCCTACAGGGATGGGCTTAAGACAAGAGAAAGTTTGTTTTGAAACTTCATGGGGTTTTCCTTAGTGTAACTTATCGTCCTAAAAATACTTATACGGTTATACAGTAAGTATGTCAATACTGAATGAGAATAGAATAGAAAATTTGGTGATACGAGCGAGAAAACTTATTTATATATTTAAAACTTTGAGAAATGCAGCTGACTTAGAGACACTGAAACTGGTTTATTAATGCGTTGTGCCAATCACTACTTTCCTACTGCATAGCCTGTTGGGGTGGAGCGGGTAAGACTGCTCTCCTTAAACTGGAAAGAGCTCAGAGAGCAGTACTTAAGGTTATGCTATCAAAACCCTTTAGATACCCAACTACCGAACTTTATACTGATAGTGAAGTTCTGACTGTCCGGAAAATCTATGTGCTTCAATGCGTCCTGAGGAAGCACTGCTCCCCTCTTATGATCAGTAGTAAGCGTCGCGCAGATATTGTGTTTCCCACAGAACGCCACAACACCACTTTTGCACACAATCAACCCTTGTTCGCATGCTCCAGAATTTACAATAAAATAAATAAGATACTCAAGATTCACCCTTTAAATCGACATGAATGTAAAACTAAATTGAAGAAGTGGCTACTTACACTGAATTATGAAGACACTGAGACCCTTTTGAGCTGATCTAATGTTATACATACCAGTAAACACAAACACAGACACAACACACAACATAACCATAAACACTAAACCCCCCCCCCCCCACACACACATTCCCGCATGCACACAAAATTTTATCAAATTATTTTTTTATTTTTTTTAGTATGATTATTTAATTTTATTTTTGTTTTTTACTTCTCCAGATTAATTCAATTTTTAATTTTTATGATGAGTAATTATAATTATAATAAATATTTTACTTCATTTTTATTTTTGCATATGCCAAAATGAAGAAGCAATTCTTGTTAAAACAAATAAAAATATGTTATACACGGGTTGCGCCTAGATATAACCTACTGACCCCCAAGATACAGGTATTGCCTAGTTTGGGGGACAGCAGTTCCTTACTGCGTACCTTAAAAATGCCTTTTCTGTATAATTTATAGTTAAGTTTAGAAAACAAATATTGTATGGCTGTTTTGAATAAATTTTATTTATTTATTTATTTAGAATATGGTAAATCTCACACTTTAGTCATTCAAATTATAAGCAGTCATGTAGAGTTTATTTATCAATATAATAATGGTAGCTTTGATTGTGGTCATTATAACATAATTTATAAAAAATATACCTGTATATCTGTAATCCTTATCTGAGGGTATTTTGCGCTGCACAATGCACATGGATTTCGGAGTTTGTTTATACGATGTTGGATGATTTAGGACAAAATATTTCTTCTGATTTATCATAGTAAATAAGGATCTTGCTTGAGATGAATGCTGTACTTAGGCCCGTATTCCAGAACGATACTCGAGCACCGATCTCTGCTTGAGTATAGATTGAAACTAGTTTCAACCAATTAAATGGCTTTAAATCTTTGCTCAAGCAGAGATCGGTGCTCGAGTATCGTTCTGGAATACGGGCCTTAGTGTTCCTTAATAAACGATCATGCAGCTTGATTACGCACTTAAGGCATATCCATGCCGTATGATAATTTAAAGAGCGCTTCAAACAACCGGCAACATATCCTAGTTTGTATGTCGATTGCATCAATCAATATAATTAGGCTAATAAGTAACATGAAATGCCATACATACCTGATTATGCTACATGATCGTTTAGGGAGTGCTTATTATTTGCTAAGGTGGTTTGAGAAATAAAAAAAATGGTGGAACAAACATACTCTTCACTCTCTTCAGTGATCGTTTGTGTTCTGGTCTGATGATTTCCATAATTCGTATCTATGAATACTAGTGATATCTGCTTCTTTTTACCCGACTCGGCAAAGCCAAAAGGAAGGGTAATGATTTTAGCAGTCTATTATGTATGTATGTATGTTTGTATTTAAGTGTGTTCCACCGTAGCGCCTAAACTACTCATCCGATTTTGATGAATGAGGTATCAATCGATTCGTTATTATGATTCGGGTAACATAAGTTATATGAATTATAAAAAAAATTTTTTTTCTACCCAGTCGTGTGGGGTATCAAAATGAAGGGCTTGAAGAGAAGATTTCGAAAATATAATATATATATCTTATATATATATAAAAAAAGTGAAAAATAAGACTAGTAAATTTTAAATACTCGATTGCGATTTGCACTGCGTCTTGTTCGGTGTTAATAAAACCACAAAAAATATTTGAAATAAAAAATATAGTTAAAAACTAAAACCCGATTCCGAAACAAATCGAACCGAAAAGCATGAAACAAGCAAACATTCCTGTCTGACAGCCTGAAATGGGTATAGCCGTGGTCGCATGCCACCGCATTACCTACTGACTTCAACATGGCATGCGACCACGGCTATAGGTACCCATTTCAGGCTGTCAGACAGGAATGTTTTCTTGTTTCATGCTTTTTAGTTAGATTTGTTTCGGAGTCGGGTTTTAGTTTTTAACTATATTTTTTATAATTATAAATGTCTAAGTTTTTCATTACAGCAGATACGTAACGGTGAAAGAAATATATTCATTCGCAAACTCATGAAATTTTATTTTATTCGCGGGATACCATAATAATTAGGTACCTACGTTTTTACGCTTCGATAACATCAGCTTGGCCTCGATTAACGCCTTCGCATTATTACAGCACAAACGAACCGAAACGAAAGCGATTACTTCACTTGGTTAGTGTTACAGTTCCAGCACGCAAAATAGAAGCGCACCAAAGTCAAAATTAAGACTAGAATTCGAAGACTATAAATGCGAAAGAAGCTCTGTCTTTTTGTTACGTTTTGACGGTAAAATGAAACGCAGCGTTTGAACTACACCAAAGCGTGCATGCATAGGTACATGGTAAAAGACATAAACTATACATTTTCCGTGGGCATCAAAAGTACCTATCAAATAAATTAAATTAAAATTTCTAAATCAAAGTTTTTATTCGAAGTAGTTGTAGCAACATTTTTTACGGGACATACCGCAATACGGGACGCGTAAGCCAAATACAGTGCCAGTCCCTTAAATATTGGACGTATAGCAACCCTACTTATCCCTATTGTTTCGGTTCTGTTACGGTATTTAGGTATATGATTCAGCAAGAATCAAATATAGCGTCCCATGTTCCAAGCTTGCTTTGTTTCAAAAACACACTACAACTACGTAATAATACAAGTCCATCTGTTTGTTGAATTGGTTAGTATTCAAACTCAAGTAGTTTGAAGTTCTGCCCATAGCTTTAGGATATTGTCGCTGCGAATCAGGGCTGGAGCGAGCATGTTTACACAAGGCCTTAATCTAGCGCCGCTTGTTGATTCCGAACAGTTCCACGCTATTGTGTGGACTTGGCTTCGAGTGAGGCCTTCTGTTGTAACTTTGGAACATTGGATTTAATTATAACTACATTATGTTTATAAGTACTTGGTAGTAGTTTATTTAATATTATAGGACTGTGTAGTTTAGTTTAGTTGCAGATCGACATATTAATTGAACAAGCGAGCATGTATATACATTTGATGGGCGATAGCTCGAATATCTTAGGTTTTCGCGATTACTACACATTATAATAAAACGAGTTTAAACGGATTAAATCGCGTATATTACAGATTTACAGATTTTTCCTGACGTTTTGAACTCTTTGCAGCGTTCGTGGTCGCAGGACGACTGGTCAGTCGTGCTTTAAACTCGTTTTATTATAACTCGAGTATCGTTCATTGGATCGTTGTGAAATTAATAGACATATTGTAATTGTATGTCGTGAAATTAATAGACAATAAAGACAGCCGTGCAATGGGGATGAAACCGCGGGGACAGCTAGTTATCTAATAATCCCATAAAAATAATTAATTAACTATATCAACGCAGACCTTTTTCTCTACTATAACGCCAGTCTCCCATCACTAGCCAAGGGGTGCCCACTGCCCACCCCTCTTTCCATTCGCTGATTAAAACTTTGCATTTATTTCAATTAGCATGAAAGGAGTAACCTGGAATTGGGCTCATTCGTTTAATTAATGCTCGGACGCGGCAGTAATGGATGCACGGTAGTGTAAGCCAAGTTTTAAAAGGGAAGGCTGTCTATATTTTTTACACGAGCCTGTTGGGTTATAAATAGAACTATGCGGTGACTAAGCTCATCTGTACATTTTGTTTAGGTATTCGGTTTTGGTTAAACACAATCTTGGAGAGATGGGTTAATTTAATTTAAAACTTGACATAACAATATTAATACTATATTTTAATAAAGTAAAAAATCATTGTAATTGGCAGTGAGTACCTCTAGATAACGCTATTAATATTACTAAGATCCACATTTGCAGCAGCCGTTAAAGTCAATGACAATGCAGCCTACAATGATAAATTGGGCATTATTTTATTGTTTTTATCAGGGACCGTAAAGGTCACCCGTATAGGGGTTAACCCGGGTTATTTTTTTTGGGTTAGGTGAAAAACCTTGCATAAAGGTTAATCCGTATTCTGGGTTAATCAGCCTAATAATAACCGGTTCACGCATAGAGTTCATTTTTGTTCCTTTTTTTTCATTTTTGTTCTATTTCATTCGGGTTAATCAGCAATATTAACCGGTAACGGTATCCGTATTAAAGGGTTAACCGGTTACCCTGCATTAGGATTAACCAAAAATATGGGTTAGTGATTTAACCGGTAACCTTTTAACCCGATTAATCGGTCCCTGGTTTTTATCAATAAAACGCTAATTTTATATGAGAACTTGGCTATAATTTTACAGCCTTGTTGCAGTGAGTTCTATTTTTTTACCTCAAGCGGGAAAAATTTTAAATTATAATACCCAACATCTCAGGTGTGAATTTTGTTTATGAATTCCTGTGTTTTTACTGGGAGGCATTTCTTTGTTTTAACGGATTAGCCTCGCCTTTTTATAATTAATGTGAAGATTACTTAAGTTCGGGTGAAAAGGGTTATTTTGGTTGATTTAGGGTTATTTTAGGCTTTTATTATAAAATGAAATTATTTATAAAATAATTCAATTTTTTACAAGTTTAACTAATACGTACTTATATAATAAAAATATTAAAAACTTTCTTGCGTGGTATTGTTTATAATTTGATAAATTATCATCTAAAAATTTTGGCGTCTACTGCGTATTGCAAAAGCATTTTGCTTACACATAAAGTAGCTGAATAGGCCTAGATTATAATTTAATAGGATACAGTTAATTATAATGGTGGGACATTACATTGGGATAATTTGGATGACTATGACTGGCTTAATGACGTCATAACTTAATATGGGAATTATCGTAAACGCACTTGCGCTGTGCTGCGCAAAGCAATGCCGCATTAAAGACAGCTTATAGGAGTAACTAGTAATATCCTTACATCGACGACTTCTTTTGTTTTGTTCCTATGAAGCGAACACACAATACTCAAAGTCTTTAGATATAGACCGTATCCGGTTCTCGATAGCACACGACTGACTGTGAAGGACAACGATTTTGTCACTAGTAAACTCAGCTGAGCAATAGACCCAGTATTTACACGTTAGGCCTAACCGTAATCACAGGGTAATTAGATTCAAAGGGCCGGTTCAACTGCATACTTCGCCCACTTGCCTCGCAATTCCCCGCCCGATTGATCTGCAAAAACCGCATTGGACTACTGTAAGGATTATACCTATAATATGTAGTTACTCTGTGGTACAAGTGGGATGTTTAGCAAATTTTTAGCTGATGTTTAACCGGCTTCAAAAAGGGGGTTATTTAGCTATGTATGTATGTTTGTATAACCGTGATTTTCTAAACAAAAACTGATCCGATTTAAATGGAGTTTTCACTAACGTAATTAACATAGGTACATACTTTCAGAAAGGTTTTAGTATTTAATACAATAAGTAATCTTTTCTATGTACGATGTTGTATGCATAAATACACCACGTAGAAAAATTACTGATGAACGAATTCGTGAAAATAATCTAAACTCGGGATAAAGTACCTACCTACAAAAAAAAAACATTTTTACAAAAAATAACCGACTTCAAAAAGCCATTACAATTATTATTATTTACTTCGTAGTGGCTCTTTAAAGTCGGGAGTTTTTTTGAAAAAACGTTTTTTTTTAATTCACTTTTTGCACGTTTTCTCAAAAAAGATATTTCAATAATACAATGTTTTGCCACGGGGTCTCATCAGGAACAAAGTAACATTTGTTGAAATAACTCATAATAGATGGCGTTATATGTATTGATTTGTTATTGAAGTTTGTGTAAAATTGAGAACATGAAAAAATACATCATGAAAAATATTTGTTCAAATTTTGAAAAATGCTTTAAGCACGGAAAAATGTATAGCCCGAAGATAGCCCGCGCTAAATCGGTCACATTTCTTTGTATGAGATGAGGCATCTGTACGTATAGTATTAAATTATCTGTGGTTTTGCATTATTTACAGGGTAGCAAATCTAGCAATAACATACTGGTTCTAACGTACCTAATATTTCTTTTTGCCCAAGTATTTCCTATCAGAGTAAGGCTTCTGTACTCCTTTATTTCACACCTCTACTTTGTAGGCACCTGTAGGTTCGTTTTACTTTGCGAGGTGAACTTACTGAGTTTCATGTATCAGGGCCTTTGAGATTATGGCGTCCCGGTTACAATAAAACACACCCTTTAACATTGTCAAGTGAGGTGACGTGAGTGTGGGTTTAGTTTATTTATTTATTTCATACTTCTAGTACACAAACGTACAGAGGCGGACTTGTTGCCTTTGGCATTTTCCACGAGACAACTTTTGCGTGATGCAGAGACAAAATGGTAGGCGCAATTTCGAAAATTGCGGAATACTTACATACAGCATGTTACAAAAACCCTGTGCGATCCCAAAGGAGGCTATTAAACTCATAATTATGAACAACATTTTGTATGACACAACCCACAAAACTAGTGCGGTATTGCCGTAAAAAAACCGGTAGCTATGTCATATTGCAGCGCGTACAAATTATATCAATTAACCATTTCATTGTTCTTTGTAAACAACACGAACATTCCATAAGGTATCCACACCGTTCCATCGGCGAACTTAAAACAAATCCTATCGATTCAACTTTAAAACAAGTCGAATTTTTCACTTGGAATTTCCAGCGTTCACAATTGTCGAAGTTTTACATCTGAAACTAAAACGTTTCTTTACGAACAACTAGATAATAAAACATTTATAGGCTTATAAAAAAAGTTAAATAAACAAAAGAACAACAAAAGTGTCCTGTGTTAACTCTTTTAAAGGTTTTTTCCTTTTGGAGCTATCGATGTTATGCTACGGTATTTTTTTTATGAGGTTAAAGTAGGATATTCCGTACTTGTAATAGCCGGTCTAATAACCTATCTATTGGCTCTTTCCTTATTTTAAACTTAAGCTATATAACAGAAGTAATGTCAAAAATCTATCTTTAGTAGGGTAAAGAGCCGATAGATCGGTTATTGGGAACGACCATTAAGAGAGTTAGGTCACATCGGGACATCTAGCTCAAATCTGGAGCAGTCTGACTACAGAAGTACCTCCACTTTACGTCATACTGCAGCCAAATAACGCTACTCTTCGGTAGTGTTGTGTTCTTGAGGTGAGTAAGGTCACCAGAGCTCCTGAAAATGCACTGCATTGACAGCGGAGGACCTTCTTATCCCCTAAGCTGTCGGCATAGCGAATCCTCATTTTAAAGGATCGGCAACGCGCATGTGATACTCGATGTTGCAAGCGTTTCGTACACTACGGTAATTGCTTACTATTATACATACAGGGTGGCGATTAGGTTATCACATTAAATGAAACCATGTATCCTAAATGGCGTTCTTTGTACATACACAATAAAAAAAATTGCCGGTTGCCGCTTTTACAGGTCAGTAAATGTACCAACTTGTATTAACAGTTGTACTATTTATTGGTACATTTACTGACCTGTAAAAGCGGCAACCGGCAATTTTTTTATTGTGTATGTACAAAGAACGCCATTTAGGATACATGGTTTCATTTAATGTGATAACCTAATCGCCACCCTGTATATTATTATCATTCAAGATTAAAAAAGTTATGAAGTAACTAGCTGTGCCCCGCAGTTTCATTCTTGTTGCTGGCTTCTAAGAGTCGTAGTGTGATGATAAATAAAAAAAAAGCTAATATAAAGCTTATACTATTTCTCATAAATCTGGCTATCATACACAAAAAGATTTTTTCTAATCCGACTGGTAGTTCCAGAGATTAGCACTTTCAAACAAACAAACTGTTCCGCTTTGTTATATTGGTATAGATTGTTACTAAAACTAAAACAGAACGACAGAAGGTCACAGTCTGGAATATTGTGGGCTCAATCAATAATTTATTGTACGTTATTCCTTTTATACACTTGTGAACTCTGAAAACAAGGTTACGTTAAAACAAAATCAATTTAAAATAAAGTGGCAGAAACCAATCAAAGAATAGTCCGTTAACCTCACCGACGTACTCCACAGCAATCATTTTCATATTATTTTAGCCACAGATCATAAAAACAAAGAGATATGCCATCATAGCAAATTAGTACGGGACAACTGATGCCACTTGTACATTGTTCGACACAATTACAAGTGTTCCTTGTGAATAAAAAGATTTGCCACACATCGAAAACTCCGCACACCCACAATCTAACACTGTTAATCGTCATTCAACACTAGCACTAAACTAAAACACTGTATTTATATCATCGATCGTGTTCAGTTTGTCGCCAGCGTGTACGTTTTTATTACGATCAATGTGATCAAACTAAAGCATCAAGCTTGACACATCTCCCTTGTTTCTATGATCTGATTCTATAATCTGAGATTTTAGCACAGCAAAGGTATTATTTTTATTTCTATGCTCCACAAAGAGAAAGGGAGGTAAACGTTTTATAAAATGTTTTCCGCGAAAAGGAAAGCTAATGTTGTTTTCCAACTCATTTGTTTGTAATTTGACTAATACGACTTATGTCATTCTGGTACATTTGTTTGTAATTTGACTAATACGACTTATGTCATTCTGGTACATTTATATTTTTTTAAACCGTTGTCTTTTTCATCCATTGCTACTTCCATTTGAATAAACGCTGAATAATGTAAAGCAAGTAGATATTCAGAGATTAGCCGGCTATTATGCACAGTGGCCAGATCTCACGGTTTAAAATGCATAAAATGCAGCTGTTCCCTTATCAGCTGGTAGCAGTGTGAAAGTAGCTTTATACTAGCCATTCAAAAGGTATATATATAATAATTACTGTTATGTGTATGGTGCTTAAGACGAGAGTAGTTGAGTATTTAACAAATAAATAGCGCTGTTAGCAAAAGTACATACTTTTCTTAACTTTGTGTGCTTTAAAAAAGTCTGTGCAGGTTTTATATTAAACAAAAAATAATAGTTCAAATTCTTAGTTCGAAGCGTTTTCTATACAAATCACACGATGACATTTTCTTGATGTGTAGATATAAGATTTATTTATTTATAAAAGAGCTTGTACAGGGAAGTACTATCCCTGTTTCTGCCGCTAAGCAGTTATTGCAGTTCCATTGTAATTACATACACGTGAGAGTTCATGAAACATTAAAATTTTGGCTGTGGAGTGAATAACGCATCTGCAAAGCATCAGGGCCCCGTCTGCTATTGCAATTGTCATAATCGTGTCAAAATGGTCTCATAATGACATCGTTATTGTTGATTTTGACCAATGACCAAAGAGATAGTCTTACTCTAAGCCAATGACCAAAGGTTTTGACAATACGGTAGTGGACTACTATTAAAAAAGTACAAATAAATTATTTTATTCCAAAGAAGGAATAGGAACAACAAAAACATAAAAACAAAATAAAATAATTTATCACAAAATGGAAAACATAGACGCTTTTAAAGTTTTTGGAGGGAGTATCGCTCCGTCTTTGTCGCGCGAAGCGGACATAGGTGATGTTACGTCACTGCATGATAGTGCCGTCCGTGTCTAGCAAATCATTTTAAAACGCTTATAACTTTGTCAATTTATAGATGTTTCATCGGTTTTTTTGGTGTTAATTATCTTTTTTCAAATAGTTTACAGATTCACAACAAAAAAAAATTTGACCGGTACCGTATTATGATGTCATTATGAGACCATTCTTACAAAATTGAAATAACAGGCTTGGGACCGTGGTAGTGGTAAAACCGTCAGTTTGGTAATAACCTTGGCAGATCATACCCAACTAAAAACAAATGGGAAATATACATTTAGGGAATTACTATTTTGGGAAAATGGCCTAATTCCCTGTATGTATATTTCCCATTTGTTGCTAGTTGGGTACCTACGGGTGGACATTTTGGGAGAGTGAACGTTTTGGGAAGTTTTCGTTTAGTTGGAGCCTAAAATAACACGCTTCAAGTGAGAGATGTACTTACGAAAAATACCTGATATTCCCACAAATAATAATAGGTAATAATCTACACCGTGAGCATTCGTTCACGAGCAAGCGAGCGTTCTTTCGAAAGCGCGTAATCAAACATACGCAAAAACCCGGAAATATCGCAAAGAAAGAGATCGCGTCCCTTAAAAATACGAAAACTCTATTCAAGTTGTCAAGATATCACATAATTCATTTATCTTATTTCCCCATTAGGGTGCAATTCCACCAGAGCTGTGCGAGATAGCTAAATAATCTCTGCTCTGGTGGAGTGAGCGGAGCGAGGTCTTTGTGTACGCACAAAACGAGCGAAAGATATTGTTTTCGAGGGACGCGAGTGAGTGAGGCGTACGTACGAGGAACATGTGTGTGCCAGGTGATAAATAAACTCACACTATCGCATTGCTCCGCATCGCTCATCTTCCTCGCAAAGCTTTAGTGGAAAGAGTGACACCGCTCCGCTAAGCCTCCTCGCACATCTCTAGTGGAAACGCAGCCTTAAGGTCATTGTAGGCATTCCGAAAACATATTAAGGAATACCTTGGAAATACTCTCCCATCAAAATACCTTTTACTTGGTAATTAATTTAGATAAGGAACCAATTCCAACGTTACGACTTTACTTATAGGTATTCTATGATAAATGTATGTGTGATATCATGTTATTTACGAGCTATTTACTACTGAAGTACCCACCTAATATATGTTTTTGGGGTACCAACAAAATTTATGGAAAATATCGCCTGCGAAGTGTGGGTCAAAAAAGGTTGGAGCTAACATTTTTGACCTATCTAATAGGGCCATTAGCTTACTAGCTGTACCCTTTACCCTCATAAAAGTTTTAGATAATGCCTCATAGAATAAACTGTTAAACTTTGGTTTGGCGACATTTCATGCGGTTTATCAGTACATGCCAAAAATCGGTAATATTGCCGTTAAACTTACCTACGAGTAGGTACTACTTTTGTAATTATTGGATGTTTATATTTTTGCGTTTCCATACTAAGTATTCACTCACTAAATTAATAGGAAGAAGTAACTTATTCGCGTCTTGAATTATACGAAGCGTCTTTTTGAAACATAATAAGTAAATAGATAGGTACGAGTATATGTATATCGACCAATCATTAGACAATCAAGAATATTGTTAGCACTTGTTGTTTTTATTAAACTGTCCTGTCTAAAAATCTATTATTACGAAGTGCTAGGGTCAGGGCTGGTGAGGGGAACCCAGTACAATAAAAATAGTAGCAAAATTATAAATAGGTACTTCCGTTTTATTTGTGTCATACCTGTGTGATTCGGGAATTGATGTTTTTACATGTTCGTTTATTCAATGTATTTACATTATAAATTGAATAGGTAAATAAATGTGACTTAAGTAAAACGGAATTATTTATAATTTTGTTACTATTTTGTTGTACCAGCTTACCCTCACCACTGAGTGCTAAACATCCAATCTACTGTCAAATAGAATTCACAGATAAGGGGATCGTATGCGCTCTAATTAGAACACAAGTGTTTGCCTTAAACTAAGTCCTGAAATCAATCAGTGCATTAATATACACCACTTTGATACTGAGTGCTGTTTGACTACAGACAAACAGACGTGTGCTGTTGACTGAACATTATTGTTGCACACTAAAGCCCGTATTACAGAACGATACTCGAGCACAGATCTCTGCTTGAGCATAGATTGAAACTAATTTCAACCAATCAAAATTGATTTAAATCTATGCTCAAGCAGAGATCTGTGCTCGAGCATCGTTCTGTAATACGGGCCTAAGGCATTGGCAATGACAATGGGTATAATAATTATTATGTTTGTCACAAAATCATTAAGGTACGGTGATTACTAATTCTGAGAACTCACCGGTCCAGCTCTTGAATAATCTGGGAATTGGTTATTCCATAAATTGGATATTTCATTTGAAAATCGGTTATTCCAGAAATTGGGTTTATTAATTAAAAGAAAAAAAAAATTTGAAAAAAAAAAAAAAATTAAAACCACGTTTTTAAATTGGACTAAAAAGTCAAAGTCAAAGTAAAATAATTTCTAATAAAATGAAAAACGTGGGGCACATCTTACTATTAATCTATTGCAAGCCTCACGTTTTTGATTATATTATAAACTTGCTTCCGGCTGCGGCTTCACCCGCGTTTTTGGGATAAAAAGTAACCTATGTGTTATTCCGATGTGCTATATTACTGTAAAGTTTCATCAAAACCCGTTCAGTAGTTTTTGCGTGAAAGAGTAACAAACATCCATCCATACCATACATCTCGGGAGGTTCCTGCACACGGGAGGTTCCTGCACATCATCGGGCGGGAGGAAACGCCCGGGTGTCACCACTGCGTTGATCGCCCCGAGGACACGGTGGAGCACACGGTGGGGGCCTGCCCTGCATGGGCGGAGCACCGCCGTGTCCTCGTAGAGGCGATCGGCAGCGGCGGCGATCTCTCGCGCCCGGCCCTGGTTCAAGCCATGGTCCGGGGCGAGGGGGAGTGGGAGGCAGTCGCCTCCTTCTGCGAAGCAGTCATGCTAGCGAAGGAGGTGGCGGGACGGGAGAGGGAGAGAGTCTCCCGTCCAAGCCGCCGCGGTAGACGCTCCGGGCGTCGGGAGCCGCGTGACGACTCCGAGGGATTGTCCGAAAGGGATACCGCTGACTCGGAACATAAAGGGCAAAGGAAGGAACACGGGTGGGTTTTAGTCAGTAAGAGTCTGACACTCCCTTCCACTCCACCCTAGAGCGGGAGGGGTCATTTGATGATTTCCCATCCTCAAAAAAAAAAAAAAAACATACATCTATACATCCTCACAAACTTTCACGTTTATAATATTAGTAGGATTATTTGGTGATAATGCTGATGATGATGCGTAGTCACAGAAATTTAAATAATAAATAAGTGCTGGGAATCAGCGACACGCGTCGGGTAGTAAAATTTAGTAGATAACATTTCTATTGAATTATTATGTAGTGTACGAATCTCGTACATATAAAATTGATATTCTTTTCTTGTAGCAACACTAGCTAGGCTAGTCTATTAAGTCTATGATATGTTCTTATTGTCTATGATTCTCTGTGGACCGCAGCCATGGTGCGCTTTACATATTTTTTATTATTTAAAGTACATTGTGCTTGTTTTATAATACATACATTTAAATACCATGTGAGTGAGTTTTATTATGCCCAACCACTCTACGGCCCGTATTACAGAACGATGCTCGAGCACAGATCTCTGCTTGAGTATATATATATATATATATTTTTTTTTGTTTAAAATAAACGTTGCCCCACACTAGGATTTCTCCTGTATCGTGGGTGCGTTTACAAACACAAATTTCACATACACAAACAGCCAGACCTATGTGCAATGCGGGAATCGAACCCGCGACACGTTGCGCAGCAGCCAATCTCTCAGCCACTGCGACAACCGTGCGGTCAAATAAATTTTTTAATCACATTTAAAGCCATTTGATTTGTTGACATCTATGCTCAAGCAGAGATCTGTGCTTGAGCATCGTTCTGTAATACGGGCCTTAATGTAGATTTCTGTGTGCTTAGCTATCTATGCTCTGATGTTATTGAAGTTGACCGATATTGCATGTCTCGCCTAAAGAAATAAAGAAAGAAAAATATTTATTTGGACACAGCACAAATATGAAAGACAGAATAACACAAAAGTCTTCCATTTCTTATTACTCCATACTGCTAGAAATTGGTTCTAAAGCTCCCTACTCAATAGACCGAGTTCGCTATTAGGTCATTTAGATTTACGAAATAGTGAAATATTAATATCCATTCATTGTAATATTGAGCTCTGCAGACTATGGCTTCATTCAATTTGATTGACTTTTTGATATTTGGATTCAATATATGGGTACCTAAATAATGTGTCTATATATACCTAAATGATATTTCAAATATAATTTCATATTACGACTGCGATATATCAATATATCTTCGTACTTTATTACGTAAGTATTCATAAAAGTCAAAGGTAAATTGAGTTCTCTTTACTTAATTTATTTGATAGTTTAACCAATAAAAATATAGACTGTTCCATTTATTGCTAAGACGTGTGCTTGATGGAAAAAGATAGGGTAGCCCTTCTTTTCCCTTACATCCTACTCCTACTAATATTGTAAATGTCAAAGTATGGGTGTGGGGGATGTGTGTGTATGTTTGTTACTTCTTCACGCTGAAGCGGCTGGACGGATTTGGATGAAATTTGGCAAAAAGGTAGCCTGAAACCTGGAAAAACACATAGGCTACTTTTATCAGTTTTCTCAGAGAAGAAAGACGCGGGGAACAGCTAGTCATTAAAGAAAAATGTCACCCTTTTTTCATAATGACTATGACCTTGTCAACAAATCCGATTTGTCAGCCACGAGATAAAAAAGTAACAGTGTCACTGACCACAAAGATTCCTACTACAATATCAACAAAAGGTTCAAATAACAAGGTACAAAGCGGCATCGATCTTTAAAGATGTTTCAAAGAAAGGGATTTAACGAACCGGTATCAGTACCAATTGGAACACAAGTTTGTTTCTACAGTTCCTACAGACAACTCTTAATGGCCGTGATTGCATTGGAAACAGCTTTTGGTTTATTAAAAAGCTTTCGGATTCTTGTAATCGTTAAAAGTTTATTAAACTGCCCAATAACGGAGTGTTATGTCTTTTTAGGGTACATGTGTGTATGTATAAGTACTGGTACCAGTCTTGAGCACAAACGTCAACTGCGCATTAGTTGATTTTTTGGGCTCTTTGGCGGTATAAAGAAGAGGGGGGGCGCCGAGGCTACACGCGATTGGTTCGTCAGTCTTATTGGACCATTCTCTATTACGTATTGTCAACTGTCTATTGTCTATGAGGCTGAAAATGTACATGCGCGATCTGTGATCATAATTCCAGCCGGTACTTATACATGTATGTGTGTGTATGAAGTTTCATCGCAGTCGGGCTTACAAGAACTATCTCCTGACTGCGATGAAAATTCACATTAATTTCGTTCATCACTAACTGCTTCACTTCTTCACTTTTTAGTTAATTTTTAGACATGGCAGAAGTGTTTTGCAAATTAATTACGCTACCATTTCTGAGACTCAAAATGTAAAGTCCCGTTTAACTTTTTTAGTAGATAATTTTATACAACCACTATTCCATTTTTAACCGACTTCAAAAAAGGAGGTTCTGTATTCATCCCGTATGTGTGTAAGTATGTATGTATGTTTGTATGTGCGCGATTTGCTCAAAAACTACTGATTCGATTTGGATAGAGTTTTCACTAACGTAATCTACATACTTTCAGAAAGGTTTTAGTATATAATACATTATGTAATCATTCCTATGTACAAAGTTATATGCATAAATGTACACACTCCGTAGAAGATTTACTGTTGAACGAATTCGTGAAAGTAATCTAACACGGGATTAAGAACTAAAAAGGGAAAAATAAAAAACTTTTTTAACAAAAAATAACCGACTTCAAAAATCCACTACAAAGAAAATAATAATTTTGGTTTCGGAAGTCGGTGGCAAAAAAAAGCAAACAAAAACCAAAGCCACCGACTTCCGAAACCAAAATTATATTTTTCTTTGTAGTGGATTTTTGAGGTCGGTTATTTTTTGTTAAAAAAGTTTTTTTAGTTGGACTTGGTCTGGTCTTTTCAGTCAAAATATGCAAAAGCTGTTTTTTTTTTCAAAACAATAAATATTTTGAGCAATATCCTTTCCTCGTGTTTCGGCTTTAGGGAAAACATTCTTGACGAATGACTTTTGAATATTTTGGTCCCAATTATGCCTCAAACGTACCATTTTATTGCTTCAACCATAATATTAATTGGCGCAAATATACTTTTTTATCAGAACTTATTACATTTTTAATCTTATCATAGTCAATATTTGTAATTTAGGTCAACAAAAATTCAGAGCTGAAGTACATTCAAAATAATTATACACATAATAATAAATTATGTATTATGAAAGTTATTATTTCAAACCTTTTTTTTTTTTTTTGGATGGGAAATCATCAAATAACTTCTTCCGCTCTGGGTGGAGCGGAAGGGCGTGTCAGACTTTTACTGACTAAAACCCACCCGTGTTCCTCCAGTTGCCTTGCCAGGGGCCACGGTATCTTTTTCAAACTTCCCACAACCCTCAGACCTAAAAATATCAAGGCGTAGCGACTCGATTATGCTACAACAGCGTCTTGCTACGCAGCGTAGCCGGCGTAGCAGGCGTAGCAGCACCTACCATCGCATTAGCTACGTATAAAGAATTATTATTGAAAACGGCTATTTCAATTAAATGTTCTAGAATTTTGTATTCAACGGAACGAAATAAAGAAAGTTTCTGCTCTCTGGATAAGTTCGCTAATTTGGATAATCACTCAACCGTTTCTAACGAGATTTCTATCCGTTTTAACTTTCTGTAATCTATATCTGGAAAGATTTAACTGATTACTTTTAAACTCTCAGGAGTACTTGATTTATTTTTGCGATTTCAATTTAATCAGTGTTTAGAAAACGTCAGTTTACTGGACTAGTTAACGTATTATTTAGGTATTATAGGTAATCTGAGGATGAGATCTATAGATCGCACCTACTTAGAATTTGCTCAAACTTAAATGGCAAAGTCCATAATCATCATTTTAGGCCGAAGATAGAGCTTAAGGAATCCTTTACAATAACACACACTGCGTAAAGAACGTTTCGCTGCCGGTGTTATTGCTTCTCGGTCAAAAAACCGCTATTTGGAGAGAGCCTCAAAAGGCAAAACGAATTCGTCACTTGATCTTTGTCATAGTAACTAGGGGCCCATACCGCAGCCGAAGACTTTGGGGGGGAGGGGGTCATACCGATTAATGCCAACGTGCTATACCGTGTATTACCGTGTTTCGCACATTTTTGTACGATTTTGGGGGAGTCATGACCTCCACGACTCCCCCCCCCCTCGGACCGCACCTGAACAAGTAAGTGGCCCAGCTGATGGTAAGTTGCATCACAAATGCGATGTCCACTGAAGACTAAGTTGAAATGTCTCATATGCTTGTAATTATACCGGTACCCAGTAGCGTGCCTAGAGGGCAAGCTCGACGCATTTTTTTGGTCTTAGATCGTATTTAATATTAATTTTTCATGAATTGCAAGTGAGTTAATTTCGTGATTAAGGCAATACGTTCATTAGAAATCACTTACTTTAATGAAAAATGAACATAAATACTAGGGTGGACCTTATTCCTAAGAAAAATATTTTTTTTCTTCAATTTCACGAGGCACCATATAATTTGAATATATATTCAAATTGTACGACTACGGTACGACTACGTAAGTGTATTCGTCTACCGTAGACGAATACACTTAGGCCATGTTGTTTCAACTTACAGTTACGTATCTGTAACCGTCAAATATGGCGGCTTGTATGACAATTTCATACTGACTTAACGATTACGTACTGACTTACGAATACAGATGGTTTGAAGCAACCCGCCCTTAGTGTATTCGTCTACCAAGCGTAGTAATCGCAAAGAACAGCGCTAGACCGGTCGTTGTGACGTTCTTTGGGGGAGGCCTATGTCCATCAGCATCAGTGGCCGTGTTATGGCTGAAATGATGATGATGACAAGAAAAATAATGTCGGGCTGGGGCGGCATTTTTCAGTTTTTGGCCTGCCTCGAAATAATTCAAGATCCGGGGCTGAGCAATGCTGCTTGGCGGCAGAAATAGGTATAGCCGCGGTACCTTCCCCGACAAGCTCTTTTACAAAGAACTATACTAGTAGTTCTTCTTAGTGATTATATTATATAGGTCTTGATAACACCATTCCCAGGCCAATTTTGGCAAGAAACGTTTTAAACTATCAAGATCTAAGTGCTAAGAGCCAGCGCCACTTAAGACTTCGAGTCCGGGGTTACTTGATCACAATGATATTATTAACTATTGTGAGAGACTTAAGTCTTTAGAAACCGCGATGGACTAAGTTAGAAGTAGCTTAGTAATACTACGAATCTTAATGTGGAATGTTTTTAAACTTCCGCCCGCGGTTTCACTCGCATTTTTGAGATAAAATGTAGGCTATGTATTTGTTATTCTGATATATTATAGGTACTGCAAAGTTTCATCAAAATTCGTTCAGTAGTTTTTGCGTGAAAGAGTAACAAACATTCATGCATACATCCATCCATCCATACGTCTTCACAAACATTCGCGTTTATTTATACTAATAATACTTAGTCTAATACTTAGTCTTATTCTGCTAATGTACCTACTTAACTATCCTAAGAACGAATTTAATTTTTTTTAATTTAATTTTTTTTAGTTAATATCTTAAGTAATATAAACGGATTACTGCATACAACATTGATATGTACCTAGACCAAGTACGAACTGTAACTGTTACTTATAGCACAGGTTATCCTAGTTTAAGTGACAGAGTGTTCATTAAATGTAAGTTTATTTTGTTTGAACCAATAAACGTTTATTTATTATTATTATTTATTAAAAATGAGGAAAATTGCTTGATTTTCAGATTCTTAAGCAATTTAATGTTTTCCTGTAATTTTCCAATTTAGCTTCTAACAGTCAAGTTTAATTTTGTGCCCAATCTTTTTATTATGATGTAAATGAATGTCGCCATAAATATCTACCCTTGATTTGGAAGCACTTTTAGTAGAAAAGTGCGTGGATGGCTAAATCCGAAATTAAAAGAAATTTCGCAAAATTCTCAAAGGAGCGTCAGATCCGATTCTTATGAAAAAATCGCTGCGAGTGATAATGATAGGCCTTTCGCCGTGAGTAGATCGGTATTGCACTCAGTGTGACTCAAGCTTAAGAATAGTCATCTGTTTTCATCGCCCGCCCTTACCAAAGTTGGTAACATTTCGACAACAGACTTGTTATTTATACAACACTGTAAACTTTTGGCTCTATGAAAATAGATATCACATTACATATTTCAGCAGGTGGTATGTACAAGTCATGAAAATTTTGTTAAACATACGGAGTCTTAATTTGGGCGGGTATACAATAAGAAGCCTCATAAAGTAATAGCTTTAGAATTCCAAATTATCTTTGCTTTGACATTTTGACAGTCATTGTAATTGTAACCACATTTTGATAGATTCCTTTTCTACCCTATACTAGGAATAAATTGCTCTTGTGTGTGTTTGCAAACGCAAATAGTGGCGTAAAGTCCATAATTAATTATTAGGGCAGGCTCTGCACAAACCTATAGACTTGTTTTTCTGTATATACATAGCAATTAATAAGCATCAACAATAATAAGGATTTTTGTGGCTAAATTCGGACACAGCCGAAAGTATTTTATAACTGTTCGCGAATTTATACATGTGCTTTTATTGCTGTGCTAGCAACTTCGTCCGCGTGGAAGTCGAAAGCAGTTCAATGTGTATCCCTCCTTAGTGCACCTTTAGGGTACTCAAGAAATATTTCCTCTAATTATCTAATTCCTAGTTATATTGTTTTATACTTAAATATATATAGAAGATAAAAAGCTTATTTATCCCTTAGCATAAGCATAGCATAATCGGCCTATAATGTTCCCACTGCTGGGACACAGGCCTCCTCTCTGTGAGAGGGAGTGGGCCGTAGTCCACCACGCGGGCCCAGTGCGGGTTGGTGGACGTCACATGTCTTTCGAATTTTTGGTTCTAGGACATGCCGGTTTCCTCACGATGTTTTTCCTTCACCGTTAAAGCAAGTGATAATTAATTTCTAATACGCACATGACTTCGAAAAGTCAGCGGTGCGTGCCTCGGGATCGAACTCGAACCATTCGCCGTGGGAGGCACATGGTTACACCACTAGGCTGTCACTGCTACTATCCCTTCGTGTGTCGAAATTGATATTGATAGACACAATTGATTTTGACCTCCAGGGGGTAGAATTTTTAAATGCGACAGACGCAGGGTTATTTCTTAATACATTTATTTATTTATGTAAAAACTACCTGACCTGCCTCGGCTTCGCACGTATAAAGTTTAGTCTATACAAATATTGGATTTTAACTTTTTTGCGTGGAACCCTAATTCTTTTTCTAAAATAAAAGTACTTAGCTTAAGTTATTCCCTTAATATCAGCTATTTTCCAGTGAAAGTCCCGTTAAAATCGTTCAGCCGTTTTGGATATTAGCCAGAACAAACATACAGATAGACAAAATTTTTAAAATTGTTTTTTGTTATGGACCGTATATACTTTCATATGGATTTGTGTAACAAACTGTTATTTTACAAACAGAAACTTCGATTTTATTTATTTATATAGATTGTGTTTGATAAAACTGTCTGTTTAGCTGGTCGTATATTAAAGCAACATGAGTGAGTGTGGGTTGATAAATAATAATTTGCCATGCGGACCTGCAACATTTTCCCGTCCGTATGTTTTCCACACGGTGAAGCACTTACTATGTTTTAAGCACAGAGAATATTGTTTTACCTAAAATAATAATTTCGTAGAAGCCAAGTAGGTACCCTACCTCTCACTCATACGTTGAGAATAAATTCAAAATTATTAGAAGAACAATAAAATTAATTTAATGTTTTATTTTAATAATTTCTTCTTGTTCGGTGGGCTAGTTTTACTGACTGAAAATATGATAATGATATCATTGTTTTCTTACATTTATACGAATTAATTCTACTTGAATAATTTTTAGTTTTATTAGATTCAAGGGACTTCGAACGGTGAAATAGTATACTTTAGTAACTTTTTTTATTATACCTACCACTAAGTTTTACAATCATCTATATTATTATAATATTCAGTTTTTACGGAATCCCCACAGCGGGAGTCCTACTCACACTTGCCCGGTTTCTTGATATTTCCTCTACGGCAGGTGTGCCAAGATTACCTTGAAAATCAAATTAAATTCAGAGTAAAATATAATTAGGTTTTGTTAACGAAATATAAAATACTCGCCTAATTGACTTAGTTTGAAGAAGCGCCTTGGAAGTTCTCGTTGTTAGGTTTCGTGTTGATTAAAATCACAGTAATTGTGAATGTACGTCTTTATCGTTGTTTTATTAATAAAATTGGGAGAAATATTAGAATTTTAAATAATTTCAAGACGTTGACATCGATTTGTACGAACAAAATTTTCATACAATTTATTTGTAGGTTTGTACGTACCTACAATCATCGCGTTTTTGACATTTTATTGATTTTAGCCTGAACAATATTTTATACTAATATATCCTAAAAGAAAATATAAATAAAATTAAAATTTAAGCATCAAAATATTCGTCCGCATCGCTGTCAACGGGTAAAGTGCCCAGAAGGCTGGCCGCATTGCCACGTTGAATGGCAATGCTGATTCTTTGACCGAAGAACAGGCCAGCCCTCTGGTCACGTGAAGAGTCGACTAGCTTATAAATAGTGTAAGTATCAGTTAATTAAAATGATTTGAGTAACAAAAAAAAAATATATCCTTGGAGTGGTAAGTAAGAAGTATTGCAAAGTGTAATTCTTCGTATTCAAAAATAGAACCAAAAAAAATAATACAGCTTATAAACAAAACAAAAACAAAATTCACAAAAGGAGCGCGAAAGACCTTAATAAAGAGACAATAATAAAATGCAAATAAAACGCCATTGTAACTCCTGCTACCGAAACATCTTAACAAATTCAAATTATTGCCCTCAATATTCAGAAACAAACGGGCCAAACGTAGACATGAAAGAAACCCCGACTTACATTACAAAACTTGTCTTAAATGCTAATAAAAGAGATCGCGGCCTGCTCCGGGGAACATTCCAGAATGAATATTTCATGATGGGTCTATTGACGGCCAGAACGAAGACCTCCCTCCCCGCCCGCGTTCTAAACAAAATATACTGGATAGTTGGATGTGGTATATGGGTGTAGAGGTCAAGAAAAATTGGCCGTAATACAGGAGCAGTGACGCAGATGTTGTGCGTTTATTTTCTCATTAATTTTTCATCTTTGTGTTCGGTTTCGTTTGTGTTAACTACAATTTGACAGGACGTTGCGATTTTTTTTGTTCCTCTTTTTATTTGATCACGGAAACCAATTTCCGTGTGAATTATGCATTCCATTGTGCATTGGAAATATGTCAAAACAATCGTAGTGAATTATTTTGTAAATTGTGTTTGTGAAAGAACTTGTTTTTTAAATCTTATTGCCATTCAACGTGGCAATGCCGCCAGTCTTTTGGGCACGCTGTCAGTTGACGGCGATGCGGAAGAATTTTTTGATGCTCTTTGGTTGTAGATGTATTTATAATTATTATAAGGTTTTTTTTTTGTTTGTAAATAGAACTGTATATACAGGGTGGCAGGTTAAACAGTGGAAATATTTTAAGGGGTCATTGTACTCATCCTTATGAACAACTTTTACTATAGGACCAACCCTGAAATCGCGAAAAAAAAATCAGCTGTTCCATACATTTTGTTGAGTTATGTGAACATAAATGTATGGAACAGCTGATTTTTTTTTCGCGATTTCAGGGTTGGTCCCATAGTAAAAGTTGTTCATAATGATGAGTACAGTGACCCCTTAAAATATTTCCACTGTTTAACCTGCCACCCTGTATATTATGTAAGTACATGTTAATTAAATTAAAAACAACTGTAAAAGTAAATACACCCATCTAATTTGTCAATTAACTATTATTGTTACATCGTACTCAAATCCTACTATGTACCAGTGATACCGAGTAGGTACATTCATTCTTAATATCTTTAAATTTTCTTTCATAATCTCAAAATACCGATAAACTGCAAAAGCCTCTGCGCATGCCTCTGTGCATCTTTAAATAGTATAAAAGTTACATCGCGAGTTTGTCTGTTTATCCACGTAATTCTTCTAAGCTACACAATGATTTTTATTGCGGTTTTCACCACCATTTGAAGAATTTATTCTGAATGATTTATGTGTATAAAATATCAATATTTAACTTAGATGCTGCACAAAAATCTCGATGTTTTGACATGCCACCATATCAGTAGATTGCATCCGTGCGGTGCAAGGGCGGGTCACTAGGAAAGACAAAATAAATATTGCATTGTTTACCTACTTTACGTCCTATTGTAATTATTTAATTTAGTATCGCAACCGCACTGATAACTGCCAACGGCCTTGAGTGATTTGGGCGGTATAGCTTGAGTGTTCTGCGCTGAGCTCAAGCAACGCGACATACGTCCACCGAGCAATACGACTCGCCTATTAAGGAGCGCGCTGTGCAGAATTAGACGTATTATTACTTTTTAGTATCTAAAATATAAAATAAAAAAAAGTAACAGGCAATATTATAGGTAGTAACATAGTTTTTTCACACAAAACAAATCATGAAAATATCTTAAGCGATTTGAAAGTAATTACGTTTTTATGTTTTGGGTAGACAGGAATTCATGACTTTATTTTATTAAGTATTTTACTACATTAGTTAAATATTCACAAGTACGATTGATGTATATATCAGTGGCGTGCATTGCATATAGGCAAGTAGGCAGTGCCTACCTCATAAGATTCAATGAAACTATTTTAACTATTACTACATAAATAAAATATATCAATTATGATTCATTATTGATATTATAATGATTTATATTAACGTAGTAATAGTTAAAATGGTTTTATTGAACCTTAAGAGGTAGTCACTGCCTACTTGCCTATATGCAATGCACGCGCCTGGTATATATGTTCTAGTTTAACATAAAAAAATTGCACAACTAACCTGCATTATTTGACGGCGAAATAAGAGATTTAAAACTTGAGATTTACGGCCGTTACCATTTACCGTCGCCTTAAGTGCATAAAATGTCGTGATGGGTTTGTTTCCCAGTTTGGGGAAACAGGTGGTTTTTTAACAAATTCTCAAAATGATTGCACCTCTAGTTTTAAGACCGTGGCCGGTACATACACTTCTCCAATTAGGAATCAAACTCAGGATCTCACGGCAGGCAACTGCGATTGAGACCATTAAACAAATGACACTTTCAAATAGTATTTGTACTCTAAACACAAAATTGAACTGTAATCCGCAAAATTTCAAATTAACATATTGAACGCCACAGTTCTTGTTACGAATTCATGTGCCAAAGCCTCTGTTTTAGTTTGAAATTAAATGGGAACTACAAAGGAAATATTCGCATATAATATAGCAACAGTGTTTATTTTGATATCTTGAGAAATTCGCTTTTCGAAGAAATCGAAATGAAATAATTAACGAGAAAGTACACTTACAGTAGATCGCTTCGTTGTCTAGTGGACACAAAAGCCACTCTGTGGCCTTTGTGGGGTCTTGGGTTCTGTTCCCGGGTCAGGTAAAGTGATTTAGATATTTTTCCGTCAGGGCGAATAGTCACAAACTCCGCCATAAACGCCACCAATGCAAATTTGTTTGCAAACGTTCGAGCGAGAATGTCACGGTGAGATTCTACCTCTAACGTTCGCAAACAATTGGCAGTTCACGTGGTGATATCAAGCGGTGTGTCGGTACAGAATATTAAACAGTCTGAAGCTGAAGCACGCGACAGCCACTTGTGGTCGGTGGACACAAGTTTGTATACAAGTGTTATTGTGTCAGCGGTGGCGGCAGGCTTGCCACCTATCAGCAAAACATTACTCTTCTTGTAATCGCATCTAATATCACAACCGTACCGATACAAGACATAATAAATATTATTGATGTACCCATTATACTTCGTCGCTGCATCCTCGAGACTTACATAATTCACCAGTAGTACACCCCCAATGTACTAGGCATCGAGCACATTTTTAGAGATAGCTAGCTAAAAAATAAAATAAATTAGACATAAAACACCTTTTGCAGTACCTACGTAGTGGGGAATCTCCACCACTGCGCCCCGACCGTTACGCCCGTTTGGCTTGTCATTCGCTTCTTTTGTGCAGGCATCGAAGCATCTCTTGCAGTTTTATTTTTAAAGTAAAAAAGTAATAATCATTATATTTTTTATAAGTAAAGTAATAAAGTAATGTTAATGGTTATAAATTTTAGCTTAGCATAAATTATAAATATTATAATAATATATGTGGGTGTGTGGATGGTGACTACGACGGCATGGCAGCATGGTGGCACGGCGGCACGGCGACGCGCGACGGTAATGTAAATTATCCAGGTACCTACTTAATTATTATAAAGATGTCAATGTGAACATACAGCCAGCGATGGGAGTAGTTTACTTTTTATCGCATGGGTACTTAATATTTATTTGTTAATACATTGTTGTTAACAGTGGCAGAGTGTAAAATTTCTTTTCTATAGGCAATTGATATTTGCACACGTGCAGTATGGCTCATAACCTTGACTTCTTATTACTTTATGGTATAATTATTTTTATAGCGATACTTTTATTTGGATGTTAGGTTGTTTTTTTATTAACTTTTGTGACCTGGCGGGGTATGTACAAATGCATATAAGTAATTGGACAATGTATACTCTGATGCAATTTTAGTCGTTCCAGCGTATTTAAGCTCTGTAAATGTGTTGATTATACATAGCGCATAACAAGAACCGCGATGCGATTGCGGTCGACTAGTACCCACTTATGCGTATTGCTAAACAGTGTTGGGACGATTACATCCTAATAGATGAGTGACTAATATTGCCTACATTTTAATAGCAAATGTATATAATATACATACAGTGCATAGCAAGAACCACGATGCGATTGTGGTCAACTATGTTTGATCACGAATCAACTACCAACTATGTATAGTTACGAACCGCGATGCGATTGCGGTCAACTATCAACAATGTATGCAGGTTACGAACCGCGATGCGATTGCGGTCAATCCTTTTTGATTATGAACCGCGAGGCGATTGCGGTCAACTATCAACTATGTACCTATACAGGTTACGAACCGCGATGCGATTGCGGTCAATCCTGTTTGATTACGAATCGCAATGCGATTGTGGTCAATTATTATCAACTATGTACCTATACAGGTTACGAACCGCGATGCGATTGCGGTCAGCTATCAACTATGTACCTATACAGGTTAGGAACCGCGATGCGATTGCGGTCGATCCTATTCGATTACGAACCGCGATGCGATTGCGGTCAACCCTGTTGGATTACGAACCGCGATGCGATTGCGGTCAACTATGTACAATTTTACATACCTAACTAAGCCATAGTATTAGACAACGTGTCAGACGCAATTACGATCTATATTTACGATCTATATAAATGAGTAAACACAGCGCATAGCATGTACCGCGATGCGATGGCGTCATCTTTGTACTTTTAATTATTGTTAGACAAAGTTTCATGAGGCCATTACGGCCTAAATAAATAATGATTAATGTTTTCAAGTAATCTGATACGATCAAACTCCTTTATCAGCATTGGTTTAAACCATTTGATTAGTACGTTACAGTAGCCGTAATAATAAGTGCAGATCTTGAATCTCTGTCCCCACGTCCTGCCTTTACTCTCGTGAAGGTACTCCGACCTTGGTTTTTTCTGACCATGACCAATCTTGCAAACTTTCGATCAGTGGTAAAAAGTTTATCACATATACTTTTGTCGGCGTTGCCGGTGCAAGCACTGACACAACAACAGGGTAGGAGCCTCTCGGCAGATATATATATATATATATAGATATATGAGAAGAGATCTCTAAACGTGGGGTAAGATAATGGTAGGCCTATGTAAGGTCAGAGGAACTGGTTACATTTAGCTTGGATCCTGGACCTGGTTGAAGTGACCTTTCTCTTTGGAGAAAATTTTGGTATTGAGGCGTTGAAGATTGTTGAATAAATCCGGTTCACAAACAAAAGGACAGAGTCTCGAGTATATATCTTTAACCGATCGAACCTTTTTCTCATAATTACCGACAGGGAATCTCGAAGCGCTCACTTCGACACCAGTTCCAGAAAAGCAGGTCGGTGAGCCCAGCAGTTGGCCCTCCAACTTAGCCAGGGGAGACATCTAACGCTTCAAGATATTACAATTCTGCGAAGGCAGCTCCCAAGGCACCCTCGAAGCTTGAATAGAGGTAATGAAACATTGTCACTCGTTTACGACACTTTATATCCGTTTGGAGAAACATTACTATGAAACCTGTGGTTTTAGTGCATTTCTGGATACAAAATACATTGTTGTATCAGTTGTTCAGTATACAGAACCAGTGACAAAATTTCTTTCTCTCCTAGACGTTAAGTCTTAACTCTTCAATTTCAAAGCTTTTATTATCATATGCAATAATCAAGTGGTGACATGCGAGTCAGTTTATCTCAGACATTATTTCTGGTACCTACCTCTAACAGACGGTATACTCAGATTTATACATATTATCCTTAAAAAGTTAAGTAAATTGATACATCCTCAATATTTCGAGATGGAATATGTTGGAATAGCTTCCAAATTATTTTCAAAATGTGGCTAAAATTGACCTCAGAGGCCTATTCTCTTAATTTAGTTCATCAAAACAGTAGCTTTTATGATTTAAGTTTTTTCAATGAGATTTATGAATTTTAATGTTCTCATTTAAATTTAATTTCAATGTTTATAACATTAGAGGGCTGTTCTCATGATGTAAGAGTAAGAGTAAGCAATTGACTGACCTGTTGGAGGAACTCTGTATCATGATAATTGTCACTAAGTGACTTAATACCTAGTCAAGTTAAAACTTTTATTAGACCTAGAGTTGGATTCAGTGAGCATAGCTTTGAATTTACCAATAAAGAAACGGCTGAAAGTTCTAGAGATAATTGATACCTAGATACCATATTAAACAATCAGTATCAGCGGGCCTGGCCCTTGACTTTGGTTGGGATTATAGACAGCAGTTTGAAAAAGTTACATATTTTTTTCTCCAGAATTCAAATGATTATTGTGATATTAATATGAGCATGCCCAATACTCTAGAATCTGATGACGATAGTCAAACGTCCTAAGTGTTTTCTGCCCGCTTTGCCAATATAATCTAGATGACATTATTACTTGTAATGGTGATACCAGCGGTGGGTTTTGGAGCACTGTTGGGACTCATAAACCACTAGTTAATGAAATTAGAACTGAAAACACCTTTAACTGCGTGGAACGTCATTGTTCAAATTCACTTGTAGACAATGTAATCCTATGGAAAATAGATAGCACCATCGCAATTTCGAATATTAATTGAACGAGCGGTGTACAATATACACAGTAGGTAGTGTAAAGAGAGTCGTCTCTTTAGTTTTTTGTTTTTATGATTCTCATATTAAGTCAAAAGACAACTTGGAAGCTGATCAGAAGTCAAGAAGCACCAACAATGACGCCGAGGGGGAACTACCTCATTCTGCCTTTATGAAGTAGTTATTTTGCTACTCCGGAGATTAATCTTATTTAAATACATAAATAGTCTAATAAATATCATGTATTTTAGAAACGAGACCCATGCGTTCAATGTTGATGCATTCACTTTAAATTGGAATAATTTTAATTTCTACTCATTTCCACCTTTTTTTCCTTGATTTTCAAGTGTTACAAAGTAAAGAGATCTTTATAGGTCCATTTTGACCTATCCAGCCCTGGTATCTACTGTCACAGCTTTACCAATTAAATGATATGAAATATTTATTCTGTAAATTGGCTATTAATAACACTTACTCATCAATATTTTTTACAGAAGTATCCTGTATACATTACCTACAGACCCAGTGGTGTCGTTCTCTTATCTCCTTTCAGGACGCAGCATCTCCTTTGGACGCAGCTTGCACTGGTATGTCCGCTATCAAGGAGGCATTTTCTAGACAGTCATTGGTTCCGGAAATTTAAAAATTATCACAGCCTCACTACCTATTGATATGTAAAACAATATAACAGTGTGGGTAAGCCAAAAAGTTGACTGTTGTGTTGTACTGATACAACTTGCATAATAATTTTTATACTTCTGATTATATAAAGCCTTTGTTCTAAATATCTATCCGCTTGGGATTCGATTTTTTGTAATGAATATCTGTTTTTAGATCAATTTTCTTGGATCATGTTATTGACCGCACAATGTGTGCCATTGCCATTTTGGATCCGGCTCCAATATAAATATTTGTGATTCGTATATAATTATAACGATTTATGACTTAATGAAGACTTCAGCCCCTAGTAGTCAAACGCAGGGTGCGTTTGACTATCTAGTTATTTAGTTCTTTCCCCAATAAAATGGAGAAATGCCCAAATACATTATGTTATATTTTTTTTAATACGAATAGAAGTTGTAACTATCAGTTCATTATGCCAGCTCCTCTACAATTAAATGCTAGATTAAACAGACTCCCTCAGTGCAATAGTCACCATAATATTTTCTTTTCATAGCACGATATTTCGGTGACAGGATGTACAGATACCTCCATTGACTTAAAAGGCTGGCGGATAATCTGGTAATACTTTTGAAAAATTTCTTCGAGCTGTCTATGAGGACAGTCTATGGAGATGTTAATTATCCAATTATGATTTAGTATTGTACAAACGTCTTGTTGATAATTTTGATAAAAACGAATTGAAATAGTCTGATAAATAGACGTTGATTTCTTTATTTACATAATAATAGGTCCTATTAAAATTTTAATTTGCTATTTATCTAAAAAAACTCTAAACATCTACTGGTGAATTATGTAAGTCTCGAGGATGCAGCGACGAAGTATAATTTAAGGTTAAACAAACTTACCTAAGTGAAGTTTGACCATAATTATATGAGTCGCTGCATCCGAAGAGACTTACATACCCTCCCAACCCTACTTTGCAAGCAAACCCGATATCGCATTTTAGATAAATAGTTCTCTTAAAAGAATGACAAGCCAAACGGGCGTAACGGTCGGGGCGCAGTGGTGGAGATTCCCCACTACGTAGGTACTGCAAAAGGTGTTTTATGTCTAATTTATTTTATTTTTTAGCTAGCTATCTCTAAAAATGTGCTCGATGCCTAGTACATTGGGGGTGTACTACTGGTGAATTATGTAAGTCTCTTCGGATGCAGCGACTCATATAATTATGGTCAAACTTCACTTAGGTAAGTTTGTTTAACCTTAAATTATACGAGTATTACACTATACAGTACAAAGTAGGTACGAATCTCAGATCATAGAAACAAGGGAGATGTACCAAGGCGCTATTGAGCTTGACGCTTTAGTTTGATCACATTGCTCGTGTTAAAAAAGTTCACGCTGGCGACGAACCGAACACGATCGGTGATTTATATACAGGGTTTAAGTTTATTGCTAGTGTTGAGTGACGATTAACAGTGTTAGATTGAGGGTGTGCGGAATTTTTAATGTGTGGGAGATCTTTTTATTCACAAAGAGCGCTTGTAATTGTGTCGAAAAATGTTCTAAAAGTGGCGACAGTTGTTCCCGTACTAATTTGATATGATGGTTTTGTGTGTGCGTGTGTGGTGTCTTTTAGTGTGTACCTACGCAGGTAAAATTAAAGTCCAAGTTCACTGTATGATTATATTTGCCAAAACGATAAGTTAACATTTAAGTGCGGTATGAACGCGTGTCTGTAACGGGGGCTACGGGACAACTGGCTTCCCGAGCACACAGCAACTCTAATACAATTCAAAAGTGCTCGTCAGCATTCCTCTACAATGGCAAATCTCTTTGTTTCTATGATCTGAAGCAGGGTTGTTGCGAACATCAGCATCAGCATCAGCATCCGCGGAACTTCAGCATCATTTTCAACATCAGCATCAGCATCCGCATTGATCGATGCTGATTGTTAATGCTGATTAAATTCCAATATTAATTATAAAAAAATAGATAACAGGTTATACTACCTAGTGGTAGTATAACCTACCGGTTATACTACCACTAGGTAGTATAACCTGTTATACTGTTACTGTTATATATATATATTTTTTATAATACTAGATTAGTAATTAAGTACCTAGACTACCGTCTAGGTACTTAATTACTAATCTAGTACTAAATTATCACTTTGATTTTTAATCGGATTCTAATTTTTATTAAAAGTCATAAGATTATTGAAACAATCTTTTATTTCAATACCAAGGAAAAGTATGCAAGTTTTAGATATAAATTCATTATGGTCACTACTTTTTCCCTGATTTTTTAAGAAAATAATTAAAATCAGCATCAGCATCAGCATCCGCTGATGTCAATGATAAAACATCAGCATCAGCATCAGCATCCGCTGATGTCAATGATAAAACATCAGCATCAGCATCAGCATCCGCTGATGTGAAAAAAATATGCATCAGCAACAACCCTGATCTGAAGTACGAACAATGCGATAACATGACTACGTCTATGTATATTCCCTGCGCCTACGTATATCATTCTCTGATCCACTTACGTCGAGGTACAGTCGTAAATACAAGTTGTTTACACCATTTGTCAATTTGTACCATTATCTATAACAAGTTCAGTGCGCAGGTAATACGATAGTCTGTTGTTAGTGGCTGTACTAATATTTGTTGTGTAAACTATGTTGGGACAGGGAGGGATTATAATGGTGCGAAATAAGGTAATACGATAAAATGTTTACAGAGAAAAAATAAGCAAAGGAGCTTATTTACAAGCCGATAAAGTCGACCAGTCATCATCATCATCTGCCTAGTCTTTTCCCAAATTATATTGGGGTCGGCATCCAGTCTATCTAGTTTTGGCTGAATATAAAGTCGACCAGTATACTCATATTATTCTTTCATACCGATTTCTTACATTTATAATGTTAATTCTTTATGTCATTCTAAAAATAAATTTCTAATACAGAGATCAGCGATGCGGGATACGGGGTCATTTTAACCATTGAACATTAAACCTTTTTGCCATTTTAATATGGTCATTTTATTTTGGTTGGCTCTTGCCGACTGTAGCGTAGTGCTACGTTTTCATTTTCAAAAAAAAACGGACAAAAAAAACAGACAGACGGACATGACGAAACTATAAGGGTTCCTAGTTTTACTACGGAAGCCTAAAAACGACTTTCGTTACCAGAAAAACCTGGGTCCCAGCAGTGGGAATAGGTATTACAAGCTTATTATGTAATGTATTCTCTATTTTCAGGCCTTAAACAATACCGTGACAATTTACCAACTGCATTACAAGTTTGTAACTAATATTTAAAACATGTTAGGTACTTAGGTAATAATTCTACATACAATTAAGCTATTAAAGTACGTTTTAATTGCAAACTATAACTAAAACAACAAAAACATATTTAGTTTCAATTACAAAATATTTAATATTCAATAAGTGTTCAGTAAAACCGTTTCATAAACAATATGTTGTTTCACTAGCAACAAACTTTAGTTCTCTGTTACAAACGGGAATGAAATGAAAACATTCTATATTGTATCAGTTGGGTTTCATTATTTTACCTAAAGGGGTGCCGCCACTAAGGAAGGATTTTTTGAAATTCCATTCCTGAAGTATCTAAGGAGGTTTTAGTGAAAACACAAAATAATAACCGATACACTTAATACACACTTGTTTTAGACAAGTTAGTGCTAAAACAATATCTATATCTTTTTTTTTCAACAGATTTTTATCTTTTTTGTAGTAAGACGGTAATATTCTGTCTCTACATAGCTACGTAAAATTAAATTTAATATATACTGAAAATAAAATAGAAATAAATTCTTTGCACCTGTGCAAGTTTGTATCCTATGTAAGACGAGGGTCTTTACACCTTATAATAAATGATCGAAATCGGGGATGATGAATAAAACCGCCCGTGTGGAGTGTGGTAATATCACTAATATATTTTATAAAGTAAGTGCAGTAGGTAAATGATCGCGCGTATGCAAACGCTGAGGTTGCTTAACCTACATAATAATGACCTATGAATGATGAATGTGCGGGTTCACCGTACATACTGCCAACTCAAAAGGAGGAGACAAAGGGACATGTTTTTAATTTCTGGCCCTTCCCACCACAACGAATGATTTAATAATTGATGAGACGTTATTCCTCTTGTTGCGCAATCAGCTGCGTTTTCTTCTGAGCAGACATGACTCCAGAATTCTACCGGGATGATATTGGTTATCTGCTTCACTCTGTTAGCTACAAATGACTTCCATTTGGATGTATCTCCATACAGCCAGCCGAGAACTATCATGGAATCGGTCCATGCGTGAAGGGACATACCTTTGTTTGGCAAGGAATCTACCACCTTCTTCACTAGTTGAGATAAAAGTAACGCTCCACAGAGTTCAAGTCGGGGCAGCGATATTTTCTTTGCAACTGGTGCCAACTTTGTTTTTGCGGCAACAATTGTCGATGTGTACTCGCCCTTATGATTTTTAGTGACTAGGTAAATTACGCAAGCGTATGCTTTGTCTGATGCATCGCAAAATGCATGTAATTGACAATTTATTTCTGTGCTACCTAAATACCGTGGTATGCGAAATTTGTCGATGCAGTTGATGTCTTCTTTTAATTTAAGCCACTTATCTTGCATATCTTTAGGCAATTCTTGATCCCAATTTATTTCTAAAGACCACGTATGTTGAAATAATAACTTCGCTCGAATTGTAAGCGGTGATAGCCAACCAAGGGGATCGAATATTTTTGAGATGTCTGACAATAACTGCCGCTTTGTAATAGCTGCACTATTCTCAGAAATTGCATGACTTTGAAACATGAAGGTATCAGATGATGGGCTCCATTTCAGTCCTAAAGTCTTCCTGGATTCAAAACATTTAAATTCGTAGGGACTATTAATTTGGTCCGTTGTTAAATGTTGCAGCAGTTCGGGCTTATTGCTCGACCATTTTCGAAGATTCATACCAGCACCCTGTAGCATTTTGATAAGTTGGTGTTGTAGCTCTTTTGCTTGATCAATAGAATTCTGTCCACTCAGCAAATCATCCATATAAAAGGAGTTATGAACAGCTAATGCTGCCAGCGGATATTTCGCAGCATCATCCATTGCAAGCTGTTTGAGCGTCCGCATTGCCAAAAATGGGGCTGCTTTAGTCCCGTAGGTTATGGTGGTTAAATGATACTGACTCAATTGATCATCCATTGAGTCTCTCCAGATGATTGATTGTAGAGGCTGATCTTGCTCTCTTATGAGTATCTGACGGAACATTTTTTCAATGTCCGCAGTGATTACGTATTGGTATTGTCTCCAATTGATTATAAGTGCTAACAAGTCCTGTTGTAAGTTGGGTCCGCTGTACATTAAATCGTTAAGGCTGTTGCCCGATGTAGTCTTAGATGAGGCATTAAAAACTACTCTCAATTTCGTGGTAGTAGAGTCAAGTTTCCATACACCATGATGTGGTAAATAATACCCCTGATTGTTTTTATTTTCGACTTGTCGCATGTGACCTAATTCCTTGTACTCATTCATAAATTGTTTATACTGTTTTGAAAATGATTCATTTTTCGATATTTTTGATTCTAATTGTTTAAATTGCGCTATAGCCTTGAACTTTGACGATCCAAGTTGTTGCTCAAAATCTGGCATCATGGGTATCCCAACTTCATATTTGCCATTCTCTAAGCGTCTCGTGGTAGTTTTGTAAAATTCTTCACAAAATTGATCACCAATAGTCATGTTTGATAATGACGAGTCGTGAATATCTTCCAACTCCCAAAACTTGGCTATTTCTTCAAGGTTATTGATTGCGACATGACAGTTAAACCTTTTGACATTTCCTGATAAGATCCAACCCATCTTGGTTTGTTGAGCTATGGGGGCCTGCGCTGGGCCCTTTATAAGACCGCTCAATATAATCTCTGAATATACACTGGCATCTAAGAGAAGATCGATAGATCTTGACACATTGTAGTCCGGATCTGCTAACTGGAGATGTTGCAAGTGTGCCCATGGCTGTTTGCGGAATGAAGAGTTAGGTAAATTGTTTATAACCTTTGATACAACCAACGCCTGGGTCTTCAAGGTGTAATCTCCATAGATAGACTTGCAGTCTAGCGTCACAATACCTTTGCTTTGCTTAGAGACCGGACCCACCCCTGAAATAGAGGCATGATATTGCCGACGTTGCAAGCCAAGTAATTGTGTAGCATTTTCCGATATCAATGAAATTTGAGAACCCTGATCTAGAAGTACTCTTAATGTGATATAGGTGCCATTGTTAGATAAAACAGATAATGATATGGTAGTTAACAGAATTTCTTCATTATCAGCTGCGACATGATTGACATTATGCTGTGCAGGCACGTTTGATTGCGTGGCAGACGTATGAGAGCTCGTCGGCGTCGCTGCTGCGGTTGGTTGATGTGGTACACAAACATCATGAAGTAAAGTGTTGTGGTCAGCATTACATCTTTTACAACGTTTTGGGCTGATGCATTCACTATCGGGATGATAGTTAAGACAATTTTTGCAATATTGACACTTTGTTACCAAGGCCAATCGATCCTGCGGAATCATTTTCATAAATTTCCTACAAGTAAATATAAAGTGACGCGTATTACAAATAGGACAGTTTGGACCTTGAGTAGCGACGACTTGATACTGTTTCTTGTAGTGGTTACTATTATAAGCAGGTTTGTTACTCTGCTGAACTGACTCCCGCTTAAAAGTTGGCTTCATTGAGTTTGAATCTTTCTCTCTACGATGTATGGGTTCCAGGGCTGTAAACTTGTTTTCGAGGAAGGTCATAAATTCAGTCAGAGATGGTAGCTCCCTGGGTGATACTCGGGCCTCTTTGTAGTCACAGTAAGTCTCCTGGTCCAGTTTCTTACTAAGAAGATGTACTAACAGCGGGTCCCATGTATTTGTATCCACACCAAGGTTGTGTATTGCGTGGATACACTCCGTGGTGGTGTCATGTAACCGCTTTAATTCATAAGCGGTTTGCTTGTGAATAGTAGGCTGATTTAAAAGTATCTCTGCTTGATTCGAAAAGAGAACTTGCGCATTGTTGTATCTGTGCGTTAGAATTTCCCAAGCTGTATCATAGTTATCGGCCGAAATATGAAGATGCTGAATAAGACGTTCAGCCTCCCCCTTGATCTTTCCTTTCAGGTGTTGCATCTTCTGAGCTTTGGTGATGGCATTATTATCGTGGATAGCTTCGGTAAACAGGTCACAGAATGTTGGCCACTGCGTGTATTTTCCCGTAAAAATAGGAATTTCGAGTTTTGGGGTTGCTTTCTGTACATGTACCATGGAGGATATTTTCTTATTTAACGTACGTCTGATATCCTTGTAGGTTGTTTCATACGTACTAAATTCATCTTCATACGATACATCTCCACCTTGAAGTATATGGTCGATTCGCAGATGTAATGTATCAATAGTGGTCCATTTGGTTTGAATATCCTTAAGCTCGTCTTCAAGCTCCCATTTTTCTGATATTGCGTTTACGTCAATACTCTTTATCAACCTGTTAAAAGCCCTAAAGTTCGTTCTCTGTAGAGCCAATAGTTCATCGGCTTCAGTATTCGATTGTGTCGCCTTTTCTCCAGAACCAAAAGAAGTTAGCATGTTTCGTGTAGACTGATAAAGGTCCTTACCCTGTTGATAATAATTAGATGCAAAATATTTGGGTTCCCTATCCGGAGACTCAGAAAGTTTAAGGTGATTTTGTTCGAACTCTCCCCAGAGGTTATCTAATGACTCAATTCTCTTTTGGATGTACTCAGGAGTCTTCCTCGATAATGTATCCTTACCGAAATTAATTTTAATTTTATTAATATTTTCTAATATTTCCAACTGACGAGAGCTTGAAACTGCCATTATGATAAAATAAAAGGAACAATCTTACTTGGAGATGGAGACTGATGAGTTGAATCACTATACCAACTGCGACCTGCTGCCGACGCTGTGCGCAGTAGAAGTGTAGATGTATGCAGGCTCTTTGAACTCCACCGATGACTTTGATAAGAGATTCACTTAATTGCCTGAGTTGAATTACTTAACGGAGCTGTCGCGAAGCACTCCACGAGTAAATCAAGCTTGGGGTTCTGATTCCGAACCACCCGCGCACCTTGATTTCAATACCCGACGGACTGATGCTACGCGTGGTCCCAGCATCCGGCTCGAAGGACCAAAAAAAATGTAAGACGAGGGTCTTTACACCTTAAAATAAATGATCGAAATCGGGGATGATGAATAAAACCGCCCGTGTGGAGTGTGGTAATATCACTAATATATTTTATAAAGTAAGTGCAGTAGGTAAATGATCGCGCGTATGCAAACGCTGAGGTTGCTTAACCTACATAATAATGACCTATGAATGATGAATGTGCGGGTTCACCGTACATCCTAACTAAGCCGGCCCTGTCCCCTTAAATGTAAGTCTAGCGTGGGTAGACAACAGTTGTCTAGAAAACAATTATGTCTACAATCGCACTGTGTAATGCGATATTACATTGAAAATGTTAACTGCTTTTAAAAGCACTTTTATTTATAAATAAATATATAGAAGTTATTATGTGTTCAAATATCAAAGTACTAGCACATCCTCCGTTTAATTTAAATGAATCGTATTATTTAACCACCCCTCGTTCGTTTCTGACTTTTTCCTTTTTGCTTATCTAAGGCTTTGCTTCTCTTTTGCTGTCTCCTAAGGGTAATAGCGTGATGTTCAATAGTCTGTAAACTTTCTCTAGACTTGGGCTATCAAATGCAAGATTCAATCAGGTTTCAGAGCCGGGTATCGTACACACTGTCCCACGCTACGCGATGGGGTGCGAGGTAAAATACGTGTGGTTACCATTGAAGACGCGACAATGCGCGGGAATTACGCGCTTCCGTGCAAAAAACCACGCGCCTCGCACAGTCGTACACATTGGCCCCGTCGTCCCGCGTGGATTTTTGTAGCGGGCGTGTAGATATAAGTATAATTCTGTTTTCGGCGCGGCCCCGTCGTGTCCCGCGCCCACAGACGGAGTCGCGGACAAAAACACGAGGGAGTGCGCGGATCATCGCCAGGCGTGGGGCATGGAACAGTGTGTAAGATGCCTTAGGCTGCGGGCACGAAACTTGCGACGGCCGAGCGATGGCGGGGCGGCGCGACGGCGATGTATACAAAAGCATTGCACGTCGCCCTGCAATGCTTATACATCGCCGTCGCTCCGCTGCGGTCATTGCTCGGCCATTGCAAGTTTCGTGCCGGCAGCCTTAGATCTCCGAAGTGTTACGCAGTTTTTTTATTTATGCTCAGTAGCATCTTACTTTTTCTCCACCAAAGCAATCAAACAGTGGACCTAAATAACAGCAGCATTAGCTAATACTGTAGCAGCTTACAGCTGGCAAAATTCACACTGTATCGATATATTTTACACTTGAAGCAACAATAGCCCGACGGCCATCGTGAACTCAACTTGAACCAACTGTTCCAGCCAGCTCATTCTTAAAGCGGGCACGTTTAGCCTGGCTAGAAGGCTAGCTACATTTATTAAAACTGCACTACAAGTTGTTTGTATTTTTTTCCATCTTGGCACTCCACAAAGAAGTTGGGACTATGGGCGAGGACTATTAATTAGTTTTGTACTAGTATATTAAACGAGGACTGGGGTAGTGGCGTTAGTAGATTTCTTTACAAAGAATCAAGGGGTTTATTACCACATGAAACAAACACTTGTAAAGCTTTATCTTTGTGTTGAGTCTGGTGTGTTTAAAACTACAAAAAAATACTTGATTGATCTATAATTCATCAAGAGAACGCGAGAAAGTCTTCAACCAATGGAATTTAACATTGTCTGTCACACTTTTATAAATGCGAAAGTTTGTGTGTGTGTGTTTGTTACTGTTTCACGCTGATACGGCTGGATGGATTTGGATGAAATTTGACAAAAATTTAGCCTGGGACCTATATAAGCGCAAAGGCTACTTTTCACCTTAATTCACACGGACGAAGTCGCCGGTTAATACAATGAAAAATCGTACAGATTTTAATTAGGTAGGTACGGGGTTATTTAACCACACTTGTAATATGAATAAACTGGTTATCAGAGGTGTAGTAGGTACCTACTCCCATTTTTTTTTGTTAGTCATGTTTAAGTTCCATGAAATAGGGGGTGATATTATAATTATATGAATGCAGAATAATAATAAAATTGCTCCGGCGATATAATTGTTTTAAAACAATGTAGGCCATTTAAGTTTCTGAACATTAACAAAAAAGTCCAAAAGCGACCTAAGACTGAATAATGACAGTTTCATAACTAAAAAGTTTCTATATCATCACAAAAAGTTACTTCGTTACCTCTTTTATCAGTGAGACGTCGTACCTCACAATGCGAAAGAATGGCACTCATTTATTAAAATGTTCTAGTTTCAGTTAAATTTTCCTTTCTGAATAGAGTTAGCTATCTATTGACATTAAAGAAAAAATATTATTATTAACTGCATGAGGGTAAAGTAAGCGACCATATAGGTAGACGACGCCGGCGCCGCCGCCACCACCGTACCGCGCCGCCGCCGCCGAGGCCAATAAAACACGTTTTTGAGCTTCAAAGATTTTTTCGGGATTTTTGTCACGACAAATATATTGTTCCTTGTTATGACTGCGCATCCTCTTGCCGTATGGCAGAAACAAAACAATAAACTGTAATGGCTCGTATTACAGAACGATACCCAAGCACAGCTCTCGCCTCGAGCGAGCATAGATTTAAAACCATTTGATTGGTTGAAACTAGTTTCAATCTATGCTCAAGGCGAGATCTGTGCTCGGGTAACGTTCTGTAATACGGCCCTTATTTTTGATAATCTGATTCCATACGGTTCCAGTTCCAAATAAAACCTGCGAATGCTCATTCTATCCTCACTCTATCAAATTATTTTAGTGTAAATAGACGTAGAGCAATCTTTCGTTGTTCTATTGTGGAAGAATTTTATTCTAGTTCTTGGTTCTCATTTTTGCTCGTTGATATTTTGGTGTAAACGCTGAAAACGAGCTTTCGTTTACAGTAAAAGATCGAGAAAGAATGCTCTTGTTCTACTCTAGCTCTTTGTTTGTTTGGTTTATATAGGTCTATCTATACATAGGGACTCCGTTTCTCATTAAAAAAGTAACCCAATAACCTGCCTACGTTACAACAAGGTTATCCAAGTCGTAAGCATAAACAATCATGAATAAAATACCTCTCAGGATATCCAATATCTATTTTTAGTTCAGGTTCACTGGCTATTGAACTATGGCTCCCACTAGTCATTACCGAGAATTATTTATTAGCGGGTTCGATTCCCGAGAGCGTCCCTGCGCTAAATGGGATATCGGGTAGACGTGATAGCAAACACGGTGTGTGGATCTTTGATCTGCCTGAATGTGTGTTTATAGTAGGGGCAAATGGCGTTTATGATTTAGTAGGCTTGTATTGAGATTTATGATAAAGTACAGGTTTAAATAATCTAATCAGGAAAGAAAGAAATAGAACCAGACAAGTGACCCTGTGGGTTTCGTATGAAATGTAAAGTAATTTTGTGCATTTGTGACAATTCTTTTTCGTGCAAATGTTATTCTTTTATTGCGTTGACATGGAAGCTTGATTTTTTTACAAGCTCCAAGGGACTGTAGACTTAAGTACCTATTTGATATTAATTCAACTTGATACCTTTACGCGTTCCTGAGAAAAAGGTCTTGACAGACACACAGGCAACTAAATGAGGCGGCGAACGTCAGAGTGGCCTATCATTTCTAGAAACAATTGAAAATTAATTGTGTCGGGAAATATGTATTAGGCCACTTTGTCTCTCACCGCCTCAAATTATCCTTTAGGTATATGGGTTCTTTTTTTCCTTTTGAGGTACAGAACCCAAATTTTATTTATGAACCGCTGTTTTATATCTATGATTTGTAACATCACGATACTTGGTAGGGTACACGGAAACTTGTATTAGGTCACAGTTCAGAATTTTGGGGAATGTCTGTAAATATGCGTCTTGTTGCCAGAGAGTGAGAATTCATAGTTAAGATGCTTGCTTGAAGTAGCTGTTGCTTACAACTTCATTTACATATAAACTTCCTTCTGTTTGATGCGCTTAGCGGTGGATGTACGAAAATTTCTAAGTACATTTCCATACTTTCTAAGGAACATTATTATAATATTATTATCTTCTAAACTTCATGTTTATAGATAAAGTTTTTAGTTACGACTTTTTAAGCCTTGTATACTAGGCAGCATTTGACGCGTGACATGATGCACAACATGCTGCTCATCATGTTGAACGGCAACGAGGAACTTTTGTTTAGTTACGTAGTAGCTGGCAACGCCGCGCGTTGTTGTGCAACGTTGCCGAACATGTTGAGCGTCACGTGTTGCGCGTCAAATGTTGCCTAGTGGATACAAGGCTTTTTATACATATGAAAAGGTACTTATATAATTTAATCTATATCTATGAATGAAAAAGTACCACGGAGGTAATTCTCGCGGGTTTGATATGATATCATCTTCGATATAATTGCAACAACTGTCAAAATCCCTACCATTTTGACATTTGTTGCAATATATATCGAATTCGATATCAATATCGAACCCGCGAGAGGCAACCCCCACGACTGATAGAAAGACAACGCACACGACAGCCTAAACCAGTGACTTAGAGATTTGAGAAGGAAATATTCCTTTAAATATTCATATAAGTACAGCAATTTATTATTCTTTCAAAAGTAGTTGTCAATTTTTACGAAACTTACTGAGCGGACTTAAACATCAAATCGGCCATTATATCAAAAAGTTATTTCAGTTATTTCAAAAAAATGAGGCCATCACACTGAAAAAAAATATTGAAGAAAAAACTATTTTTTTTTTCTCGAAACTGTTACAAATATTAGTGTGATAGTGAACCGTCACTATAATATAAACTATAAAGTACATTAAAAAGAAGTTGTCAATTTTTCCGAAACTTAATGAGCGGACTTAAACGTCAAACCGGCCATCATAGTGTGCCGCTTGTGTAGATGCCATTTATATTGACTTATTATTTAGGTAGATTTCATCGTCTGTGGTTGTCGCGAGTAGCCCGTGTGCAGCGAGTTTATATAAAATGTATGAAAACTGTAGTTAGCAGCTCGGTGGCGGCGTTTTGTGGTTGTCGCGAGTGGCTCGTGTGCGGCGAGGCTTAATGGAATATCAAATAGCATCACTCACGCTTCGCTCTGGCAAATACAGGCTGAAATGCTTGCATTGGATCAATTGCTATTTGTTGGATACCTACTCTATTTGTACCTAGTAACTGTTTATATTGTTTGTGTTGTGTTAGGCACAAATAACCTATATATTAGAGGTATCTAGCCGTATTTTATAAGTGTTAAAACGTGAGAAAACGAATTCGTTTTCTCCGAAGTCAAAAGTCAAAATATTTCAATTGGAATAAAACAGGCACTTTTGAATTGTCAAGCAATAGTTAGTCAGTATGTTTGATCGTAAGTCGAAGCTAATTGCACGTTCGTAAACGTAGATTTCTATGGAGAAGAACGGATAAGAAACTTCATGGTTACTCTTTTACAACAAGTTTTCGTTAGGGTGTTACTTAAAGCCATGGTCCGGGGCGAGGGGGAGTGGGAGGCAGTCGCCTCCTTCTGCGAAGCAGTCATGCTAGCGAAGGAGGCGGCGGGACGGGAGAGGGAGAGATTCTCCCGTCCAAGCCGCCGCGGTAGACGCTCCGGGCGTCGGGAGCCGCGTGACGACTCCCGGCCACCGTAGGCGCGGGCCTGCGGGCGGTGAGTAATGGATAGCTCACCGTCCGATCAGGACCAGGCCCGTGCCGAACGGCGCGTACGTGTTCCACGCGCGCCTCAAAGAGATGTCAGCATCAGAGAGGGGGCCCACTAGGGCCCAAGCCTGCCGGGAAAGCGGGATTGTCCGGAAGGGATACCGCTGACCCGGACAAAAGGGCTAAGGAAGGAACACGGGTGGGTTTTAGTCAGTAAGAGTCTGACACTCCCTTCCGCTCCGCCCAGAGCGGGAGGGGTCATTTAATGATTTCCCATCCTCAAAAAAAAAAAAAAAAAAGGGTGTTACTTACACTCCGTATAGGTGACATACATTTATATACATAATTACATACTCCTAGGAGACCGGTATAGAATCTTTACTAATTTAAATAAAAAAAACACATATATGTATATGAAATTGAATGTTCCCATGAAACCTCACAAACTCGCAGGAATTCCCCGAAGCGTATCGCTACGTTCTCGCCGTGAACTGCTGGAGCTAACTTTGCAGCATAAATTGGTATAAACGGCTATCGTTACCTCACTCAATATGGGGTAAATACACGAAAGAAGGATTAGTTTGTTCTGTTCTTAATTTTTTTAATGACAAAGCTAGTAATAAAGGAAGGGTTATGAATTTCACATTGTAAGTATGTAAGAGTTTGTAGCCCTCGTGTTTCCTAACCGATATTGAATCTTGCTCCGGAACGTGTCCTACTAGGCATGTGACGTCACAAAAAATTCAATATGGCAGACAGAAGTCATAATTTGTGATTTTCAATTTAAATACTTTTAAGTTTTAGTTCGTTCTTCCTTAGTAGGGGTTTGGCTTAATTATCGTCAGTATATTATATTATTATTATATTTTGCTAAGTGGTGTAAAACAATGTTTTTTTTCTGTATCCTAGTTGCAGTTCACAGTTAGAAGACCTGCAACACAAATTCATTTCTGCTTATTATATTTATACAGTCTACATCAATGGTTCCTAACTTTTCAATCTTGTCACCCCTATTAGGAAAACTCATTTTACCCCCCCTTAAAATGCTATCACATAACCTTTATTAACCTTAATAAATTGCACAAAAAGTTGATAAATTAAAATCATAATGCAGTGTGAAGGTTGGTATTGTTTTGCATTTGCAAGCTTTTTAATGATAGCTAAAGTTTTAAATTATTGAATTTAAATATTATCAATTACCAGCATTTTTACCCCCGCATAGTAACTGTTTTACCCCCTAGGGGGTAATTACCCCCAGGTTTGGAACCCAGGGTCTACATCTACCCTTTAATGAATAATTCACACATCTTTTGTACCTACACCATTTCTGGCGGCCCTGATCTGGTCTTATCTATCATCAACCCGCGATGCACATAACATCTTCACAGCTTGACCATGACCATCTCTATCAAAAGTCCAGGGCGTAAAGAAATGCAATTTTCGAGACTTCCGTATAATTTTCTAATGAAACTTCTGCTTATTTCCCTTCCCTATGTAACAAAGTGAACTGAGGCAACACGTAGAAAGCAAAAGGGTAATTAAAGCTTCAGATCGGCGCAGTTCGGTAACTTCAGTTAATTGTTCCTTAGCCACCGAAGGTACTTTGCATTCCTTTGCTAGAAAGAAGACTTGTTCCTGAGAGGTCTTGTCTTGCCCGACATTGTTTTGGTCGTAGGCTATGCTGTATTTATAGTTTGAAGCCTTAGAAGTATTATTAAATTGTGAATTATATTTTTTCCGCGATATAATATAAAATAACGTACTGTCTACTTTTTAATTATTAGTCAAGGTTGATTTTATTTAAAAGCCAAAATTAATATAGACTAGCACTTTGCCTGCGACTTCGCCCGCGTGACGTACACGTAGCAACATCTGTGACCGTCGGAAACTATTGTCCTTTCTCTCGGGAACAGTACTTTTTTTCTGGATAAAAGGTACCTTATGTCCTTTCTGTACCTTTGACAATGTATAAGCAAAATTTCATGATGATCGGTTCTGTGGTTTAGGCGCGAAAAGGTAATAAACAAACAAACTTACTTTGGCATTTATAATATTAGTTAGGGTTAGGGAGTCTCAATTCACTGAAAGTTCGTTTAGGAAACAAGATATTTCATTAGAGCTTTGGTAACTAGCAACGTATGTCGCTCATAACATTTCAATTCAAAGTTCTGAACAGCAGACCTTTTACATCCTTCAAAATGTTATTTCACAGTCACTTATAACTTCAAAAATTCCAGCTGGAAACTGCACTATGAATCGCACAATCAAACGTCAATTCACGTTCAATTCTCCTGTGATTGTTGTCGTCACAGACGCCTCCCGTTTCCATGTGAATGGTCACAAGGCGCGATTTCCATCGAACTTACTATCGTGTTTCGATGTTATTCGATGCAGCTTTTTCCGGCTGTTTTAGTAAAATCGAGTACGAACGTGTACTAAAATTCTGGTGTAACGGTGGAACGTGAAATCAAGTGAGGGAATTTAGAGGAGATTTGATATGTTTGGTGAAATTGGTATGCAGTAATGTTGGCGCATCTCTATTTTACTGTTGGTGAAAATTTGGTGAATACGGAATACCAGGAATGGAACTGTTTCTACTTAAAATTTTGCTGGATTGTCTTTTGTTTTCCTTCTATATTTAAATTTTTAACTACACTAAGCTAAGGCTAAGGCTGCTTTTTTTCACTAGAGATGTGCGAGGTAGCTAAGTGGTGAGCGAAGTCAAGCTAAACTACTAAACTATGTGACCGTTTCCATCAAAGGTAAACAGTGTAGCGGAGCGGGTAAGATGTTATATGAAAGTGCGCTGCGCGAGATAGCTGTGCGAGAAAGATGTGTGGCCCAAGCTAAGCTGACAAACGCGTGATACTGTGTACCTCGTCTACTCTGCTCTGCATATAGCTACATTACTCACTTATCCCAAGCTTAGATACCCATTCGTAGCTCGCATACACAAGTCGCATCCGTAGCTCGCATTTCTTCATATAAAAAACATAGCTGAAGAAAGAAAGAAAAACGTTTATTTGGCACGAATAATACACAGACAAAATTCATACAAAATAATCAAAAAGAATAATACAACTACTGTGTAGTGGTTGTGCCGAATAGGTTCAGTTCAGCATGGGTGTCAGGCCACTAGGGCCTGACGCTGGTTTTCAACTGAACCCACCTGAACCCAAGTTTAGCTTTGTTGAACCCGTTTCCACCAGTGCTAAACTAGGCTAAGTTATGAAAATAAACGATCCTTATTGGTGAATATCATACACATCCTTAGCCACAGCTTAGCACATCTTCATAACCGTACTTACCTTACTCAAATAACTTTTACTAGAAGCTTATGTTGAGTTTACCTTTGTTTACCCTTTAGAAATATGACGTCACGGTGACCGTTAATTCTGTTAATTGAATACTCCTAACACATGAAGAAGCCTTTTCAGAGAAAACTAAGAAGTCTTTCATGTCGTATTTAATATACCGTCATGGGAGAAGTTTGCTTTGATGGGCTTGAATAGCCTGCCCACTTTGATTCAAGTTGTAATAAAATTATTATAACATAATATTTTAATGTATGTGTATCCGAGATACGTCAAATTCTTTGGTAAAGTTAGGAGTGAATTATTGAAACCATAGCAACTAATATGCGCGCCGCGACATTTGTCAACGCTTTTATCGTCCATTTGTCTCATATTCGCACAAGTAAGAGCGAGACAAAACAGTCGACAAAATTGGACGCGGCGCGCATGTTAGCCCTGCAGGTCTTTATAAGTCGTCCAAAGTAGGTAAGGTATCTTTTGAGATCCTATTCAGACTCATTATAATAATTCTTTAGTTGTCACAAAACACCTACGGTTAAAGTAGTGACGGGACGGTTATCGCAATGGCTGAACGATTGGCTGCTGCGTGACGTGTTGCGATTCCCGTACGGAACAAATAATTTTTCGGATCTGGGCCCTAAGTCTGCTATCACATGAATAAATAATTCATGTGCTGCTATTGCGTGTAGTGTAGAGTGCAGTGATAGCCTAGTGGATTGACCATGTGCCTCCCACGGCGAATGGTTCGAGTTCGATCCCGAGGCACGCACCGCTGACTTTTCGAAGTCATGTGCGTATTAGAAATTAATTATCACTTGCTTTAACGGTGAAGGAAAACATCGTGAGGAAACCGGCATGTCCTAGAACCTAAAATTCGAAGACATGTGACGTCCACCAACCCGCACTGGGCCCGCGTGGTGGACTATGGCCCACTCCCTCTCACAGAGAGGAGGCCTGTGTCCCAGTAGTGGGAACATTATAGGCCGATTATGCTATGCTTATGCTATGCTGCTATTGCGATTGTGTAAGAATGGTCTTATAATGACATCATAACTGTCAAAATCTAAGTCAAAATCTTTGGTCATTGGCTTAGAGTAAGACTATCTCTTTGGTCATTGGTCAAAACCAACAATACTTTATGGTTTTTAAACGCACCCACAATACAGGAGAAATCCTAGTGTGTGGCAACGTTTTTTTATTTAAAAACGAATTATATAAAAATGGGTTGGTACTTTTAGGAATATTTTTTCCCGGACCTATATGTTACACTGCATTTTATGTACAAGGTAGAAAGAATTCAAACATTTGATATCAAACCACAGTATACCAACAAACTTAAATTACGAACAACGATTGAAACACGAAACGCAAAGTTAAAAACATTTCCCAATATGATCGAAATACAAGGCTATAGTAACAACTCGGTAAAACATACCCTGATAAAAAAAAACCGGCCAAGTGCGAGTCGTACTCGCGCACCGAGGGTTCCGTATTTGGACGTATAAAGTGAAAAAATCCGGACCGCATAACTAAGTTTGTTTGTGAAGGAATTTTGATGATTTTGAAAAAACTGTACTAGTTAGGAACATCGTTTTATTTTTGGTGCCATATTTGGGTTAATTCCTATCAACCCTAATTATTTCAGATTTTTCGCCTTGCAAACTTCGGAGATAAGGGGGGGGGGAATGGTATTTTTTTGGACATTTTTCATCATATGTCGAAAACTGTGAGACATAAAATAAAATGAAAATATATTTTGAAATTTGCAGATCAAGCCCTTTTATATGATATGTCACTTGACCTAGTAACCCCAATTTAAAATTTTGGACCCCCACTCCGGCCCCTTTTGCAATGAAAATAAAAATATTTTTGGATTTTTTTCATTTGCAATAAATTTGAATAAGCATTCTTTATAACTGTTCCAAATTTCAAGTCGATAGCATAAGTAGTTGCTGAAATAAGCAGGTGTGACAGACAGACAGACAGACAGACAGACGAAGTCGCACCATAAGGGTTCCTTTTTTACCATTTTGGCACGGAACCCTAAAAAACATGTTTATTTCTGTTTGTACAGCTCTATATATCGTAAATTAAATTGGAGCCCATAAACGCTCAGCGTATCCGAACGGAGAGCGAAATTGTGGTAAAAATATTATAGACCCAGCGCCCCGGAGTGCGTCATAAAAATAATCTTAGTGACTGAGATGTTTACGCCAAACGTCAATGTAGGAATGTTTTCGGGTTTTCGGTTTCATTTTGGAAGTGTTCTTATTGATATCGGTGATTTGAAAGATAGATACTCAAATAAATCCATCGCCAGAAAGTTTTTCTCAAGGTATATTCCCAGAATAATCATGCGAAGTAGGCGCGTTACTTGTTGAAGTATTATTTTTTTGTGTTTTCATAACTTACTTATCTCTTTTTTTATTTTCCTTATGATATAATATTTAGTATTCATCACCATCTAATGTTCAGTTTTTTGGGTTGATAATGATGACCAATTTAACATTGTTATAACTAGCTACTCTTTGCCATATAAAAAGTAAAGAAAACTATGACTTGCAGGCCTAGGTGGAGATGGCAATGAGAACTAGATTATCATAAGAGATTGTATGATAATAGAAAAGAGACCCATCAATTAATGGAAAAAGACATTAACCTAACAGTGGAACATCATGAACTTATTTGATAAAAATAATACTCTATCTGTATCACTGTCCAATATACTATTATAGGATGTATTTTTAGTTGACGATTAAATTGATTGATTGCCGAGGGCCCTGTTAACCGCTTGGATAATTACTTTAATTAATTTGCAATGAAAACTACACTCGATGCTCGAGTACTTTAATATCAATTTTGTACACTTTTCAAGTTGCGTTTTACTTTGACGTGGTAAAATAAAAACCAATGAGGTAATTGGATATTGAATTTAATTTATTTACTGTGCCTTTTCTATGACAAAACTTTCAGGGATTAATAGCATTAAAATGAACGTAATTATTATTTTATTTGGTGTTTTGGACAACCTTCTTTGGATTTAAGCCATTAGTCGTCGTAGTATTCCTTCTTAGCTATTTCGTCTTTCACGATGTATTCACTATTCATAATTCCTTTTGTCTATAACTCCGTGACTAATATTAACTAGATTTAGCCCGCGGCTTTGCCATCGTGGAGGTTGGAAATTATCCCACGGGAAAATTATCCTGGAATAAAAAGTAACTTATGTATTCTCCGGCTCATAAAATATCTTTATACAAAAAATCATGGCAATCTGTTGCTCCGTTGCTGCGTGAAAGGGAGACAAACCAACGAACATACATTCGCATTTATAATACTAAGTTGGGAAGCAAGGATGTTTAGTTTATCAACAAACTTGATTAGTTTTATCATCTAGTCAAAAACGATTGCTACAAAAATGATGAATCCCTTAACCAAGTAGGGAACCTACACTATTTTTGTTACCTACATTTAATGTGGAAGTGCGACTTCAGTACCCCTATCATGAGTTTTTTTGACGTGTAGTATCGTTAACGTAAGCATATTTTGAATTGAAAATACACGTTTGTTTCACAATATTTATATAAATTAAATATTTAATTAATTTCTCTGTATTTTTGAAAATGTGCAAATTGTATAAAAAATTATCAAAGTGTTCCAGGACTGCTGTATTTTAAATTCAAAATATTATGCTTACGATAACGAAGCTATACCTACGTCAAAAAAACTCATGATAGGGGTACAGGAGAATACGTCCAGGAACATATTAAATAACTCGTATTTTTTCCTCTACCAACTTTTTAATATCGATATAAAAAAATATTTATGATACGCGGTAACTTCACGAAGTTTTTTTATAACTTCAAGTCGTCATTCGAATATGAAATTACTTTTTGTTGGGACACGTTTTTACATTGAATCGTTCTTCGTGAAATAATAATTGGAAGAGTGAACTAATTTTTGGATCGCTCAAAGTTAAATTATTTGATTTCTTCGTAATATATTCGCGAAGTCGATTTTATTGTGAAATTGATTGAAGAGTAGACTTAAGTTGGATGTAACATGTTAGGGCGAGACTCCATTAGTGCGTTGCGTTGCGCTGCGTTGCGTCATTTCACACTACACTACTCCGTTGGTTCGTCGACGCAATGCATACGACAACGCAACGAAGAAGTGTATTCTGAAGTGACGCAACGCAGTGTAGCGCAACGCACTAATGGGGCCTCGCCCTTATTTATTATAATGTAAAAAATTACTTTGATAATTGAAATATTTGCCTGGCTCGGATAAATGCACAATCATTAACTCTGTGTTAGTACCTGCAATTACCTAACATGTTAAAATTATAATTATTTTCTCTTACAGTGGACATGTAAAAGTTTTTCTAGAGAAATACCTACATTCTTGAATCTGAATGTCGATGATTCCGACGCTTCCCACTTGAGAAATTGGTTATTATTTTTGTAAGGGTTTTCGGTAAGGTCGTTTTTGCTCACAAAGCAATTACTATTGATGCTTATAAAATTGCTGCTGGCTCAAAGAAAATATAATCACTATGTTGCCGGTCGTAAAAGAAATCGAACGAAAAGATAGCCCTTTTTATAGTAGCTGACTCCAACGTTGAACAAAATGAAAGTTCAGTTTTTCGTATAGTTTGATTTAACTTTAATTAGTTTGGGAGTTCAGGTGGCGAGTTTTTAAGCGATGCAAAATGCTGACGCTATTGAAATTAGTACCAATTAGTTTGTACTTAATACTCTACTTTTTATATAGTTTTAATAGGGTCTAGAATGAAGTGGTTTTTATGTAATGCTGGGATTTCTGTTCGGTATCAATAGTTTGTTTAAGGCGTTTTTTAAGAGTAATCAGCACTAGTACGATATACAAAGGTGGTTTGTAAAAATGCAGGGAGATAGTCTTATATATGTACGCCCGCCGATTATCACTGTATGCACTATAAAAATGCACCCAAGGACAATCCCCAGTTTGTGAAAGACTATTGCAAAACATGTGGAGAAAAACTACTTGGGTTATTGTGATTGATTGATTGATTTCAAACTGATCTGTCTTTGTAGTACATCCGAATCCAATCTGATGTATGCGCTATGCGCATTATTCTATTCTCGATGATCCGAAATCAAACTAGATCCTCGTTGGTTAAATATTTGAAAAATAATAAGCATAAAGAAAAGCTCTGTGATCCTCTCTGGTGAAATTAATGACGTAACCAATCAAACTCACGACTCAAGGTGTCAGAACAACCTCGGAGAAAATCTTAATATGCAAATTCAAGTAAAGTGTTTATCAATGCAAAATAATTACTCAAAAAAAGCGTTATGAAATATGTAGAAAGCTTTTTCTATGACTTGAAATGAAAATGTATGTATGCACGTCAGTTAGACCTCTAAGTCCAGCTGAGCTGCAATTCAGAAGGCGAGCGCTCCGAGACGCTGTTATATGTATTGGTTGGCTAAAACTTGTATGTCCATTATTACCTTTATTTAATGACTTGCTTTTGGCCACACCTTCGTCAGCTTGGGTTTTGGATATAAACCTACCAGTGTAATAATAGTATTATCCCATACACCTACTATACCGGTTTCACGACAAGAATATTATTATTAAAAAAAACTTTTATGCTTTATTTTTTTTCTATTCATTAGCATTTATTAGTTATAGGTTTTCATGTTGAATCAGTATCTAAGAGCGGTAATAAGGTCGTGGAAATCCATTGAATGTAGACTAGTTGTTGTGCCAATTCTTCGGAAAGGCTTATGTGCAATAATAGACGTCTTTTTGCCGATAAAATGATGATAAAAATAAAAATATCTAGTATAAAATGGAATTGCATGCAGAACATGCATTATTAATTTACTAGCTGTGCCCCACAATTTCACTCGGCTCCTATAGGTCATAGCGTGATGCTAAATAGCCTATACTATTTTTCATGAATCTGGTTACTATACAGGGTGGCAGGTTAAACAGTGGAAATATTTTAAGGGGTCATTGTACTCATCATTATGAACAACTATTACTATGGGACCAACCCTGAAATCGCGAAAAAAAATTCTGCTGTTCCATACATTTATGTTCTCATATCTCAACAAAATGTATGGAACAGCTGATTTTTTTTTCGCGATTTCAGGTTTGGTCCCATAGTAAAAGTTGTTCATAATGATGAGTACAATGACCCCTTAAAATATTTCCACTGTTTAACCTGCCACCCTGTATACAAAAATTTTTTTTTGAATCCAACTGGTAGTTCCAGAGATTAGCGCGTTTAAACAAACAAATAAACTCTTTTATTAGTATAGATTATTTTGTTTGTTTTCCAGCTGTCAATATTCTGTTATGCAAGCCTCTATCTGATGGTTTACACTCACAGTAAAGGAAAGTGGTCAACTGCAATTCAAGTAATGCTCTTGGCAGTCATACCACTACAGATCATTAATGGAGTACTTTTGTTCTTAGGAGCTCTTGAGGTGAGTGTCGTTTTTAATTGGATAATCGTCTTTTATTATATTAAATAGTTCTTCACAAGCTTCACGGCTGATCGGATTACAACTAAGTTGCTGCTAATAGTGACCATACTATAAGGCTAAGTCATAGACAAAGTTTTTTTTTTGCTCTGGGCTGATAGCATTTTGTGAAGTAATTAGAAAAGGCTGCACAGTTAACGTTTCCTGCTTTGGCTGAAAATCTTCTTGGACTGCATTAGCTTGACCAGCATTCGATATAATTCCCGATCGCATCGATGTCCGATAACTGCAAAGTAATTGGCATTGAGTTGGAAATACTGCATAAGTTTTCCGATAGATGTCGCCAAACGCTCCTAAGAAGCGTATTACAAAGGGGTCTCAAATTTCAGATGAGTCGGGCGAGACCGGGCTAACATGCGCGCCGCGACAAATTTTGTCGACTGTTTTGTCTCGCTCTTACTCGTGCGAAAACGAGACAAATGCACGATAAAAGCGTCGACAAAATTTTGTCGCGGCGCGCATGTTAGGCGTTCTGGTAGCTCAGTTGGTTCAGAGCACTAGCCACGGTACGGCAGAGGTCGCGGGTTAAAATCCCGCTCGGGTCATATGATTTTTGAGAATCACTTATATATTTAATAACTTAATAGAAGCATAACATGGCTTTGACATGTTTCAAATTCACAAAAAATATCCATTTATAATTCCCGATGTCAAATCACTGATTATTAAAATGCTATATCAGCAAATGTATTCAATCGAATAACATCTTATCACCTTTTCTTATGTCTCTATTCAACAATCTGTATCAATATTTTCAACTGCGAAAGATTTTGCGCGATTCATCGTTTTATTTCCCCAAGAATCTAAAAGGAAGCTTTGACAATAAAACCGAACGATTCTGTCATCGTACTCAAGATCAACAAAAGACATTTAAGGGATTCCGATTTTATCATAAACCCACCTTTGGATCCCTTTCCTCCGGGCTCGAAAGTCCCACAAAAGGGAATATGTACGTAAGTTTTCTTTGAGAAACTTCAATTTGCCTTCGGCATACGCTCGTTAACAATACAATATCAACATCAGTGCTATCTAAAGATATCTTTGCGATCTATCCGGATTTGGGACCGAATGTATTTTATGGACGTAACTAACTAAACCTTAGACTATTTTTGGAGCATGCTTTGATGTGTTTCAAATATATTTTTGTAAGGGTATAATCTTCGACTTATAGACCTTTTTTGATCCATAAAAGATGGCTAAAGATCAGTTACTAGAGTATATCATACTACTAGCGACCCGCCCCTGTACCGCAAGCGTGCAATATACTAATGTGTCGACATGTCAAAATATCGAGATTTCCGTGCTGTATTTAAGTTAGATATCAACGTATTAACGTATAATATATACACATAATATATACGTCCATTGGCTTAGTATTATTCCTGTCATTGTCGCACAACTGACAAACTTCAAGTGCAAGTTAGAGATGGAAATTCATCTAAGCCTCAGATCATAGAAACAAGGGAGATGTACCAGGGCGCTACTAAAGTTGACGCTTTGATATGGTCACATTGACCGTATATAAAATGTACACGCTGGCGACGAACCGAATACGATCGATGATATAAATACAGTGTTTTAGTTTAGTGCTAGTGTTGAGTGACGATTAACAGTGTTAGATTGTGGGTGTGTGGAATGTTTAATGCGTGGGAGATCTCTTGTTTCTATGATCTGAGATCTAAGCCAAAACATGTGCTAAGTCACGTTTATTAATATCGGCCTGAGAACCTGGCCTTTAGAGTAACGAATGTGTTCCAGATAAAAATATTGGCCTTGGAATTGGGACTGTGGATGTGTGTAGCCATAGCCGCATACAATACTATCTTGGGGTTGATAGGTGGAATGTACTTCATCCGCACCGGATTCTTCACAATACACTTCATACTTTCTGTTATTTTTGCCATATTATCCTTGTCTCTATTTAGTAAGTGGTTTTATTAATACTGAGTTAAGATTTTATCAGTGTAACTTATATTAGCCTGGATGTTTTCAAGTTTTAAATATTTTAGTGAGTCTACATAAAAAATATTAAAGCCTGATCTTACTGGCCGCTTTTGGGTGTGCGCGTGCCCCTAACGTTTGACCAGCGTAGACGTTGCGAGTATGCGGCGCGCGGGCACGCGGCGCTTGCATTGTCGATGCTCTTTGAATTTTTGCTTTTAGGATATGCCGGCTTCTTCACGATGTTTTCCTTCACCGTTTTTAGAGTAGTGATGTTGAAACAAATAAAAACTTTGTGAAATGGAGGAACGAGGTGGAATATCCCTCCATTGAAAAGGGAGGATCCTCCGACCAGACTGAATGGTACTGTATGGTCGTCCACAACCTCGACGCTTGATGTAGGTATATACAGGTTGTCCCACGGCTATGCCACATGGAGGGAAAGTACTTTAAATATTGTGGATAAGAAGTTCTGCTTCATGGAGACTTCACTTTATTTTTAAAATTAAGTAATACAGATTTCTTAAAAGTTGCTTGCTTCATCTGGGAATCGAACCGACCAGATGTGAAAAAAAAAGCATCCTGTATTTTTATGATGCTGATTATAAGGGGTAATTATAAGCATTAATTTCTTCTCAGTAACATAGTATGTTAAATCAAAATAACATGGTGAAATTTTACATTTAATTTTCGGAAAAGAATTAATGATAGGTATTGCTAATTGATAATGCTATGATAATTTACTAATAAGTACTTTTTTACATTGTTCTCTTTATAAGTTCATGATAAATGCAATAAAATACAATTTGAATGCATCTTTGCTGTGAGCTAGACAATAGGCGAATTTGAAAAAAATAAAATATTACAGTGTTCCTATAATTTAAGATACCACGTTACTTAGAAGGTATTAATGCTTATAATGAACCCTTTCGATCGGCATCATAAAAAAAATACAGGTTGTTCTTTTTTTCACATTTAATCGGTTCGATTACCAGATGAAGCAAGCAACTTTTTAAAAATCTTTGAATGCAGTATTACTTAATTTAAAAAATGAAGTGAAGTCTCCATGAAGCAAAACTTCCTATCTCAAATATTTAAAGTACTCTCCATCCATGTGGGGAATACACCTGGCATAGCCGTGGGACACCCAGGCCAAACTCTTCTTGCGCGATGTAAGATTCATGACGTCAGACATATTGTAGAATCATCTGACAAGTTGTCGCTGTTGCTACAAAACTAATATTTCCTCAACTCGTTTCAGCTGTATTGTGCCACGATGTAATAGTGATCTACACGTTTAAAACATTAGTGCAATGTCCTCCACCGCTGCCACCTACACCGGAATCAGTTGTGCCAATCCCTTCAGCCCCAACATCAAACAGAAACCTCAGTGGTGCTTATAGTGTATAATAGTCACATAAACCTAAATAATACGTCAATAGAAATGTCATCTACTACATTTTATTCCCAGTCGCGTATCACCGGTTCACAGTCAATACAAATCAAACTTAATTCCGTTCGCATACGTCACACTTTTAAACGCGCGCTCTCGATGTTGCCTTACATAATTTGCACTAAAGCGGCGACAAGGTCACGCGCCTTTGCGACTTTTATTGGCTTGTTATTTAGACTTCTGTGATAAAAGTGTTGGTGTCGCTTTCAGAATAAATCATTAAAATTATGTAGGTACCTACTTTAAATAATATTATAATCATAATAATTGCGTTTATTACTTTAACTAGACATTTACCCGTGATCCCGTCCGCGTTGACTAGACCTTTGTGTAGGGTGGCTAGTACTACAATGAGATCAAGCTGTATATCTGGATCATCTCACCAGAATAAGATAAAATGTGGCTTAGATTGAAGTTGGATCCAAGTCACCAAACTGTGAAAACCATATTTTGTGTAACCAATCTAGTTCGGGAAAAGGCTAGGCGAATGAAGACTTAATATGCTCTCGTAAGCGGTTCACGTCATGGCAGTAGCTGGAACTTCAGATACCCTGGGCAAGCTTTGAAGGTAATGTTACGTCATTGACCCCTATTTTCTACAGTACCTACCTACCTACTTTTTGAACGTCTACAATCTACTAGTGACTACGTGTGTGGCACTCTAAACTCAATCAACGGCTAATTGATTAAAAGCAAGGTGTATCCTTTGAAAATTTAGCATCATTTGGAACTGACAATAGCTGATGAAATAATCATTTACAAACCCAAAGCCACAGGAAACAGTACTTAAAAAAGAAAATAACAATTAAATCTCCAGAATAATGAAGAAAATAATATTAAACGCTTTTAAAAGACTGCGGGTGGTACATTTTTTAATAAATTTATGAAAAGTATGAACTTTTAAGCCACTGTTATTGCTTCGCTTACAAAGCCTGTAAACAGTTAAATTATACAGGGTGATAGCAACTTCGTAAATTACTTTTATAAAGGGGGAGGTATTTCTGGGTACTCAGCTTTATAAACACCCTTTAGAGCCTGAATAAAGACACAATGTATACAATGGCTACAAAATATTATGGAAAACAGGCCAAGGATAGATTCTAATTAAAGTCTGTTAAAACAACGCATTTAAAAACCGTATAATGGGAACTTTCTTGAACATACATTACACAAGACTGTCCAAGTAACTGCTATTTTATTTTCACTCGCTAAGTAAGGAAAACATCTTCCGTGTATATCAGGACATCAGGCAGAATTATAAAGAATTTTAGTCTGTACCGTGATTGATAAAAATCTCTACAGTATAAATACTATCAATGGTGGTTGGTAGGTAATATCTCTATTCTACTTACTACCACTAAAGGTGCGTAAACACGGTCCAATTTAACGCCCGATCTGTAGAGCCAATCCGAGCGAGTCCCGACAGATTGGCGCGTTAATATTGGGTCAGCTTGCCTATAATTTTCGTGTTAATTATGTTGAGAGGTTGAGATTCGCCCGAATTGGCTCTACAGATCGGGCGTCTAGTGGGGTCGTTTGTAAGCACCCTTAGTGGTAGTCAATAGAATAGAAATAATAACTACCAACTACCATAGTATATATTATATACCTAGAGATTTTTATCACAGCACAGACTTTAAATCGCCTGGTGTTGCGATTATAGTGTAATTTTTCGATACAAAAATGTGTGACGCAAATTATAATAGCAGTGCCTAATTTAGGTGACAAAATAGCCTAATTAATTATGAACTAGAAATCTTTACAAAATAGTGACGTTAATAGTTTGCGGGATACTATAATACAAACATTATTAATGGATACCATTAATGGAGTACTTACCTGACAATCTAGAATCCGAGTCGAAATTAACTTTGCATGATTAAGGTTGGTTCACTGCTATTTTAGAAAACCTTCTTAGGCGAAAAGTTCAAATCAAAGAAAACAAATAACGTTTGTTGTTAAAATCACACTAATATTATAAATGCGAAAGTTTGTGTGTATGTATGTGTGTTTGTTACTAGTTCACGCTGAAACGGCTAAACGGATTTAGATGAAATTTAACAAAGAGGTAGCCTGAGACCTGGAAAAGTATATAGAATGCAAACAAAGCCGTGGGCAACAGCTAGTATTAAGTAAATCAACTTAGGCGAACCCTTTTGAAATAATAAAAAAAAAAAATCCTTTAAATTAAATCCAATCACTCGCAATACTTGAATTGATTGATATTGTGTGTTTATTAACCGTAGTTTATAAATCGTTTCTCGTTAATTTCACAGTTGATCATTATCGTTAGCTTCAAATTCAATTAACTAATCTTTCATTAGAATTTATTTTATATCTTCTTTCGCAAACTGTATCAATTAATAGAAAATTAAAAGTTTCTTTTAAAGATTTTTTTGGAGTTAAACTTTCTTTTCAATTGAGCCCGTAACGTTATTGTCGTGAATTAAATAAGTCTATTGTTAAAGTTTTTAATGAATAAGCAATTTAGCTTATGTTCACTTTTCAGCGGGTTTTTGATAAAGGACAAAAATGTAACAATAACAATTGTAATACTTTGGAATACCAACTATTGCCGTGGGATCTCGATTATTCCCGATGTCCACCACTTGTCTGGCCACCACTGGGGGACAGCGAGACAACTTTAAAACATTATTCTCGTTGTCCACCACTGGGGGACAGCGTCAGAACTTTTGCCTCCGCAGCCGGCGGCGGCTCCCAAAAATAACGCCGTTGGAAACCGGCGTAGCCTTGGAGTAGCAGTGATACTAGACGAAAATAATTGCAAACTACCGTAGCAGCAGATTAATGTTGCAGTGTTTTAAGTTGAATTATTTAGCTTAGACTTTTAAATAACAGTGTCAATGTAAAACAAAATACTACTTTTTTAGACTTACAAGGGGGAGGGAGGTGGTCGACGGAGCCCCGCTACGCGGGGCTCCTATTTCTGTCTGCAAGGTTAAAAGTAACCTAACACGAAGCGGTTGAAGCGGCTTCGTTCGCTCGCTTTGCTCGCTCACTGAAGCCCCCGTCAACCCCTTCGAACCTAAATTGTCCGTGTCGGGGTGTCCAAGTTCCCGAGCTCGCTTCGCTCGCTCTTGGACCCTAATTTACAAAGTTGTGACGCTGTCCCCCAGTGGTGGACAACGAGAATAATGTTTTAAAGTTGTCTCGCTGTCCCCCAGTGGTGGCCAGACAAGTGGTGGACATCGGGAATAATCATGGGACCTTCATGACAATTTCTGAATGGATTACCTTTAAATGGCAAGAGAGTGAAATAATTTAAAAAGTCATAAAGGGGAACTTCAAGAGCAAATAACTCCGATTACATGAGTCTAAGTGGTTGTGGAGCAGGACCAGCATTAAGCCAAGCATTTTTATCAGCAATTTAATCTTCTAGTTTATAATATGCTTGCCTGTACATAGTGTGCGTTTTATACAATCTTTGAATTGATTCTCATTTAATTGAAGAATGTTGGGAGGTAATTTATTAGAACATTATATACAGGTACCTACTTAGAAATAAATAAACACACAAACCCAGTTTCCATCTTACGGTACAGTTAGTGCCAGTTAACATAGTGGTTGTCGCACAATGCAGCGAAACTTTTCTCATTATTCACCGTGCACTTCTGAACAAGAAGCACAGAACCTTAAGAATTTACATCTAGACTTGACTAACATAACTTGTAATTAAACGTTACGAAGCTATCCCACCGTTTGGCAAAAACATCTTATATAGAGGGAATCAGTATTTTTAACCACGCTGGCTCTTTGTACAGTCAGCGACTTAACAGTCAGCGACTTAAGTAGATAAACATCAGTCAGATTTTAGTCTACTTCTTCTAAAAACTAAAATTTCAATTGACACAGGCGGGGCTTAACATGTTTAAAAAAAAAAAAAAACATGGCTTTAACATGTTTAAAAATTCGCAAAAATATACATTTAGGTATAATATACAGGGTGGCAGGTTAAACAGTGGAAATATTTTAAAGGGTCATTGTACTCATCATTATGAACAACTTTTACCATGGGACCAACTCTGAAATCGCGAAAAAAAAATCTGCTGTTCCATACATTTTGTTGAGTTATGTGAATATAAATGTATGGAACAGCTGATTTTTTTTTCGCGATTTCACGTTTGTTCTCATAGTAAAAGTTGTTCATAATGATGAGTACAATGACCCCTTAAAATATTTCCACTGTTTCACCTGCCACCCTGTATAAGAAATTTTCAAAAATCCACTGACGCGAGCAGGATTCGAACCCGGACCTCTGCCGTACCGTGGCAAGTGCTCTGCCAACTTATCTATCGCGTCCCTGCTCGCTTTAGTCGAGAAATCTTTTTGATTAGCGTTGGTGACATCTATCGAAAACTAAAGACTAAAATTAACATAGCTGATTCAACGATGATGATTCAGCGATAATAACTAGGGTCAGTGAACTATGCAAAACCCTACTGTCATCATGGTTACCTTCCGTAATATGACCGACCACAACCCATTTACCTTCACTCAATAATTACCTATAAGTCCTTCATATACATAAATCATAAAGCAATATAAAGATATCGGTACGGATACAGAAGTATCACTCTGAACAGTGGTGGCCTTAATGGTCCCGACTTATGTATGGGTCGTGGGTTCCAACTCAAGCAAGCACCTATACTTTGTGCAATTAAATTAAATATACTTTCGGCATGCTCGGCACTCGTGTGTCGGAAAAGGATCCAGCAGAATACCAGCGTCAGGTACCCTGCCTGGCTTATGCTGAGCTGGGTACCCATTCGGAGCAACCGTGAGACACGCCTTCGATGACATAAAGCGTTCCACGATTACGTGTACTACCCTCTACAGACTTTTTTATTATTATTTTTTTTTATCTTGTTTATAGATTATCTTTTTTCATAATATTTAATTTAAGTAATAATGTACTTAGAGGCTAGCTTAATTTTTGTGTAATGGTAATTCGGGAGATTATTGTTCCTTTTCTGTACGTGTTTCAAAATGCTCCGAATAAAATTTTTTTCTTTCTTTCTTTTCTTTTAATTTATTTCATCACCACTGCTGTAAAAACGTTAAAAGAAAACATTGTGAGGAAACAGGCCTGTCCTAAAACAAAAAATTCGAAGACACGTGTTACCAAAATCGAACTAAAGACATTACCGTGTTATCAATATCTGAAAATAGAAGAAAGTCGCGGGGGCTCGACGCGAAATTAATTAATGTGTTTTTGTAATGCGACACCTATGAGTAACTAACACGTTTTAAAAAGAGGAATCCAGTTCTTTAAAACCTAAACGGGTTCAATAGTCACAATACTACCACATACTCAAGTTGTTTTAACTTGAGTAAGTATAGTTTCATGGACTACCACAGGAGGCGGCGGGACGGGAGAGGGAGAGATTCTCCCGTCCAAGCCGCCGCGGTAGACGCTCCGGGCGTCGGGAGCCGCGTGACGACTCCCGGCCACCGTAGGCGCGGGCCTGCGGGCGGTGAGTAATGGGTAGCTCACCGTCCGATCAGGACCAGGCCCGTGCCGAACGGTGCGTACGTGTTCCACGCGCGCCTCAGAGATGTCAGCATCAGAGAGGGGGCCCTCTAGGGCCCAAGCCTGCCGGGAAAGCGGGATTGTCCGGAAGGGATACCGCTGACCCGGACAAAAGGGCTAACGAAGGAACATGGGTGGGTTTTAGTCAGTAAGAGTCTGACACTCCCTTCCGCTCCGCCCAGAGCGGGAGGGGTCATTTGATGATTTCCCATCCTCAAAAAAAAAAAAAAAAAAAAGCACCGACTAGGATCAGTGACACCTCTCCTCAAATACTGTTAGAGTTCTTCTAATTTAAGACTGCATGGTAATCAAGATAGACAAAACTATGACAGATAACTGACCGATTTAGTTCAATGAAAAAAGTGATTAACCAATATCTCCAAATCTAAATATTTTCTTAATATGCACATGTTATTTTTTTAGCAATTTGGCGTTACCTCTGCTGGATGTTTACTATAGAAGATCGGTTCTCGGGAAAATTTAAAGAATGGTTTTGCTGTAGTATTCACTTTGTTGTATCAGGAATGACCTTTAGCTGTCGGTAAGTAAAACCACACGCCGTTGTGAGGCGGATCACACCGTACTAACTTGAAAACCTTAAACAAATTAAAAGCAAAACTATTTTACTGTAGGCTTTAGTTCCTAATTGTAGGTTGACTAACTTTTGGTCCCGATAAAATCTAGATACAAACATAATAAAGTTACATCTAATCAAAATGTTCACGCAATAGTAGCCTTTGCAGTAGATAATTACAAAGATAGTAATCGCTTACATACTGATAGATCTTTCGATCTGATATTTGGGTTGATAAGTTGATACAGACATGCGAAATTTCAATTTATAGTTTGAATTAGGTACGTGGTTGGTATCATTAGAGCTTCGTCTGATATAAACTAAAAAGCCGTAGACTTACTTCATAGTTTACAAGCAAAGATTAATTAGGTATTAGACGCTAAAGATCACAGGGGATGTTTAGGAGGAGTTAGTCAAAACCACACGGGGTACGGGAAAACTGATGGCAAGACTGCTCGATGACATAACACGTCGTAAAGACGTGGGCCCCAAGTCTGCTATTACAATTGTCATATCGTGTCAGAATGGTTTCATAATGACATTGTTTTGACCGATGACCAACTAAGGGCGGGTTGCTTCAAACCATCTGTATTCGTAAGTCAGAACGTAATCGTTAAGTCAGTATGAAATTGTCGTACAAGCCGCCATATTTGACGGTTACAGATACGTAACTGTAAGTTGAAGCAACCCGCCCTAAGCCAATGGCGGAAGGTTTTGCCAGTTATGATGTCATTATGACACCATTCTTACACTATTGAAATAGCAGACCCCCAAGTCTGCTATTTCAATAGTGTAAGAATGGTGTCATAATGACATCATAACTGAATAAGATTGGTACAAAACAATGAAGAGTTGTGTAAAAGGAAAAGGTTGTTTGTCAATATTCGTAAAGTAACTGTATGTAAGATGGTGACAATGTATCCAACTATTGGCACTTACTTTGATATTCAATTTTACGATATATGGACAGTTTTAGCGGTATTAGGGTGACATCTTTGGGTACTTAACTTTAGGGACAGCAACAAAGTATTTAGTTTTTCGACCCGCAACTGTCTCGTTGGTTTAATGCCCTGAGCTTGATTCTCGGATCGTAGTGTTATTAGTTTTTTGCCTTTAGAAATTTTCTATAGCAGCCCGTAGCAGGCTGGATTAGTACCCGGTTAACAGTAATAGGCTTTCAGATGGCAAAACATGATTAATGTACTCCTTACTAGTAACCATCGCAACCAGTTTTAATATTTACTGTTCCTTGTACATACATACTCTACAATAAATACGTAACTTTAACGTAACTTGCAAGTCATTCAAGCCTAGTTCCCCCTTTCGAGTCTGCGAATGCTTCCTCTAAGCCACATTTATCTAAACTTTCTTTTCCTTCATCGTGTCTTAGTTATATCATAAGCCGCCAACACGTTCAATATTCGTTTATCCTTCGATCGTCAAGTCATTCAAGTACAAGTGACTGCCATTATAGACATTCACGATCATTATATAAACAAAAGACCACACGACTCTTATACAGGTGTCCCGTTTTGAGTGGTCCAGGAGAAAACCCCGGTAAAAGGATAAAAGATGTCTAGCTGAGTTTGTAGATGAGTTTGGGGAATTTCGATGCCGATTAGAAATAATTAATTGATTAACACGACACGTAATCGATTTTTAGACATAAAAAACCTATGTTTTCTTTGCAATTACCTTGCAGAAGGTTTGAATGAAAAAGTAATATCGTTATAGTAGAGTAAAATTTGATTGTTTGTTTGCATTAAATAGGCTATAAAACTACTGGGACCGATTAAAAAAAATCTTTCACCAGTACCTATGTAAAAAACTACATTATCACTGAGTAACATAATAGGCTACTTTTTATCCCGAAAAAATGTGCAGTTCCTATGGGTCATGCGGACGAAGTTGCGGGCAAAGTGCTAGGTTATTCAATAAAAAAAACCGGCCAAGTGCGAGTCGTACTCGCGCACCGAGGGTTCCGTATCAGTTTTGGACGTATAAAGTGAAAAAAACCGGACCACATAAGAAAGTTTGTTTGTGAAGGAATTTTGATGCTTTTGAAAAAACTACTCACTAGATCTCGTTCAGACCAATTTTCGGTGGAAGCATATATAGTAATGTACATCATATAGTCTCACAGTTTTCGACATATGATGAAAAATGTCCAAAAAAATACCATTCCCCCCCCCCTTATCTCCGAAGTTTGCGGGGCGAAAAATCTGAAATAATTAGAGTTGATAGCAATAGACCCAAATATGGCACCAAAAATAAAACGATGTTCCTAACTAGTACAGTTTTTTCAAAATCATCAAAATTCCTTCACAAACAAACTTAGTTATACGGTTTTTTTTTTTTTTTTTTTTTTTTTTTTTTTTGGTTTTTAAGGGCCTTTCGCAGTTGGCTTCTAACAGCCGTCACTGCTTAACCGGTCATCTGGTGAGGACTTACAAATGCCTCCAGCCAGGCTTAAAACTAAATAAAAACTACAAACTAAGCGACCACACGCTAAGGGCACGGGTACGGACCTCGGCTTAGGGCGTCGCTGGGGGGAGGACAACTAGAGGGAGGGGCTACTAGCTGGAACGGATTAATATGATTTAGGGACATATTTAAATCTACAGGCTCAGCGCGGGCTGGCTCGAGCAAGGGTCGGTTAGGGGACTGAGTCATACGCGGCGGCGGACTCGGGTCATGATGGGGACGTCAGGCCTCGTCGGCGAGGTCGGAATGGCGCCGGTCTGTGTTTGTACCTACGCAGAGTGCTGGTCTCCCTGCTGCTCTCTTGCAGTAAGGTGATAGCATCATCGGGAGTATTTAAAGCATGCCTCGGGCGGCGAATTTTGCTAATCTGAGAGGGGGTGTATCGGGCGGCCGATACCACCAGAAGATTCGGGTGGTTCGGGGCAGAGTCAAAGAAGCGCTTGGAGGCGCGTTTCAAGCACTGCTGGATGGTGGGCAGTTTTAAGTCTAAGTGCAGGCGATCATTACGAACGTACCAGGGAGCTCCCGTGGCCTTTCGCATGAACCTGTTTTGAATGATTTGCATCCTATGGATTCGAGATGCCTTGACGTGTGCGAACACAGCGCCAGCATAGGTCATGATAGGGCGTATGCAAGTCACGTAAATGCGCACTTTGTACTTAAGTGCCAACTTGCTACGTGCATTAAGGATGGAGTGGAGGCGACCGAGAGCGAAGGCGGCGCGAGAGCGGACCGTCCTTATGTGCTCGATAAAGTTCAATCTCCTATCGAGGATGATGCCCAGGTATTTGGCTTGCTTATCCCAAGGGATCGGCTTGCCGAACATGGTGATCGGGGAGGGGTTATCAGGAGGAGTGCGCGGTTTGGAAAACAAAACCGCCTGGCTCTTATCGGGGTTTACTTCGATTCTCCATTTCCGAAACCAATCGCCTAGGGCGTTGACCGCGGTCTGTAGATTTCGAGCTATGCTATTGGGGCTGATGCCTGAGTAATAGATGGCCGTGTCGTCAGCAAATAAAGCCAACTGGGCCTTTCCCTTTTTGGGAATGTCGCTTGTGTACAGCGTGAACAAGAGGGGGGACAGCACGGAGCCTTGAGGGACTCCGGCTTTTATGGGATGAGGGGAGGAGAGAGCGCCTCCCTCGATGCGATAGCGGAAGGTGCGATTCGACAAAAAGTCTCGGATGATATGCACGAGACGATCTGGCACTCCGAGTTCGTACAGCTTGTACAATAAGCCGTTGTGCCAGACTTTGTCGAAGGCTTTTGCCACATCGAAAAATACTATGCCCGTCATCGTTCCATATGTGAAGCCGTGGCTTATATGTTCAACAATACGGTGGACTTGATGAATACAAGAGTGTCTGGGTCGAAACCCAAACTGCTCGTCAGGAAGGAGACTCTTGGATTCTACGTAATCCTTGAGTCTTTTGTAAATTAGCCTCTCGTAGATCTTCCCGAAAACCTTGAGGAGGCTAATGGGGCGATAGCTAGAGGGTTCGGATTTGGGCTTACCGGGTTTATGGATGCCTATAACTATGGCGTCTTTCCACGCTTGTGGAAATATATTATTGCTTAATGCACCATTGAAGATGGCGGTTATTAGCAGTATGAGGTGGGCGGGGAATAATTTAATCACTTTGTTGGTGATGCCGTCGGAGCCAGGGGCTTTTTTGGGGTTAAGCCCCTTAATGAGATCTTGCACTTCATCAGGGGTGATGGGGGGCAAGGGATTATCGGGGTCGTCTACGGGAGGGAGCGTAGCTCTACGTTCGACTTCAGCGTCTACCCGGGAAAGGTGGGCTTGGTCTACTGGTAGCGTACTAGGCGTGCATTGGGCTTCAAGACTGTCGGCTAGGCATTCAGCTTTGTCTTCGTCGTCGAAGGCGATCGACTTATCGGGACGTACTAGGGGGGGCATGGAGGTCACCTGTTCGGATTTTAATTTCCTCTGCAAGTGCCAAAAAGCCTGATGGGTCGGTTCGAGTTCGCTCAACATCTTGTCCCAGCGGGCTCCCCGCACTTCTGATATGCGTTTCTTTACAGATCTCTGTAAATAGCGCATATGAGCACGGTTCGCTTCACAGGGAAAAGCGTCATAAGCACGGATGGCCGCGTTCTTCTCGGTCAGCAGAGCACGCACATCATCGGGCAGTCTCCAGCGATGGTCGTCCATCGCTGGAACCTGCCTCGAAGAGTCGTCCAAGATGGACTGTACGTGACTGCCGATCGAGAAGGCCGCCGCCTGCGTTTCGTCGACTGTGTTAATAGCGTCGGGGATAGAGTCCAAGTGTACGGACCGGGTGGATTTTAAGCCTTCGCTCAAATTCCCCCAGTCCGTAACGGTCTTGGTAAGATCGGGATCTCTAGGACCCGTGAGAGGGCCTAGTACCATGACAACTGGTCTATGGTCCGAATCGAGCTCTTGTAGCGTCTCAATAGAGCGCAAACCGAGGTTCACGTTCTTAAGAAGCGCTATGTCGAGGACGTCAGGACGGTGGTCTGGGTTGGGAGGGAAATGAGTGGGATTCATCGGAGCGATGATGTCGAAGTGGAGTTGGCCACACATAAGGTGTAAGAGCTTGCCTCTCGTGTTATTCGAGTGGCTATTCCAGGCGATATGTTTGGCGTTAAAGTCGCCCGCTATGATAACGGAGCTACTCAAGCCAAGAAGTGTTTCAAGATCTTTTTTAAGATCGTTGTTATCGGAGGAAGAGGGAGGGAGGTAGGCCGATACTAAAGTGATCGGTTGATGTCCTGTCATGCCTAGTCGACAGATTGAGACCTCTAACTGCAAAAGAGGTGGGGGATCCATAGGTATGCAGTACAGTGACCTTTTGTGGTAGATGAGGGTTCCGCCCTTGTGGCAGCGAATCCTGTCATTGCGTACAACTTGGTAGTTGGCAATTGACGGGTTACGCGTGCTGGGCTTTAGGAAGGTCTCCTGTACGAGGAATATATCAATTTGATGGTCGCGGAGGAAGGTGGCGATCTCATCGCGTTGATTTCTAATACCGTTGGCATTAAAGAAGCCTAAATTAAGGGATCGGGGTTTGACTCTGCACCTTTCTTTTGTACTATCCATACTAAGGGTTGAATCTGAGGTTTTGCAGGGCGACTATGACGTCCTGGTAGCTTTCCCATATTTGCGAAAGTGCAAATGGGTTGCCTTCGTTGGCGCGTATGGCTTGCGACATTTCACATGCCCTGGGGCTCATGTACACCGACGTCAGCTTGATTATAGGACTAGCCACCGACATGACGTCTGAGACGTTGCAAGCGGGGCGGGTAATGGTGGAGGGGTACGCGGCGGCGGCTGGCACGGTTGCGGGGGCAAGCGCGGGCTTGGGAGCGGACGCGGATTTGGGAGCGGACGCGGGTTTGGGAGCGGACGCGGGTTTGGGAGCGGGCGCAGTTTTGGGAGCGGACGCGGGTTTGGGGGCGGACGCGGGTTCGGTGGTGACGGGCGCTACTTGAGCGGTCGCAGGGGGTGACGCGGCGATGGGGGGGACTATCGGCGCGGGGATAGGGGTTGGAGTTGAGGGAGCCACCTGCAAAGCCGGGAAGGCTTGCTGGTGGTTGAGCTGGTTCCACGGAGAGGGTCTCTGAGGACTGAGCCTATTGGGTAACTGTGCCGAGGGAATCGGGACAGTGGGGCTCTCCCTCTTTCGGCGGGCGTTATTACGCTTGGCCGATTTGCGGGAGGATTTGGGGGCTTTGGGGCAACCACGGTAATTAGCCGGGTGCCCGGATTCGCCGCAGAGCACGCAGCTGGGTGGGCCAAGAGGGCCGCAAAGGGTGCGGTCTTTGGGGCGTTCGCACTGAGAAGTGCCGTGGTCACCCAGGCACTTGACGCACCTAGGCTTCGCAAAGCAGTTTCTTTGCGAGTGACCATAAAATTGGCAGTTGTGACACTGCGTGACTACACCGTTTTTGTACGGTTTTTCAATCGATATGCCTGATAGGTGGCATACGGATTTGACATTGAAGATGGGGTGGTGGCCTTCAACGGGGTCGCACACCACAAGTACCATGTCGAAGGCCTGACGTTCAGGCCCTCCACGGTGCATGCGGTGTACTTCCGCAACGGGAATACCTTGCGACTGAAGGTCGCTAAGTATTGACTCGGAGTCAAACTCCTTGGGGATGCGCTTAATGACCACGCGAACTTGTTTTTCCTCCGGAAGGGAGTATGTGTGAAAGGATATTTGAACTCCTTTCAAGAGTTTTACCAATGATCGGTAATCATCGGACGTGGGGACTTGGACCTTAATACCCAGCTGGGTAGCTACGGCCTTTGTGTAGCCAATTGAGCGGCTACTACACATTTTGGACACATCGGTCCATTTTCCCTTATCATGAATATATAAGGGTGGGGGAGGGCGCTCCTTTTTGGAGGACGCTGCAGGAGCGGCGTTAGCCTTAGGGCTGGAAGGGCGGCTGGCCTGGGAAGCGGCCGACGGGAGTGGGGTGGGAGCGCGGGGAGCGTCTGTTTTCTTGGCTTTAGAAGCCTTAGAGGAGGGAGGGGTAGCCCTCTTTCTCTTCCCGTGGGTTACCACTTGGAATCCCTCTTCCTCGGAGGAAGAGGGGTTCGAGTCACTCAGAGAGGGCTCGCTATCAGAATCGGACACAGGGGAGGTGTCCATGGCCTCGGCGGTCTGCACAAAGGATTGCGCAGGTGTGCCGGTTTCGGCGGAATTTGCTTCAACAATGGGATTGTTGGAGACAAAGGGAGCGATTTCCGGAATCGCAGGTACGGGGCGCGGTTGCGTTTCGCTAGAAATGACCATTGTTGTCGCTTCTATTGTCTTTTCAGACAATAAAGGCGTTAATAATCCTACTTCGAAGGAAAGTGCCTCGGTGGAGGCTACCTCTCCTTCGTTGCTAGGGAGGACTGGGCTCGCGGGCCCGGAACTAAAAGTGGGGCTAGCGCGGCCATAATCGGGATCGGGGGATGCTGGGGTACCTAGGGCTACTGGCCCGATGGTCTGGGCTAACAAATGCCCATACTTTTCCCTAATAGCGGGATAATCGGCGATAATCGCCTTTAAAATGGAGAGCGCTAGGTCAGTGCCCTCCATTTTAGAAAAGTAATGAATTATTTAGGGGAACCTAACATTACTCCCGTAGGAGTCCTAAATAACCCTAAATACCTAACACCCCGGGTGGATGGGCCCGGGGATGTGTAACCCTCCCTGTCGGGTGTAGACAGGGAGGTGAGTGCCTATGGTGTGCCCTAAGCTTGTAAACCCGTCGCCAGTCTTATTGTGCGAACGGGGCCCTGACCAGTCTAGCGCTAAGGGTGTTAGACAACACCCTAACGACACTAGGTGTGTAGCTGTGGACGAAATCAGAGACTAGGACCGACTAGGAGACCCCCCAAGGCCGGTGGTCTAGCTCCCGACTCCAATTGACTGCCTCACCCTGAAGGGGCTCGGCGGGTGTGATTGGGGCAACACCCCACTCGGTTTCGTTGACACCGTAAGGTTTCCACCGAGGACCACGAAACTGTGGTTTTTGCCCTGAGGGGGCCTAGGTGAAGCTACACACAACGCGGGTAAAGAAATAACAATCAGCCACAGCCTTGAAAAAGGCAGCTTTTGATTAAGTGATTGTAGTCGGGTGACTACGATGACGTCACGAGCGAGCGTGACGAGAAGGGCGGCTTGACAGCGTCGTAAACAGTGAGCGCGGAGCGACACGTCCGTTCACGGCGAGCGTCAGGCGGCGAGTTCTTAGTTATACGGTCCGGATTTTTTCGCTTTGTACGTCCAAAATGATACGGAACCCTCGGTGCGCGAGTACGACTCGCACTTGGCCGGTTTTTTTTTAGTTTTATCATTCTCTTATTTTAGAAGTTACAGGGGGGGGGACACACATTTTACCACTTTGGAAGTGTCTCTCGCGCAAACTATTTAGTTTAGAAAAAAATGATACTAGAAACCTCAATATCATTTTTAAAGACCTATCCATAGATACCCCACATGGACAGGTTTGAGGAAAAAAAAAAATGTTGAGTTTCAGTTCTAAGTATGGGGAACCCCAAAAATTTATTGTTTTTTTTCTATTTTTGTGTAAAAATCTTAATGCGGTTCACAGAATACATCTGCTTACCAAGTTTCAACAGTATAGGTCTTATAGTTTCGGAAAAAAATGGCTGTGACATACGGACGGACAGACAGACAGACAGACAGACATGACGAATCTATAAGGGTTCCTAGTTTTACTACGGAACCCTAAAAATCGAGCCAATGGGGAATTTTTTGTGAAAACTTGTAACAACAAATATTTATAATCTATATCGGAACTCCCCAAACGAATGCTGCAGACTGATAGTAAGACATATACCTTTACCAGGGTTTTCCCTTGGATCACTCAGAACGGGACACCCTGTAGAGGGAGGGAGATAAAATTCTATTCGTTTCCGATAAGCAAATGTCGATGAGCTTTGTGAGCAATTCAGCATTCTTGTCGTTTTGGGAATATTTTGCTTCAAAGACGTAGGTACCTACGTGGTTAATGGGTTTGGCAGTTTGTAAATTGATGCTAAAATAGTATAGGAATGGACTTTTGGAAAAGAGTTAGTTAAAAGTTAATGAACTGCAACTTTTTATTTTAAAAAATTCAATAACTCTGAACCTTATTTGGTAATTTGATTAAATACATTTTGACGAACATCTAGTCTAGAATTTATTGAATAATAATTTTGTTAAAACTTCAAAATAAGCAACATGAAGATCCATAAATTACTTATTTGTGAGGGACAGTGCGTACACAGAGTTGGTCCCCCTCATAAGGTCAAAGACTGATGGCCTAGTAAAGGTCACGGGAATCCTCTAGATGTAGGTAACGATATAGGTGTACAATATCGCCATCACCACTGATCCTAATCGGTGGTGATAGCGATATTTGGGAGAGGCCTATGTCCAACAGCGGCCGCCTTTTGGCTGATAAATAATGAAGATGTTGTTGGAAACAGTGTATTAACTGGTTCATGGTTTCGAAGCGTAGAACTTTCTTGCATATTATAGATCTTTAAAACCAGTCGTACAATTCCTAAATGCACGCGTGTAGTAAAGCCTTACCTATAAACCTTAGAATCTGTTTCATTGTTTCATTTTACGAGTATCGCAGTAATACAAACAATGAACAGCAACTATAAAAATAACTGGCAATTCTCCATAATGTGCACTCACCTTAAACGATCCGTTAAAGGAACTAATATAAAGTAGAGTTTACGAACCGTTACCGTGAGGCCACATTACAAACTTCTAATAGGACACCCGACCGTTTGACTCATCTCTGTTTCCAAGTTAAACATAACTAGTACCTCAGATTATCTAGATTCCAAAAAACAATGGCTCCTTGAATGCGGCAACTCGATATCGTACTATTTGCAACGATGCAGCTTGTGTGCGTAAAAAAATAGTGATGTCAACTTTTAAGCTTTTACCCGATGAATGGTAAAAATTATTTTGGAGACAAACTTTAAATGTCTCATGTACCTATAATTAAACTGTCACCCTTACCTTTCAAAGCTGCTTAGTGGCAAAAATAGTTATGATTGTATAGGTATACACTAAAGTTGTATACACTAAAGATGATCACAGATCGCGCACGTACATTTTCGGCCCAATAGACAATAGACAGTTTACAATACGTAATAGAGTATAGTCCAATAGACGACGAGCATTGAGTGACGAACCAATCGCCTGCAGGCTCGGCGCCATCCGTCTTCTTCATTCCGCCAAAGAAACCGAAAAACCAGCTAATGCGCAGGTGACGTTTGTGATCTTAACTGACGCCGCTAGTTAAGCTTACCTAAGTCTAAATGACAAATGTCAAAGATTATATTGCAGACTGTTTTCGCATTTGCATTTGCTGCTCACGCATAATAGAAATAGAAGGTCATAGCAGCAATGTAACACTAACAACTACCAATCATTTTGCGGCGGGTACGTCGTTCGCGCTAACAGAGACGGTCGTATTTTGCGTCTCGTGATTAATATGGTCGTATATAGTCATCGGAGTTTGTCCATCAAGTTAGTGTCAACCGTCAAATACGGACTAAGCCTTCACACGTGCCTTGGTCGTACCCTCGTGACTTTAGGCTATGGGTAACTGGCATCAAAGTCAGGGATATAAAGGCTTTATGGTCACTGGCTTCAGGCAATGTGTGCCTTCCTTTGTAGGCTTATGTTTTACTGAAAAGTTCGTGCGGATACATATTTGCCCTTTGATTCAAATATTTTTAGCATTTGAAGGATGAACTTTAGACGAAAAATTATCACACTAATCTATACCAATATTATTAATGCGAAAGTTTGGATAGGTGGATGGATGTTTGTTATTCAATCATGTCAGAACGGCTGAACGGATCTAGATAAAATTTGACACGGAGATAGATTAAAGTCTGGAATATTTTTTATCCCAAAAAACGTGGGTGAAGCCGCGGGCGGAAGCTAGTATTATAAATGCGGAAGCTTGTGTGTGTGTGTGTGTATTAAAGTAATCTAATTCGTACCTACTAAATAGGAAAAAAATATATAAAAATAACCGACTTCAAAAAGCCACTAGGTACAAAGTAAATAATAATTTTGGTTTCGGAAGTCGGTGGCAAAAAAGAGCAAACAAAAATCAAAGCCACCGACTTCCAAAACCAAAATTATTATTTACTTTGTAGAGGCTTTTTGAAGTTGGTTATTTTTATTGTAAAAAGTTTTTTTAATGTACCGGCTTCCGCAAACTCTTCGCCACTGGTACGTTTAAAAAGAATTATCTATTGTTTTACAATTTTAAAGTTCCAGGAAGAGTAAAAGAGTTAAAAATGAATCAACCTGCTTTATATTCGCCACAGTACTTTTCATTACTGCTATACCGTTCCCAGTAAGGACAGGATTACTGAATGGCTGCACTCAATTTTACATTGTGGTTGCAATCACTAAACGAAAATATTCCAATATAAAGACTATTTAATTTCTTCTTACAGTTTGTGTTGTAGGTATGACGAAAGACTATTTCTGAGTATAAGAGGATACATGTGCATATGTGTGATAGATAGGTTTTTAGGTTACATGTGCAAATATGACGTATGTTTATTAGAGAAATAATAGAACCAAAAATATATTTATTTCGTTGGTCTAGTAGACGCAAATACAACCGCTGAGCGTAGTGTCCTGGGTTTAATTTCTGGGTCGGGCAAAGTATTATTGGAGTTTGTTTTGGGGGGGAATAGTAGTAGCTTATTAATTATTTAATTTTTAAATTATTCAATATCAAATGCTAATAATATTTTATGAATGATAATTATGTAATAAAAATTGAAATTCTTATCATGCATTTTATTGGATTATTTGGAAAAAATTGTCTGCATGTTTGTTTTGCGAGAAATAAAAGGCTTTTTTATTTTATTATTTTATTTAGTAGTAGCTTGGAAGATATACCACATATTTTGAAATAGGTAAGTTATATAATCGTTTGTCGCACTTGACAGACACAAGTGGTTTCGACCTGAATGAGGCGGATTTTTCAAATGTGACAGATGGAGGGTTAAAAAACATGATCCGAATGCACATGCATATTGCACCCAAACAGTACAATTAAGCCACTAATTCACCTGGAATTAGCAGAGTAGCTAATTAAGCCATTATCAAAGAGATAGACAATAACAACAGCTTGCAAACTAATAACATTACGCATCGACCACCGATCCGTTCGCCAATCGTGTTTATGGTAATATGCGTTGAAAATTGTTCAGTATGGTGGCAAATGTGGGCTTATGCTGCAATAATGGACGTCTAGGGTAGATGTAGTTACGGTACGGTAGTTGGTTAGTTTGCGAAATAAAGTATAGTCTAGTATTACAAATATTTAATTAAAAGATTTAATACAAAATTAAACTAGAAATTAAGAAAAGAGTCCAAGGTCTCTTAAAGGCCGTTAAAGCCTAGCAGTGGGATTAAACAGGCTAGAGTATAATAGAAGAATAAATACATAAGGCGTACCCGACTAGTTAGAATTAGTAAAGCCAAGCCGAGGAAGCCACAATACATAAATATCAGGATGACACACATCACAACTATGTCAGTAAATATGAAGATAGTTAATAATATACCGAAACAGTGTGAAATAATTATGTAAAGATGATCGGTCAGAATATTCAATCAGCAACTTTAATGAAGTTGCCAAAGATATGGAGGATGCTGGATAAACAGAGAAAGTATGTAGAGGTTGGTGACTTTAATAAAATATCATGTAACTGAAATATAGATAGGTATCACGAACTAGAACAAAACAAATATAATCAATTTTATTAAAACCTTAACTATTATTCATGCTCAATTTTTATTTAGCTTTAGATAGTAAAAACGTCATGATAATTTCCTGTAAAAGCACTTAATCACAATACAGTAGTGGACTACTTACTATTAAAAAAGTACAAATAAATTATGTTATTCCAAAGAAGGAATAGGAATAACAAAAAAATACAAAAAAAAAAATTATCACAAAATGGAAAACATAGACGCTTTTAAAGTTTTTGGAGGGAGTATCGCTCCGACTTTGTCGCGCGAAGCGGACGTAGGTGGTGTTACGTCACTTATCATGCATGCCGTCCGTGTCTAGCAAATCATTTTAAAACGCTTATAACTTTGCCAATTTTGTAGATGTTTCATCGGTTTTTTGGTGTTAATTATCTTTTTTCAAATAGTTTACAGATTCACAATAAAAAAAATGTATTCAACATCCCTATTACCCAGGTATAACTGAATACCTTTAACAGTTAACTCGCTCAATCAGCCTTCGAGCACAAAGGGCATATGTCCGGTGAAATTGAAATCTAATATCAATATATTACCCCTCATCATATCAATTTGATACATAGCCAATAATTCGATATTGTAATTTTACTCTGCATTAGCGCGGTATCGGCGACGATCGGGTTGTAGGGAGTATGTTGGGGTAGTTCTTGAAATGTCTGACTAATACCTATACTAGAAACTATAGTAGAAAAATAGTTAAAAGATTAGACCGATGAGTTATCGATAATAATTTCGTTTGATTGGATGGTTACTCGAATAATAGTAATTGCAACACACGCTGCTTGAAATATGGGGTCGTCCATTGTAACGAGGTGGTCCTACTAGGGTGATGGAATAAAAAAATGTTACAAATTAATAAACGTATATTGTTTTGCAACCCTAGTAGGTAAGCCGCCGGTGAAGCCGGGCGGGGTTCGAAGAATTAGGACGTTAGTTTCTTTCCTGTGTAGACGGTACTCTCCTGGTAGTCCACAGGAGGTAGGCGGCCGGCCGACGTGCAGCGTAGTCGACGCAGCGCGCGCAGCTCGCGGCAGCTTCGCGAGGTAGGTAGATGCAACAGCAGCTCAGGTGTCCAGCCACACCCGGCAGCAGCGCAGGATGAGTACGCGTCGTACTATATAGAGGCGTAGAAGTGGAACTGGAACCCTGGAATCCACATTCACAGGCGTCTTAGGTAGTGCTCCAGACCGTCGACTGCATCAACCGGACCGCAACCAATGCGGAACTACCAAGGAGATAGCCCCAACATTAATTTGGTTAATTTGGTGATGCAGTCTCACGGTGTGGTTAAAAGAAGACAATAATAGGGCACAGCTAATGTGCAGACAAGCATTAGCTAGCTATAAGAAAAATAAATTAATTGAGGTAGGTAGCAGAAAAAATATTTAAAATAAATTATATTTGTAATAAGTACTATTGAAAAACTATAGCCACCTCCTTTTGCAAAAACTAGAACAATTTACATTATTAGAACAAAATAAATAAATTACATGACTAGGCAATATATTTAGAATTATTGCTAGCCTCTATATACCTATAATTGTGTGCATATAAAAAAATTACAAGCTACTACTATTTAAATTTAATAAAAAAACAAAAAGGTTAACTGAAATTAACTGATACATGACCCACCATCATGACGCACACCTAAATTAATAATATTTTATTATTAATTTTGAATTGGTGAGATTCTAGAATAATTACGTTTAATATTTCTAGTACAATATTACACAGCTCAAAGTATGCTGGTTTAGGCACACCAACATTAAAACAAGACCTAGGTTTTGACACAAACAATATGCACGTTATTATTGGAAAAAAAACAAGATTAGCAAAGTGAATTTATACACAGCGTTACACAGCTAAATTACACAAAGATTACAATTGTTAGGCACATCTAAACAGCTTTTCAAGACTTACCGATTTTCGGGTTCACACAATAGAATTTACTTTGTTTTTAAAGTTAAACAATTACTTTCACAACACGGTAATTTACTTAGTGTTTAGACTTGGTGACTAGGTAGGTCAAAGTACGTAGTCGCAGGCGCAGAGTACAGGTCAGAATGCACCTGGCAACTCCCAGAGGTTTTTATAACCTCCTGGGACGTTCACCTATTTTGAAGATTACCATATTAGGTGATCTTCGCGAAAGAACGGCGATTCGTTCCAGAAAAATCGAAAGACTAGCCGTCGTCATTGGCTGACACAATAACACTAAGTATGGAGGCGGAGCTTATGCACCTCGACCGGTCTGTTCCGGCGCAATTTGTTACTCGCGCGCGGGTAGGTTTATATTTGCGGCCGAATTATTATAGCATCACCTACATACATAGAAAAAATATTTCTTTGTTCCTACAGCTGATTAGTACGGAGATGTTTTTTGTATGTTTGTTGTTTTATTGGTAGGTATTTAATATTAATAAGTATACAACGTTACAGTACCCCCCTTTTTAGCGTAGGATTTTTCCTAAGGAAAATCCGCTGCTTTCACTCAAGCTTACACCTGACTAAGGCACTCACTCATTCGTCATCAGTCATAATGTAGTCATCCATCACATTCATTCTTCTTTCATCAACAAGCTGACAACACAATTTAGTCTTGTGTGTCTGCCACCTTACAACCAGAGTATTTTATTTGTAGTACATAAAACACTCACTTAGATCAGATGTGACTGGTAAAATCATAGGCTGATATTAGAGTGAATACTAGCTACATATAACCATTTTAATTAGATAGAAATAGTTTAGAAAAGTTATGCTTTATTTGGTATTTTTGGCTTATTTTAGGAGTAACCGACCGCTCCTGCAAAGGCTTACTTTAAGAGTTGCAACCCGCTCTATAGTATACCAATGGTGTAGGGCCATTGGTACAACATAACCGAAGGGATCAATGGTTTAGTCCCATGATCAATTATACAACCACCGGTGTAGGGCCGGTAGTTATATTTTACTGTTGGGGTAGACCAATCAGCAAAATAGAAGTTAATAACCAACGGTGTAGGGCCGTTAGCTATAGATAGTACTGTTGGGGTAAACCAGCAGTAGGAAGTAAAGAAGGAATGGTTGTATGTAGTAGTAGCAAGTAGGTACCTGTTTTATGTAGTTAATAGTTTTAAGTTCTATTTTAATCAGTAATAGTACTAGGTAGATTGTATTTTTAATTAAAAAAATATTTTGTTTAGTTTTAGAATTTAGTTTGTTTTATTTAGTTTAGCTGTAGGATAGTTAATTACACTATTTAAAAAAAACTGTTTAATGAAGATTTTTAATTTAGTTTAGTTTAAGTGCCATTAGATAGTAAAAACTTAAGTTATTTATAAAATTTTAGTTTGTTTTTAATTTAGTTTAGTTTGATTTCGTTTAATTTAGCTGCGATTAGATTGTAATAACTATATTTAGTTAAAAAAAAATAGTTTTTAATTTAGTTTAGTTTATTTAGGTTGCTATTAGATTGCAAAAACTTTAACTAGGCAAGGATTTATATTAAAAAATTAAAGATTTAGTCGAAATTTATTATAAAATTATTTATTTAGTCAGGTTAAAGTAATTTATTTAAGTATTTAGTTTAATAATTTTAAAAACAACGGCATATTATCCGTATATGCTGATTTATATAATAAGCCCGCTATTAGTAAAGATTTTAATGTAGTAGTCATTTTAATTTAAAAAGAAAATTAGAAAAATATATTTAGATCCTGACAAAAAAAAAATTGTTAAACTATTCTCCTTGCCATTTAGTTGGTTGTAGCCAAGTCTAGATTATAAACTGTCGTTTGTGCTAAGCCGATAGAAATGCAACCTAAGAGACGACAAAGTTAAAAACCGTCTGTGTGCCAGTAATTTAGGCCGGCACCCACACCCTTCAACCGTACACAGGTAGCTGCATACGGTAGAAATAGGTATGGTGGTAGTACTTCCCCGGGCGAGTCTTTTCACCTAAAACTCTACTACTGCTTTTAAATCGTCTATAGGATCTAAATGAGACTCTAATATATCCTCGGAAGGTAGGGTAGAAGATAATTTTACAATTTGTTTCCGCAACTCGCTAACCGACTCTGCGCCTACACCACCGCGAACGGCGACTTCGTACTCCAATTCCGCTTTTTGCAATGAAAGATACTTAATTGGATAAGACATTCTTAATAGAAAAAGTTAATTAAGTTATAAGTTAATAGAAAATAAGTATATGAATAGAAAAAATTATTGGTGGCAACCGACAAACTATTCTCCTTGCCAATAGTTAGTTGTAGCCGAGACTAGATGATAAATTGTCGTTTGTGCTAAGCCGTCCCACGTTGGGCGCCACTGTAACGAGGTGGTCCTACTAGGGTGATGGAATAAAAAAATGTTACAAATTAATAAACGTATATTGTTTTGCAACCCTAGTAGGTAAGCCGCCGGTGAAGCCGGGCGGGGTTCGAAGAATTAGGACGTTAGTTTCTTTCCTGTGTAGACGGTACTCTCCTGGTAGTCCACAGGAGGTAGGCGGCCGGCCGACGTGCAGCGTAGTCGACGCAGCGCGCGCAGCTCGCGGCAGCTTCGCGAGGTAGGTAGATGCAACAGCAGCTCAGGTGTCCAGCCACACCCGGCAGCAGCGCAGGATGAGTACGCGTCGTACTATATAGAGGCGTAGAAGTGGAACTGGAACCCTGGAATCCACATTCACAGGCGTCTTAGGTAGTGCTCCAGACCGTCGACTGCATCAACCGGACCGCAACCAATGCGGAACTACCAAGGAGATAGCCCCAACATTAATTTAGTTAATTTGGTGATGCAGTCTCACGGTGTGGTTAAAAGAAGACAATAATAGGGCACAGCTAATGTGCAGACAAGCATTAGCTAGCTATAAGAAAAATAAATTAATTGAGGTAGGTAGCAGAAAAAATATTTAAAATAAATTATATTTGTAGTTTTTCAATAGTACTTACTATTGAAAAACTATAGCCACCTCCTTTTGCAAAAACTAGAACAATTTACATTATTAGAACAAAATAAATAAATTACATGACTAGGCAATATATTTAGAATTATTGCTAGCCTCTATATACCTATAATTGTGTGCATATAAAAAAATTACAAGCTACTACTATTTAAATTTAATAAAAAAACAAAAAGGTTAACTGAAATTAACTGATACATGACCCACCATCATGACGCACACCTAAATTAACAATATTTTATTATTAATTTTGAATTGGTGAGATTCTAGAATAATTACGTTTAATATTTCTAGTACAATATTACACAGCTCAAAGTATGCTGGTTTAGGCACACCAACATTAAAACAAGACCTAGGTTTTGACACAAACAATATGCACGTTATTATTGGAAAAAAAACAAGATTAGCAAAGTGAATTTATACACAGCGTTACACAGCTAAATTACACAAAGATTACAATTGTTAGGCACATCTAAACAGCTTTTCAAGACTTACCGATTTTCGGGTTCACACAATAGAATTTACTTTGTTTTTAAAGTTAAACAATTACTTTCACAACACGGTAATTTACTTAGTGTTTAGACTTGGTGACTAGGTAGGTCAAAGTACGTAGTCGCAGGCGCAGAGTACAGGTCAGAATGCACCTGGCAACTCCCAGAGGTTTTTATAACCTCCTGGGACGTTCACCTATTTTGAAGATTACCATATTAGGTGATCTTCGCGAAAGAACGGCGATTCGTTCCAGAAAAATCGAAAGACTAGCCGTCGTCATTGGCTGACACAATAACACTAAGTATGGAGGCGGAGCTTATGCACCTCGACCGGTCTGTTCCGGCGCAATTTGTTACTCGCGCGCGGGTAGGTTTATATTTGCGGCCGAATTATTATAGCATCACCTACATACATAGAAAAAATATTTCTTTGTTCCTACAGCTGATTAGTACGGAGATGTTTTTTGTATGTTTGTTGTTTTATTGGTAGGTATTTAATATTAATAAGTATACAACGTTACAGTACCCCCCTTTTTAGCGTAGGATTTTTCCTAAGGAAAATCCGCTGCTTTCACTCAAGCTTACACCTGACTAAGGCACTCACTCATTCGTCATCAGTCATAATGTAGTCATCCATCACATTCATTCTTCTTTCATCAACAAGCTGACAACACAATTTAGTCTTGTGTGTCTGCCACCTTACAACCAGAGTATTTTATTTGTAGTACATAAAACACTCACTTAGATCAGATGTGACTGGTAAAATCATAGGCTGATATTAGAGTGAATACTAGCTACATATAACCATTTTAATTAGATAGAAATAGTTTAGAAAAGTTATGCTTTATTTGGTATTTTTGGCTTATTTTAGGAGTAACCGACCGCTCCTGCAAAGGCTTACTTTAAGAGTTGCAACCCGCTCTATAGTATACCAATGGTGTAGGGCCATTGGTACAACATAACCGAAGGGATCAATGGTTTAGTCCCATGATCAATTATACAACCACCGGTGTAGGGCCGGTAGTTATATTTTACTGTTGGGGTAGACCAATCAGCAAAATAGAAGTTAATAACCAACGGTGTAGGGCCGTTAGCTATAGATAGTACTGTTGGGGTAAACCAGCAGTAGGAAGTAAAGAAGGAATGGTTGTATGTAGTAGTAGCAAGTAGGTACCTGTTTTAGTTAATAGTTTTAAGTTCTATTTTAATCAGTAATAGTACTAGGTAGATTGTATTTTTAATTAAAAAAATATTTTGTTTAGTTTTAGAATTTAGTTTGTTTTATTTAGTTTAGCTGTAGGATAGTTAATTACACTATTTAAAAAAAACTGTTTAATGAAGATTTTTAATTTAGTTTAGTTTAAGTGCCATTAGATAGTAAAAACTTAAGTTATTTATAAAATTTTAGTTTGTTTTTAATTTAGTTTAGTTTGATTTCGTTTAATTTAGCTGCGATTAGATTGTAATAACTATATTTAGTTAAAAAAAAATAGTTTTTAATTTAGTTTAGTTTATTTAGGTTGCTATTAGATTGCAAAAACTTTAACTAGGCAAGGATTTATATTAAAAAATTAAAGATTTAGTCGAAATTTATTATAAAATTATTTATTTAGTCAGGTTAAAGTAATTTATTTAAGTATTTAGTTTAATAATTTTAAAAACAACGGCATATTATCCGTATATGCTGATTTATATAATAAGCCCGCTATTAGTAAAGATTTTAATGTAGTAGTCATTTTAATTTAAAAAGAAAATTAGAAAAATATATTTAGATCCTGACAAAAAAAAAATTGTTAAACTATTCTCCTTGCCATTTAGTTGGTTGTAGCCAAGTCTAGATTATAAACTGTCGTTTGTGCTAAGCCGATAGAAATGCAACCTAAGAGACGACAAAGTTAAAAACCGTCTGTGTGCCAGTAATTTAGGCCGGCACCCACACCCTTCAACCGTACACAGGTAGCTGCATACGGTAGAAATAGGTATGGTGGTAGTACTTCCCCGGGCGAGTCTTTTCACCTAAAACTCTACTACTGCTTTTAAATCGTCTATAGGATCTAAATGAGACTCTAATATATCCTCGGAAGGTAGGGTAGAAGATAATTTTACAATTTGTTTCCGCAACTCGCTAACCGACTCTGCGCCTACACCACCGCGAACGGCGACTTCGTACTCCAATTCCGCTTTTTGCAATGAAAGATACTTAATTGGATAAGACATTCTTAATAGAAAAAGTTAATTAAGTTATAAGTTAATAGAAAATAAGTATATGAATAGAAAAAATTATTGGTGGCAACCGACAAACTATTCTCCTTGCCAATAGTTAGTTGTAGCCGAGACTAGATGATAAATTGTCGTTTGTGCTAAGCCGTCCCACGTTGGGCGCCACTGTAACGAGGTGGTCCTACTAGGGTGATGGAATAAAAAAATGTTACAAATTAATAAACGTATATTGTTTTGCAACCCTAGTAGGTAAGCCGCCGGTGAAGCCGGGCGGGGTTCGAAGAATTAGGACGTTAGTTTCTTTCCTGTGTAGACGGTACTCTCCTGGTAGTCCACAGGAGGTAGGCGGCCGGCCGACGTGCAGCGTAGTCGACGCAGCGCGCGCAGCTCGCGGCAGCTTCGCGAGGTAGGTAGATGCAACAGCAGCTCAGGTGTCCAGCCACACCCGGCAGCAGCGCAGGATGAGTACGCGTCGTACTATATAGAGGCGTAGAAGTGGAACTGGAACCCTGGAATCCACATTCACAGGCGTCTTAGGTAGTGCTCCAGACCGTCGACTGCATCAACCGGACCGCAACCAATGCGGAACTACCAAGGAGATAGCCCCAACATTAATTTAGTTAATTTGGTGATGCAGTCTCACGGTGTGGTTAAAAGAAGACAATAATAGGGCACAGCTAATGTGCAGACAAGCATTAGCTAGCTATAAGAAAAATAAATTAATTGAGGTAGGTAGCAGAAAAAATATTTAAAATAAATTATATTTGTAATAAGTACTATTGAAAAACTATAGCCACCTCCTTTTGCAAAAACTAGAACAATTTACATTATTAGAACAAAATAAATAAATTACATGACTAGGCAATATATTTAGAATTATTGCTAGCCTCTATATACCTATAATTGTGTGCATATAAAAAAATTACAAGCTACTACTATTTAAATTTAATAAAAAAACAAAAAGGTTAACTGAAATTAACTGATACATGACCCACCATCATGACGCACACCTAAATTAACAATATTTTATTATTAATTTTGAATTGGTGAGATTCTAGAATAATTACGTTTAATATTTCTAGTACAATATTACACAGCTCAAAGTATGCTGGTTTAGGCACACCAACATTAAAACAAGACCTAGGTTTTGACACAAACAATATGCACGTTATTATTGGAAAAAAAACAAGATTAGCAAAGTGAATTTATACACAGCGTTACACAGCTAAATTACACAAAGATTACAATTGTTAGGCACATCTAAACAGCTTTTCAAGACTTACCGATTTTCGGGTTCACACAATAGAATTTACTTTGTTTTTAAAGTTAAACAATTACTTTCACAACACGGTAATTTACTTAGTGTTTAGACTTGGTGACTAGGTAGGTCAAAGTACGTAGTCGCAGGCGCAGAGTACAGGTCAGAATGCACCTGGCAACTCCCAGAGGTTTTTATAACCTCCTGGGACGTTCACCGATTTTGAAGATTACCATATTAGGTGATCTTCGCGAAAGAACGGCGATTCGTTCCAGAAAAATCGAAAGACTAGCCGTCGTCATTGGCTGACACAATAACACTAAGTATGGAGGCGGAGCTTATGCACCTCGACCGGTCTGTTCCGGCGCAATTTGTTACTCGCGCGCGGGTAGGTTTATATTTGCGGCCGAATTATTATAGCATCACCTACATACATAGAAAAAATATTTCTTTGTTCCTACAGCTGATTAGTACGGAGATGTTTTTTGTATGTTTGTTGTTTTATTGGTAGGTATTTAATATTAATAAGTATACAACGTTACAGTACCCCCCTTTTTAGCGTAGGATTTTTCCTAAGGAAAATCCGCTGCTTTCACTCAAGCTTACACCTGACTAAGGCACTCACTCATTCGTCATCAGTCATAATGTAGTCATCCATCACATTCATTCTTCTTTCATCAACAAGCTGACAACACAATTTAGTCTTGTGTGTCTGCCACCTTACAACCAGAGTATTTTATTTGTAGTACATAAAACACTCACTTAGATCAGATGTGACTGGTAAAATCATAGGCTGATATTAGAGTGAATACTAGCTACATATAACCATTTTAATTAGATAGAAATAGTTTAGAAAAGTTATGCTTTATTTGGTATTTTTGGCTTATTTTAGGAGTAACCGACCGCTCCTGCAAAGGCTTACTTTAAGAGTTGCAACCCGCTCTATAGTATACCAATGGTGTAGGGCCATTGGTACAACATAACCGAAGGGATCAATGGTTTAGTCCCATGATCAATTATACAACCACCGGTGTAGGGCCGGTAGTTATATTTTACTGTTGGGGTAGACCAATCAGCAAAATAGAAGTTAATAACCAACGGTGTAGGGCCGTTAGCTATAGATAGTACTGTTGGGGTAAACCAGCAGTAGGAAGTAAAGAAGGAATGGTTGTATGTAGTAGTAGCAAGTAGGTACCTGTTTTAGTTAATAGTTTTAAGTTCTATTTTAATCAGTAATAGTACTAGGTAGATTGTATTTTTAATTAAAAAAATATTTTGTTTAGTTTTAGAATTTAGTTTGTTTTATTTAGTTTAGCTGTAGGATAGTTAATTACACTATTTAAAAAAAACTGTTTAATGAAGATTTTTAATTTAGTTTAGTTTAAGTGCCATTAGATAGTAAAAACTTAAGTTATTTATAAAATTTTAGTTTGTTTTTAATTTAGTTTAGTTTGATTTCGTTTAATTTAGCTGCGATTAGATTGTAATAACTATATTTAGTTAAAAAAAAATAGTTTTTAATTTAGTTTAGTTTATTTAGGTTGCTATTAGATTGCAAAAACTTTAACTAGGCAAGGATTTATATTAAAAAATTAAAGATTTAGTCGAAATTTATTATAAAATTATTTATTTAGTCAGGTTAAAGTAATTTATTTAAGTATTTAGTTTAATAATTTTAAAAACAACGGCATATTATCCGTATATGCTGATTTATATAATAAGCCCGCTATTAGTAAAGATTTTAATGTAGTAGTCATTTTAATTTAAAAAGAAAATTAGAAAAATATATTTAGATCCTGACAAAAAAAAAATTGTTAAACTATTCTCCTTGCCATTTAGTTGGTTGTAGCCAAGTCTAGATTATAAACTGTCGTTTGTGCTAAGCCGATAGAAATGCAACCTAAGAGACGACAAAGTTAAAAACCGTCTGTGTGCCAGTAATTTAGGCCGGCACCCACACCCTTCAACCGTACACAGGTAGCTGCATACGGTAGAAATAGGTATGGTGGTAGTACTTCCCCGGGCGAGTCTTTTCACCTAAAACTCTACTACTGCTTTTAAATCGTCTATAGGATCTAAATGAGACTCTAATATATCCTCGGAAGGTAGGGTAGAAGATAATTTTACAATTTGTTTCCGCAACTCGCTAACCGACTCTGCGCCTACACCACCGCGAACGGCGACTTCGTACTCCAATTCCGCTTTTTGCAATGAAAGATACTTAATTGGATAAGACATTCTTAATAGAAAAAGTTAATTAAGTTATAAGTTAATAGAAAATAAGTATATGAATAGAAAAAATTATTGGTGGCAACCGACAAACTATTCTCCTTGCCAATAGTTAGTTGTAGCCGAGACTAGATGATAAATTGTCGTTTGTGCTAAGCCGTCCCACGTTGGGCGCCACTGTAACGAGGTGGTCCTACTAGGGTGATGGAATAAAAAAATGTTACAAATTAATAAACGTATATTGTTTTGCAACCCTAGTAGGTAAGCCGCCGGTGAAGCCGGGCGGGGTTCGAAGAATTAGGACGTTAGTTTCTTTCCTGTGTAGACGGTACTCTCCTGGTAGTCCACAGGAGGTAGGCGGCCGGCCGACGTGCAGCGTAGTCGACGCAGCGCGCGCAGCTCGCGGCAGCTTCGCGAGGTAGGTAGATGCAACAGCAGCTCAGGTGTCCAGCCACACCCGGCAGCAGCGCAGGATGAGTACGCGTCGTACTATATAGAGGCGTAGAAGTGGAACTGGAACCCTGGAATCCACATTCACAGGCGTCTTAGGTAGTGCTCCAGACCGTCGACTGCATCAACCGGACCGCAACCAATGCGGAACTACCAAGGAGATAGCCCCAACATTAATTTAGTTAATTTGGTGATGCAGTCTCACGGTGTGGTTAAAAGAAGACAATAATAGGGCACAGCTAATGTGCAGACAAGCATTAGCTAGCTATAAGAAAAATAAATTAATTGAGGTAGGTAGCAGAAAAAATATTTAAAATAAATTATATTTGTAATAAGTACTATTGAAAAACTATAGCCACCTCCTTTTGCAAAAACTAGAACAATTTACATTATTAGAACAAAATAAATAAATTACATGACTAGGCAATATATTTAGAATTATTGCTAGCCTCTATATACCTATAATTGTGTGCATATAAAAAAATTACAAGCTACTACTATTTAAATTTAATAAAAAAACAAAAAGGTTAACTGAAATTAACTGATACATGACCCACCATCATGACGCACACCTAAATTAACAATATTTTATTATTAATTTTGAATTGGTGAGATTCTAGAATAATTACGTTTAATATTTCTAGTACAATATTACACAGCTCAAAGTATGCTGGTTTAGGCACACCAACATTAAAACAAGACCTAGGTTTCGACACAAACAATATGCACGTTATTATTGGAAAAAAAACAAGATTAGCAAAGTGAATTTATACACAGCGTTACACAGCTAAATTACACAAAGATTACAATTGTTAGGCACATCTAAACAGCTTTTCAAGACTTACCGATTTTCGGGTTCACACAATAGAATTTACTTTGTTTTTAAAGTTAAATAATTACTTTCACAACACGGTAATTTACTTAGTGTTTAGACTTGGTGACTAGGTAGGTCAAAGTACGTAGTCGCAGGCGCAGAGTACAGGTCAGAATGCACCTGGCAACTCCCAGAGGTTTTTATAACCTCCTGGGACGTTCACCTATTTTGAAGATTACCATATTAGGTGATCTTCGCGAAAGAACGGCGATTCGTTCCAGAAAAATCGAAAGACTAGCCGTCGTCATTGGCTGACACAATAACACTAAGTATGGAGGCGGAGCTTATGCACCTCGACCGGTCTGTTCCGGCGCAATTTGTTACTCGCGCGCGGGTAGGTTTATATTTGCGGCCGAATTATTATAGCATCACCTACATACATAGAAAAAATATTTCTTTGTTCCTACAGCTGATTAGTACGGAGATGTTTTTTGTATGTTTGTTGTTTTATTGGTAGGTATTTAATATTAATAAGTATACAACGTTACACCATTAATCACGTGATGCTTTTTTAGGAACTTTTTGACCCCCCCCCTGGTGATACGTGGTGAGATTTTAAACTAACCCCTCCCCCCTACCCAAGATCACGTGTATTTTTTGGGACACATTATCTTAATTTTTTTCAGAATATTATCTTTCAGCAAAAAAAAAAAAAAATCGGTATACAAATCGTGCGTTCAACGAAAAAATAAATACACGTGATATCTCACTACACCCCCCTTCCCCCTTTGTGATATTACGTGATTTTCTTCGGAACCCCCTCCCTCCCCCCTTTCGAACCTCGTGTGATTAATGGACGGCCCCTATTTAAGAAATAGGCAGAGTTCGTCAAAGGATCAAAAGCGAATGAAAACAAAAAAAATAAAATGTTGTAATAAGAATCTTGATGAGTGATTATGAAGCGAAATCGTATATTGGCACCAAAACTGTATTTAGTAAATACAGCAAACACGACTGGTGAGGCAAGCTGCGCACTGCATAGATAGACAGATTTGAAATTTCCTTCCGAACCCTTTTAACTACAACACGAACGTTGAGGTTGATTGATGTTAACCGTTGCCAGAATATTAGGTTACAAACTTCAACTGAGTTACGTACTGATACCCCACGTTTATATAGAAGTTTCGCCTCCCCATTAACGCTTAGTAATACTAGTTGTAGGTAAGTAATATATGAAAAGGTTCAGGTTATTGAGGCCATGTTTTGGGTATTACTACAAAGAACATATTTGAAATTGCTACCTCTCGACAGTTACAATAATGATAAAGTTTGTCCTGGTCCGAAGGTTTTTACAACAACTGGACGTGGCGGGCCGCACGATTTTGAGCAATACGGTTTTTTGTGTTTCATTATTAGTACATAAGCCATTCTTGATATAGGTAGTCGAAGGGATTCTTCCTATGCCTTGACTTCAGCTACCTACTGATGAAACCTGTTATGTGACAATAAATGGCTAACATCAGGTCAGGATAAGATAAACTCCTCATGAATGAGCAAGAAAAACAGTTGTTCTTTGGACTCCGTTAAACTCCAAAGAACGGAGTAGAGCCACGAGCCTGCTTCATCGGTTTTCAAAGCCAGGGTTTAGCGGTGATCCAATAGTGAGCTAACTGAGCTACCAGTAAGCCCAAAATCCTCTGATTTTAACCCCGTTACATATAAACGCATCTTAATTTAATCACTGATTAAATTATACAACTATCCTTGTCATTTGTATGACAATAGAGATGACAGTTGAAATAAGAGCTGTTTAATTTAATGTGTATCATCGTTTTAAGAGAAGTAGGGCACAGCGGGAATTATCTCACCTAACTCTGGAGCAGCTCGACTAGGAAAGTCGGTAGCTCTAACTTACAGAATACCACAGCCAAATAACGCTACTCTTCGGTAGTATTGTATTCCTGTGGTGAGTAAGGTCGCAAGAGCTCCTGAGGATGCACTGTGTTGACAGCGGGGTACCTGCTTGTCCTCTAAGCTGTTGATACAGCGGATCCTCATTTTAAAGGGTCAACCACGCGTACGTAATACTCGGTGTTGCAAGTATTTCATAGATTAGTAACTACTGGCTATCAGGTGAGCTGTACGCGTTATTGCCACCATCGTCGCATATAAAAAAAACCGGCCGAGTGCGCACCGAGGGTTCCGAATCATTTTTGGACGTATAAAGTGAAAAAATCCGGACCGCATAACTAAGTTTGTTTGTGAAGGAATTTTGATGATTTTGAAAAAACTGTACTAGTTAGGAACATCGTTTTATTTTTGGTGCCATATATGGGTCAATTCCTATCAACGCTAATTATTTCAGATTTTTTGCCCCGCAAACTTCGGAGATAAGGGGGGGGGTGGAATGGTAATTTTTCGGAAATTTTTCATCGTAAAACTGTGAGACATAAAATAAAATAAAAATATATTTTGAAATGTGCAGATCAAGCCCTTTCATATGATATGTCACTTGACCTAGTAACCCCACTTTCAAATTTTGGACCCCCACTCCGGTCCCGTTTGCAATGAAAATAAAAATATTTTTGAACTTTTTTCACTTGATATAAAGTTGAACAAGCATTCTTTATAACTGTTCCAAATTTCAAGTCGATAGCATATGTAGTTGTTGAAATAAGCAGGTGTGACAGAAAGACAGACAGACAGACAGACGAAGTCGCACCATAAGGGTTCCTTTTTTACCATTTTGGTACGGAACCCTAAAAACTGCCTATCTTTTAGGACTCAGAAATCTAAATAATATTATTAATTAGATTTCTGTGTTAAAAGATCACATCTTACGACGCCCATGTGCCCTATTTCGGCACTCCGCACAAAGTTTAATTAAACATCTCGAAGTATTTGAGTTATCAGATCTAATGTTGAACATATTGCGAGGAATTTAATTTATAAAAGTTATCATCACAGTCCTTTTCGTTTCGCTACCTTTTCGCGCACATAAGTCCCTATGTTTACAACTTTTGTCATCAGTTTTTCCTGTTTACGTAACAATTGCATACCAATTTTTGGAATTCGGTAGGTACGCGGTGGGTCTCAGCGGAATTTCTTTGCTATCCCTCTTTGTTTGAGGGCCAAAAGCCTCGATGTGAAGGTATAACGGAAAAGGTAAGATCTTAAATTCGTGATTTTCGTATGCAAAAGGCTGAAATAGTTTTGAAATGGTCTTGTTAAAATTATTTTTGGAAAAACGCACGGTGTGCGCTTGCTTTTTGCTGTTTCTGGTAAGTAGTAGAAATTCATGCTCGAAATATTACTTTACTTCAGCTAGAGTTGTAAGTTAACGTTATTTAGCAAAATTTTACTCACTAGGTAAGTATTTAATTTAAATGGTTTGAATTCTCTGTTTAATTCTGTACCACTGGTATGGTTCTAAATTAACATTTTAATTAATTAGTTACGCTTGTAGGCCCAGACAGTTTCAAAGTAGTTTTATGTACCTACTTATAAACTTAGTAGATTTTATTAATGAAAACTTACCTATTTGCTAACGCAATAAGCGAAAATGTAAATAGAAAAGTAGGTAGGTAAGCACTTTTTTCTATGTAGGACCTTTTCTACTTTTTTAGGACCTTTTGGAAATTCTACCTGGCCGCGAAAAGCTAATTATAATTATTTGACAATAGTAGGCATTACTGGCTGTGCTATTTTTCAAAGGAAAGCCGGTAGGAATCGTATTGTAGGAACCCTTCGCCACTGGTAGGTAGGTAATTATTTCGAAATTACAATAGTGATCTAGGTATTAAATAATAATAGACAGCATTATAAAAAGAAAGACAGCTACCATAATTAACTAACTAGCTTATTTTAATGAGCAATTAGTCGAATATAAATTAGATTGCCGTCGTAATTGTAATCACTCAACGTGCGCCTGCTAAAAATTTTTAGCAAGCAATCGCTGCTGTGAGACTTCAAGCTATCTTAAAACGACAAGGCAAAATGCGTATTGTTAAATCTGCTGCCTATGATTTGTTGAGCAAGTCGAGTAAGGTGACAATAATATGAGAGGTGTGTGTGCCTACGTGTGTTAACACGACTGCTCACACCAGGTCTCAGTTAGGAATTCTCTGCTTTTGCATGTTTTCGGAATAGTCCGGATTTCAAACGAAGCATACCACTACCCATTTAATATTATGTAATAATGTGCCTAGTAGATGTAAGAAGAGTATTTTTACGTTTTGTGCCTTTTAAATTATCCAAATCATAATTATAAAATTATACTTACTAGCAATATTTTTATTTTTTTTGGTAGGTAAGTACCTACCCAACTAATAATTTTCTAGTTAATATTTTATTAAATCTCCAAGTTTTACAATATCTTTCAAAGATTCGTTCTGCGAATCTGAAATATCTATTTACATAGAATAAGTCTTAGGTACCTACTCAAACGCTAACCCTTTTAGAAAGTAATATATTTAAAAAACTGCTAAGTTAATATTATATCAGAACGTTTTGTGATAAGAATCTTCCCCGAAACCTAAAGGTCACCCCTTCAAGTCACGGATAAAGGTAATCTTCAACGTTTACGACGCCTAAGGCACCATGAACTTATCTATGAATTATGACTTTCAAAATCATGCATTTATGAAAGAATAACCAATGTTAGAAACTGTTACGGTTTGATAGTCCGATACGTTCAGGTACCTTGGATCCGTGCTGCACGAGTCTGGCAACGTGGACAACGATGTCCAAGCACGTATAGGCGCGGCTTGGGCGAAGTGGTGCGAGGTAACAGGCGTTGTGTGCGACCGCAAAATGCCTCCGGAGCTCAAGGGGCAGATATATAAATGCATCATACGGCCTGTCCTCCTATACAGCGGCGAATGTTGGCCAGCACTAAGCAGACACACCCAAGAGCTTCGCGTCACAGAGATGAAGATGCTGAGGTGGATGAGCGGCGTAACGCGATCCGATCGCATATGCAACTCATTTATCCGAGGTAGTCTTGGTGGCCGCGACGTGAGGGAAAAACTGCAAGATTGTCTTCTGCGATGGCATGGCCACATCATGCGCCGCCCTATGGAGTACGTTGGTCGGAGATGCATGAATATGGCTGTCCTTGGAGCTAGGTCCCGTGGTCGCCCTCGCAAGCGCTGGCTGGACGTCGTCAAGTCCGACATGAGAGCCAATGGCCTGACTGAAAAGGATGTTGAAGATCGGGCAAAGCGGAGGAAGCTCAGTCGGAAGGCGGACCCTGGCAATAGCCGGGATTAACGCCAGGTGGAAGAAGAGAAACTGTTACGGTTTGACATCTCTTTTTGCCCTTTTTATGTACCTCACTAGCACTTTGCCCGCGACTTCCTTTGCGTGACCCTCAGAAACTGCATTTTTTATAAAGTAGCCTATGTTATTATGTAATAATGTAGCTTTCTACTGGTGCAAGATTTTTTCAAATAAATTTTAATAGTTTTTGAGTAGGTATATTCATTACACAAAAACAAACAAATCTTTTTATAATAATAGCGTAAACACTTGCCATTAAAATACATTTTACTGCCTGTTGTAAAGTGAGAGGGCAAATAAACTATATTTTATTATCATTCTAGAAGATGTTTGTAAGAACATAATAATTTTAGTGATGTTTTTTAAAGAGAGATTATAAAAATCGATATCGATCAATGAATAATTATAGAAGAGCTATGATTCAGATACCTACATTTTACATAAAAAATATCCTTCAACAAAAAAACATCAACATAAAACTTAAATTAGTAACTATAAGTTGACCAACCAAACATATTTTATCCAATTACAAAACCCTGAAAGCTTTTAATCCCTTGTCCTAAGTTCGGAACAAGCTTAAATCGACCCGCAACGTAGTTTACTTGTCTCTGATTTCCTCAAGTAATCTACTAGTTTATTTATGTTTATCAGGAAATTAAATAAAGACTGAGGCGGTTTCGTGCTGATTAAGTATAATCAGCACGAAACCGCCGCGCGTCTTTTATTGGCTCCTTTTGACCGTAAAATTGGTAAGAGCAAAATGGGGTAAGAAATGTGAAGAGACGAAGTGTGTTTTCACGTGTAATAAAATTGTAAGATTAATAAAAAAAAAACTTGAGAGGTGTCAAGGGACACCCGGATGGAACGAAGTTCCTTTCGATTAATTAGTGAATATTTATTATTTATTATGTACAAAAAAAATATGTACAAAAACACACACACACACACACACACACACACAAAAAACAAAACGACACTTTCGACACAAAAGTGTCGAAAGTGTCGTTACAACTTTTCGTCTTATTTTTTTCCGTCTAGCCCCCTTTCGTAACGCGCGATAAGGAACTTTGTTCCAAAAACCCAATAATACCTTCACTTTCCCAAAGCAAACCTTTTAATTTCACCCTTACCACAACGGCTCCATATAATTTGCACTCACCTACACTTATCTAGGCATTTAGGTGCCTTCCGGGGTCATTGCCTCTATCGACCAACTACATAGTAGTGGAAAGGGATGAGGGAAAGCTGGTACAATAAAATATTAATAACGAAATTATAAATAGTTCAACTTTACATATTATGTCATGCTTAGATATTCGTTTATTCACTGTATTGGGAAAATATTTTGAATAGGCGAATACATGACATATTAAACTGGATGTTATCCGCGTCGACTTTAGTATCCGGCGGGAATTTCGAAAAATGAAAATCTTTTGAACCCTGCAAAATATCGAAATAAGTCAACATTTTTCCCGTTTTATTCCCTATCATAAAAATCCGTCGAGCCATTTTAAAGCCCATTCAAAACAAACTTTCAGAGAGACAGACAGACAAAATCCTAATAACGGTTATTTTGTGATTAGGCATCGTATCAATAGCAGTTTTCATTTAAATTTTGGCAGACCTAAGTACTTACATTTCAATTTTATTTATTGATCCAAATAAAGATTTTGTTACAGTATTTTACTTTACCGGCTTCCTCTCACCCTTTGCGACTACTACAAGAAATAAAGCCAAAATAACTTGAAATTCTTTATTCGTGGTCAGCACTCCGCATACTGTCCCTACCAAGACTCCGTGTTGGTTCTCACGACCCATTATCTATTCGGTCCACGTGGCCGTGTTTCATGAGTTAATACCTACAGCCGTGCGCCCTCTCAAAGGACTAGACGTGGTCGATTAAGTTAATCGGGTCGCCTCTCTGTGGTCGCCTTTGCGTATCCTTGCTAATAGGTAATAAATCTGTTATGTTGCTAGGGTTTGACTTTGCAGCTTTGGTAATGGAATGGTTCTAAAAATAGATCCTTACTCTATGATTTATTCAGTCTTTCCCTTTAGTTTTGCATGAATAATTTTGTAAGGGAGTTCTTGGAATATATGAAAGTCGTTGATTGAAAAGCTGTGATATCTTATGTTGGGACTTTCATTTTGTACTCATCGCTACTACTACGGAATATAATATGCATGCTATACCTAATCGTCAGATTGTTATACAAAATATCAAGGTTTATGGCTCTTTCAACTTAAAATTATGCGATTATTATTTTCCAATCTGGCGGCGCGCCGACCTCCTGCTCTGACGTCTCAACGGGTAATGGTCGGAGACCGCGGTCGCAATTGCCGTATGTTTAAGATGTATGACGCTTTTTCCGTGACCATTTCTCCCAGAAACTCCTACCGCAAGCCACGTTATGGTACTTTGTTCCAAAAAATATTATAAAGTCTCTAATCAAATTACTACCACTAACCATATATAATACGTACCTAATGTAACTCATAAGTCAAAAACTAATTAAATACACTGACTGACTGATGCAACGTACCCAAGTAGTCACAAGTTTCGTAATCATTACGCGAACGCTTCCGTCCTCGGCGCTATTGACATTGTGACGCCGACGGAACAACTTTCTCTGCCGTCTGTACGCCGATATAGATTGTACGGGCAATTTAAAAATTACATAAGGTTATTAACTTGTTTATTTTAAATCTGAAGATGTATGTAGGAAGGCTTAAGATGTTTTTAACCGACTTCAAAAAAGGAGGTTCTGTATTCGTCCCGTATGTATGTATGTATGTATTATGTATGTATGTATGTATGTATGTTTGTATGTGCGCGATTTTCTCAAAAACTACTGGTTTGATTTGGATGGGGTTTTTACTAACGTAATCTACATACTTTCAGGAAGGTTTTAGTATATAACACATTATGTAATCATTCCTATGTACAAAGTTATAGGCATAAATGTACACACTCCGTAGAAGATTTACTGTTGAACGAATTCGTGAAAGTAATCTAACACGGGATAAAGAACTAAAAAGGGAAAAATAAAAAACTTTTTTAACAAAAAATAACCGACTTCAAAAATCCACTACAAAGAAAATAATAATTTTGGTTTCGAAAGTCGGTGGCAAAAAAAAACAAACCAAAGCCACCGACTTTCGAAACCAAAATTATTATTTTCTTTGTAGTGGATTTTTGAAGTCGGTTATTTTTTGTTAAAAAAGTTTTTTTTTTACTTGTATTATTTGAATCCTACTCTATATCTTAAGCCAGTCAAAAATGTTTGCATGACAAATACGTAATCGTATGCACATGAACCTGTTACAAGTGCGCCGTGGGTATTCATTACAATTTTTGGTTCCCCAACGTGTGTATACCCACTATTGATTTGTTTACGAAAAGAGCAATTTTATTGTTTATTTGAACAGATGAGAAATACTATAGATTTTAATTAGTTACAAAAATCAACAAAAACTAGGTTTTGTTAAAAATTTTATTGGTTTGAAATTAAACGACTTTTGGACCTTGTGTGTAGAAGTGTGTAATTCTCAGTAGGTATTGAAATATTCATCTAAATTAATCTTAGGCTAATAGTATCAATAAAATTCCATTCAATATGCATTGATTTTGTATTGTAAATGATGTTTCTTCGTATGTATTGACCTACATATATTATTATTTATTAGGTAACTCAAAAGCGTCTCAACGTCCGTACAAAAAGTCTTTGTGACGGTCGGTTTTGTGTTTATATTGTGTTTTTTTTTTTAATAAAACAAATGGCTACTAATAGTTTCTAAAATCATTGCTGAGTTTAGGTTCCTTTTTGCAATGTTTCCCTATTCTTTTCTTTAGCGTATTCAAGTCTTTCCCAGATTTTTTTCTGCAAACCCAACTGGATTTACATACTATCTTTTTTGCTGTCAAACGGAAGTAGGTAAAGATATCCTATTTGAGAGGTAAAGGTAAAAGATCCCACTACTATATTCCAGATTCCTATGACCACTATTGACTGAAACTAACAATTTAGTGCAAAATATATTTACCCTTCAAAAATAGAACTACGTAAAACGTTTGATCCAATTTTTTGTCCAGTAATTAATAACTATTCATTTAGATTACTTAATAAGTCATTAGCTCTAGAAGATACATTTACTAAAAAGAGCAATAAGTGTGTAACTTATGAGATGCATTCAATAGATGTAATGAGCAATTGTGCAGGATGTTACGTAACAATCCGGAAAAGAATGGCTTCCTTCTCACTGGGTACTATAAGATAAATACAGCAGTAGCAATCTATTTTAATCGGTGAAGGTAAACATACTATCGAATTAAGCGATTATTTCATATTCACAGGTGATTGTTTCCTTGAATAGTGACATTTGCAATTAAAATTATTTAAAGGAGCAACGATTTAAGACAGTTTTACTTAGGGCCGTAAGATCAATCGTAGTTTAAACCACAGAAGAGAGTTTAATCTCCCGTCTTTGATTGAGAAAACAATCGAAGACGGGAAATTAAACTCTCTTGCTACGATTGATCTTACGGCCCTTAGGGTTTTACTCTCAAATCATAGAAACAAGGAGATATGCCATCATAGCAATTTAGTACGGGAACAACAGTTTCCACTTTTAGTAGATTTTTGACACATTTATAAGCGCTCCTTGTAAATAAAAAGATCTCCCACACATTAAAAATTCCGCACACCCTCAATCTAACACAGTTAATCGTCACTCAACACTAGAACTAAACTAAAACACTGTATTTATATCATCGATCTTGTTCGGTTCGTCACCAGCGTGTACTTTTGTACTACGCTCTAAATGACTAAAGTATCAAGCTCAATAGCGCCTTGGCACAGCTCCCTTATTTCTATGATCTGAGGTTTTACTATAGTAGTACTATCAGAATCAATCAACTCATTTCTAGCTTTTTTTACCCGACTGCGAGACGCAAAGGAGGGTAATGTGTTTATCAGTCTATGTATGTATGTATGTATGTATGTTTGTTTCTATGTGGCGTTCTAGAGACCAAATGCGTAGGCCGATTTTGATAATTCTTACGTCAATCGATTCGTCTTAACCTTGCGAGTGTCACTAAAGACATAACAGTAATCAAAATTCACCACAGCGACAACCAGACGCCATATTGTCAAAATGAAAAAAAAAAAAGTTGATGAACTATGTCAAGTGGTGTCGTTGAATAGGTATTTTAAAATCATCTTTAGGTTCCTTTTATCATTTTTCATTTTAAATAATAGTTTAGGATATATTACGATTTAAAGTTGTTTAACAAAGCAATCATTCTCGCTAATTCTTACTTATTGATTTAAGTTTTTATTTCAAGTATTAACGATATACAAACAAAAAAGAAGATTACGAAAACATACATTAAAAACTAAAAAGTGAAAAATAAAAATAGTAAATTAAAAATTAAAAAAACCCGACTGCCTAAAAACAACTAAAAAGTTCAAAACAAGAGCACTTTTCAAGCAGTCTGATGCAGTTGGTGGCAATTATTTGTGTTAAATCTTAGATTTTGTGCCACCAACTGCATCAGACTGCTTGAAAAGTGCTCTTGTTTTGAACTTTTTAGTTGTTTTTTGGCAGTCGGGTTTTTTTAATTTTTTTACACACGTGAATAGTACCTAACATTTTTTTCCGATTACCTACTTAATACATATTTACGTAGTTTTCTCTCACCCATATATTATTATGATAAAATATGTGCTCATTTGAACTTATGAATAGTAAAAAGATGGACTTTTCAAATGTTTTTAGATAAGTCAGAGCCTCAGAGGAATAGATTAGGTAATTTCGGCAAAAAACATGTCGTAATAGATTATATCTTTTGACCGATACAACTAACTCTTGCTACCATATTAGAGATCATTATGACTCAGAATTGTAAAAGGGCTATAAAAAAAATAATAATTTAAAGAAAAACAAAAAACCCGACTGCGTAAAAACGAACGTGAAAGAATTAACTTAAATAAAAACTAAAAAGAAAGAAACAAGCCCAGTAGTTTAGAATTCTGTTAAGTAATACTAAATAACTACACAATTGAAATAGTTTTATAATCGATACACACATAAAACAAATCATAAATTCTAATGCAGAACAGAACGACTCACAGTCGGGGCCCATTTAAATTTTATCAATCAAATCTTCCCAAGGGGCCCCGACTGTTCATCAACTTTTTTTTTTTTCATTTTGACAATATGGCGTCTGGTTGTCGCTGTGGTGAATTTTGATTACTGTTATGTCTTTAGTGACACTCGCAAGGTTAAGACGAATCGATTGACGTAAGAATTATCAAAATCGGCCTACGCATTTGGTCTCTAGAACGCCACATAGAAACAAACATACATACATACATACATACATAGACTGATAAACACATTACCCTCCTTTGCGTCGCGCAGTCGGGTAAAAAAGGTCGTAACTGTGCTTTTTAAAAGTGTTCCCCAAGGACCTGTATTAGGACCTGAACTGTCTTTGAGCAGATTTTGTAACGTCATTACGATTTTCAAATACATAAGAGACACGGAGAGGGGTATTAACTGTGCCCTGTTAAAGCGTTCCTCAAGGACCCATATTAGGTCCTAAACTGCCTTCGTATAAAATATTTTGTAACAAACGTAATTTATCGATAAACACACATACTGTCCACTACCACTACAAATCGTCATTGTGACTATTGAAGCGAGTGTCGTAACCACTGGGTGGTGGTAACCAGCGTCCTCAGTACAGTGCCTGCCGTCGGACGGAACTAGTGTAGTGAAGTGAATGGTGTACGCTGGATTTTAGTGCTGTGGTAGGTTTAATTTTTTTTCCTCTTTTTTGTGACTTGTTTTTGGATAGTGTTTCAGTTATGTTTGAGTTTTTATAAGGATGAGTGTTGGATTACGTGATAAATGTGTAGGATTTTGAAGTGGGTTTGAATGACAACAATATTTTCAAGAAAGGACATATTATTTCTGTTTTTTTTTTTCTACTTTAAGAATTTTTTTACTTACTAGTTTTTGCTAAAGGCTGTGATGCAAAATAGAAAACAGGATACTTTTTATGATTTTTTGAGGTTTTAATAAAGAAGGTCATGTTGTTTATTTTGTAAGTACAAGTAGGTCCGTTACCTGTTATGTAGTATTTAATCATGCTAAATAATTAAACTGCAATAATTAATTTGAAATTCTCTTGGACTTTATTAGTCACAGAATGCCAACATAAATAAACAAGTTTGAACGATTGAACAAAACCGATATGTGGGCCGATTTACCGCAAAATAATTAGCTAGACATAATTACGCGGAGCCATTGAATTCAATTTAAAACCACAACATATACATTTCAGTGAATGGGACGAATTTATTAATCGTTCAGATGTCATTTTAATTAATGACGGAATTAGTGAAATGAGTAATGGCCTTTTGGAATAGATCTATTGGAACTCATGGGAACAATGAATTAGGGATTTTGGCAGAAGGATCAGCAGGATAATATACTGCGATCGCCAATGTATTGACTAAGCGTGGAGATGATAGTGATATTACATTGTACTCTTTCAATGTAATAACAATAGAAGGTTCACATGTATCAGCGTTTATTTGGACTGTTCTATTGACAGTTATATGGTATAAAATGTATATTTTCGCGAATTTTAAACAGATTAAAACCATGTCATGCTCATATTATTATAATGTTATTTAAGAATAAGATTTTCAAAAACAACTGACCACAGGCAGGGTTTGAACCCGCGACCTCTGCCTCACCGTGGCACTTCACCTTGCCGTGGCATACCACGGTGAAGCAGAGGTCGCGGGTTCAAACCCCGCCTGTATCAGTTGTTTTTGAAAATCTCTTATATATGTATAATTAATAACAGTTATAAGGTCTTTAAAATTAGTCAGTCTGATCTTCGGTGATAGTGTTTACATAATACCTTGAAGAAAAAAATGGCCGATGGCCGATACTGTAGTTACGAGGTTGCCTTGTTTGATTTGATATTTTTTCTATTTTTTTTTTCTTTTTATTTACTCCGTACTACGTTGCCTTGTTCGATTTGATGTTTTTTCTATCATTATACGTACACGTATTGGCAAAATTGTGAATTGAATAACAATTACAATCTAGCTGTCTCTAAGTCGCGAGTGCAAGTGTGCTCTATGGTAGACCGTATCATCGCTTAACATCAGGCGATATGGTGGTCCAACTCAAGCCTATTTTTAAATAAAAAAACACACACACACACAAGACATAGGGGAGTAATATCCACCATAACCAAGAAGTGAAGTGAGAAGTAATACCTTGACAATGTCATTTTTGTTAAATATTAGATTTGTATCTTCTTTAAAACTGATGAACCTTATCATATACAGCTCAATTTATCTTTTACTAAGCTTTCTTCCCCATCTCAAACGCAAAAGAAAAGTAGGTAGGTATATAAAACAAATAACTACATAGAAGGAAAAACCGATACATACCTACTATAAGATCCTTGACCAAAAATGATTTGGACAGTATCCTTTTATCAAAAGGATTACGGCAAAGGATTCGCCTATATACGGTCAGTGAGCTACTGGATTATAGGTTTGGCTGATTTGACAGACCCTTCGCGAAAATTCTATGAGATTCCCGGGATTGCTTACTATCATTACTCATCAGTTTAGCCTAGGATATTTTGGTCCCTTTGAAATCAATTTATTTATACGTAAGTACCATTCACTTCTCCAAATTTAGGTATAGCACTTTAACTTGATCTTGCTGGATTCTTGTTAAGATTTTGTCAAAAAATATACGAATTCTTGTCTTTTTAGGTGTTTCAAAGTGGGCCATCAAGGCTCTTGCTATTTAGATCAACTTTATTATCTTTCACATTGCAGAGTTGTGTGTTTATTTATTTATTTATTTAACACTTTACGCACATGATATATGTACAGAGGCGGACTTAATGCCATAGGCATTTTCTACCGTGTGTTGACACCATTTGATGGTTACTATATTTATTTGTGAGACCGTAAACTTACTGATTTTGTGACAAAATTATTTAGTAATTAGGTACTACATAATTTTGTCACAAAATCTAGGTAAAATTTTGAGAACAACCTAAGAAAAGCATCTATAAGATGGCTTTTTTTTTTTGAGGATGGGAAATCATCAAATGGCCCCTCCTGCTCTGGGTGGAGCGGAAGGAAGTGTCAGACTCTTACTGACTGAAACCCACCCGTGTTCCTTCCTTAGCCCTTTATGTTCCGGGTCAGCGGTACCCCTTTCGGACAATCCCGCTTTCCCGGCAGGCTTGGGATCTATCTATAAGATGGCTAGTGTTGAGAATTTGTAAATAATTATGTCAACGGCCGCCTAGTATGTTGGTATAGGAAGACAAGACTACTATGAGTTCTCTGTGTGAGTGTCTCTATTGAGATAAAATATGCGCGAAGTTTTGATGTAATACCATTTTATTCATACCATTCTATAACCTTTGACTGGAAGGTTCAAGTTACGAGCGAACAGGGGGGCGATTCTCGCGGGTTCGATATTGATATCGCCTTCGATATATATTGCAACAAATGTCAAAATGGTAGGGATTTTGACAGTTGTTGCAATATATATCGAAGGCAATATCAATATCGAATCCGCGAGAATCACCCCCCAGGTTGCTTGTAGGCGAGCGTGCATTATCGTCGACCGCATTATAACTTAGGCTGTGTCCCCAGTAGGCAAACTGTTAGCGGCCGACTGAGTTTACGGCGTATCGTTTCAGTACGCCCTTCTATATATTTGAAATGGAGTGTCCACAGTTTGCTAGTTTTGCGCTAACAGTTTGCCTACAGGGCAAAACTAGCAAACTGAGTCGGCCGCTAACAGTTTGCCTACTGGGGACATAGCCTTAAAATCAGGCTAGAATACTGAATAGTGGTCAAACGCGAGCCTATGTAATAAAACAGGATTAAAGAGAATGAAATACCTAGTCTGTTCGTACAAAAAAAAAAGAAAATATCTTGAGTGCTTTGAAAGTAATTTCGTTTTTATGGTTTGGGTAAGCATTAGGTACTTCATAAAATTTCATAAAATATTTTACTACTGTAGTTAAAAATATTCATATACCTAAGTATAGAATTAATGTACTTACGTACGTACGTACGTATATACGTTCTAGTATAACACAAAAAAATTGCATAACTTACAAGTTACAAGCATTATCTAAAGTCACTAAAATCGTATATTTGCGCCTTAATTACGGGTTTTACCTAACCTATATCTTTGTGGCTAAATGGCCCTCGCTGTATCTATCCAAGTTGCCAACCGTACTAAAAACTTAACAAAATCATGCAAATTACCACTTACAGTTACAAAATATTAAAAGGTCAGCCGATTGTGCATATGTTGAGCAATCTGCAGATGTGGTATGACCTCAGTTAAGAATATAAGAAGGTTCTAATATTAGTAGCATTCAATTAAATTGTATACTTTTGCTTTTGAGAAAAAACATCATGAAGAAACTGGCATGTCCTAGAAGGAAAAATTCGATTGTGATAGGTGCGTTTACAAACACAAATTTCACATACACAAACAGCCAGACCAGTGTGCAATGCGGGAATCGAACCCGCGACACGTCGTGCAACAGCCAATCTCTCAGCCACTGCGACAACCGTGCGGTCAATAGCATAATATTATCAACATAATTATTATGCTAGCGGAAGGATTTTTTTTAAATTTTATAAAGTTTGAATGACAAGAAAAAATAAATACCTACCTACCTATTAATAACTCTAGAACACGCTCAAACAACATTCGTAATGTTTTTCTACATTTTCTATATTATTTAAGAAGTTATTAACCGCAACTTCATGGGCGTTTAATTTAACCTCTAATTTCCACGGAATGTTTTTTACGCAGTAACAGTTCCTGCACAAGTAGGTGGAATGGTGACCTACCTACCAGTGGCGAAGGGTCAGTTTTTGTAAGAGGTAAGCCGGAGCTACAAATTCTTACCTGACCACGAAAAGCTAATTAATAGAAGTAGGCAATACTGCCTGTGCTATTTTTCAAAGGGAAACCGGTAGGATTCGTATTGTAGGGACCCTTCGCTACTGCTACCTACATTGCAATCAAATTAGAATAGGAATGAGCTTGCGCCATATTGTGACGTTTCATATTGAAAATTGAGCTGTTTTATATTAAATAATCTATTAGAGTCTGATAAATTAGTATATAAGTCAGTTTACATAGGAAGCTTAAAAAAAATCGCTAGTATTTATAGCACAATACTGAAAGATCAAACGGTAGCATCAGCATGGTGTGTCAGTATCTGTAGCTTAAGATTCCTACACAGTGCTGTTCAAAACTATTTTTCAGTAGGTATTTTTTTACTTAGCCATGTAAATTGACTTATTGATCAGACTCTACAATAATGCATAATCGGCCTATAATGTACTGCTGGGACACAGGCCTCCTCTGTCTGTGAGAGGGAGTGGGCCGTAGACCACCACGCGGGCCCAGTGCGGGTTGGTGGACGTCACATGTTTTCGTATTTTTGGTTCTAGAACATGCCGGTTTCCTCACGATGTTTTCCTTCACCGTTAAAGCAAGTGATAATTAATTTCTAATACACACATGACTTCGAAAAGTCAGCGGTGCGTGCCTCGGGATCGAACTCGAACCATTCGCCGTGGGAGGCACATGGTTTAACCACTAGGCTATCACTGTTTATTTTTGACTTTACAATAGATTTGGTAAATCTAAAGCTCGTATTACAGAACGATACTCGAGCACAGATCTCGCCTTGAGTATAGATTTAAAGCCATTTGATTGGTTGAAACTAGTTTTAAGTAATGCTTGATCTTCAAATCTATGCTCAAAGCGAGATCTATGCTCGAGTATCGTTCTGGAGTACGAGCCTAAAACACACTTAAATAAAGTATAAAAAAAGCTGTTATTGATTCGCAAATTAATGATTAATTTTAGAGTCGGACTCGAAATTTGTGAGTCGATTAATATTGATCGAGAACTAATTGTAGATTGTTGATGTAAAATAGGATTACCAAAATGCATAATAGGATGTATTTGTTGGTGCCAAATGAGTCATCCTAAAATGGTACAGCAAACACTATCATTTTATTTATTTGTTAATAAATTATAATATTATGTATTCCGGTAATCATAAATAAATAATTCATAGAAATTTCTTCACTTTCGGGAAATATCAACGTTATTCCGAGCGTAGTTTTCGTGACAGACAATATTTGAACCCGTCATCTCCTATAAGAGCGATGTAAACACGCATTAGTTTTGTACATAGGAAGAAACACGGTCATTCTCGTCTTTACCCGTCCTTTTCCCCCGGTTTTGGAGTCTGTTCTATTTAATCTGAAGCCCAATTCTCGTGAATAAAAATGAGTTCCGATTTAGTTTCGATATAATCTCAATGCCATGTAAGTCAGAAATGGTATTCTCTTATTAGTTTGTCGTTGTCATTTAGTAGGTACATGAGAACACCATTTGTGACATTTAAGGCATTGAGATTATATCGAAAGCAAACTCATTCAAAATATAATTCCGATTTGCTTTCGATTGCTGGCCAATCATATCACTTGACATGGGATTTGACAACAGAAGGCCAATTCTCGTAAATAAGAGTTTATTTACGAGAATTGGCCTTCTGTTGTCAAATCCCATGTCAAGTGATATGATTGGCCAATGATAATTCGGGAAACGAATAACAGCTGACATGAGATTTGACAGCAGATTTACTAATTAGTTGCTTGATCAGACTTTAAGTAACTGGGGAAAAATCTATACTAATAAAGCTGAAGTTTGTTTATATACCGCTATGACCCTTAGGAGCTAAACAACGGAAGTGAAACCGTGGGGAACAGTGATGGTCTGTGATATACGTCAAATATCAACATTTTTATTAAGATTGATTTGAAGATTTTTGAAATTGTTTGTTTTTTTTTGTGAAAAAGATTATTAATTAACAGTTAGCTTCGAACAACTAACATCTTAAGTTTAGATGACCTTCTTACTAATTAGAAAATATCTAATTATGAATAAATCAATTCGTTAAGAAATAGCTACCTATAATTAATTACCTTTAAATACTAATTGTCAGCAACTAATTAACACTAAACGGTTGTGCAAAGGAAACTCAATCATAAAGGTGGGTACTCACTACTCACTGTGATCAAAATTCGATGTTGAGTATTAAATTACGTAAATAAGTGCACCAGCTCAACGTACTGTCTGTCTATTTTGTGCGCCGCGAGAACTGCCAATTTGTTTGAAAACGTTCGAGGGAGAATCTCACCGTGACATTCTCCCTCGAACGTTCGCAAACAAATTGGCAGTTCTTGCCGTGATATCACGCAGCATGTCGGTACAGAATAAACAGACTGACCTACGAGTATTCGCTTTTGTAACCGCTCGAAGCATCGCACGAACTGCGGACATTACAAATTACGAATATTCATTCCATTGTAATGCTGGTCTAGATGTATTCACTGAAATAATACTCGAATCTGAACTGTTAGAACACTCACTTTTACTTCTCAACAGTTTTCTCGTCATCACATTGCACTAAGTTGACGAAATTGCAAAACGAAATGCAACTACCTATTGTTGTTCTTTCGATGATGTTCAACGTCCATTGATTGCTCAACACCGGACTGACGTTACAATGTGTGTTAATCTTCAATAGTTTCGCTATGTGATTGATGGCTCACTTGAAAATTGAAAAGTATTATATTAAAAAAGTATATTTAACAAAAGGTGCTGAAACTGAATACTTACACTCGTAGAACAAAACAAATCCATTAGCATTATGGATGAATTCCTATTACTTGAGCATGCCTTTATGCTGAACTAGAAATTCAGGACCAATGTTGCCTAATAAATATAGGTTCCTATTAATAATTTAATATCCTTGGAACAACACCCCAGCAATAGGTATTATTATAATAATTTTGTGCAGGTACTGAAAATATTGTGTACCTATTATATTTTCAGTACACTAAATCATAAGTATTTTATATAATTCTCAGTAACATTTTTAAAAACCATCCCTCTAGATTTACAGTAAAATTACACAACTCACAACTTTCATCTGACTATTACAACATTCATTATCAACTCATATTTGAATAAAGAAACACTATAAATAAAATTACCACTCAGATTGAGTGTCTACTTAAAATTTATGGCCATTAGACGGATTACATATTAGCCTCTAAACCAAAAAGTTCACATCCATCCAACCACGAATCTCAACCTTATTCCCTTGTGATAAGACGCTAATAAAACACATTTAGCACAGTTGTATATCACGTAATATAAGTCCTCTTCGCCAACGCTGTGACATGGACACGTACTCATTGAGCTACTTACCTCGACAGACACACGTAACGGCAATGGTTGTACACACGCGAACCATTGACGCGTCTCTTTGAATGAGTAATAAAAACGCTTGTATAAGTCAGCATTGGATGATGTTTTTGCTGATGTTGAGGTAAAAAATATTCACACGCGATGCGGTCGAGGCTACGCCTTTCACTTTCGATACAGAGATTACTTGTCACGTACTGGTTTTTATGTCAGCGGTGTAATGTAAGGTTTAAGACAATGGTTGTTAGGGTCAAAGTTCAACGAATCGTTGCTATGATTATGAAAATGTTGTTTATGTGTAGTGTTTTTGTTTTCTCTGTTTATATACCTACTAGCTGCTATTTTTTTTATTAAGTAACAGTGGCGAAGGGTCCCTACAATACGATTCCTACCGGCTTCCTTTTGAAAAATAGCACAGGCCGAGGCCAGGTAAGCATTCGTAGCTCCGGCTTACCTCTTACAAAAACTGACCCTTCGCCACTGTTAAGTAATATGATTGAATAATGAGTACCTATCAATCAAACATCCCACCTGATGATATGTGGTACAGAGAGCTCTACTACTATTTTTATACATTGAATCACCCAAATTCAATACTTGTTTAGATTCAAACACCCAAATCTTTCTCATCCTTATCCATAATTCAAACTATCAGAAATATCAACATTATAATCAAACTCTTCTGCCTATTCTGCCCAAGCTGACGAAGCTCCAAATTATCGTGTCGTTAATTAGAACTCCTCACGGTTGTTAGTAACTAGTGAAGCGACAACCATTGTCAGTTCAACCGGTTGATTGATGAGGGCCGGTCAATCGATGACACCGAACTAACGGCTCTTTTAGCTACGTATCAAACTTTGTTCGCATTGGGACACAATTTTAGAGGCACGGGATACAAGACTGAAAGAAGAATGAATTTTTACGTTGAGAAAGAATGAATTGCAAAGTTAGTTTAGTAGTTTTAAACAGGATTGCTGAGTGCGGGGTACTGGATTCCTGGTCGTTTTTTCCTTTCGAAAATTCTCAGCCAAACAATAGCCTTCCCCTTATGGGAATATTACACTATTATCTTATCTAGTATCATAGATCTATGAGTCATACATATTATGACAATGTTATATACGTAGTCATTTGAATAATTTCGTCGTTAAAGATTTCTAAAATCCTTTCTGTTATTTAAAGGATGATCCTATATGTATATGATCCTAGATATAAAATAGTGTTCTATTCCTCTATTACATGGGACTTGTAATTGTAACATAATAGTTCAAATGTGTGTGTGTTGTAACACACCTCTGCCAACTTTGCCCATAAAAGTATAGCCCCAAAATGTTTCAAATTCGTGTGCCCGGTACGATTCATCAATCGCATTTTTTATCCTTGTGCGGACATGGCCATATAAAGTTCCTGCAGGGCCCTGATTGACCTGATTCACTACATTCTCGATTCTAATGCTCGATTGACCATGATTGGTTGTTTACTTTTTGACAAACATCAAGTCAAAGCATTTACTGACAGGCAATTTTGAATTGTAAAGGAGTCAGTCAGCATAGATTTCTATGGAAAAGAACGGGCAAGAAACTACATGGTTACTCTTTTAAATCATGTGATCTTTGAGAATCTCCACCTAAGCAAATAATTACCGAAGTTGGCACACGAATTGCAGGATGCTGCTTTGTACCTTTCCTAAAGACTATCCTAGAGTATTATCAGTATAAGTCCTTATTCTTATAATAGAAAACTGGTAACGTACGGTGCACCACGGCTCACGAAACGCGCCAGTAAAAATAAATTGAATCCGTTTATAAGGCCACGGCCTCGATACTGTTTTGGAGGCGAGAGATGCGAATGATCGTGAAATCGGAAAATGATGAGATACATAGCTTAGCGCGTAAATTCGCGTATACGAAACGTAACGAAAAAAAATACGTTAAATTCAATTTCAGTTTGCTGAATCGGTTTGGGAATTCATTTACGGAGGACTAGAATTGGAATAAATCTATTCTACTTAAATTTTTACTAAAATAGCTAATTAATAGATGTACTTAAAACTTAGAGTACCTACCTAGTTAAAAAAATATATTAAGCTTTGTAAATTCTGCAGAAACAATAGGTCCTGTGAATTCAATTTACACTAAACATATTAGTTGCGTAAAGGCACGAATGCCGCTGAGAATTTTACAGCCGGTTAACACCGCACATTGTTTAATTTACCAGATAATTTGCGTAATTATTGACGTGTTAAACAATATGCATGAAGAAGGGCACAAATCTATTTTTATTTGGAAAATAGCTATAAGAACAGTCCCAACGAAATATGACTTGGTAACTAAGTGATTAAAATGGTATACTGAGTATAGCTGTAAGTACAAACTTGTCAAATCCCTTAGGATGCTATTCAGCGTACTAAACTTTTCTCAGACTTAATTAGCAAAGTTCTTAGTGCTTAGTCATAATGCCATACTGAAAAAAGTATTTTAATTCGGCTATTTCAGGAATAACCTCTTTGACAAGACTTAACTTAAAGTTTTGTTAAGTTTCTTAGGGTGAGATCTATAGAGCGTACTTAGCTTTGATTTAACTTGTAAAGTCCCTAATCATAGTAGTAATCATAATTCAACACTGAAAAAATATCTAACCACACTAATTCGGCTATTTGAGGCATAACCAAATTTTGTTGAGGAATAACCAAAGTTTGAGAAGACTTAAAGTTTTGGTTACATATTGGATAAAGTTATGTGGTCACATTTTTGTGTTGAAGGTTGACAAAAGTTTGGTTATGTATACCAATTTTTTTTTTAGTGAATCTTTGAGTACCTACCTCTAAGTGAGTGCTTAGCAAAATCTAAGTCATGTCTAAGTTCACAAAATCGACAACTTATGAAAAACTTTTCTAAGCATGCACTCAGACGAACAAAAATATTGCATTATTAATATCGAATTTCTCATAAATTGTTAGTTAAGTTTAAGAAAAGTTTGACGCCCATTTTAAGTGACTCTAGGAGACAACTAAGTGAAATGTCTAAATATTAAAACGATTTATCTAGCGCAAAAAACATGTCAACAACCACTAGGCGATAACTATTAGCCTATCCATGGTTGTCGCCTAGTGGTCGGTGACATGATTTTTTGCTCCTTTTAACATTTAGACAGTACATTACAGTATTCCAAAATTAATAATGCGTATACATATCTTCGCTAATTGTCGTATTCCCGGAAACACCGAATCATTGAATTGTAAGAGCCCTAAATTGTGCATGAAGAAAATGCACTTAACCACTCTATATACTTTTTTTTTCTATATACTTTTTTGTTTCCGGGAATACGACAATTAGCGAAGATCTGCATGCGCATTATTAAATTGGGAATACTGTAGGTATCTCTAGTGTTAGTGAAAATGAGCTAAAGTAAGCTAGGTATATAAATTTCAGCTTTAGGCCGTGGCCTCGACAACATAAAAGCCATCCACGGAAGCATATTTATTTTTCATCTCCTTCCTCACTGCAGTCACTTAATTCTGTCTTATGCATACGACTTAAATATTAAAGACCTTTTCCACGGTCGAGTCATAAATGAGGGGGTGACAAAATGTTATTTAAATTTAAGGAGACGCTGACTTAGCTTAGGTGAGGGGCTCGTGGCTAAATGACGGCCGCGCTGATCGATCGATCTGCGAGGTTAAGCTGCGCTTGCCGCGGTCAGTCCTTGGATGGGTGACCGTTCTTTACACATCGAGATCCCTCCGTGCCTCGGAGAGCACGTTAAGCAGTCGGTCCCGGTTGTCATAGGAATATCTTTGACAATCGTTACGGGTAGTCAGAAGCCCTAAAAGTCTGACAGCTGGTCTAACATTCGAATACCGGTATTACCCATTAATTGGGTTGTGGAGGTCAGATGGCAGTCGCTCCACGTAAAATATTGATATTCAGCCAAAAACTAGTTAGACTGGATGCCGACCCCAATATAATTTGGGAAAAGGCTAGGCAGATGCTGACTTAGCTTAGGTATTTGCATAAATTCACAATGTATTTCTAATTTATGCGTTTTCAAAAAGAAAGTGATTAAAGTCTTGTGAGATCATGACCTTTACTTATGGGGCTTGCGAGACCTAATTTTATCGATTCACATGATTCTAAAAGCTAACACGTACGGATCACAATAGAGTGAACGGAAATCTGGCAAAACGTGTTCGAAAACAGGGTAAAATTTGTAATTGCGAAAATATACGTTTTATGAAAAACCTAAGACAATAAGCAATAGCGCACGCAATAGGCGTGAAAATCTTACTTGTCGAATAATCTGAGAAAAAAATGGAATGATTCCGTGTATTTAGTATGGTTTTTAATCGTTGAAATATTTTTTTTTTTTGTATTTTCGTGATTTTTTTCTATCGTATAAAATTTTCAACACACTAACTAGCATACCTAAATATCCTGAAAAATATCATATTTTCTGATTTTGTTTACTGCAGTGGATCATATTACTTTAAAGCTTTATAAAACCTTGCGTTTAGCTCCTGTAGTCGCCTTAATAATAATATATGAAGCGCCGAGCCTTATTTTATGAGCTCAAAATTGTAAAGGTATCAATATTAATCAATTTATTTTAAGCTTTGGAGCTAATAAAGCATTTTCCAGCTAAGTTATCGCGTGAATCTTAGAATTTCATCAGACTCATTTCGAGTACCTAGGTACCTACTTGATGAATTTTTGGAATTAATCAATAACTGGATTCATTGAAAAGCTTAACTAGGTACTTTATCTTTATAATCATAATTAATGCTTTAAATTTTATTAAAAATAGTATGTGAATTTGACTCAGATCGCCACTTTTAAAGCAGTGTGCGTCATGACTAGAAACGCTCCTATGTAAATATATAAATCTCCCACACATTTAAAACTCCACATACCTTCAATCGAAGGCTCGTATTACAGAACGATAGCTCAGATCTCGCCTTGAGCATAGATTTAACGCCATTTGATTGGTTGAAACTAGTTTTAAACAGAGATTGACACTTGAGTTTTGTTCTGTACTACGGGCCTTACACAGATATCCGTCACTTGCACTAAATTAAAACACGTTACATACTGTATATCCTACTTGTAAATCATAACTTGCTTTCATGATCCTGTCAAAGCGTCGAGCTGGATAACATTTTGTCACATCTCCCTTGTTTCGAAGATTCAAAAATCTTTTATTATCTAATAATGAGAAGCTTTTCTTTCAGTTGTTTATTCAAACTCAATTTTGTTATAGATAATTAGATACTTACCTAATATTGGATTTTGATTTGATATTTAGATTAAAGGTCCCTCCTACGCTACAAAACCAATACCTACCTGAAAAATATTACCTAAGTATTATTTACAACTAGCTTCCGCCCGCGGCTTCGCCCGCGTCATCCGGGATAAAAAGCCTATGTGTTATTCCAGGTCCTAGGCTACCTCTTTGCCAAATTTCATTTAAACCCGTCCAGCTGTTTCAGCGTGAAGAAGTAACAAATATACACACACACAAACTTTCGCTTTTATAATATTAGTGGGATTACTTACAAACTACGGTGACGTTGGGAATCTTCATCATTATGTACAATTTTATAATAAACTAGGTTTTTGCCCACGACTCCATCCGTGTACACTACAATAATTGACCATTTTAAATGACCTTCTCAGTGTAGGGTGGCTAGAACTACGAAGAAGTCACGCTGTATCTCTGGTTCATCCCACCGGAATTAGAGGAAATGTGGCTTCGATTTTAAGTTGGATCCCAAACTATAAACTTATGAAAACCACATCAAAATATCCGTTTAGTAGTTTTGTGTGATGCGCGCACAACAGATAAATAGACAAAAGTTCCAAAAAATATTATTTTGGGCATGGTTACGTCCCAGTGCTATCCCGACTGGTTTTTCTGAAATATCTTCCACCTAGGTATATAAATACCTTTCTACAGATACGACCTTTTTACAGTTTTATAATAGTACTAGCTGTGCCCCGCGGTTTCAACCCCGTTGCTCGGCTCCTAGCGGTCATAGCGTGATGTTAAATAATTCCTCATGAATCTGGCTATCATATATAAAAATACTAGTTGACCCGCCCGGGCTTCGCACGGGTAAAGTTTAGTACACATACCCTACACCTACCCTACATCTACCCTACACCTACCCTACACCTACCCTATACCTACCCTACACCTACCCTACCCTACACCTACCCTACCCTACACCTACCCTATACCTACCCTAAACCTACTCGACACCTACCCTACACCTACCCTAAACCTACTCGACACCTACCCTACACCTACCCTACACCTACCCTACACCTACCCTACACCTACCCTACATCTACCCTACACCTACCCTACACCTACCCTACACATACCCTACACCAACCCTACATCCCAAACCTCAAAAATAAGTTTCAAGCTTCTAGCTTTAAAAATGACGTAATTTCCATACAAACTTTTATCCCCTATTTCAACCCTTTACAGCCCTTTTTTCACATTAAAAAGTAGCCTATGTCCTTTCTCAGGCTCTAGACTATCTCTGTACCAAATTTCATTTGAATCGGTTCAGTAGTTTAGGCGTGATTGAGTAACACACAGACAGACAGACAGACAGAGTTACTTTCACATTTATAATAGTAGTAAGGATAATGATTTTTTCGAATCCGACTGGTAGGTAGTTCCAGAAGCGAGTTCAATCAAAAAACATTCAAACACACAAACTCTTCAGCTTTATAATAAGGCGCAGCAATTTAATGTACGTATTAATATAATAGGTATTACAGAACTATTCAGCTAAATTCATGTTTATGTCGAATTTTCTTAGGCTAATATTAAGAAATTTCGACATAAACATGAATTTAGCTGAATAGTTCTACCAACCCATAATAATAACTAATATTATTAGTATAGTGACTATACTAATAATATTAGTTATTATTATGGGTTATAGTATTAGCCTAAGAAAATTCGACATAAACATGAATTTAGCTGAATAGTTCTGTAATACCTATTATATTAATACGTACATTAAATTGCTGCGCCCTTACAGGGTCATGTTGATACCTACTACTATGTTTAACACCTTGTATTTTACACATGAAGCAATAAACAATTTCAATTTGAATTTGAAGCATATTTTGGTCCTTACGATTTTAAATAGTATTGGGTAATAGGTCACCTTTTTAGACCAACGTGAGTATGAGGGCATCCACAAAACCGGTGAAACCACGGATGCCCACAGTTACTTACATGATTCTGTCCCAAACATGTGGGCATAAAGATCCCTTTGTCTTGGGCGCAGGGTTCTATTTGTTGTGGGTAAGGTCACGTGAAATGCGTTCCGATTAAACTATGTTACATTTTATTGTGTATCTCATGAACTGTCCACTTCTCACTATTTACAGTGCAAAATATACCATAGGTACCTTTTTGTCGCATTTATTCACATGTGAATTATACAATCATGCCTTTTCATCGTATTAATTTTTAAGTTTTCGTACCTTAAAAGGAAAAAATACGCAATCCTTATAGGATCACTTTGTTGTCCGGATATAGGTTCACTAGGATCAAGTTGAAATTTATACCAATACTAAAGTCTACAGTCCTTTGGAGGTGTAAAAATTCAAGCTTCTAAGTCAACGCATAAAAAATACGACCATTTATGATGCATATTTTATGTTGACGCTCGCAAATAAATCAGAACCTATAGGCACTTTACGTTGACCTAGGTCAACGGGAAATTTGGCAAGAAGCAAAATTTCACAGGATAAGCAAAAGAACAAATTCGAAAATCTTTAATTTGTAATTAAATCACATACATTACTCATTTTGTACGGAACCCTCAGGACGTGAGTCCTACTCGTACTTGTCCTGTTTTTGCTTTTAATAACACTTGGCATTTCCGTCTGTATCGCATGGTTTAATAAGAACACTGTGAAAAATGTCCTCTCTAGTCATTCAATTGCTTAGTTCTTACATAATACACAAAAAAACTAAAAATATTGCTGATTAAGTTATGCAGATCATCATCTGCCTAGCCTTTTCCCAAATTATATTGGAGTCGGCATCCAGTCTAACTAATTTTGGCTAAATATCAATATTTTACGTGGAGCGACTGCCATCTGACCTCCACAACCCAATTAATGGGTAATACCGGTATTCGAATGTTAGACCAGCTGTCAGACTTTAGGGCTTCTGACTACCCGTAACGATTGTCAAAGATATTCCTATGACAACCGGGACCGACTGCTTGACGTGCTCTCCGAGGCACGGAGGGGTCTCGATGTGTTAAGAACAGTCACCCATCCAAGGACTGACCGCGGCAAGCGTAGCTTAACCTCGCAGATCGATCGATCAGCGCGGCCATCATTTAGCCACGAGCCCCTATTAAGTGTTGCAGATATAAGTATAATATTTCACGGTAAATTCACTATTGTGATTAAGCAAGTGTACGGAATTCCGAAGTCAAAATCGGCATAACAGACACGATAAAACAAGTTCCGCCGTTGCCCTAATTCCATACATTACGATCAGATTCTTTTATTACTTGACAAGATTATAAAGTGAAATGAAGATTATCCACTTGCACAAGATATCCGGTCGCAGGTTGCGTAATAAAGTTAGTGGCACACTAGTCGATGAATCATCCCGGTTTATAGCCGTGACCGTCATAAACATGGCCTCCTTTATAGTGGGGCGAATACGGCCGGCCAGCTAATGTCCGCCGTGTTTGGCAGTGCATCATATTTTAGTAGTATTATGATGTAAGATTAGAGGATGTAGATATTACACGTATGCTTACTCTTGGGATTTACAGGGTCGATTTTGCTTTGATGGCATTAACTTGTCGTAGCAAAAGATTTAGACTGAAGGCCAATTTTCGTAATTAATTTGGCACAATGACTGACACTGACAGTAATTGACTAAACTGAGGTTATATTTTGAATTGACAAAAAATATTATATTTAGGTATTTAGTTTTGTCGTTTAATTAAGCAGAGGAATATATTTTTGTTATTTATGTGCCAGTTCAGAATGTTAGCTGAATGTCTGCTTTGGTTTTGATCAACTTTTGCTCAATTTTCGATTTCAATTATACAATTTGAACATTTTAAATAAGAGAATTATCCCTCTGATTTCTGAAGATCAGTTTTATTTAATGTACTTTAAAATGTAATGTCAACTAGACTAAGATAGTATGCATAGCACTCCATAATATTAATGTTTTCTATACCTAATTAACCTAGCTAGACAGACGTTCTATTTAACCGACCAACTCCTTCATAATTCAAAAGTACCTGTAAGTGGACTAATTGAAATAAATACTTTGACATGACTTTGAATTTACAAATTTACTAGAATTTCTCTTTCAATAAAATAAATTATCCACGCTTCAAGCCACTAATTGTAATTCAATCTTACTTATGAAACTAGTTATAAAAGTAGTATATATCAACGAATAGTCCGTTTCAACGTTAATGTATGAAAAATATAAAAATATTCAAATAAAATTCAAAATAAAGTCACTAACTGCATTTATGGGATTTCATTCCCATTGTAACGTGAAAAAGGTAAATCGCAAACATTTTTCGCCAATGTGGGTAGCGCAATTATGTTAGGATGTTACAACACAATATACATAATTTAAGTAAGTGAATAGACGGACAAACGGAAGCAATGAAATGAAAATATTGTGCCTCATACCTTACAACGTTCAGTGACATTCACAAATAAATACGAACTCTAAGTTGTGCAAAACAAGGTTCAAATTCCTGCGCAAATGTTTCCCTACACAACATAAGGCTTGATATTGCTGAATACAGTATATCCATATCCATCCAGGCTATCCGTCAAAATTAACGTTTCCTTCAAACAGAATGGAGATATAAGGGTGTTAAGAAAAATGTCCTACAAACGTGAAGGCGCCAAAATCTCATGTTGCCGTCAAGAAATCCAACATAAATTACATTGGATCAGACACACAAGACTAGATTGAAAGGATTTATCTCCTCTACCATATATTAGCTTTAGTCAGGCCTAGGTAACGCGATCCTACATATTTTATTATGTGTCTTCAGGCTATTTTGTGTCAAAGGAGCTCAAATTTCGAGTACCTAGTAAAATGGGTGATATTATAACGTGGCACACACCGACTGTCTACGCGACAATATTGTCAAACAGTCTGCCTTAGTATAACAAAGAGATTGTATTGGATGGATGGAACTCTGATAACGTCATTCGGTGAAAATTGGACGTCTAGTTCCGAGTTACTATGTTGCTGTCAGCACAAAGTCTCCATATTGTAGATGAATAAAGTAGTTAGGAGCGCATAGCATAAGCATAGCATAATCGGCCTATAATGTTCCCACTGCTGGGACACAGGCCTCCTCTCTGTGAGAGGGAGTGGGCGGTAGTCCACCACGCGGGCCCAGTGCGGGTTGGTGGACGTCACATGTCTTCGAATTTTTGGTTCTAGGACATGCCGATTTCCTCACGATGTTTTCCTTCACCGTTAAAGCAAGTGATAATTAATTTCTAATACGCACATGACTTCGAAAAGTCAGCGGTGCGTGCCTCGGAATTGAACTCGAACCATTCGCCGTGGGAGGCACATGGTTAAACCACTAGGCTATCACTGCTCATTTAGGAGTTAGGAGCGCACTTAGGACTAAAGGAGTAGTATTTCCTTTGCGGAATTTAGCAACGAACCTGTAATTATAAATTCTTTTCCATGTCTTCACGACAATGGTTTTAGAAAACATGATCTACAACAGCTGTTGTCTATAAAAATCGTATTTCATATTTCTGCTGAGGTCATTTCCTTTTCATCAAAACCTACTTGTTGCTAGCTTTCATTTGTTTTCTTCCGCATATTAAATAATCAATGTGTTTCATAACTTGCTTTTGCCCACGACTCCGTCCACGTGGACTTTAGTATCCTATAAAATAAAAATAAAAAAAAGCCTTTATTTCTTTGCAGATTACATAAGGAGAGATTAAGTTCTATGTTAGTATTATGAATTTTTGTTAGTGGTAAAGTTTAGTTCTTAAAGGAGGTCAACAATATTTGGCTAAATGAAGTACCGAGGTACACTCAGTTGAATAAAATACCCTAAATTATACTGAATAATGTTGTGTTTTTATATTTTTTTTATCGTCACCTGGAGACGAGAAAAAAATACTTTTTATTTCAATAAAAAGCACTCCAACCAATATGGCGCTCAAGCGCTCTATCAGTCAACTACCTAATGCCGTATCCACACTTAGGTCAAACCATAGACATAGAATACTATAGACATAGCCTAAGAGATAAAGCCGCTGGCCGTTTTGTGTGCGGTTTTGAATTTGTATTGTGCGTGACGAGTTGACTGGTTGACGCTTCAGTGACGTCACTGTATCAAACCATTGCGCCAATGCGCGGTGAACTTTACAGTGACGTCACTGTATCACTGTCAACGAGAAATGACAGGCTTCACACAGTATACAGACATGGTTAGACTAACTCCAGTATATTCTTCCTCCAAGGGTCAAACCTTGACAAACCCACAGACATCTAATATTATTAGACAAAACAACTGCCTGGCTTGGCTTGCGTGGGTTTGCCGTTTATGGTTTTGTACACAAATCAAAAGAAGCTTGCAATAAACGCTTGCAATGATCCACACGTTCAGTCCGTTTGTCGAGATTTGTAGTTTACGGCAAATGTCAAGTGTGTGAAACCGGCTTAACACAATTTTAAAACAAACAATAATGTTAATAGATTATCTATGGTTATGTTATTTTGTCATTATAAGTGATGTGCAAAGATAACACTGAGTGGAAAGGACTTTTTAGTAACTTAATCGATTAGGTAACATTTGTTACTAATGTCAACATTTTCAACTGCAGATTATCAGAAAAATAGTTGTGTTTGTAGTTATTTAATCATTACTTTAAAAAATACGATTTTTAGTAATAAATAGTAATACAATTGCGATCAGTAAACATTAAATTAAATAATTACTAAAAATAGTAACACAGTAAATAATCGAGAGCTAAATCGAGATGCACTTCACCATGCTTGCACGTGCTTATGCAATGTTGCCATATGATTTAATTGTGTTACAAGTTTTTTAAACTTTAATGTCATGGCATGGCATGGCATGTCAGATTTTTTTGGTCAGATCGTCCGTAAATTGTTTAATTTGACTTCTAATTAAAAAGTTACCTTCGATGATTTTCAGAAAAACGGTTTTTGACGTCTTCTATGAAAGAATCGCCCATACTGTTTACAAGTTTTTTATGTACACTGAGCATACAAAGTCCATTTAACCTGTCTTCGATCATTGTTGATCTCAGCCACGTTTTCACGCGTCTAAGTGTACTTTGATTAGTGATTACGCGAGTTCATACATTTTCTGCGAGATTTCCAGCTGCCCTCCTCTGCCCCCCCTGGGTACGCCCATGAGTCAGTGAGTCAGTCAGAACTTTTCTGTTTATTATATTGATAACAAAGACTTTTAACGCTTTAAAAATAAACTAAACCAACAAACTTCATATTTTAACAGATATTGTCTTTATTTATGTTCTATTTGTTGTTTTGTGTACAAACGATTACGGAAGGTTCTTTGTTGGTCTTTCGATTCCAATACCCTGAAGAGCACATATAAAATACTCATAGTACATTACATAACAATTGTTACGGGTAGTCAGAAACTCGTAAGTCTGAACTAGTGTAACTGATAGTATGGCCCCGTAACTGAATTGTAGCGCTCAAATAACTGCCATCTTCGCTCCGTATAAAATACATATACACTTTGCCCGCGACTTCGCTTTTCCGCAGGAACTGTGCATTTTTTCGGGATAAAAAATGGCCTAAGCACTCAAAGATGATGTAGCTTTTTATTAGTGAAAGAATTTTCAGAAACGGAGCAGTCGTTCCGGAGATTATCCTCCACATACACAAACTCACGAAATTTGCATTCTCTTTATATTATGACGTACCTATAGTCGTAGATTCAGCTGTATCTGTTCAAACTGACAGTTGACTCCAACATTGGAAAAGAACAGATGAGCAGAAAGTTATTTGACAAAAAAAATAGACTTTACGTGTGTATGAAAAGTGTAGCACAATCTTGACTCAATTGCCCAACCCGCCATTCCGCGGTCCACACCCACTACTGTTATTGTTATCGCACATGAATCACGCGCAAACTGTTTTCCATCTCATTGTTTCCATATGTAAATCTAGGGGCGGATCGAGCTCACTCTAACATAATATATCCCACTACTGAGCCCTTTGACTCCGTCCCTCATTTCATTTGGTTTCGGTAGACGTAATAATATTATATTTGATGTTCATGAGAAAATCTGTTGGTTAGCGTAGCATGCAAATTGTAAAGAGCGGGAAAAGGGTTATTTTATGTAGTTGTGGATAGGCAATAAATTGTATAATCTTCGTATAAGTGGTAGGGCAGCAAACGGGTCGATGGCTTATGGAAAGTGGTTATAACGACGTGCAATAAAAGGGGTTTGCCGATGCGTTGCATAACGCATTGAACACGGAACACCATGCATCAGTATACAATAGACAATTTATTGCTACCGGTCATCTCTGGAAGGCATCTGTACTAATGTTATAAATGCGAAAGTTTGGATAGATGGATGGATAGATGGATGCATGGATGGATGGATGGATGGATGTTTGTTATTCAATCACGCCAGAACGGCTAAACAGATCTGGATTAAATTTGGCACAGAGATAGATTATAGTCTTTTTTTTTTTTTTTTGAGGATGGGAAATCATCAAATGACGGGTCCCGCTCTGGGCGGAGCGGAAGGGAGTGTCAGACTCTTACTGACTAAAACCCACCCGTGTTCCTTCCTTAGTCTGGCACATACTTTTTATCCCGTAAAAATGTACGGTTCCCGTGGGATAGATTTGTAAATTCAATACGAACCAAGTCGTGGGCAACAACTAGTATAGCATAAGCGACTCACTATGCGGTCCCAGTGCGGTTTGGTGGACGTCACATGTCTTCGAATTTTTAGTTCTAAGACATGCCGGTTTTCTCACTATGTGTTCATTTACCGTTTTTAGAGTAGTAGTGATGAAAAAAATTGCGCAAAGTTTACGCTTGCGATCGAAGTCATGACCTGCGACTTGTCAAGTCTAGGCCAGTGTTCCGCAAAGGGTGTGCCGCGGTATACTTGAGTGCCCTGGTCATTCGTTGGTGTGACTCGGAAAAATAAGGTTATCTTGTTATCGCTTTTGTTTCGTCGCTTATTGTTATGTTGTATTATGTATGTAAAAACTGATTTTTCATTTAAGGTGTAGGTACCTCCAAAATTTTCCGATTTCCTATGTGCCTTGAACACAAAAAGTTTGCGGAACACTGGTCTAGGCCACTACCTCTGGGCCATAATCTCTGAATGGCATAAAAAAAGAATAAAAAAGATGAAATGTCTCATGATTGTGGTTGTAGTTTTAACGTAATTGATTTCGCAGGTGGTCCAACTTTGGTTGTCACTTAGTGTAATAGTGAAACACTTTTCCTTAATGTATTATTAATGTGTGCCCTTCCTTCCAGAGTGCTGAAATATGTAGATAATTTAGCAAAATAAATTCTTGTTACTGTCTAACTTTACCCGGCTTCTACTAAAGTTTGTGTGAGGAGACATAAATACACAATGAGGCGAGACGTCTCGCACGCATGGTACCTACTTATATTCTTTATATTATACTCGAGACGTGACGTAGAATATTCTTTAAATTAATAGGTAGTACTGCATTCTCAAGAGAGGTGAGCTTATTTTCAGCAGTGGGCATTTTTCGTCTAATTATGATGATTGACAGCGCATTTTCATCTGTTATTTTATGAAATGCTTGTGTCTGAACCTTCATAAACACTGTGACCTTCATTTTCTTTTTGACTTGTCTGATGTAGCCCTGCTTCAATCAATTTTATAATAATAATAAAATAATAAAAACGTTTATTTGGAACAATTTGGGTTTTCACAATTTGATTTCTTCCTCCTTTTTAGGGTTCTGCACCTCAAAAGGAAAAACGGAAGCCTTATAGGATCATTTTGTTTTCCGTTTGTTCATGGCAAGTCCGAGGCATCTGCTCATAGATGGCGCTAATGCATATTTCAGTACCCTCAATGTGCGAGTCATACTCACTCGCACTTGTCCAGTTTAATATTTCTGTTTTCTATGATGTTCTTTATGAATGCGTCGTCGTTATATCCGACGACCTTATTTGCTTCATATGTGTTCTTTATTGGTAATGTCTGTATTTTCATCTGTTTATGAAGCGTTTGTAGTTTATTCGTCAAATTCTTCTTCTCCGTTCATTGCTTTAGCTTTGAGCTTGAAATAGACCTTTACTTACTCTTTTAATTCTTCTTCATTATGTTATTTTTCTATAATGACTACCATTCTATGCATTTGATTCATCCCAACATTCTGTGTGTTCAAAATGTGTGTCAAATATTTGAAATCCTTGTAACAGATTGTCAGTTTGTTTCATGTTTACACGCATTAAATCACGTGACATATGAATCCCAGTTTCGAAACAGTGTGTCATAAAAGTACTCGCTTCTTCGTTTGTATGAAATACGTCAAAAGAAAAACCCTTCTTAGCACGCATCTAAAGGCCAATATAAAATATAAAGGATAATACGTGCCTTTGTTCATGTTTTGAAGATTTTGTCAGTAGTGAGTAGTATTTGGCTTATAGATTATTTTGGGTGACAAATAATTCCTTTTGACGAGATATTCTATTTCTCAAACCTACCTTTTACGATGATGTAACATTTAGATACAGCCCCTACATCATTATTACGATCCCTATTTTAGTTATTTGTATCGCAAAAACAATTGCTTTGTCCACAAGTCGTGAAAACAAGTGCTGTTGACATCTTTTTTATGAAACAAACAAATATTTTCATAGAAAAATATTGATATACCTTACCTAATATTTAAGTAAACCAAACGCAGAGGTATTATACTTTTTTTGTAATGTTTCAAATTGATTCGGTTTATTCTGTTGTTGTGATTGATAAGGATTTCTATGTAAGTAATGACTTACAGCGAAACATCGAGAGAAAACTTGTATGATAAATGTATTGGTTCTTGCTCTACAGTAGGAAAACAGTATTGTTGGTATATTTTTGAAGATCTCGTTTTTACTTACACAACGTATCTGCTTCTAAATAAACTTTGTATTTACCTTGTTTAGACAATAATAAAAACTGTCTTCCAGAAAATACAAACGAAATATAACGAAGGAAATGAGAACAAACCGATGAATAGAAATCGGATATATGACTTTGTTGTTTTAGTCATTGTTGTCGCAAATACAGAGTTTATCTTTAAAGGTCACATGTGATTTTTCGATGTTTTGTAAACAATATCTTTTACGGTTTTGGTTCTATTGAAATACGTACATGAATTCAATCATAGCCGGTTTCGTATCATTTTTAGGTCAGTGGCATTATTAAATCCAGCACATTATTTGGCACAAACAAGATCTCACTATAAAATCTACTTCTAAAATTCGTATAGCATAAGCATAGCATAATCGGCCTATAATGTTCCCACTGCTGGGACACAGGCCTCCTCTGTGAGAGGGAGTGGGCCGTAGTCCACCACGCGGGCCCAGTGCGGGTTGGTGGACGTCACATGTCTTCGAATTTTTGGTTCTAGGACATGCCGGTTTCCTCACGATGTTTTCCTTCACCATTAAAGCAAGTGATAATTAATTTCTAATACGCACATGACTTCGAAAAGTCAGCGGTGCGTGCCTCGGGATCGAACTCGAACCATTCGCCGTGGGAGGCACATGGTTAAACCACTAGGCTATCACTGCACACACTCCACACAATATTTAAATAAGTGATGATCTAATGTAACGCTTCATAATTAAGGAATGAGAGACGTTGCATCACGAATGCTAACGAGGCGCTACGTAGAAAGTGTTTCGTGATAAAACGTCACGGATTGTACACATGTCGCTTAGTAGGTATATTATATAATTATATTCGCAAGAACGTGTATAGCCGACTTGCACGGCTGCCAAAAAAAAGGAGTGTAATAATAATAATAATAAAATGTTTTATTGCATAAAATTTGTTGATACAATACATTTGAAGCCCTGACTCCTGAGCTAGGTAAACCTGTGTTACAGGAGTCAGTGTCTTCACCCGTTTATGGAACTTTAACATTTATAGTTTTGCAGTAAGTAAAATAAAAAGAAAAAAAAATAAAATAGTGTCATTTTAGGGTTCATGTAGGTATGTATGTCTGAAGTTTTTTTAATCTACGATAACTTCTAAACGTTTCAAACGATTTAAATGTATATCATACCGTTGGAATTCTTGTATTATCCCGAGTGACATAGGCCAGTAAAATTAAACTAGCCGATTATCTCTTTCTATATCTCGATGTGTAATATTTTGTGCTTGGTACTGTATGTCTATAGGTACCGGCAGCAGTTATGAGCACAAACGTCACCTGCGCATTAGTTGATTTTTCGGTCTCTTTGGCGGAATAAAGAAGGCGGGAGGTGCCGAGGCTGCACGTGATTAGTTCGTCAGTCGAGGCTCGTCGTTTGTTGGACTATTCTCTATTGTGTATTGCCAACTGTGTATTGTGTATTGGGCAGAAAATGTACATGCGCGATCTGTGCTTACGACTCACGCCGCTACCTATACCATATATTATAGAATATTTAAAATAGTTATTTTTTTGTGTATGATATTATGTTTGTATGGAATGTTATCGAGGCAATACCTACGTAGAAAGTGTTTCGTGCTATAACGTCATGGATCGTAGTCATGTTAAAGATTGTTTGCGTCTATACGACAAGGTTTGCTTGGAATCGAATCGCGATTCTATACAAATGATTGTATCTTGTGTATTTAAACCGTTATAATGTATTTAATAGGATCCATTGTCGCAAGTTGATTGCTTAAGAGACCCTTAGAATTGTACCTATAAATCCAATAGCTTCAATAACCAATAGATTCAAAGCCTTAACAATAAAAAATCGATATTACCTTTAAATAGTATTAAATGACGCTTTTTGTATCTGTCTGTCCGCTTAGTTTTAGATTTTAATACTGTTTTCACCAACATTTAAGTAATTTATTCAGGAATGTTTATAAATGTACTGGCTGTTCACCGTGGTTTCACCCCTGTTGCTCGTCTCTTAAGGGTCGTAGCGTGACGTTAAATAGCTTATAATATTCTTCATGAATCTGACTATCACATACAAAAATAACTTTTCAAATCCGACCGATAGTTCTAGAGATTCTTGCGTTCAAACAAATAAACTCTTCAGCTTTATAATATTAGTACCTCTACCTATAGACAATACGTTAATAATCAACGTAGATATAGTACAGAAACCTTAATGTTCTTATATGTCATCACATCAGTAGATTGCACCCATGCGAAGCAAGGGTTGATCGTTACAAACAACTAGGTACCTAAAATAAAATTCAGCAAACACGAAGTAATATAAATCAGAACCAAAATAATGTAAAAATATGTTTTATACCATTCCCCCTCTAAAAAGCTTATTTTATTCACTGAAAACAGTGAATAAAAAGCACTTTTACTCACTGTTTTGATGTTTGAAAATGGAACACACCAATGTATTCGACCACAGATTTAAAGAACCTATGCTAGATGCGGCACGTTATTAGATTGTATGAAAACCGAACGTGTCATCTTTTTTATACCTACGATAACTTCACCCCAGCCATTTAGTGATGTGCTCAGAGTAAACAGAATTGTTTCAATCACTAAGCGTCACTGAGCTAACAGACTTTTTTTAGTACGAACAGTCGAACATGCAGGGCACGCTTGGTCGTGGCTTGCCGTATCTAGTGTAAGTGTAATCTGTGTATTCGACCTATATTGATGTGTTCTAAATTCAATTTGATTGGTCGACATTTTCGACAAGGAGTTTAGCATTAGAATAAAAACTGTTTTGTGTTCTTTGCTGTCCTTAGTAAATTGGCGCTATTTTGAATACTGTAAGTTGTACGAACACAAAGTTTAGTGTTACTTTAATCTTTAATTTTGTGTTCGTTTAGTGTTGTTCTAATCGATTAAAAATGCATTCTAGTGATGAAGATGTGTTAACACCTGAGTTTGTGAAAGAGAGGGCGGCCGATATAGTGGAAAGGTGGAAAGCTTGCTACCCAAAAAATCACGGCTGGTTTACATCAAAGCCAATTTAACTTTACTTTTTCTTCATTATATGTATATTTTCACTTAAATCTTTCTTTTTCTCGTAGTCATGGTATAAAGTATAGTATGCAACTCTTGAATAAAACGGATTTATATCGAGGGCCATGAATCGCTCGCGTCGTTCAGGATTCTAACACTTGAATCACTCGCTACGCTCGTGATTCAATCATCATGAATCACTCCCTACGGTCGTGATTCAATCGTTAGAATCCTTCACTAGCTCGTGATTCATCTATGGCCCTCCCTTTAAATCCGTCCTTTATTCACTAATTGCATAATATACTATTATACCATTCCCCCTCTAAAAAGCTTATTTTATTCACTGAAAACAGTGAATAAAAAGCACTTTTAGTCACTGTTTTGATGTTTGAAAATGGAAGACACCAATGTATTCGACCACAGATTTAAAGAACCTATGCTAGATGCGGCACGTTATTAGATTGTATGAAAACCGAACGTGTCATCTTTTTTATACCTACGATAACTTCACCCCAGCCATTTAGTGATGTGCTCAGAGTAAACAGAATTGTTTCAATCACTAAGTGTCACTGAGCTAACAGACTTTTTTTAGTACGAACAGTCGAACATGCAGGGCACGCTTGGTCGTGGCTTGCCGTATCTAGTGTAAGTGTAATCTGTGTATTCGACCTATATTGATGTGTTCTAAATTCAATTTGATTGGTCGACATTTTCGACAAGGAGTTTAGCATTAGAATAAAAACTGTTTTGTGTTCTTTGCTGTCCTTAGTAAATTGGCGCTATTTTGAATACTATAAGTTGTACGAACACAAAGTTTAGTGTTACTTTAATCTTTAATTTTGTGTTTGTTTAGTGTTGTTCTAGTCGATTAAAAATGCATTCTAGTGATGAAAATGTGTTAACACCTGAGTTTGTGAAAGAGAGGGCGGCCGATATAGTGGAAAGGTGGAAAGCTTGCTACCCAAAAAATCACGGCTGGTTTACATCAAAGCCAATTTAACTTTACTTTTTCTTCATTATATATGTATATTTTCACTTAAATCTTTCTTTTTCTCGTAGTCATGGTATAAAGTATAGTATACAACTCTTGAATAAAACGGATTTATATCGAGGGCCATGAATCGCTCGCGTCGCTCAGGATTCTAACACTTGAATCACTCGCTACGCTCGTGATTCAATCATCATGAATCACTCCCTACGGTCGTGATTCAATCGTTAGAATCCTTCACTAGCTCGTGATTCATCTATGGCCCTCGCTTTAAATCCGTCCTTTATTCACTAATTGCATAATATACTATTACCTGCCTATCGCGTGAGCTTACCGTACGAATGTGTTGAGTCTTTAAATCAACACTGAACACTGTTCATGATGACATGCAATTAAAATTTCATTGTCACTGCAGAGCAAGACATGCGGTAGGTACCATGTAATATATTGGGCGTGTTTGGTGTCTGGTATAATAACCTACTTGGATGTATGGATTGTCAATATGGCCCAGAAGGAAATGGTGGGATGAACTGGACTCTTAGCGCCTTAGATGACAATAGACAATAGACTTCGGACCCTAGATGATAATAGACTAGTCAGTGGAAGGAGCGAAAGAACACTTTCGCTTTTGGTGTAATTTTTATTTTGGTATTAAGTATCGATGAAGAAATCAAAATGTTGATTCCGCTTTTTGACTAGAAAATGCAACGACCTAACTAAAAACTTATCCACAATAATACAAACAACAGAAGCAAAAAGCATTTTATTTGCGCAATTGCACGGTAAACGCTTCATCTAGACAAGCTCTATGACACTTGTCGCTAATTGCAGCCAAGCCAGGTGCCCTACAAACCTTATAGTAACCTATTTTTCTCCTGTTGACTATAGGGGGAGGAAAATAACATACATTCTATCATTTTACAATCAAATTATAACTTTTAACATTATATTAAGGACTGCAATGAAACGGTTGAAGGGAGGAAGGATTTTAACATGCTTAAACTCTCGCCTATTTGTCATTTCCCATAATTAATAATTAAATTAAATAGATCTATCAATTTTGTGAGGGGCTCGTGGCTAAATGACGGCCGCGCTGATCGATCGATCTGCGAGATTAAGCTGCGCTTGCCGCGGTCAGTCCTTGGATGGGTGACCGTTCTTTACACATCGAGACCCCTCCGTGCCTCGGAGAGCACGTTAAGCAGTCGGTCCCGGTTGTCATAGGAATATCTTTGACAATCGTTACGGGTAGTCAGAAGCCCCAAAAGTCTAACAGCTGGTCTAACATTCGGATACCGGTATTACCCATTAATTGGTCAGATGGCAGTCGCTCCACGTAAAATATTGTATATGTATTGTACTTCGTATATAGATTGCATGCCGACCCCAATATAATTTGGGAAAAAGGCTAGGCAGATGATGAGATTTATCAATTTTGTGAAGGTTCTGAAAACCGCCAAACAGTGGAATGCGCTGCCTCAGTGGGTGTTCCCGCGCGCCGACAGTTATACAATCTGGGTTTAAAGTCGCGAGTCAATCTTCTTCTAAGCAAGCGTGCTCCATCGTAGACTATCGTATAACATCACGCAAAATGGTGGAAATGGAAAAACCTATAAAAATAGATATCGTGGCTAAATAACAGTAGCGCTGATCGATCGACCTGTGTGGCTTAGCTGCACTTGCCGCAGTTAGTACACGGATGGGTGACCATTCTTTACACTTCTAGACTGCTGTCAAGGCTAGACAGATGATGATACCTTAGTTTTAAATATAATTGAAATAGTCTACTATATAAAAATAAGTCGGGTTTTCCTTCCTGACGATATAAGTCCAGAATGGACGAACCGATTTCCACGGTTTTGCATTCGTTGGAAAGGTCTCGGGCTCCGTGAGGTTTATAGCAAAGAAAATTTAGGAAAATTTAAAGAGAAAAGCGGGAAAATCTTTTTTCACATACAGCGCCATCTCTGATAGGTACATAGCATGTACTACGGTGGCGAAACGGAGTTCGCCGGGTTTGCTAGTTCTTAATAAAAAATCATCTTTTAAATTCAGTGTAAGAACCTGATTCCTATCAAGCTATCTTCCAAAGTATACAACCATGATACTTTACTTTTACACACTTTTAGCCTATTAAGACTGGGTTCCGATTTGCACAATCGTGCTTTTGATGATCTTTTATCTCAACGAGCGATCTTTGAATGTCATTTGGGACTGCGATTTAAACTTACAGGGATTGTAATCATTGAATCTAAAACTTGTTAGAATTTTCTCTTTTAAAAAACAGTAAGCCTGACCTGTGCCACAAGGTTAGAGGGAACTCAGAAATGAAAACATACTAAAATACAGGTTTAAAATGTTTTAAACCTGTATGTCACAAACACGTCGTCTGTTGCTACGGCAGACGACGTGTCGTCCAACCTCAGATCAGTGGCAGTGGGTGGATACTTTCATATATTGAGACGTCCAATTATTCTTGAACTGTGATGTTTTTTGAGACCGTCTGCTGTTAGGTTCGGAATCATGACTGCAGCGACTAAACGCCACGACATGTCGCTGCGACATGACGCGACAACACGTCGTCGGGTAAGAAGTTGTACCTTTAAATTCAACAATTTTGTATAACGTACCACAAGCAAAGCATTAAGAAATTAAAACAAGAAGCAAATGGTAATAAAAGTTTCCAAGAATCCACCAAAAACCCATTTTGATACATTAACGCACAGTTTACCCGATCGTTACTTAAAAAGATCATAACATTTTTCTCATACAACGCAGATGTGAGTGGGGCGTCTTATAAGTGATCCGAGAGCCGAAACTTTTGAAACGATAACAACTTCCCGATATCTTGGCCTCCTTCCCAACTTTGGGAATTACGATTATGGCACGGCTATGTTACTCAAACTGTAATTACAGAGATAACTCCGGCACTGCTTATACAGTTGCTTGTATACTTTATTTTCAGGCTGAATTTCCCTAAAGCTAAATGGATTGGTGAGACTAGTATGAATAAATTTATTTCGAATAGACTGTTAGAATTAATAGTGCGGTCCACAGAAATCTAAATATTAATGTAGATTGCTGTGGTGCGGTCACAAGCAAGAATGAAAATCTATATTTAAGACACGTCTAAAGTCAGCTATTAGCTTGATACGGTTTTGCACCTGTAATCTTGTTTATGCAATTCAAATTTAAAAAAAAAAAAAAATTTTTCATTCGTTTCTTAAAAAAACTATTTGCTGGAAGAACAAAAGTTTTCAAATCATTTGCACGATGATTTTTTAACTCTTATCTTTGATCCAGCAATAAAAACTTATTATAATCTATGAGTTTTTGAGAATGTTTGAGCTCGGCCATGGTCGTGATTCGCGTCCGGTTTTGCTGTCTTATCGTTTATTATAACGAAAAAAATGACCTATCTACTGTGATAATTAAACTATATTTGATCCCTGAAATGGTATTCCTAATTTAACCCCGTTTTTTTTTCTGATTTCAATTTTGAGACATTTAAAACTAAGCGTTTTATTTTTTTCTTTCTTTGTTACAGAAAATGAAGCTGTTTTGGTGCTACCTATTTGCAGCTTTAGTGACAGTCTCCGGGGCTGCACTCGACGTGGAAAAAACCGTCAATCAAGTCCAAAGCATATTAAAAACAAACCAGCTCTTACCAAGATTGACTAGAGAAGAAATTCTGCAATTACTTAACGATATAAGAGCTGAAGATGCGAAGTCGTCAACTTCATCATCTAAAGAATCCAAAGAAGACAAAAAAGAAAAAGCAGCAACGAATTATAGTACAATAGAAAATGAGATAAGTCCTCAAGAACCAAACCCAAAAAATAACTTTATTGATGGTGATAAAGATGTAAAAGTATCATCATCAGCCCCGACGATTGTTGAAACGACTACAAGAAAAAGTGGACCTACATTAACGGTAGTTCTACCCTACACCCCACGTGATGGATCCTCACTACAGGAATTGTATACTAAACCACCTCGAACTGAAGTAGTTGCATTACCAAGTACTACTCCAAAACCAAAAACATCAAAAGAAAACACCGTGAAACCAAATTATGGCTTGCCGAAAAAGCTAATAGACAACTTTCCTGAAGAACTTCAAGCTTTCCTAGATGCTCACGGTCTAAACGGCAAACCAGGACAAGATCATTTCCTTTTGCCCCTTGAAGGTTTCAAGCCTCTACCACCTCCTAGAGTTATAGATGGTACAGTTCAATTGCCAGAAAACATTTTACTTACTTACGATCTGATACCACCTAACAGTGACTCAAAAACCAAAAACGATGGAACGTATTCTCTTTCTCCAAATAACTTCTTATATGAACCTCTCCGACCGGAATTACCATTTGAATTGGACACATCATCATCAGAAACGAAAGAGATCCATCTACCATACGACATGCCAGCCAGAAAAACCAAATCGATTCCAGCACCAAATTATGACCCCATTGACTATGATTCTGTAAAAGTGATACCATTAAATAAGGGCATCAATCCTATCAATGAACAAGTAAATACGAGTAACGATCAAAGTAAAAGACAAGCGGACGAGACGACTACTGAAAGTGTAGAAACCACTTCTTCATCTACAACTACAACCACCACTGAAGAACCTAAGACCAATGCCGTTAGCGATTCTTCGGTATCAGCAGATGACTCAGGAGCTTCAATAGCTGACCTAGAAGATTCTTTCGGAGGAGCCGCTCCTGCGGTACCCGGGGACTCAGAACTACCAGCTCCCAGGAAAAATGGCTTTTACTGGATGCTTGACTGGAATAGTTTCTTGGAAGTGGGTGACGGTGACACTAAAGTGAACATTCGTTTTGAGCCAAAATTAGGTGACCCTCAAATGTTTATACCTGTCACTGTTCCGTGAGTGAATATTTTGGAATGGATTGTAATATTTATGAGTTCTAGTCTTTGGTTAGTGTTAGAGAAGGCCAAGTGTTTTTGTAAAGTAATTATGAAACGGTGGGGTAAATTAAGTGATTGTTTGTAACACTTAATGGCTGTTACCTAAAATGATTTTGTATTGGTGGTAATTAGAAATATTAGGTGCTTAAGAAGTGAAATTTCACAGAACTCGAACATTAGCTAATTATTAAACTTATTAATAAATTGAGTTTTGTGATGTAACAACATTCCATAAGTGAGCTTCGATTATATCGACTATGTGGTGCATAATCTAGTTAATACCAAACCGAATACAGTCCAGAATTCACGGCACAACAATTTACAATGCTTGTTTTGAACTCATCTCTAGAACGTTTCACGGTGGAATGAATCGATGGAACGCGAACAATTATAATAACGACTCGTCTAATGAAATTCGAAAGCGGATAAATGTATGTAGCGATATCCCTATGGGGTTTAGTAATATGTTATTGCTAAGGAGCCATTTTGTAGTTTTTATAATTAAATACTTATTTAAATGTAATCTGTGTTTTATTCTTTCGTTGTTGGCATTTACTCTGTCATGTACTTGAATAATTCAATTTCGATTCATTACTTACGTCATCATCATCATCATCAGTCTGTTATCGAACTATGGAATACCTACGTGATCGCACTCCTAATTCTGATTCATATACAATATCTGATTTAGAATAAAGAAGTAATAATTACGAGTAATACGATTACTTAGACCTCCTTACTTATAAACGATTAGCTTCCGCCCGCGGCTTCGCCCGCGTTTTTGGTATAAAAAGTAGCCTATGTGTTATTCTGATGTATAAGCTATATTACTGTAGAGTTTCATCAAAATCCGTTCAGTATTTTTTGCGTGATAGAGTAACAAACATCTATATATCCAGCCATACATCCATCCATACATCCTCACAAACTTTCACGTTTATAATATTAGTAAGAAGTAGGATGATTAAATTAAACAGCTCTTATTTCAATTGTCATCTCTATTCATTGTCATACAAATGACAAGGATAGTAACTGTTGTCCATTTCATCATTTGTAAGGGGGTCAATTAATACCTAATTAAGTAGGTATCTGTTAAAAGGTTTTTAACCTTTAACATTCCTCGTAACTTTTAAATGACGAAGCATTTGTAATACAAGACTGTAGACTACCCACTAAAGTCACAATGAATATAGCTAGGATATTAAACCTCAAGTCGTATAAGCCTTAGAACGATCCACTAAATAAAGAAAATGGTTTAGTATCTAAATTAGTTTTTGTAGCGTCCGCACCCCCCACCGAATAATATGGTAATCGATAATTCTAAATTTTACAGGAAAAATAAAAAACTGTTTTTTGCTTATATCTCAGCACGGGTGCATCGTAAGATAGTGATTTATAGGTCAAAACAAAGCATATTTTTTTACTGTCTATTTCCTTTTATGATTTTTTTGTAATAGTTTCCTAAATAAAGTTATTGACGAAAATAACATTACTGAAATTGCTGGTCAAAAGTATAGTATGCAACGCATCATTACAATATTATTCGCGTGTAAATCCAACGATATCGTAGGCAGTAATAATGCATTACAGTATTATTCGTTGAAATGTAGTGTCAAAAAAGTTAACGGTAATATGATATTACGACATTATTCGGGTGAAATCTCAGCGATAGTGTATACAGTATTATTACAATACGACATTATTCGGGTGAAATCTCAGCGATAGTGTATACGGTCTTATTACATTACAGTAATATTCGTCGATATATGGTATCAATAATGCACAGTAATATAATGTTGCAAATACGTTATTTTATTAAATAATTTAGTAAATATTAATTGAGTTGGCAAAAAAGTAACAAATTTTGAAGAAATTGATTTTATAGGTACTGTATAATTAATATAAATGATAGTGATTTGTTAAAGGTTTTCAAATAAAACGATGCACAGCTTTTATTATATTAATCAGGTACAACATTATGTTTTGTATCACAAATAATAATCAGATGGAAGTCCTGTTGGTCCATTAGGTTGTTGGTATCTAAATGATAGTAAAAATCAATCATGTCAATCATCATTACAGTCCGATTCAGTCTGAAGATTGCTCTGTCATAATTTCACTGGTCTGAAGGAAATTATAAAAATAATGACAATGCTGAGGTAAGGCTTCTGTTCTGCATAGACTTAATAAATCTTCTTTTAACAATTTACCGCTACTCGGTATCGGTTTCGTCACCTTTAGGTAACTCCTATCACTGTCTGGTGAAATCTGTTATCTGTTTATTCCCCGCCCGATCTCTGCCCGAGAGGAACTCACCGAGTGTGGCGATACAGGTCAGCAGATTGGGATGAGATGCGGTTTTTCTTTGCATTTTATCCTTGACAGTGGATGTGTTTTTCGTTTGATGATCCTTCGACTTGCGCGGATGTTGTGACGGATGTGTTGCATGGGACCATGGAATACTACATTCCCTATGCCTAAGTACCGCTGTCCGGCAAAGCTCGCCTGTGGTTTGGGCCTCAATGTGGTCTCGCTAAAGCCAGTAAACAGTGAAACATACCTGGCCTGGGTTGATGCTCGACACCGTAAAGCGAAGGACATAATTCAGAGGAAGAAGTCGTTTAACAAGACTGCCAAGTCCTGCAAAAAGGAGCTCGCTTTGATCACATTAGTCGAATAGGGAACAAATTGACTTCGTACCCAAAAGTTCGTTTCAACTGATTTGACCAAAACGCTTTACTACCCGCAGGTAGTAAAGCGTTTTGGTCAAATCTGTTGAAACAAACTTCTGCCGCCCCTCACTACCTCCACTGCTGAAGCCTGATGGGACGCTGGCTCATACCGTCGAAGAGAAAGCAAACTTGTTTGCTTCTCTGTTTGCGGAGTCTTTACGTCTAGATGCTTGCAACGCGATACCTCCAACTCTACCTGGCAGCACGACATTTATATCGGAAATTCGCATTTGCCAAATGGAGATTTGCAAAACATTGTGCAATCTTGACGTAAACAAGGCCAGTGGCCCAGATGGTATTCCAGCCATAGTTCTGAGGACATGTGCGCCTGAGTTGTTTCCTGTGCTTACACGCCTCTTTCGTTTCTCTCTTTTAAATACTGGACAAGTGCCGAAAACGTGGAATCTTGCCAACGTGCAACCCGTATCCAAAAAAGATAGAGAGAAACGAAAGAGGTAGTCGTGCCGACCCTGCCATTTATAGGCCCATCTCGGTTACGTCCATACTTTACAAGAGTATGCAGCGTCTCTTCAATAGCAAGCTCCTGACGTAGGTACCTTGAAGCTAATGACTTCCTCAGTGACCGGCAATCCGTATTTCGCCGAAACCGGTCTACTGGGGACCTAATCTACACTACTTGCTTATGAAACATGAGGCCGCGCTAGCCGTTTCCCTGGACATCTCGAAGACTTTCAACAGGGTTTGGCGCGACGGCCTTATTCGTAAGCTTTCCTCATATGGCTTGCCCACTTGTTTCGTTGCGTGGATATCGGACTTCCTGAGGGATCGTTCGATTCGAGTCATTGATGGCTGCTCTTTCGATCGAAAGGCAATTAATGCCGGTGTCCCTCAGGGGTCAGTACTCTCTGCGACGCTCTTCTTGCTGCATATCAACGATCTGCTAAAGCCCGGAACGTTTGGGTATGCAGATGACAACACTGTTGTAGAGAGATACATAGCCAATGCATGGACTACTGGACTAGAGAGAGAGAGGCCATGGTCGAGCGCTTGAATTAATGTTCCTTAAGGCAGTTTCCGATTGCAGCGATGCCAATCTGGTCAAGTTCAATGCAACTAAGACCCAGGCGTGTCTGTTCTCTGCCAAAAAGAGCCCAATCCAGGTGGCTCCTACATTTCGGAATGTGTCCTAACCGATAACTGATCATCTTGAGCTTTTGGTCGTTACTCTGACGTCTCCCCTTAACTTTGGCTCTTATATTGAGTCCAAAGCTCAATTGGCAGCTAAAAAGCTAGGATTCCTCTAGAAGCTGCGACGGTACTTCATGTCCCTCCTACCTTTTTTTCTATCGGACAGCCAGAAGCACGAAAATGCGCCATCAGTTCACGGTTGATGTACCAAAAACCCGTACGAAGCGCTTTGATTCCACTTTCATTGTGAAAACCGCAAAACAATGGAATTCTCTATCGGAGTGGATGTTCCCGATAATTACAATCTGGGTGTCTTCAAGTCGAGAGTGAATCGGTTTCTTTCTCTGGGCAAGCGTGCGCCATCGTAGACCGCATCATCGCTTCACATCAGGCGAGATGGCGGTCAAATGCAAGCCTATTATACAGGAAACAACATTACGATTTTGCATAATATCTATCATGTATTGTAAAAAAACATTACCAAATCATGTAAATAAAAATAACACATGAATATAATTGTTTTAAACTTTACATAAAAACACAAATGTATTTCTTACGCGAATAAAATGGTAATCGTCACTTACCGAAGAAGTTAACGATTGCATAATCTGTATTGACTTGTTAAGGTACTATTCGTGTAAAAAGTGTGTTTAGATTTGAAGAGAATAATATTGTTATGTTCATTACGGGGCCATTGAAATTATTGTACTTTTATCAATATCCATAGAAACATTACAAAAAAAATTCACAAGGTGTAATGAATGCTCTAGACACCGAATATGCAATAAAACATAAACTACCGCAATAGCACATTACCATATTATTCGGTGGGGGGTGCGTTATGTTCACAGCAGGGTTTAATATGAGACTTTTATTTAGATGAAAGAGCAAGCTGTGAACCTGTTTACTAGCTAATCTTGAGCTCTAATTAAAATACTGATATAAGTAGGTATATAAGTTGAGAATTAAAATTTTCTTGAGTCTAGTTTTCTGGTTTTACTATGGTTTCCAATCTAGCTACACAAGTGGGTTCCAAGTTAAAGTAAAAACTAGAAACGCGAATAGTTTGAAATTAGACAATGACATTGCTTATAATAATAGGAAATTAATATCGGCACTGTCTAGGCATACACGGAATCCATATATATGGCTCCATTTAAAGCATTCATAAAATATGTAAAAAATAAAAAAAAATAATACGGACTTTTTCAATTTAGACGAGAGAGCTATCCGCACGACAGTCGGACAGCTCTGTCGACGACTTGTCAATTGTGTGGTTCTTTTTTTTTTTTTTTTTTATAACGTTGCCCCACACTAGGATTTCTCCTGTGTCGTGGGTGCGTTTACAAACACAAATTTCACATACACAAACAGCCAGACCTATGTGCAATGCGGGAATCGAACACGTTGCGCAGCAGCCAATCTCTCAGCCACTGCGACAACCGTGCGGTCTAAATTACCAGGAACAGATTATAAGAAGCAAAAAGAAAACCGAACAAGCTAAAAATTAAAGCAATTTGTCTTTTATTTACTATTTGCAGTCTATACGAATATTCGAGGCTGACCAAATATATCCAACAAAATAGAGGTTCGTCACCAAACATTGTTAGAACGTGTGTCGGTGCGCCAGAACATAGCAGAAATGACCGCAGTATTTAGTTGACAGGCTCATAAACGAGCTCCGGACAAAATGGAAGCCCCCAGTGACGTCACATGACATGCTTTTAATTTACTTGCGTCCGGGCCGGTTTGGCCACCTCTGGACTGTTCCGATTAACTTATTTTACAGATTTTTACAGATTCTTTATAGGATTAATAATATTATAACTGGCGATATATGGTGCCTCACCTCTGCCTAGCCTTTCAGGAAATGTAGACGACGTGATATTATGTTTATATTTTTTTGTTATTAAAAATTGTAAGCTTTTACTTGAAGTTATTAATAAGTTCGAACCATTCTTTAATGTCTCCCTTGATACAGATTGGTGATCACAGAATGCTGTGAGCAGATAGGAATACTCCACTTCCCATAAATACTGTTGGTACAATAAAATACTTCTGGGAAAATATGCGTACATCCACGCAAAACTTTAATTGCTCAGCATAATGCTGTGACAATGCGCAGAACAGAACCACAGCACTGGTTTTCAGCAACAGCCAACTTCTAACTTCTATTTGACGGTAATAACATCTCATTTGCCCATTGCTTTTGAAAAATACCTTACAATGACGCTACTTACATGTACTGCGTACAAACTCGTAGGTACGTGTAAAAATCTATTCTGCGAACCGAACACAAGGCTTTATCAATGTCCCGAAATCTATTTCCTCACTAATTCGGAGCAACACGTCGCTAATTGTGAAACTGATGCAGATTAAACAAATAAGGAGGACAAGTATTACTGTAAATTAATATGGATACGGTTTCAAAAGTACTGAAGGTCAAATTGCAGGAACAATAACTGCCAAACAGTGAAATGCGCTGCCGAGTGGGTGATTCCCCGACAGTTACAATCAGGGTGTCTTCAAGTCACGACTGAATCGGTCTCTTCTTGGCAAGCGTGCTCCATCGTAGACCGCATTTCAGCCAATCTTTGGGTGATTTTGGTGTCTTTATGTGGCTACTTTCCAAAAAGTGAGGGTCACCACTGGTGAGCAGATGACCTAATAAGGGTTGTAAGAATTGGCTGGATATGAGCAGCGCAGATCCCATCGTTTTGGGGATGCTTGGGAGGCCTATGTCTGGCATTGGACTGGAGCTAAGTGAGCCATCGGTTCAAAGTTTTGAATGCTTACTTTACTTATTAGATAAAATAGGGACATGCTGCTGTTTTCTAGAAATAATCTCTTCGTCAGCTTATACAAGGTTTATAAGTGGGTGTTGGCTAGTTTTTTTTTTTGGAATAACAGTAGAGTCAAAAAAGCGAAAAATTGCGTGATTCCCTCGTACCTCCCGTAAGGAAGCCATATTCAACAATACGTCCGTGATTACATTAAATAACTATAGTGGCTTTATAAGGAAAGGCTTTCAGCATAGGTACGTTACATAAAACAGTACCTACCTATAATATTATTATCAGCCACATTTCGTGCATACTTAAATCTGTCATACTACCTTCCTTGTTTCTACAATCCGCGTCGTCAGCCAAACAAAATTATGAACACTTGGCATAATTCGCAGCTGTTCCCACGAACTCGCTTACATGTTATTTCAAAGTGTATTTCACGCCCACAAGTACGTCCTTATGTCCTGGGATAGTGTCGCTACTAGTGGAACTCACATTTAGACAACAGATCACTTTGGTTTAAATACCGTGACATTTTAGTAAACAGAAAATGAAAGGTTTCATTTGTACAAGTACCTTTCTCATTTCTAACTCGACCGAATTGTATGGAACAGCATTTTTTATGGGTTCGGACTTGGTCTCATAGTGAAACTTCTGAACGAGTAATAAAAAATCCATGGTATGAAAAAAAAACTGGCCAAGTGCGAGTCGTACTCGCGCACCGAGGGTTCCGTATCATTTTTGGACGTATAAAGTGAAAAAAACCGGACCGCATAACTAAGTTTGTTTGTGAAGGAATTTTGATGATTTTGAAAAAACTGTACTAGTTAGGAACATCGTTTTATTTTTGGTGCAATATTTGGGTCAATTTCTATCAACTCTAATCATTTCAGATTTTTCACTCCGCAGACTTCGGAGATAAGGGGGGGGGGGGAATGGTATTTTTCTGACATTTTTCATCATATGTCGAAAACTGTGAGACATAAAATTAAATAAAAATATATTTTTAAATGTGCAGTGAAAGTAAAAATATTTTTTGACTTTTTTCATTTGCAATAAAGTTGGACAAGCATTATTTATAACTATTCCAAATTTCAAGTTGATAGCATTTGTAGTTGCTGAAATAAGCAGCTGTGACAGACAGACAGACAGACGAAGTCGCACCATAAGGGTTCCTTTTTTACCATTTTGGTACGGAACCCTAAAAAACACAGAACAATGCATGCTTTATAATAGTAACTTCAACTCGGCTGCATAGAATTTAAAGTCCCCACGGAACCTTTTACTGAAATAAAAGTCCTACGTGTTATTCTAGCTTTGTGCTATTTCATTTAAAAAATAGGTTAAGCTCCTGTGTAATTGAAAAAATCACTTTTTAGGTAATATTAGTTTGGATAACGTCTAATCGAAATTGTTTTTAAGAGATCTGCATATTTTGTTTTTCCCCAGGAATGGTTTGTCCTCAAATCTTCAATTCGACCACAAAGGAAACTATAAGTACCTACATGCATAAAGTGCCAAAATCTATCAGAGACTTAAACGTTAATCTTTTTAAAAAAAGGCTTAAAAACTACTTAACTGTGAAATGTTATTACAGTTTAACAGACTTTTTCACAGATTTAAACTAAAAATATTGTGTCTTAAAGTGTGTATTTTACTTGTTTCTCAATTATTATATATTTTTTTTAATATCTACTGTGCGAATATTGTACACCCTAGCGGTATATTGCAGTGATACCTTTATAATATTATTGAACACCTGTATTTGTACTTACCTGTGATAAATAATAAATAAACTATTCTATTCTATTCTCTCTACTACAACATTCCAATTCCAGCAGTTCAAAATCTACATCAGTCACCAACGATAATCCAACCAATCCAGCGTTTCCATGTATCTTGGAATAGCACCAAAGTTCTAACTGAATATGATACTTCAGATTAGCCAAAATCGTCGAAGGCACGTCCAAGAAGATTCAAACCATGCCATCATTCTCGGCATTGTGGTTGGCAAACAGTCAGAGCATAGGTACTCGAATAATTTGCCACAATATAAAATCGTTCAGCACTGAAAGCCGTCAATTTAGCTGTCAAATTCACCTATTCAAATAAAAATAGGAATGACCTTGTGCCATATTATGACGTCTTAGCTGTATATTTGTATTAAAAAAAGACTCAGTTAAATCAAGTGAAAAAACAAAATATATTAATTCGTAAATTAATTTTCTTTGCAAGCCTTACTTTTCAAGTGATAGTTGACAGGTGGAGGTCATTAACGTTCCTCTTATGTCTGCATTAAATTCTCCATTATGCAAAACACTAAATTAATATAGTGGTGCTAGGTAAAAGGAGGCCTGGCTGTTTAACTGCCCTTCAACTATACATAATTAGCATGCTAGCTCATCTAAGAATCCCAAAACAATTTACCCTAAAACTCATTTCAGTATCATCCTAATTAATCCGTCGCCAGATGTTCCACTTTTTCACTGTCGACTTTAGTCTCAGTTCCTTAGTTATTATATTAGTTTTTTAGTCAGTCTGAGAGCCGGATAAAAAAGCCATTTAGTCTGGAAAAGTTTGAAATTATTTATCTGAAAGTTAAATAAAAAAACCGGCCAAGTGCGAGTCGTACTCGCGCACCGAGGGTTCCGTATCATATTTGGACGTATAAAGTGAAAAAATCCGGACCGCATAACTAAGTTTGTTTGTGAAATAATTTTGATGATTTTGAAAAAAACTGTACTAGTTAGGAACATCGTTTTATTTTTGGTGCCATATTTGGGTCAATTTCTATCAACCCTAATTATTTCAGATTTTTCGCCCCGCAAACTTCGGAGATAAGGGGGGGGGAATGGTATTTATTTGGACATTTTTCATCATATGTCGAAAACTGTGAGACATAAAATAAAATGAAAATATATTTTGAAATGTGCAAATCAAGCCCTTTCATATAATATATCATTTGACCTAGTAACCCCACTTTAAAATTGTGGACCCCCACTCCGGCCCCTTTTGCAATGAAAATAAAAATATTTTTGGCCTTTTTTCATTTGCAATAAAGTTGAACAAGCATTCTTTATAACTGTTCCAAATTTCAAGTCGATAGCATAAGTAGTTGCTGAAATAAGCAGGTGTGACAGACAGACAGACAGACAGACGAAGTCGCACCATAAGGGTTCCTTTTTTACCATTTTGATACGGAACCCTAAAAACGCCAATAACATACTAAAATAACTACGTACAACATAAAAGGGCTATCAGCCGCTTCATTTCTGAATACTATAACAACAATATTTGTATGCAATATCAAACTGAGACTACATATTTGTAGCCTTTTGACAAACATCTTCGATGCTGAAATTGCATGTGCAACGGGCAATATAAAAATAAATGTGGATTTCTGTTGTGAAACTTCACAAAGGAGTTACCAGACTAGAATAAATTTAAGGAAAAAATGGAAATTTTAAAAAAGCAACTATTTGCTAGGATTCCGTTGGGTAAAATTAAATTAAAAATCTTTTTATATTTTACAGGTCTATATTATACAGACAATGGTAAAACTTCATAGGTTGCTAAATTAGATTTTTAATTTTTCAATTACGTTTAGAGGTATAAACAGCTAAAAACACGCTAAAGTTTAGTTAATGTACTAAAAGTGCTCTGTCTCTTTTTACTATATCTTTTATTACGAGATAGCAATATTGTTAGTTTGTCGAGCCGGGGTGCCTTGTAAAGATTTGATATGGAACCTTGAAATACGATATTGGCGATCAGTTTGCTTTCCCCGCACAACAAATACGTGCTGTGAATAGCGATGGGGCAACTCTCTCCGCTATATTGTTTACTCAACGGACGAGAATCAAAGCGAAACAAACTGAATAGGCTATAGAATTGGTGACTTTACATTTTTGGTTTTTTTGTTTAGAACTTAATAGGAAAAATGCACGTTGAAATGTATCTGAATAAACTGACGAGATGAGGAGTGGTAACATGAAGGGTAATGATGTAATCAGTATGCTTGAAAATGGGTAATGATGATGATTTCTTTGCTACCTAACGACTCATAAAAACAATCACTGGATGAGACAAAGTACAATATAATTCTTTAAACGAAAAAAACTAAAAATATTCAAGAACTTTCGATTTAAAAAAAAACTCTTCAGCAACTATGTTATCCTAGTACCTACTTGTAAAATATTAGTCACAATTTATTATTTCTACGTAATTACAAACACAAGAGGATTTTAGCGTTCGGTCGATCTGGCGTGAATCCCGCCGGGAACCGGGGTATGAAATCCCGGGATTATGTAAATAATGTGACTATTCACCCGGAAATACTTCGACCTGCCAGCTCGTGGCGCAGTATTTGAGGTTAGTCTGACCCTTAGTTACTTGGGTTTATTTGAATAATGAATATTGTCGTTAAGGCTTGTTGTTTTTCCTTCATTAGATAAGGAAAGGGATGTAATGTAATTATTGCAGAAGGGTTAGCAAATTATCTGTAACTATATTGTCACTGGCTATGTTTTGAAAACGCTGAGATAAAATTGATTGACAGAGACCTATCTCTCTGATACATCTTTGGCTAGTATTATTTTTTCATTCGTTCTCTATCTCAGAAACGTATTAATAAAATAATAAAAAAAAACAAGATAACAGATTCAGTAAACATTCGAGAAGCTCAATCAGAACCAACTCTGATTTCTGAGGCCCAATTTCACATCATGTCAAATGATATAATTATACGGACATAGTTAGTTTGATCAAACAATCATAACATCTGCTCTTATCAGCGATGCATGGAGTCGGTGAAACATGTCATTTTATTCCCTAGCACTCACCCCCTTTCTGGCCATATCAGTTTATGACGACAAATTGCACAAATAAATATAAAAAAGTGTAGGTACGATTTTTGCACGATTCAAATTCACTCCTTCTAAGTCCTAACCTTCAAAGGCAACTACACCACTAGTAGAGGCACACTGTAACAAGTTCACAAGCTAATCAGATATGGCGACGTCTCCGCTGGAATCTATCGGAAGTTTGAACGCGCCTGTCACGTTGTAATCAAAGTTTTGGAAACTGCTGTCATACGATCTTGTGTCGGAGAGCCTTTCTATCTTGGCTGAATTAATAGGGTTTTAGTTGGATGTTCACGTGGGTAGGAGTTGGTGGAAGTTGCCAGCTCACGCTTTAAGAGAAAATAAAAGGGTGGTCGGTACATGACCAAGAATATACTGGGTGATGGGTTAAAAAAGAGCATATTGAAGGAGGATATTCAGTATTCAATACTAAATCTATTAAAATAAAAAAATAAAAAAAAATATTAACGGTTCCTTACAGTTTGTCGATGATGCGGATATTTTCGTTTGGAGCCGTAAATTATTTTTCGTAATTTTTAGGGTGGTAAGGCTGTGTCCCTAATAAGCAAACTGTTAGCGGCCGACTGAGTTTGCGCAACCTAGCAAACTGTGGACACTCCATTTCATTGGAAGAGCATACTAAACCGATACGTCGCAAACTCCGATACTCCGCTAACAGTTTGCCTATTGGGGACTGAGCCTTAATCGAACTACATAGTTTCAAATACTGAATATACTAAAATATAATACGAATATACAAAGCCTAGAATATACTAGATGACAGGAGGGTCCTGTCATCTAGTATATTCTAGGCTGATGGCTAGAAGCCATCAGCAAAATATAGTGATCAGTGAGTTGTGTTACCAATAAAATGAATTTACATTTTTCCAACTGGTCGACCCATTCGTTTTTTTCCAAACTGCGCTACCTCTGTAGTAAAAGAAACGTTTTCACGCGTATTTTTACCAACATTTGTTATTTTTATAGTACTGTTACATTCGATTTTAAATCATTTACAAATGGCTGTATACACATGAACGTACAATTTCTGCATGAATTACAATGAAGTCATTAAAATACCAATGATGACTATTTAGTCTATACAAAACCGAAAGACATTTTAGTTTACCAAGAGCGTAAAAATTACTTTTTAACATTTTTTTTTTTAATTAGGAGCACTGTCATGGTCTCACATAGGTACACACATGTGGACTCTTTGTATTGTAATAAAAATCCTTTTAATTTTTTTTCTAATAATAGGTCTTTACCTATGAAATTGCCGTTTTGTATGAAAAAATTTAAACTAATTTTTTTCATGTATTTTTTATTTGTATTAATCGAAGTAATCACCCATGCAATCAATGCATCTTTGCCAATGCAGTGGCAGTTTATTGATGCCCTTCTTAAGGAATGCTGGACGGGAGGCAACAAAAGCTTCAAAGGCATTTTGTACTGCCTCTCGGGTATTGAATTTTTTTCCCGCCAAGAAGTTATCCAAATTCTGGAAAAAGTAGTAGTCTGTAGGCGCAAGGTCTGGTGAGTAGGGCGGATGACGGAGAGCTTCCAACCCCAGTTCTTGCAACTTGGAGACCGTCTGCTGTGCAGTATCAGGTCGCGCGTTGTCGTGCAGGAGCAGTGGAGACGAGCGATTGACCAATGCTGGTTGGAGATGTGCCAGCTTCTTCATCATTGTGTTCAGTTCTTCACAGTACACATCTGCAGTAATGCTCACCCCGTTTGGTAAGAAGCTGTGATGAATCACACCGGCGCTAGACCACCAAACAGTGACCATCACTTTTCTAGGGGTAAGTTTTCGTTTAGGGCATTGTTTAGGTGCTGAAGCAGGATCCAACCAACTTGCTGAGCGCTTGCGGTTATCAAACAGAATCCATTTCTCTTCGCAGGTAACAATGTGGTTCAAAATTCCTTCATTTGTGTGTCTGTTGAGCAGTGCAAGGCAAGTCTCGACGCGTACTTCGCGCTGGCGATCATTGAGTTCGTGGGGCACCCATTTGTCAAGCTTTTTTACCTTGCCAATTTGACGCAAATGGACCAATATTGTTTTGACGCTAACGTCGAAAGCTGCTGCTAATTCAGCCGTAGATTGTGTATCATCAGCTTCCACAATCACCTTTAATTCGTCATTGTCAACCAAAGTCTTCGGACGACCGCGAGGTTCATTTTTCAGGTCGAAATTTCCAGAACGGAAGCGAGCAAACCAATAACAGGTGGTGCGTTGGTTTGTAGTGTTAGCTCCGTAAACGTCGTTGATGTTGCGTGCCGCTTGTGCGCGTTGCTGCCACGACGGTACTCGTATTCCATAATTACTCGAATTTTTAACGTATCCATGATGACGAAAAAGATTGAAATGCGATGAAAATGTAACACTAATCAATAAACAAATGACTACTTTTGGAAAAAAAAAAATCCATGTTTTTAAAATAAAATTAATTTGAAATTAGAATTCTTAGCCAAACAAAAATTATTTTGATTTGAAATGGCCAGTACTGCAGAACGGCAATTTCATAGGTAAAGACCTAATATAACAATCATGCAACAGTAGAATGACGGCAGAACAGTATTTTACTAAGCAACTATTTTCTTTATACGTATTGAAAATTCATAATAATTCATTGCTAAGATGTACATAAATCGAAGCAAAACAAAATTCATAAACTTTCAACCAAAAACCTTTAAATCAAAAGCTCCAATAAAAAGCTTAATTTTTCTCCCAAAAATTTTAAGCAATGAATCAAGGCATTTTAACTAAACTTCCAAGCATTTCTGTTCACAACCAAAGAAGCCATATGAAAAAACGGGTTAGTGCAAAATAAATCTCAGTTCAAAAAGGGGGCTCAAAAGAAATAACGGCGGGAAGCCCTCTCGAACCTACGAGTTGGAAAGAGCGATCGGATTCTAGTTTCAAAGTCAATTGACCATTGGCGGAGCAACGTGCCTTCACACGAGAGCTCTCGACCACATGCCCCGTACTATATGGCTTTGTATTATACGATAATGTTGGCTTCTATTTTATGGGAAATTCAATTTTATATAAATTATAGGTATTAGTCTAAATAAATGTTGTTTGGAGGTCGTTTTATGGCACTTTGAAGACTGATAGAGAAATTTTATCAAAATACAGCCATTTTTATGCTAGTATTATTTTTTACATTAATTGAGAAAAGTACAAAACCTCAGGTTTTTAGGGTTCCGTACCAAAATGGTAAAAAAGGAACCCTTATGGTGCGACTTCGTCTGTCTGTCACACCTGATTATTTCAGCAACTACTAAGGCTATCGACTTGAAATTTGGAACAGTTAAAAAGAATGCTTGTCCAACTTGGTCCAACTGGGTCAAGTGACATATCATATGAAAGGGCTTGATCTGCACATTTCAAAATATATTTTCATTTAATTTTATGTCTCACAGTTTTCGACATATGATGAAAAATGTCTGAAAAAATACCATTCCCCCCCCTTATCTCCGAAGTTTGCGGAGTGAAAAATCTGAAATAATTAGAGTTGATAAGAATTGACCCAAATATTGCACCAAAAATAAAACGATGTTCCTAACTATTACAGGTTTTTCAAAATCATCAAAATTCCTTGACAAACAAACTTAGTTATGCGGTCCGGTTTTATTCACTTTATACGTCCAAAACTGATACGGAACCCTCGGTGCGCGAGTACGACTCGCACGTGGCCGGTTTTTTTTTTCAGATTACACTGTAAAAGGTGCAAATTAAGCGACGTCCAGACAAACTCAGTATGCGATGGTGGTCATGGTCAGGTCGTAATGCTGTGATTTAACACTGTCATTAGTACTGACCGCCACTACAGCCCGTTTGTCTAAACGACGAATTATGGCGTAACGCGGTGACGACTGACAAAAAAGATTGGAAGACGAAAACATATTGCGCCGACCCCTAATAAAAATGGGACTTTAAAAGTCCCCTAGAGTACCAATTTATGACTCAAGAAAGAATAGATCAAAGACTCAAAGAAGAATGCATCTAGTTTTAACCGCGCTATTATTTTAATTTTATTAAAATAAGCAATATTTTCTTGAATTATGTCGTGCTTTCAATGTCCAATTACATCTAATGGCCGAAAGAATCCTAAAGAGATGAAGAGATTATTTAAAGGTTTAGTTCACTAAAAATAGCCTTGTGTACTGTGTAGTGTTTATCAAGGTAATCACATCGTGTGATCAAGTAATAAGTAGTTTAGTACTGCTTTATCGTCTGGCGAAGCTTGAAGTAATCCATTTACCACAGCTGAGCTGGCAACACCGTAATAGATTTACCTCGTTTACTAATAAATTGTGTTAGGAGATTTGCGGGTGATATAACCTATAAAAGGTGCTATTTTATTAGGTCTGTTTTTTTAGAGGTTGAGTGTGTGAATTCATTATTCACAGTCTAAATAAATAAAAGTCGGTGAGTTACACAATTTATAACTCAAGAACAGCTAAAGCGATTTTGACAGGATTTTCACTAGCAAATAGCTGATAACATAAGCAGTAAGTTAGGCTACTTTTGTTTTAGAAAAAGAATTAGGATTCTGCGCAAAAAATAAAAACCCATGACATCCCGCGCAGACGAAGGCGCGGGCACAGCTAGTGATAACAGTACAGTACCTACTGTGACTGAGAGTCAACGCACAAACTAAGCCGGTGAACAAGAGATTTAAAATTTGAAGGAAACATTTTTGAGTACCCTGGAGATATTAGTATTATGAAAAAAAAAATTAAATTCGTCCATATAGGAAAGATAAAGGAGAGATGAAATTTTTTGATCATTTGTATATTTATGTCGCTATTTCATAGAAAAAAAGTATGACTTGATTATATTCAGTTGCAAAAAAATATCTACCCTAAATCATAATTCTTAATAAAATAATTATAGTCATTTTCAAACGAAAATGCAGAATGAAAAACATCAAAACCCAGCATTTTTCCCATTAAAACTCACACATTACAAAATGATATTTGGTGTCGCAATATCCGAGTTTTGAACGGACATTTAGATATTTTCCAAAGGTTTTGTAGGTGGTACCCTCATCATGCTGGAGACAGCTTGTCACGTAAAATTAAATAAACATACACGTACCAAGTACAAAGTTGGGACGTTTTCCTTGAAAAATTGTACCGACATTTTGTATTATTGTGTTTAGCACCCAAGTTTTTATATGAACGTCATTAGGGAACGAACCTGTCCGTTTACGTGAATTTTAAATTTTTCTGCTTATAACGTGGCGGTTACAGGACTGGTAAAAATTTACACTTAACCAAACCAACTTTGGTTGGCAGAAAGGAAACCTGAGACTTTTTAAAACTAGATGGTTGTTTTTTCAGAAAGTGAAGGTTGTTTTCTGAAATGTTACTAGGGCTACGCTGTCATTATTACTTCTTTAAGATTTTAGAAAAAACCTGATCAGACATCCATACCCACATAATATACCTACAGTTAAACTCATTACTCTTCATTTTCGGTGGCCGTGTAAAAATAACAAAATGATAGTCAGTAGTCAAGTAGAAAAATCTTTATTAATGTTGTTGGAATCGAATTATTGTATAATCTATTAGCCTATTGTATTGATTCTCAACAACACACAAATAAACCTAAAATAAACGCTTCAGTCTAGACGCAAGTCAATAGGGACTCTAGTTCAGTCATTATTACTTTACTATTTCAATAGTTTTACGTGTCTAGAGTTTAACTACAGTTCAAAGTACTGGCTTAGCGGTAAGATAAGTTTTATAGGTCTCATATTATCTTTAGTTAGTAGAACTGGATACTAAAATTTCATACAGCTAAGACATCAAATTAGAGTAGGTAGTATAAGTTTTACTATCCCACTATGATGTAAATCCTGACGGGCCTTCTCATTAGCCTGGATGTAAATTGTAAGTTTTATTAAACATAAAAAAAAACATTATTAGGTACTCCGCCTAAAGATATTCACTACTTCTTATGACTTACGCCAATATTTTCGGTCGATTTTGAAAAAACTATCCACAATCTCTGTCGGCCCTGACTAGAACAAAATTGTTCCATTTTGTTTGAATGAAGAATGTGCTATTTCAAGTACCTACGTTTTTAGAAGCAACTGAGTATATTGAAACTTTGACTAAAAGTTTCATTCAATTTCAAAACTAGTCGAAACATTGAGTAGCTAAGCGCGTAAATATTTGTAAAAAATATCAAAAAATATCATAGAACAAAATTAATAAGTCACTCAACCCGTTGTAATGTATTGATGTGGCATCGCTAAGATAGAACCACAATAAGTGGACCCCTAAACTTGGTAAGTTAAAGTGATAACAAATTCCTTTCAAGGTAGGTATCTTATCTTGCTAAACGCTATTCGATCGGTTTTCGAAACAAAATTTGTTGATCGGCTTACAGGCTGAAGTTTGGTTTATGAATACAGATTAGTGTAGCTAAAAGGTTGTTTATCAAAATTACGAGATTACTTTCAACTTTGTATGTGATATTCTCAGATCATAGAAACAAGGAGATGTGCCAAGGCGCTATCGAGCTTGATGTCTGATCTTGAGCAAATTGCTCATATTAAAAACGTACGCGCTGGCGACGAACCGAACACGATCGATGGTATAAATACAGTGTTTTAGTTTAGTGCTAGTGTTGAGTGACGATTAACAGTGTTAGATTGAGGGTGTGCGGAATGTTCAATGCGTGGGAGATCTTTTTATTCACAAGGAGCGCTTAATTATGCGCGTAATTGTGTCGAAAAATGTACTAAAAATGGCATTAGTTGTTCCCGTACTAATTTGCTATGATGGCATATCTCCTTGTTTCTATGATCTGAGGTGATATTCAATATTTTATGAAACTTTTTGACTTTTCGCGTCGAGTGAATGTCTAAGATGTCTAGAAGGATTTGTTTGGAGAATGTGTAAGGTATCGAACTCTTACTTATGAAGAGAGACAAAGTTGAAATGTCTCAAGTGCCTGTAATTACGCCTTTTATATCGAAACAACGTAATCTTGCTTAACAAAATCGTGCGATTTTGTTTGATTGAGGCGCCGAGATTTAGGACGCTTTTAAAAATAATTGTGAATATCGGTATGTCTGTTGATTATTTTTTTTTACTGAAAGGGTCTTAACTGTCTTTCTCCGTTTCTAGTAATAAGCAACCTAATAATTAATAAGTACCTAATACATCAATTACTTATTGTTTTTATTGCCCAATCAAATCTGGGTCAGTAGGTACCTAACTTTTGTTCTAAAATACGGTTAATTTTAAACTCATCGGTAGCGAATTATAAATTATACATAATGGCCTCAATAAATTAAAACTTAAAAAGCCCTTGGCTATTAAATTGGTGCTATTAATATAAAATATACGCTGGTAAAAGCTAGTAATCCACTCACAGTTGGTACAGTTTTTGTTCATTCACATAAACAGCAATAAACACAATTTGCATAATTATTATTGTACTAGCTGTTGCTTGCAACTTAATCTGTCTAAAAAATGTATTAAATGTAGCCTATCATGTGCTTCTCCAGGCTACTTCTTTGGCAAATTTCACCCCAATCCGTCCAGTGTTTCAGCGTAAAGAAGTAACAAACATTGATATACAAACTTTCGCATTTATAATCAATCACTACTAGCTTCCGTCCGCGGCTTCGCCCGCGTTTTTGGGATAAAAAGTAGCCTATGTGTTATTTTGATGTATAAGCTATATTACTGTAAAGTTTCATCAAAATCCGTTCAGTAGTTTTTACATGAAAGAGTAACAAACATCCATACATCTTTACATCCATACATCTTTACATCTTCCCAAACTTTCACGTTTATAATATTAGTAGGATTAGTGTGATGAAATATAGCCAGCACAGACTTCTAAAAGGCAAATTAATGCCTCTTCAAATACAGAAAAGGAAGAAGCATTATTACCTTGCTTAATATTTTACTTCTGTTTGGCAATTTTATTCCAATTCCCCTTACGATAGTCAAAGTTAAAGACAGTATAAAACTGTAGACTTGTAGATCGATATCTGTTCTAATCTAACATGGTCGGGTTTTCATTCGAATGTTAGACCAGCTGTCAGATTTTTAGGGCTTCTCTGACTACCCGTAACGATTGTCAAAGATATTCCTATGACAACCGGGACCGACTGCTTAACGTGCTCTCCGAGGCACGGAGGGAGATATGTGTAAAGAAGGGTCACCCATCCAAGGACTGACCGCGGCAAGCGCAGCTTAACCTCGCAGATCGATCGATCAGCGCGGTTGTCATTTAGCCACGAGCCCCTCAGTTGAGTTATAATACTATCCTTGTATATTATTAACAAAACATTATTTTGTATTCAGTTTGGAGTCAGTTTTTTTACTGTATTTTTTATTTTCAGTATAACTGATATACAGGGTAAAATTAAAACCAGTGCGGATATTTTAGGAGGTGAAAGTACTCATGAATATGATCAACTTTTATTATGGGACCTACAATAAAATATGAAAAAAAAAAAACAGCTGTTCCATACATTTTGATCGTGTTGTAGTGCATTTTTGTAGGGAACAGCAGATTTTTTTTTTTCCGCACTGGTTTTAATTTTACCCTGTATAGTATTGATAAGCCGCGAAGACTTATGGACCATAACTCCGTCCCACTTCGCCATTGATGCGAAATCCCGCATTGTTTCTGGAGCGCCATTTTGTCCGTGATGAGAAAATGTCAATAATAACTTTGCAAAGTTTTTGAATAGATGAAAAGTTTATCGTTTCCGTTTAAACTTTAAGTCTTTGTTAATTGTTTTCATTCATTATTAATTTTGTCAATGAGAAGTATTTTAGTTCAAGGTTATCTTTGCGTTGTGGACCGGTGAAAGCCGAAACAATGCTGCTCGTCAAATAGCTAACAATTTTGTAGATCGACGAGAGAAAACTCATTTGAAAGATGAGATTGCAAAAGATGAGTATAAAAGCCAAAAATACTCTCTTTGGAAAATAACACGTACTTAAAGCCCGCTAGCGCCAATTATAAAGTTTACATCTCTACAGTTAAGTAGGTAACATGATGCAAGTACCTAACACAACATGGCATGTTAATAATTATTACAGCCTGGCCAAGACTCCAGCTTTGTTGTTTGTTCGACTAACCGAGGCGGACATCCGAGGTAGGGTCTTGTCCTCAGAAGCCATTATTTTCGTAATGGATTTCGGTAACGTTACGCCGGGCCCAATAAATTATTTTAGTAACGTATTTCTGAAGAATAAGTGTTAAATTCGGGAAGATTTGTTTTTGGGCACAGTCCAAAAACAAATAATAGATGATTAATAAATAAATAGATGATTTATTCGTCCTATTAAATTTTGCACTAAGGAAGCTCAGGTTTCCTGGGAAGAGAATCAATTCTCATTTTCTTACGCTGGGAAGTAACAGTGACATACTCCATAGCCCGTTAGCGACGTATCTCTTAAGATTTTATTGGTAAATTATTAAGTTTAAAAGAATTTTTTTAGATAACATAATAAAGCTATAAAGGAGTGGCCATTTTTACCTGATTACGACCCTGAGGTCTTCTTGGTTATAGGACTTGTTGCCTTTACCACACCATTGATCTGGGGCTTCAATAGCTAGCCCATGGATAACCGCAAATGACTTAAACAATGTGTCCGGAGAACGACCGTACAAGCTTAATTTTCTCAATAAAATTGCATATGAGGGTTCTAAACACAACCCCCGAGAATGGCGGCTATTTTTGTGTTTTATTCAAAATATTCGAGGCGTGCGTAATAAAAGTACTATAACTTTAAAAGTTTAAATCTAATCATCATAAAAACTTTTATTACCTCAAAAGTAGTGCTTATTGGTCCAATAACTAAAACATAAAAGAACTGTTATAATATCATAATAAGAAAGCTAAAGTTAACCCCTCAACTGTGCCGTTTTTATTTTTTGTCGGTTTTATTTTTTTATTTTTCCAAAGTTATTTCATAAAGTTGGGTTGGGTTTTTATTTATACTACAGAGCCCCTCTCCCACACTATTGTTAATTATTTATTGTTTGCGCACCACATAGATGCGCTACGTGAAATATTATTGTGCGGTTCCAATTTATGCTCTTGAAATTGGTGCGCTAAATGGCATACCTCACAATAATGTCAACAATAAGTTAGAGCTCTTGATTTTCAATAGCATCAATAAAATGGATCGTGAGTATAAAAGTCACGGTAATGCCTCAAAGTGAGCATTTGCCAGTGACAATAGCGGATTCTCCACAATATTTCAACAACAACTGATCTGCAATCATACATTTTGTATCGCAAATACATTGGAGCCGTTTGTCATGTTCGGGGCTCTTCGTACAATTTCGCTGGAAATATACTGGCTCTTTTTCATAAATCCTGTAAGCTGAATTAAGAGAGTGAAGAAATTGATTGTTGGTTTTGATTTTCCAGTACCGGTAGTTTTTGTGGTACCTACTGCTTTTGATTTGCGAGTAGTAGTTATACTGTTTTCTGATTAGCAAGTAGATAGTGATGATAGTGCTTTTTGCTTTACGAGTAGTTGTGTTACTGCTTTTTGATTTGCGAGTAGTGGTGATACTGCTTTTTGATTTGCGAGAGACGATAAATTAGTAATGCTTCTTTATACCTAAATTTTACCTTGGGTGAACGATTAGTTCATAGGCTACGCGTCGTGAATTCGACCCTTACTGGTAACAAATATTTTTATGGCATACAGTTAACTTAATCTTGGCATTGGTTTGTGAGATTAGTGACTCATTAAAGGCGACTGCAATACGGAATATATCTTACAATAATCCAACATTTTTTTAAATAAAATAAAAGTAAACTCCGGTGATACGTGTATGGGACTACATGGGCAATGTATATGGGTACACACATTAGCCGTACTGTGCCATACTCATGACCAAAGTGATGACGAGTGAAAAACATGCACATTCATAAAAATATTTAAAAAACAAAATATCTCAGTACATCAGAACCTGATTAAATAATAATAATTTAATTTGCTAAAACACACACTTTTACTTTTACACGTTTACTTTGATTACAGTTCAGTGCAAATAAAACTACATAGCTGTATAATATTCTTCGTAATACACTCTAGTGTTTATATGTAATTTCTTAGATTACACGTTTAGCACAAATAATATGCCTAGGACACGAAGGCAATAGAAAGTAATGTGCGCCCAGTGTTATAAAATTATGGTGTAATTTTTTCTCGAACAAAATTATTAAGAGAATGCGAACGAGGGGTTAGTCGTAAAATAATATTCATGGTTCCGTAAATTTTCAATTAATGGTAGGGGTTTTTTATTCATTGTATCGAAAAGTATCCGTCAATAATGTGATCGATTGATAGAACTTTATCGTGATAACTGATCTTTAAAAAAGTTTTTAATTTTGCTTATCGCCTAAGATAGAAGAAGAAGAAGTTATTGATAGAACTGGCTCAAATATATAAATTGAATACGTTAAAGTTATCACACTAATGATAAAAATGCGAAAAGTGTGAAGTGTATGTATGTGTTTGTTACTCCTTTACGCTGAAACGGCTGAACGAATTTGGATGAAATTTTACAAAGCTGTGCCTGAAGAAGCACATAAGCTCGTTTTTATCCATTTTCATGCAGAAGTCGTGGGCAATAGCTAGTGGTTAAATATAGGCCTATGTCTCAGTCTTAGAGTTCGACTTCAAAGTTCAAAGTGTCAAAAACTACCTTACTTTTAGGAAGTTGAAACTTTTTCTTAGGAAGCAAAAAATCTAACATAAGTATTGCAACTACTATAAAAATAAGGATCCCTAAAAAGTAATAACAGAAATCATCGAAAGGTATCCAATAATTTGATTTTGTAGAAAACAAATGGATTCTCTGAGGAAAAATACATCATTCTAGCCACGGCACTCGATCATTTTCAGTCAAATCAAAGATGGAGGTTTTAAAAGATTTTCCTGAAGATTTCGCGAAATCATTTCAGACTAGTTTTGATACGTTGAAGATTGTTAACGTCAGGTTTGTATTTAGTTCTAAAATATATATTTTATTCGTTCGTCCGTCGCACTTGACAGACACAATTGATTTCGACCTGAATGAGGCGGATTTTTTAAATGCGACAGATGGAGGGTTATACTAATAATAATTTACTAATATTAATTTTGCCACTAAGCAGCATTTATATTGTGTTCCGGTTTGAAGGGTATGGGTGCCGGTATAATTACAGGTACATGAGACATTTCAACTTTGTCTCTCAGGTGGACAACGCATCTGCAATGCCTTTGGTATCGCAGATGTCCATAGGCGGCGGTGACCATTTACTCATCAGGCCTTGCCACTTGATTGCCATTAAATCATATAAAAAAGTCACTGCGGCTTAGTAGCGTGCCTAGATGGCAAGCTCGACGCATTTTTTTCGTTTTAAAGTGTTTATGTTCATTTTTCATGAATGTAAGTGATTTTTAATGTACATATTGCTTTAATGACATCAATTCACTTTAATTTATGAAAAATGGACATACATACCTACCCTCTATGCCAAAAAAATACGTTGGGCTTGCCTTCTGGGCACGCCACTGGCGACTTCGCTTGGGTTAAACCACGGAATAAAGATTTTTCTGTTCATACCGTACGTTTTTGATTTTCAGATTCAAATACTTTATTCAAGTGCCTAGATCACCACCGTCAAAATTGGTTAGGTAGGCAAAATGCCTGTTTAATAAGTCATATCTGCTAAAACTACAGAAGAATGTTTTAATATTTCGTTCTTTTGCTTGCCCCAAAATTTACTAAGATGAACATTTTATAACTTTTAAATTCGACCTTCTAAGGCTTTTGTAAAGTCTTTTTTAAGTTTTTGAAGCAATCAATATTAACAGAAAATGAATACAAGCATGATTCAAAAGTTGTAAGTGCAAAAACTTTTTTGGTCTGAAGGTGATCTTACTAGAATGACAAAGACAGACAGACAATAATCAATCAATAATGTCCCACCTTCTAGGATCCGATCTTCCATTCTGTAAGAGGGATTAGGCCGTAATCCACCACGCGGACCTAGTGCGGATTGTTCTTTAGAGATGTACTAAGAAAAGATTTTTCGTAATTTAACCCCTGAGCTGGTCTGACGGAGGGTTGAAGTTTGCATGAAAACCAAATTGCGAGTAACAGCTTTACATAAGAGCTCAAGCGTCGATTAATGAGACACAATTAACTATCTATTGCTGCTGACCTCGGTCGGGAAGTTAAGACTTTGTTTTCTTTTGGACAGGTATTTGGAAGACGAGCAGCCATTTCTAAAGAAGTACTGGCGTTTCTCCTACATAAGTCTAACTGTATTAATCCACATATTTACGTTAACCATGCACTTGCCCGAACGATTGACGGGAGAGGAGATGACACAAATTAGTTACTTGATACCTACTTTTTTGGTTACAATCCATGGTATGTGCTTAAGTTTCCTTTTCATCTGACTGGAATACATTCTGAAATTCTACAACCAATAATAATAGAACAGATTATTTTATTTACTTTAAGTCTTTTGATAATTATTGGTGCTCTAAGTTAACCTAAAACTATGATATTTATTTAATTTCAACATTCAAGGAGAAGCCAGTGTTGTTTTTTTTAATAATATTTTGTCAATGATTATTATTTTCAATGTGTTTGGTGTAATTATTAACAAAAATACTCCTTTTAGCCGTTTTAAAATCTATAGTTTTGATACCGATGACAAAACAAGTATCAGCGTTTATAAAAGAACTCGGTTCTCTTTGGAGAGTGCAGTTTACGCCACGTCAGCGCCACAAAAAGGATGCACTGCTCTGGCGAGTCAACCTTATTAATAGAGGTAATTCTTAGTGTTATCATAATGTCAGTCAAAATACGTCCACTTGTAGATGATGATGTAGCCTGTCCCAAGCATCGCCATTGGCTGGTCCATAAATCCAAAATTGCTCAGCGAGATATGGAAGGGGCTACGCTTGGAGTTTGTCTGAGGAATCAAATTCAGAATGAGGTGATTCGACAGAGAACCAAAGTAATTGACATAGCCTACAGAATAAGAAAACTGAAGTGGCAGTGGGCCGGCCATATTCGTTGTAGAACCGACGACCGTTGGAGTAGACGTGTTCTTCATTGAAGATCGCAAATCGGCAAACGTAGGTCAGGACGCCCTTAGGCTAGGTGGAGCGACAATTTTCGCAGGGTGGCTGGTGGCAGCTGGATGAGAGTAGCTGAGGATCGAGGTAAATGTTGTGCAATTGGTGAGGTCTATGTCCAGCAGTGGACTACTATAAGCTGATGATGATGAGCATCGCCACAACGACTGGGCTTAAGCTGCCTGTACCTAGCAGATTCCCGCGACCTTCACGAGATCGTCAGTTTAACTTGTAAATGGCCTTGCCACAGTCATTCATCGCGTTCAATGTTCTTGAAAAAGTCGACATAGTCTAGTAGTCATTCTTTATGAAACGATTAAGTGTGTATGTGGATCTTCAGTCGTTCGGGAGTGCTTCGTCCGTGTCTCGTCTTGCAAGGAAACGTCTTCGATGACTGACTGTATGGTGGTTGTTAGACTGTGGTTTTACCACCCTGCGCTTTCTGATACGTGGTCGCCACTTGAGAACTTTACTTAAGCTAGTACTTTATTCATTCCACTTAATGATGTTATAACAAGTTTATGAAAATTTATCATCATTTTCCCAAACTAGATTGGGGTCGGCTTCCAGTCTAACTGGTTGCGGCTGAATATCAGTACTTTACGTGGAGCGACTGCCATCTGACCTCCACAACCCAATTATTGGTATTCGATTGTTAGACCGGTTGTCAGACTTTCAGGCTCCTGACTACCCGTAACGATTGTCAAAGATATTCCTATGACAACCGGGACCGACTGCTTACACGTGCTCTCCGAGGCACGGAGGGGTCTCGATGTGTAAAGAACGGTCACCCATCCAAGGACTAACCGCGGCAAACGCAGCTTAACCTCGCAGATCGAGCGATCAGCGCGGCTGTCATTTAGCTACGAGCCCCACGAATTTTATAAAAATTAAAATCAGATTTTAACTTCTCTTTAGGTACTATAGGGCTTGAGTCGTTGGGTTATGTTTAATTAAATAAAGCCACGCTTCGAAAATAATTTAGATAAACTTGATACTACCGAAATTCTACCATACAAGGTTTCAGTTGGTAACATTGTAATTAAAAACGAGGCATAAATTAATATTATAATTTTCAAAGTAAAATGTATTTCGTTACCAGCTACTTTGGAGGTTTTAATTTTTTACGGGAAATGATCCATCATTTTAATTTCTTCCTATAAACTATGAGCATATGAATAAATAATCGAGTATTCATGTGCTATGAGGCTTTGTGCGCAAGGGCGCTTTTTCAACGCGCGTTAAAAAAACGTCGTAGGCGTTTGTCAAGGCACATTTTTGTTTCAACGCCCAACGTTGAGCGTTGAAAATCCAATAGATTGCGATTTAAAAACTCAGCAATAAATAAGCGCTGTCGTGCGAACGGTACCGTTTTACATTTATTTAATTCGAGCGCTTTTTTATGCGCGTGTCCGAAAATCGCCCGTGCGAATGTGGACTTAGGGCCAAGTTCACCGACAAGATAACAGCCCGATAAATTGAAAACGGCCGTTTAAAATGACGTTTTAAATAGAAAAAGATATGTTAAACGACCGTTTTCAGTTTATCGGACAGTAATCTTGTCGGTGAAATTGGCCCTTACAATTAGTTTTTTAATAGCTTATTTACACAGGTTGGTAGCCGAATGCGTCGACCGCATTTGGTGACCATATTTAAGTTCTTTTACATTATATCAGTGGCATCAAAAGACGGGTTGTGTTAGTTGTGTGTGACCGAATGCGGGGAACCGAATAACAATTTATACTAATCAGTGACCGCAAACGGGCTGTGATCAAATATTGTGCGCAATAAATAATCCATAGGATACTTTGTTTTATTTAATTTAAAAACTCACACTTTGAACATTAGTACAAAGTGTGAGATTTTAAACTGAAATATTAATTTCAGTAATTTTCTGGGTATCCTTGTATGGCACGCTCCAATACATGCTATCACCGTTATTTGAAACTTTGGTTCGACGATTTATATTAAAACAGGACTGCGAGCTACTTCTACCCTTAGGTTCCAGCTACCCGTTCAATCCAACTAAGACCTGGTTGATTTATATCCTGGTATATATTATCCAGTTGTATTCTAGTAAGTATAATAATTATAAATGGTTAATGAAACTTAGTTTTATGAAATTCTAGTACCTATTGCTTCCTCAAACTTAGTCAGAAATTTAGGAGTTGGTCGAAGTTTTGTTCATATTGCTAAGTTATGGAGAGTTGAACAATATGCTATTAAATACACTTACGTATAATAATATAAGGTATTCTTATACCTAATCTTGAGTACATGGAAGTACAAAAATATGGAAGCACATTTTTTTGTAATTATTTTCTTGTATTTCAGTGACGCTCGTAGTTGCAATGTATGTGGGAGCGGCATTGATAATGATAACGTCATGCGCGCTGCTAGCAACAGAATTTTTAATGCTAAAAGATGATTTAGCTAAAGTGAAGCCAAGACCGAATACGAATAGAAATTTTAATGCAGCAACTGATGAAGATGATGATGACAATGATGGACCTAGTATAGAAGCGTTTGTGGAAAGACATCAGAAACTGTTAAGGTTGGTAGAATTGCTTCTGCTTTGTAAATACCTAAAAGATTTTTGAATAAATTAGTAGGAGTTGTCAACTCAACTCAGTACTGAGTGGAGCCCACACAAAATTAGACGATGTCACGGCAGGCACAAGAGGAGATGATGGAATGAACCAGACGCTTACTGGAAAGATTGGTCACAGAAATCCTTCAACCCAGAGGAATGGAAGGAGGGTGGGGAGGCCTTTGCCCTGCAGAGGAATTATCACTGCTAGTAAAAAAATGGAGTAGGCTTTTCATTCACCTGCTTTCTAAAACCTCGTCTACACTATGGTTTAACTAGAACTAAGTAATACAGCACTTTTAATTCAGAATTTTGTTAAAAGACCTTTTTACCGATACAATAATAGGTATTTACACGTGCCATACATCGCAAAAAGTGGATAAACAATCGAAGAGCCTGTGCACTTATTGTAAAAGCGGCTTGTTTTGGCTTATTTAAGTTGTAGGCTATTTTCTTAATTCAATTAAACTTATTAGCGAATCCAAATCTCCTGTAATAAATACTCGTAATAAATACACAGTGTTGAGGGGCTCGTGGCTAAATGACTGCCGCGCTGATCGATCGATCTGCGAGGTTAAGCTGCGCTTGCCGCGGTCCGTCCTTGGATGGGTGACCGTTCTTTACACATCGAGACCCCTCCATGCCTCGGAGAGCACGTTAAGCAGTCGGTCCCGGTTGTCATAGGAATATCTTTGACAATCGTTACGGGTAGTCAGAAGCCCTAAAGTCTGACAGCTGGTCAAACATTCGAACACCGGTATTACCCATTAATTGGGTTGTGGAGGTCAGATGGCAGTCGCTCCACGTAAAATATTGAAATATTCAGCCAAAACTAATTAGACTGGATGCCGACCCCAATATAATTTGGGAAAAGGCTAGGCAGATGATGAATAAATACACAGTGTTCAGTATATTCACTAAGTAGTGAATATACTATTAAGACTGTATCGGACAAACTTTGCTCAAAAAGAAGTTGTTTCATAGTCCATAGCATGTTTTTTTCTTACACCGAATATATGAGTAGCGTATAATCTAAAGTTTTGGACCACATGGAAGTTTTCGTGACAACTTCGTAGAAACCCATCCAATCAATCTCTATTAAAGCTGCCACTTTTCCTGGTCTTGTGCCAACATTATTCGAAGTTTTTCCGCTATAACATTGTCCTCACCCTGTGAGACCAATGGCCTATGTAATATAGTGATCCTACTTTTTCGTATTTTATGGCGTGAGAAAAATTTGCCCCTCTTTTGGTTCTTTCATGGAGCACTAAAATATTTGTTGGTCTGGATGTTTATGGATCCGCCATAATACACACCATTTTGTAGCATTAGAACCAAGCTTACCTATATTATTGTGAATTGTGTTAATTAACACTATGCGCTGCCGGAGTAAGTGTTCCCCGATAGTTACAATCTTGGTGTCTTCAAGTCGTGTGTTAATCAATTTCTTCCAGGCAAGCATGCTCCATCGTAGACCGCATCATCGTTTAACATTAGGCGAAATGTCAGTTAAACTTAATTGCTTATTATAAAATAATGAAAAAAACCTTATAGAACGACATTTTAGTAGGAGTATTGAAAGAGCTCATCTGGGGAAATACTCCCACTACCTATACTTATTTTTGCCACTAAGCAGCATTTCTGTGTTCCGGTGTCATGGGTGTGTCTGCCGATGTATTACAGGCACGTGTAATATTACCATTTTTTTTAAACGTTGGAAATTTTCACTGGAATTTATATATGCTACTGTAGCGTGGATGCGTATAAAAACACATGTCTCGTGCGGAAATCGAACCCGGGACATGTGGCGTGCACAACCATGCCCTCAACTTTGTCTCTGGAGTAGACACGGCATCTGTAATACATTTTTACTAGCAGATGTCCATAGTCAGTAAGTATGTTGCCTGTTTGTTTGCCCCTTTAAAAGTAAAACATAAAGGTGCGGTTAACGGGCTAGCTTTTAGTCAATTTCTTGCTGCAATTTTATAGCCGTGTGTTGAGATCTATGTCGTGCAACTTAGTAGAACATGTACCATAATTTAACTTCATTTTAATATCGCCGGGCTATGCTGCAAGATTGCGACAATTGTTCTACTGAGTTTCACGATATAGACGGCAATTGCAGCAAGAAATTCTCAAAAAACTAGCCCGTTTAACCACACCTTAACAACACGTTTGGGCTAGAATGTTCTACAAAAATATTTTTCGTATCAATTTCGTTCAATACATCTGTTACAACAAAAAAATGCTTCGTTCCCACCTAAATTGTTTCCTATTCTAACCCCCTGTACGCTATCAAACCCGACATAGGGGTGGACATAAATAAAACATGTATTTTATTTGTTGACAGGTTATCCCGCCAGCTGGATAACGTTTTCAACGGTATAATATTCATAGATCTGTTGTTTGTGGGGATCACGACATGCGCTTTTGGTCTTATGGGCCAGGTGAGTTATGATTTTTACCCAAGTGCCTCAAAAGGAGCGTAATGTTTTTTTTATACAGGTTTTGCAGTTATAAGGACATTGATACGATATCAACATCTATACATTAAACTTACCTAAATGTATATTTTTGTGATTTTTTACATATTTTTTTGTCTCATAACATGGCTTTGCATTGTTTAAAAACACAAAAACATACATTTAAATTAATGATGTTTGAATATACGACGAAAATATCACAATGACACTATAATTAAGTACCTACCAATACTCCGACATTTCACAGCCCGCAGAGGAGAGCGCTATTCGAATCGTTTGTATGTAAATTGAGATTCCACAATTTTATTAAAAGAGCCGCTCGAATTACAAAAAAGTTGAATCGGTTACCCAATTCGGGGTGCTGAAAGTTGGTTGAAAATGAGGCCGTCGGTAGAATCTGCACTTTATTAAAAAGTTCTGTACTCTGTGTAGTACATCGCATTCAATTTGTGCTTTACCCTCGACGTTCTTTCGCAAAACATTGAAAGAACACCCTCAAACAATTGAGCTCAAATAAAAATGTTTAACAAACTTCACAAAAGCTGGGTATCTTCACAGTAACATACGACGTAACACGGAAAAGTAACAGTAGTTCTACTCCATAAAGTATGCAAAGAATTTTTCTATTAGACGACTAGATAGCGCGACAGCGACATCTTTTTATGAATGGATTTTATGTCACTCCCACAATGAAGACGAATCTAATGATAGGTACCTCATGAAATCCATCAAGTCACTTAGGCTACAGAGTGTGCCAAAGAAATAGACATACATACATACTCTCGAAAAACAGCCTCCTTAAAACGCTGACCAAGTTCTAATCGGACTCGCAAACCGTGGGTTCCGTACGTTCTTAGAAAGCATAAAATAACACTAATTCTGAGTACTTAAGCAATTAAAATATAACATTGAATAGTGGTTAAAATCCTTTACGTGAGTCTAACTGGTCGGTTTTTTAGTAGCTATATAATAGGTACTATATTATCATCACTCCACTGTATTATTACAATTTATAATTATATTATTATTTTGTGCGCGCTGTACCAACGTGTGAGAGGAATAAGGTGCGAGTGAGAGGGAATGATTAGTGCCACCATTTATAAAACGTTTTTAGAGTTCCGTACCAAAATGGTAAAAAAGGAAGCTGAAATAAGCAGGTGTGACAGACAGACAGACGAAGTCGCACCATAAGTGCGACTTCGTCTGTCTGTCTGTCTGTCTGTCTGTCACACCTGCTTATTTCAGCAAAGAATAATGCTATCGACTTGAAATTTGGAACAGTTGTAAAGAATGCTTGCCCAACTTTATTGTAAATGAAATAAGTCAAAAAATATTTTTATTTCCATTGCAAAAGCGGCCGGAGTGGGGGTCCGAAATTTTAAAGTGGGGTTACTAGGTCAAATGGCATATCATATGAAAGTGCTTAATCTGCACATTTCAAAATATATTTTTATTTTATTTTGTTTCACAGTTTTCGACATGTGATGAAAAATGTATGAAAATATACCATTCCCCCCCTTATCTCCGAAGTTTGCGGAGCGAAAAATCTGAAATAATTAGAGCTGATAGAAATTGACCCAAATATTGCACCAAAAATAAAACGATGTTCCTAACTAACCTTCACAAACAAACTTAGTTATGCGGTCCGGTTTTTTTCACTTTATACGTCCAAAAATGATACGGAACCCTCGGTGCGCGAGTACGACTCGCACTTGACTGGTTTTTTTTTATTAGGACGTGAAACTTCTGTATTTATTTCTTTATTTTCCAGTTCGCCCGCGGTCTGACCTACATGTTGATCAGTTATATGGGGATCGCCTCGTCCATGTTGACCGTTCTGTATTTGTGTTACTTCGGCGAGCTGCTTACAAGAGCGGTAAAACATTTAATAATTATTACGTAAAGTATTATTACTGCTTTATAGTGGTCTAGCGAAGCTGGGGCACAATTTATGAAACAAGCAAAGCTGGATTTTCTTGAATAACGGTCTATTAAATGGTAACGACTGGTGGTTCCAGGGGCCTACTTGATGTAACTACTCTGCAAGTCTGCACTCCAAATTCCGAACTCTTCAACTGAATCCTGTTTTATGTACACACATTTTGCAGACTGAAAATGGAACACTTTCGCTCCACACTCTGCAATATTTGAAAAGTGAAGAGTAGAGAGCAGAGTGAAGACTTGCAGACTGGTTACATCAAATAGGCCCCTGATATTAGCGCGTTCAAACAAACACTAACTCTTCAGTTTTATAATATTAGTACCAATAGATTTTCTTTTCAACACTTAAAAACTTTTCAAGAAGGATACCTAACATTTATACAGGGTGCCAGGTTAGACAGTGGAAGTATTTAAAGGGGTCATTGTACTCATCATTATGAACAACTTTTATTATGGGCCAACCCTGAAATCGCGGGAAAAAATCAGCTGTTCCATACATTTACGTTCACTTATCTCAACAAAATGTATGGAACAGCATTTTTTTTTTTTTTGAAAAAAATATTTCCATTGTCTAACCTGCCACCCTGTATTTATGTATATTGTTTCAGAGTGCCAGTATAGGCGACACGGTATATGCCACTTTGTGGTACAAAGGTGGAAAACAATACAAAATGGCAATATGGCTAATCATCAAAATGTAGGTAATATTTTATTAATATTTTGCACCTTTATTATGTAGATATGGCTTGTGTTAAATAACGAAACAGCAAGTTAAAAACTAAACGCATACCTTACTAGCACTTTCTCGCGACTTCGTCCGCGTGACCCATAGAAACTGCATTTTTTTTGAGACAGGGCTACAGTACTCAAAACTATTGTAACTTCCTATTAGTGAAAGAGTGTTCAGAATCGGATCAATAGTTCCGGAAATAATCTCATACATACAAACTTTACTTTTTGTGATTCCCACCGTATCAATGGGGACAACGGGATCAAATTTTTATTTTTTTTCGTTGTCCCCATTGATACGACGGGAATAATTTTCAATTATTTTATTTTATTCCTGCTGTCCTCATTAATGAAAACATGGGTAGTGGGGGCAACGGGAACATACTTTTCCTACTAAGGAATTTTTAGTAGCTGTCTGGAGTCTAGTTTGTGCCTGGTTAAGGCGATTCGCACACCGCACCGCATCACGCAGCGTAGCGCGGGAGTGCGTGATCTTACGTTGTTTGCAAGTACCTGTATTTGTATAGAAATCACGCGTAGTGCAACACACTGAAAACGCATTCACGCGCGGGGCTTTTGTTCCGTCACCACGCACCCCGCAGCATAGCGCGGGGCCGTGTTTGATTCGCCTAAATGTTAATGGTAATAACTGGCGTTAAGGCGCTGATAACTGCCAACGGCCTTGAGTGATTTGGGTGGTATAGCTTGAGTGTTCTGCGCTGAGCTCAAGCAACGTGATATACGTCCACCGAGCAATACGACTCGCCTATCAAGGAGCGCGCTGTGCCGAATTAGACGTATTACTACTTTTTAGTATCTAAAATATATAAAAAAAAAATAACAGGCAATATTATAGGTAGTAGCATAGTCTTTTCACACAAAACAAATCATGAAAATATCTTAAGCGATTTGAAAGTAATTACGTTTTTATGTTTTGGGTAGACAGTAATTCATGAATTTATTTCATTAAGTATTTTACTACAATAGTTACATATTCACAGGTACGATTGATGTATATATGTTCTGGTTTAACATAAAAAATTGCACAACTAACCTGCATTATTTGACGGCGAGATTTAAAACTTGAGATTTACAGCCGGTACCATTTACCATCGCCTTAAGTAAGTGTATAAAATACCTCTGCGAATACTACGAAACTTCGGCGAATACGGCGTGATGTTATCAAACACAAAGCCTTTATTCTCGGTGACAAAATATGATTTAAATACAATTTCGCATTCATATTTCAATGAATTGAATATTATATTTGCTTTAATATTGACGTATGAAAGAGAGCTCTGTTAATAATTTAATTAGCACACGCGAATGTACAAAAAATACAATCGTAAATGGCCCCAAAATATGAAATATTTAATATCTTTTGTAGTCAATTCTCAGGTTGATGCACCTACCTATTGATAAATTCTATTAGTAGGTACCTACATAATTATTGTGTTGAAGGTTTTTGTTGGCAGGCGCACATAGTGATAGCAATCCAGTAACTATGATCTGTTTACGAATGAACTGGATTTTTTTTATAAATATTATACTTTGTGTTTATAGTTTTTTTTTTGTTTTATTTATTGTTGTTGTTGGTTTTGCCTCTTTAATTAAATAAACACTACAAATGGTTTGAAAGTACAAGCACGAAGTGTGCATTAAAATATGTATTATTCGAGGACAAAAGTGACTGTTTTGAGTTGGAGAGACAAAGATAAATTATATATTTAATACCTATAGGTATGTACTTAACGTTTTCTTTTTTAGATCCCAAAAGCCGTGTTGTTTAACGTCCCTAAGATATGCTGTTGTCTCCTTGAATATGTTTACTAAGGTAAGGTATTTTAAAAAGAAAACTTAATTATCAATGTTTGTAAGTTTACCTCTGATACCATGGTTTTCCATTAATTTACAATCTTTCATTCATACCGTACCTAGATATTATAAATAAAAAGGTTTTTGTTAAAAAGTCACATATGACTATTCATATTACAAAAGAGTGTACCACTTAATAAAGAAGTATAAATAAGTAGAATAATAAAATAAAATAAAATAAGTATTATAATGAACATAATAATTTAAATTAAATTAGTTGAATAAAAATAAACGTTTCTATTTCAGGTGATCAGCACAACGTGGTCCTACTTCTCATTAATGAACAGCGTCTACTCGGAAGAATAAAACACACACATTTAATTTTAAATAGTCTAGTTATAATTACGCATAATTCTCACGTTATATTTCTGCCCGCATTTTTCGTAAATTTCCCGCCAAGGAGAGAAGTATTGTAAAATTAGTAGGATAGTAACTTTAGAGTACCTACATAAATAAAAATGTTTCATTACGTGACGCACATAGCCACCAAAAATAAACAAAAAAACATTTGGGATAATATACGTCGCGTCACATTCACTCAAATTGAGCACCATTTAGCATATTTTATTATCGCAATAACCTTAAATAAATACGCAATGCCGCACTGCAACGCTTGAATATGTAGAAGAAAATAGAGATTTCCTGCCCCACTGCAAAATTGCGGTTAGATCATTCGCTGCAGTTTCTGAATAAAAGCGTGTACAGATGGAGCAATACGAGCGATGTAGGCGCGATGAAAATTGTGCGGCGAGGAAGAACACTGTTTTTTTACGCGTCTCTTGCAGATCCAGTTAACATTTTGACAGCTTTTAACATTTTCACCGTGGGAGAGCCATGCTTCGGCACGAATGGGCCGGCTCGACCGGAGTAATACCACGGCCTCACAGAAAGCCGGCGTGAAACGACGCTTGCGTCGTGTTTCGCCGAGTGAGTGAGGGTACCGGAGGCCCAACCCCCCACCCCCATGATGGCGCAGTTGATAAATCCATGGGGGTTGTGGGGGGGGCAAAACTGCGCTCAACAATACCCAAGGCAAGAGCAGTTTTTTAAAAGCCGACAACGTACTTGTGACTCATCTGGTGTTGCGAGTGTCCATGGGCGGCGGTAATCACTTACCATCACGTGATCCGTCTAGTACCGTGCTAGTTTGCCTCCTATAATATAAAAAAGAAAAGGTAAAATCTATCATTCCAATTTTTTTATCGGGTGGAAATCCTCACGGATTCCCTCTGCCAGAGAAGTGGCGAAGGGGTTGGACTCCTAGCGACCAAACACACACTGTGTACGTTTGTCTGACTACGGTCGGGGGTACGGGATTTGCTCACACATTCACAGCTCTCTCGGAGGCTTCAATCCGCCGCTCCGTCGGTGGGTCTCTTTATCCATCATCTGATTTACCTGGCGATACATATGGTAACCACAATACCTCACAGTTCGCATTCTCCTAAGATTTACGTCATTCGTCAGTGTGATCACTGAAAATCAGCGCTATGTTATGGTCCACGCTATAGCACAATGCTGAGTGAACACCTTTTGTCGCAGTTGACCTATCTATTATTTTTAAATTATTACCATAATTTATTATGTGCGTGTGTCTCTGTGATAAATACAATATTTTTCTTTCTTTTTCTCCTTGCATAGCTTCGATACTTAAAGGTGAACTTTAGCCTAACTTCACATTGGAACACAGAATTCTGTTACTACATAAATAGGTGACAATATTTCCGCGGATTTTATCACTAGGATATCCTACTACTATTGTTAATCTGTGGTCAGATGACGTGCGAATACTCGACTTAAACCTAACACACACAACAGCTCCTGAGTTTAATATTCCAGTCCGCATCGCTCGAGGATTACCCCGTGATACGAGTGCATACGCGCGATTCTATTCTCGCGTAAAACCGTTTTATCTGGACGAGCACTATGTCACTCAAACACGTGATGACGTCATAGAATATATTGCAGTGTCCTCAGATCATAGAAACAAGGAGATATGCCATCATAGCAAATTAGTACGGGAACAACTGATGCCACTTTTAGTACATTTTTCGACACAATTACGCGCATAATTAAGCGCTCCTTGTGAATAAAAAGATCTCCCACGCATTAAACATTCCGCACACCCTCAATCTAACACTGTTAATCGTCACTCAACACTAACACCAAACTAAAATACTGTATTTATACCATCGATCGTATTCGGTTCGTCGCCAGCGCGTACGTTTTTAATATGAGCAATTTGCTCAAGTTCAGGCATCAAGCTCGATAGCGCCTTGGCACATCTCCCTTGTTTCTATGATCTGAGGCAGTGTCAGTGAACAAAGGGACACATTATGGAATATGTACCTACTTTACTAAACTAACTGAATGCTTGTTGGGTTTATAAGTTCTAGTAGTAGATCTATCACAAATCTTTTGAGTAAAGAATATAATTTTAGTGTTCTTCTGACTGCTGTTGTTATTTTTATTTTTCCTTTAGTTACTAAGTTTATCTTGTACGTCACTTGCACATGACTACAGGCCCCCAAGTCTGCTAATGCAATTGTCATAATCGTGTTAGAATGGTCCCTCAATGACAACGTTTTGACCAATGACGAAAGAGATAGTCTATCTCTAAGCCAATGACCGCTTAGGTTTTGACCGTTATGATGTCATTATGACACGATTCTTACACATTTGCAATAGCAGAATTGGGGCCCAGGTTTTTAACGATTAAAAAAAAGAAAGAGGCTGTACTATATTTGTTAAGATTTTTTATAGAGCATTGTAACTGAAATTAATAAAAAATAGTTTTAGTTACCATGCAATTCCACTACCAATATATTTTTAACTGAATTAAATATGTATGAATGAAGGTACGACGTCAAATAATTTGATAATATTCCATATCCGAATGGCACAAATCGCCTCGGACCTAATTGAATCGAATGTTACGTCATTATACGGACGTAGTACCGTACCTACTATTCTCTTATACTTATAAAAAAATATGGATGAAACCTTTAACTAAGTCCGAATTAAAGTTTAATAAATTATCTACATGACGGTAATTAACTCATATTTTCCATTTTTACAAGAGTGTAATGAATTGGACAAAAAAATTATGGCGATTAAATAGTGCACGAAAGCATTCGGGTTATAAAGCGTGCAAAAAAAGAATGAAAATTGATGACAAAATATTCGTAGAACTACAAGTCAAAAACTAACTGGTCCAAAAAGCTTTTCTATTTCTGCATAGGCACGTTCCAAAAAATATTGACTGCGAGCTATCAAAATCAATTTCAAATCATTTCCTTTTGAGCGGAAGGATAAAAAATACGCTGAACTGTAATTTCATCCGAAAAACGTAGCTGTGAACGTAAACTTAGTAGTCTATTTCCGTTAGTAGGCTCACAAAAAGGTCTTACATAAAGATGTCCATTTCATTCGAAGCGTAAACAAATTGATATAGGTTACGTAAACGCTAGTTTTTCAGAAGGATATAGCGTTATTTACATATAATGCTAACAAAATTGAGTGACGTTAGAATGATGAATGGTTCGGGCCATTTGTGACCTTTCCCCTATCCCGAGTTATGTAAATACCCAAGGCTTGAGGTCGTACCGCGAAGTTTTTCATCGATTTCTGTAGACCCTTCCTGAACTGTTACGGCTATTACAATAATAGATATTCTTATATTTATTCGTGCGTTTAGGCTTAGGATTTTGTATTGCCTCACTGATGATATGAAGATTTTATGTCGTTTACCTTTTTCCGGGGGACCGCCCTTATAGGGCGTCGAGACAATTGCATAATAATCATTTGTAAACCAAATAAGTAACCATTTAGCGGAGTGGGTCGACGAAATAGTCTCAAGGCCGAGCCTTTTCGCAAAACGAGGGCAACAGCGTGGTTGTAAGCGATTGGTTTTTAGGGTTCCGTACTATAAAGACCAAAACCAAACCAATCCCGATGATTTTTCACAAACATAATCCACATACTTCTAGAAAGATTTTAGTTTAACTAATAACGACCGTTAAGTTTTAGAAATCGGGCATCACATTGTTAATACTCCATACAAGACTACTCAAACTAAAACTTCAGCAAAAATGCATATTGATACTCAGATCATAGAAACAAGGAGATATGCCAACATAGCAAATTAGTACCGGAACAACTGATGCCACTTTTAGTACATTTTTCGACACAATTACGCGCTCCTTGTGAATAAAAAGATCTCCCACGCATAAAAAAATCCGCACACCCTCAATCTAACACTGTTAATCGTCACTCAACACTAGCACTAAACTAAAACACTGTATTTATACCATCGATCGTGTTCGGTTCGTCGCCAGCGCGTACGTTTTTAATATGAGCAATTTGCTCAAAATCAGGCATCAAGCTCGATAGCGCCTTGGCACATCTCCCTTGTTTTTATGATCTGAGATGATATGATAGCATACGAGCAAGTTAGGCGTGGTAACAACGTCACAGTGCTTGTCGTCAAACTTGTTGAAATTTGTTTAGACCCGGCAAGTTCTGCATGTAGTGCATTATTATGTGACTCGTATGAAATACGAACTAGCTTGTTGAAAGTAAGTCAATGTAGTTTTTTTTTCAATACATTTTTCATATTGGAAGAAAGAATCACGAATTGCGATAAGGCCGCCAATTTTATGTTCACAATTCTATGTGAAATTATGTGTTTTGGTATAAAAGTTGTAGTATTTAAAGTTTTTTCAGAGAGATATGGCACAGCGAAATATCTCGTCCAAATCTAAAGCATTCCGACTGGGGAAGTACCTCTACTTTACAAAATACCATAGTCAGCTGTCAGGAAAGAAAAAAGAAATCACTTTTATATCAAAAAGCCTTCAAATCTGACTTTATTAACTTAAGTATTTCCTCAGTGGATAGGAAAAGCAGTCATTGGGGTCGAAAGAGAAACGGAACCTTATAAGACATGTGACAAATAGTGTAGGTACATACGACCTGATGATTCTGATGTCGAGAATTATATTTTACTAGCTTCTGCCCGCAGCTTTGCCCGCGTTTTGGGATAAAAGTAGCCTATGATTTATAATCTATATTACGGTATAGTTTCATCAAAATCCGTGTCGTGAAAGAGTAACAAACATACATACATCCTCACAAACTTTCAAGTTTATAATATTAGTACCTACGATTAAATCATCAATTTATACTCGTACAACATTATTTAATAAGTACGAACATTAATTGAAAGCAAACCCAAATGTTTCCATTAAATATTTCCAATACAATTGCATTTATGTTAGCACGAAATTTTCCAATCCGCTTCGCCTAGCAAACGAATTTTCCGATCGACTTAAATTCATATTTGTATCAAGCTTTTAGTTTTCATTAACGTGTAGGTACTCGTATTGCAAACCGCAGATGGTTTTGCTATTTTATATGTTCGTGTGTCGGTATTATCTTTGTTACTGCCAATTCTGCTTTTTAATGGAGCGGTTTATTATTATGCGAGTCTGAATAGTTTATTTTTGGAACGAAGTTCCTTAATGCGGCTTGCGGTGGGAGCTGAGTGGAATCGTCACGTAGTGAAAAAAGCGTCACGCTCCCTGCATAAATCTAAAACTCATGACATCGCTTTCGCGGTCTCCGACCAGTACCCGTCAAACGTGCTGTTTTTTTATATTTAAGTGATAGAAATTGCCCTAGGCATTAGCGTTGGATACTAAAAAGAGGTGAATGAGAATTGGTGTTAAAAGAAAATTTCTAATACCGTTAAAAATGTTGTAACATGTTGACATTCAGGGGAGCCAACGTGGCGTCAAAGGCAAAAGGCCCCTTCACGGCAGTCCGCCTTTTTTTTATTTATTTATTTATTTATTTTTGTTTTTTCGAGGTGGAAATCCTCATGGATGTCCCCCGCCCTGGGGAGGGCGAGGGGGTCTGTCAGACTCTTGCTGACTAAAACCACCCCGGTGTTCCTCCAATTACCTTGGGGAGGTTTTAGTCAGTAAGAGTCTGGCCATCCGCCACTTAAGCAGGATTGTGTTGTGTTGTGAATGTTGTTGCAGCCTGCATGGCGTCCGGCAATTACCGAGTAGAATAAAATTCACCTTACATCTTGTCCCCTTTATGTGAAGCACACTAAACTGTGTGTTGCATCAAGCAGATGTCATATTGTGGAAGAAAGAAGTAGTTCCAAAATTTCTAGCAGCTGATTCAAAATACCAGCTGACATAGCCATTTCACCGCACATTTTTACCTATAAAATTCTGTAAACTACTGTGAAACTGTTCGCGTCTGCCTACGAAAGACTTACAAATTGAATCTCCACTCGATATTGATTTGAATCCAACATCCAACTTGGGAATTGGATTTGTTTTCACCAATTTCAAAAACGAGACAACGGGTGTAGAAAAAAAATGTTCAGCATAATTCTGATATTATTCCGAGAAATCTTTGTGCAAAACTTTTTCGAACGATTTTTGTTTTTTTGATAGTTTTTAAGATTATATTATATTTTCATAGATTGGGCTTATGAGTAAAATAGAGCTACTGCGCCTAACGATACTTTTCTGTGTTAGAAAGAGAAAGATAGTGGAGCTGTCAGCGAGACTATGGATGTAACGGCCTATACCAGGCCTATTGGCCTAGGTTTTCCCATTAACACACGCACAATCATAGGTTTTACATAACAGGTGAGAACCAAAGTACCTAAGTATAAAAATCTGGATAGGATAATGAATTACTTTTATAATTCTCGATGTGTACACAATAATTCACATTATTTTTCAAAATAATACGAGTAAAACGTTACTAGAAAGTTTAACAAGGGTTTAACAATATTTTTCTAACGTCTACTTGACTGCCCAATTATAACGAAGATAATAAATTATGAGGCTAATTTATTATATCTACGCATGTATACTTTGTCCGTAAAACCGGGAACGTGTAATTTAGCAAAACATTATGTTTTACCAAATTACACGTAATTTGCTGTTTCTAGCAAGTTTTAATTATTCATAATTCATTGTTGAAAACATAGACGAACGCCCGGGCTCTGAAAATCTGACTTGTAATTGTAAATCTATTGTGATTTTTTATCAATAAAAATATCGAACAATCATATCACAGACTAGCTGTGCTCACGACTTCGCCCGCGTGGAGTTCGATAAGTAGCCTATAAGTTACTACTTAACAATTAATAACATCAGCTATCTGCCAGTGAAAATCTCATTAAAATTGGTCCAGCCGTTTTGGAGATTACCCTAGGAAAAAACAGACAAATTTCCTACGCCATTTGTCTCCTATATAAAAGAAAGAGATCGAGAGAGATAAAATCCCATGGAGGTGACATCGACATGACCAAGCGCACGAAATCAGTTAACATAAATACTCGACAATTTCTCGCGCGGTTTATCGGCTGTGGCGGTACTAAGCGCCACATCGCCGATGCAAAATATACAGGGTTATTGGTAAAACACCAACACTCTTGCAGGAATGTATTACTAACATTAGAAACAATAACTTTTGTTCTATGACTTTTGATAATTCATCTTTTTTTTTTCATACAAAATTAAAAATATTATCTGGCATTTGCGTAGAAACTCGGAAACTCGTAGTGTTGGTACTAGGTAATTCAAATTATTATTATGAATACCAGCGCACAGGGGCCGATACGTGTTTATTTACTTCAAAATACAGATCTAAAACGTGTCCGATAGGTAGTACAACAAAAACTGGAAAGTCTATTTTTTTGGTAAATGTATTATGTTTTGTAAAAAGTCATAGAACAAAAGTTGTTGTTTATGATGTTAGTAATACACTCCTGCGAGGGTGTTGGTGTTTTACCAATAACCCTGTATAGTACTTTTAACTCGTTCAATTAAAAAATCGCATGGAGAGGGCATCACCTTTTTCATTACGTGACGATTTCTAACAGTCAACACTGACCGCAAACCACGTTAAAGAACTTCGTTCCAAAAATAGATTAAATTAATATCCAATACCTACATGCGGACCGCCACCAGATCTATTAAATAATCTCGAGTCATCAAGAGCGACTATTACAAAGAATAATCCAATTTATGCTTGGACACGTTCCCATTTGATTAAGTCTTCAATTATACCTCTAGATACATAGATTATGTTCGTATATGCAGCCTAATCTAGGAACTAACGAGATGCTGTCAGTCCGCCCATTGGTCGTCGACGAGTGATATTATTGAGACCTGATTAATTAATACCGGAGATATCTAATGATCTGGTTGTCAGTACGCCCGTTAGGTAATATTACCGAGTGAATTGATTGCGCTAGGAGATTGTGATGTGTAGTATTGTGGAGTATCAGGTTTTGCAAACAAAAGAGCGAAGTGTAGATTTTGTTTTGTGAGTTAAAGGCGCAATTCCTCTTGTATACAAGTTGTAAATTGCATGCAACTTGAACAAACCTGCATCAAGCTACAAGTTGTAGGCAATTTGCAATTACAAGTTTGTAAAGTGCCTTTTTTTTAGCAATAAGCCTGCCTAATCTTCAATTTTGTTTTAATCAAGTATTAACTATATCGGTCAATCGGTCTATTTTCTTAGTTTCGCTACTCCTTGCCGCTTGGCTGGTCATCGCATGTGGAAACGATGGTACTTTCATCAACAGTCATGCATGCATTTATAATTAACTTTCTTCAGCTTCACTCTATTACGGAATGCATTACATACGTTTATTGGTATGCAGTGAAATAATAGCGTGCTCTCACGTTTTCTTCCTAGTAATACGTGTAAAAAATAAACGGTAATGTTATACCTATACCAATAATCTAAGATCATATAATAAAATTGAGGTATCTATGTATTATATAATGTCGAATTAACTGCCTTTTTTAGGGTTTATTACCGCAAAAATAAAAAAAACGGTAACTCTAAGGTTCACTTCGTTGTTTGTCCGTCTGGCCATCTGTCAATACCGTACCCTTTTTGTCGGGAACAGGTGAAGGTATCAAGATGAGATTAATATCAAATATTAAGGTCTATAAATCCCTTGGAGATATAAAAAATTCAAGCCTTCAAGCTTACTCAACAAAACCTATAGAGTAGGTAGTAGGTACTTCCCGTTGACCAAGAATCTGAAAATTATTGATTTGTAATCATATCATATAAAAGACTGTTGACTGACCTGTGTGACTGTTGACTGCCTACTGGAATGACCTCCCTTCATCGTCACGGTCCTGAAATCAAAACAAAATTTCATAAATATGTAAAAAAAATATATTTGTTTACAAAATCAATACCTAATGCCATTTGAATTAACTAGGTATACATTTGTTAATAATCATAATTTATTTCCCATATTTATGATTATTTGCACGTTATCCAAACCCGAACACCCTGTTTTTAGGGTTTCGTACCAAAATGGTAAAAAAGGAACCCTTATGGTGCGTCTTCGTCTGTCTGTCTGTGTGTCACACCTGCTTATTTCAGCAACTACTAATGCTATCGACTTGAAATTTGAAACAGTTATAATGAATGCCTGGCCAACTTTATTGAAAATGAAAAAAGTCAAAAAATATTTTTATTTTTACTGCAAAAGGGGCCGGAGTGGGGGTCCAAAATTTCAAAGTGGGGTCACTACGTCATGTGACATATCATATGAAATGGCTTGATCTGCATATTTCAAAATATATTTTTATCTAATTTTATGTCTCACAGTTTTCGACATATGATGAAAAACGTCTGAATAAATACAATTCCCCCCCCCCCCTTATCTCCGAAGTTTGCGGAGCGAAAAATCTGAAATAATTAGAGTTGATAGGAAATGATCCAAATATTGGACCAAAAATAAAATTATGTTCCTAACTAGAACAGTTTTTTCGAAATCATCAAAATTCCTTCACAAACAAACCTAGTTATGCGGTCCGGTTTTTTTCACTTTGTACGTCCAAAAATGATACGGAACCCTTGGTATGACTCGCACTTGGCCGGTTTTTTTTATCTAGTATACATGTTGAATTCCACTATGATACCAATTTCCCTGCGTCAGTAACACACATTAGTAGACCAAAACAAACAACGACAAAGCAAACAACCACAGATTATAGAAACAAGGGAGATGTGCCAAGGCGCTATTAAGTTTGATGCTTTGGCATCATCAATGCGATCATGTGGTCGAAAACGATCGATAATATAATTGCTAAGCCTGTTTGCACACAAACATCAAAGACTACACAAAGTTATCGAACTAAATTGTGGTATAAAAGTAAAGTATGTTAACGAACTTAAGTATGTGAATGACGAGTGATGAACAACAGTGTTAGAATAAAAGTGTGCGGTATTTTTAACTAGCTTCCGCTCGCGTTTTCGCTCGCGTTTTTGGGATAAAAAGTAGCCTATGAGTTATTCCGATGTATAAGCTATATTACTGTAAAGTTTCATCAAAATCCGTTCTGTAGTTTTTGCGTGAAAGAGTAACAAACATCCATACATACATGCATCCATCCTCACAAACTTTCACATTTATAATATTAGTAAGATGTGTAGGAAATCTCTGTATTTACAAAGGAGCGTTTTTTGTTGTGATGCACACTGCTTCAAAAGCTGCAACAGCGGTTCCCGCACTAATTTGCTATGATAACATAATCTCCTTGTTTCTATCATCTGAGCAAACAACATATCGATCTAGAAGTTACCAACTAAACTACTGTACGTAAGTGAAATATGTCAGGCTCAGCTACAGCACCGAGACGTGTAACTTTGTGTAACAGAGTACCAGGATAGTTTGTTTGTGGTGTCTCCAGATGACTTGTTGACTGGTCACCCTTGTTCCGTGAAGTGTGTTGCGTATCACATACATACACACCCATATATGAGACTTTCTTGAAGGACTTTCAATAGGGACTCGGCACATTCTATAAATACACACACACACTATTACATAAGACCTTCTTATAGGACTTTCAATAGTAACTTGGCACGTTCTATAATACATGATACTGTATGTTGTAATCAGAAAAGTAAGTATGTAAGTACAACAGCAAATTTTTGTTTGGATAATGCAGGGTTCAGTATGCGATACTATTTCGATTAACTACGGGATCAATTTCAAAGTCACGAAAAAAAAATCAACTGTTCCATAGATTTTGTCGAGTGATATGAATATTTTTATATGGAACAGAACTGTTGATTATTTTCGTTATTTTAAGTTTGGTCCCGTAGTTAATCGAGCCAGTATCGAATACTGAATACCCTCCTGAATACCACCCTGTATATGACAAATAGCACTATCCCTTTTCCATAATGGAACAATGATTGGTTATATAATCTTGGAAAGCTGTAAGGGATCTTTCAATTTAAATATTTGATGTCGGACTGCTGCCGTGTAATACCTAGTCGTGCGGCACCCGTGCGAATGTCGCAATGCGTGCCGTCGATTATTTTTTTCATACATTTGACACATCGAGAGCGCCGTCCGACTGTCGTGCGACCCCCGCACGATTGCCGCACGACTACCGCACAGCAGCAAACATCAAACGCTAAATATTGTAAGTAAAGCTACATATTATAATAAAAATAACATAGCTAAAGATGAATGTTGTTACTTACAGCTTAATACATATTTTCCATCATCGTCTGGGATGCTTCCTAATGTGTTGAGTGGTGTCCCGCCTACGGACACGCCCTAACTCCGGGCAATCAGCGTTGGGAATATACAGAGCGGTTAATATGACATTGTATTTTAAAGTTACATTTTGCATTAGTAAGGCTAGCAGGCTTCATAGACTCCACATTTCACTATCCAATAGATTAAAAAAATGTGACAGAATTTTGTATGTGTCAAATAAGTTAAGAGGTAAGTACTAATCCAGAGTTGTTAAAACGGCCATAAATGAGTTATTATAATAACACTTTTCTGCGGTTAATTTAAGCACAGATAGACGCTCTGTAAAGATTATTAATAATTTACAAACAACCTCAAAAACTGATGCGAACGAGTAAAATGCTCGATTTTACTGATAAATTAAAATGTAATTAATACCCAAAACATTAACTTAAAAATATTAAATAAAATTGATAGGAGAGTACTTTCAGATGAAACATTAATTAATTCCAACGTCATTAAAATATAATAATATTATAGGTACTGTTCGGTAATTTCAATACGAGTAAATACCAAATAATGTACTGATGGCGCAAAAACACTATTATACATAATTACTTGGTAATTACCAAACTATTGAGCTTGACGGTTATTGAACGGTTGAAAAGAAAATAAGTTACGGTGTATAAATGAGAACATGCAAAGGTTAATTCCATGTTTCTGTGTGAATAGACTAAGAAAATTATGCTTTAGAAGTACTTAGGGAAGAAATTATGTGAATAGACTGAATATAGTCTGTGTTTTGTATGCGTACTTTATTTTTCGTAATAAGCTATTAATTGGACTACCCTACCTAGTAGTCAAATTATATGTTTTTATTTGAATTATTTTACATATTAAATAATGAGGTACCTATAAAAGAAAACGATGTTTTAAAAAATAAATAATTTGCGCCGTTACTTCTTCGTAGATAAACACTAGGAAGCGGTGAAGAGCGGGCGTTTTTGGGGTTTGTCATAAGATGTTGACGTTCAAAAAGTGCTGATTCCTTAGCCCACTATGAATAAATGATTTTTGAATTTGAATTCTCCATCAATATGTCCCCCGTTAAACCTTACGCCCTGTGTATCTTACTTCTTACTAATACTCTTTCACGCAAAAACTACTGTTGAGGATATAGTCGCGCATTCAAGCAGACGCGGCAGAAATTGGATCCGTCACGAACTTCGTGCACACGGCCGGTGGTTAGCATCACCGGGCGACAGCTTCACACTTTGCTACGACACACACGACGATAGACCAGCGCGATGAAGTGTCACATACTTAGTTTCTGTACCAATATTTTATCAATTATATTACTTTAAACCACAAAGTAAATAAAGTACTTCATTTTGACTACCGGATACCATCAATACTCCTACACACAAAGAAGGGAAAGTACACACAAGCAACAAACCTGACCATAACGCACAAGGCTGCACAAAATTGATCGAGCCGAGAACTTGGCTTCACAACTACTGAACGGATTTTGATGAAACTTTACAGTAATACCTAGCTAACAGAATAACACATAAGCTCCTTTTTTTTTGCGAGACAAAAAAGGCTTTTTTATTTTTATTTATTTTATTACTTTTTATCCCAAAAACGCAGGCAATGCCGCGGGCGGAAGCTAGTATAAATTATAATTACATGTCTCACAAAATCGAATAACACGAATTTTATTTACAACTCTATAGAAATCCAGAGCAGACACAAGCTCCATCTGCAAGCCATCATGACTAATCTGTGGTTCAATAATTTAATATAGACGTAGCCTAATACCGGTTCACAGCAGGACAAACGCCAGACTGGGCGGTACTGGGCAAAATTACATCCTATAGGTACCATTGAAGATACTGTCAAAGCAAGATTTTACAAAAAAATCTTAAAAGAAAGTGCGATTTTTCGGCTGATAATAGTATGACGAAGTAAACAATAAATGAATGAATAAATACATTAAAGAAATATATTAACAGCATTGATCGAATTTTGGCTTGTAGCATTACGGTAAAGTAATTCCAAACATAGATGAAGCGACTACTTCTTGACCTCAAATCCCAGTAGACTATTTCCAAAGGACCAGCCATATGTTACGACAAGTAAGATAAACAATGCCTTTGAAATCCACACACAAAATAACATAATTTATCATAATCAATTTTAACAATTAAAACGCATTAGGTACCTACTTAACATATTATACTCGTATAAACCTAGTACTGTATAGTCAAATTACGTTCAAATAACATTTGGCGGCGATTCCACATTTCTATAATATTAATATTATTCCAAAGCCACAGTAAACGCAGTAAAGCCATTATTCACAGCGGCCATACAACAATTTCATGCGCTGAAAACCACTGAAAACAACAATTACACTTGCAAAAGCTATACCGTCAGTGTTGCATTTAAATAACCAATTAATTGAGACCTCTTTATTTTCCTCAAATCCCCCTCATTCATCTTCGCTAAAAGGTTGTTATAGAGGAGGGGTAGGTCAATTTAAATTGGACCAGGTGGCTCAATTCCGTGTAATGGGTAGCCAATTAAACAAACTGTGCGAAGTTGTAATGAGATCTGAGGAGAATTGAACAGTCAAAATGTAGCACCGCCGGCATAATAATGTACATAGTTAGATTATTTTCGAGTGAGTTTAAGTTTTTAGTAAACTATAAAGTTGGATGAAAGGGTGTTTAGTTTTGTGAGATAGTTTAATAGCGTTTCTAGTGTAATTTATTCTTTTTAATATTACAACGAAATTAGGCCTAAAATAAAATTGTTCCTTACGTTACGTAGCTTAAAAACAACTTTAAGAGGATATGCCGGTGGAAAGACTTTTAAAAATTAGGTATTTGAAGAAACTATTGTTGTCGCTCTGCACGTCCCGGCCCTCGCCTTCGTGCGATAAGGACAACTTCAGATCCAACTGAAAAGCCTAAATAAATAGTCATAATTCGAGGTTTGGCTCTCTACTGTTTCCTCCTCCAATATTGGACCAATATAAAAGATATTTCATAAACTGAATAAGAAGAATACATATATACTGTGTCTCTATGTTTTTATTTTTGCATTAATAGTTGTAAAATATGCACACTAGACCTCTGTTGACGGCTGTTTAAATAAGCAATTTTTGAGCATTTTCTAAGCGTTCTAGCGCTTATAAAAATAATGTATTTATCAAAAAGGAAAACATAGGGACATAGAAGAGGTTGTTATTAATTTTAATGTAAAAAAATAATTGCTTTAAGGTCATAAACCAAAAAGAAAACAGGCGAGAGCGTTTGGTTATTTTTTGTATGGAGAAAAGACAGCCCGCATGGGGTCAAAACAAATGTCCAGAATGCCATTCTAGAATTAAGAAGGTGAATGAGTGATTTTACGTAAATTTTAATGATATCGTTCATAAATTGAACGATTCCAGCCGCAATCGTTAAATTTGACGTAAAATACCTCATTCACCTTCTTGATTCCGGAGGGGAATGCCGGACGTTTGTTTTGACCCTAACAATTAAGTCACTTTTTATAATATTCATGAAAAGAAAGATAATCACTTAAAATTTTAAAAAAAATGCGTACCTGCGAGTACGAAGTACCTAACGAGTAACAGAGTATCCAGCAAATTAGTTGGCCTAGTCCGCACATTAAAAGGCAAAAAAAAGTTGATTTAATTCTATGTTTGAAATTAACAAAATTATCAATGGCACAGCCGAGAAAACTCAATTCAATGGACCTTTAGGAGATAAGACTTAGTTTTGCCTCCCAATTCGTTGTAAGTTGAAAACTGACCTCGTTTCATAGAAACTCATTAGGTACAGGTCTCAGATCATAGAAACAAGGAGATGTGCCAAGGCGCTATCGAGCTTGATGCCTGATTGCCTGAGCAAATTGCTCATATTATAAACGTACGCGCTGGCGACGAACCGAACACGATCGATGGTATAAATACAGTGTTTTAGTTTAGTGCTAGTGTTGAGTGACGATTAACAGTGTTAGATTGAGGGTGTGCGGAATGTTCAATGCGTGTGAGATCTTTTTGTTCACAAGGAGCGCTTAATTATGCGCGTAATTGTGTCGAAAAATGTACTAAAAGTGGCATCAGTTGTTCCCGTACTAATTTGCTATGATGCCATATCTCCTTGTTTCTATGATCTGAGGTACAGGTAAAACGGCATTAGATGGATTAAAAGGTCTGAGCAAAAAATAATTAATATTTAAAAACGTCTGTTTTTTATTCATTTTGTATGTTTCGTTTTATATTTTTGTTTTATGAATAAAGTACCTAGGTACTTTATCTAGCCTTTATAAGATACTTAACATCCTTGTCATATTGCGTTTTAAGCTAAAATATAATTTACTCTGAGCGACAGATTATTTTACTTCTTATTTTGAGTCAGGCTCGTAATTTTTATTGTTTAGTTACACCAAGGGCATACACAAATTGCTACTCTTAGACACGTCATGTTTGAGGTTTTTCTGGAGTCTTGACCGCCTGCTAGCAGGTATATTTTTTACAGAAATACCTACATGTTTAAAAATATAAAATATATAATTTTAAGCTTTTTTTATATTTGATAAGCTCACGTTTGACCACTATCTCACTTGATGGTAAGCTATGATGCGATCGATGATGGTGCACGCTTGTCTAGAAGCAACCTTTTCCCGCTAAACTTGAAGATTTCTAGGTTATAGCTATCGGAAATAAATATGAGGAGTTACACCCCTTGGCTGTAGATTCTAGCAGGGAGTTCCACTCCTTGTTAAAAGTTTTGTGCTTAAAGGTGGAATCTCCACGATGTAACGGTGGCCATCGTCTTGTTGTCAGATGATGGAATGAATAAACAAAAACAACCACCCTCTTACTTAAAAACGATGATAGTTCTTAAGTCAATGGCCATCTCTATTCATTTGCATAGAAATGACAAGGATAGTAAGTAACAGTTGTATACTGAATCAGTGGTTAAATTAAGAGGCGTTTATAAGTAAGAGGGTTAATTAATACGAGCATTCGTAGGTAAATCTCAAACCAATAGATAGGTCTTCATTCTCAAACGCTAATATTTCTCAGATCCGAAATCAAAGCCCGAAAAAGTCTCTTCATAATTCCAAAAACCTTCATCCAATGAATGAACTGTACTGGGATAATCCCACCCAAATCTCCTTCCAAATGATCCTTTACGAGACAGAGACTGCAGTTCTCCAATGTGCTCTGCAGGCTACCGGATTATAGAAGGAAGGTGGATGTGCACAGTAATCCCGTAAACTCGACATGAGTTCGAATAAGGACGCGAGGTGTTATGGCTGAATGGAAATATTTATATTTTGTATGTATAATATAATGGTTTTCAAAACAGATTCTTACAATATTTTAAGGCCAATAATAGTTTTGTTTTGACGTAAATTCGATGAATGTCTTACGCTTGATTCGGCAGTCATCCCAGAAAAATTGCGATACCAAAAACATGTAGGTACTTTATAAAACTTCGAGTTTGTAAGTTGTGAAAGCAATATGACTATACAAAAACGTGTGCTTGATTCATTTTTAATTACATCCTGTGACGTCACAGCTCGTAAAAGCGTGGTCAAAAAATATGGCGTCGCACGGCTACACAAAAAAATATGAAACGCAATCATTTAAAATAAAAAAAGTATTTAATAAGAATAGGTACTATCAATGACTTCGCGAGATTACCTCATACATACAATCACAAAATTACCTCTTCATAATATTAGCGTAGAAATATAGATCGTTACCATCTCCATTATTTCTATACTCTGTTGCATTTCTGCATTCTAGTCCAGTAGTACCATAACGCCTTTGAAGCAAGTTTGCTTTGCTTTAATGAAATACTATTTATCGTCCTGCTTAGCATAATACTAAATATGGCGATCTGAATATTCGCGATGGTTTCGTTTTAACACGTTCATTGCCACGTCACGCGACGTCGCGCGAAGCGGCCTATTACGCTGTGGCTGTTCACGCGACGTCGCGTGATGGTGCCTTACAATTGTATATGAGCCACAAAATAGCGGCCGCAGCGTATTAGATTCTGGTATTTGTTTTGGCCACTAGGGAAGGAAATTACCTATCTATTTGTGGGCGTGACCTGCGGTCAGCCATCTTGAATTTTTTGTTTCGCGTGCAGTTAGCCGCGCACTAGTTTGCTCTGTGCAGCCACGTGGGGCAGGAGTGTTTTTGTTATTTCTCGGCTGTTTTCGTTTTGTGTGATTTTGTGATTTTGATCTCTAATAAAAGTTTATTACAAAATGCATTTGAATGTTTTTTTTACTAATAAAAGCCTATTTTGCCATGTAAATAGAAATCACGAATTCGCGTTACCGGCCATGTGGGCAATATGTATATAATAAATGCGTCCCGTATGGCCGATCACACGTCTTCGCGTGATAAAAATATACACATATATTTATGAACTTATATATTATATAATTTTAGATTCCTTATATAAAAGCATTACTGGCACAATAAAATCCACATCCAACGATTTTTTTTAATTTGGCCATCTATGTAAGTTCAGCATTTTGGCTTGGCAATGAACGTGTTAAATTAAATGATTTAGTTTATTTAAAAATCCTTTAAGGTGAAATCATTTCTGGAAATATTATTTTGCTGACCAAAAACTCGTGAATTCAACATACAAATACAATTTTATTTTAGAACTTGCCTTTGAATTCCCAATAGGTATTCCAAAAAGATTTGAGTTCGATAAAAATAATGATTATTATTTTTCATATTGCGGGCATCTCACAGAGTCGGCTTCAGTTTAACACGATACGACTGAATAGTAGAAAGAAAGGAAATGTTTTTATTTTATTTTTAAGAAATGTTTAGATCTACTGTCCACGGAGGCGTAGCTTCTCTTCACTTCATTTCTTGGATATGGGGGACATTACTCCCCGTATGGTTTGTGTGAAATTATTCAATTCACAATTTTACAATTCACTCACAATTTTCAATGTGCTATGCAGCTATACTGCGAGAATGTAAAAGCTAAGCTACGAAACTATGTGACAGTTTCCACAGATGCTAAGCTATGTAGCTGTGCGAGGAAGATGCGCTTTTCCACCAGAGATGTGCTATGCAACGTTGCTATATGCGTTTGATATCCACCAATCATATTCATTGGTCTACATAGCATAGCACTGGTGGAAACTGATTCAATTAAGCTACGTTTTAGGGTTCCGTACCAAAATGGTAAAAAAGGAACCCTTATGGTGCGACTTCGTCTGTCTGTCTGTCACACCTGATTATTTCAGCAACTACTTATGCTATCGACTTGAAATTTGGAACAGTTATAAAGAATGCTTGTTCAACTTTATTGCAAATGAAAAAAGTTCAAAAATATTTTTATTTTCAATGCAAAAGGGGCCGGAGTGGGGGTCCAAAATTTTAAAGTGGTGTTACTAGGTCAAGTGATATATCATATGAAAGGGCTTGATCTACACATTTCAAAATATATTTTTATTTTATTTTATGTCTCACAGTTTTCGACATATGATGAAAAATGACCAAAAAAATACCATTCCCCCCCCTTATCTCCGAAGTTTACGGGGCTAAAAATCTGAAATAATTACAGTTGATAGGAATTGACCCAAATATGGCACCAAAAATAAAACGATGTTCCTAACTAGTACAGTTTTTTTCAAAATCATCAAAATTCCTTCACAAACAAAATTAGTTATGCGGTCCGGATTTTTTCACTTTATACATCCAAAAATGATAAGGAACCCTCGGTGCGTGAGTACGACTCGCACTTGGCCGGTTTTTTTTTATATGGAAGCATGCGTGCTGTGAATGCGTGCTATGGATGCGAGCCGAGTTATGGATGCGTGCTATGGATGGTCGCGGGTGGTGTAGCTATGTGCACCTCACCGCACAGCCGCTCCTTCCTATTGTCGATACGTCACCTCGAGCTGCGCATCTTCCTCGCACAGCTAAATAGCTTAGCATCAGTGGAAAAGTTTCGTAGCTTAACTTTTACATTTTCGCAGAATAGCTGCATATTTCTGGTGGAAAGGCACAAGACTAAGTAATCAATACTTTTAGAATGCAGAATGGCGGTGTACCCTGGTAGCAGCTTGATTTAATATCACAGCGTGTAGGACCGGCTATTTCAGATTAATCTTACCGTAAATCCAAAATAATTTTGCCAGACCCGAAACTAAGCCCAACATTTTGCAATCGTGTGCGCGAACACTAGATCCATGATGAAGTCAGTTCCTGCTAGGTACTGTAAGATGAAAGCAATTTTCAGTTCCAGAGAATGTGTTGCTATCTTCGTAGCTGTCAGAACAAAAGGCTGGGATGTTAATGAATTTTTAGTTCCAGACTAAGCTTAAGCCTTCCCGTCTTCCATTGCGGAACTTGTTGGAAGCGACGTTTCGTGTTTAACGGGTAGAAAAATATTATTAACAAAGCAGTTTTCATTTTTGCAGATACAGATTTTTTTTGTTGAAGAAAGATAATCTTGAATTTTTCTTGAAAATAGTTCATGTGATGCGAATAAAATAATAGATACTTTTTTTGGATCAAAGGAACAAAAATATACTTTATTATATTTTACAAGTGTCAGTTACACAAACGTGAAATATACACATAAGTCGCCTGATTTTGCTCCAAATAACCAGAGGGAATTCAACCCAACCGCTGCCATATTATACGAAGGATATTATTTGACCGAGCCGTCCCGTTTGACAAATAAACGTAAAATTGCTTATCGCGACCCGACAGATCTTTTAAGGGACTAATTAAACCCCAAAACACTGCCTCTGTTGCCCCGACAAGAGTAGTTGGCTATTTAGAATATTTAGAAGGTTAAACTTGGTATTTACTTGTATGCTTACTTTAATATTCTCTTATCTTCAAGGAGTTCCATACCGTATATGATTAGCACATATTCTTCTGATAGATTAAGATGGCCGACGCCCGCACGGCTGCCGCACGACAGTCGGACGGCGCTCTCGACGTGTCAGTTGTATGAAAAAAAAAAACATCCGGCGATGCGCAGTACGACAATCACACGGCTGCCCCACGACTATCACACGGCAGTAGTCCAACAATTGAAAGAGCCCTAATTGTACAATACAGTGCTACAATACATGGTAACTAAAATTCATACATCATTCATCCTCTAAATAGAAAAGTTTAAGAAAGTATGTCTGAGGTTTTCCTTGAATTCTTCGGAAAATTATTTTTGGGACGACGCGGCGTACCCTACACTCACATTTCGAATGACATGAAAAATTAACCATCCACCCAGTCTTATAAGTACTGACTTAAGACAGAGAAATGATTAAAATTTCATTATCCAAAATGTAAGAGAAAGATTCTTTGAATAATTGAGGGGGTGACACGCAGGTGGCGTCTTTTCAAGGGGAAACAACTGCTATCACTTTGCTTATTACGCTCTCAGACTTCAAAAAGAGTCGCATTAAAAGTGTGTTTTAAAATGAAGCTTTTTTGGCGAGAACATTTTTTTATTTGAAATTGCTTTGAGGGGCGATTTGACGGAGCTTTGACACCAATGACTTTTTTACGTCACTCAAGTTTTGCATAAGTTTTGTTCTTTGATTGTTTACATTCTATGAATGTTATTGTATTATTTAAGTCGAACTGAATATCGGTCACTTTTGCCTGTCAATAGCAAAACTTCTGTTTCAATTACACCATTAACAGGCCTTTTTAAATTGTCAAGCAATACCATACAAAAAACAATTACCATAGTGGATCTGACGTCCTAGCTAGGTAACACATAATAGAACGCTTTATTACATTAATAGAGCTTTTTATAGTGTTAAAGATTATATGGAGGACAAAAAGGCTTGGGATTGAGCTGTTCCAATACATACATGGGCCAATACTACTATTGACATAACCACTAAATTATTGCTCTTTTATTTGATTTTATAATTTTTTCTATATACACTTTGACATTGAATGTTTCCTTTTGAAACAATTTATATACAAAATGACATTGAATGTGATAATAATGATAATATATTGATTATAATTATTGTAAATGTGAGTACTATGTGGGTTATTATGTTACTGTTATAGATCTAGGGTTCAGTCTGACAGTTTGAGTACTTTAAGGGGCCTACCCAAATGTCCTCTCTGATGGTAATGTTCGTCGGGTCGTTGAGCTCCCTAAGTCTGGGTTGAGCTACCACGATACCCGGCACATGCGTGCACAGTCAGGTCAGGTCCACTCAAATCTGTATGGCTCTTTCCTCAAAAGGCCATTTCAGACTAACCTGCATGGTTCTTACACAATTTATCTTAATTGTCTGGACTTTAAAAGAGACATCAACCTTTGAGTTTGTTTCGGTGTTTCTTCTCAAAGGTAGTCATATAGGAAACACCGAACTTAAAAAAATGTTTTGACGTGTAAAAGTGTTATTTTTAACCTATTTACAAAATAAATATCATTTATCATTATCATTAACGTTTTATATAAGAATTCGCTTCGACGCTATGTTGGCTGCCCTCAATGACAATTTATGTTACGTTTTTAACGATGTTGGAAGTTTTTTTTCAGTACCAATTCTCGTTCACCAGTTTGTAGTGTGAGCATTACTGAGCATTACATTAACATCTAAATATATTTAAAAAAAACCGGCCAAGTGCGAGTCGTACTCGCGCACCGAGGGTTCCGTATCAGTTTTGGACATATAAAGTGAAAAAAACCGGACCGCATAACTAAGTTTGTTTGTGAAGGAATTTTGATGATTTTGAAAAAAACTGTACTAGTTAGGAACATCGTTTTATTTTTGGTGCCATATTTGGGTCAATTCCTATCAACCCTAATTATTTCAGAATTTTCGCCCCGCAAACTTCGGAGATAAGGGGGGGGGAATGGTATTTTTTTGGACATTTTTCATCATATGTCGAAAACTGTGAGACATAAAATAAAATGAAAAAATATTTTGAAATGTGAAAATTAAGCCCTTTCATATGATATGTCACTTGACCTAGTAACCACACTTTAAAATTTTGGACCCCCACTCCGGCCCCTTTTGCAATGAAAATAAAAATATTTATGGATTTTTTTCATTTGTAATAAAGTTGAACAAATATTCTTTATAACTGTTCCAAATTTCAAGGCATTAGTAGTTGCTGAAATAAGCAGGTGTGACAGACAGACAGACGAAGTCGCACCATAAGGGTTCCTTTTTTACCATTTTGGTACGGAACCCTAAAAACATAAAAGGTTAAGAGACCTAGGCAGGAGTGACAGACAGGGGAGCCAACATAGCGTCGAAGGGAATTCATAAGTGAAACTTTCTATAACACAGGATATGAGGGTGATATGTTTACATTGTGATCAAACCTCAGATCATAGAAACAAGGAGATATGCCATCATAGCAAATTAGTACGGGAACAACTGTCGCCACTTTTAGTACATTTTTCAACACAATTACAAGCGTCCCTCGTGAATTTAAAGATCTCCCACGCATTGAACATTCCACACACCCTCAATCTAACACTGTTAATCGTCACTCAACACTAGCACTAGACTAAAACACTGTATTTATAATCATCGATCGTGTTCGGTTCGTCGCCAGCGTGTACATTTTATATACGGTCAATGTGACCGTATCAAAGCGTCAATTTTAGTAGCGCCTTGGCACATCTCCCTTGTTTCTATGATCTGATCTGTTAATAAATAATAAAAATAAAAAAACCGGCCAAGTGCGAGTCGTACTCGCGCACCGAGGGTTCCGTATCATTTTTGGACGTATAAAGTGAAAAAATCCGGACCGCATAACTAAGTTTGTTTGTGAAGGAATTTTGGTGATTTTGAAAAAACTGTACTAGTTAGGAACATTGTTTTATTTTTGGTGCCATATTTGGGTTAATTCCTATCAACTCTAATTATTTCAGATTTTTCGCTCCGCAAACTTCGGAGATAAGGGGGGGGGAATGGTATTTTTTTGGACATTTTTCATCATATGTCGAAAACTGTGAGACATAAAATAAAATAAAAATATATTTTGAAATGTGCAAATCAAGCCCTTTCATATGATATGTCACTTGACCTAGTAACCCCACTTTGAAATTTCGGACCCCCACTCCGGCCCCTTTTGCAATGAAACTAAAAATATTTTTGGACTTTTTTCATTTGCAATAAAGTTGAACAAGCATTCTTTATTACTGTTCCAAATTTCAAGTCGATAGCATAAGTAGTTGCTGAAATAAGCAGGTGTGACAGACAGACAGACAGACAGACAGACAGACAGACAGACAGACAGACAGACAGACAGACAGACGAAGTCGCACCATAAGGGTTCCTTTTTTACCATTTTGGTACGGAACCCTAAAACCTAAAACACAGGTTGCCATGTAACCTAGCGAGGACGTCAGATCCACTATTGTAATTGTTACTCCTTTAGTTTGAGGATTAATCCCCTTTGTAACAGATTGTACCACACTTTCTTAAAATAAATAAACAAAATGATTGTTTGTCCGTAAGTTAAAGTTAGTTGCCCGTTTGAAAACAAAATGATACCTACTTCAACCTCATTTGTGAAAGTCTGCACAAATGAAGTTGAAGCCTATAATCTATTGAAAGCAATCTCTCTGGCCTTTTTAAGCTTGTTTTAATAATGAATTATTTTTACGGCTTAATTTAATCATAATGACCTGCTTGTTGCTTTGTACAACATTATCATGTGAATTTTCAGCATGAACAAAATTATTAAATTCAATATAGGTACCTACCTCAAACAAATGTTTACAACTTCAATGTATTTTAATACATTTTTGATTAATTTTTTAATGCTAAAGCGCGTAACGTAGGCGTCTAATACTGAAGAAAATTGTTTTCTGTAATCTAGTATACAGTTTCTAATTAGTTTGTTTTAGACATTTTATAATGTGGATTATTGCGAGAACTTGTACACCAAAAATCAAAATAACCAAAAACTACTGATTTAATTAAACTTTTGAAAAAAATTTATATAGATGTTTAAGTACCGGGCTTCATAATTAGAACTTTAAAACAGCGTAATATCATTATATTTTACATACCTATTAACAAAACCTATTATTTACTAGTACTTTGCTCGCGACATCGTCTGCGTGACATACACGCAGCGCCATCTAGCGTCCTAAAGCAATAGTGACGGTCGAAAGTTATTGTTCTTTCCCTCGAGAACAGTACTTTTTTTCTGGATGAAAAGTATCCTATGTCTAGTTAACAGTACCTACGTTCAGTCTCAAAAATACCTTGGCGCACAAATCGCATCGTAGCAATTCGCATTGCAGTTTGGTGCGTTGCGAATTCGCATCGCGCTGATTCGCAGTTTTGTGTACAAGCACTAAACCGTACCTAATAAAATAAAGTACCACCACCAAAACTTTACATTCGACACCTACGAACAGTAATACGAGTAGAATGGCATGTCCTCCATGTAAAGATGTCCCTAAAAACCCAAACCAGACAAATTCCACCGAAATCGTTCCACCAATTCGGTCCCAAAAAACCTTGTTTGTTCATATCATTGAAAAGCCTATCGAATCAGATATGGGCAGTCAGTTTGCTTCGCAAATACAAGTGCGGGGTTTTGAGGAAAAAAAATGTATAATTTGGTCTTTGAGATCCAAGTCACGTAGACCACGTTAATTCTCTCGGTATCGCCGCACTGATAAGAGGAAAATTGTTCTTTATTTTTTTGCAACAAAGGGTTGTAAATCTGTTGCTTGAAGTTAGGGTTGAGTGGAGATTTTTGAGGTACGATTGTGTGTTTGATTGCTTCCTTTTTTGCGCACTATGGCTAAGCCAAAGGGAAGATTATGTTTTCATGTATGTATTGTAAGGTTGCGGCTTGCTTGGCAAACATCACCCGTTTGGTTGCACAATCCTCCTTTTCATCAAAAGAACATGTATTTTGTTGATAACAATCACAATAAAACCTTGACATTAGGTAATAACACCAATTTCTTCAGAGGATTTCAGGACATACTGCGATCATCTGATTATAATCCTGGTAATGTATTTGATGACCCTAGTCTGTATTTTCCATTTATTAGGGTGCAAATTATATAGGTACCTAATTATGCTATTGAAAACAATAAGGGTCCATAAAATAAAGCTGATATTCCATATCCCATGATTAATTTCGCATCATCATTATCATTGTACCGGCTAAATTACCCCATAGTCGTATCTCCCAAAAATTGCCACAATGACCTCCCTGCGTTGCTCGTTCCACTATCACATAAAAAAATCCTTTTACCTTCTTCATCTAAAGATCAAAGATTAAAATGAAGATTTAATTAACTGAATTCATCTAGATTCTTATCATTTTCATACCCATTTACGAAAATAAATGCTCTTTCAAAGTAAAAGTTGACCCACGAAGATCTTGGAAATATTCACCTGAGCTCGCACTTTGTGAAAGCCAATATTTTTTTTTGTATTACGTAACGATATAGGTGGCAAAGTTATGCTTTTACATCATTTGAACGTTCCTTTTTTCCTTTTTTACGTGGAAAAACAACAACAAAAATAAATATGATACAAATGCATACTTACCTATTCATAACGAATTCAGTGAAATAAGTAAAAAGATATTCGTACAAAGGTACTTTATACTTACAGTTTATGGTTACGTGGTCAGATTAATTTAATTGGGCATTTCCGAGAAATCTTTAAAATCGAGCTATTTGTTATACAGGGTGGCAGGTTAGACAGTGGAAATATTTTAAGGGGTCATTGTACTCATCATTATGAACAACTTTTACTATGGGACCAACACTGAAATTGCGAAAAAAAAATCAGCTGTTCCATACATTTTGTTGAGTTTTGTGAACATAAATGTATGGAACAGCTGATTTTTTTTTCGCGATACAATGATACAATGACCCCTTAAAATATTTCCATTGTCTAACCTGCCCACCCTGTATAAACGAAGTTCGTTAAACCATTGCGGGAATTGAGTCATTATTGATAAGGCTTATTAGTATTACGTTTAACTGTTAAACGAGCAGTTTTTAACCAAAATCATTTATAGCCTAAAAAAATTATGTGAATATTATTACCTAAATTCTGAAATCCAATACATGCATAAACAATGAAAATGTTATTCTGGCGTAAATAGGAATTAAAGCGATATTGTAACACCATCCACTTTATAATGCAATCATCCATGCACCTATAATAATTATGCGTGGCAATTATAATAATTATCTGTATTTATAAGCTTTAATGTTTAGCGGTCTAAAATTAATACAGAATAATAATAAATTAATGCAACCCTTACCATTCCTTTTCATTCTTTTAGGGATGGAATTTCAAAAAAACCGGACAAGTGCGAGTATGCCTTGCGTCCTAAGGGTTCCGAAATATCATCATAGATGGCGCTACTGCATACTTCTTATGGCGCCATCTATGAGCAGATGACTCCACTTATGGTCCGGTGACTGACGGCGGACAACAAAGTGATCCTATAAGGGTTCCGTTTTTCCTTTTGAGGTACGGAACTCTAAAAATACCTCACCTCATTAGTGTACCTCTAGGGTGGGTACTCAAAGAACAGCCTAAATCAATTTCGATCGTCTAAAGAGATTTGAAAGTTGAAGAAAATATCTTTCGAACAAAATATGTCTAAATAGGTAAGTTGTCTGTCAGTAAGTCATGTCAGTACTGTTTTATTATACTTACTAGCTGTTCCCCATGGTTTCACAGGTCCGTGGCTTAGGCCCCCAGTGGTCGAGGCACCTGTGGCCGACGCCCACTCCCGTTGCTCGGCTCCTAAGGGCCGTAGCGTGATGTTAAATTACCTACCATTATGTAAAAATCATTTTTAAAATCTGACTGGTAGTTCCAGAGACTAGCACGTTCAAACAAACTTCAGTTTCAATGTGAAAATAACGGCCTCATCTTCGCCTAACCTAACACATTGATCAGGTTTTGTAGTTCTGCTGCGAGCTCTTTCACTCGTCGAATGAAAAATGAGAAAACTAGAAACATTTATGGAGTAGAATGTTTTTGAATAAATAAAACATGTATTGCAACAGTGGGTGAATCCAGCTGCCATGTTGCTAAAGATTTATTGCGGCGAGAATACAAAGACCAACAAATTGTCGATTGCAAACCACTTTTGCAATGACTTTTAAATGAATCTAGATATACTATACTCCAAGTATTTGATATTATTACTTCAGGGGTTCTCGTGAGAGTAAAATAATTTATTGTTTTCTGATTACTAAAAATAAGAAAAATAATTATCGCCTTTTCGTTGCATTCAAAAATAGTGAGCACAATATTTATGCAGCAGGATAGATACGAGTACCTACCTACAGCTTGACGATTGATTAATTAAAAGATAATGATTGAACAATTCTTGCAAAATCACGTCGTTTTTCAGCCGTATCTGATAAGACGAAAAGATGACCCTTTTAAAAAAGTTTTATGCGATGTCAACTGATAAAGACAGCATTATACCATTGTCATATTCATGTGTATTATTAATTAAAAACATTTAAAGATTGATTGACAAGTATCTCTAAATTAGAACTCACGTAATTTGGATGCCAGAAATAGGTATATGACGGCAAATTACGTAATATAACACAGAGCTCTCAGATCATAGAAACAAGGAGATAATATGTTATCATAGTACGACAACCGCTGTCACTACTTTTAAAGCAATGTGCGTCAAAACTAAAAAAGCTCCTTTGTAAATATAGAAATCTTCCACGCATTAGAAATTCAGTTCTCCTCAATCTAACACTGTTATTCGTCACTCGGCACTCACACTAAACTAAAATATTGTATATCTTAATCCTAACGATATAATATTAAAAATGCGAAAGTAAGTTTGTTTGTTACCTTTTCACGCCTAAACCGATCATCATAAAATTTTCATATACGTTGCCAGGGGTACAGAAAAGGACATAGGATACCTTTCATCCAGAAAAAAGTACTAAGTTCCCGAGGGAAATAACAATAACTTTCGACGGTGACAATTGCTTTAGGACGCTAGATGGCGCTACGTATATGTCACGCGGACCAAGTCGCGGGCAAAGTGCTAGTACCTATACAGGGTAAAATTAAAACCAGTGCGGATATTTTAGCAGGTGAAAGTACTCATGAATATGAACAACTTTTATTATGGGACCGACACTGAAATATGAAAAAAAAATCAGCTGTTCCATACATTTTGATCGTGTTGTAGTGCATTTTTGTAGGGAACAGCTGATTTTTTTTTTAATATTTCAGTGTCGGTCCCATAATAAAAGTTGATCATATTCATGAGTACTTTCACCTCCTAAAATATCCGCACTGGTTTTAATTTTACCCTGTATAAATCATCGATTGCGTTCGATTCATCGGCAACATGCTCACATCGGTCATGTAAAAGCGGCAAGCTCAATAGAGCCTTGGCACATCTCCCTTGTTTCTGTAATCTGAGGCACTACCCGACTTAGTACTTGGATACCGCACAGGATTTAATTACAAGGTAAAATATTACGAACGAAATACCGACTTCAACTTCCACATTAATTTTCTCAGTGCCGCGAATGTCGGCAATCTTCCTGTAACTGTCGCTATTTCTGCTAATTGTTCCGGTTTTAATATTGGCTCGGAAGTGGTTTTGATGAAGTCATTAGACAGGCTGTTTGTCTTGTGTTTAATTTTGAAGGAAGATGTATTATAGTATTCGATACTAGTTTGATTAACCACGGGACCAACCTTGAATTACGAAAAAAAAAGCTGCTGCTCCCAATTTTTGTCGAGTACTATTGTTTTTTTTTTAGTGATTTCAAGGTTGGTTCCCTAGTTAATCGAACTAGTATTGAATACTGCACACCCTCCTTCCACTTACTTCTCGTTTAACCTAACACACCAAACGCATAAGTTGTCAATCCGTGCTTTGAGAGAAAGAAATGCTATCTGTATCATCGCATCATTGTCATTAAACGCTGATTTCAGTAAGTTTGTGTACTTACCAATCGGCGTGCATCCAGCAGCAAACTACGCGTGATGACTGCTAAAAGGCTGCACCGCCTCGTCTTTCACTGAACATTTCACTACACTGAACCGAACACTTCACTACACTGAATACTTTACTACATTGAACACTACTACATACTACCTTGAACACTCCACTACACTGAATCACTGAACACTTCACTACACTGAACACTTCACTACACTGAACACTCCACTACACTGAATAATCCACTACACTGAACACTTTACTACATTGAACACTCACTAGTATATTGTTCTTGCATAATCGCGGGACGATCCTCGTCACTAACACCGCTGGTTATGCGCAATCGAAAACTGTGTGAAAAAAAGTCTGAAAACAGCGCCGGCGCATATAACAAATTCGGAAACGACACGACTGTACATGACGGTACTTATCAACGCAATGACAAGCGATGGAACACGGCCGTCACAATAATTACATCTGCGGGTAGATTCTGCTATTAAAATAAAATATAGGTATACCCACGTTATAAATGAAATGACTGGGATCGTTTTGGTTGCAAAAAAGTTGTATAATGGTGATATTTGGAGTTTTTCGTTTTTAAAACTATTTCTAAGGTTATAATTACTTTTCTTTTAGGAAATGTATGGTCGCAATTGAAGCAACAAATAAAGTACCTACCTAACTACCGTGAATTGCTAATGATTTGTAATATATTGTGTGTAGTAGGGAAATACATCAACAGACATTTAGACCATCTTTTTATGGGTTCCCTGTACTCAAAATAATTTCCAAGAAATACCGCAAATAGATATTGCTTACGGAAAAATACGGCCCATTCCTAGCAAAAGCCAACGCAGTATCCTTACAAAAGAAAAGTAATCTAACTAATGTTCTTCATTTATAAATATCATATTCCACTTTTTATAAATAAGAATAACCATTAAAATTCAATTGTAAAACGTACGTTGCCGTCATTATAAGGCCTTCGAGTCCCGATTTGCGAATAATAAAATCCCCGCGAATCGTTTTTCGCCAAATCCCCTATTCAATCTGAAATCATTCGCAATAGAAATTTGAATTGAAGCATTCAGTACATTTAGACGTCGTAATCACATCGTCCTAAGATTCGATTTACCCAATTTTGTACAGGACACGATTGGGCGATTCTCATGATCATTTTATTTAATAGGGAGCTCAATTTAATTTTCTTGGAAGACCTAGATTAGACAATAATGTTAAGGAAATACTCTGGACACTAAAATTGGCTTTATAATTGTTATCTACTAGATGATCCCGCAAACTTCGTACCGCCTAGTCCGCCTTTTGACTAGGCGGACTAGGCGGTACGAAGTTCGCGGTTCGAATGTCGTGTTGACTTTTAGCATAAATTAATTTCTATACAGGATCAGTCACAATTTACTGCGCATATTTTAGAAGGTCAAAGTACTTAGGTTTATTATGGGACCGACACTGAAAGATGAAAAAAAGAATCAGCTGTTCTATACAGGGTGGCAGGTTAAACAGTGGAAATATTTAAGGGGTCATTGTACTCACCATTATGAACAACTTTTACTATGGGACCAACCCTGAAATAGCGAAAAAAAAATCAGCTGTTCCATACATTTTGTTGAGTTATGTGAACATAAATGTATGGAACAGCTGAATTTTTTTTCGCGATTTCAGGGTTGGTCCCATAGTAAAAGTTGTTCATAATGATGAGTAAAATGACCCCTTTAAATATTTCCACTGTCTAACCTGCCACCCTGTATATTTTGATCGTGTTGTAGTGCATTTTTGTAGGGTATTTTTTATTTAAGTTTTTAAACGTTTTTATTTAGTGTCACTACTGTTTGACAATCAAATCCTGTAATCGAATTTTAACCCATCTCCGACTATCCGATCAAGCTGATATATAGTGAGTGACGTTAAAACGAGGGACATATTGACGGAGGGTATCCAGTATTTGATACTAATTCGATTAACTACGAGATCAACCTTGAAATCACAAAGAACAAATCAAGTGTTCCATACATAAATGTCCATACCGACAAAATAATATGGAACAGCTGATTTCTTAGTGACATCATGGTTGGTTTCATAGTTAATCGAAGTAGTATTGAATACTAAACTATATTTCTCTTTTATTGAAAATTAAACTACAACATAACTATACAGGGTAAAATTAAAACCAGTGCGGATGTTTTAGGAGGTGAAAGTACTCATGAATATGAACAACTTTTATTATGGGACCGACACTGAAATATGAAAAAAAAAATCAGCTGTTCCATACATTTTGATCGTGTTGTAGTGCATATTTGTAGGGAACAGCTGATTTTTTTTTCATATTTCAGTGTCGGTCCCATAATAAAAGTTGATCATATTCATGAGTCCTTTCACCTCCTAAAATATCCGCACTGGTTTTAATTTTACCCTGTATTCCTCGTTTAACCTGTGACTCAATATAAAGCCGATGACAATGTACGAGTAATATTATACACCTACTAGTAATATTCATAAAAAAGTGAAAACATGAAATGCAATTTAAAAATTCACTTTGAAGAAAAACTGCTTTATAGTAACTGATATTTTTTTCAACAGTAAGTAGGTACCTATCGCTAATGCTGTTTATAAAATAGAATAGGCACATACTATGTATTTACCTACTATTTCATTATTCATTCGATTTTAACAACCTTAAAAATAACAAACAATTACCAATTCCAAAATCCAACCCATTAAACACGAGTATACTTTAAATATTCAAAGAGCTCGCTCTGGTCGAAATTTCTGACCAATTTTATCAATATAAACATTAAATCATATCGAATATCAGTTTTAACCATCAATTTTCACGAATCTTCTAATGGAGCCGAGCGGGTCTAAAGTACCATTCGTGGATGATGAATCGGCATTTTCTATTGCGAATGAAGTGGAAATAACAAAGTATTGATTTGTTATGTAACAGATTTGCTATGTTGTACGAATCTGTGATAATTAGTACGTGCCGAGCTTTTTAAGGAGGCTTGATTGAGATTATTTTGATTATCTCGTATCGGCACAAGCCCATGCTATGGTAGAAATATTAGCCAGTCAACAAGGGTTTGTATTACGGTTGAGTACCCAGGGTGTGCCGGATGTAGGTACTTATGTGACATCATTCGAGAGTACTATTTGAATACGCCTTGATTTTGACCCATTCCGTAACTCAAAAAGAACAAACAGAATCTTGTTTTCCGTCCGTCTAACCGTCTGTCAGACAGTGTAGTTTAAAAGAACTAAGCGGACAAACAGATATACGATAAACGACTTTTTTTCATACTATTTTATTATAGATGGTATTTATATGACACAAGACATTTATACTTATGACAAACATGTCTATGTTCCATATGTACTAACCACGAACGCTGCAGTGTTTGAAACGTCAAAAAAATAGACGTGATTTAATCCGTTTAAACTTGTTTTATGTTCCGTTCCATCTTCAATCTAAGATAAACTACTAGCATCAATGTCTGTAATTTAAAAAAATATAAAGTTCACACAGCTAAGTTCAATTTGTTTTCTATGTTCCACTGTAAATTCAAGGGTTGAATTGATTTCGATAGATTTTATTCGGCTGAGACTAACAATTACTGTTACTACGGGTTAAACAAATTGGAAATCCTATGCAGTTTCTAAAAACCAATCACTCTCCATTTACTTTTTTTATAAATCAACGTGCATGCGTACGTATGTTTCAATTTAGAGGCAGTATATATTTTTATTCTATCTTTTATTATTATGAGTTTTTTATATACGGGACGGGACGGCACGTCAACGTAATTATGACTTTCCCGTTGACGTTCTCGTGCTGCTTCGTATGGATGCCTCTATACATTTTGTATAGTTTAAATTGGACTACTAGAGTAACGGTCTCGTCCACATTATCGTGACGTGCTTTCCCGTATGGTGTCGTTATGAAATATAGTAAACTTTTTACCCGCCTCATAACGCGAATGAGTGAAGCGTGCTCTATTATCGCCACAAAATTTTCCTCCAATTCGTTTATTTCCAATCTCTATTACTCTCTCATCAGTACGCATATAAAAGATGAATTGTATACCATCATGTAGATAATTGATTAAACTTTAGTTTTGATTTAGTTTTAATTTGATTCATCGTTTTTTTTTCAATAAATAATTTAGTTTAAAAAACTCGTTTTGTTAGTTATGTCATAAGTATATTGTGTGAAACGTATTACTTTACATGATTACTTTAGAAAAACATCCATTATTGAACACGATTTTTTTATCTTCATTTTAATTTAAAGAACCCTATTGAAATTCAATGCTGTTAATATTATAATTAACAATATGCGTTAAAAAGCGTGCACTTTTGGATTTTCCAATTTTTTCTTAGTTTTTTTTTTTTGACATCTCCAATTTACGTATGTACAATTGTACATGCCATACACTATGACGCGCTAGTGCCATCATTGTGCCAACGTAAATACACTTCATAATAAGGCCGGTTTCGAACTTAGCACGATATGCGTGTGGACCAGCGTAATCATCTTTTATGATACCCACGGGACCAGAAACCGGGCAAGTGACATACGAGGGACGTTTCGTAGATAATAACGTATGAATATTGGTAATTTATTTTAAATCCCATGTCGGGTATAAAAATCTATTATAAATCCAGACAAACTCGAAGCGTGTAAACTGTTACATGGTAAATGACTAAAGACTGGATTGTGTCTGACATGGTTTCTGCTTGAAACTTGTAAATGTGCTTTGTTATCTTCATGTAACTTAATTCTTAGAATACTGATGATAGAGCTACAATATTATTTAAAGATAGACTTACCCGAGACTCCGTCCGCGTGAACACTAATAAACTTAAACTGACCATTTAAATGACCTCCTTAGTGTAAGGTCGCTAGTACTACGAAGAGGTCACCACCGCTTTTGGACATCTAAATACCAGAGGCATGACAGATGCGTTATCCATCGTAGAGACAAAGTTGAAACGTTTCATGTGCCTGTGATTACACCGGCACCCATACCCTTCAAACTGGAACATAGCTATGCTGCTTAACGGCAGCAGAAATGCACTTTGGGGGCGGGGGGGGGGGTCATACCGAAGCCGAAGACTTTGAGGGGGTTCATACCGATTAATACCGACGTGCTATACCGTGAATGAACGTGTTTCGTACATTTCTGTACGATTTTTGGCGGTCATGACCCCTACGACCTCCTCCCCTTCCCTCAAGCAAGCCGCCACTAGGTTAGGTAGGTAGTATTTCTCCGGACAAATTCTTTCACAAAAAGCTCTACTGATACTTAATCGTAATAACACTCGTAACATAATTTTAATCCCACTTGAAATATAACCTTTGCTGGGTAAAAGCGATATGTATATTACACCTATATTTAATAAATAATAATATATACCTGCTTAATATATCATAAACACCAGGTATAAAGTTTCAAAGTCACAATGTTGAAACAGATCACCTATGTTAATTATTACATGACTCCGAATATTGCTCTCACAAGCAATATGATAATTATTATAATCTTCATAATAGGATTAAACTCATTTCAAAATTTGATAATTTATAATATTATTATTATTTACCATTCCAACTCCAAATAATAGAAATTTTAATAAAGTTTGTATGTTTTAAGCTTGTTTACAAAAACGAAGAAAATATATTCATCCAATTTTAATTCTAAATTAAATTTTAGAAAACTAAAATTGGAATAAGTTTGCCTCTAGCGAATTGAAGCAAAAATATATTGTACGACTATAATTTTGTCAATATTGTTTATATTATTAAACTAGTTTTGGCTTGCGACCCTATCTGCGTGGATTTTAGTATCCCTATTCCGTGGGAATTCCGAAAAATCCGGCCCTTTTTGTTGTTTGAGAGCGCCGGCTTGCCCGTACGCAACGTCCGGCGCTTTGTTTGATAGTATAATACCGTCATAGTACAACACAATTCGTCGCTATAGCGCAGCGTCAGGCTAGCTTTTACGTGCGCTAAGTACTCGTTCTGTTTCGAAAAGCCTTTACACGAATTCTGTAAAAAAATCAATTGACTAGCTATCACGTTTCATAGTTTACAGCCCTGTGACAGACGAACGAACAGACGAAGTAGGCTGAGTGATTCCGTACCAAAAAGTAGTTGTATTGATATATGATGTACTCTAAATTGAACGCAATATTACGTCAAATATTGAAATTACTCGTCATGTTCAAGGCAAGTTCACACATGAGTGATTTAATAAAAGAATATTTTAAGATAAGTCGTAAGTCAAATGTCAAATGAGAAATGATTTGAAGCCCTCAAAGACTCAAGATTTATTTCCTTATATCGTAATAACAGAAACTGGCTATAAATAAACGTTCTCCATTTCAGCTACATACGCGTATTCTACCTAATTTGATTTGTTTTGCTTGTGACATTAATTCATACTCAACATGACAGCTGGGCTAACCCCCATCCTTCCACAATCCTATTTCTAAAACGGTTTGGAGTAAAGTTCCGACTGTCTTAATTATTAATACAAGTGAGGTTTTGAACTCACTAAGCATCTATGCCGAACGTTACAGATAGGATTTCACACTAGAAAAACTATAGTCTTTCAATAGGAATAAAACTAGCTACACTTAATATTATTTGTAAAAATGTTTTATTTCAGACTTATTTCAATGAAATGTTTTTTTTAACATTAAAACAAAGTTTTTTATACACCTAAGTTCTGTAAAGTTACGACAAATTATGAAAATCAAAATTTTTGTCAAATTCTGGGTATTTGTGACTGATTTTTAATCAAAGACAGAATAGATAACAGACCTTTGGAATTCCCAAAACATACCAACGACACTAAAATTCGATTGAAACATAATTGTGATTCGGGTAGAATAGGACAAAGGCAATGTACTTTTAGGTGTTTGGAAAACATACATTTATGTAATGTTTTGGCTAAGAGCGCTTGTGTGTGAGATTACCAAGTAGAATGATCGATCTACTTATAATATTATGTAGCCTATGAATGTTCTTTACTCAACTCTTGAATAGAAGATTACTATTTGTTTTTCTAGAGGTAAATACCTACGAGCAGAGCTGCTAAGAAATAAAACTGATCAAGTTTAGTGGATCGATAATAGAGCTATTACTTAAAGCTATTTGAGTTATTCATTTACAGATCGTTGCATTAAGAGAGAGGGTGAATTTTATGGTTCAATAAAAAATATCGAGTGTTAACTTGCTTGTGATATTTAACTTTCTAACATTACTGAAAAGGATAATATTAACTTATCATTGAATTAGGTTAAGATTTCTGACTATTTTTTTACAGATGTTATTAAATATTAAGACATTCCAAAAACAATTGACACAGGCGGGGCCGAAGATAAGCAAAACATGGCTTTAACATGTTTAAAAATTCGCAAGAATATACATTTTTTTACAGAGTTTCTAGAATAAGCAAAACTTACCAAAATCTAAGGCAAATTCCTTAAAATGTTCGCTTTCTCCCTTAATTTCTCACAAGTAATCTTGTTTTCTCCGTAACGCAAAGCAAGATACTATTGTTTTTCTCACAAGAGGCAACCGCAGATCTAATTAAGTATGGAAAAACTTAACGTGGCGAGGCGCCAGAACACTTATTGTTCGTTGCAATGCTAATTATTGGGCCAAGCCTTGGAATTCTTAGTAGGAGTACAAAATTACTAGGAATTTTAACTGCTGACGTAAGAGGTGTGGGTTTAGTATGGCTGTTTTTATGGTTGTGCCTCCCAAACAGAATTTCAATGCGGTTTCAAATAGTTCTTGCTATGCAGATATCTGCAAACGGCAACCCATCTTTTGATTCTTTAAAAAAAGTGTTTATTACCATCATCATCATATCAGCTGGATAATGTCCATTGCTGGACGATTGTGCACACCTAGAAGTAACCTATTCACTTTAGACTTGAAGATTTCAAGGTTATAGCTATCGGGAAACATAGACCCCAGGAAGTTCCACTCCTATACAGCTAGTATGGCTATATTAATCTGAAGCAGCCATTAATAAATTAGGACTGATCAAATGTTTAACCTTCCACTGACATGTTCTCGCGTGACTTAATAATCGTTGACCCGAATATTTATCACAATAGAAGTCAAAATTCTCACAGGCATAGACGAAAGTTCGAATCAAATACATTTTTTATGAAGACGATATAATGGGAATTCGATGTGCGGTACATAAATTCATCTTCTGTTTAATGATCCATACAGTACGAATTTATGTGTTCAAAAGTTTAAAGGTGACCTTTTCGATAAGGGTCATAGGAAAATAATAGTAGTTGTTAACAGTCAGAAGGTTAAAGAACAAAAAACTTTAAGGGTTCGCAGTCAAGGTCGATTTTCGGATGTTTTGTCGATCTACAATTTTGTTGGTAGGTATAACGTTTTGCAAAGAGCAGCGCATTGAGGGCTAGTTGTATTATATAAAGGTGCAGATTAACCTGCGCATTCACTTGAAATGAGTATTCTGCTGAATTATAGGCAAATGCTCACATAGCAGTCGAAAAGTAGCATTCTATCGAGCGTTCTAATGAATAACTCTATGAAGTTAAAAGGAAGTTTCCATGTTTCTAGAATGATCCACAAAATTATTGTACTGATTTTTGGCTCTATTTGTTGTTGAACTATAATAGATCTTGCCGTCCCTCCATCTATACCTCAGATCATAGAAACAAGGAGATGTGCCAAGGCGCTATCGATTGATGCCTGATCTTGAGCAAATTACTCATATTAAAAACGTACGCGCTGGCGACGAACCGAACACGATCGGTGGTATAAATACAGTGTTTTAGTTTAGTGTTATTGTTGAGTGACGATTAACAGTGTTAGATTGAGGGTGTGCGGAATGTTCAATGCGTGGGAGATCTTTTTACTCACAAGGAGCGCTTAATTATGCACGTAATTGTGTCGAAAAATGTACTAAAAGTGGCATCAGTTGTTCCCGTACTAATTTGCTATGATGGCATATCTCCTTGTTTGTATGATCTGAGATCTATGCTAATATTATAAATGCGAAAGTTAGGATGGACGGATGTTTGTTATTCAATCACGCCAAAACGGCTGAATGGATCTAGATGAGGCACAGAGATTATATTCTGGAATAGTACATAGCCTTTTTATCCTGAAAAACGCGGGCGAATCCGCAGGCGGAAGCTAATTTCTTATACCTTGAGCGATATTACTTTTAGTCTTCCTTTGCGAAAAGAAATGATGAAAAACAATATATCTTATACACAAGCATCACTATAATTCTGTCTCTTACATCCAATTAGTCGATAACCCGCACGAATACCTACAAATTGATCAAACAATGGCTGCTGAAAGATGGAGGTATTAAAGCAATGAACCATACGCTAATTGATATTAATAGTTGCTGTAAATAACGTTGCCTTGACAACCTGTGTGTGCCGTATTGGGTTTCACGTAATTAAAACATACTTGAGACCTTAATTCTCCAAAGGTTACACGGTTGTGCCATTATTTCAAAGCTTTACGACTGTAAGTAAGAATTAAATACAAAGTAAGACATATTAAAAAATGTTGTTGTGTAAATTGTATTGCTATGGCATTGATCTGGCTTTTTCATCAATGCTGAATCTCGCAAGTAAAATGATTATAAACTTTTACCTATAAATACGCCTAATTTTCACCATAAGTCCGTAACTGGTAAGATGGACCACCAATTCTTCGTTAGTAGGTACTCATCAGCTATCCTAAATGAATACCCTCTGCTTGGGGAAAGCAAAAGTAGGTGCTCTTACTAGCTACAACATCAACACATCGTGACCCTCGTAAGAACCCAAAGGGGGCCAGGATCCTGAGTGGAATGCACCGGTGCCCTAATCAAAAGATATACCTATTCAGTGAGGTAAACTGTACTTTTCTCCCTTTACTCTCTACTAAAAAAAAACCGGCCAAGTGCGAGTCGTACTCGCGCACCGAGGGTTCCGTATCATTGTTGGACGTATAAAGTGAAAAAAAGTTTTTTCAAAATCATCAAAATTCCTTCACACACAAACTTACTTATGCGGTCCGGCCGCATAAGTAAGTTTGTTTGTGAAGGAATTTTGATGATTTTGAAAAACTGTACTAGTTAGGAACATCGTTTTATTTTTGTGCAATATTTGGGTCAATTCCTATCAGCTCTAATTATTTCAGATTTTTCGCTCCCCAAACTTCGGAGATAAGGGGGGGGGGGGAATGGTATTTTTTCAGACAGTTTTCATCATATATCGAAAACTGTGAGACATAAAATAAAATGAAAATATATTTTCAAATGTGCAGGTTAAGCCCTTTCATTTGATACACTACTTGGCCTACTAACTACTACTTACCTAGTAACCCCACTTTGAAATTTCGGACCCCCACTCCGGCCCCTTTTGCAATGAAAATAAAAATATTTTTTTACTTATTTCATTTGAAATAAAGTTGGGCAAGCATTTTTTTATAACTGTTCCAAATTTCAAGTCGATAGCATTAGTAGTTGCTGAAATAAGCAGGTGTGACAGACAGACAGACGAAGTCACACCATAAGGGTTCCTTTTTTACCATTTTGGTACGGAACCCTAAAAACATTTGTTGAATTAAACATGATCCGTGGAAATAGTTCGTCGTATTTAAAATCAGAACTGCACGAAAGCCTGCTTTTGCACGAAAAGTTAACGTTTTTATTTTTTCTTTCCCTATCCTTTGAGAGCAAATTTAAAATATGCTTTTGATGAAGATATACCAAACATTTGCAGTCATATGGAACGCGACGGAATTTTTGAAGTCGCACTGGAAAGCAGCGACGAATATTTAATCACTATGCATTTTGAGCGCAAGGTTTGTTCGAAGTAGGCATTTTGTGAATGAACCGTACGATACGGCAGGCTACAAAATATGTTGGAACGGGTAATATAGCTAATTATTTCCATGATCCAGTAATATACAAAAACTGTCCAAGTGTCCAAAGTAACAAAATAAGGTTTGAGATATATTTATCAATCCATGACCAAGATATTAATTTTCGCTGGCGCCCCTTTACTTTAGACGTTTACAAAGATCACAATACTTAACACCGTGAAATATATTTTAATCTTCAGTTTAGATTAAAATTAACAACGACTTTGTGTAAAGCAGAATTCGATTACGTAAAATGAATAGCGGAATTGTTTGCCAACCACTTTGACAACAGTTTTATTTGTGATAAAATTAAATTACAGTAAATAAATAATAATAACTATTGTGTTTAATTACTTTAAAGTATATAGGAAACTAGCTTTTTACCGGGGTTTTGCTCGCCTACCAAAGGTACCCTATCCTATTTTGTACCTCTGAGGCTCTGACAACGTTTCATGCAAATGCAAAATTACATGATGATTGGTTCAGCGATTTCGGTGAGAAAACGTAACACACAAACAGACAGAGTTACTTTCGTATTTATAATATTAGTTATGATTATGATAATTATCCTATTATACCTATTGCTTGCGTTTGACCGCCATCTCGCCTTATGTTAAGCGATGATGCGGTCTACGATGGAGCACGCTTACCTAGAAGAAACCGATTCACTCGTGACTTGAAGACACCCAGATTGTAACTGTCGGGGAACACCTACTCACTCACTGGGAACACTTGCCCTTAATTAAAGAAAATTAAGGGCATTAATAAGATAGGTGTGGCATTGGAGGATATCGACAAGGTAAGACATAGTTTGGGGGCAAATCCATAACCGCACCATATCACCGGTTGTTGGTATAACCCCACTTACCAAGATTATACCTACTACCAACGTTATGGTTACTGCAAAGAAACGACATTCCAAGTTTCTTAAGAAATAACTGGACTATGCTTTAATATTAACAAATATTACAAGAAAATGGACAAGATGGCGATACCCTAACATACCAAAGTTCATAAAAAACAATTTAATAATAAATATTGTCTCGTCTGAAAGACGTAAAAATGAATGAACACGATGCCCCATAAAAATACCTACTTACACTACCTACGTATGTATGTACGTATATATATGTATGTGCGGAACCCTGTCGTAAACTAGTTCAAGGTTACGACCAGAATATGGAAATACATGATCGTATAAAACGCGGTGTTATGCCTTCGGTGGCCTCATACTGATCTGTGTGTTTAGCTAGATTATAACGCAACTTACTATTGGAAAAAAGAATACATAGTTTATTTCAGTGTTATCATTCTCAAATTCAAAGAAAGAAAAGGAACTTAAAAAAAATAAGTATCAAAATGGAAAAATAGCCCCTGCATCTGTCGCAATTGAGAGATACAATTGATTTTGACCTCCAGGGCCTGCAGTCTCGACATAGATAGCGATCGCTTTCCGACCGAAATCGGTCGCTACCTCAGATCATAGAAACAATAGAGAGAGATATTATCTCTATTACAACTGATGCCACTTTTAGTACTTTTTTCGACACAATTACGTGCATAATTAAGCGCTCCTTGTGAATAAAAAGATCTCCCACGCATTGAACATTCCGCACACCGTCAATCTAACACTGTTAATCGTCACTCAACAATAGCACTAAACTAAAACACTGTATTTATACCATCGATCGTGTTCGGTTCATCGCCAGCGCGTACGTTTTTAATATGAGCAATTTGCTCAAGGTCAGGCATCAAGCTCGATAGCGCCTTGGCACATCTCCTTGTTTCTATGATCTGAGGTCGCTACCTATTTTTTTTCCATAGATTTTTTCATAGATAGCGACCGATTTCGGTCATAAAGCGATTGTTATCATGTCGAGACTGCAGGCCCAGGTTGATTTTTCAAATGCGACAGATGAACGTGTAACGGTAATGGCGGCGCGGAACTGCCGCAGTGTTGCCATCTTTAAGATTTACCCCAGTATTCAAAGAGATTTAACTACCAAGTCGGAGACTTGTTACAGGTACCTTTAAAAATATTTTATCAATTACTGACTAGCGAAAGACAGGATCGGTAAGAAAATAGGTTCTCGTAAGACCAGTAAAGTAAAAGAGCGGAGGTATACCAATACTTAATTCTTCAGGGATCACAAACACTTCGAGTGTTTCAGTTACTTTCCATCCAACTCATAAAAGGTCGTATATACCATAAATAAGTTTCTGAGAACGTAATAAAGTTGCTTTTAGTGCAACGTCCTGTATCCATCGCTTATACAACCCTCCTGAGAATCACCAATGCATCCTCATAAGAACCCCCTTACAGAAACATGTTATATATTTAAATACATGTGAACTGGTAAAGAGTATTTAAATGTCTTGCGAATTTTAATAAGCATTCATAATGCTAGGTTTTTTTCTTGTTGCTCATTAGAAGTTTTTCCTGTACTGTAACATATTCATAATCAGTCTATGAGAAGACAAGAGAAGAGAAGCTTATGAGAACGGTGGACGTCACATATCTTCGAATTTTTGGTTCTAAGACTTGCGGTCCTCACGATGTTTTCCTTCATCGTTTTTAGAGCAGCGATGATGAAACAAATTGCACAACTTGTGCACCTGCCGGGGTTCAAACCTACGACCCAATGCCCGTTTTCACCAACACTAGGAGACACCTAAGTAAAATGTTTAAATATTAAAAGAATTTACCTAGCGCAAAAAAACGTTTTACCAACCACTAGGCGACAATGATTGACTATCCATGGTTGTCGCCTAATGGTTAGTGATATGTTTTTTTGCGCTAGGTAAATTCTTTTAATATTTAAACATTTTACTTAGGTGTCTCCTAGTGTTGGTGAAAACGGGCATAAGACTTCTATGTCGGGGTCACCACTTCTCTCAACTTCTGCCTATCCCGAAGCAATAAAAGGCGTTGTAATAAAAACAAACGATATTAAATCTGACGTAAGTTATTCGAATTCGCTTAAATCTCCCAAATCTTAGTTTAATCCTTTTATTAAAAGTTTTTAATCAATTTTCGAAACCTTTCAAGGGTAAAAATATTCAGTTTTTGTAAGAATTATACGCTTATTGTAAAGTAAAACAATGGAAGACTAGTATCGAAGGATTAGTAATTACTATGTAGAGTAGATAATCTCAGACCAGACAGTCAGACTGGTCAGACCAGTTGTCAGACTTAGATAAGTCTGACAAGTGGTATGTAGGATGGTAGTTGCTCCATGCAGTAAAGTATTAATATTCAGCCGCATCTAGTTAGACTAAAAAAAATCAAAAGTTCCATACATTTTGTCGAGTTATAATTATGGATATTTTTGTATAGAATAGTTGGTAGATAGGTTGGAAGTTTTGACAGCATTTTACCACAGAAGGCGGCATATTTTTATATTTTGTTTTACAATTCAGACAACGACTTCTATCAGACTTGTCAAACGAAGATTCTTTCGAAATTGCGGCCGGTATACTATCCAATGGGTGCTTCACCTTAATATTTAGATTCCGTCCGCCTTTTTTATAAGTCTATGGATGTGTCATAAATTTTGTCATTTTTAAGTCCTGTTAATGTATGGGCGATGAACCACTGTAAGATTTATACCTTAATCCATGCCCGGCCCTAATATCTCGTCTTTGTACGTTATTCCTAAGCCATAGTATGACTCTTATAGGAAACTACACTAGAAGTCTTCTAGTGTAGTTCTGTTAAATATTGCTTCGGAACTCCATAATATCCCTGTGTTTACCTTTAACATCAACTTAAAGAGAGTGAATTTGCCTACACTTGTGAGCGCACCACACTCCGTAAAGCTTCGAAATAGCCGCATAAAAACAAGAACACACATACCGGTGTGTGTTTAGCATACTTCGTTTAATGGGGTTGTAAATTTTATTTTTACCCGACTTGCTATGCAGAAAGGAGGTTAATGGTTTTCAGGGTGTATCGGTGTATTTATTACTCGTGCGTTGCTACCTTTGAATAAGATTATTGTGGTCCGTTTTTTTTGTTTTAAGCTTGTTTGAGGCCTGTGCTCAGCATTGGAGATTAATGGTTGATATATCTATAGGTAGTATTAAGCAATATTTATAACTTTTGAGCATCTTGAAATAAAAAAAAGACCGAAATTCTACGCTTGTCTCAAAGCTAATTAGAAATGTAGGTATCTATCTAAGATTACGTGTTTGATTGTTTGTTTAAACACGTTAAGAACTCCCAGTCGGATTCGAAAAAGTCTTTTTATACGAGTATAATATGATAGCCAGATTCATGAGTAATAGTATGAGTCATTTAACATCACGCTATGAAAAAATTCCTTAAGAAAAAAGAAAAAAATCAGAATGAACGCTAAGCGACAACGACATAATAGCGCGGGGGAACACTTCAATTCTTAGTACTCCTTCAGACGAGCTCTTTCAAAAAAGGCTCCACTACACACAACTTAATTAACAATCGAATAAGTTATGATACAAAATAATATAGTATTTGATACGGACCTCTCAATATCAGTTAATCGAGTACCTAGTAAAAGTTGCATATCATCATCGCGATCCCCTGTCTGTTACGGGTCGACTTCCAGTCTAACCAGATGCGGCAGTGAATGTGGAACCAAATCTAATGCTATCAAATCCATCTGCAGTGAACCGAACCGAACAAATGGCGTGTCATCGCTTTCGATTTAGGGTCAGGAGCGTCATATGCAGTGTTTTTTATTCCGAACTAGTGACCCGCAGGGGCGGGTGCAATCTCAAATCACAGAAACAAGGGAGATGTGCCAAGGCGCTAGTAAGCTTGACGCTTTAGTTTTGTCACATTGACCATAGTTAAAACGTACACGCTGGCGACGGACTGAACGATCGATGATATAAATTCAGTGTTTTAGTTTAGTGCTAGTGATGAGTGACAAATAACAGTATTAGATTGAGGGTGTGCGGAGTTTTTAATGTGTGGGGAGATCTTTTTAATCACAAGAAGCGCTTGTAATTGTGTTGCAAACCGTTCTAAAAGTGACAACAGTGGTTCCTGTACTAATTAATTTGCTGTGATGGCATGTCTCCTTTTTCCTATGATCTGAGGAAGCAATCAACTGATGTAACGACGACGTGTCAAAATATTGAGATTGTGTGTACTTATGTTAATTATTAACGTATTCTACCCTTGAAATTTCCGAGATTCTCTAAATGATAGCGAAAATCGACTTTGTTTCATACTATGTATAGATTCAGTAATCTTTAGTTAATGAATAAGCCTATAGGTTATTTTAAATTAATATCAGTTTTGAAATGGTTTTTTGAATTGTCGAGGTTGATACGAAACTAAAGAGAAAATATTTTGCTCATGTTTTATACTTTTGCTATCTAAACGTGATGCTTTCAGATCGATTAAACCTTTTCTGCAAACACGCGACAAAATATCAAACAAAATTCTTCTCTAAAAACATAGCAACAAAAAACATTTTACGTTACCGGCAAAATTTATTTAACTTGTCCCAAAATCCGTGTCCATTACGACCTTATTTCCCATTGAAGGTACCAATAACTGGCGGTGAAAGTCAATATTTGACGCTTTGGGACCTAATCCAGCGTAACAGTACTGGAACCATCGCGCATAAAGCCATCATTTCGTACTTAACCCTTGTTTGCGACTGTCCGTTTTTGCAGTTTTAATAAAACGACCCGTTGTAGAGACAGGGGGATGACAGAGGCGGCCCCGGGGGATTTTGCTTCGGACGTAACGGCAATTTAATTTAGTCGCCACATGATGGATATTGATAGCACCAATCCACTTTTTCATGGCCTGTGGAAACGTCAAATCGAACGCTTCCTGAGTTTTATAAGGTTATATTGAGTGTTGTGATGTGAGATATGGATTGGGGTTTAGAACCTTTGGAAATGGAGACACGGTTTATGAACTTGATGGGTTACTCTTTTATGAGGTCGTTTTTACTTCATTTTAAGAGAAGTTATTTAAGCTGAGTAGATAATTGCCATAAAAACCTGTAGTAGATTTAGCTGAACACAGGGCCGCTTCATGTTCTTGTAATTTATTTGACTAGTACTCCTACTAAGTAAGTACATTAACAAAAGGCAACGTGAATAAACAAATATTCATAGCGTGTTATGTAATATGCTATGACAGTGAATGTCATTCTTTTTTCAGGAAAAATATGACGGTGCAAATAGAATATAAATATATAAAATAGAAATAGTGCAAATATGCGGTAATACGTATACTTACTATTGGTAAAAAAGCATTTAAGAGAAAATTACCTATGTTTATGTTGTATATTGTAACCTGTGCTATTATAATTGTGATATGATATCATAACAAATAAACAAAAACAGATCATCAAACCGCGCATAAAAAATTCTGTTAAATGGAAATCGAGTTCCGTTTCAACATTGAAAATGCATACGATAATTTCATATTAATAATATTTTCAATAAAACATTTTACAAGTTATAATTTCAGAAGGCACCTATTGTATGAACCACTCGAAAAAGCAACATCTAACCCAGTACCTGTTTGTTAATCTTCTTATCTCGTGTTGGCACGAGCTATAGAGAACTATAGAGATATAGAGAAAAAATGATCAGCGCTAGAATAGGGCTTCAAAGCACACACACCAAATTTGTGAACTTAGGTGTGCGAGATTCCCACGAAACTGTCTCTAATTTCATTACCAAAATGACCTAACTACACATTTAATATTTCTTTGTAGAATACAGAAGCAATATCGCCCCACCATTATATAACCGAAGCAAATACATTGCGGCAAAAATATTGAAAATATTTATTTGAAGGTACTCTTAAAGTTATTACGATCGAGTAAACTGACTTTGGCTTGAATCCAAAAAATTGGTAACCGTTGAGTGCATTGCGGGTACAATGGGTCACCCAATTTAATTAGGTTAATACTTGGGTAAGCGAATTTATCGCAGAGTTAAATGTCAACCACGGCGCGACGGCTTGCAGTCTCTGCTTTTTTTTTGAATAAATTGCTCGCACTTTTTTGGTAAAAAGGATTTTATGGTGGGTAGGGAAATTATTTGCTTTGTTTCTGGAATTAGTGTGCTCGTATGCTGATTTATAAATGGGACACAGAGGACATTAGCTGTTTGGCATTACTCGTGAACAGTACCATTACGGAAAATTGGGAATACTGGTAATTTTATGCTCCATAAAAATGCATTAGTATGCTGTTACCGAGTTTTTGTGAATAAATAATTATTTCATATTTACAATATTCCTACTGTATTTATATATTCGATTCATTTACAGAAACCACAAAGACCGTCAAAAACTTTACATGTAAAAAGAATATGCATTTTATTTTCTTGACTCAGTTTTTAAGTCCCAGGCGGGGCGCCATTTACCGGTTTTGGCGCCCAATATGGGACCAAATCATCAATTCTATAGCATGACTTCCACAGCCACCGTTCTTATTCGAAGAATTTTGCTCAAAATTATAGGAAATAAAAATATAAGTCATTTCTATAACATTTGTAAGACTCGTGTCCGACATTGGCAGTGTAATCTGCGGGCACTCCGATATGAATGTTGGCTCTCCACTTTGCTACAGAATGTTTTGCTGTTTTCAGCGTTCCGTATCAAATATTATGATGGGACGGGCCACTTGTATGGGATCAACGTCGTATCCGTCCATTTGTCAGTCACTGTCTAGTTTTCAGGCAATGCAATTTCGACTCATGTGAACCGTGGATGTTGCTAGGCTGATATGGTGAATACAATAATCTGTGGATTAAAGCTACGTTTGATTAAGTGTGGCGATAAATAAGGTACTGCATGCTCTATATGGCCATGGAATACAATGTAAAGAGCTAAACATTATAGTGTAATATTTTTTGTACCATAATATGACTGGTATAATTACAAAACGTAAAAATTAGATACATGGTTCAAAAAGGTATCCTATAGAGAAGAGATGGGAAAGAACTCCATCAATCCGCCACAAAACCACACAAATAACCGAAAACTGTAAAATCACAAACTTAAATTCGTCACGCAAATACAACCATTACATTACTTTAACCAACAAAGGTAACATCTTTGTAAACATCAGTAACGTTTTTAAGGATTTTTCCTTATCATATCAATCTTGGCTTGTTGGACAGATTTTTTAATAACCGTCCCACTTTTGTTGAAGATTAGTTTCCTCAACAAGGGCTTCGTTTTCCATTAACTCAATAAAAATGTAGACCGGGATTGGCTATTATACTTGCGGAGGTTTAATTCATAATTGTGGTTTAATAGTTAAGGGTCAGCACCATGGAAAAGGCTTACGGAAAACCATAACTTTATAAATCGCAAACTTGCTGAATTTTTCTGAATTATATTTTTTATGGATATTTCGGAAAAAAAAGTCAAAAAAATTGCGATTTTTTTACACTAAACGGAATTATTGTTATGTAAAACAGAAAAAAAATGCGGGTTCTCTGTTCTTTATTGGGTCAGATTCATAAGATTTTTATTTCAAAGTTATGAAAGTATGGCAGTGCTTTTTTGCTCGTTTTTAGTGATTTTAATTTTTTTTTTACATTCATCTACAAGGTTTATCCTTAAACCGATTTTTTTAAAGAACAGTCAAACTCTTCAGCTTATCAGAAGTTTTTTTTCTCGTGGCTACTACTTTAAGTTTTCTATATAAACTTATTGAAATCCCATAACACGATTTGCCATAATGCACCCTTAATACATTATATTTTGAATATAAAAATTGCTAACAAACACTCTGTTTGAGATGATAAATTAGGACAGGTATCGTAACAAGAAATTTTATGAAAAGGGTTTTAAAGTTGATTTTAGTAATGAGGAAAACAAAAGCATATTTTTTTACTACTTTTTTCTTAGACTATTTAGCATGGTGTGCTTTACTTATTATAAACAAAAGTAAGATATCGAATTTGCCAGCTGATACAGCACTTTCTGATAAATACAAACTACATTAAATGAACCATAACTCCATGGATCTTTATCTGATTATCTAATAATGTGTAATTATAATAATAATGTGTATGCGTATAAGCATAAACCATGAAGTTGTAATTACAAAAGCACATGAACAAGCCAAATTCTAGGTAGATATAATTTAGCTTGCGTTGCTGGATCAAAAGAAAAGCCAGAAAAGATATTTAAATAGCTGGTATTTGCGCTCCGTCGCTAAATATCATATTCTCAAAAGAACACATTCGTAAAACATAACATTCGCAAAAAACGATATTCGCAAAACATCATAAATGTTATGCCTAGACTATTTCCTATTTCCAATTTAGTTCACTATTTGAAATAAACTGTATGTTATATATACATATTTAAGTTAATTAAATCCCGTATCATTAGGTTTTTGAAAATCACCGATACTTACCTAAATCTCTGAACACTTTTTTTTTCCAAATACAGAAAAGTTACTCCGTTTGTCTGAAGAAATAACTGAAGTATTAAGTACCCTCCATTACTATAAAGAAAACTGCGATCTACGGAACGAAAGCCAGAACAAAAGATGATTTAGAGCATGTAGTTGTATTGAAAGAAATCTCATAGAAGACAGGATAATAAAACGTTTAACAAAAAATCCTGGCTTGTAGTTGTAAAAATAAAACAATATCAGTGCTGTGAGCTCGAGTGTGGCCTCTCTGAGCACGCCTTTAGATAGCTCGAGATAGCTCGAGTGTTGTACAAACAAAACGGCGCTCTAAAACAATTTGCTGCCTGTGTTCATGTTAGGTGCTTTAGAAATCTTTGAAGCTTGACCAACAGCGCTGTTGTTATGACCTGGGATTTTTAATTTTATATGGAGCTTAGTGCTTATAGCTATACATTGCTCAAGTAGGTTTTTTAGGTGGCACTAAATTGTTCTCTTATACTTCATTTTATAAAACATTTTTAAACAAAATGTGTCATAATATACACATTTTAACAACATAAATAATTATAAAAAATATTATTCAAGTCCGACGTTGGGCGCCACTTATATTTATAGAAAAATATTGAAATTGTTTTATTTTAATCAACAAATCATGAATTTCAAAAATCGTATTGAAATTTTGACACCTTTCTACTTATCTAGATTAATGCGAGTGTATTTTTTTTTCCCTTACAATATCCACATGGACAAAATATTAAAGCCTCTTTAAATCCTTATCCAAAGACGGTACACCTATTTACATACCGCTGATACTCCCAGTAAATACGGTCAGTATCGAGGGCTTTATAAACAAAATGTATATGTAAACAATATGCAGGCTTACGTGCACCTCAAATAAAATAGTGTATTCTGAATGTGTCATGAATTCTATTTATTGGTGAATGTTGGCGATTTCTCTACGGGCTTCAATAGAACTGATGTTATAGCTAAAATTGTGGTTGAGTAATTTGTGGCATAATTTAAAGCGAATATCGATTTATTGGAATGAATTAGATTGTTGGTTATTGTGCGGTTAGTTAAAATGTTATATTCAAGCTATTGCAGTTTTAATTAGGTTAGAAAAACCCGGCAAATTCCCATCAGACCACGCTTGTACAACATACTCTATGTAGTAAGTAGTACATCGGTTTTCCAATTTAAAGCTATTAAAAGTATCGAAACGTGAAGTTTGTCTGTAATATATAAAACAGTGCTATATTCCTAAGTCACTGAGTGTCAACTACGGGTTTATATACAGGGTAAAATTAAAACCAGTGCGGATATTTTAGGAGGTGAAAGTACTCATGAATATGATCAACTTTTATTATGGGACCGACACTGAAATATAAAAAAAAAATCTGCTGTTCCCTACAAAAATGCACTACAACACGATCAAAATGTATGGAACAGCTGTTTTTTTCATATTTCAGTGTCGGTCCGATAATAAAAGTTGATCATATTCATGAGTACTTTCACCTCTTAAAATATCCGCACTGGTTTTTATTTTACCCTGTATGTAGCAAACTAATGAATTTACCCATTGTGTCTGCTGCTTGTTATTGAATGAGTTAAAAGTTTCTGACATAATTAAATTAAGACTGTGACATGTGAAACGCACTAATAGACATGGTGAAACTATAATGGTACCTTGTTTTGCTACGGTACCCTAAAAACTAGTCTTATGTGGGGTATTTTATGTCATTGGTATACTTCATTTGGGCAGTTCAGTCTGGGCACTCGATTGATACTTTTTTGATAGGAGATAAACCAATAAATCACCATTCATTCACAAAAATACCCACAACTTTCCTATCTTCCCTTACTACTTCCTTCCCTCCTCCCATAACTGATACGTATGTAGCTGCCATAGCTAAATGTAGCAATAACTCACAGCTAATAACATCTTTTCTACAAACATTGTTGTTTTTTAATCTATTCTGTTCTGTTCTACTTAAAACAGAATAGATTAAAATGGTCTTCCATACTTTTTATTACATAAGATTCTTTAATATACGTACGTTAGATGAACGTACAAGCGCAATTTGCGCAGTGGGCGCATTTTGGGTGCAGTGATAGCCTAGTGGATTAACCATGTGCCTCCCACGGCGAATGGTTCGAGTTCGATCCCGAGGCACGCACCGCTGACTTTTCGAAGTCATGTGCGTATTAGAAATTAATTATCACTTGCTTTAACGGTGAAGGAAAACATCGTGAGGAAACCGGCATGTCCTAGAACCAAAAATTCGAAGACATGTGACGTCTACCAACCCGCACTGGGCCCGCGTGGTGGACTACGGCCCACTCCCTCTCACAGAGGAGGCCTGTGTCCCAGCAGTGGGAACATTATAGGCCGATTATGCTTATGCTTATGCAATTTGCAGCTGCTATGCTGTGAATATTAATTTCTTGATAATTTATAGGAGAGAAACAAGGTCACGATGTGAAATGTAGGGCAAAATGACGCGAGCAGGAAATATTGTATGTCATTGTGACGTACTACCGTGAATACTTTAAAATAATTTAATGCAATGCTGGTACAGTTACGGTTGGTTTAACATCTGAATGAATTACATTTATTTGGAAAATAATTTCATACGAATGCTGTTAAATTTTTAATTACAACATAAAATAGGTACAACTGTTTCAGCGCAAACTTCTCTATAACCATAAATGTTTTGTTTTTTTTAATGCACATGCTATGCATCATCAATTTAGGTATGGTTGTCTACGAATTTAATTTTAATAACAATAACTGATAGGAAATTTTAACTGATAGATAACGCAATACTGAGACTGTGAAATTACCCCTTAATAATGGTTCAATGGAGTAGCCAATTTAATGTAGATGTTTCTGTATTTTACTATCACTGGTACATAGTATAAAACAAGGTCGCTTCGCGCTGTCTGTCCCTATGTATGCTTAGATCTTTAAAACTACGCAACCGATTTTGATGCGGTTTTTAATAGATAGAGTGATTCAAGAGGAAGGTTTATATGAATCCTGAAAAACATGGGTGAAGCTGCGGGCGGAAGCTAGTTATCAATAAACCCACAAAACATTATCAATATCGATTCAATAATAACAAACTCAGAATGCGGAGCAATTACGACGACCTTTGATGTCTCCAGGAAATAAATTTCAACGGAATAATCTATTAAGTAAAGTTGCCCAAGAAATTCAATTCGAGCTTCCACCACAGTTTCTTTACACCACGAAAGACAATGTAAATTGTCAGTAAAGCCGATAACGGAATACATTACACGGTGACTAGAAAGCAACGTATTCAGCTTCAAAAGAAAACATACAATGGAAAGCGCTACACAGTAAGATCTCAACAAATTCTGCGTTCCTAATGAAGCTTTTGTACCCACTCTTATCTTACCACAACAAAAGCAAAAATAAAGTTCGCGGGAAGCAAGAAACTATGTTATGTACGAGTATCAACGCGAGATAACAAAAACAAACTTATCGAAGCTTTGAGACAAACATCATCATCTGCCTAGCTTTTTTCCCAAATTATATTGAGGTCGGCTTCCAGTCTAACTAGATTTGACTGAATATCAATATTTTACGTGGAGCGACTGCCATCTGACCTCCACAACCCAATTAATGGGTAATACCGGTATTCGAATGCTAGACCAGCTGTCAGACAAACATAATTTAGTTTTGAGGGTAATCGTGTATTGAGACCTTTTAAGACGTGACGTGGTAGTGAATAGAGTGGTTCATTGCCCCTACATTTTACACGACTTGAAAAAGTCAAAATTGACATATCGAAAGTCATCATCCGCCTAGCCTTTTCCCAAACTACATTGGGGTCGAATTCCAATCTAACTAGTCGCGGCTGCATATCAATATTTTTCATGGAGCGACTGCTATCTAACCTCCACAACCCAATTATTAGGAAATACGGGTATTTGAATGTTAGACTAGTTGTTAGATTTTCGGGCTCCTGACTAGTAACGACTGTCAAAGATATCACTATGACAACCGGGACCGATTGTTTAAGGTGCTCTCCGAGGCACGGAGGGGTCTCGATCTGTAAGGAACTGTCACCCATTCAAGGACTGACCACGACAAGTGCAGCTTAACCTCGCAGATTGATCGATCAGCGCGGCTGTCATTTAGCCTCTCGGATCTTGATTGATGTGTCGAAACTGAAAGTCCAATTTAGATCCCGGATTGAAATGACCGCTTGTAGGTATAGCAGTGGTGAGTAAGGTCTGCAGAGCTCTTGAGGATACGCTGTGTTGACAGCAGGACCTGCTTGTCCCTTAAGCTGTCGGCACAGCAAAATTAAAGAATCGTCAACGAGCATATCAGCATACTTGCAACACCGAGTATCATATTATGATACATAGTATTACAGAACGATGCTCGAGCACAGGTCCCTGCTTGAGCATATATTTAAAGCCATTTGATTGGTTGAAATCTATGCTCAAGCAGAGATTGGTGCACGAGTATCGTTCTGGAATACGGGCCTTAGTGTTACCAGCGTTTCATAAGCTACGGTAGAATACTGGACGGTAGATTTATCGAGCTACACAAAAAAATATTATTATTCGTTAGATTCCCAACAATACATAATTTTGTTAAAGATCTTTAAACGATTCTTGTTACTTACTTCCTTCTCCTTAAAATGATCGAAAACGTTAACGAAATGCAATTCGATACTCTTAAGCCACTTAACTTTTCACTTTGCTGCAAAGTATTATTTTCTATTGTTCTTTTAAATATTTGTTCCGTTTTTATACTGATCTTCGATGTTTATGTAACTTTATATTCTAAAATAATGACATCTTGAGGTCTTTTTATACGGGACGGCACGTCACGGCAACGTCAACAATACCGTTATATTTATACATACATTTTTTAAAAAATATATCAAGCGGTATACAGGTAGGGTGAACGGGAAAGTCTCGTATTGGTTTATCGTTGACGTACCGTCCTATCCCGTATAAATAGAACTTTAACTGGAACCAGAGATTGCATTGTTTTGTCAATATACCATGCACCACTTTTTTTTACTGAGAGCCAGATTCCTTATACGAGTGGACCATCATTGCTTTTTCCTTGGGCTGTATGATGTAGTTTTGTCTCGGTCTAATCCTCAGTGCCTATGCTTGGTGAATATTTTATGATAATTCTAGCCCCAGTAATGCTCCAGTTTCGCATGGGTACAATCTAGTAATGTGGCGATATGTCAAAACATCGAGTTATCTGTGCTGTATCTATGTTAAATATTAACGTTAACAAATAAACCTTCCAAAATTAATTCTTTAAAGGTGGTGAAAACCACATTCAAAGCTATTGTGTAGTTTAGAAGAACTATGAAGGGCTTGGTTCTGGTAGTCGCTGACTTAATTTCATTAATCAATATTTAATCATTCCAAAATCATTATTTTTAAACCACGACAAAATAATGCTGCTTTAATTCTCTTTTTAAAAATCCGCTTATACCCAACCCATATTCAGTTCAGAACTATTACATGTATAAACCGTAGTCAGCAGACAATTCCATTCTGCAAACAACAACTGGAATGTTTCCAGTGAAAGAGCAAGCAAACCTCACACGAAATATATACAGAAACAATAAACACGGTTATTTTATGTTTGAACGCCATTACGGTCCGTATTGACATTAGTCGGAATAGTTTACAAACATGACACGAGTTAACTTGAGTGTGAAATTCTCGTAGATCAGGCAAAATAGTGTCGTTGTCATCGAGGTCACATAGCAATAACAGCGCCATGTAAGCGTATTTGATAAGGCAATAGACCGAAGAAAACTTCTAGTTGATTTCATTTAAAAAATAATTTACACTCTTTTTACCTAGTCCAGTATTATTTACTGATCTTACAATGCACATAATTGATCTCACATCTTGCAATATACCGATGACACATTTTAGAATGGCAAGTTCACAACCACTTTGTGATATTTTTCCCGCGATCTGTCCATTGCACATGCACAGGTGTCATAATGTTGCCAACCTATGAGTATATTATGGTGATTTTTAGTAACAGTTTTGCTGTTAATACTAATCATCTAGCGCTCATGTACGCATTATGCGGGTACCCGTATTGCAACTAGCCATCTGAAATAAGAAAGAAACAAACATTCATTTATTACCCGTACAATCTCATCAAGTTTCAAAAGGCTTGTTTTCACAATTTGCGATTCCATCGATTCATCGAAATGCTCAGTTAATCGTCCAAGTGGTAGAGCCACTTCAGCTGATTCGAATTTTTGGAACAGTATCGCGGTATATCGAATTAAATTATATCGAACCAATTACATTTTTATAATTTGCAAGACGCTAGGTATGCCAGTGAGCTAATTGATATTGTAAAGGTAAGTAGGTAGTTGACACTTTTTCTTGTACTAATCTAGTGCTCTGCAAATTATAACAATGTAATGCGGCTGATATAATTATTCTAAACTCCGAAACATCGAAAAATCGAGGCATATACATACATTATACCTACTTATAATTATGTGAAACTATGACACCACTAACACAATCCTTCTTACTCATCTCCATAAATATAACAGTAGCATACCTACCCCATAAGTAGTAACTTAGTACCGTTTGGGTACGGGCTCTAAAGCGCGGCTAAACAAAAAAGGATTACTGCAAGCCAAATGGCACTTCGCGAGGAGAGGCTTAAGACGTTCCAGCGAAATGGAAAGGCAGACCAAGGGGGGGAATGTGGGGGATTCAGGTAAATATTACACGCATCGTCCTAGGTGAGTGACTATTGCGACGAAACCATAAAATAAGGCAACATTAGATGCTGTATCTATAATAATTAAAGTGGCTCTTTGTTCAGAAAGGGGGAATTTTGCGCATCATTCGGAATTAGGATTCAAAATGCATTTAGGCACTCCGAGTATGTAAACTAGCGCGCTGACACAAAAAGTAATGTATTAGCTTCTAGTACCTATCTATTCATTAAGGCATTATTCATCATCATCTTTCATCGATAAGTGAGTAAGTTACTTATCACTTATTTTCTAAATTAGTATCCTGAAAAAAGTGATGCTATGGGTTGTTGTTGTTTAGCGAGATTTTTATAATATGTCCATGATTAAGGTTTCAATTTTGCTACATTGTATCGCGTTACGTCATTTCGCTTCGTCGCTGTGTCGCTTAGACACTCTCGTGGGACAATGGAAGTATTATAAGGGAAGTAATGCTTTAATTGATGGCAGTCATTAGGGCACGTGTGGAGTGTTGGTGTCCTGACGTCAAGAGGCAAGGGTCGATCGTTTGTTCTGTCTTTGTGTTATTATTTATGTTATTAGCTTTTGCTTGCGACTTTGTCGATGTGGAATGATCTTTTGGTAGGATGAGAAGTATTGGCATCCTTTGAAAACTGTCTAAAAATATGACTGATTGATTTAGGTGCAATAGTTATGTTAGTTCGATTTGAGACTAGATATATTGATTTTGTTGTCACTGTTCCCCGCGGTTTTACCCCCGTTGCTCGGCTCCTAAGGGTCGTAGCGTGATGTTAAAAAGCTTATACTATACCTCATGAATCTGCTATCAAAAAAATCGAATCCAACTGGTAGTTCCAGAGATTGGCGCGTTCAAACAAACAAACTCTTCAGCTTTATAATATTAGTATTATAGATTTTGGCAATAAATAAATTTATTGTTTTGGGCCTACGATTTGTGAATTTTTAAGGATATCTTCAAATTCTTTATTGTTTCTTATTATCCACTTTGACATGAAATTAATGTTCTATTTTATTTTTTTCAAATACTACGTGTATTATGACATTATTTTATTTTGACATTATTATTTTAATTATGATTGTGAATGTGAGTACTATGTGGGTTATTATGTTACATTCATAGATCTTAAGCTTAGTGTGGCAGTTTGAGTACATTATGAGGCCTACCCAAATGTCCTTTCCGATGGTAATGTTCGTCGGCTCGTTGAGCTTCTACGATACTCGACACATGCGTGCACAGTCAGGACATGTCCACTCAAATCTGTATGACTCTTCCACTAAAGGCCATTCCAGACTAACCTGCATGGTTAAGAACCATGCAGGTTAGGTAGTTTGAAAAAAAAAAAATTTTTTCTAGTAATTATTAAAATTTAACCCTATGTTTCGATAGTACTACTTAGGGCAAATCGTTGTGCCGCGGGAAAACAACCACAAAAAATTCACGTTGTATAGCATAAACTTCAGAATAACACTAGGCTACTTTTTATCCCAAAAACGCGGGCGAAGCCGCGGGCGGAAGCTAGTAAGTTATATATCTATGTATAGGTAATATCTAATTACTTCCATTTAATCTCGATATGTATTTGTATTTGATATTGCTTTACCAATTAAGGCTAGGTGTCTGTTGATGGCAGAAATCGATATACCTAATATTGTGGGTAGTTCCGCCAATTAGCTAATAAATCCATTAAGTATGGCCACAGATAATACAATACTACGCGTACAGATGCCTCATCTCATACAAAAAAACGTGTTCGCCGCCGTAACGCGGGCTATCGGGCTAAACATTTTTTCGTAACTAAATTTTTTTTTTAAATTTGAACAAATATTTATATTTGTCTATTTATTCATGTTCTACATTTTACACAAACTTCAATAACAAATCGATACGTATAACGCCATCTATTAACAGTTATTTGAACAAATGTTCCTTTGTTCCGGATGAGACCCCGTGGTATGGCAAAACAAAATTTCAGCTACAATTAGTGTTCAGAGCTCGATAGGGTTCTTAGCTTTAAATCTATAAAGTCTAAAGTACTTATACCGAGTGACTGGTTTTAAGAGAGAAATATTGAAGCAGATTCAGTATTCGATACTACTTCGATTAACTCCGGGAACAAACTTGAAATCACGAATTACTGTTCCGTACATTTTATCGAAGTATTTAAGCGAATCAAACTGTAACACTGAACTGTAACACAAGGAACTGTTATTTTTCTTGAAGTGATGTCAGATAATAATGAGTGTAACAAAACAATCAGTAGTTTTAAATATACCAAGAGGTTCCGCATATAATTAGGTACATATCGACTTAATTAGCTAAAATAAACCGTATGATCCCTTACACACGCTACCAATACTTAATCAACATTAAATTAACATAAAACAAAGGCACAAATCTAAATTAACAACAGTATTCCCAAAACTAAAGAGCTCGGATTTCGGTTGTAAAGTCGAACAATTCCAATAATCTCCGTTCAGCTAATCCCGCTCCTCAACCTTTGAAACCCCCTTAATTTCCGTCCCTCACACTAAATTCTACACTATCCATTATAACTTGACCCATCAACATACGTGATACAACCCCTATGTGATCCATAATGTCAGTGAAAAGATTAGCGGGGAAGGTCATTCTAAAGTGGATGATTTATATTTCTATATTAAAGACACCTGTTTCCATCTCTTTACGATGTATGGATATTGTGACGAACTAATATTACATTTTGTTAGTTTTGAAAATTATTGGGGCGTAGGATTGTTAATGTTCGTTTATTTCAAGGCATACGCAGATGATGGATATGTACTCAGTAGTTGCTTATGTAAAATACTGATATTCAGCCACATCTGGTTAGACTGGAAGATGGCTTCAATATTGTGAAAAAGGCTAGGTGGATGATGAGATCTTGGATTGAAATATTCTACCCCACTACGTAATTAATAAACAAATTACGGTCATCATCCCCTTGCCCTTATCCCAATTTATTTGGAGTCAGCGCAGCATGTCTTTTTTTTACATTTTTTGCAATAGGTTTTGGCTAAGTTTTACGACCGGCCGTGGCAACCGCCTGCCTGATGCCAACTCTCATTGGGAATGCTTTTGTTGGTGGTAGCTTGTGACGGAGTCATCCTTCATTCATCATTTAGTACTGGCAATCTTCCATTACTGGCCACTTCATCCACTCCATTCTTCCAGATTTGAACTTCAAATTTCAAAATTAGAACATCTCATATTTTTATGCATTTATTTCATTGTTTCGTCATTCTTTGTCTGGTCTCCAACGACATCACTTGAGGACCGCTGAACCGCTGTACTGTTATATTTTATACCTACTACAAGTGTGCAAAGCTATAAGCAAATAGTCTCTTTTTGTAACAGTTATTTTTATACCTCTGTGTAACGTTATAAAGTGCAAATATACAACCTACGTCTCAATTCCAACTCTCCCAATCCTGCTGTTTTATTTCGTATCAAGATTTGTGTCTGTGGAGGCTCCCTCTCATCGCTAGCCGAGGCTGAGAGGTCAGAGGAGGGAGGCACTCCGCGACAAGCTGTCACGCCTGTCACCTACGGTCTCTTTCTATCTCTGCAGTACGTATATTCTAAAAGTTAACCATCCGCCAGGTTCAGATGTTAGCATACCATAAATACTCAACTAACCGGGAAAAACAAACAAATAACAGTATGTACCAGTGACGAACTCTTTTACAAGTAGGTATAGGTCGCGGCGTGAAATATGATCAAAAACGTCACCTGCGCATTAGCTGGTTTTTCGGTCTCTTTGGCGGAATGAAGAAGACGGGGCGCTGAGGCTGCAGGTGATTGGTTCGTCAGTCGATGCTCGTCGTCTATTGGACTATTCTCTATTACGTATTATCAACTGTCTATTGTCTATTGGGCCAAAAATGTACATGCGCGATCTGTGATCAAGATCCCTGCCAATACTTATACATACATGTACCTACATATTGTGAACAAACAAATGACAGTATAGTACTTGTGAAAGAGTTCGTCAGGGAAAGTTCAACCTCCGATTCCTGACGAGATATTTGGTTTTACCGGTAAACAGCATTCGTTCCGAATCGAAGTATGGGTGCATAGATATAGTTTTACTTATAGCTAAATAAGCTCAGAAGAGATTTCTGCATTGTTACTAAGGATGTTTGTTCGGTTTATTTAAATAACTAGGCTATTTCATGAAAAAAATAATAATAATCTTGTCTTATTAAGATTCCCGTATAGATCCTTCATATAAATAGTCCTAATTTATATTACAAACATTGGGTAACATTAAAAAAAAAATCAATAATTAAGTATCCCTGCAACTAAATCAATTTTCTAACACAGTATAATTAGCGATTTTATTTTAGCTCTCACCTAAATAACTGCCTCACTCCAAACTCCATGTTTAAGCAACACGTGGCTGAAATGTTATTACAAAAACCTTTAATTCAAACGTCATAACCACAAACGGCACAACAAAATGGCATTTGGTTTTGTGAACTAACATAAATAACGTTAATAAATAAAATAAACGTGCTTGTGTTATTTGTATGAAAATAAAATAACATTTAATGTTTCGAGGCAGGTGCCCTTTTACATAATATTCGTTTATAGAAATACTGTGTTAAAAAAAGAACATGTGCTATCGATAGGTCATTAATATTTTTTTATGGCAGGTAATGTATAGAAAAGTATTTTTGATAAATACTAAATTAAATAAATAACGTGATTATGTAAAGATAATTAAGTAGCTATAGGTACAAAAAAAAGTATGTGGTCTGGAGACCCCCGTCAGGGATGAAGTTCTTTTATTAGACACGTACTAATTTTTACACGGTAAATCACGCACAATTATTTTTCAATCTAGTGACGCGACCTCCCGCTCTGACATCTCGACGGGTACTGGTCGGAGACCACGAGCGCGACTGCCGCGAGTTTTAGATTTATGAAGGGGTGTAACGTTTTTTTCATAACGTGACGATAACTGAAACTTCGTTCCAATTAAAAGACGTAGAAAGCAAAATACATACGATTTTTTGTCTCATTCGTTGTTATAATTTTCTTTTTAATTTTTTTCACTCAAGCGAACCTGATCTACCTCGAATGGAACTGGCTTTGTGGTTCCCAGCAATAAAGGTCGCTTGTTCTTTACCCGTGGGTGTCACATCAAAGGATAATCCTTTGATGCAAAGAAAATTGGGCCGTAATATCTTTCTGAGTCTAAAAAATCCTAGTATTATTCAAAAATCCAATGTCAAGCAAGGTTATCAAATGAATATTCCCTTTCTCTTTAACATCATCAGCTTCCTGCCCTTATCCTTATTATTTGGAGACATAACAGTACATTTTATTTTAAGGGTCCCTTACTTCAAAAGGCAAAAAGGAACCCTTATATCATCATCGAGATCAGTTCTTTTCCGTCTATCTGTCTGTCTGCCAAGATTCTTTTTTTACCCGACTGCGAGACGCAAAGGAAGGTAATGTGTTTATCAGTCTATGTATGTATGTATGTATGTATGTATGTTTGTATGTATGTATGTATGTATGTTTGTTTCTATGTGGCGTTCTAGAGACCAAATGCGTTGGCCGATTTTGATAATTCTTACGTCAATCGATTCGTCTTAACCTTGCGAGTGTCACTAAAGACATAACAGTAATCAAAATTCACCACAGCGACAACCAGACGCCATATTGTCAAAATGAAAAAAAAAAAGTTGATGAACTATGTCAAGTGGGGTGTCGTTGAATAGGTATTTTAAAATCATCTTTAGGTTCCTTTTATCATTTTTCATTTAAAATAATAGTTTAGGATATATAACGATTTAAAGTTGTTTAACAAAGCAATCATTGTCGCGAATTCTTACTTATTGATTTAAGTTTTTATTTCAAGTATTAACGATATATAAACATACAAACAAACATTAAAAACATACATTAAAAACTAAAAAGTGAAAAATAAAAATAGTAAATTAAAAATTAAAAAAACCCGACTGCCAAAAAACAACTAAAAAGTTCAAAACAAGAGCACTTTTCAAGCAGTCTGATGCAGTTGGTGGCATAAAATCTAAGATTTAACACAAATAATTGCCACCAACTGCATCAGACTGCTTGAAAAGTGCTCTTGTTTTGAAATTTTTAGTTGTTTTTTGGCAGTCGGGTTTTTTTAATTTTTAATTTACTATTTTTCAGGAAGTCGTGGAGGTTTCGTAATATATTTGCGGTCGAAAACTGTAATCCCTACTCCTTGTTACTGAACCCTACAGTGTGCGTGGTCCGACACGCACTTAGCCGGTTTTTTTATAGCTTAAATCTCTATGCCGTTATCTCACTTGTCTACTTTCTCTCTCTTACCAATTATCATATTTTAGACAACATAATAATCATGTTGTTTTAGGTCTGACAATTTTCATATTATTTTGCTCTTTCTTCTTTCTTGCTTTTTATACACTTTAACCATAGCGACTTATGCCCAACTTAAAATAAACGGTACATTTGACCCAGTGGCGTGCCTACAGGGCAAGCCTGAGGGTGTATTTCTAAATTTTTCATGAATGTGAGTAGCGTACAATAAAAAACACTTACATTCATGAAACATTACGCGAAATATCCTCGGGCTTGCCCTGTAGGCACGCCACTGATTTGAACCTAACCAATCTTGAAGAAGGTTATTTAATAAAATTGATTTCATCGAGATTTTCAACCTTAACAAGTTTAAAATCATTTAATTAGAATTAATGGTGTCACAGACTATGCTAAAATTAATGCTTAGTATCACCCAGGGTATAGCAATAATTCCAAAGGATTTTAAGTCCGTACTCTTGGTTCATAGAAGTAGTATGAAGCCAAAGCTTACTCAAGCTACAACAAACAGTCTGTTAGGACTAGAGTGCTTATTCCTTTTATTGAAAAATTTGTGACCTCGTACGTCTGGGAATACAATACCTAGCTAAAATCTCTGTCATAGTTTTAAGTGATACTCTATGCCTACTTACATGTGCCAACTAAAAGCTTTTTTTTTTGTGGATGTGTTAGATTTTTTTTTTTTTACACAGAACTACATCTTTGGGTAGTCTTTTCTGCATGTTTTCAGCTCTGAAGTCTTAAAATTAGGTTATTTAAAGTAATTGGGAATCAGCATTGTTAAACTCAGTAGTTTTATTGTTGTAAAATTGGCAACAGAACATTGAAACAAGATGAATATAGGAAATTTGCTACCTGCCCGAATACACGACGAATCGTAAAATTTTTGATTTAATATATTTGACGGAGAATATTCATAATATATCTTAGATAACTTAGAATTTCTAATATTCTACTCAGTGATGGTTCACGTATTTTATCTCTTAAGTAATTACAAGAGCGTGAATATATATTTGAAGTCCTCTTATATTAAAGGCATCAAAACTTGAAGCCTAAAAATTACCATTAATAACAGATTGCTATCAAAGCTAACAAATGACTAAAGTTAGTTTTAGAACTTTCAAGAGATTTTCCTCTGTGACCAAAATTTAGGGCACCCAACCAAAACCGCTAATCGGAGAATGTTGGCGAAAGTTAAACTATTCTGGGACCTACATTGGAGGCAGGAGCGATAGATTTCAAGGAGGAGAATGAACGGGGGAACGTCAGGGCACATGTCTGGCAACGTCGCTCAGAGTAACTGACTGCACTTGCCGGATTCACAGTTTTCGGTTGAAAAAACTAGCTCCAAAGGACGTCGGCAGTTTTGGGCTTGATATGGTACAGTAATAAAAGCTTAACCAAAAATAAAAATTTATTTTAATTGTTCTTTGCCTAATTTATCTTAGAGATTAAGAATTGGAATCAAAAATCGAAATAAATAAGAAATAAAATGATTATGCCATTGACATTTTGAAAAAACCACTAAAACAAAAACGGGTGCATGCTGGCTGGCGCGTGCTTCCACAGAATATCATGGTGACAGCAACTAAAACCTTTGAATTGAGAACTCATTAGTCGGGCTGTACTTCACTGGATCATTCACACCATACTGAACCTCACTGTCAGAAATACGAATATTTCTCTTTAACCCAATTACGTACAAAAACAAATAAAAAATGAATTTAAATACTCTTGAAATACTCGATGACACCAAACTAATTTCATATCTGTACTGACTTACACAATCTGAAGCCCAGCGTTCTATGGGCGTCTGCCAGTGCCCTTTTTGTTTTCGAATGAAATTGCGTAGAACGGACTGCGGTTTTTGCAGAAAGGTTTAAATATAGGCATTTCTCTGTATGCACAAATTTTAGCGCATATAGCTGTGATTTTTAGATACATTTTAAGACCTACCATTAATTACCTACAAAGAATACCTAAAATCCCAGGAAATATATTTAACTAGACACAACATCATCGTCGATGTCTTGTGACAATCTAACAATGGAAGATTCAACAAAGGTGGACATTATTTTAGAATATTGATGTTGATTCGTTTATGTTATTTCATTCTCAGTATCCGTGAACAAACATCTCGGAAATACCATTTTTCTCATTTCCTTATCCAAGCTATTACTGATTCCTTGAATCACAATTTCTTTCCTATTCATTCAGTCAATCAGGAATCAATGAAACGGGAATATAATTTACTCAAAGAAACACCCAAAAATATCCAAATTAGTAGGCATCAGACGCCTCGTGCTACGTTTAATAAAATTATATATTGCGTTAACAATTTTATGAAACGTAAGAGCTGGTGTTTACACCATATATTACGTCACACGTGTATTGCGAGTGAACATAAAGTTTATACACAATTTAGCCCTCGTTTTTAGTACTAAATGTAAAGCTGTTGAATTTGTTAGGATATAAGAGCAGTATTGAGTTGAGAAGGGTTTCGCTGGAATACCGGGCTTAGAAATACGGGCTTGAATTACAAGGCATTTGGCTTTCGGAAGATTTGGTTGCGTTAAGTTTAATCTTCACTCAAGGCGGTATAAATCCAATAATGTCCATATTATTTTAGAAAGCAAATATTAAACAATCAAAGATCTAAAACGGCTACATAAAATCTCTTTACAAAAGTGTAGGAATTCTCACACGATGCAGGATATGTACCTAATCTGCCATAGTAGCATCGATGAAAGAAGTTTGCTAAAAAGAAAAGACAGTAGCTGTGAGCTTAGTGTTCACACAAGCGTACGAACAATGCCTTTCTTTGAAACTCTGACCTTAGCAATAGTCCGGAACACGGTAGACGATTTATCTACAACGAGCCAAATACGTAGCAAGCATTTTACACGTAGTTATTTCATCTTCTTTAAACTCGCTAAAGTAACTTAAACAATTTCCTTCACATGTTTCACTTAGATTAACGACCAAAGTAAGTGATGGAGTAAGTTATAATTAATCAAGTCTAATTGCTCAAAATAAGTTTATCAAACTTCAGAGTTTGATAAACTTATTATGATATTTTGAGGAGAGCTAAATCATGAACTACACACACACGAGAAGTTCTATGCAGATATTATACAATTTGAATGCTCGAGTCAGAAGTTATGCAAGTAGACTGCGCTTGTCTTTGATAGGGTAAATGACCACTTCCGTGAACTGTTTTAATTAATAGCCGAGAGCATTAATTTGCTGCCTAATCACTTTGTAATGATGAAATGAATGTTGAATGGTTTTAGAAGCGTACAAAAGGAATTCTTAGTATTTTGAACGTACTAAAAAGTTATAGATTTGTGAATAGAAGAGAAAATATAAATGAAAACGGCATAACATTATGGATAGATAAAATTAACATTAGGTTCGAAACTATTGCGCGTTTTATTCATCCATTATTATTTGTTTTTATATAAATACTATGTTGTCAATTAAACGTTTTAAGACGCACCCTGTGAGTTAAATAAAGGTTTCAGTTTTAGAGCAACCAGTAACTTCAGAATTGTTCTTTCTATTGCAATCAATGACTAGGTGGTTGTGACTTCTTCAAGATCCTCTGATATGAAATAAATTTTAATACACATTCAGTTTACGAAATGATAAAGTATATTTATCCTCATTTCCTATTATCCTTATTAATATTAATGGTCACACCGTACATCAAATTACGCGACAAACACGCGTCAACAATGTCCTAACTACGTTCCGTCCATTTACCAACTCAAACCCAACTAACACCAACATTTGGGGACCCTACACCTTCCTCCTTATTTATCCAACGTGTTCTGCAATTTTGTCATGTAATTTCGCAATATTTGAGCCGAGAGCACTAGGAAGGGCTCAGATAGTTACATAAATAATGTACGAACATAATAATGTAGATGTCAATCCACTACGTATGTTTCATTATGAATTCAAGGCAAAGCGCGCAGATCATGCAAAACTTGTGGTCTGAATTCCAGACCCAGTTTAATTAGTGAACTTTCTGTATTAATCCTTCGTTTCTTGGACAAAGATTTCTTTTTGGTTGTTCTGTGTGTATAATTGCGAGTATTGGGAAAGGTATGGGGTTGCCCTTTTTGTTTTTTGTGGATTGGTATTCTGTTTCTGTTTCACTTTTTAATAATTATCTGGGTCTGTTAGGTCTACACGACATGAGGATATTATTTTAGTATCGATCATTGCAATTTAGCTTAGATAAAAGTTCCCTTTACCTGCGACAGTCTTTTGAAATTACCTTATGTTTTGCTCTCTCTTTATTGTTTTAAACAAATAAAGGACGTTGGTAGTTTTGGGCTTGATATGGTACAGTAATAAAAGCTTAACCAAAAATAAAAATATCTATCTATCTAAAAATAATAATTTATCTTAGAGATTAAGAATTGGAATCAAAAATCGAAATAAATAAGAAATAAAATGATTATACCGTTGACATTAAAAAAAAACCAATAAAACAAGAACGGGTGCATGCTGGCTGGCGCGTGCCTCCACAGAATATCATGTCGCCAGCATCTAAAACCTTTGAATTGAGAACTCATTAGTCGGGCTGTACTTCATTGGATCATTCACACCATACTTAACCTCACTGTCACAAATACGAAGATTTCTCTTTAATCCAGTTACGTACAAAAACAAATTAAAAAATAATTTAAATACTCTTGAAATACTCGATCACACCAAACTAATTTCATATCTGTACCGAGATACACAATCTGAAGCCCAGCGTTCTATGGGCGTCCGCCGTGTCCTTTTCAGAACGATCTAAGTATATAGGTTAAAACTGACCCTTTTTGGTAACTACCTATATAATTTCTTTAAAATGATGTTGAAATGGTCTAAAGGTAAGGTTACCCATATTTCTTAAGCATAAGGTTGCTTTTGGTTTAGCTGTGTAAGATAGACTACATTGCTGCTATTATGATTTGTGATACATAGAATGTTTGCATAGGTACTGACTCGAATACCACAATTTAATAGTTTGTTGTTTTAGTTGCTAGGTAAGCACGTATTGGTAACGTGTTGCACCTCAAGGTTTATTGATGTAAATAACTTTGTTTTCCGAGGAAGTGCCACAGGGAGCACAAGATACTCAGATATCCTGAAGCGGCTCTTTTAAGAGCTGAAAAGACTGTAATTCTGGTCGGCGGGATTTAGACATATTATCCGTCCTTTCATTAATTGTATTCTTTATTGATATGTCTTTCTTTATTAACATTGTTGTTTGTATGACTTACAAATCTACCAATGTGCTCAAAAGTTGTGCGAGTACGTGTTACTAAGTATTACACTAATAAAAAAGGTTCGCTACGTTTTTCTGCACAACAAGATTTTCCAACTAAACTTCCAAAAACGTTGAGCCCACACGAATACGTAACTACTGCGATATGAAGATAAAGTACAGGCAGCCGTGATGAGTGTTCACCTTCATTTTATGTTGAAATGACTCCCAACTAATTAAAACAGTGTTGAAGTTTCGCCCTTTGGGGGTAGTAAAAACTTTTCAACATGTCCTCACATGGAATTTCGGGGGCTTTGAGAACGGGTACCTAGTATACTGGATTTGTTGGACCCTTTTATGTTTTACGTGACCAAATTTCATCGCCTCATTAGTCTGGCAGATATAAGCTTTATTGTTGATCTAAAGGATGTTTTGATCTCTAAAGCTGCATCCCGTGCATTTATTCATGAACGTTCTTATCGTTCATGAATAAACAAGTACAAATATTATAAAGCTGAAGTTTGTTTGTTTGAACGCGCGCGGAACTACCATTCAAATTCAAAAAAATCATTTTGAATATGATAGCCAGAGTGCCTAGTGCGAGTTTTTCTAACAAGCTCGATCGTGAGAACGTTAGCGAAGGTCATAGTCAACGACCAATCAAACACCGGTTTGCGCTCGGTAGTGATGACGCTAACGCACATGATTGGTTACTTCATTCACTTCGATAGAAGTTTACTCGATTAACGTGGTGATTAGCAACTCGGAATTAGCACTCAGATTCATGAGAAATAGTACAAGCTACAATATAACATACGCTACGGCCTTTAAGAGCCGAGCAACGAGGGTGGAACCGCAGGGAACAGCTATGTAACATAATGATTGCGAGCTAATTCGTTTGCGGACAAAATGTTCTACATAATAATATATTTTCTCCATTTTCTATGATTAAAATAAAGATGAACATTTGAACAATGAGGGAGGACGTACGTAATGACATAGATATTAATCCCAGTTTCGTTTACATAACATTCTTGAGTTTAAGCGTAAAGATCCTTGACATCAGCTGCTTCTCTCGTACATAAATAATGAAGGCATCGGATTATGTAATCCGATCCCCTCATTTAAATTTCACAATGTGGGTTAATAAATAGGTAATTTACTTGGATCTTCGCCCAGTAGGTATAAATATGTAGGTAGTGTACAGCATGCAACAAAAACCCTGCCGGCCTAGCATGACCACGATAGAAACGGGTTTTGTCTACATAGAAATAGACAAAGTGACAGATTGTAGAAACATTTCTACGTTTTATGAATGAAACGGTAGAAATGTTTCTACAATCTGTCACTTTGTCTATTTCTATGTAGACAAAACCCGTTTCTATCGTAGTCATGCTAGGCCGGCTGTTCAATCCCAAAGGGCGCCATTAAACTCATCATTATGAATAATATTTTATACGACGCAACCGTGAAACCGCAAAAAGAAATCTGCTGTTCCATAGATTTTTTCGGTTTATGTGAACACAAATTTAATGTATGGAACAGCAATTATTTTTTCACTGTTTTAGGGTTGGTCTCATAGTAAAAATTATTCATAATGATGAGTATAATGGCCCCCTTTGGGATCGAACAGGGTTTTTGTTACGTGCTGCGTATTAAACGACCAATGTCTGGTATTTCATTTGTTGAGAGTAATCTGTAATGACACGAGCTTTGAGCGTAGCTCACACCACTGTCAAAGCGTTAGCCAATGATCAGAGTGAATTTCGCTGCATTAAAAGAGCCTCTCCAAGGAACGATAATAGAGCACCATAGGCAGTCATTTCTCGACCAACCTGTTCACTGAGTGATCTGTTTACCAGGGCTTGAACTTATAGTGTGCCTTATGTCAAAACTATAAAAGAAAAACTAGAGTTGTCGTTATACACGTTATACATGTCAGAATACACTATTTTCTATTCAAAAAATATCATGATTAAAAGTAATTTTACACTCGTTTGGAAAGAACTTCGAATTTAAGGTCATAAGAACTTTTCTTATTGACTCCAATAGCCCATTCCACTGCACACTTCTAATGCTCTCACTAGCTAAGCGGTCTCTTGGCACCAATCAGCTTCCACATTGAAAACATACTATCGAAATAAATTTTGCAATTCTGTCAAGCGGCACTTTTTGTCCACAGACTGATAATATTAATCACGGGACACGAAATGCTTAAAAAATGTATGAAATTAAAATGAAATAACTTTTCAAGGGCAAGGGAGGATGGTATACCTGTACACGATGAATTTTCGTTGGTTTTGGAGCCGAAATGGGGTCATTATATGATAAGTTGGTCCCATGACCAATCCTGAAATCGTGAAAAAAAATCTGATATTCGCTACATTTTGCCGAATAACTTTGACTTTTTTCAAACAAAAAACGGTTGACTTTTTTACAATTTCAGGGTTGGTCCCGTTGAAAGAAAGAGAAAGAAAGAAAAAATGTTTATTCGGAGCATTTTGAAACACGTACCGAAAAGGAACAATAATCACCCGTATTACCATTACAAAAAAAAATTGCTAGCCTCTAAGTACATTATTACTTAAATTAAATATAATGAAAAAAAGATAATCTATAAACAAGATAAAAAATAATAATAAAAAAAGTCTGTAGAGGGTAGTACACGTAATCGTGCAACGCTTTATGTCATCGAAGGCATATCTCACGGTTGCTCCGAATGGGTATCCAGCTCAGCATAAGCCAGGCAGGGTACCTGACGCTGGTATTCTGCTGGATCCCTTTTCCGACACACGAGTGCCGATCATGCCGAAAGTATATTTAAATGAAAATAAAATAAAAACTGTTTTGCGTTGTTCACAATGATGAGTATATAATAATATGATGGCTCCAAACCAACGAAATTCACCGTATTACCTATCTTATTATACTCATAGCACTGCTACAGTGACTCAATGTTTGAGGATAAACCAACAACAATCGTGTCTTGCGTCGCGTGGTTTTTATCTCCATGTTTCTGTGTGATAACTTTTTTACTCTATGCATTAGTGGTTGCCGAGTCGTAGCGTTAGTATAACGACACAACTTTTAACTCGCACAGACTAATGTCTAGCCACTTAGTTTCTCGAGCACTTAGAAATATATTTGCCAGTCGACTAAAGCAGTTGTAGCACAGTAATGCCTATGGAATTGCTGCTTGCAATGTTTTATGTTTTAAAGGAATTGTAGTGGAAATGGAAGGCCAACGATTATAGACCGATTTTGGAGTTGGAAATCTAATACCTAACTTGCGCAGATATTTACAATTAAAATGGTCACTTGACAACATTTTGAGTTTTAACGAAAATTAACGTTTGTTACCAATTCAATGGATCATGGACTTTTATTTCAGCAAAAAGGGTAAATAAATTATATCCATACCGATAACTGACTATCTTGAGCTCTTGGGCGCTACTCTGACGTCTAACCTCAACTTTATTATAGGTATTAGAATAAATATTTTACATGGAACGACTACCATCTGACTTTCATAACCGAACTACTGGGAAATACCCATATTCTAAGGACTACAAGTAAAGAGAGTGGTCACTCACAGATCGATCGATCAGCGAGGCTGGTATAATTACTGCGAACCCTTCTAAAATATGATTATTCATCAACTTTAACTGACGTGAGTGCAGTTGTTAGTTTAGCGAGAACACATAGTGATGTGATTTGGCAGCACTAACATAAGTAACCACAGTTCGTAACTGGAAGCAGACCAATTCAAAACTTAGCTAACTAGAAGCTAATGTGGAGCTCTCAAGCTTAAACCAGTAATCGTGTAGGTCCAATGCAGTGCAGTAGTTTTGTGGGCCTAAGGGCTTTATCACAGTGGTGATTTGCGAGCAAATTTAGGGAGAGGCGAGAGCGCAGCGGTGAGTTCGCAGCGACAACGCATCTGGCTCGCCACGAGTTCGCAGCAAATACGCCCTGAAAATCATCGTAAAATACAATAATCCTATTACACTTCTCATTATCTTATTTATTCTCAGGGTTAAAAAGTCCAACCCCCCTTTCGATTTGATTCTTATTCCCATGGATATTTTGTATAATTCTCTGGCAACAAATGATGGTATCGCTACTAAGTATGTCTTAAATATGATATCATTTAGGTACAATGTGAGTTATTTTTGTAATTTTTCATAAAGTATTTTTTTTAGCCCGTGTAACAGAATTATATAGGTCACAGAAATAGTAAGATATAATAATTTATGTAATTAATAATTATCGTTAAGAGTAATTGATGTCTGAGTCGTGTTATACGAACCTATAATTTTATTACCTACCTTATTTAGTGTGCCTGCGTCAAGCATAACATGATTATTTCTGAGTGAGGTATGATTTAGGGCTCTTTCAATTTAGGCGTTTCGTGTCAGCCTGCTGCCGTGCGGCAACCGCGCCGGTGCCGGTGTCGTACTGCGCACGGGTGGTTGTTTTTTTCCATACAGTTGACACGTTGAAAGCGCCGTCCAGCTGCCACATGACAGCAGTCCGGTAACAAATGTCTAAATTGAAAGAACTCTTACACCAACCGGCGCGCAGCACTGCCAGTTGAGGCGCGGCGTAACGGATACGCGCGTATGCTCCCGCAGCCCATGGTGCCCGCCGGATTGCTCGCGCATCCACCAGAATACCCGTGCATACACCGTAATACGCACGCATCTGCATGCATCAGCATGTTCTCGCGTCTTTTGAGAGACCAGAAGTGTTGCTTGCGTCGCACCGTGTAAGGACCATTTATACCTCCAGCGTGCATTGCGGAAATAGGGGCGCAGCGGAGCGCTTTTTACCCGACTGCACCAGAAGGAGGGTTATGTTTTTTTTTAATGTGGTAAAGGAAATTGAAGTATCCATACAGTAAAAGGTTCAAATTCGCATCCGCCGTGGAGTGCGTGCGGCTGACCAGCTGCCGCAGCATGTGCTCGGAGCCTACCCGATTCCAAGTTGTATAAATTACATGCGAATATAAACTTTATTTACTATATAGACACTTCTATTTCCTTTACAGCATTGTATAATGTTTTTTGCTGCACTCCATCCAGTGTAAATCGTTGCCGAAATGTCATACATTACGATTAGTTCTTCCCGTGTCTGTTCTCCTGGTACTTTTACAAATTGATTGGCTGGAAATTCCGATTCTCATAGTATAAAGAAAACTGCTAGACAAAGGCCTCTCCCAACAGTGGCAGATCCACAGGGCGGGGGTGGGGGAGGGGGCTAGGGGCGGCTAAAGCCCCCCCAAATTTTAAATTCTGTCAGATTTCAGATTATTTTAATAATTTTGTGTTTTGATTTTTACCTCTTAGCCCCTCCCCAACATAACACAGTACTGTTATAAAATCATAGATTAGATGCTCAGATCATAGAAACAAAGAACTGTATATAATATACAGTTCCTTGTTTCTATGATCTGAGCATCTAATCTATTTATATTATGTATAATATCGTATCAAATTAGTACGGAAACCGCTGTCGCCACTTTGAAAGCTATAGTGCTTTAGAAGTGGCAACAGCGGTTCCCGTACAGTGTCCCAAATACAAATGCTCCTTTGTCAAGATGTCCCACACATTTAAAATGTTTGTTTCATTGCAACTTCAAGATTGTACCTATTAAGGAATGAAAGAAAAAAACAAGGACTTTTCCAACATCAACCTTTAATGAAATTATAAATTATTAATTAATAAATTACTTTACAAAGAAATATTTACATTTAGTAACATAGTAACTTAAGTTTAGTGAAAATATAATACACAAGTAAAATTCCTTAAAATTAAGACTTACATGGTTGAAATGTTGAATTCAGTTACAAATTTTAATTAGGTATTATTAGTTCAGTGCTAACTTTACCACAAAGTTTGAAAGAAATATAAGTAGGTACATTCAAGTTGGGGGTTGAAACAGTTTTAATAAAAATTAAGCTAAAATAAAAAAAATACAATGTTATAATCCTGCTTGTGTCAGTTGTTTTTGGGAATCTCCTATTTTAATAACATTTAAAATTTTAGTTACAATTTTATTAACATAACATCTTTGAGCGAATATTTATCCATATTTACCAGCTATCGTTATATTAGACCCTCGTAACTCATAACATAACATACACACATGTCAAGTAATAATAAAAGCCAATACTTCATTAATTCGGAAATATTTTAGCCGAATCAAATACAACCGCAAAGGCAAAAACAAACACAATTTATAAGTAAACTAAACAGGGAAATAAATAATTATAATAATTATAATGCAACTTAAACGTATATTTGTATACAATTTGAGCTCGACAGTGTACGTCTTTCATGTTTAAATCAAAAACATGTTTATTTACATTGTATGCCAATTATTTACATTCATGGCAAGGTTTGTTACTAGCACAGATAATACAATACTACGCGTACAGATGCCTCATCTCATACAAAAAAACGTGTTCGCCGCCGTACCGCGGGCTATCGGGCTAAACATTTTTTCGTAACTAAATGATTTTTTTAAATTTGAACAATTATTTACATTCGTCTATTTATCCATGTTCTACATTTTACACAAACTTCAATAACCAATCGATACGTATAACGCCATCTATTAAGAGTTATTTGAACAAATGTTCCTTTGTTCCTGATGAGACCCCGTGGTTACTGTTACTAGTAACAACAAAATTTTTATGTTCAGAGTAAGTTATAATGTATTAAAAATGTGCTAAACTATTAATATTAACAAAATAAAGCGCCTTAACATTTTCTGAAATTCAGCTCAGCTCCATCCTATTGTTTTACAAACTGCGTTTTACGTTTTAACTAGCTCACTTTGCAGTGCGGTATGAAAATAATGTGAAACGTGTTTGTCCACCGCAGATAATAACTTTCAAATATTGATATTTTATCGTTTTAATTTTCTTATGTCTTGATACATAATTAATATCTATAATAAAATATAATTGTAACGCGTAACAGAATAGAAGCAAGTTCAGATAATGATATTTATTGATTAACTTCTGAATTTATACATTTGCTAGCACTTTGCCCGCGACTTCGTCCGCGTGTCCCACAGGAACTGTGCATTTTTCGGGATAAAAAGTAGCCTATGTTACTCAGTGATAATGTAGCTTTCTACTGGTGAAAGAATTTTTAAAATCGGTCCAGTAGTTTTGGAGCCTATTCGGTACAAACTAAAAAACTTTCCTCTTTATAATATTAGTATAGAAGTATAGATATGAATTATTTTAATGTCACGTTTATTATTAAAGTTAATCCAAGGAATATTGCGCCATATCGCAAAGCAATAAAAATTTTCGCTATATTTTATTACAAAATTTCAAACTAATATTGTTCTTTACTTGTAACTCAATTTTAGTCAGGTTTTAAGTCGACAGCTCCTGCTAGTTGTATAAATAAAAATAAACTACTATTTCAGTAAAATGTATCGGTAGATTCTTATTTTTCACTTACTCGATACTATCCGTATCCGATTGGCGACCTACCAAGGAACTGTGACTGTTTCAATGAATGATATTTAACGGTGGCTTATTTTTATATTTTTACGAGAGTAACTTTTAAAAGGCTTCTTTCTTAAGTAAGACAAACTTATTACTGGTTAATAAAAAAATATATCTCTTTATATCAATAGAGGTCAATAGAATTTTGATTCTTCATTTATGTTTGTAAATAAAGATGAAAAAATCTTTGAACAAAGTTTATAACAGTAAAATAATAGTTCTCTGTAAGCTATTGCTCTGTCTGTGTGTTCAAGAGCAATACGCTCACTAATTTGATCAAACAAATATTAAGTTAAAAATTCCAAAGCAATGAAATATGTCATATGACTCTAGAAAGCAATCAACATAGCAAGCTTGTATCAAAATAATTGCGAAATCCTAGAAAGACTAGTGCCGATTGCTACAGCTACGGTAGACCAAACACGTCTTGTTAGGATTTCATCAAATACGCTTTCATGAAAAATCCATGTTACGGAGCCGAACTACGCCAACCTTATTTTTTCTACTTTTCGTGATACCTATACAAAAAAAACATCCCTCTATTTTGTTCCAACATTTAAAAAAAGAAACATAGACGGAGCGCAGCACTAAAAACGTTTTGAAATAAGAGTTTTGAAGGTGTTGACAACCCTACTGATAACAGTTAAGATTCTATAGAATCTTAACTTATATTTGACGTGAAAAAATGAAATATTGGAATATTATTTTGCTGAAATAGAAATATTAAGTTAAAAATTCCAAAGCAATGAAATATGTCATATGACTCTCGAAAGCAATCAACATAGCAAGCTTGTATCAAAATAATTGCGAAATCCTAGAAAGACTAGTGCCGATTGCTACAGCTACGGTAGACCAAACACGTCTTGTTAGGATTTCATCAAATACGCTTTCATGAAAAATCCATGTTACGGAGCCGAACTACGCCAACCTTATTTTTTCTACTTTTCGTGATACCTATACAAAAAAAACATCCCTCTATTTTGTTCCAACATTTAAAAAAAGAAACATAGACGGAGCGCAGCACTAAAAACGTTTTGAAATAAGAGTTTTGAAGGTGTTGACAACCCTACTGATAACAGTTAAGATTCTATAGAATCTTAACTTATATTAGCAAATGGGTCTAGACCCATTTGCTAATAAGAGCGTAACTAATTGCTTTGAGCAAAATGGATACTAGAATAAACCTAATTGTGAGAGAAGCTTAACAAATAAAAGACAAATGGTATAAAAATTGATATTGTTGCCAATTCTGTTGTACCTACATCACACTAAACTAATTTTAATCACACTGCCTTTATCTCTTTCTTACAAATGTCATGGAAAAAGACAGAACATTTTCTAAAATTTCAATAATTTAGTCTATGCCTTCCTTTATAATTTACAGCAAAATAGTGGCGACCTATGAACTAAGTAGACTAATTTGACAAAGCTAAATATCTAATATGACAAAATTAGTTAAGTTTGTAAACAATGGAATAGGCGCCAATCCTTACTAATATTATAAATGTGAAAGCAACTCTGTCTGTCTATCTGTCTGTCTGTCTGTCTGTCTGTGTGTTACGAAATCATGAGACTAGAGACTAGACTAGAGAACTAGAGAACTAGAGAACCGATTCAAATGAAATTCGGTACAGCGATAGTCTGGAGCCTGAGAAAGGACATAGGCTACTTTTTAATGCGAAAAAAGGGCTTTAAAGGATTGAAATAGGGCATGAAAGTTTGTATGGAAATTACGTCATTTTTAAAGCTAGAAGCTTGAAATTTATTTTTGAGATTTGGGGTGTAGGGTAGGTGTAGGGTAGGGGTAGGGTACACGTAGGGTAGGCGTAGGGTAGGCGTAGGGAAGGCGTAGGGTGGGCGTAGGGAAGGCGTAGGGTAGGCGTAGGGTGAGCGTAGGGTAGGCGTAGGGTAGGCGTAGGGTAGGCGTAGGGTAGGCGTAGGGTAGGCGTAGGGTAGGCGTAGGGTAGGCGTAGGGTAGGCGTAGGGTAGGCGTAGGGTAGGCGTAGGGTAGGCGTAGGGTAGGCGTAGGGTAGGCGTAGGGTAGGCGTAGGGTAGGCGTAGGGTAGGCGTAGGGTAGGCGTAGGGTAGGCGTAGGGTAGGCGTAGGGTAGGCGTAGGGTAGGCGTAGGGTAGGCGTAGGGTAGGCGTAGGGTAGGCGTAGGGTAGGCGTAGGGTAGGCGTAGGGTAGGCGTAGGGTAGGCGTAGAGTAGGCGTAGGGTAGACGTAGGGTAGGCGTAGGGTAGGCGTAGGGTAGGCGTAGGGTAGGCGTAGGGTAGGCGTAGGGTAGGCGCAGGGTAGGCGTAGGGTAGGCGTAGGGTAGGCGTAGGGTAGGCGTAGGGTAGGCGTAGGGTAGGCGTAGGGTAGGCGTAGGGTAGGGGTTGGGTAGGGTAGGTGTAGGGTAGGGTAGGTGAAGGGTAGGTGTAGGGTAGGTGTACTAAACTTTACCCGTGCGAAGCCCGGGCGGGTCAACTAGTATCTAAATAAACAAACAATAATTATAGTATCTGTAATAAACATATTATATTGAAATATCTAAACTATGTAGATTAGTTGGCACAATAATGTACACACAAATAGTAATACAAAATTAATTATTAACTGCTGGCCTTATTGCTTTGTAGTCAAACATATTTGCAATTATTAGATGAAACTTACTATAATATTCACGGCATTTATTTGTCCTTAATTTTGTGTAGCGACGTAAATTCATCCTAAATAACAAAACCTTAATTCAATATAAAAATAGTTCAGAATACATCTCAACCTAAATAATTTTGTGACATTTTCAAATTATTCTGTAAGCTATATTCAGTTTTACATACACCAAACAACCAATGAATTCATTCATTCAAAAGTAAACATCTAAATAAATAAACATTTTGTGGTAAAATTAGCTCACACATCGTTAATTTACCTCTAAAATTAAATATTCTGATTGAAACATTAGCATTTAGGGATGTATGTGCTATTATCAGAATTTCTAATATTAACACAACCTCAGAGTTGTATGTAGTGATTCAATGAAATGCTGTTTGCGGTCAGTGCTGGGATGTTTGCCCACAGAATACCTGGGCTCAAACAAAATAGTGTTAAATAAAGGAAATAAGCCTTCACTCGGTAATGGACGAGACCCTCTCTTATTCATTTTATTTGCTGTTTTATTTATTTTTGTATGTATGTATGTATGTATCTTTATTTATCAACGTTTCACAATATTCATATAATTAAACAAAGCCCCACAAAACTGTTTTCACAGTTTGTCTGTGGGAACAGATCCTTCAATATTATATAATATTTACATAATATTATAATTTAAGGTGTAGGTACATAGGTATAGTGCGAACACTTAACATGTTTACATGTTTACAGATCGCGCAGTTACAAAGTCTGGAGATAGAATTGTTTGAGTAATTTAGCATTGTTTGGAGATACTTGGGAACATCTGTGCATTTATCAGGATTACCGATAGTCGGATCGGCGTCTTGTTCTTTATATATTCTATCATGATTTACGGCACTGGGTTCAGCGTTTCTACTTCTATTGCCGTCAATTCATAGCAATTGAACCCTTGCTTGAAGCCAACTGTCTTTTGTTTTCTTTGAAAATATATTGACATTAAGTATGTGAATATGTCTTGCTTTATCCCAACCATTTGGTTATAATAATGATGATCCGTATTTGCTTTCTGGGTAACTAGACCGTAAAGGTTAAAGAAATCGTTATCCATATCATTACTATATATTGGTTTATGCATGCGTCCCTCACTGTGCAAAGAATAGAACTATTGAAGTGTGATGATAATTTACATTTTTATCATTCCTCGTGTTCAGTTCCACATAAAGACGCCAACCAAAGCATGAACAGGAACACATTGTAGATAAAATTATAACTATAGACCTATAACTATTAAGTAATATAATCTAGGGAGTTCAAATTTTTCAGGTGTTGTCCCGTCCATTATCAATAAACTAATATTTTATCTTTACAACGACATTGGCAAAAGACATTTTTATTATTTTTTACTTATTACATCCAAATTCTCATTTTTCCTTATTATATTTTATAACTCGCTATATATACAACCAATTTATTTTAATATCTCAAATATGTACATAAAGTTCCTCAATAGATTCGCAACAATATAAATTAAATTCCATGATGAGAAAAATTCAAGTTTTCTTTTAGAAAAGTATCCTACGGTAAAATTTATTTTTCCAAGACAATGTCTATCATAATTATACTTATACTTTATATCACATTTTTACATAGAATTACATTACTATTTACAATTTCATAAGGTCTTTGAAATTCAAAAAGCAAAAGATCTTTTACATAATGATGTTCATTTTCGTTTGTGGTTAAGAGTTTTATTTACATACTTAATAAGCATATGAATGTTCCATAAAAAATAATAGAGCTCAGCAAACAAGACAATATAATATTCCTTTAAAGGAGAAAAAAGTAAATATATATACGCCTCCATCTTAGTATTTACAATTGCGTGGTCCATAATATTAATACCATAAGAACTGACAGGAAAACGGTAATGTTTGAATTGATCGATGCCGTCTTTGAAGATTGGATTAAGTTCCTATAATCTTTTGCCTCATTTTGCGATGGGTAGGTATACGTTCTATCCGTCACACTTTTGACGTCCTGAGGGCACGGCAGCGTTTCCACTGGGATCTGAAGTAATGTCCTCTCATTTTCACCCTTAACGACTTTTGGTTCATCAACGTAAGCGTCGTCTGTTTCGTCTTGGAAAAAATCATCCGGATTATCCGAATAATCTCTTATTTGACTTTTGTCATCGCTATCGTACAAATTGTTTGATCCGATAACGGTCCTCTCGAAATAAGTAAAGTGTGAATTTAACGAAGGCTCCGCGTTGAATTTGCAAATGAAATTTTCGAGAGACGTTCGCACTTTGACGCTTTTAGCCTCGTGACGAAGCTTATGCATCCATGCGAGATGACAGTCGCACGGGAATTCGTTCCCTGTAACAATTGACGTGTTAATTAAATCCCTAATTGGAGTAATAATAGCTTCTGAGTGCGCCGTCTGTTGAAACTAATTGATTTTTTTATCGATTGTTACTTCGTTAATGTGAAAATAATTTTCAACATTATGACCTGTGTTAAAGACACTTAAACCGTTTGTGGTAGATTATCTAAAAATAATTAAGATTTACGTACCTTCCAAGTAGATGTAGCTGTTTTGGTTCTTCATGTTGTCGTAGATTGGATGGAGGTTTTCAAACGTGAACCTCTTTAATTTATTATATCTTAAGTCTAGGGCAGCCAGTCCCCTGACCCCTTCAAATAGGCTGCTGGCCAAAGTTACAAGTTTGTTATGGCTTAAACTTAACTTCCTTAATTGCGATAATCCATCAAACGTCCTTTGGGCCAGAACATAAATCTCATTATAATCTAATAACAATGTCTGGAGATTCCACAGTTCAGTAAATGTAAACGAATTTAGTTTGGATAATTTGTTTCTTCTTAAATCTAAGCGCTTTAGATTTGCGAGTCCATAAAAACACTCCTTCTTGAGTTCGCTTATATTATTTCTATCGAGTTCTAAGTCAATTAAGTTGACTAGATGTTTGAATGCTCCATCGTGGATGGTGCTAATGTTATTACTAGTAAGATATAATTTCTGGAGCGCTGGTAGTTCGTAGAACACCTCAGTCTCTAGGTCAACTATTCTGTTCTCATCTAAAGTAAGTATGGTTAAATTTGGCAAGTTATAAAATGAATGTTTACCAAGATAAACAATCTGATTCTTGGTTAGTGTCATTTCTTGTACAGATGTCACGTTGACAAATGTGTAGCTTTCTATTTTGTGGATAGAGCTGTATTTTATGCTGAACTGTTTTATCTTTCTCAAGTATCGTAGTACTTTCGATGGTACAAAGTCTAGGCCTCCATCTGCTCTGACGTTGAAGGCCAAGGTTTCTATGTTGGACTGTGAAGTGAAGCTTGTCCATAGAGGATCTGTTCTTTCTATCCCTCCATTGAACACCCAACATTCTGTCTTGACAGCTTCGTTGATTTCTTGGCTGAATTCGCAGTAGCAATGGACTTTAGAGTCCCTGTCACTGATGTCACATATATTTATCGCCGCCGGTATAACTTTCTCTTTCTGTTTTCTTCTGTTGGCATCTAGAGCTTCTATTGCGAATAGCAACAGTAGCAAGGTAGCGGGTACCTTCGGAGCCCGCATACCTCCTACCTGAAACAAAGACAAGGGGAATTAAGAAATTTAATTTTGCTTTAATACATTGAAAGCTGGAGACTCCACGATTTCATGTGTTTTTTTGTAGCGCAGTTTATTTTTGTTGGAAGGTTATTAAACATTCATAATACAGAGGTCAATACTAATATAAATATATGCACAAAAAATTTAAAGAATATTTTAAAGTGTTTTTTTAATGATTATTTATAAAAAAATAATTCAAATAATTATGTAGGCATTTATAACTATAACATAATTATCAAAGAGAAAATCGTTCATATTATATAGGTATTGTTGCATAGCAATACAAAATGTATTAATTTATTCTTTATGCGCCGACTTTCAGTAAACTTTCGGTACGGTACCTAAATTTTATCATAGGTAAAGAGGGTCATTAAAATTATACAATAAATATTAGCCACGATCACAACCATTACCTTTGAGCTATTTATGCAAGGACCATACTAAAAGGTCCACATTTTGATAAACCTCATTTAATACCGGGACGAAACATAAAAAAAATATTTTACTGTTCCATTCCCCGTAATAAGACACAAAATATCTACTAATAATAATAAGTAGCTTTTAAAACGTAATCTCAGCATTAAATTTGCAAGCGAACCTTACAAATGAGTAAGCAGCTTTACAAACGATATTATAAAAATAAAAAAGAACCGACATTCGGAGTTTCCAATTACAAATACCGGATTTCAACAGCGATTAAGAAGGAAAATGTTTAATGAATGATTCGAAAGCAATTTAATTAAATTATTTTTAAATGAACCATTTGCTTTTATTTTCTCCGGCTTGATATCTGGCTGTGGCAAAAATGGGATTTCATTAAAACATTCGATTGTTCGGAAGTGCGATGACAGTTATTTAAATGATGAAATAAATTGTTCGGTGATGACGTGTTCTTAGTCAAAGTCAAAGTCAAAGTCAAAACATTTATTTCAATTAGACCATTTACAGGCACTTTTGAATAGTTAAGCAATAGTTGTCAGTGAGTTTGTCCGTTAGTTGAAGCTAGTTGTCCGTTCCAAAACGTAGATTCCTATGGAGAAGAACGGACAAGAAACTTCATGGTTACTCTTTTTCAACTAATTCAACTATACAATTTCTTTGTTTACATTTATGCCCTAATATGTGAGAACAATGTGAGATATTTTAAAAATCCCTTAGGATAAAAAATAAAATCAAAGGTAGGTACTAAAATAAAATAAAAATCATTTAAACCTGTAAAATGTCAAAATATTGCTTGAGCAGTCAAGAGATGACCAGTATCGACTGACTTAGCTTTATAAAAAGAGTTAACAATATCAAACTTATTAGGTATAATCATATAAATTGTAATTCAACTTGTTGGAAAAGAATAACCACGAAACTTGTCCGTTCTTCTTCATTATGATAGAAATCTAGGCTTTGGTTAACTATATAGCTTCAAATAATGAACAAACAGACTGACTATAGTATTGCTTGATAATTCAAAAGTATCTGTAAATGGTAGGTATAATAAATTTAAATAAATGTTTTGATATTGACAAATTATTACTACAGACAGGTTAGGGTGAATTTGCTTCGGACCTATTTTTTGGAACCGCGCACCTAGTTTTTGAAGTTATTCAAAATAACTGCTGTAAGGTCTATGAATATTAAATAAAAAACCGGCCAAGTGCGAGTCGGACTCACGCACGAAGGGTTCCGTACTATCTATAAAAACGGCGTATGGAACCCACCCTCAAATATTTATTTTATTTTAATTTAATCATTTATTTTTAAAGTGATATATAATTGAATATTGTGTGAGTATTTCAAACGTCTACCTGGTGCCGTTATCAATATCGAGCAAAAAAATCAAGTTTGTTGTATGGGAGCCCCCTTAAATATATTTTATTCTATTCTATTTTTAGTATTTGTTGTTATAGCGGTAGGGTTCCGTTTTTATCCTTTGGGAACGAAACCCTAAAAATGACTTTGTTCTTATTAGTTTTCCAATATAAGGTTCATAAAAACAGATTCAACAAAAACAATCCTAAAATCTGAAAATACTGACAAAATATTTCTCCGTATATTCAGTGTGTACCGGTACACTTTTGTGAATGAGTTATCAGTTCAATTTGCAACAACAAACAGCGCAGTTAGTGACAGAATGAAACACTGACAGCTATATTTTGTTTTTATTTATTATAACATTGTTTGGGTTATAAACTAGAGCGTCAATAATAGTCGGTTCTTTTTCATCCTTTATTGGTATTTTCTAATCGTGGATCATAAAATAGCTATGTTTATGACTATGAAATACAGCTCTAAAGCAATCTTGGTTGACGTTTATGGAAATAATAACTGTGTACACTGTACACTGTGCAATAAATAATGAACGCAGATTGCGTCAAACAAATGGAAATGAATAGCTTACGAGAAGGGTTTTAGCTGGCAGAGTATATTAATATACTGGAGAGAGATTAGAAGAATGAAAAAGTAATTGCAAAAAGTACTATTGTTTTAGAGTACCAAAATAAATGTTAAGTACAACAGAATTGCTTTTCAGGGGTAAAAGACTTAATTCTACAAGTAATGATACTTATGAACGTCTGGAGAACTCTGGGCAGTCAACCTTGCTATTAATTTTTCCGGAAAATTTCAAAAATATACAACATAAAGAGAAAAAATGGCTTTTGCGTAAGACAATCCAAAAACAGAAAGGGTATAATAAATGTAGATAAAAGAATACCAAGCTCAAATGGGATTGAGCGGTTAAGAGGCGCTAGACAAGTTGCTTTTCTGTTAGCGTTCATGCCAAAAGCTACGGACAAAATTAATGGAATTGACGTTTGTGAGTCACGTGACTTTATATGGTAGGACTTTATATCGCAGGTAATGCCATTTCCATACATTTTGTCCGTAGCGTTTGGCATGAACGCTAACAGAAAAGCAACTTGTCTAGGGCCTCAGATCAGCCATATGCATAGTCACCGCTGGCCAAGTCTCCATACGATGGGTTCCTGTAGAGAGAAATGATGTGGAAAAAATTGCCTGTAGATGACCGACACCGCTGTGACTGACGCAGAAAGAGGTGGCGAGATGACGTAGGTATGTACCGCGACGGCTGGTTCGAAGTGACGCAAGAAAAGTGTAGTAATGGAAGAACTTAGAAGAAGCAACTGTCCAGCCGTAAACAAGCAGCTCAATCAACTTTTAACAAATCTTTAGGTTGGTATTTTATCACTTACTAACAATAAATAACGTATTTAAAGATTCTGTCGCCTCTAGGAACTGTGTGACAATGTAATTACTATCCCATGGAAATACTAAATAATGATCTAACAAAATATTTTTAACTCCCAAATCGGCTTTGAACTAAAACCTCATAATATTCTGATTACAGTGTCGTTTGTATGTCATCCAGACTGGGCATTAAAAGCACAGACTTTGTTAATTAACGTGGTTTTACAAAGTTTAGTAATTAAAAGTGGTATGTAAAATATAATATTCTGCTATATTTTTTTGTGTAACGGCTTTGGGCTTGACAAATTATGAATATCATAAATTGTGAAGCTTGGTTTTGGTGTTTTTTTTTAAGATTTTCTGTTTTTATAACTGCATGTTGTTGCAAGGCTTTAAGTAATATCTATGTGTGTATTATGTACCTTGCAATTTTTTTTCTTGTGCCCATGCTATCCAGTATCCATGCTATCAACTTTATCCTCTTTCTGTAATATTAGCTGTAAGTTAGAAATAATCAATTTCTGAAAATTCTGACTATCGTTGCTTGAACTATGAGCGCGTTATCACAATCTTGATTAGATAGTGCCAAAAAGATTACGATAGTATTATAATTATAATTAACCTACCCATCAACCAGTGTCATGAATTGTTCTTTGTTGTCTTAAGGTGCGGTTAAACGGGCTAGATTTTTGACAATTTCTTGCTGCAATTGTGTAGCCGTGAGTTGAGATCTATATCGTGCAACTCAGTAGAACATGTCATTGCAATATCGCTGGGCTATACTGCAAGATTGCGGCAATTGTTCTACTGAGTTTCAGCATAATAGATCTCAACTCACGGCTATACAATTGCAGCAAGAAATTGACAAAAAGCTAGCTCGTTTAACCGCACCTATACAGGGTGGTATTAGACAGTGGAAATATTTTAAGGGGTCATTGGAATAACATCACTATGAATAACTTTTACTATGGGACCAAACCTGAAACCGCGAAACAAAAATCAGCTGTTCCATACATTTCTGTTCATATAACTCAACAAAATGTATGGAACAGCTGATTTTTTTTTCGCGATTTCAGGGTTGGTTCCATAGTATAAGTTGTTCATAATGATGAGTCCAATGACTCCTTTAAATATTTCCACTGTTTAACCTGCCACAGCTTCGCCACTATATCCTGGATAAGAAGCCTTAGAGATGTTGCGGCCGAATTTATCACATTTGTCACCTTCCTTATCCTCGCAGTTATGATTAAACGCCTTAGCCGTTAAGTCTTGGATTTAGGAACGGTGAATTAATCAGCGCTTGGATTCGGGTTTATGGACTGTTTTGTTATTTAATAGCCTGTTTATGGTGGCCATGTTTCATTTAAGACGTTTGATAAGGATTGCGCACTTAAATGTCGGTTGAGGCGGCAGTAGTTGTGGTTTTGCGGAGCTGTGAAGTCACTGTTAGCTTTGCAACTATTTGACATGTCGTCTGGTTCTATGCATTAATTGCAATGCACATGACAAAAGAGATTCCTAAGGCCCGTATTGAGAACGATACTCGAGCACCGATCTCTGCTTGAGCATAGATTGAAATAAGTTTCAACCAATCAAATGGCTTTAAATCTATGCTCAAGCAGAGATCGGTGCTCGAGTATCGTTCTGGAATACGGGCGTAAGAGTATCTGAATTTATATCAGTGTTTTTTGTTTCTTCTCTTTTCTTTCAACTCATTATAACATGATCATACTTGTTTTCTTCGCAGGGTTAAGCAGAGGTGTAAATAGCACCCACATTCCGTCAGCTATTTTTATGTTGCATGTAATATAGAATAAGCCTAGTGCCATCAGCTTAGTGTTGCCCAAAATCGGTCTTGCAACAATCATTTTCGCAAGATCAAGACCACCTCATTACAGCAAGACTAAGACCAAGACCAAGAATAAATGTACAATACTAAAACTAAGACTGCGACTATGGGTATTGACGCAGAACCGAGATCAAAGACGGGGTTAGACTCAGGTCCAGGGGCATAGGTCCAGACTACTGACTGCTACTGAGAAATTCTTAATGGAAACACCCTGACTGGACAACACTCAAGAATCGAATCCAGAACCAACCTCATCAGTCACTCTTACGACCACTAGAATAAAGAGGTAGTCTTTTTAATTAAGTCAGAAGATAAGTAAGAGCTCAGATCTGTCTGGTAATAACCAAGTACTGTCAAGAAAGTCATTCGTTGCGTATGTTAATATAAAAAAACAATATTCTTTTATTGAAACAATACACCAGGAGATCAAACTGAGAAGACATAACAACTCGTAGATTAACAGACCGTATAAAAACGAATATTAAAGCTTTATTTCTTCCATCAAAACGCGAAATTCGTCCTTTATTTCATTTCCAATTGAAACTTGAATCGCGAGTCAGATTTCTCGGTACCTTATACTCGTATAAAACGACATTCATATTAGCCGTGCTTTCGAGTCACATTATGACAGACCTCGGTACTTCCAAGCGTCGTTATTCGAAACGTGCGAAGGTGTTGTACATAAATTTTAATATTTCTTCACTTTATTCGGGCGATGGCATGATGGCAAAGTGTTCCTCTTATGCATACATCCATCATATGCCAGTGTGTGTCGACGTTCGACCCAATTCGATTTTTATATGTTAGTGCGAATTTCACTTACTAATGGTGGAATGATTGAACGGAATATGCTGTTTATGACTTGAATATTATATAAGGTACCATTGGCTGCTGGGAATATTTCACTTCTTTCTCGTTTTCAATAATTGATGTGAAAAATTGTTGTTTTTATCGTTGCCATCAACTTAATCATACTTTACCGGATTCATAATGTTTCTGAGTTTTATAGATGATACTGAATTTCATATACAAGACGTATCTTACAAGATACGTCTTGTATATGAAATTCAGTAGTCAATTTAACCTAGCAACTATCTGTTTCTGGTAAGAGATCCCGAAGAAGACTTAAAACCAGGTGAATGGATGTAGTGCATACAGACATGGCCACATGCAATTGAGCCAAGCGAAGTGAACCAGAAAGATAAAGAAGGCTAAACCCATGTGGGATTAATAGTCGGAAAGAAATATAGAAAGAGGTTAAGGTTAATCTGCTAGATTTACTCTACCTACTCGAATTAGCCTTAACACGCACGGGAGCTTTTTCAACGTGCGTTAAAAAAAGCGTCGTAGACGTTTGTCAAGGCACATTTGATTCAACGCCTAGCGCCGAGCGTTGAAAATCTAGTAGTACGCAATTTGAAACTGTCGTGCAAAAAGATGTACCTACCGTTTCCCATTTGGAAACTTTTTTAACGCGTAAAAAAACGTCCGTCCATATGAGCACTTGGATTCAACATAACACGATCTGTTTACGGATAAATGTTTGAAGATTTTGTCGGTATGTCAGGAGTATTGTGAGAGGGATTCATAAAAAATGCGTGTTTGTTGTTGTTTTAAAATACCTACCTATTATGATTATTAACACGTTTTTTTACAAACCTTGAAATTCATTTTTCAAGCTCTTGCTGGCATCGGACTAAGCTGAAATTTGGTATACCTATGTAATTTGGTGACAATCTCAGATCATAGAAACAAGGAGATATGCCATCATAGCAAATTAGTACGGGAACAACTGATGCCACTTTTAGTACATTTTCGACACAATTACGCGCAAAATTAAGCGCTCCTTGTGAATAAAAAGATCTCCCACGCATTAAACATTCCGCACACCCTCAATCTAACACTGTTAATCGTCACTCAACACTAGCACTAAACTAAAACCCTGTATTTATACCATCGATCGTGTTCGGTTCGTCGCCAGCGCGTACGTTTATAATATGAGCAATTTGCTCAAGTTCAGGCATCAAGCTCGATAGCGCCTTGGCACATCTCCCTTGTTTCTATGATCTGAGGTGACAATGCAATAATAATGGACTATAAAAAGTGAAATGAAATTAAAAATGTAGTGCGCATCTTACTATTATTGCATGCGCCCCACGTTTTTCCTTTCACTACAAATTATTTTATACTTTTTAGTCCATATTAGAAGTGTGGTTTTTTAAATAATTATTTTAACGTTTATCTGTTCCGTATTGGGGAAAAAACAGGTCAAATCCATCTCACAAAACAGCGTGCGAATATTCCCATATCAGTATTACACTAAACCCTAATAATCCTAATAACTTATCTCTAAATCAACAGTAGTAAGGGCTCCGATAATCGCAGTTTAGTTAGCTGAGGATGATTAAACAGCGGTTTGCTGGTAATAATTGGATGATAGATAGATATGTGTGCGTGCCTTTGTGCCTCGGCGAACATTAAGCTCGATTGATTTTGTTTGTTAGTGCGTTGCTATTTTTAGTAAGTGTTGTTATATTTTTAACCGAGTTCAAAAAGGTTCTCAATTCATCTAGATTTTTTTATGTATGTTCACGCCTCAGATCATAGAAACAAGGAGATATGCCATCATAGCAAATTAGTACCGGAACAACTGTCGCCACTTTTAGTACATTTTTCAACACAATTACAAGCGCCCCTCGTGAATATAAAGATCTCCCACACATTAAAAATTTCGCACACCCTCAATCTAACACTGTTAATCGTCACTCAACACTAGCACTAAACTAAAACACTGTATTTATATCATCGATCGTGTTCGGTTCGTCGCCAGCGTGTACATTTTATATACGGTCAATGTGACCGTATCAAAGCGTCAATTTTAGTAGCGCCTTGGCACATCTCCCTTGTTTCTATGATCTGAGGTTCACACATAACTCCGACATATATGTAGAGAGTGCCTATTAGATTAATTATCTTATTTCTGTCATAATAGTCAAGTGTCAATTAGGCATGGGACATTTGAATTAACAATTGGTGAATCAATCATAGACACAAACAAAAATATATAATTATTTCACTTAGGTACATGAAAAATCTTTATATTATTTGAACACAGAGCCTTTATTGTGAACAGACTAAGATTCACTTCAAGAATATACTTATTACAAATTATGCAAAAGGCTCTTATTAAAGTGTATGATATTATAGTTTTTACCGAGAATATAATAATTACAATGTTTTCCACACTTACCAGGAACACCTTAAAATATCCAACAACAAGGAAAAACCCGACTTTGACCTAAAAACTTTCCACGAAAATAGACGAACTTTCACGAAAGAATAACGAATAAATAATAAACTATAGCAAAGTTAATTACGCGGATACAATTGCTGCCATTACTTCGCCTACCGATAAATTCCCCACAACTTGGGCTGTAAGTGAGTGGAAAATGTCCCTGGTTATGAGAGCGACCAACTATTTATGATTACGGTACACTGAGCCATTTGTGAGCCTAGAACGATAGGAAGGAATTGTACCTATTTGTAATAACGTTTCTAGGGATCGCTTCTTCATTCCAGTATATTGCAGGATTATGAGATATTTCGGGGAAATTGTGCTGAAGTATTATGTAAATGATAACGGTCCTTCGGTGGAACAAAGTTATAAATGGCCAAAACTGCAAAATCAAGTTTCAACCATGTCTATTTATGGGCAAGAAAAGCATTTAATTTTGCAGTTTTGGCTATTTGTGACTTTGTTCCTTGTTCCAAAGGTACGATGCCTTTGCGGTTTATTATTATAATAAAACAGGTTTAAACGGATTACTGACTTTATTACTGACTTTTCACATCAAAAGAGCAATCATCAAAAAACATTGTCGCTATCATCAAAGGTAATTAAAACATAATTCACTGCTAATAAGGCTGTCGGGTACAAAAAAGGTAGTAAATTTCATAGTTACTATTCTGGACTAAGCTGACCGATCATCCTCCACAAGATATAAATAGATTTATGTCGGGGAACTGGGTCGTTTGTTTTTCCAACTATGATAAAATCCTTTCAGTTCGGGTATTTGTCTTCGCTAATAACAGTAAAAACTGATGGCCGGCCTTATCGGGCGGGATAGCGAGAATTAATTACCCCCCTTTTTGTTAGCGCTCATATTTTATGTGTGATACGATAATGATCTCTAATTTATTGATTTTTTGTATTAAAAGTGGTGTGTTTCTTGAATTTGATATCGTAGAATCAAAAGTAAGTACGCATACAAAAAACAGCATACGATTCTAGACCTCTATAAAGGTAGGGGTTCCTTGGTGCGTATGAACGCAACGCATAAACGCTGCGTAAGTATAACGCAGTGGTAGTGATACGCAATTACGCAGTGCGATTGCGTGCACCAAACAACCCGCCAAACTTTTTCAATAGTGACTTCTGCGTTTGTCCATTGCGTTTTGTGTTGCATAAACGCACCAAGGAACCCCTGCCTTGAGGAGGTTGGGGCGGTAAAACGTTATTAAAACAATTTGAATCACTACAAACCAACAAATAAACCCCGACCTAGTTTAATAAATAGAAACAATAATAAACTCCAGTTAAAAGCAACATTCAACTGAGCAAGGGAAACTAAATCCTATGAATTCTATAGCAGCAAACGTTTAACTTTGATATTAAACCTCACACAGCAGCAAAATGCGTCAAAGTTGCGTACGACGTTCAAAGTTAAAAGTCCAAGCGAGCGACGAACATCCTAAGGAAAATATTTAAGTCATATTTTTCACTTGTACTTTGATACTTTTTTAATACCACTCACTACGATTGCAACGAAAAATAAGGGGAAAAAAAGTAGGATTAGGACTGCAAGCTGAGATTTATGTATTTACAAGGAGAATTTCGAAAACATTCACATCCAAGAGAACAAAAACAAGCGAAAAGGGTAATGTCTTCGCTCGGCCGCGCTTTCAACTGAATGTAAGGTTTACTTGGTATGTAAGTACGAAATAAGGCAAATAAAATAAGCTTGCTTGTACGTTAATGTATAAAAAGAGAAAACACAAAACAAGGTCGTTTTATGAATGTAGGTAGGTAGGTACTAAAATAAGGAACAAAAACGACAGTATTCAGGCCTTGAAATAAGTTTTCTCGTATTATGTGACGAGCGAAAAGGAGCTTTTTTCACCGCGAGGCGAGGAGGATAGGATGTGAGAGAATTAAAATCTCTAATGTTTACTAAAAATTTACAGTAATAGCAAGCGTGAGCCATCGCGAGATTACGCGATTTTGCACGTTGATATATAATTATCAGTCGCGAGATTGTGGGGTGCGTATGAGGAAAATACAGACGCCGGTCGTGGGCACGCGCTGTGTCGCGATGGCCATCGCAAGAATCGTGTTTCCGTTGCAGAGTTAATCAATAATCTATGTACGCAACAATACGGTTCAATATTAAATAAACAAATATTTCAATTCTCGTCTCGCATATGAGAATTGAAATTTTTAATTTCTCAAAATGTTCAATGCTCGCCTCTCTTCTTCTCGCTTTGCCTCGCCTCGCCTCGCCGGTGGAAAAGCTTCTTATGATTCGTGAATAAAAGTATGTTCATATTTAACGGTTTGATTTTTGATTTGTTTTGTGACTTTGTTGAATTATTGTGTATTTAGTGTAAAAGTAAAATAAACGGCAAAAGATCGTTTCTTGTTTTATTGAGAGAATTTTCACAAAGGGAAGAGGAAGTCAATGTTGCCAGCTAAAACAGTAGTGCTGTTCTTATTACTACATACTAATATAGTGTTGTACTTAACAAGCAAAGAAAGGTTTAAGTTTATTTATTACAACAGACTTGCTTCTCACATTAAAGGATAATAATAATTGAATACATGAAACTACATAATATTAGGTCTTTACCTATGAAATTGCCGTTCTGCAATACTGGCCATTTCAAATCAAAATAATTTTTGTTTGGCTAAGAATTCTAATTTCAAATTAATTTTATTTTAAAAACATGGATTTTGTTTCCAAAAGTAGTCATTTGTTTATTGATTAGTGTTACATTTTCATCGCATTTCAATATTTTTCGTCATCATGGATACGTTACAAATTCGAGTAATTATGGAATACGAGTACCGTCGTGGCAGCAACGCGGCACAAGCGGCACGCAACATCAACGACGTTTACGGAGCTAACACTACAAACCAACGCACCACCTGTTATTGGTTTGCTCGCTTCCGTTCTGGAAATTTCGACCTGAAAAATGAACAAAAACCTCGCGGTCGTCCGAAGACTTTGGTCGACAATGACGAATTAAAGGCGATTGTGGAAGCTGATGATACACAATCTACGGCTTAATTAGCAGCAGCTTTTGACGTTAGCGTCAAAACAATATTGGTCCATTTGCGTCAAATTGGCAAGGTAAAAAAGCTTGACAAATGGGTGCCCCACGAACTCAATGATCGCCAGCGCGAAGTACGTGTCGAGACGTGCCTTGCACTGCTCAACAGGCACACAAATGAAGGAATTTTGAACCGCATTGTTACCTGCGATGAGAAATGGATTCTGTTTGATAACCGCAAGCGCTCAGCAAGTTGGTTGGACCCTGGTTCAGCACCTAAACAATGCCCTAAACGAAAACTTACCCCTAGAAAAGTGATGGTCACTGTTTGGTGGTCTAGCGCCGGTGTGATTCATCACAGCTTCTTACCAAACGGGGTGAGCATTACTGCAGATGTGTACTGTGAAGAACTGAACACAATGATGAAGGAGCTGGCACATCTCCAACCAGCATTGGTCAATCGCTCGTCTCCGCTGCTCCTGCACGACAACGCGCGACCTCATACTGCACAGCAGACGATCTCCAAGTTGCAAGAACTGGGGTTGGAAGCTCTCCGTCATCCGCCCTACTCACCAGACCTTGCGCCTACAGACTACTACTTTTTCCAGAATTTGGATAACTTTTTGGCGGGAAAAAAATTCAATACCCGAGAGGCAGTACAAAATGCCTTTGAAGAATTTGTTGCCTCCCGTCCAGCTGATTTCTTTAAGAAGGGCATCAATAAACTGCCACTGCGTTGGCAAAGATGCATTGATTGCATGGGTGATTACTTCGATTAATACAAATAAAAAATCATGAAAAAAATTCGTTTAAATATTTTCATACAAAACGGCAATTTCATAGGTAAAGACCTATTATTGCAAAGTAAAATAATGCAATAAATTATACCAATGCAATGTCAGTCTAGGCACAGGTCTAGGTAACATTCTGTTATCAATTTAAACCTTCGAATAGATCGCAAGGAAATTGATGGAACCCAGCTTGGATTAAATCCAATCCATGCTTCGTTAAAATTATAATACTCGTAATATTTAAAAAGCCCAGAACGGAGCTGAAATAGCATAACTTTCACTGTATTTTCCAATTACTGGTTAAAACTGATGATTTTTCCGATGCAGTAAAATGTTTTTCATAACAGTTAATTTAAGAAAATTTCCACAGAAAGAGCAGTTCCATTTATCATTTTCAATTGTAATTTAAAAAACAGTTAATTACATTTCATTCGCAGTAAAAGCAAAAACCGATTTCAGAATGTTGGAATCATGATACTCTTGTCAGTTTATCCAATAAAATTATCGATTTGCCGACGCCAGACCCAAAACAACTGAGTACGGTACTTTTGTAAATTGTCAACACTTTTATGTTTTACGATATTGTTTTTGGGTGTTGGTTCGTTTCTAAATTACGGCCATTTTGTAGATGGTAAACAAGCAGTTTTTGCTGTTTTCATTTGGAAAAAAGGTTTTCTCTGTATCGGTTGGAGTTGATAGGGTTTACACGTTGTCTAAGACTGTGGCCTAAGCTAGCAAACTACGTATTTTCTCTTTAGTGTATTTCAGTATAAAATCAGAATACGTGACTATTCTAGGTCTTTCGTTGTAACTGTCTAAGAAAACATAATGATCATAATATGAGCTTTGTTACTATTATAACACCTAAAATATCACAAAGTTATTCGATACGCAGCATTTCAGCATTTCATATAAATGTTTGTACCTACTATCCGTGTGGATAAAGAATTGGATTGAAAATGGCATCGCCTCTATTCGCCTCTCGCTTTCACACGGGTGTGAATATTAGACAGCAACGCCATTTATCCCGGTTGTAGGTAGCATTTTAAAACATCTCTTCCGATTTTATTTTAATAGTTTTGTGTTCAGTTTTAATTAAAAACACCAAATTGTTAGCAGACTGTTAACTAATTCTACTTATGTCATAATTTGCATATGAATATGCAAATTATGACGTAAGTGGAATTAGTGTTGCGTTGGCAAAATTATCAGCGATTTTAAAGACGTAACTAAAAGTTAATCATATGAAATGTTACTGTGCGGGTTAGGTTAGGTTAGGTTGCGTGGTATTAATGCAAAGAAGTAATTTTGTTGGAATGATAAATTATTTCAGTTGTCACATGGTTTTTTCTTATTATAAAGTTTGTGTTCTAATGTTAGGAATGTTATGTTAAATGTTGAATGGAATGTTAGGAATGTTACGAATGCACCCGCACGGTTCGGTGTCTAACAATGCACTGAAATTATAAATGTTGAAAGTGTTGCGTTGGCTAAAGTGTTCGGTTGCGTTGGACTGAACAGTTACCATTAAGTTTACGTCATAAACAAACTAGGTACCTTACTAAAGCAAACGTCAGACCAATGAAAAGCCAACATAGGTTTAAAACATTTGAAAATCAGTAGGTAAACGATGCCGATTTTAATACCGAGATAATTATATGCAGCCACTAACGAGGTTACGTGAACGCACCAGTGATTAATTTTGTAGATCCAGTTTGAATAAGAGATAAATACCGATACGTACCTATAGTAGATAATTCGCAGAAATATAAAATGCTGAAATTATTATTTTTAAAACACGACACAGGTTTAACTGCTGAAAAAAAAACATGTATTGCAACCTTTTTTATTATGATCGTAACTTTTTTTATGGCGCGTGGCGTTTCGAAATTCAAAACTTTTCTTTTTTATTTTAATAATAAATTGTCATTCCATCTTCCGATTCAGAAACTCGTAGTAATTAACTGTGTTTTGATTCGTTTAGACTTTGGTTATCGTATTTTTTTATTAAACTTTTAATTCATATTAGCTGTTAAGATTTATCGACTAGTCCTAATAATAATTAAAGTAGAAGTTTATGTCACAGTCAGCAATAAAACTTGTTTATACTTTAGATTTTTGTTATTTTTACCGAATTACTGAACACACGAAATTCATACTATAGGTATGGCCAGCGATAACGAATGAGTTCTGAATATTATAATTATCTGAATTACCTACTCATTATTGTAACATTAAATTAACATTACCACCACAAAATACAGAATGTTATATATAATAGAGTAACAGTGTTAACCGCTTAACATAGAAATTATAGATATTATTATCATCTCCAAAATAAATGAATCAAAATCCAACAATATGTAATCAATTTGGTTCGTTCAGTTCTGAATCGAGGGCTCGACAAACTATTTAAGGGAAAGAGTTTTTCTCTCTAGAGATGTAGTTTCTTCTTAGTTTTACAGCCAACGAAGAGCGTTACTAATAATTTCTTTTTCTTCTTGTATTGTTATTATTTTTGTTTCGATAATATAGTATATTTTCCTCTATCGCATATCGCTTTGAAAATATAAAGAAAGAAAGAAAAAATATTTGTCAGACAATAGTGTCAGACGACAGCGGCTCTGTATAAAAAAAAAAAACAACCAAATGCCTCCTCCTTTTTTGGAAGTTGGTGAAAATATTGATATTCGGTCGCACCTGATTAGACTGAAAGCCGACCCTAAAAAAAGCTAGAAAGATGATTATGTTGAGTGTAGCGCAATTACAAGAAACTGAATGCATCATAATTTCGGAGACTCATTTTATGTTGCGTAAATTACGCTGAGTTTCCCGTCTAACACCCCTTAGTTTTAGCACAGCCAAGTAAGAGTCGTTATTAATAATTTCTTTTTCTTCTTGTGTTGCTATTATTTTCCTGTCGTGCCGTAGTTTGTGAAGAAATATGAGCTCGTGTACGGTAATGTAGTATATTTAAAATCTATTATGTAAGTGGGTTTTGTACACTTTGAATTAACTAGTTTTGTGTGGAATGTCTCTAGTTTAAATTGTGATATTTCTTTTATGTTTTATTCGTGGCTGCATGGTTTTTTACGTTTACACTTTTTATTTTCACAACGTAAAAATTAAAAAAGTCAGCGCATTCTACGTTTGATATTCGCATTAGATCTATTATTCCTGTAAAAGTTTCAGCGTCTGTAGCCTAATGACTAAAGCATCCACTGATAGGTGAGAGGATATAGTGATGAAACCCATTCCACGCATAATAAGCATTTCTGTAATGAATTTTTTTTTTGAAAAACGTATTTTATTACTTGTTGTAACATTGTGAACAATTCTTGCTAATTTGGTTTTTCAGAAACGGCTCTAATAATTTGAATGAAATTTTGAAGATATTTAGATAATGTTTTATTTTTCAAGTTTATCTATCTATAGGGATTTATCTATCTATCAGGGAAAATATTCCTCCCTGAGAAAATTTGAGCAAAACTTGGTCGCTAATGTAACTAGGTACTGATAATAATTAATTGACAATTAAAAGACGATTGATTCTGAATTCTGAATTGAGGCTGTGAGCGCCAGAGTGGCCTATCATTTCCAGACACAATTGATTTCAATTGTGTCTGAAAATAATAGGCCACTCTGGCTCTCACCGCCTCAATTATAGGCTGATTGTGCAATATGCACGGTAGATATGTACGGACGCTTGGATTAATTGCTTTCTCTGATGTATTTGTATGCAGGAAGGATACCTAAGTACTGCAGTTGTCTGTATGTACACGAACGAATAAACAACCACTTGGCAATGACTTACCCGCTTCCTAAAATACGAAAAGGAACAGTTACTGATGTCACAGTTTGACAGTGTGAAGAATACACAACACGTATTCACATAATACAGATGAAATAATGAAAACCAAATTTAAGGAAAGTTTACCTCGAAAATTTTTAAAGGTACCTACTGATTTTTTTTGGTTTTGAAAAATAAATAGTCTTTGTTACTAGTTCGTTTTAATTATTATGAGACTGGATGTAGCGTTAATTTTTTCTTCCCCCCCGTATAACTGATATACATACATACGGATTGTTGATTCTACCCTCTGCAATAAATAATAAAAATAGTGTGTTTACTTGGTCTACCATAAATTAATTGTTTGTAGGATTCATTTTTTATAAAAACCAAAGAAAAAGATAGAGAATAAAATATATAACCCTTAGTGAGTGACATAATATATTACTGTGAGTTCACGGTTTTCCTTTCTGATTTATTTGTTTATCGCACATTGTCTTTTAAATAAATATTTATTACTTTAATCTGTACACACCACACCTTATTCTGATTTATCTTTGTTCTCATAAATCTTGATGTTGTCTTATTTCTTTTCTAGGCAGGATTGGTTTCGTAAACAAAGATCGTATTTTGATTAGAATGAATCAATTTTTCAGCACGTTTCGTTTATATTGTGTATAGTGGTCCTTATCTATTTTTAAATAAGATTTATTGGATTACTGAATATTATAAAAGAACGTGATACGATCAACGTTTTGTTGGCGTTCATTTTGAAGTCGTTTGCTTACTAGCAAACTGAAAATTGCAAGCAATAAACAATACAGAATAATAATTGGAATTTAACTACTAATCTTAGACTATTAAATTAATTTCCAATATTTTATTCTTGATTCTGAAACTTCCCAGAAAAACCTAAACTAAAATTATAAAATTAAATATATTTTTCTAGTAACCTCCTGTGTATAATGTTGTCCTCTACACATTTATCTCCAAAATATTCCTTAATTTTACCACACAGCGTTCTAATGGGGTAAATGGGAGGCAAACAGTCCCATTGTGAAGCCCACATTACAAAACCCTTCCATCTATTTCAATTTACCCGCAAGTTTTAAAGGAAAATTACCCGTAAAAGTAATCCATATTACCATGCGGTCACAAATGAGGGAAAAAGGTCGCGTTATTGGCCTAGATGCGTAAACATAGCTGCGGATCTAAGCCGTTTTTAAGGGGCCTAAATTCCATCTTGGCCGCCAGAATAGCAATTCCTAAGGGTATTTTCGCATTTCAACCCAAGATTTAAACAATACTAGGTTGAAAATACGTTGAAATTACCTGGTAAAAATTCGGATACCTGGGTAAGCAAAACTATTTTAATTATTTTGTTGTCATACGGCCTTTTTTAGGTACCACCTATTTAAATGAATACATATTAATTCTACTTACTAGGTATTAGTTTATATTGTTTTGTACCTATTAGTTTTCTATGGGCCAAGTTGCTTATAAAACAGGAAATAATAAAAAATAAAGGAAATTTCTAAACACTGAACGATATGAAAGGTTTTATAATTATTATTAATTTGATTAACTGTTCCGTTTCGGTTCGTGACAAAAGCAAAAGTTTCCTTTTTAGTATGATTATGAAGGGAAAAGTTTATTTTACTGTGACCACACTTCTGACGGTAACAGGACAAATATTCGTTGTAATAATGCTCAGTATTTTAGGCGGGAAAGTAAAATTTTAATTGTTTCTGGAAGTTATTTCATATGGGGTCTCAGATATGAGGGGTATGCTATGTGATGGGTCGATAAAACGAAGGGAGAACGAGGGTTGGTATTCCCGTAATATTTGTAATGCCGATCGCGAAATGAAAGGAAAACAGCGTCCAAGCTTCTCGTTTTAGGAAATTGGTAGAATTTAAATGGGTTGTTGTGATAGGGTTAACGTAGCTGACCTGCATACGCATGGTAGTTATTTATTTTAGAGGTATTCATTTTAAAAAATGGGTCAAGCAGCTGTATTAGCTGAATATTTTTGTAATATTAACCCTTTTACTGTTTCGTGAAACACATATATGAGGCATGGCAATTGTACAACTGTTGTTTCTGCTTCGTGGACAGCGAGAAGTTGTTAAAAGTATATTATTAAGGCACATTAATTGATTATGAGATATTGTAACCAAACTAAAATAAAAAAATCAAGCTATTATTTTTTAATGAATATAAAAAAAAAACTTTAAAAAAAGCCTTCAAAAAGAACAAAATAATGTTATGTGTGAAACAGTTTTGGAAGCCGGTGTCGAATCCAACCATATCAAAAATCAAAGATATCGATATCCAAAAGTGTTATATGGGACCACACCTTAAAGTATCCCCGTTCTAATATAAAGTCATCCTCGAAATCGGTTCACGTGGAAAAAATTGCCGCTGAACATAAATAAATAAAAAACAATAAAAACAGGTTTAAAAAAAACCGACTTCCAAAAACTACACTAAAAACTATGAAATAAAAATGTTAAACTTCCATAAATAAAAATCTAAATGTATATTGAAGTCGGCGGGGCCTCTTCTTCAGGTTTCTACCTCTCAGCCTTTGAACAGGAAGAACGTGCGCAGTGTGTGCAGCGAACGCGCAGCTTGCTTTGCGCCTCGACAAATTAAAATTTTCTTTCATTCCTCCTTAATCTATAATGTTGCTTATATTTATGCTAGGCCCCGCCGACTTCAATATACATTTAGATTTTTATTTATGGAAGTTTAACATTTTTATTTCATAGTTTTTAGTGTAGTTTTTGGAAGTCGGTTTTTTTTAAACCTGTTTTTATTTTTATCTTTTTAGTGTAGTGTAACCATTTTTGTTGTTGTTAATTTATTACAATAAAGTACCATTAAATCATGGACAGAGCGACTTTGATCATTTATGTACTTTTACCGAGATCGATTACTTCCACGAATTTAAATAGGTATGTACTTATATTTATAGATGTTGGTGGATGAGAGCATTTCAGTAAACAAAAAACGGGCAAGAGCGTGTCGGACCACGCAGTGTAGGATTCCATAGCAAGAAGTATTTTGAGTGTTCCGACCGCAAATACAAGTTTTATTTCATAATATTATTATGAAATATTATTATTTTTACGGTTGTCAAACTCAAAATGGAAAATAGTGAATATTTCAAAAATTTTGTGACGTATCTTGTTCAAACCAATTTCAATCGAAAGTATTTATTAAATGCTATAAGCTTGATTTTTTCCAGATTTTTTGATAGCGCGGTTGGAAAATTACAGGGGGGGACACACATTGTTAACGACTTTGGGAGCTCCTAGTTCACTCAATATGCACTTAAATAAAAAAGGTATTTAGAAACCTTCATGTTATTTTCAAAGACCTATCCAACGATATCCCACATGGTGGGGTGCGCGAAAATATTATTTTTCATTTCTCAGTTTCATGTATGGGAGCCCCCCCTAATAATTTTATTTTTCGTAATTTCACTATAGGCCTTAATGGCGGCTTGTAAAAGACATCTACCTACGAAGTTTCATATAAATTGGTTATGAACTGTAGATAGTAGTAATAGCAATAGGCTCGCTCCCTAGCCTTCTATCAAATGCGACTTAAGCATAAAAAAATTGTGTGTACTATACACCTCTGTCTAACCTTGCGGGAAATATCGGCGTGATGTTATGTATGCATAATATCGAGATCGATTGCGTTCAGGAATTCATGTACCTACACAATATCACTTTTTCATCATCGTCATGATGTCATCGAGATACACCAAAAATACCGTTTATTACACCTGGTTAAAAATCTACTCAACCAAAGTTAATAAAATTTATATGGGACCACCTCGCGAGCTTCTTCTACCATATGAAAAAAGAATCACGTAAATCGGCTCATAAACCACGGAGTAATCGGTGTACATACATGAAAAAAAAAAAAAAAAAAAAAGACCAACCGAATGCAGAACCTCCTCCTTTTTGGAAGTCGGTTAAAAAAAAGATTTCAATGAATTAAGGACCTCCTTTTTTTGAATCGTTTAAAATCTGCAATATTTCCCTTGACTGTGAAAAAAATATTCTATTCTGTGAATTATTCATTACTCCGCTAAAACCTTAAGTTTTTCTGATAACACACAAAACCATTATTCTACCTAGTCTACCAATTCCTTAGTAAGCAGAAAACAGTGGGAACATTAAGGAAAGACTATCGCTATCGTGTTATCTTTTATAGAGTAAGCAAAAAGTCCGCGTCTAGATTAGTACGACTTCTAATAGTTTTTTACTAGTGATAGGAATAGGTAGCGCAATTTGAGAGTCAACGACCTTAAACGTTGGGTATGTTAGTGTAGATACGTCTCCGGGATTTTTCTTACTAAGTAGGTACATGTTTGTAAAACTTTAATACATTTTGTCGTTGTGTTTGTAGCGGCATGGTTGTCGCAGTGGCTGACCGATTGGCTGCTGTGCACGACGTTTGGGTTCGATTCTCGCATGGAGCAAATATTTGTTCCGGGTCAGGTGAGCTTGTGTATGTGAAATTTGTGTTTGTAAACGCACCCACGACTCAGGGGAAAAAATAAGGCGGCACGTTTAGCTTCATTCGTAAGAATCTTGTACGAGTGCTTATTTTAAATATGACTACGTATAATTTTATCAGTTCTTAGCAAACAGTACTTAGGCTCGTATTACAGAACGATACTCGAGCACAGATCTCTGCTTGAGCATAAATTGTAACTACCTAGTTTCAACCAATCAAATGGCTTTAAATCTATGCTCTAGCAGAGATCTGTGCTCGAGCGTTGTTCTGTAATACGGGCCTTAGTTTATACATCATGTCTATAACTTTCGTCTATGATTTCGTCATGAAATACCGCAAAATTACACTACCTCTTCCTATCACTGTTTCTTACATTTAATTCGAAAAATCTTTGTAGAATAACATGTTACAACTTCAAGTACGTACTCGAGTAACATCGACTCAAAGACATACGTAAAAATAAAATTCCACTCTTGCTATGATGTGTCGTCTAGTCGAAGTCAAAGATAGGAATCAACCTTTTCAGAGCCCGGAATCCTAAAGTCCACATTCATAATATGCCTTGAGCGAAACTAATCCGGTACTGAAAAGGTTTACTATTATATCAAGAGCTTTATTTCTAGGTATTATTCTATTTGAATGGTTTACGTCAACATTTTAGGAAAATTATTGAATGAGAAATGATTTTGCGGTTTTTGGACAACGATTTATTTAGTGGAACCTAATATCCAAGTTTATGGCTTCTTTATTTACCTACTTTTACTTCAAAATACATTGAAAATATTGTACATACCTCAGTTACATAATAGTTATGTCTCACTGATTTTAGTAGGTACCTTTCTAGATAACCACCTTACAACATTCGAAATACCAAGCTCCGTCAAAAATAAACAATTCTAACATAAAAACGAGTGCTTTTTACTCATATCGTCGGTCTTAAAGCGCCAGAAATGCCATGAAAAAATAAACATGCTTTTTTCCTTTTTCCGCCAAATTTTTTCCTCTTATTTTGGTGTGAACAGAAGTAATATCGCTAAATTCGTCAAGCGTTATAGAGCTTAGCATAGACGTGACGTGAATAGCTCCTGCATTTTGATCATTGTACGGTCAATCAACACGTTGAGTGGTGCGTGAGAATGTGTGTTGTGTGCGGTCTGATAGGTATGTTTGTGTGTTGTTGTTGTAAAAATATCATGTACGTGAGTGCGGAACAATTGTACCGGAATTATAGCGTATGTGAATGTGGTTCTACTGAAATGCGAATTGTTAGTAGCTTATATACATATAAGGTGTTAAAAAAATAACTCTAAGAATTTCGTATAGTTAGTTTGTTGGTTTCGAAAAACAAAAAAAAAATATCATTTTTTTAAATTATTTTGGTAAAATGTGATGAGTTTTAATCTGCAGTCTGTTTACGAATTTGTGGGGTGTGGCAAGTAAGGCACGAGGTCAGCGGCAAAACAGCCGTCGGCGGCTGCACAGAGCGCATTTTGAATTTTTCTTCGTGGTTATCCTTTATGTATTTACTATGGAGATGCCAAAGCCTGCGAACCCCTCTGGCAAAGTACACTGGCCATCGAACCGATTTGGCCATAGAAAAACGAATTCATGCGCGACAGCTGTCATTTTGTATTTTAGTTTTGAAAATGATTAGGTAATTGTATAGTTTCCTCTTGTAAAAGGCAGTCTGTTACTTCAAATCTGCGAAACCGAAGTAAAAATTATGCACCAACATGGTTTTATTTAAGTATAATCTATAAGCATATTGTGCTTGTGTGTGGTTGTCACATTTCCGTAGTGTGCTATACGTGTTCGTGTCGCAAATAAAAATTATTCAGTGATTTTCCGCTTAGCAACTCCATAGGCTAATTATCTTATAGATATGATTTTAAATAACCCATTAAAATAAGTGTAGTGTGGTAGAGTGAGTTTTTTACACCATATAATATTGTGTACTTTGTGTATGTACCTATAAGGGTTAGCAGAGCACCTGTTGCTGTTACAAAACGATATAATGATTGAAGGTGTTGCGGCTTGTTTGCTAAATTGTATACTTTATATCATACCCCACTTTCAGATTTAGAATTTCGTTTGGAAGCATTTCGTATTCATTGCAGTGGTGTTCAAAGTTAAGTCAGTTCAAATATCTGCGCTGCATATTTCAGTGTATTTTAAAATAAATGTACAAGATTTACTGCCAGCGATTTACTTTAGATTTTTATAGTTTTTTTTTACAAAAGTGACTAAATTATTACAAAAAGGGGCAAGCAATTTGTTTTTGTCTTTCGCTGCAACGTAAAAGTTTTGATGGGTGTCCAATCTTTACTCATCATCTTGTCTCAACTAACATAATAGAATAACGTCGCTGCGCCTACAAAAACAACTATGTATTGTAGGTATATGCTTTGATGGAATTTTAATCCTTATTTAATTGGAATTGACATCAAAAACCAAAAATCGAATTAAAATACAGAGTGACTTTGGCAGGCGCAGCGACGATAATTAGCCTATAATATTCCTAATGGTGGCCATGGTGGGCCATAGGTCTCCTCTCTGTAAGAGAGAAGGGGCTGTTAATCTACCACGCGGGCCTAGTGCAGGTTGGTAGACGTCACATGTCTTTGAATATTTGGTTCTAGGACATACCGGTTTCTTCACGATGTTTTCCTTCACTATTTTTTAGAGTTTAGCCTGCTAGGGCTTAACCTACGACCCACTTGTATGTCGGGGCCGCTAGGTACCATTTTTTTTTTAACTTGCCCCACACAAAAATTTCTCCAGTGTCCTGGATGCGTTTACAAACACAAATTTTGCATACACAAACACTCCAGACCCGGAACAAATATTTGCTCCGTGTGGGAATCGAACCCGCGACACGTCACGGAGCAGCAGCCAATCGCTCAGCCACTACGTCCATGCTGCCACTAGGTTAGGTCACCACTGATCTCAAATAAGTAATATCAATTATTTGTTAAGAAGAAAGAAAATGAAATGAAATTTTTCTGTTAACATTCTTTGTTCACTAAGTATAAATAAATGTATGCCTTTGCTAAATATCCTTAGCCATCCTGAAACACACGTTCGCTTTAATTTCAGCTTTCACCGAAAAAGCTTATAACATTATGGCGTCACAAGGTCGAAACTCGAAATATTGACGCGATTACTCCAGGGATTTGAGCACAAGCTACCGAAACCTATTTTCTGACACGTGTTTTGATTTACGAAACACGAAACGCCTACATGTGACATGAAAAGGCGTCTTATTATTTCGAATTTATAGTCTAGATTTATTTACTCGTGATGTTTTCACATCGAGGCACACAACTGCTCCATTTTGTATTTACTAGTTCTTATTTATTTATTTTTTTCGTTTCTAGGCAGGTATGCGTTTCGTGGCACTGTACTGGTACTCTTTTTGGTAATAATCGTATGTACCTACAGTCAGGGAAAGGGATTCTTTTGGAGGACATTCATAATTGGTCGTATATTCAAACTTCGAAGCAAATCCGAATCCAAATTGCTTCGAAGTTTGAATATACCTACGACCAAATATTATTGATAGTGTTATCTGCTAAAGTATCCCTTTCCCTGACCGTACCTATATCTCACTGTGTGTGCTGCCAGTGCATATTTTTTGTTTAAATTTCCGTTTTTAGGGTTTCGTAGTAAAACTAGGAACCCTTATAGTTTCGTCCCGTCCGTCTGTCCGTCTGTCACACCCTCGTCAAATCTACAGTTCATAACCAATCTGTATGAAACTTCGCAGTTAGATTTGACTTCTGTGAGCCGCAATAAAGGCTTGTAGTGAAATTACGAAAAATAAAATAATTAGGGCTGACCCCCAAACATGAAACAGAGGCATGAAAAAAAAAAATTTGCGCCCGCAAATATTTTTACGATTCCCCACACGAAGGGGTGGGCACCCCTTCGTGTGGGGTATCGTTGGATAGGTCTTTGAAAATAACTTAGTTTCCTAAATGACCTTTTTATTTAAGTCTATATTAAGTGAACCAGGAGCTCCGAAAGTCGTTAACAATGTGTCCCCCCCTGTAATTTTGCACCGCGTAATCAAAAAATCTGAAAAAAATCAAGCTTATGGCATCTAATAAATACTCTCGATTAAAATTGGATTGAACAAGATACGTCAATAACTTTTTGAAATATTCACTATTTTCAGTTTTGAGTTTGATAACCGCAAAAATAAGTTTGTATCTCATAATAATATTATGAAATACAAACTTATATTTGCGGTTGAAAGACAAATACTTCTTGCTACGGAACCCTAGACTGAGCGTGGTCCGGACACGCTCTTGCCCGGTTTTTAATAATAATACTGTTTTGTGTGTTCATGTTTGTGGTGGAATAAATTACTTTTCTTTATTTCTTTCTCTTCTTTCATTTACAGTTATATTAAGGAAACGTATCTATTGTATTCTGCACGTGTATTTTTTGTGGGTGGATAATTTATTTTGATATTATTCTATAGCCTATGGACCTCCGATTGCTTGGCAAACGTTTCCTTGATTTCCCATTAATACGACTTTTTTGACATTACTTTCATATATCGGAGTTCTGACATTCATATCAAAATAAATTGCACTCCTGTTTCTGACGTGTGAATCAATAATGTCCATATTGCGATGCTGCGAATTTGCTGTCATACACATATAGATCCAAATAACATCAATTAAAAGCAAAAATATGGACCGACCAAGTTTTCTAGGAAATGGCTGACAAATGAAATTCATTATTGAGTGAAATTCAATTGCCAGTACATAAAAATTCTTATTCACATTTTTAGAACAAAGTATTTAATTAAAAGGCACTTTACTCAAATGACAAAATTCCTAAATTACAGTATTAACCCTTATAATGCGACCAAAGGTAGGAAAACATTTACCCACCAAAAAGCACCTGTTTATTTTGCTAGCCACATGAAATACTTTTCCTAAGTAAATGGTCTATAATAATTCTTCTCTTGATGTTTTCAGATATTTACAATGCTCATCGTCACGGGCAGTTTAGCCGAACAACGGGGGCTGTAAAAACTCGTGAATAATATAAACTTTTAGCTACTAGCGCCTACATTGGTAAATATCTCAGATCATAGATACAAGGAGATATGCCATCATAGCAAATTAGTACGGGAACAACTGATGCCACTTTTAGTACATTTTTCGACACAATTACGTGCATAATAAAATTAAGCGCTCCTTGTGAATAAAAAGATCTCCCACGCATTGAACATTCCGCACACCCTCAATCTAACACTGTTAATCGTCACTCAACACTAGCACTAAACTAAAACACTGTATTTATACCACCGATCGTGTCCGGTTCGTCGCCAGCGCGTATGTTTTTAATATGAGCAATTTGCTCAAGATCAGGCATCAAGCTCGATAGCGCCTTGGCACATCTCCTTGTTTCTATGATCTGAGGTAAATATGGTTTTATTTGTTGCTTTTATGATGTAATGTGGCTTTATTCAAGATTTTTTTATGATTTTAGTGTTGTTTGTGACTTTTTCTATGTTTATCACCAGCCGGTAATAGAAAATACTCATAACGAGAAGTATTTGATATCATACTAAAAGCAAAAAAAATATTTTATTCGATAAAGGTTACGTGACTTATTCTAGGTCAACATATACTTTTCCATGCATATTACTATAATATTACCCCTCTAAACTCCCCCCTCCCTCGCGGTATTTAGTATTATAAGGTAAATCATCACCCGCCTTGCCTTTTTCATTAAATTATTAAAATCTCATAATATGTAGGTACTGGATTTATGATGTTTTAATTTAATTAAATAAGCATAAAAAGAACACGCTTCCAAAAAATGTATAAATCAATTATACTCGTAAAACTAGTAATTTATACAGAGAAATACTATGCTCGATTAGAAACTTACTTAATCCACTGGGAACATATTTGTACGTGAACTGATTTACTTTTCAGAAGCCTCATTTAAAGCTTCCTTTAGAATTCTGCTGGCCTGGTACCAATGAAAGCAGAACGAAACTGCGCAACTACCTTTAAACGCAAGCTCCCATTATGACAACTTAGGCAAAATATTTCATGCTAATACAAGTTCGTTTATAAACTTAATCTACTGAATATAAGACTTTGTTTGCTCACCATTGTTTAACTTTCCGCTTCGTGTCTTTATTAGAACAATGAAATGTTCGGCATGGATTACTTTGGAAATTACGATTTGGAAGCATTCAGGATGTGAATGTGAATGAAGACGGATTTACGATTCCGGTGCTAGTAGACTTTTTGTCGTGTTCTAGATTGGAGTTAGGCATTGGATTTCTTTAACAAAATGACCTTTTTGGTTTGTGGTACCATTTCTTCTTCGCAGTTAAAACACTAGGAAGGGTACGCGTTTTTGGTGGCTTTCAAAAAGTGCTAATTGGCTTTAACCCAGTTTGAATAAATTATTTCTGAATTTTAATTTTTGAATTTACTTATAAGCTGATACCTATTTACAAATTCATTAGGATAGTTAGCTATAATGCAAAAGATATTACAGTACTCCCAAATTAATAATGCGCATGCAGATCTTCGTTAATTGTCGTATTCCCGGAAACAAAAAAGTATATAGAAAAAAAAGTATATAGAGTGGTTAAGTGCGTTTTCTTCATGCATAATTTAGGGCTCTTACGATTCAATGATTCGGTGTTTCCGGGAATACGACAATTAGCGAAGATCTGCATGCGCATTATTGATTTGGGAATACTGTATTCAGTTATAAAAGCCTGTAAAGAGTAGGTATAATACCGATTGTTGCGATACCGCTATAAATCAGCGGCAACTGTTGAGTCGCTGCTGATTTATGGGGGTATCGCTGGATATAAGGTTTAATTAAGATTCACTTGTCTGTCTCGTTGGCCTAATGGTCGCAAGCGCGATGACCGAGGTCTTGGGTCTTCGATGCAAAGATCGGGAAAAATATTATAGGGTATTTCTACTAAGAAATTCTCATAGCAACAGTTTGCAGTCTAGAGTTGTGTTCAGTTAATGGCAATGGGCTGACTTCTATCTATACTATTATAAAATTGTAAAAAATCCGTATCTGTACATTGAAGATATTCTAAAAAAAACCGGCCAAGTGCGAGTCGTACTCGCGCACCGAGGGTTCCGTATCATTTTTGGACGTATAAAGTGAAAAAAACCGGACCGCATAACTAAGTTTGTTTGTGAAGGAATTTTGATGATTTTGAAAAAAACTGTACTAGCTAGGAACATCGTTTTATTTTCGGTGCCATATTTGGGTCAATTCCTATCAACCCTAATTATTTCAGATTTTTCGCTCCGCAAACTTCGGAGATAAGGGGGGGGGAATGGTATTTTTTCAGACATTTTTCATCATTCGAAAACTGTGAGACATCAAATTAAATAAAAATATATTTTGAAATGTGCAGATCAAGTCCTTTCATATGATATGTCACTTGACCTAGTAACCCCACTTTGAAATTTTGGACCCCCACTCCGGCCCCTTTTGCAATGAAAATAAAAATATTTATTGACTTTTTTCATTTGCAATATAGTTGGACAAGGATTTTTTATAACTGTTCCAAATTTCAAGTCGATAGCATTAGTAGTTGCTGAAATAAACAGGTGTGACAGACAGACAGACAGACAGACAGACAGACAGACAGACAGACAGACAGACAGACAGACAGACAGACAGACAGACAGACGAAGTCGCACCATAAGGGTTCCTTTTTTACCATTTTGGTACGGAACCCTAAAAACAGTCGAGATATAGGACGTAACCATACCCAAAATGTTTTTTTTTTTAATTTCTGTTTATCTGTTTGTGCGCGCATCACGCAAAAAGTACTGAACGGATTTTGATGTGGTTTTCACAATTCGATAGTTTGGGGTCCAACTTAAAATCTAAGCCACGTTTCATCTGATTCCGGTGGGTTAAACCAGAGATACAGCTTGACCTTCTGGTCGTATGTACTAGCCACCTTTCACTACGGAGGTCATTTAAACTGGTCATATCATTGTAGTCTACGCGGACGGAGTCGCGGGCAAAAGTCTAGTATAACATAACAAGCAAAATGTGGAAACCTCTGCCTACTTGTACAGGCGACATATGTTATGTAATTCTCCTTGCACGTCACTGTTTGAGATCAAAGAGCGCTTTAGTGCAATGAAGTTGTACCCGGTCACCGGCAAAAGGCTTTGACGAACGTCCGGAGCCAACTCGTTATACCAGGTTGCCTTATCGCCTTTGCTTGCCCGTCGCATGCAGTAGTCGTAAATGCCTAGTCAGCCTAATAGGAATCATATAATCTAAAACTGAATGTCCCTCCAATGTCTTTACGCTTACATACAAAGTATAGTGTATAGACGTCATCATCGTCCGCCAAGCCTTTTTCCCAAACTAGATTGGGGTCGGCTTCCAGTCTAACTGGTTGCGGCTGAATATCAATATTTTACGTCGAGCGACTGCCATTTGACCTTCACAACCTAATCATTGGAGAGGTAATACTGGTATTCGAAAGTTGGACCAGTTTGTCAGACTTTTTTTGGGCTCCTGACTACCCGTAGCGACTGTCAAAGATATTCCTAAGACAACCGACACCGACCGTTTAACATGCACTCCAAGACACGGACGAGACGTGTAAAGAACGGTCACTTATCTAAGAAACGACGGCGGCATTGCGGCAAGCGCAGCTTAACCCCGCAGATCGATCGATCAGCGCAGCTGTCATTTAGCCACGAGCCACATTATACGCACCGTACAGTGTATAGACGTAATACACAAAAAACTGTTCTTCAACATTGACGAATCCAAACTCTCAGAGAAAATGTTTTTTTCGGCATTTTCAACACTAAATTACCTTACATTGTGCTTTATTACCATTTTCCCCAGTTCTGTGTCAATCGCAGCCACGGATTGTGTGACTCTTGTAACTGCAGCGAGAACCCAATACTAACCTGAAACAAAAGACAGCGGGCTTTAAAATGGGTTGCCACAGCATTATTTTCGTTGACAGAAGAGAGATACCTATACCATAGTATAAATAGGGGAAGTAGGTTATCTTCATACCTACGCACCGCGCGCGGTTTGTATGTGTGCGCCAAAGTATCTATGCGTCGCCGCACGCACACTTAACAAAATCTCGACCCGTTTCTACTGAGAAACGGGTGAAACGATGTTTGTATGAAGATACTTCCCCTATTTATACTATGCCTATACCCACATTACACACCGTGGTCCCGAGGTAGGTAGCTGAAATACTTTAACCATTGGTTCTATGTCATAGATATTTGTATGGCTCTGGAGCCGACTGCTTAACGTGCTTATTGTTTGTTTTTTTTTTGTTTTTGTGCCTTTTTGAACAAACGAGACAAAAACATATCCAGTAGTAATGAAAATATTAAAAGCAATATTATAAAAACTTTTCGAGTTACGTCATCCCCACCATTTTTATTGACACATTAAACAGGATGTCATGAATATTCCATTGGAATAACAGTAATAATGTCCCTATAAATACAAACAAAAGTAGGTAATTTTCACTGATAAAAAAATATTTTAAGTCTGGTATATCACCTATCTACTAGTTACTTGTAATAATAATTCCTGCCATTTTTTTTCTGGCAGACTAAAGTATGGGGTTTTTTGTTGCATATATTTTGCATATTGATAATCTTACATTCACAATTTTTTGTAGTGTTAGAGGCATTAATTACGGGTGTAAAAGGGGTGGATTTTTTTGCAATATAATTTTGATGAAAGTAGGAAAAATAAAGCTATTAAGTTTTTTTTCTTATATTAGGCATTATCTAACTATTGTTGTGCATTCGTAGCTAATCATAAATGAAATAGGTGAAAAATTTGGTGATTTTTATTTCCTAAAATGAAACTTTTACCGCTTAATAAATATCAAATATCAACTTGTTGCACGATACCTAGGTATTTATTTTGTCATCGGAGCTTTTAATATCTCATGAACAAAACTCCATTTTCATATTAAAAGGAAAATTTCGTCCAAAAATAGCGAGTAAATATTGTTCACAGGCACAATTTAATTTTTTCACTGTCACTATTTTATTCATCACCCTTTGTTACATTAAAAATTTATGTATACCTAGGCTTATTATCTTTCATTCATGGCTGTCAAACTCAATGGGCAAACCCTTCAAATGCTAAAAAGTGGGGCTACGAGTGGCGCAACGTTTAAGGGTTCGCAGGGGCCCCATAACGATCGCTCCACATCTAACTCTACTAATGTTTCGACCGCATTTCTGGCAGCCGGCGGGTTAAATGAAAAATACCGAGGCCTTTTAACACCAGAGATGGCTTATGAAAACAAAAACCCTTTCTGCGAACTTTGATATCTAACCGCTATGTAAAAGGATTGTTTGATGCTTTGTGAAGAAGTACTGAGATTTAGATATTTTCCTGTAGTGTGTTTTAACGAAAATATGCTTTAATATCTCTAGTTTTAGGTCTGAAATATTTTCTACTGTTCTTGATCCTTATGCAAAGGAAGGCGTAACTTTCCTTAGATATCATCTTATCTTACTTTTACTTCATAGCATTTTTTCCTACCCAATGACTTTGACTTTGGGCATGTGTACGTACGTACACCCTCATTTCTCATCCGGAAAGGACAAATTCCATATGGTGCCAACGTTATGCAATGTGTAGGTACTTCATGCGATACCGTACAAACGTGCTTAGGATCAGCTGAAGTTCAGCTCAGTTCTGTTCGATTGTAGGTGTGTCAACAAAACATAAGAACGAAAGCGTTTTCGTCGCTTTACAGAAAGGAATACACACCAGAATCTACAACACTTTAAAGGTTCCCTACGTTCCATAAAGATTTCAAGGTTTCTTTTTTAGTCATTTATTAATGGACTATTATTTGCTCGCGACTATAGTATCCCGTATATATATATATATGCATGGACTTTAGTATCCCGTGGAACTCGGTGCAAAATTTCAGCTTTCTACGTCTAAGGGCGGGCTTTAATGAGTCAGTCAGTGTGTGATTCGGGAATTGACTTTATTACATGTACCTATTGATTTTGATATTATTCTACACTATTTACACCACGGAAAGTGAAATTTCAGTACGATTTCCCTAATCTACTCGTAAATCCTTATTGGATTTTAATAGAACCACGTCAAAGTCTACTATGTGGGTAGTTGTAAATAAAACCAGTTTCCAACTCGCGAATATCCTTCAAGATTTACGATTAGCCTTCAGTTAATACGTAGTTTCCATTCTGATCTTCGAATAAAAGAGATATTTATCGTCGCTGCTTATATTCCCACGCGAGTTCAGGCGAAGGGAAATAATAACTTTGCTGGAAAAGACGGATAGTTGCTGCCACAATACGTACGTTATTGCAATATCGAAAATGTTGCTTTAAAATTTTTAGGGTTCCGTACCAAAATGGTAAAAAAGGTAAAAAATGGTGCGACTTCGTCTGTCTGTCTGTCTGTCTGTCACACCTGCTTATTTCAGCAACTACTTATGCTATCGACTTGAAATTTGGAACAGTTATAAAGAATGCTTGTCCAACCTTATTTCAAATGAAAAAAGTCAAAAACTATTTTTATTGCAAAAGGGGCCGAAGTGGGGGTCCAAAATTTCAAAGTGGGGTTACTAGGTCAAGTGACATATCATATGAAAGGGCTTAATCTGCACATTTCAAAATATATTTTTATTTAATTTTATGTCTCACAGTTTTCGACATATGATGAAAAATGTCTGAAAACATACCATTCCCCTCCCCTTATCTCCGAAGTTTGCGGAGCGAAAAATCTGAAATAATTAGAGCTGATAGGAATTGACCCAAATATTGCACCAAAAATAAAACGATGTTCCTAACTAGTACAGTTTTTTCAAAATCATCAAAATTCCTTCACAAACAAACTTAGTTATGCGGCCCGGTTTTTTTCACTTTATACGTCCAAAAATTATACGGAACCCTCGGTGCGCAAGTACGACTCGCACTTGGCCGGTTTTTTATAATAATGCATCCATTTTGATATATTAGAAACTAGTAACACAGAAACGGAACACATCAATGTTATCAACATAAATTGAACCTTGCACTAAATGGTTAGGTTTAGATACTCTTAGAGACTTTTCTTTGTCTTTATGAGTTATATTGAGATATATTGTGTCTTGTAAGTTTTTCGTACTGTAGCATGATCTAAACCAACCAACATTTTTTTATATGATTTAGTGGTAAACATACGGGCGGCTCACGTAATGCTAAGTGGTCATTGCCGCTTAATGGGACATCTGCAGTATAAGCATTGCAGATGCGTTGACCACTATAGAGACAAAGTTGAAATGTCTCATGTGCCTGTAATTACACCGGCACACATACCCTTCAAACCGGATCACAACAAGGCTGCTTAGCGACAGAAATATCTACAGCGGTAGTATTCTCTTGGACAAGCTTCACAAATAGCTCTACTACTAAAAATATTTGTCCATTGTTATCTGATGATAAGTCTAGATTAGCGTAGAAAATTCCGAAAAAAAATATTGTTTTTTTCCACGAAAAAAACAAATCGTGGTTTTTTCCGTTTTTTTCGGGAAAAATCCGAAAAATTCACACGTCGAATCTTTCCCGCCCTTCACCCCCCGCACCCCGCCCCTCACCCCTCCTCCCCCTCACTAAAATGTGGTAAAAAAAACTTGGAAAAGAAGCGCCGTTTCTTTCGTATTTTTCGGTTTTTTTCCGTTTTTTTTTCGAAAAAAACATGAAATATATTGTTCTTGAAACTTTCGAATAAAACATGGAAAAAAACAACGGAATTGGAAAAAACGGGAATTTTTCCTGCTTTTTTCAAAGCTAGTCTAGATAAGATCTAGTTATTTAGACCACTTTTCATTTTAGCAGCAGCTTTAACCCTAGAATATTTCACACATTAACTTCAACACTGCTTTGGAACTCTCCGCCCTAAAGTAAGTACATAGAAAATCTAAACAATACCTTTTGTCCCTTGCCCTTTTCCTAAATTAGAATGAATGTGTCGTCCACAAATACCAATTTGAAGTTACTTATTAGACAAGGAAGTAAAATATCGGTTCTATTGTCCGGACTCTAATTCTTGTGACCCAGAATACGCAATGGCAATTAACCCATGACTGCAGGCAATAAAACTGATCCCCAAAAAACTTTTGACCGCAGCGTTTTTCCGGGAGACTGGTCCATTAATGACTTTTTATATCTGCTAATCAAATGTTTTAGTAAAATTAATTGGGGTTCAGTTACATATGAAAATATGTACAAATGAAAAACAATTTTTACACCAAAGAGGTTTTCATTATTTTAATAATGTTTACTTTGAAAAACCTGTAAACCTAAACAATCAATCTATTAGATCCATTTCATTTAAATTTTAGGACTCGTTTTGCGAGTGTTGATTCAGTTAATACATTTATAGGGTATGATCCAAAGATTTAGTAGTAGCCTATCTTATGATAGTAATAGTTGAAATAGTCAAGCAATCAGCAATCAATACCATTGATTTGGTAGTAAACGACGTAAACTTTGCAAAAAACCTTGGTTCTGGGCCAAAAATAGACACAACTTCTCAGGTAATATATGAGAAATATATTACCTGAGAAGTCGTGTCTATTTTTGGCCTACTACACAATTACAGGTAAGACACAATTTATCAGAATCCTACAAAAAGAAGAAACAAAAGATACCTACCACCAAAAATCATGTCGTGATAAATAGTTGCTATAAACATCAACTAAATTAATTTATTGGACATAAACGAATATCTTCATGTCTTGTTTATTATATCATTATCTGTAATTTTATTGCCATTTGAGAGGAGAATGAGGCTGTAAATGTAACAATTAAGGTCATTATGACCATCTCTTACAGTTTGGTATTTTCTTCGGTCATTCACATATCCTAATTTCTTCAGAAGCTGCATGATGATATTTACTTATGAAACACACGGAGAGTTTATTTTATAGTATTAAGTTTTATGATTAGTCTAATATCTCTGACCTACTTATTTTTATGGTTGTTATTATTTTATTTTACTTATTTATAGATTAAACGCTTTTGAGCTAGTCTCTACTAGCTCGACAGCGTTTAATCTAGAAAAAGCAGACATCTTCAAATGTGTTGATGTTGCGTTTTTTTCGTACCAAAATGGTAGAAAAGGAACCCTTATGGTGCGATTTTGTCTGTCTACGACAACTGCTTATTTCAGAAACTACTGATTCTATCTACTTGAAATGCTTGTCCACTTTTATTGAAAATTAAAAAACTAAGTCATTTTTTATTTTCATTTGCAAAGTGGGGGTTTCAAATTTCAAAGTGGGGTTATTAAGTCAAATGGCATGTTTTAGAAAAGGACTGTATCTGCATTTTCAAAAATATATTTTAGCTTTCTTATAAGTACTTCAGTTTTTGGGATATGACGAAAAATTACCAAAAAATACCATTCCCCCACCATCCATCATACCACCTCCGAAGTTTGCAAAGCAAAAATCTGAAATAATTAGAGTTGATTGTTGGTACCTATTGTTGTTATAGTTGATAGAGTTGATAGGAACTTTTAAATAATACACGAAAAATAAAACAATGTACAGTTACTGTACAAACTAGTACAGTTTTTTAAAAATCATCAAAATTCCTTCAGAAATAAACAAGTATGCGGTTCGGTTTTTGAACTTTTTCTGAACGGTTTTTGAATTCAGAAATGGTACATAAGCGTATTCTCTAAGGACACAAATGCAATTGTTCCAAAACTTCACTTTAGAAGTTATAGTCAGATGTTCAACCATGCATAAAATTCAGTACAGCTCACTGCACGTACATATGGAGCAATTATTGCTTGTGGGGCGTGTTTTAACTTGAGTGTTGCAAGCTTTTCCGCTGAGGACAGTGACCCAATTCTCTTAGTTGTCTCTTCGTAGTGACATGGCAAAATAAACACTACATTTTTACTTTCTTCTAGTGTCTGTAAAGTGCAAATGGCATTGTTAATGGCATTTTCATTTACATTATTTAATGTTCTCCATTTTCCTTTCCGCTCTTTTGGTTTTAATATTGTAATAGCAGGTTGAGACTAAGAAAACATAGTACTTTTGTTATTATCTTATAATTAAACCCAAACGATCCTTTAATTCATGCTTCTAAAAATAGGACCAACCCTACCCTGTCTCACCGAAGGTCGTCTGGGCGAAATAAACTCATTGATTGCCGCAATAGGACCCTGTTTGGTATAGAATCATTGAAAGCTTTTCAGGCCCGTAAAGGATTCGGTGAATGGGCATTGAAACGGCATATGCTGACAGATTTATGGCACAAAATACTTTAAAAGACTGTTTCGGTTACCTGTCGAGCCAATGCGATGCGGGGAGTGAAATGTGAACTAGGATTTAATTTGTGGTCATGCGCGTGCCAGGGAATGTTTTATTGTCACATCGAATTTGTATTTTGGAAATTGATGTTTGTTTTGTGACCCGAAAATGGGGTTTGGCATAAAAAGGGATTCGTTTGTTTGACTTTTCGTTGATTGAGTTAAAGCTTATTGACATAATTAGATGAAATATACATATATTCTAGTATTTACATTTATTTCGCTACGTGATAAAATACACTTACATGAATACAAATTGGTTTGTTAGATTGTGCTGCCAGATGTAATAAATTAAATTAAATTTTGTTGTTTATTGGTTTTTATACATAGGTATACTACGTTTTTTACCGTATTGCATAGTTTCGATCATTCATTCATTCATACATTTGCCTAATTATGTTTTTATTTTTATTTGTTGGTCTTATATTTTCTTTTAGTTTGTAAATACTTAGTGTGCTCGTATTAGATAATAAGTTATGTATACCTATACAGGGTAAAATTAAAACCAGTGAGGATATTTTAGGAGGTGAAAGTACTCATGAATATGATCAACTTTTATTATGGGACCGACACTGAAATATGAAAAAAAAATCAGCTGTTCCCTTCAAAAATGCACTACAACACGATCAAAATGTATGGAACAGCTGAATTTTTTTTTCATATTTCAGTGTCGGTCCCTTAATGAAAGTTGATCATATTCATGAGTACTTACACCTCCTAAAATATCCGCACTGGTTCTAATTTTACCCTGTATATACCTATATTATGCAATAAATAAATAAATTATTTTCATTACATAGTTTCGAGAATACCGAAATAGTACTTTTAAACTTAAACATAAACTCGAGCTTTTTAGATGTATGATGAAAATGGTTTAGTCTGTTATTATGCAGACTATTAAAGCCTTGTAATACTCGTAGAAACAAATAGTCTTTTACGAAAATTACAATACAAATAAAATCTAAACACCTGCGATATTTCGCACTAAGTGTCATCTATAACGATTACTTCCTCGGAATAGATAGCTGAATGAGACAGCTATTGTGCGACATTAACGCTCCGTTAGTTTTATCTACAGCTGCAGTCATTACTCAATGCGAGCCTTTGAGTCTCATTAGAGAGGTAATTTGAAACGAGATTTTGTATGTGAATTTGTATTTTCGAAAACATTTTCTAAATATTTATGAAGATGATTAATTGTTATTAATGGTTCTAGCATTGAATTCTGCTCGTCAGGTTTTTTTATTTTAAATACCTAGTTAATTATACTAATCAACCGGTCGTTCACTTGTGGACGTCTCGTGATGACAGATCGATGTTTTTCAAATAACTTTTTGTATAATATTCTCAATTATTAAATCGGCCTAATAAAGTTTTTTTTTCAATGGAAATTAACAAACGTAATGCATTGAAATCCTTTTGTGTAAACAGAAATTATTTACATAAATACACATTATATTGATACAGAACTTCCAGAAAAAACAAACAGACATATCAAACAACAACCTTAGATACACAGCACATTACATTTTCTCACCATTTACATATCCAAGACACAGTACACGCAAAAAAAGCAGAATCTAAAAGAAACACTTTTACTGACAGCGAACATTTTTATTGTACTAGATTACGCGGGAACACCCATTCGTCTTTGTTTACACAAAGTTATCTGTGTAAGAACAAAAGCCAAACTATTTTCGTACAAAACAAAAGAGAATACATTAATAAAATATCTCATGTTTTTAGAGGCGAGGCGTGGTCCTGTAATGTTGTTTTTAATGGAGGCTAAGACTGGGCCCTGGTTTTTGTGATGTTAATTGTTTATTGTGTAGCTCGTTGTAAAAATAATATTATACAATGCTGTGAAATGTTCTTGGCAGTGAATAATCTGTTGTGGAAGGTGATTAAGAGATTATGACTAGAGAATGGATAATGGGCATCGGGCAGAAGTGCCCCTAGTCTGCCAACAACAAATTTCAGTGTATTTATGAACTACGGTGAACATAATAATAAGAGTATTCAACGGATTTTGTATTATTTACAACAACGAACTACGGTATATTTATTAACTACAGTGAACAATGTGAACATAATGGTCAACATTTTTCAAGATTTTGTAATTCGTAATTATGTAGGTATAAGATTATGTACACGGGCTTATGACAAGAGGTATGGCAAAGGTTTTCAAGCTAAAATTATTTTGAATATTATTTTAATACTCTTAGCATATATTTTGTTGATGCTTGAGAATACCGTGGGAGGTTTTGGCGTGCCACGGTACTTAGAAATATGAACGCTAAGGATATTAAAATAAGATTTAAATTATTTCAGCTTTAAAGTATCCTTCACCGTGTTGTGAGCGCTGAGCCTAAAAAAGTATAGCAGGTACTCCGAAACCTGTTTAACGCTGTAATTATTTATGAAAAGCCTCTGAAAATGACAAACAGAATTTCATCTGGAACCTTCTAAAATTGTATACAGGGTAGCAGGTTAGACAGTGGAAATATTTTAAGGGGTCATTGTACTCATCATTATGAACACCTTTTACTATGGGAGCGGCTCAGCTGTTCCATACATTTTGTTCTTCTTCTTCTTTCATGTCAATGGTTCAATTTAAATACAGTTGGAGTAAAAATTGGCCACTAGGTGTGGCCACATTGAGATCGTCTCTTGTTCAGGTGGTCGGGCATTTTGTTGATTTTTTGTCATGTGAACATAATAATGTATGGAACAGCTGATTTTTTTTTCGCTATTTCAGGGTTGGTCCCATAGTAAAAGTTGTTCATAATTATGAGTAAAATGACCCCTTAAAATATTTCCACTGCCTAACCTGCCACCCTGTATAGATAAGTCTAGGTATAGTCCGGTTTCCAGTGGTCAGTTTGACCCACATTCCGTAGTAATGTATTGGGTTTAAAGGCATTTAAGTACGGGCAGTTTCATGGCCGACCCACGGGCCCTATTAAAAAACCCATTCAATTAACTCACAGCTTACCCAAGGATACCCGAAGATATCGGATAAACTATATTATGACCCTTCAATCTTTTTAGTATTTTCAATTTTAAATCAATTTTGCCTACTACGTAGCCGCTACGACGTAGGTGACGGAATGAAGTCACAGCTACGCCAGTAGCACCGTTTCTTAGCCCATAACTGCTACGCGCTCATCATTCTTATCATTTTGAAATAAACAATCACCTTGTTGTGTATTGTATTTTGTCGAAGTGACAAAAATATGAATTGCAACTTCTTGTCATTTTAATACAAAAATTCTCACAACCTGCAAAAATTTAAATAATACATTGAATTGCAATACTTATACAATTAACAATTGTAACTTATACAATTGAGTCGCAAGTAAAAATTGGAACACATTCATACCAATTTTTAATTTTTTATATTTGAAGTCGATAAAAGTTATAATTAAAGTAGGTAACTTAGTTTATTTCATTTTACGCTAAAATGAATATACAATGCATATACTGTGTCCAACGAGTTGTGAAAAATTTAAATGTAGTCAACTTCATACATTGATGCAATGCGCGTTTTTAATTTAACATTTCATGTTTTCCAGTAAACTTTTGCGTTTTCAGTAAAAAGTCGCCCGTGACACAAATCAAAATAACGAAACTATTTCAGTCCATTTTATGAGTTGTTATTCCAAAATTATAATGTTTATGTATTTTATCAAGTCTCAGGACACATTTTTGTCAAATTTCATCCAAATTCGTTTAGCCGTTTCAGCGTAAAGAAGTAACAAACACACACATACACAAAATTTTGCATTTAAGCTAAGTATTGGAACGTGTGATCTGATATAATTTCCTAGCCATATCTAGACTCCGCTTGGATTTTAAAAGTTCATTGGCAGTGCCTTTTACCGGGCAGATCCTAGCAACATATTAAAACATTCAACAGAATAAAACTACTGCCGCAGACTTCCTCAACCTTCGCAATAGTATAAAGTATGTTTCTAATATGCAGATGCATTTCCGTTGGATTCTTGGCTTAACTAAATATACGAAAATATAAATTCAAGAAGCAACTTTTCTACTTTAAAATTCATGCTAAAAGTTGCTTCCTACGGATGGACTATATATCATCGCTTCGTTGACACAGCCAACTAAAATATATCGTAAATTACAGGTCGACACGACAGGTGTCTGTACGTAGGTATAAATATTATGAAGTAGAAGATTTTTAGGATTTAGTTAAAGATGGCTAGGTATTTGAACAAGAAATTCTACAAATATTTTGTTTTTAAGAACGGTAACATTAGAACTAGGGTGTATTGCAATAAACTAGCGTCGGATTTTTATTTTAAATAGGCCAATTCTCATAAATAAGAATGTTAAAAATATAATTCTGATTTGGTTTCGATATAATCTCAATGCCTTAAATGTCACCAATAGTGTTTTAATGTACTAAATAACAACGTCAAACGGATAAGAGAATACTACTTCTGACATAAATGACATTGAGATTATATCGAAACTAAATCGAAACTCATTCTTATTTACGAGAATTAGCCTTATAATAAATAACATACACCATACAGATTGTATTTATTTGTAACTGCTTGATACTGTAGCGACATCTGCCGACAAAATATAAAAACGTTTAAAAAAAAACACATGAGTTTTAATATTAACTAATAACGGCTGGTGAAGTATAGGAATCGCCTTCGTTGGTGAATAGTACATTTTTAGTTCAACGTTGAGATCAGCTAGGATAACATGCGCGCCGCGCCGCAACAAAATTTTGTCGACTCTTTGATACTACATTCTTGTATTCGAGCGAGACTGAACAGTCGGCAAAATTTTGTCGTGGCGCGCATGCTAGCCCGACCGTTGCGTTAAAGTAAATTCAGTTTGATTTGAAAACTCATGTATTCTATTACGTGGTAGCTTTAGATCTATTTCAAGTTATTTCCTGATTTTCCTTTGCATGTTCTCGATTCTAATTCGATCACGAAGGGAAACTCCGAGCGTTGGCCTTTCCATTGCCCTTTGGGAAAGTTTGAGCCTTCGTTTAAGGTCCATTGTGAGCGACCACGTCTTAGTGCCGTATGTCAAAAACCTTCATCCTAATATCGCACCCTTAGTAATATAAGGGCACAACTCGAAATTTTTGTGTTCTTGAGTTTTTGTGCTAGATGGGCTCTACAGTTGACATTGTGCCCATCTAGCACAAAAACTCAAGAACACAAGAATTTCGAGTTGTCCCCTTATATTAATTACTAAGGGTGCGAATTATTATAAATGCGAAAGTAAGTTTGTTTGTTACTTTTTCACGTTTATGCCACTGAATTTGTGACGGAGTCATCCTTCATTCATCATTTAGTGCTGACAATCTTCCATTACTGGCCACTTCATCCACTCCATTCTTCAAGATTTGAACTTCAAATTTCAAAATTAGAACATCTCATATTTTTATGCTTTTATTTCATTGTTTCGTCATTCTTTGTCTGGTCTCCAACGACATCACTTGAGGACCGCTGAACCGCTGTTCTAATATTACTAATTTGTAAAGTGCAATAAACCATCTACATCACAATTCCAACTCTCCCAATCCTGCTGTTTTATTTCCTATCAAGATTTGTGTCTGTGGAGGCTCCCTCTCATCGCTAGCCGAGGCTGAGAGGTCAGAGGAGGGAGGCACCCCGCGACAAATTGATCATCGAAATATTGCATAAACGTTGTCAGGGGTACAAAAAAGGACATAGTACCTTTCACCCAGAAAAAAAGTTCTGTTCCCGAGAGTTCCCTGATATACACACATCTATTCAAATATTGTAACACAATTATTTTCATACCATTTCTAGACTGCTGGGATTTGGAGCACAGTAGTCATGTCAAATTCATTAGTTCAATTTGAACTAGTTTAAAGTCAGGCCAAATGCAGCCAAGTCTTACTAACAACTTTACTTGAGGTTTGTCAGTTTGATTTGTGAGTCTATCTGGAAATCATGATGTTGAAATAACTCACTTGTCTAACATTTTGCTAGTTGTTTGAGTTTGATGGCGATGCATTGTCTTTATGGATGTATGAATCGCGGGCACAATATGTGGAACTTAGACTTTATTGGATGACGTTATTTTAATGACCACTTTGTTAAGACTGATCACTTTTTTGTGTTACACGACGAAGGTGGCAAAACTAAAGGTGCATCTACGCTAAACGAGCCGAGCATAAGCCGAGCACGAATTGGTGTAATGTGGATCAACTAACAATGTCGGTTTTTTGACGAATTCAAAGGGATTTGCATTGTGCTCGCAGTGGGCTGGGTGACACTTGAAGACTCGCAAAGCGGCTCCGCTCGTGCTCGGCTCGTCTAGCGTAGACGCACCTTTACAAGCCAAGAAAAATAACAAGCACACCAAAATGCGACAAAGAAACTAGCTAAGATCGCCAAACAAACGCTTTAGAAGAAACAGCTAACAATGGGCTTTTGTTACATTTTCATAAGTGTTAACCCTTACATGCTGCGAAGGTCGACTTGGCCTAAATTAACGGCCAAGGTATTATGTTAAACAAGCAGCCTAAAGTCACGAGGGTGTTGTTAAACTTGGGGATTTTATTAGACGTGTATTGAGGAGTTGAATATGCAAGCGTATGTCTTGTAAGACGAGTTTTGGGACTGAGGTAAGGGTTAATATATTTTCGTGGGAATGAAAAAACATGAAGCGCGATAGGTGAGCTAATATATTATACTGTTGTTTAGAAAAAAAATTAGTAAGAAATAGTATAATATATTAATATTATACTGTTTCTTACTAAATTTTTTCTATAAAAAATAACTGGTGGGAAGTATCTGGATGTTTGTTTAATTGTTTCAAAAAAATATTGCCTCGTGAGTGCGTATATAAACACAAGTTTCACATAGACAAACAGCCAGACCCGAAAAAAATATTTTGCTCTGTGCGGGAATTGAACCCGCGACACGTCACGCAGCAGACGTGACAATGGTACCGTCAATTGAATTGAATTGCCTCTACACAAAGGAATGAATCCTTAAAACAATTCCTTTCAGTCAAGTGATAATAAAAATTGATATTGTCGGTTGTACGAATATAGATCTTGATTTATTTGCGAAAAAATTGAAGAGAATACTGTCAAGTCATTTCAGACTACGCTATACTATGTAGCATTATAGCATAGGTATAGCTCATAGCACGACAATATCGCGCACCATACATTGTTATGGACACGTTCACACTGTGCTATACTATATAGTATGGCTTTGTCGGGCGCGCTATAGCATGCGCTACACTATATAGTATAGCGTAGTCTGAAGTCAGCTTCAGGATGTTTGAAGTTTTGTGAGAAGAACGCGCGAATGCACGACTGTGGCTATCTTCATCTCGTATTATTTAGTTTGTGTAATAATGACTTTATTTTATTTTTGTATTTTTCGTGATTGATTGTATTTAAATCACTAGGCATAAATACCTAGTTATTTTTAATTGAATAAATTGCAGACTGCCTTCTGACCAGTTCTTGGCAGACGAGTAAAAGCTAAAATAAGAATTTTCAACGTCTCGTGATTAATCCTTCTAAGATCACAACCCGTTGGCACCCCATCTGTAGTCTAACTTTCCACACATATACACACCTCCTTATAACATAATAAACTTTAAAATACATACGACCAACTTTCCCTATACTAAGTAATAATTCATAAACATGAATCCCGAACGTTCGCATCATTATTATGGGCTTAGTAATAAACGTGGGATAGCGGATATGGAGTTTAAAGGGGATACAACGGTCCTTTGACCCACGTAAACCCATAATGTTTAGTTTGTAATAGTGTTTTAGTGTGTTTTGGTCTTGGCTCAGGTTGTACGGAAGTGTTGAAGGGTTAATAATGGGCAGTCTTATTACGTATTTTCGTATGTTATGTACCTACTTCCTTCATGAATTATGTTGTTTTGGTGTACCTAAATACAATCATGAAAACAGTACTTAATAATTTTGTAAATCAATAAGAATTGATGATTTATGTTTAAGGTAATTTTTAAGTGTTTTTTTTAGGGTTCCGTACCAAAATGGTAAAAAAGGAACCCTTATGGTGCGACTTCGTGTCTGTCTGTCTGTCTGTCACACCTGCTTATTTCAGTAACCACTTATGCTATAGACTTGAAATTTGGAACAGTTATAAAGAATGCTTGTTCAACTTTATTGCAAATGAAAAAAGTCAAAAAATATTTTTATTTTTATTGCAAAAGGGGCCGGAGTGGGGTTCGAAATTTCAAAGTGGGGTTACTAGGTCAAGTGACATATTATGAAAGGGCTTGTTTTGCACATTTCAAAATATATTTTTATTTTATTTTATGTTTCACAGTTTTTGACATATGATGAAAAATGTCCAAAAAATACCATCCCCCCCCCCTTATCTCCGAAGATTGCGGGGCGAAAAATCTGAAATAATTAGAGTTGATAGGAATTGACCCAAATATGGCACCAAAAATAAAACAATGTTCCTAACTAGTACAGTTTTTTCAAAATCATCAAAATTCCTTCACAAACAAACTTAGTTATGCGGTCCGGATTTTTTCACTTTATACGTCCAAAAATGATACGGAACCCTCGGTGCGCGAGTACGACTCGCACTTGGCTGGTTTTTTTTTCTATTAGATATCTTTTAGGCGCCATCTCTACGAGCGAGTGTATTGCATCGATTCCGTCCTCCTATCGTAAATATCTATAATATAAATAAAATCAAGTTGGGTATCCAGATAATCCAACGAGAAACCATAATAGGTACGACACCTTAACCTTTCCTTACATAATATTATAATGTGTTAGGCATATAGCATTCCTAATACGTACACAGCATTCCTATTACGTAATATAGGATCGGAAATTACAAACCATCCCACGCAGTATCATTAGGCGGGAATCAATTTAGCTAACAATATGTATAGGTATATTACTTGTCCTACATATCTAATAATATACAGAAGGAAGAATTGTTTATTATAGAAAGATAAGGTCTTTGCCTACAGCAGTGATAGCCTAGTGGCTTAACCATGTGCCTCCCACGGCAAATGGTTCGAGTTCGATCCCGAGGCACGCACCGCTGACTTTTCGAAGTCATGTGCGTATTAGAAATTAATTATCACTTGCTTTAACGGTAAAGGGAAACATCGTGAGGAAACCGACATGTCCTAGAACCAAAAATTCGAAGACATGTGACGTCCACCAACCCGCACTGGGCCCGCGTGGTGGACTACGGCCCACTCTCTGTCACAGAGAGGAGGCCTGTGTCCCAGCAGTGGGAACATTATGGGCCGATTATGCTATGCTTATGCTAAGGTCTTTGCCGAGGTAGTAAATAAATGAGTAAAATGGGGGCCAAATGCTGTCTGTTTTATCGATATAATTTAATAAAACGTAATTGCATTTTCCTATTGGGTTTTAGTAGATTCAGTACGAGTAGTTACGTTTTTAGAGAATTTGTATTTTATACATTTTAAATATTTCCATTAAGTAAAAAAATATAAAAAAAAATTACTACATCGGGAGCAGGGTCCAAGGTACTGGCGATCAGGGGCCCAGAGAGAGTAATCGCTTAACAATGCAAACCGTGTCTAGGAGTACCGCTTTCTGTATCAAGCCCTTGATTCAACTGCCTAACGAGAGTTTCCTTGGGTGTTGACGTTGATTAAGATTCTTGGCTATTGGCTATTGAAAATGACTATCAGCACGATGATTGCTGAGTCCACCTCCGATATGCTGTTGTCAGCATATCGTAGGTGGACTCAGCAATCATCATCATCATCAATGATAGTCATTTTGACTTGGCACACGAGGTTGTCCTCGTGTGCCAAGTCAAGATGACTATCAGCACGATGATTGCTGTGTCCACCTACGATATGCTGGCATCCTCGTGTGCCAAGTCAAGATAGGTACTTGTCGTAAATCTACCTAATAATAAATTATTTTCATATTTTGTACGACTTCCAATGCTAAATACTATCTTTGGTTGTAGGACGGAGTTCCTTAGCAAACTCGATTAAAATAATTTGTGTTAAAAAGTTCAGTATAAATTCGGGTAGTAGCTCAGAATGCCACCTTTGATTGGATTTAAATGTAAAAACTAATAAAAAAAAGTTCATTCATTATCTGTACGAATAAAGAATGGAATTGAAATTTGAAAAATTGGCGTCGTCTCTATTCACCTCATTTATTTATTTATTTATAATTTATGTACACACAACATACAGAGGAAAACAAATACAAATGAAATATTAAGTACAAAGGTACTGCTTATTTGTGAAGAAATTTCTGCCAGCAGACCTGCGACAGGATAGGTTTATAGAATAAACTAAGACACAGTGTGTAAATTAATATCTATAACATGAACTGTAACGTAAAAATATTATAAAATAAAATATACTTAATATATAACTTTCAAATATGATAAAATACAAATACATACATATATATATATATATATATATATATATATATATATATATATATATATATATATATATATATATATATATATATATATATATATATATATTATTTATATATATATATATATATATATATATACATATTATTTATATAGAAAGATAGTGTTCTTTAACTCGTCTCTTAAATATGGAGATTGATCGAGAATCACGTATGTTAGGCGGAAGCGAATTCCACAATCTTACTGCATGAACTGAGAAAGAGAAAGAATAGAAATCGGTTTTGTGCTGTTGAAACTTAAGAAGAGATTTAATGTGGGATCTACAGGGGTCATCAGGAGAACGAGCATAGGAGAAACGCTCACGCAAGTAAGAGGGATAGGCTGGGTTATGCAAAACATTAAAAAGAAGACACAATATCCGAGTGTTCCTGCGAAGACGGATTGGGAGCCACTTGAGTTCCCTGCGAAAATGAGAAACATGATCATATTTCTTGAGGCCGAAAACAAATCGAATACATATATTTTGTAAACGCTCAAGCTTATTTAACAGCTCCTCAGTGGCATCCAAGTAGCAGGCATCAGCATAATCAATAATCGGCAATAATGCGGCTCATTATTAGCATCTAACATCTAACTTATTATCTTAAAAACCAAAGCCATTATCTGTATAAATATTGGACTCTATTAACTGTGTTGGGGACAGCTCCCAGCAGATGAAATGAAATAATAGTAGGTATTTAACACGAACCAACTGTCATCTGATCTCCGCGACCCAATTACTGGGCAATATCAATATCCTAAGGTCACATCGGCGTGTAAACTGTCACCCTTTCTGATTACAATAATTACTCGATCACATCCAATTCGCAGATACTATTTCATTTATCCCACTGATCTTCTCAACTCCATATCATACCTTATAACGCAAACTTGAGAAAAATCGATTTATATGAGTAATCTGAAGACACATGAATCGAAAAGGATTCCGATATCTCGTTTCAGAATCGACTTCTATCGAGTGCTGTGCAATATATTTGTGTTAAACGACTTGTATTATGAAATCGGATAAATCTAACTCTACTCTCTCTAGTCCGCAGTATGTGTAGTAGAAAATAACTAATAAAAACCAATGGGGCTTTGTCTTGGATTTTTCTCCGATTATTTACTTTTACTTGACATTTTGAGGGTTCAAGAATATTTCTTTTTGAATTAACGTAATACTGTCTTTTATTAGATTTGGGTGCGATCGTTAGAATAGTGGCAATAGTGATTCCGTTAAAGACTTCGAGTTTATTATAATGTTTGTTTCCAAAGTCATTGTCCGTTTTATTGAAATCCGATTTTATTTTCGTGATGGGTGCAAAAAAACAAAAGTGACTCAGCTTTAAGTGACTGGTGGTAATCGAATTAGGAGACATACGATGGCATTTTCTCGTTCAAACAACTTTTCTTTTCTAGTCTGAAAATGAGGATTAACTTAGAAACGAAGTTACTTTCGCCGCCGCGAAAAGTCAACCGAACGAAATTGTTCTTTCCGAACTCGTTACACATAAAATAATCAGTCGAACTTGACCAACTATGTTGGCTAATAATCATCCCATTTCAGAAATCCAAAAATACGATGGTAGATCCAACATCTGTGTCAACAAGATAAGACCTTAAATGATTACAAATATTAATAAGATGTTTTCTGAATCTTGTCCTCTATACTCAACATAATTTGTGTTGAGTATACAGGACAAGATTCAGAAAACATAAGCCAATTCACTTAATAAAAATTTGATTCAGTTATAAATATCACAAATGGTTTTCTCCTAAACTAACGAGTACCATCAAAAGTGAAGATATATCGCAATGAGATCAAAAATTTACCGAATCCAAACGAAGTATGTACATTTAAAATAAAATAAAACTAATTTTACTCAAAAAATAATAATATAATAATACCAAACAAAATAAAAACTCAATGTTCAATGTGTGGTACTGAACTGAACTTAAAATAGACTGATAAAAGGTAGGTAGCAATGTGTAATATACTTTAAAACTGCTCACAGACATAAAGATAAATAACATCACGGGCTATTACGCACTTCTTTCCTTTTTCAATCACTTTGCCTGCACTTGATATTGTTTCTCATAGACTACAAAGAAATACAGTCTCGACTAAATTAATTCATTTACACGATGGTATAAAGTGGGAGCACAAAAGAATACAATGGAAATGTAGATGTTTTTATATCTAGACCTTGTTCAGTCTTAGCTGTATGGAGATAAGGACTGTTTTGTTTTTTTTCTAATGTTTACACTGCTAAAGCACTCTGTGTAATAACCAATTTGAGAAAATCACACACTGTTCTTGAAATCAATCAGTTATCGATAGATCGATCGGTATAGAACTGTTTTTAGGGTTCCATACCAAAATGGTAAAAAAGGAACCCTTATGGTGCGACTTCGTCTGTCTGTCTGTCTGTCACACCTGCTTATTTCAGCAACTACTTATGCTATCGACTTGAAATTTGGAACAGTTATAAAGAATGCTTATTCAACTTTATTGCAAATGAAAAAAATCCAAAAATATTTATATTTTCATTGCAAAAGGGGCCGGAGTGGGGGTCCAAAATTTAAAAGTGGGGTTACTAGGTCAAATGACATATCATATGAAAGGGATTGATCTGCACATTTCAAAATATATTTTTATTTAATTTTATGTATCACAGTTTTCGACATATTATGATGAAAAATGATTGAAAAAATACCATTCCCCCCCCCCTTATCTCCAAAGTTTGCGGAGTGAAAGAACCTCCTTTTTTGAAGTCGGTTAAAAATCTGAAATAATTAGAGTTGATAGGAATTGATCCAAATATTGCACCAAAAATTAAACGATGTTCCCAACTAGTACAGCTTTTTCAAAATCATCAAAATTCTTTCACAAACAAACTTAGTTTTGCGGTCCGGTTTTTTTCACTTTAGGTATACGTCCAAAACTGATACGGAACCCTCGGTGCGCGAGTACGACTCGCACTTGGCCGGTTTTTTTTCAATAATGTCTACGTACTTTCTTGTTCTCTTTGTAATACACAAAAATTTAAAGTACTTATAAAATTAGTTATATTATATTATATTGCAGGTAAATTATATTATAGTGCAAATGCAAACTTCGTCAAAACTATTCAAAATGGCGTAACTGAAGATAGTTTAAAATTTAACCAAACATTTCACATTAAAACCCGTTTCCAGGATAACAACTGAACTTTTGTTCCTTACTATCTTAATCACCAAAAAACTTAGTACGAAATTTTAGCTTGAAATTCTTAAACAACTCAGCCATTGTTGGAGACAATGGTTCCGTCGCTATCTGATCTGCAAAGGATACTTCATTATCTCGCGCAAACAAACAAAGGGGATAAACTGTTGGATAGCAGAAATAATGAGCCGATAGTGGTGGAGAATTTCAAGCGAGCGTCACGACGTCATTGCGATGGATTGCAGAGAAAAAGGTCGTGCGTTCGGAATTAGGTCTTTACGGATATTTTTTAAACGTTGTAATAAGTTTGGTGGTTTATTATTAGAAAGTAGTCTCTCTTCTTTTAGTGAAGAAAAGACGACAATGAAGACCTAAAGAAAGCAGCGTAAATACATATACAAAAGAACAGGTATTATGACAACTTGGAGAGATATACCTCAATGTACTGAAAGCTTCACCAAATCTCTGATCAGTTAACTCGCTGTTAAATTTCAAATAAGCTGCTGTAATTGGTTCACCATAACAATAATAAATGGGTAGGTAACCAATCATTATTATCGGTATAAATATTTAAATAAGCTTTTAATGAGAATCAGGTCATCAGTGCAGTGCTAGCCTAGTGGTTTAACCATGTGCCTCCCACGGCGAATGGTTCGAGTTTGATCCCGAGGCATGCACCGCTGACTTTTCGAAGTCATGTGCGTATTAGAAATTAATTATCACTTGCTTTAACGGTGAAGGAAAACATCGTGAGGAAACCGGCATGTCCTAGAACCAAAAAATCGAAGACATGTGACGTCCATCAACCCGCACTGGGCCCGCGTGGTGGACTACGGCCCACTCCCTCTCACAGAGAGGAGGCCTGTGTCTCAGCAGTGGGAACATTATAGGCCGATTATGATTATGCTTATGCTAGGTCATCAGTCCTTTTGTAGGAGGCCTACCCACGCTACGGCTTCCGGTACCGTACGCGTTTTCCACTCTAAAACCTTTCGACCTCATCGACCTTGTGAGGCCGGTCAATGTGGCGACACTTAAAGGAGGCCTATGTCCAGCAGTGGACGACTTTTGACTGAAATGATGATGATGATGATACGAGGAAACTTGATAGTGACTACTAGACAGGTCACCATAAGGACGGTTAAAAACTTGTTATTTAAATGAAAACATGTTTTTCAGTATCTGAAAACAACAATTAAAACAAAGAAAACTTTGGCTAAAATTGAGTAGAATAATAACGTAACTAACATGTAAAATTCAACAGAGGACGCGCCTAATTTACGCAAACAATAGAAGGTTAAATTAAAAGTTTATTTGGGTAACTTCTCTACAGCTACGCTCAAACAAACACTACTGGGGGATTTCGAGGCATTTTATTGCCCTTATTTCTATTGAAAATAAAACTGAACTCGTGCGTAGAATTATAGTTTAAAGGCGTTTATTGGTAAAGAATTATCTTTATTCATTTAAATAACGTGTTAAATTCATTTTTAAATAAAAAACAAATAAAACTTGTGAATATAAAGATCTTCCACACATAAAAAAAATCCGCACACCCTCAATCTAACACTGTTATTCGTCACTCATCACTAGCACTAAACTAAAACACTATTTATATCATCGATCGCGTTCAGTCTGTCGCCAACGTGTACGTTTTAATTATGGTCAATGTAACCAAACTAAAGGGTCAAGCTCAATAGCGCCTTGGCAAACCTTTGTTTCTATAATCTAAGAATTCTGAGATAATATGGTATGTGTAAGGTATGTAATAATAGCAACTTTATTAATATTCCTAGGTATATTTAGAAATCATGGAGGTATAACATTACCCCCGAGAATTTCCACTAACTGTTCCCCACCTCTAAAGGTGCTTCCGAGAAGCATACATCAAACTGAGGGTATAACTTCAAATCACGCGAACTAACACAAACTTGAACAGGAGTTGAAGCCCGTACAACGGCAGCATTAGCGAACAAGTTAATTTCGATATAATTACTTCTAAACCAAAATTAATATGGCCGTTTCTCACAAACTTGTATTCAACACTAGCGCCACTAAATTCCCCTCATGATGCCTCAACTTTGAGTGAGTTACGATCTAACAGATATTGTAATCAAATGCCGAGTTTGGGATTAAAGTGTTTTGAATCTGCAATCAGAAGAAACAATGTTTAATTAGACAATCTGGGTCTTCGTGTCTTGAATCTTGTTTCAATTAATTAATATCTGGGTTTAGAAAAGTTTATTGTTTGTGCTAGATGTTATGGATATTACTTAACCCCTAAAAGCTGAATTAAAACTGTTCTGGTAAAAACTACTCGCGAAAAAAAAAACACAAAAGTTAAGAGTTTTTTTATTAAGTATCTTTTGTATTTTTATTTTTGGCTCGATTTTCCTATCTGTTATAAATTAAGTCTCTTCATAAGTTGAAACAATTTTACGTTATTAGAATTATCAAAACAAAATAATATACCGGTACCGTAAAATGGGGTTACATTGATTAATTTTAAAATAAAAAGAAATATAACTTCTTCAGTTATTTTTTAAAAAATATAGGTATGAACAGGAAAATTGGCAGTTTATAAAACATTTCAAATACAAATCTCACTTAACTCATTCGGCTCATACAAATATCCGACGCAATAAAACCTAATGCTTCAATAACTCAATACACTCACGCTCATAATATCAGTATTGGCACAACACGATCGCAAAAACGTGCCATCCCCTCGCTACGATAGCGACTTATCCCGCTAACAGTGTCCATTTGGCACCAGCGATGTCATTACTGGCACTCGCAGATGTAATTTCAGTCACGCCCCAAATAAGTTTAATTAGGAATAGAAATTCCGTACGCAAAACCCTGTTAGTATCGGAATGTTATCTTTTGGGGGATCCGGATTATTCGCCTGTTACGACTTCATGGTAGATTAAGTTCCGTATACTGTTTATGTAAATACGGGATTTTGTTTGCTGACCGTCACTTGACGTCGCGTTCGTCGGATAATGAGGTTTGGAGTTTCTAATTTTTAATTAATGTAGGAGATTTTATTTGATCTTTTTTATGAGCTGGTGTGTCTTTAAGTTACGAAAATACATGTTTTTTTTCTATACCTCTCGACATGTTGTAATTAATTGTAGGTACCTAATACATAGATTACATTGAAGAAAACTGCAAATAAAATATACTTTTAATAATACCATTGTGTATCAGCTGTAAAACAAATGAATATATTTAACGCCAGGTGTTGTTAAATCGATACGGTACAAAACGATTTTATCTGTATATTTTTTATACCATTTCTATTTTTAATATTTCGCGTTTTTATTTCCTTTTAGTAAGCTTTCAACGCCAGCTGCGTCGCAACATGAAAGCGTGTCACAGGAGGTAGGCCGGGGGCATTGTACCGGGGTACATGTCAGGATACCGCTGTGGCTACGGAGACCGGTCCCACCCTGTGGCACTGTCATTGGTCAAACAACCGGACAAGGCAGACGCTTTTCCACATGACGTGTTTCAAACATGATCGCAGGGTTTTGGTGAAACGATAGAAGCAACATTTCTTTGGTTATAAAATTTATAGGTACTAATATTATAAATACGAAAGTTTGGATAGATGGATGGTGTTTATTACTCAATCATGCCAGAACGGCTGAACAGATCTAAATGAAATTTGGCACAGAGATAGATTATAATCTGGAATAGCATATAAGATACGTTTTATCCCGAAAAACGCGGGTGAAGCTGCGGGCGGGAGCTAGTAAATTATAATGACAAAGCCTTTAGCTGTAAGATTATTTTGTTAATTACTTTTGTAATAAACTAAGTTCTTATTTTCAAACCTAAAACTGTAAAAAATGAGATCCTTTGATGTATTCACAAAAAATACTTCTAATTAAAATCAAGGTTATATGAAAGTCAAAGAGCTCAACGAAAATCTGTATCTAGGTATTAAATCTTACCTTTTAATAAAGGAGCATGCATACAGCTAGACTTATATTCGGTATGACGTATCTTAGTATACGGTTCTATATTATATTCCTTGCCAAATTAATACGGCAATAATCCGATCTTATCTGTTAATTCTGCTCACGTTTTGGCTTGTGTTGACGTACCCGCATAATGTTGTGTACCTATATCTACAGGCTGAATTTTCCAAGTGGATGGCCAAATCTGAAATAAGAAATATCGAAAAATACTCAGAGTCTAGTATGCCGACTTTGATAAAAACTAAATCTGCATGCTTTTTTTTTTAAATTCATTTTCGTAGCTATGAATACTTCAAAATAATGAATCAGTTTAGGTATTAAATATCAACATGATCCTTTAGTTATGTAATTACTTCCCAAAATCTAATTCTTATTAGCGATACATTATCAGATGGTGCAACAATATACCTAGTGTTTTTTTTTTTCAAAATCAACGGATTCGATTTCTGGCTAGGAAAATTTCTTTTTCAGAAATCTAATGATACCGTTTTAGTTTTTATCAAAATCGGCTCGGAGATATCTTAAGTATTTTTTTGCTATTTCTTATAGTTTTAGATTTAGCCATTCACGCACACGTTAATACGTCTAAGAAGTTGTGCACAGGTCTCAAATTAGCAAAACCAAGCGAGCTAAAAGAAACTAAATAACTACTTAGATTATTCAGAAGAATAAACTACCTGGGTAATTAGGTATATAATTATTGTTCAAGGTTGAACATGAACAATAACTTGATGAAATAGCTGCTTTCTCTTTTGTTTTATTTATATAAGAACTAAGAGCTTTTTGCTAATTACAATAACAAAAGCGATAGCCTGAAACGATTTATCATAAATTACTCATCCACAAGGTATTACCGTTGTTATAGACAGAGGCGACCGGCGTTTGACCTTGAACCTTCCGAAAATTCCATCATTTACTTCAACAATAAAGTAACCAAGGTCAAGGTCATCTAATTCAATTGGGGTGAGTTTTTATTGTTTTACTTTCACAAATAACCCTTTCAAGCTGGCTTTGTTTGTATATACAATTATACAGTATACAATACACAATATACACTACGTCCCTTCCGGTCCTATGTCAACCTCATCTATTGTTCCCTTATGACAATGTTATTTAGGTACTAGCACTATTTTAATACAGTTTAGTCGGTTCCTAAACCAAGGAATCGTTTTTCTTGACATGACGGAGGTTGTGATGAGTGATACACGACGTGTTGGTCTGGCTTTAAGTAAATATAATTACAATTATTAACAAACACAAACAAAGTATACTAAGAAAACAAGATAAACTGTAGAAGATAGACTGACAGAAAATGCCTAAGGCAATAAGTCCGCCTTTGAGCAGTATTTTTTTACTTGTGCATATAGCATTAAATAAATAATAACAAAAAATATATAGGTTATATTACTATTATAATTTATTAACAAAAATACAGACTGCGTAATATTTAAATAATTACTTTAACCCCATGTCACTCACACAATAAAGGCAAATCTAATGACGCCTCGCATGTCAAACCGTTTAGGTCTTAGGTTACGGAGCGTGCAAAAAATATAGACACAATATAAACTTCCAAAACATTATCCTCTTTCTGGGGTGGCGGATAATTAATATTTCCCATTTGCCCATTTTTTTCTTCATCAAGACCCAATATTTTTTTTTGGTGACATATTTGACGAATACTATTTTTTTAAGTGCTATAGAAACACAGCTTCAAAGTAAATCACAGAGCCACACTCTCAACCAATAACAGTACTCAAACGAGCGGAGGAGACTACTGATTTAAAAAATCTTAATTATTCGGTACCGCTGACTCGACTGCAGCGCTCCGGCTTCCTTAAAATTTATGCAAGCTTAGGAGCTTACTGTAGAATAGACAAACCGAATCCTTTGAGGCTCACTTCGGATCCTGCATCCAAGTAAACATTGTGCCTACGTCATGTTTGTTTTTAATTTGAATAGAATGGATTCTGCGTCTGATTGCTTGGGGAATACGGTAGTGGACTACTATTAAAAAAGTACAAATAAATTATTTTATTCCAAAGAAGGAATAGGAATAACGAAAAAGAAAAAAAAAATATCACAAAATGAAAAACATAGACGCTTTTAAAGTTTTTGGAGGGAGTATCGCTCCGTCTTTGTCACGCGAAGCGGACATAGATGGTGTTACGTCACTTATCATGCATGCCATCCGTGTCTAGCAAATCATTTTAAAACGCTTATAACTTTGCCAATTTTGTAGATGTTTCATCGGGTTTTTTGGTGTTAATTATCTTTTTTCAAATAGTTTACAGATTCACAATAAAAAAAATATATTCAACATCCTGTTCTACGAAGCTAGAAGCTTAAGGCATTACATTATGTTATGTTAAGAGATAACTGTGTAAATTGTTTACATAAAGTGTCCGTGCCTCGGAGAGTATGTTAAACCCGGCCCACGCGAATATTAAGACGTTGGTAGTTTTGGGCTTGATATGGTACAGTAATAAAAACTTAACCAAAAATAAAAATATATTTAATTGTTCTTTGCCTAATTTATCTTAGAGATTAAGAATTGGAATCAAAAATCGAAATAAATAAGAAATAAAATGATTATGCCGTTGACATTTTGAAAAAACCAATAAAACGGGTGCATGCTGGCTGGTGCGTGCCTCCACAGAATATCATGTCGACAGCAACTAAAACTTTGAATTGAGAACTCATTAGTCTGACTGTACTTCATTCGACCTCCACAGAATATAATGTCGACAGCAACTAAAACCTTTGAATTGAGAACTCATTAGTCGGGCTGTACTTCATTGGATCATTCACACCATACTTAACCTCACTGTCACAAATACGAAGATTTCTCTTTAACCCAATTACGTACAAAAACAAATAAAAAATGAATTTAAATACTCTTAAAATACTTGATCACACCAAACTAATTTCATATTTGTACTGACATACACAATCTGAAGCCCAGCGTTCTATGGGCGTCTGCCGTGTCCTTTTACTCTTTCAATATCAAAAATTCCTGGCAATTACAGTTTTTCTCAGTTTCCCCGACAGAGGGCCAAAATTCCTGACATGTCAGAAAAAATCTTGTGATCTGATAACCTTAAATATGTCCCTGTTTTAACCTGTCACTCAGTATAATAATTTGCTCAAAAGATTAAATTAAGTAATCAAGATATTTGTACCCAGAAATAGAACAATCGATACTCGATTAAGATGCTTTTGCCGTAAACAAGAAACCAGATTTTATCAAACTAATAAACCCATACCTATGTATAACGTTGTTCGTACGTCATCCTTTCCGGACCCCGTGTCAAGCTCATCTATTGTCCTTGTCGCTTTGACAATGTTATTTAGTCACTGGAGTCCCTGTACCGTTGTTCAATCACTGTCTTAACTCTTAATAACGGAACAAAGATTTTGGGCAGCTAAAAAATATGACGCTATTTTCGATTATTTTGTCAACTACTTTTTTTTTTTTGGTAAGTTTTTTCGTAAGTTTTTGAGAACTATGACAATACACAACAATGACAACTATAATTATAAAAGTACTACTAGCTGTTATTCGCGACTTTGTCTGCGTGAAAATATATGAAAAGTAGCCTATGTATGTGCTTCTCTAGGTCCCAGGCCTCTTTGTCAAATTCTTTCTAAATCTGACCAGCCGTTTCAGCGTGAAAGTGTAACAAACAGACACACACATAAACTTTCACATTTATAATATTAGTGTGATATACAAACTGACAAGGAAATTCAATTTTCGTTGAATGATGTTTCGAGACGTATGAAAACATAAATTCTACTTCAAATGAACAATTACGCTCATGTCTTCTACTCTTCTTTAACTACATGCATGTTTTAATTCCTAATACATAAATCCAGCTTCAGTCCAATACATAATATAGACGCATCCACAGCTTTGCATGGTCAGCTGTGTTAATTTTTCGAACCCAGCACTAACGGGCGAAGCTGCACCAATTGTTTGCCTACTACAATTCGGCCGCTCAGAGAGTGCGGTTACTGACAGTTCGTAAATGTATGGGCAATGAGACTTTGAAGTGGAAAATATTTTACGATCAAAAATATTTTCATCGTTTATATGCACTATTGATACTTATTAATTTAACTAAAATTCTTATTATTACATCAATCTCAGCGGCCGGACTGTAGGTCATTATTTTTCTCTATTGAAATCACAAAATCAATCAAGCTATACGTCCAAAGATTTCAAAAACACAAAGCGTTCGATCAAACTGTTCATATTTTGCTGGCACCGATGTAGGACATTTTCAGTTACTGTTTAATCACACAGTGCCGTCGTCCTCCAGCTCCCGTCCCCAGCTACGTCTATAGTTATAGCACGATCAACGGAACTGTGTCAGCCGTCTCTATTGTTTCCTTGTCATTGTCACAGTGTCATCCAACTATTGGATTGATGCTTGTCCTATGTACGTAATAGCTTCGTCTTTCCTTTTTTTTTATTCTGAAAAATTCTAGTGACCATTTTTTGAAATGTTTCAGTTCGTGACTTTTTCGCATGTTTCTGCAACGATCACTTTTTGACATTCTTGTATTTTGATTCCTAAAGCAGCGAAATAAAATTCCCCTTTTGTCTTAGTTCTCTGAACATACAGTAGCCAAGAGTATGATCATGTACTTGCCGCATCAATTAATTTTATTACTAGCACACAATAGTTATTTAGAAGCATTGTACAAATAATACGGCTCGGCATAACATTTAACCAGCACGAACGCACACCACTAATTCATCATGGATTAAGATCTAATCAGTTCATAATGAAATACTGACTTTACGTTCATTTATACTTTGGCCACCGACCGATTTTATCACTAACAAGGAGATTTTAATAATCCACGCCCGAATCACTCCGTAATAATTAACCGCGACTATCCGGACGTCCGGGCGGAAAACCCGCGCGTCATTAATGCAGACGTGTCCGGGATATGGTGACAACTCTAATTCTCGCGCACAACCCTACCCCCGTCACTGTTTCCGTGTGACATGATCGTTCAATCTCGTCTTTATTACGTCATCAACGTGTCCGCTATTAGATCGTGAACGTTCACGTGATTTTTGAAAGGGAATTTTAGGTGTCTGCTAGATTAGATTGTAGGCCAATCTGACTTGCGTAGCTATAGTTGCATGCAGTTCTAAATGAACATTTTGATGGAATACCAGCTTTTGTTTATGTAATGATAGGAGTTAGGGCGAGGCCCCATTAGTGCGTGCGCTGCGTTGCGTCGCGTCACTTCACAATACACTTCTCCGTTGCGTTGTCGTACGCATTGCGTTAACAAACCGACGGAGTAGTGTAGTGTGAAATGACGCAACGCAGCGCAGCGCAACGGTGCAGCGTAGCTTTGCTCTTGAAGTATTAAAAACAAAGAACGTGGACTTAAAGTTATAGTATGCTCCAAAAAATTTAATAAAATAGTAGGTTTCGCATAACTCACAAATACGCTATAACATGCGGTCTTAGGAACGTTGTGCTTGGCTCACTGACTAGAACTATTCAATCTATTCTTTATTACGTCACAAGGCATGCACCCACATTTTCTATGGTGTATACTTTTAAAGAAAATATTACTAATAACATTATAGAAAGGTTCGAAAAAGACCCAGATTAAACAATACCTGAAATACCTAGTGAAATTACATTTCCAAAATACAAAAGTACACGAACTGATTTTAATACAACTCCACGCCATTTTCTTTTCCCAAAACGCAAAAAAGAGCAAAGAGAAGCGTTTCAAAGAACTGTTTAACATAATCAAATCAAAATACTTCCAAACAAGGTTCTAAACAATTGTGTATCTTGAGCATTTATACCTACGTCTGTAATTGCTCCCTTAATGTTGTTGCTTTAAATCAACACCCTGTTTTTAACGAACTTGGCTGTGGTGACGTAACGCGTTAGATTGAGATGGCTATACTTCTCTCTTTTTCTGCTAAATTATCGCTGTGTAAATTGTAGTGCAGCTTTTTCACAAGATAAACACAAGTTAAACGTTGTTTTGGGGATACATCTAATGATTTTTTATGTGGTGATTTTTACAAGCTGAGTGAAATAAAAACAGAAGTAGGTACCTACGAGAAGAACTCCGCTCTGAGGGCTCCGTATAAAAATGTAAGTTTGTAATCGCAATAAAAAAATACAGTTAAAAACTAAAACCCGACTATGACAAAAAACGATTTTTGTCGTACTTGGCCATGTTAGATTTTACTAGTATTTTTATTATTTAAAATATTTTAGTGGTTTTATAATATTCCTTTTAGGGAAGGAACCCTAAAAATATTGAGACGATAATTAAGTGGTTCACTATGGTTTCCCTAATAGATGTCCTTACTGAAAAACCAGAAGGGAGAAGAAGCCATGTCAGTGCTTTTAATAACTTAGGCCCGTATTACAGAACGATGCTCGAGCACAGATCTCTGCTTGAGCATAGATTGACACCCAATCAAATGGCTTTAAATCTATGCTCAAGCAGAGATCTGTGCTCGAGCATAATTCTGTAATACGGGCCTTAGTGATGTAATTTCGATGAGAACAATATTGTTACAGGGCTATTTTAGACTTTGAAAATAAAATCTGTTATGATTTTATGTGGAGTTAAAGAATCCACACTAATAATATTCTAAATGTGAAAGTAACTCTGTCTGACTGTCTGTTTGTTGCATCATTACGACTAAACTTTCAATTCAAATCAAAATATGCTTACATTTACGATACGTCAAAATAACTCGTGATCGGCCCACTGATGATAGACTCGGGATGTTATAAATTTAGTATAAATAATACCTTATTATTAGAAAAAAATATTATGTTACTCCCACACTGAAAATAAATCTAACGACACCTCTTAGTTATGTTGAAATCCATCAAGCCGTTTCGGCTAAAAGTCAAAGAAATAGGCATACCTACATACACTCGAAAAACTTTACCCTCATTCTGAAACGGCCGGGTAAAAAATATTGTCATGCTTAGTCATTATTCCTAAAAGAAGCTTTTAGCAATATTTGTTTCTGAGCTAAAGAGTTTGTGAAGGTTTATCCGAAACAAGTATTTTTCTGACTATCAGATAAATCTAGGTCATGTCAATCACTTTGTTATTTTGTTCTAAAATCGGGTATTTATTATATTGAGTTGGGATTTTCCGATGTATTTTATTGTGAAATGGTGTTGGGATTTTGGACCAAAATTACAGATTTTGCCTATTCCTAAAGTTATACAACATTATTTTTAGTGTTTACAAAATCTGAAAGTAGTTTTTTTAGAGTCAGTCAATCGATTCCAGTTGTTTTTAAATCATGTCATATTTTGTCAAAAAATAATTATTTGCGGAGACAGAACTAGCGTATAACTTTGTCAGTTTTCATCATTCCTTTTTCAAATTTTTACCAATCTTTATTTAGCTAAAATATTTTTAGAAAGTTTTGACTTTTGCATTAAAAAAATATGTTATTTTTTTCAGTAATTTCGATAATATACCTACCTACTATTATAAAACACCATGCTTTCGTTTGACATGAAAATGATTAAAACTGTTTTAATTATGCACTCACCTACCTAATAAGAGATACTTATTGATTGACCTAGAATTGCAAGAGCTTCCCAACAAGGCACAGCAGCTAATAAATTCTGATTCTATTTCAATTAAATGCACTAGGTCGTAGATATCTACGAAACTCAAGGTTTCCAGGACAAAAATTTACTTTTGTATGAGAAAGCTTTATTAACATAAGTATTTCCTTAGTGGATAGAGATAGGAAAACCGGAGTCAGTGGGTTCGAAAGACAAACGCAACCTTATAAGCCCTGTGCTAAAGAGTGATTTTGAACGGATCTGTACATCCGACCTAATGCTTCTGACGTCGAGTATTGTAAAAGTAGATTGGTACATAAAGAACAATACAATTAGGTTGTTGGTTCTTGAAACCCTTGTCCTAAATCAATAATCCCGGCACATTTCCTACTTCCCTTTGAACAAAGCATATCGTTCTTAAAAATCCCTTCCCAATTTATACCGCTTCGATATATTGACATATGTAATCTAACATGCCATTTCTTTGTCTATATTGGCTTTAAGTAACGAATTTAAGCCTCCAGGGACCGACCCATTGTCTTTGTTCCCACAACTCGAAATCAAAAGGAACGAAACCGTAGGTTGTACTTACGCATGCCTTTTGTGAAAAGGTTGTGTTGCCCGTATAAATGTTTTCGTAACCTTAAAATGTACCTGAAAAGGGGCACCGATAAAAATACTGATTTAGCAAAATATGGTTTGTTTTTGTTTAATGGGTAGTTTGTTATGTTACTTTCTCAGCTAAATACTAGGAAGTGGCGAAGGGTGGGCGTTTAGACGTTGTCTTTTGTAACTGTTTTAGGTATTTTGTTATGAAAGTTAATAATGGATAAATTTTTACTGGTATAATGTTTCGTTGGGTTTAATTCTTAGACCCAGTTATTAAATTCGTAGCACTTCATAACCATTGAAAAATAAGCATCAAAGTGGCCCTTCCTGGAATCCATAAAATACCATAGAAAAGATGAATAAATATGTTATACTATACTTGTAGGAATAAAAAATATTTATAAATCACAGCTATCATCGAAAAGAGGAGGTTATGGGTTGCGCATAGATACCCTAATATCGGGCACCGAGTGAGCAAGGCGGTTTAAGGAGAGTCCCGAAGCAGACACGGCACGCCTAGTAAACGACGTCGACTCTGCGAGCACCTCTACCGTCGCTGACATAGACGTTTCACGTTAAAGCAATTGCCCCGAAACAGTCCCACTACATTTTTTTATTCGGGCAACAGAAGTTACCCATAAGCAGGCCGCACACCAGAGCAGCCTACAACAAATAATATAAGTAGCAATTACGCGCCCAAACATTGTACGCACATCATGTATGGGCACATTAATTGCTGCCTAAAGCATTTACTGATGCTGCTCTGATGTGCGGCCTGCCTTAGTTGGAAGTGAAACCATGGTCAACAACTAGTGTAAAATAGTATATTATGCAATTAGTGAATAAAGGACGGATTTAAAGCGAGGGCCATAGATGAATCACGAGCTAGTGAAGGATTCTAACGATTGAATCACGACCGTAGGGAGTGATTCATGATGATTGAATCACGAGCGTAGCGAGTGATTCAAGTGTTAGAATCCTGAGCGACGCGAGCGATTCATGGCCCTCGATATAAATCCGTTTTATTCAAGAGTTGCATACTATACTTTATACCATGACTACGAGAAAAAGAAAGATTTAAGTGAAAATATACATATAATGAAGAAAAAGTAAAGTTAAATTGGCTTTGATGTAAACCAGCCGTGATTTTTTGGGTAGCAAGCTTTCCACCTTTCCACTATATCGGCCGCCCTCTCTTTCACAAACTCAGGTGTTAACACATCTTCATCACTAGAATGCATTTTTAATCGATTAGAACAACACTAAACAAACACAAAATTAAAGATTATAGTAACACTAAACTTTGTGTTCGTACAACTTACAGTATTCAAAATAGCGCCAATTTACTAAGGACAGCAAAGAACACAAAACAGTTTTTATTCTAATGCTAAACTCCTTGTCGAAAATGTCGACCAATCAAATTGAATTTAGAACACATCAATATAGGTCGAATACACAGATTACACTTACACTAGATACGGCAAGCCACGACCAAGCGTGCCCTGAATGTTCGACTGTTCGTACTAAAAAAAGTCTGTTAGCTCAGTGACGCTTAGTGATTGAAACAATTCTGTTTACTCTGAGCACATCACTAAATGGCTGGGGTGAAGTTATCGTAGGTATAAAAAAGATGACACGTTCGGTTTTCATACAATCTAATAACGTGTCGCATCTAGCATAGGTTCTTTAAATCTGTGGTCGAATACATTGGTGTGTTCCATTTTCAAACATCAAAACAGTGAGTAAAAGTGCTTTTTATTCACTGTTTTCAGTGAATAAAATAAGCTTTTTACAGGGGGAATGGTATAAATAAATATTTTAAACTGAAGTGCATCAGACAAGCAACCAAGTTGTTAGAATCTACAAAGTTCTGCAAGTTGCAGTTCTCGTAAGCGATGACTTGGCATTTAGCAACTATTCAGCGCTTCAGCATTATTACGGTCTACAAGTCCACATTATTGCTGCAAGCTCGCAAGTAATGTATCTTACATTGTAAATCGTTCCCGTAATAAATCTGTAGAGTCCGTAAATTACGGATTATTTACGTATTTATAAACGCAAACGCGTTTTAAAATTTTATTTTTAAAGCGCTTAAAATTTTACAGCGCTTGATCGTAACTTGTATTTCGTTTAAGTTATAAAAGTTCTTCAAATATCCGGGTTAATGTATAAGAAGATAGTTTTTAATGGGGTGTTTTATGTTCAGTTGGATTTTAATAGACATTATTTGCTATGTGGGCAATATCGGCTATTGTGATGCTGCTTGGGCGGCTTTGTCCAGCAGTAGACGTCTTTTGGCCGCTCTGTTGGCCAGCTTATTAGTCACTAATACGCTGGCATGCGACCACAGCTTTACTCTAGATATTAAAACGTTGATCTTCTAAGTTTTTCATAACACTAAATTACTTAAGTCTAGAGAGAAGAATTTCTGGCTAACAGACAGAAATATTTTCTCGTTTCATGCTTTCCAGTTCGATTTTTGTCGTAGTCAGGTTTTAGTTTTTTAACCGACTTCAAAAAAAGAAGGAGGTTCTCAATTCGTCGGAAGTTTTATTTTTATGTATGTTCAGCGATTACTCCGTCAATTGGGAACCGATTTTGAAAATTCTTTTTTTTATCTATTATTTATAGATTCTATACCGAATGTCATATAATAAAACTAAAATATCATAGCCACATTTAGTCGTATGCAAACTATAAATTACAAAGGTATCTGAAAACATAACAGGAAATTCAAAATTAGGCTTAGAAAATGTTTCAAATCAATAAGAGCTGCTAGTGCCGTTAAACTCTCATAATGCGAAGTTAGAAACTAACTGAATTACTTCAGAAAGAACTCGAAAACAAGTTAATTTAGCAAATGGTGGATCAGCATTTTAGGTTACTCGTTGAGTTTATAAAATCTAGTCTGTATCTGATAGCAAACTTTAGATTCGAGAATATTTGATGCTTGTTCTAGTTTCTGTGTCTATCCTTGTTTAGTCTGGATAAAATATTGATTTTAAATAACGATTTGAATTCTTTAGCTGTGCTAGTTTGATGCTGAGGCGCTAAATGGGCGACGATCTTTATTTGGCCATTGATAAATGTACCTATACTTTACTTTTCGACGATATTCTTTTATCTTTTCGCTCTATTTCCTCCCTCATTCGGGATGAGGTGGTGTTGAGAGTGTCATTAGCTGGTGTTTTGACACCTCTATGGAACCCTTATAAGACTCGTATAATGCTCGTCACATTTATGATCAAGTTTACCTCCCAATTTACATGAGACTTGAATAAGTTTCATGTTGAAAATCATTTTTCAAAATAAGCTTTTACAGGGTGGCAGGTTAGACAGTGGAAATATTTAAAGGGGTCATTGTACTCATCATTATGAACAACTTTTACTATAATCGTGAAAAAAAATCAGCTGTTCCATACATTTATGTTCACATAACTCAACAAAGTGTATGGAACAGCCGATATTTTTTTTGCGATTTCAGTGTTGGTCCCATAGTAAAAGTTATTCATAATGATGAGTACAATGACCCCTTTAAATATTTCCACTGTCTAACCTGCCACCCTGTATTATGACCACTTCCCAGCTCCATCATGAAACTTTGAACATCATCTAAGTCTACAGTACTTGTCAAGACAAATCCAATGAGCACAAATACGATGGACTTATGTGGAGAAGTTGAGTGTCATCATGAGACCACCTCCATGGTACCATATTATTGCGTCACCGATGTTGCATATACGAGTATGTTCCAAATTTTAGCTCTTGTGAACTTGTCTAAAATTCTGTTGCAAAATTTTGCCCCCCACTAACAGGGGTAATAAATAAAAGCTTGTAAAAATAAACGTAACCGTATGTAGATGTCAATTTGCATGACAAGTGAATATTAAGTAGAGTCAATGACGAAAGTTGGTGAGCATTTCAGTTTTAGTAAATCATAACTGAAGAAAATAATATTGAATAGAAATCGGAGCAGATGTAACCTTCAAATAAAACTAACCCTTGGTTATTTAGAATCGTCTTATTTGATGCAATGTTTAATATATTGAGGGATTACCAACAAATTATACATTAAATTAATTTATAATTACCAAATGAACAATACATTTTACGTAATTTACATTTAATTAGGCAATCACAGTTTACACAAAAAATCGAGCGAAAAATCTGAAATAATTAGAGCTGATAAGAATTGACCTAAATATTGCACCAAAAATAAAACGATGTTCCTAACTAGTACAGTTTTTTCAAAATCATCAAAATTCCTTCACAAACAAACTTAGTTTTGCGGTCCGGTTTTTTTCACTTTATACGTCCAAAAATTATACGGAACCCTCGGTGCGCGAGTACGACTCACACTTGGCCGGTTTTTTACAGGATAAAAAGTATTGTGAGGTATGCTATTTTAGACTATAATCTATCTCTGTGCCAAATTTCATCTAGATCCGTTCAGCCGTTCTGGTGTGATTGAGTAACAAACATCCATCCATTCAAACTTTTGCATTTTATAATAGTAGTAAGATTGTGTTCTAGTTGTTTCTGTCAATAATAATAAAGAATGATGACAATTTACATACTTTTTGCTTTAAATATATATTTCTTAATATAGCAAATAGCTTCAGGGTCATAAGGCAATAACTTTTCTATTTCTAGATTGTTGGCATCGATTCATTTTTCTATAACTAACCCAACGAAATAATACTTGGGTAATCCAGTCTAGGTAATTTATTAATATTATCATGTTGGTCCTAAACGGATCTTATATCTTTAGCCTTATCCGACCGCTATTACTTATGTAGGTAATAATTTTTGCATAATCCCAAACTCCATACAAAACTAAGCACCCATGCAAATAAAGGCACTAAACTTAATTTATAGCCCCAACATTGTCCAACTTTGTATATTATGAGGACATATAAAGTCTTTCACATTGTAACTTTAAAGCTGCTTAAACGTCAAAGGCTTTAGCGATTCTAAGTTCCGGAATACGAAGTATTTAAGTTTATATTTTTCTAAGTTTTGACTGTGTCATTACGTGTATTGTCTTCTGCAAATGGTTTAAGTTTGTGAATGGATTTAAAGAGGCTTATCTCGTTTATCTAGTGCAGTGGTTACCAACCTTTTTTGACCAGGAACCACAAGGACTTTTTCATTTGATGCGAGGACCCCAAATATCAAAATAAAAGTTTCTGAATTCAAAATAACGCGATACATCGTAGCTTGTTGATGTTCTGGTTCATCTTAACATATCAGTATAATAATTCAGTAGAGTTATACTTCTATTGTTTATGTATATATATAGTATAGATACAATCATCTGTTTTATAAAAAAAAAAAACATCACGTAGGTACTCGATCAAGAACATAATAAATTCCATTTATTCTAGGTATCAATACTTTGGAATTCAAATACCAATATGTATAACATACCGCAAGCATATTGCTTTTACAAATTCAATTATTATCTATTCTCCTCATAAATAGTCACAACCTCGTTCCAATTTTATTAGGAATTCAAAGGGCATCCCAATACAGATGTCATATCACCTCAGCATGTTTAACCCATACTTTAAGACAAACATGGCGGTTCACATAGTTCAGGGGAGGCCAAAAAATTTAAAACCATGTTTTTATAACGGACTAAAACCTATAAAAAATATAAAATAATGAAAAACGTGAGGTGCGTGCAATATATAATAGATGCGCCTCACGTTTTCCATTTCATTTGAAATTATTGACTATCGACTGAATTAACAGCTGCAATCGACCGGTTGACCACCAATCGACCGGTTGGCCACCCCTGGTATATTTCATGCTAATTTAATGATCTGTCCAGTCGTCTGCGCGGGTTTAGACGGTGCTCTACGAATATTGATATTAATATATTATGTAAATAAGCAACATGCTTTTGACATGAGTCCAGAGGCCTTACATATTTATAAGGCCGTGGCCTCATAACTCTTTGTGTCGCTGGGTTCCAGCTAATACGGACAGACCTGAGCTTTGTGAGAAATGCCCTTATTATTTCTTATGAAGGCGCTTTGTGTGTTACATAGAGGTTTTTAATAATTGTAGACGTGTAGGTACTGAAATAAATTGTGAGGTACCTACTTTACGAATAATATTAAGTATTCATGTTTGTGATATTGGATTATTTGAGTAGTAAATATAAAACTATACACCGTAATCCCTGTTAATGAAAATGCGAAAGTGTTTTTGTTGGTTTTTTTTTCACGTAGCGACGAATAAGTCATGATTTTTTGAATAGATAAGCTACTTTTTATCCCGGTAGTACGTTTCCATGTGATAATTTTCGATTAAATTCATTGACCTATATGTCCCTAGACAAGCAGTTACGAACAAAAATCATGCCCCACACGCGGGTACTTGTCTGTTGCTCACCGCATCAAACGTCAAAGAGAATGTGAGGCTTGTGTTGTGCCCGCACAACACTTGAGTGTAACATGTTTAATCTTCTGAACTGCTTGTCTAGACATATAGGTCAATGATTAAATTTAATAATTTAAGCTCGTAATTTATATTATTTGTAACTTTAGAAATGAAATACCACTCACTAATTACGAAACGTCAGAAACTATTATTATGCAGGATTTTACAAAAATCCCCCTTTATGTGGTGTAATTGGGGTTGGGGTTGGTTATATGAAAGTTCAGTGTTTTTGATGTTAGAGGCAATTAAATCATTATTGGGCTGTGTAGTCTTGGTTTAAAGCCACGGGTATGCGGGGCTGGGGCAGGTCAGCTTGTTTAGGCCCGTCAATGCCGTTAAATGTGACACAATTAAAATTCAATTGTTTTGCGGTACTATTGGGCCATTGTTGCAAATTGCTCCTGAGAATGCGTTGTGTTGACAGCGGGAAATCTGCTTGTGCCCCTAAGTCAGCACAGAAAATTCTCATTTTAAAGGGCAATAAAGTTTACAAACATACAAGATACGCGCGAAAACATAACCCATTCTTGGCAGTCGGGTAAAAAGACATTCAATTTCTTACATAGGTACCAAATGTCTCCCATTGCTGGTGCTCAAGCCTCCTCTCTATGAGAGGGAGTGGGCCGTAATCACGTGGGCCCAGTAAGGGTTGGCGGACGTCACATGTCTTAAATTTTTTTGGTCAAGACATATCGGTTTCCCCAAAATGTTTTCCTTCAACATTTTTTCAATTTCTTATCATCAATCAATTATTTTTTTCACGTCTGACATTTAGCCAAACAAACCAATTCAAGTTACATTAACATACCAACACAACATACTAACAATTATTCAGTTAGGTCAGACGATTACTTAGACATATTACTAGGACAAAGGCCTTTGTACATCACAATGGTAAGACTAGAGTAAATCTGTGAGAGCATCTAATGTGCTGAATTGTAATTGAATGTGAGTCATGAATATCAGAGGTGGATTTGAATTTTAGAGTGGCTGAGAACGCGCTGGTTTGTGTATCATGTATGTATGAAGGCTTGGCTGTGTTAGCAGACGTTTCTGTGCCTATACTATCAATAATATACTATTATAATAAAGCTAAAGATCTTTTTGTTTATTTGTTTATACGCGCTAATCTCTGGAATTACTAGTCAGATTTGAAAAATTGTTCTTGCATTTGATAGCTCAGTTTTTGAGGAAGGATATAAGTTATTTAACATCACGCTACAACCCTTAAGAGCCGAGCAACAGATTTTTAATAAAACAAAAAAATGATATTTTCTAGAAAATATTTTTCCCTAACAAAGTTCAGTTTTCATTTCACATTTGACGTAGGTAAGTCCAAAAACATTAACCCAATAAATTATAAATAAAATCGTGCATATCAGGTGCCATTCTCCTCCAAAAAGAGCTAAGCAATGATTTTCTCCTTCTAAAACTTCCTTAAAGACAGAATACATATTCATAACTAGCTGCTGCCCCGCGGTTTCACCCACCGTTGCTTAACTCCTAAGGGTCGTAGCGTTAGATGCTCTGTTATTAATAATGTTAACTATAAATATATTATTGGATAAATTTGATTAAATGCTGAAAATTACAACATAATTTTCACTGCGACTAAAAGTATTTAAAGTAGGTATTTAGACAGTGAAGTACTTGTGATATTTGAAATAAAACAACGTGCTTCGGTGACGAACACAATAAGAAGGAACGGTTTTATTCCATAGATACAGAGCTACAGATTATAACAATTGTCTATGATATGAGAATTTCTCTGCTACACGATACATGTAAAGATGGACTTACCTACTTATTTTAATACAATAAATAACAGTACTTATAGAACCTTGAAGACATTAAAGTACTTTTTAAAACAGTAAATACACTGAAGTGAATAGATATTAAATAAAAGGTAGGTAAGTAAGTAAGGATAAAACACTATGTAAAATAGCATTAAGAACCTACGTTGCCTCCAACTTATACAAAACTTCCAAGCTCCACGCTCTTACATATTATACAAGAGCACTTATGCAAAATGCTACGAACAACCCCACCACAGCCCATTTAAAAAGACCCAACTATTATAACTTCAAAAATATCGATCTGGGAGTCGTAAGGCGCTTTCACTAAGTGCCCCATCCGGTTCATTTTCAAAACAAAGTTTGTGGCCCAAGGCGTGCCCGCAGTGAAAGCTTACAACTGTGTAAACTTCACAAATTGTTTACTGCCTTCAAAACTGGCTGGGAACTGTCGTTTGTCGTCTACAATATACCTAGTGTGTACTGGGGTGGAAATAAAATTCTTCAGTGGTATTGTTCTAAACACTTTTGTGGGGCTGTATCTTTTGGCGAATCAGGTACTTAGTTTGGTAAAGTGTACAGTTTAAACATAGTTAACGTTGTTGTAAAAATAGCATTCATCTGCCTAGCCTTTTCCCAAATTATATTGGGGTCGGCATCCAGTCTAACTAGTTTTGGCTGAATATCAATATTTTACGTGGAGCGACTGCCATCTGACCTCCACAACCCAATTAATGGGTAATACCGGTATTCGAATGTTAGAACCAGCTGTCAGACTTTAGGGCTTCTGACTACCCGTAACGATTGTCAAAGATATTCCTATGACAACCGGGACCGACTGCTTAACGTGCTCTCCGAGGCACGGAGGGGTCTCGATGTGTAAAGAACGGTCACCCATCCAAGGACTGACCGCGGCAAGCGCAGCTTAACCTCGCAGATCGATCGATCAGCGCGGTCGTCATTTAGCCACGAGCCCCTCTTGTAAAAATAGCATTAAATATTTATTTAATTTCTTAGGATTTCTTTAAAAATACATGTTGTACATTTCGGTTCCTATTTAGGTCTGTTGTAAAAAGATACTAACATGACATAAAAAATAAGAACTGAAATTGTAGAATCATAGAAGTTAAAAAAAGGATTTAGCTTCATAGCTACTGTAACTTAATTTCAGGCAGTTAATAGCTTTTTGTATACGAACAGTATTTAACTAGTTGTACCTACCTTATCTGCAATAAATCTGCCTTTATGCAAATATATTTTTTTCTTTCTAAATTATAAACCGATGTCCTTAACAAAAAAAAAACTTTCTCATATCTCTTTAAACGAGTCGTTTACCTTTTTGTTTTTTTCTTTATAGGTTTATATTTAGGTATTGTTCATTCAAACGCCTCTCTCTAACTTATTATGATTTTGAACAATACTGAACATTACACTTGTTCTGATTATTATCTAGATTTTAAAACAAAAGCATGGCATAATTGACTGCTTCATTGATCAGTGGTCGCAACCACTAATAAGCGAGAGGTTCGATTCTCAGGTCAGGCAAAGTGTGTGTGGGATATTTAAGAAAAAAATAATAGCAACCTGTGTGTGGGATCATTTTTTTTTTTTTTTAATAGCAACCCGCAGTCTGAATTTTTGTCTACTTAATGGCAATAAGCTGGCTCCCTATTACATGGGATTTATAGCATAACTATGAAATGTGAGTGTAATATGCAGAATATACCTCTACTTACCCCTTAGGGAAATAAAAGCGTGATTTCCTTGCTATAATCGTTGTTCTAAACGCTTTTGTTCACCCGGAATCTGAGTTACGTGAGTCAGCTACTAAGTTTGCGGGGGGTTCAGTCGCTCCCGTGTCAGATATCTGATGGTCTTGTTATTGAAACTGGTATAAAGAGTTAGCAAATCACGGCTGCGTAGTAATAATTATCATTTTCGTCTTTTGCCGTTTAATAAATGTTATTAATATATTTCTAAGTTATATTATTATGAAAAAATCCATCGTCTTCTCAGTATTTTAATAACATAAACATATTTCTTAAAATGTTGTATGACTACAAACAAGCGTACGGTTCGCCTGCTCGCATGGCCACGATAGAAACGGGTTTTGTCTACAGAAGAATAGACAAAATGACAGATTGTAGAAAGATCCCGCCTTTGTTTGTAGAATATCTAAGTACCTATACCCATGCAGTCTGAATAGAACTGTGATACAATCACACAACACACCTTTGGCAGAGTGTCGGATCGTCGGCTGTCTGTAATCGTCAGCTGTGCATGATCCGTAAAAACCGTGCTAGCCACCTTTAGACTTCAAAGTTTGATTTCAATTTTAAGGGCCAATTACACCAAGCTTAGTGAAAACCCTTAATCAATTTTCCCCATAAATAGTGTAACAACAACAGTCATGTACCAGAATCCTCTCAATTACAATTCTAAAGCAATACAACTGTTTTGTTCTAAACAGTTTTGTTAGCCGCGACCGGTTATCCGCGGGTACGTGAGTCAGCTACAAAGTTAGCGGATTAAAGTTCAGTTAGCTACGACGAGGTAATTATGAAGCCGTTACCGTATTTAACCTAGTTATTAACAGGAAATCAAAGGTTATAAAGTGCTTAAAGGTGTCCAGTAAAAACTGTTTAGTTAGTTTGCATGCAGACAATATTAATCTGATTATGTACATACCTATTAAATGACGCGATTAAGTGTTAGATTTAACAGCTACATAATACATTTTACGCCTTTTCTACATAGCGTGCAATGTTATAGCGAAATCTGTAATCAATTGTTTTAAAAAAAATCACTAATCTAATAGCCGATTTTAATCTTTCATAATGCTAAAGCTCTAAAATGCTTTTATTAAGATTGCTTTTTTGGATGTCAAGTCCGTGACAAAGAACGCCATTTAGGATACATGGTTTCATTTAATGTGATAACCTAATCGCCACCCTGTATAAAAGATGCAAAATAATAATAATTATTTTATAGATCATGCTCATAGATCATAATATAATAAAGATTTTGGCCTCGGTTCATGGGGTTGCTAGAATGTGGACGCAAAAATTATTATTCTTTAGATAATCGTGTCAGTGAATGGTTTTATAGCAAAAGGTTTTGACTAACATCTTGAGAAACTATCGTTGAACTGGTGGGTCTATATATATCTCAGATCATAGAAACAAGGAGATATGCCATCATAGCAAATTAGTACGGGAACAACTGGTGCCACTTTTAGTACATTTTTCGACACAATTACGCGCATAATTAAGCGCTCCTTGTGAATAAAAAGATCTCCCATGCATTGAACATTCCGCACACCCTCAATCTAACACTGTTAATCGTCACTCAACACTAGCACTAAACTAAAACACTGTATTTATACCATCGATCGTGTTCGGTTCAATAGCGCCTTGGCACATCTCCTTGTTTCTATGATCTGAGATATATATCTATAATAACAAATAGCATCCTTAAAACCAAAACCATGTTTTTTATCTATCAACTTAAATCTCTTCAGACTATTTCGTTTTAAGGATGCGATAACACTTTCAATACAAAATATTGTTCCACGATCGTCTTAAATTATCTTAAAGCCTATTTAATTGAATCTGTTGTTAAATCTTCGGTCAAGTGATATGATTGGCCAATGTTATTTCGGTAAACCAATAGCAACAGCTGACATGAAATTTGACAATCAGTTGCTTGGCTAGGCTTTCAAAAACTGGAAGCCACAAAAAAGTCAGTACTGCGTACCTACTTAAAAACGATGTTCTTTCACTTTTGTTGGCTACCGTACAAAACGGACAGCCAGACTCAATTTAGCATTTATAATTACAAAGTTTGCACTAGAAAGTTAAATTTTAAACGAAACGTGTTCGCTGTTAGTGCAACAATTATAAATAGTTTTTACTCACGCTTTTTACTCTTACTACTACATTTAAAGTGACCCCGTGTAAGCCAGAATAAAATTCTCCGGCAAAGCCTTGTTTTGTACGCTTTTGTTAAGCTGTGAACTGGTTATCTCTGTATTAAGTTAGTCGACTCCTAAGCCCAGGATTAGAGATAGTGTTAGCTAATGAGCCTGCTAGCATAATTACTTATTATGTCTTGGTTTAGCCCGAGATTTCTTGTGTGCTTTTTCTGTAGTGTCTTACAAGATAGTTGTAGCTTTGTACATAATTCATAGTTTGTTAAAGATAAAATTACTTCCATAATCACTAATTAACCTAAGTTTCTGTTTACTTTTTCTTTTCTTTGACTAGGTTGTAATTTTTTTTTTCGTGTTCGTTTTCGTGAAGAACTGTAAAAGTAATATCTTGCGAGCGCGCGACTTTTGTTTTTGTGAAGACCTGATGTTTTTATTGTTTCGGATTATTTGTTAGCGGATTACAATTATTATATCCGCCCATCCATCTAATACCAAAATAATTTCTCCATGCATTATCTCTAATATAAAATATTTATAGGAGACTAGCTTTTACACGCGGCTTCGCTCTCGTGGTTGTACGGAAAAATAATGGTAATATCCTACAGAAATCGTTCAGTTTTTTTCGTGAATAAGAAGCCTATGTCACTCTTCAGCCCATAAGTTATCACTATGTAAAATATCATGTTGATCCGTTGCTGCTTGAAAGAAGGGCAAATCAACAAACACACTTCCGCGTTTACCTTATTACTTTGAGCGAGCAATATTTTTGTATAGGTAGGTACAATCATAATTGGTTTCTTGAAAACAGCTTTGGATAAAATTTTGTATAATAACGTTTTACTTTTCAAGTTTATCTAAATAAATGTCATTCCTGAGAAAATCCTGGTAACACTAAATAAAAATATTACCATTTACTGGAAAGACGCCGAGCGAAGATAGGTTCCTCAGATACTATGAAATTAAATAGGAAAGTAGGGATTAAATAAATAGTGTCAGAATATCAGAGTCAATACATTTTCTGAGTCGGATAAGCCAAGCAGTCGCTTCATGTGAATAGTGAATCTGATATTCATCCGCATCAAGTTACACTGGAAGCCAAACATAGTTGAGAAAAGGCTCATGAATAACAACATAATTACACATCCGAGAAAGAAAAATAACACACACACAAATGATAAAAATTAAACCTCAAAACAAGCAGGAGTATACACGAGGGGCCTACATTATTAATACGTATAACATAAGATAACTTTAATTTGTGTTATGTGTACTGAATATAACATGAGCTTTCGTAATGGTGGCGCAATGCGGTACTTTTTATGCTCCGGCGCTAATAAGCAGGTGGGATGTACGCTTGGAATAATTGAGGGTCAGACGTAGTTCTTAATAAGTTTCTGGAGAAAGTTTAGTGTGGGAGTTGTGACTGATTTTAATATGTAAATGGGTCGCCGAGAATATTAGGAAGTGGTTTGTTACTATTTTTTTTAGTAAGTGGTCGTACGTTGACGTGTTATTTCAATTTTTGTTCTGGTAGTATGGAAATGGATCTACATTATACAAGACAAATAGCACAATTTTTTTTTGCAACAAAACAATGATGGGATTATAATTGATAACCTCTGTCTGTTAAAGTAATTACAATACCTCAAAGTAATATCCAGCTAGAGGTTTCCTACGTGTCTCTGAATTGCACCTATCACTCAGAGATCAAATTGAAAAGTCACATATTTAAGAGAGTAGTTTTACCTGTACTGCTCAAGAATGCATTGTTGCTTGGCGGCAGACAAAAATGAAAAATGTAAAAATTTGTTTGATTGGAGCCAAAGCATTCATTTTCTGTATAAACTTGTAGGTATTTTAATTATTTCCTACACAGAGCAGTCTTTTCTATTTTCCGTCCCGATCCAGTCTCTTGCTTCCAATTTATTGACTGCCCCTTCCACCCCTAATCTATTTCAAACTTTCATCTCTTTCACTCAATAATTAATGCCTTACATCTGTCATTCATTTTCACGTTTCATTACACTCATCTGCCATAACGTTCCATTCCTACATTTTAAATATGTACCTACGAGTAGGTATTTACATACAATTTTATACCACTTAAAGCCCAGAAGATTAATAGGGATATCTTGATCGGGCTTAACCTTGGTCTAATCGTGAAGTTTCCCAAAGCTAAGAGGTTTTTTTCAGGAGAAGCGTTTTTAGATCTTTATTTTTGCCGTCCTGATAATTTGGTAAGGATTAAGATGCGAGCTTTTTCTAATCTAGATTAAGACATTTATTTCATTTTTGGGCCTAAATTCGATAGAGAATTACACATTCTAGCGTTCAAGGTATATGTATAGCAAAACTTTGACCGTTTAAAGAAATTATCGATGCTTTTACTAAATGTAAGTAGGTACTCGCAGTAAAACTTATGAGTTACGGAAATATTAACTGATATCAGTTCCATTAAAAAGAAACGATTTTTCAATATTATTAAACAAAAATACTTCGTATATTTGACATCCTCGGCAAGAGTTGTCATGAAATTTCGAAAAATATCTTGTGAAGTAGAATAAAGTTGAATTTTATTGAAATTATTAATTTAAAACAATTTATTAACTGATAAGACGTCTGATCTTCTATCTTCAGGGGCCATAAAGTGGATTATTGGCTTATTTTGTGCTACTAAAACAAACACAAATTTTTGGTTGATTCTTTTAATTTAATCCAATAGTATTTTTTTCATTCTCATGCTTGAAAAAACCTTATAAAAGTATATTTCCATCAGCTGAACTTTGACGAATACACGTACGTGGTAATTAACGTCATAAGTACATCCAGTACTTCACCTTAATTAGGTCGCTTTTGAAGCCAAAATAATGCTTTACGACCTTAAAATAATTACTTCGCAGAAATATATAAATGTTTAGGAACAATGAATGAGTAACAAAGCGATCAAGGCAAGTTGTGATAGTAATTTTATTAAATTACTCGTATTTTATATATCAATGGGCTTAAGGGCGCTCTCGGAATTTTGTCTCCTCTCTCGCTCGCACAGAACCAATTTTAAGAATGTTGAATAAAAAGATACATTTTTGAAAAATGTAATTTGATAGAGAACTGCAAAATAATATCAATTTTTAACCGACTTCATTAACCGACTTCAAAAAAGGAAGTTCTGTATTCGTCCCGTATGTATGTATGTATGTATGTATGTATGTATGTATGTATGTATGTATGTATGTATGTATGTATGTTTGTATGTGCGCGATTTTCTCAAAAACTAATGATTCGATTTGGATGGGGTTTTCACTAACGTAATCTATATACTTTGAGGAAGGTTTTAGTATATAATACATTAGGTAATCATTCCTATGTACAAAGTTATATGCATAAATGTACACACTACGTAGAAGATTTACTGTTGAACGAAGTCGTCAAAGTAATCTAACGCGAGTTAAAGAACTAAAAAGGGAAAAATAAAAACTTTATTAACAACAAATAACCGACTTCAAAAAGCCACTACAAAGAAAATAATAATTTTGGTTTCGGAAGTCGGTGGCAAAAAAAGCAAACAAAAACCAAAGCCACCGACTTCCGAAACCAAAATTATTATTTTCTTTGTAGTGGCTTTTTGAAGTCGGTTATTTTTTGTTAAAAAAGTTTTTACAGGTAAAGAATTAAAACACATTTCTACTGTGATATCTAATAAACAAACTTAAAAAACAATAATGATCTGTTTTTGAGGTTTGTTTAACTCATGTGTTTTTAAAAATTAAATTTGAGTTTATAATATTATAAATAATATAATTTTGTAGTTCGCTATCAGATTACATTTTTCAAAAATGCATCTTTTCATTTAACATTCTTAAAATATATTGTTCTGTGCCAGCGAGAGGTGCTGAATGCGAGAGCCCTCTTAATGAAAGTGTTTTGTCAAGACATGAATTACCTATCTGTGAGAAAAAATCACGACGCCAGGATTTTACTCCAACCTCGAAATTATTCTGTATAAGTTCTCAAACCACCCAAAAATTAGTTTTCTTGTACATAGGTAATTATGTTACCAACTTTTTGAATTAATAAAATGTTCTGAAAATTAATTTCCGTTGCAAAATTCTTTTTTGAGGAAAAAGGTCCGCTTCAAATCGAGTCTGTGATTAATTTAAGATAAAATACACAATATTCATCAAGTTGAATACTTTCCTAGAATTATTCAGCTGTAATTGTCCACCAACATTTTTTAAATAATGTAAGTCAAATAATAATTCTCGAAATAATAATATTATTATGATAAACTCAGAGTAGGTACTAATCTACTTTATTTACCTGATGACATAAACCTCACGTCGCGTCGTTCAGTTTATAAATGCATCTCGATTTTGGTGGATAAAAAAAAACCTTGAAATGACAAACGAATTCATGCCTACACTAAAATCGTTGATCAACATTTTTTCAGAACCAAATTATTGTGTCTTACTGCTAGGTAAAAAAATTACAGCTTAATTTCCGTACCTCTAAAAACTCTTACCCTATAGATCCTCATTCTCAACATTTAACATCAAAATCGTGCCACCTTTATGGGGAAGATTGATTCCATCAATCTTTCAATCAACATTTATCCCTATTATTGCCCAATCTACATGGAACATCTGTGATATTGTTGGATGTAGAATTAATTGCCTCAAGGCATACGTCATGTCTTCACATCTGTGATATGTTTCACGGTACGCTTGACAGAATGATAGAAACACGATATCTTGCTAATAAGTTCATTGAAAAAGGATTAACTACTATAAAATGGCTGGTTGATCAAAACTTGATGTAAAAATTATTAGGGTATTCAATTTAAGACATTGTTATTTAAATTCGTTTTTGTTTTGACAGAAACTGTAGTATGCTTAAATTATTATTCTAAGGTAGTGTTATAAAATACGATTATATGCGCGTACCTACTCTGATACAAAGTATTGAGTAGATAAGCACAGACAACATTAGAGACAAAATTCTCTGGAGGATGACGTATCTTTTAGCAAACGGCTTATATCCTAGAAGAGATCTTACCTTCGAAGATAGGCAATGATACCGATTCTGTTGTACATCACACTAAAATATTTTTAATTAGATTAGGTAAATTTATTTCTTACAAATATTATTTATAATAGACAGAAAATATTTAGAACTGTCGATTTAGCCTATACTTATCCTTTTATTTACGGGAAAATAGTTGCGACCTATGACAATGCCGACTTTTACGTTGGTAAAAAGTTATTGTACTAATTTGACGGGACTAATGGCGCCTTCAAACTATCCGCAAAGAGGTTCGAACATCATAGTGTTGTACATTTAGTTTCACGATGGACTCTGACAAATACAGAACAAAAACTACGTGCGCATCGTCACTAGTCGATTGATGAACTGACGCGCGGCCGCAGCGCGGGTGTCGTGCTGCAGTCGCGTGTTTTTATTTATATGGATTAACAAAGCAGGGCGGCGGCAGCGCTGCAGCCTGGCTGCCGACACTTTGCGGCAAATTTGAAGGCGCCCTAAATATCATCAATGTAAGAACGAGACATAGTGATACTAAATTAGTTTAGTAATGTCTAATTCATGTTATTTCGAAAAAAAACACTACACAAAGACATACTTATCTCTTTAATTATCAAAAAAAAGCAACATTCAAACGTTTATTTAATATGGCTTTAATTTGACCTACTTAACCTACCCCATTAAGATATATATCACACATATTTTGTACATTATGTGTAACAAATTAGCACTCCAGTCCGTTAAAACAACCTTTGAGAGCGAAAACATGTTTTCAAGGTTTCAAGGGCTGCCTACAAAAACATTACGGGCCCTTCAAGTCTTAACCACGCCCTTAATTACCCACAGTCCTAAAATAATACCGTCTTTATGCGCAGTCGGTTGAATTAAAATTCCTTGTATTTTGCTAGGAGAGATTTTATTAGTGGGTGGCACAAGATTTCAAAGCCTTGTCAGAATTGCTAGGCACCGCAATTATTCTTTGTGTTTTTTCTTATTTTGTATCATCGGTGAAAATTATAGAGAGAAAATGTGATAAATTAATTCGCTAATAAATTCTGTTCTTTGACATTTGCTTTTTGTAATCATTCATTTATTCAGACTTTATCGATATTAAATAAATGTATTAAGAAAACAGATGATGATTAGTGAAAAATGTTTTTAGATAAAACAGCTAATGACAAAAGTCAGTTCAAACACGTCTTGTGTTTTTTTTTAATAATATGTGTGTTATATAAGCAAATTCAAACCATGAGAATTTACAGGCGTATGATACGCCTACATCTAATTATAATTTTATTCAATAAATACTGCAGCAGTGATAGCACTGCAGCAGTGATAGCCTAGTGGTTTAACCATGTGCCTCCCACGGCGAATGGTTCGAATTCGATCCCGAGGCACGCACCGCTGACTTTTCGAAGTCATGTGCGTATTAGAAATTAATTATCACTTGCTTTAACGGTGAAGGAAAACATCGTGAGGAAACCGGCATGTCCTAGAACCAAAAATTCAAAGACATGTGACGTCCACCAACCCGCACTGGGCCCGCGTGGTGGACTAACGGCCCACTCCCTCTCACAGAGGAGGCCTGTGTCCCAGCAGTGGGAACATTATAGGCCGATTATGCTTATGCTTATGCAATAAATCTGTTGCAGTAATTTCTATATTACTAACCGTACAAGAAAAGGCTACTTTTCATAAGCTGTTCTTAGAACTTTCTTGAGAAATGATGGAGTCGCTTAATATTAGCACTCATTTAGGTATACTCTGAATAATACCAAACAATATTCACACTCGCAGCTCCTGAAAATCTTGAAGCCAAAAAATTATCATAAATGATATACTCGTCTTATTCCCAGTGAAACTAGCACCCTCCGTGTCTTATTCATGAGTTTTGACAAAAACGGGTTATAGAGATACAAAACGGGTGCTTTCTCATTCACAATTCTTTTGTCGCCATATTTAATTCAGAATTTTAAGCAGCATTTTATACAGTTGGAATGGGTTTGTCAGTTATAAGTTTCAATCTAGGACTTTTTCTTTGTTTGGTGATATGAAATGTAAGTTAAAGGAGGATATTTAAGTTCTTTGTCCTAGATTGACTGTTCCCATTGGTTTTCTTTTGTGTTTTGTTTGTTTATTTTGTGAATTTCTTGTTATTTTTTTTTTGACAACGGGGTGTAAATGAAAAATCAAGTACCTACTTTTTGGGTTGAAACTTGCAAATAAAAGTAACTGCTTAGAAGGATGAACCTCCCAATATTTGATATAAATCAGCTGTTTCATAGGTACCTATATATTTTTTGGTTAGTTAAGCAGCTGTTTTAATAGAACACGATAATGCTACCCAAACTTTGCTTTCATACTAAACATTAATTATACTCATGAGTGTTTTCATTTACATAAAAAAAAACCGGCCAAGTGCGAGTCGTACTCGCGCACCGAGGGTTCCGTATCATTTTTGGATGTATAAAGTGAAAAAATCCGGACCGCATAACTAAGTTTGTTTGTGAAGGAATTTTGATGATTTTGAAAAAACTGTACTAGTTTCCTAACTAGTACAGTTTTTTCAAAATCATCAAAATTTACCCAAATATGGCACCAAAAATTTTTGGTGCCATATTTGGGTCGATTCCTATCAACCCTAATTATTGCAGATTTTTCGCTCCGCAAACTTCAGAGATAAGGGGGGGGAATGGTATTTTTTTGGACATTTTTCATCATATGTCGAAAACTGTGAGACATAAAATAAAACGAAAATATATTTTGAAATGTGCACATCAAGTTCTTTCATATGATATGTCACTTGACCTAGTAACCCCACTTTGAAATTTTGGACCCCCACTCCGGCCCCTTTTGCAATGAAAATAAAAATATTTTTTTACTTTTTTCATTTGTAATATAGTTGGACAAGCATTCTTTATAACTGTTCCAAATTTCAAGTCGATAGCATTAGTAGTTGCTGAAATAAACAGGTGTGACAGACAGACAGACAGACAGACAGACGAAGTCGCACCATAAGGGTTCCTTTTTTACCATTTTGGTACGGAACCCTAATTACTCAAGCTTACTTAACTCAGAACAAAAGAGCTCCATATAAGAAACCTATTATTTTATCTACACAAAGAAAATGGTGCACTTATTCATCTTGAGTATCGATTTAGCTGCCATGCACTCGAGATCAAATACATAAGCACGTATATAAGGCGTGTTCTAGACACGTTAGTTTATAGTTAGCTCCGAAACTAAGCAGAAATAGTAGCAGAAGATTCAGTTCAAACAAAAATGGAGCCCAAGGATATATAGGTGCGTATTATAACAATAACAATAATACAGCGGGTTTTGAAATTATCAAAATCCATGTTTACAGTAAAAAATTGGAAAATAATTTGAATAACTTAGAACATAATTCTTTGTGTAACAAGTCGGTCTTAACCTAAGATCATAGAAACAAGGAGTATGCCATCATAGCAAATTAGTATACGGGAACAATTGTCGCCAGTTTTAGTACATTTTTTGACACAATTACAAGCGCTCCTTGTAAATAAAAAGATCTCCCACACATTACAAATTCCGCACACACTCAATCTAACACTGTTAATCGTCACTCAACACTAGCACTAAACTAAGATACTGTATTTATATCATCGATCGTGTTCGGTTCGTCGCCAGCGTGTACTTTTGTATCTTGCACAATATGATAAAACTAAAGTATCAAGCTCAATAGCGCCTTGGTACATCTCCCTTGTTTCTATGATCTGAAGTCTTAACATATCTAACATTACATCAGCTGCAGTGGCACGTTATAATGGCCGATTTGAAGTTTGTCCGCTCATAAAGTTTGGTAAAAATTTACAACTACTTTTGAAAGAACAATTGCTGCACTTTATTGTCAATAGTGACGCGTCACTATAAACCTAAAGATGTTTTCCTAGACAAGTTTTTAAAGTGGTGATGAAATAAATTGCACAAAGTGTGCGCTACCGGGGTTCGTACTCCCGACCTTGAAACTTGTACATCGATGCTGCTACTTGCCACGACTGCTCTTGAATTATTACATGAAATGGTGAAAAGCAGTGTTTCGAATAAATTTCACTGACCGTTTTCATGTGGGGTCGTTTGACGCACACAATGATCAGTGAACCTTCTGTTCATTCTCATCACATGACGTAAAGCTGATAGCAAGCAAAGCATTGGTTATACGCCTGTAGTAGTTATTCAGCATGATTGAGCAAGAATGGTGTACATCGTACCTACCTGTTTTCTCTCATGTCAAGAGTAGAAATATGAGTCGCCTTGACATATTTCTAAGCTTTTATAAACCTTTTGATTAGATTGTCACATGAGGATAGTACCTAACCAGCAATATAAAACCGTTGTTTTCGCAATTTCAAGTTTTGTCATATTATTTATCTAGTGAATATTGCCAATCCGGAGACTGGATTGGGCCATAAAATGCCACAAATCTATCACTTATTTTTAAAGCTACCTATCGACATGATCTGCTCTGCTAGAGCTGCTCTTTCAGTAACATAGCATTCAACAAGGAACACAAGCGAAGCGTCAATAACCTTGTTGTGTACCTGAACTATTCAACCTGAACATCTAACGCCTAAAGCCGTGAATACGGAGTGTTACCCCTTTGGCGTTGTACGGCTTTCACGTAGAGAACGATCTATTGAGGGGTAAACGCGGGAAAACATTCGCGCGTCAAACCAACTAAGGTTGGTAGTTCACACTTGTGATTCAAATGGTAAAGGCAGTTTGCCGGTTACTGTGATAAGTCACATGTGATTGAGGTGAGGGTGACTTATTGCAATTTTAACAAGTGTACGACTGTTATTTGTTGTCGCATTTGAGTCTTTCGCCGTAGTATCTGCCAAATATCAGTCGGACTGATATTTTGCAGATACTACGGCGAAAGACTCAAATGCGACAAGAAATAATTTCGACTGGACTCATCTCCGACAGGACTCATCTGCGACACAACTTAGGTTCCATACTCAGATATCCATCCCATTACGGTTCGGGGGGTGAAGGTCCCGCAAAGAAATAAAATTAAAAACCTATAGTTGCTGAAAAACCGCTTAGATTTTGTTAGGTTAGAACGGTGACCACATAAGGCACGAGCCGAGCAATTGAAGCAATTGGCCGATGATAAATGAGTATTGCAAGTTTTTTTTTTTAATTATAATAAGATTACGAGAAAAGCATAATCGATTTTCAAAGTAGGTATCAGAGATGAGGTGCTTTCGATACAAAAATCTGTCGGTAAAAAGCTATTTGTTTTTAATGTATTTCGGCGAACTACGGAATTGGCAAGTCGTGGATTCACTTTTTATTCTTTGTAGCGTTGATATGGGAACTCAAAAGAAAGCAGTAAGTTTATCTCACTCTGTTTCCAGAAAAAATTGTGATGCAAATTATGTTAGAAAAAAATTGTAAGTTAAAAACACTTCCCATTGGAGGAAGTACCTACACTTTTCTGAGGAACTACGGAGGCTAAGGATATTGCATTTAGTTCAGTCTTTTACATTTTTTTTCTTGTTTAGTCCTTAGGTTTAAATCTGTTTTTATTGCTGGTTGTTCTTATAGGTATTTTTTTTTTATAATTACGTATTTTCTTATGTAAATGGGAAAAATCTGTAGTAGGTACCTACAACATGTTATTAAGAAATACCTACAATAATTTTAATGATCATTCACAACAGTATTTTTATAAAACATTCGTAAGATAATCTGTCATAGTCAAGGATAAGATAATTAATTTAACTGGTTCACAGTCCCATGTACCACATAATATGGTCTTTGCTGATTGCCTATTGTTTCTACTTCGCGGACAGTGAGCCTGTTAAGACTGCATAACCTAGCCAGTTATGCGTCATTCTAAAAAAAAAACCGGCCAAGTGCGAGTCGTACTCGCGCACCGAGGGTTCCGTATCATTTTTAGACGTACCTATAAAGTGAAAAAATCCGGACCGCATAACTAAGTTTGTTTGTGAAAGAATTTTGATGATTTTGAAAAAACTGCACTAGTTAGGAACATCGTTTTATTTTTGGTGCCATATTTGGATCAATTCCTATCAACCCTAATTATTTCAGATTTTTCGTCCTGCAAACTTCGGAGATAAGGGGGGGAAATGTATTTTTTGGACATTTTTCATCATATGTCGAAAACTGTGACACATAAAATAAAATGAAAATATATTTTGAAATGTGTAGATCAAGCCCTTTCATATGACCTTGACTTGACCTAGTAACCCCACTTTAAAATTTCGGACCCCCACTCCGGCCCCTTTTGCAATGAAAATAAAAATATTTTTTGACTTTTTTCATTTGCAATAAAGTTGAACAAGCATTCTTTATAACTGTTCCAAATTTCAAGTCGATAGCATAAGTAGTTGCTGAAATAAGCAGGTGTGACAGACAGACAGACAGACAGACAGACAGACGAAGTCGCACCATAAGGGTTCCTTTTTTACCATTTTGGTACGGAACCCTAAAAACCCAAAAATAATATTTCCCATCAGTTCCATCATTACCGTACAAATAAATACATTAATATTTCTGACACATTTTTAACATACAAGCCGAATGACACCAATAATTTTGAGAACACGTCAAAAGCGATTATGTATTCAATTTTCTTATTCATGAGATAAAAACGTGACTGCTTTACTCTTCGTATCAAAGCCATGTTTCTTGGAAATTGCCTTATTCATACCTATTGTAAATTTGCGTGAAGATTTATTTGTACGTGAAAGATATTTAGGCGGCAATAGGCTGATAATTAAGAGGGTTGACTGGTAAACTTATAAACTGGTAATGTTGGCGGCTAAATTACAGTCGCACTGATTGCTCGATTTTTAGATGAAAATGTCAACGTTGTCATTAGGGTGGCTGTTTAGTAAAACAGCCTCTCCATACCTACCCATAACATTAATACGTTTCACAAATGTGGACTATACAATGTCATAAAATTGATAAATTAAGGACCCTGTCGGGCAGAGTAACTCTTGTATTGTCGTTGTACAATTCGAATTAAAGAGGTAAAGTACAAAACTACTACTATACTGTGTCTTGTATAATTCAAGCCGTTACTTTATTTAAGGCGATTCGCACACTACCCCTAACAACGCTCTAGTCTGCAGGGCGACGAAGCGTATGCTCCGTATGGAGATGCGTTGTCAATATGTTATGCCATGAGCGTTTTCATACAAACTGTAAGCACCAACACCTCCGCACCACGCCCCAATATGCGAAGCAGTGCTTACCACCTAAGTCATCAATTTTACACAATTTCATTTTGCAGGAATCAATTAATTATTATTCTCCACATACCTAATATTAAATTTATTAGGAAAATAACTTATACCTAAACTATCAATATAATCAAAGTTTTCCTACACTCAAAGTCAAACTGCGGTAATTTCATCTCCTTCATCAAGAAATAAGTCATACTTTAGTCAACCGATATTTGATCAAAAGTTCGACATAATTTGACCTTGTTAATGGCGTAACACGTGTAGAATATTTGGTACATGCTCAGATCATAGAAACAAGGAGATATTCTATCATAGCAAATTAGTACGGGAACACCACTTTTAGAAAAAAAATCGACACAATTACAAGCGCTCCTTGTGACTTTAAAGATCCACACATTAAAAATTCCGCACAACTTCAATCTAAAACTGTTATTCGTCACTCAACACTAGCACTAAACTAAACACTGTATTTATATCATCGATCGTGGTCGGTTCGTCGCCAGCGTGTACGTTTTTATCACGATCCATGTGATCAAACGATATTCTCAAGCTCAATAGCGCCTTGACACATCTCCCTTGTTTCTATGATCTGAGGGTACATGTCTAATGAGAGCATAAGGCCGGGATCTAGGTAAGTGATGCTCGGGTTACATGTAACGTTCCCAGCCCTTATTATATTCCGTACACATATTATATTGTCAGCCATTTTCTTTATGAGATACCCGAAGGCCCATGATGACTGTACAAGGTGTCCAATAAGCTTTGTGTGATACTTTAACTACCTTATTTGTAGGGAGCTCGGCTGTCATGCGGATTTTGAGGTACTATAACTCTAGCCACGGAATAGAGTTAATATAGCGTTCTCTCTATTGCACATTTGTATGCAAGTGATAGAGACAGATGACTGCATTTCAAGGTCAGTGGGCGTAAACAATTGCCAAGAAATGTAAAAATGGGTTTACATGGTGTATTTTACGGCATGTAATAATCTTCCGGACATCAGTTAAAAACATGCGAAGTCGCAGGGTAATTATGGACAGTGAACATAAGAACAATAGACGCGTCCGCACCGTACAAACAACAGGTGTTGACTGGCATTTTGCCGCCATATAAACGCTTGCTAAGCTCGTTAACACCAACCAATGGCGACGCTGTGTCTTTTCTGGTGTAACTCTGTTCGGTGGATGGAGGATATAACAGTTTCAGAGTATTGATGTGAAACATCTATTGGTGCGCCTTGGGGGTAAGAGCGACTCATATGCCGAGACAGAAAACGGCATGACGCTCTCTTATGCCGTCATGCCGTCTCCACAACTGCTCTCTACTCAATTGTGTGTGCATTTCGATGTTTTATATCTGCCGGGCGTCACGGCCTCATTTTTTTTATTTGACGTACCTACCTATTTAGTCCACCATTGTAAGAAAGTTATGCGGAACTAAGCCAGGGTCTCAATACAAGTTATAAAAGTAGCAAAGTAACATCTTTCTATCAGTTACAAATAACATACTCGTATCTATTCACGCGCTATTAGCGATAACATCTACTTCATGATGGAAACACAATTAGTTTGATGAAATTTCTTACTAAGATGGAATACAAAGCAATTCTCAACTAAAATAGCGTTTCGCAAAACGTTTTCTCGTAAAGGGAAAAAGTGATAAAACTCGAATGAATATGAATGCTAGCAGCGTTCCTAGAACCGAATGGAACCTCTTTAGTATGTTCGAACGTATGGACTCTCATACATTACGTACGGGCTAAGATCGTATCGGTAATGATTGCAGTCGATTTAGACCATTAAGGAGTTAAATGTTAAGTCATCGTGACTTCTTGGAAGGTTTTGCTTGGAAAGGTAGCCTTGGGATTGGAAAAATTGCATTGTACGTGTGGGGTTTTGGTTACGTTTATTTTAGGAACAAAGTTTTGCAGTTGATAGAATTCTACAATTATGTATGTATACAAAAACAACATAATTGTAGACTTCTAGCAACTGCAAAACTTTACTGAATACTAGCTATTGCCCGCGACATCTGCGTTAAAATAGATCAAAAGTCTGCAGGTTTCAGTCTACCTCTTTATTTACCCTTAATTAGACTTGACCTGCACTTCTAGAATATTTACTTCAAATCTGTAATAATTTTTTAGGAATAATGTACTTTTTCCTTTTCCTAGTAGGTACTCGATAAGTAGATATTGAGTAGAGAGATGTCCGGATTAAACATGCACACTAGTTTATAAGTTTATTTTGTAAGTTCAGACCGTGATTTCTATTTTGTAAAGTTTACGTTGCGACGCCCTAGATGGCGTTGTACCTATGCTGAATCGCGCTATGGTTTCGTTACCGAGCCAAAGCTAAGTGTTTAAGATTTTTTTGTATGATGTGTGAGCCTCGAAATATACGCTATATACCTATAAATAGTGTTATATTATTTATATCGCCAATTCAGGACCCTCTGTCGTATTCATGGTCCTTCGTACCGGGTCGGCCGCGAGTGTTTGTGGTGGTCACCGGTGGTGGTAGTGATCTACCACCCTACGCGTCATTACTGGGCAGTGGATCGCTGTCCAGAGCAGCCCCTCCAGCGGGTACCAGGTGAGAGGTGCCCAGGAGTTGGAGGTGGAACCGGGTGGAGCAGCCAGGGTGCGGAGCGAGAGGCGCAGCCGTACTGGTAGCAACATCCGGAGGAACGACGCAAGGGAGGTGCAGTGCAGCAGATAGTGGGCAAGCAGAGGGCGCCACTTGTGTGGTGCAGTACAGCGCGACATCATCAGTTAGTGTCAGTGAGTGAATTGGTGAAAAAATCGTGAGTACATTTTATATAACTTCAGAACAGGAAATCTCAAAAAGTGCATTTGAATTTGAACTTTAAAGTCAAGAGAAAATTAACTTAGTTATTTGTAGTAGTAGTTTAGACTTGTAATTGTTTTATGTGAAAAGTGGTTCTGACGGGGAATCCATGCCCGATTTTGTATCCAAGTGATTTGAGTGTAAACACTTGTAAAAATTTCAACTTTTTGTAGACTTAGAATATTTCACCTTAAAAATATCACTTAGAATATTTCGCTTTAAAAATATTCTCAATAAAATTCTGTTTGTTTTTGGTGTGTAATATTGTTTCACATCATAGTGTTCAAAATGGAGTCTTTCTGTGATATGCAGGAGGATGTTAGTGCTAAGATGCAAAAAGCTAAGTCCAATTTCAAGAAAGCTCCTAAAGATCGGCTAACTCCTGCATATCTGGAGACCCGTTTGGAAAATTTGGAACAATTATGGAATACATTCACGTCAACTCATAAAGAAATAATAAGTACGGTAAAAAAGGCTGAATTGTCTAGCTCTAGTTATGTTAAAAGTAATCTTTATGATCAGGTTGAGGAATTTTACGTAGAATTTAAAAGCAACTTGAAAGAATTGTTATCTAAAAGAAATTCAGTGGATTCATGTGTAGATTCTAAGCCTTGTTGTCAGAATGAAAAGAGTGTCAGCAGAGTTAAGTTACCTGAAATAAAAATTCCCTCATTTTCGGGAAAATATTCTGAGTGGCAAACATTTAGAGACTTGTTTACAGGATTGGTTCACGAGAACAAGTCCCTAGATGATGCACAACGATTTTTCTATTTAAAGGGACATTTATGTGGGGAAGCTGAGCAATTGTTGCGTAGTATTAAGGTTACATCTGACAACTATAAAATGGCATGGTCGAAATTAGATAACATGTATAATAATAAAAAGTTTCTGGCAAATGGTATAATAAAACGGTTACTCAGTCAAAAAACTTTATCTTATGAATCGGCTAGCGAAATAAAAAGGCTTATAACTACTACTTCAGAATGTCTAGAGTCAATTGGTAATTTAGGGGTGGATGTCTCTTCCTGGGATCTTATTGTGATACACATAATTAGTGGTAAATTAGATAAAGAGACTAGGAAAGGTTGGGAACTCAAAGTAGCTTCGGACTCAAGTGATGAATTACCTACATTCAAACAATTTTCGGAATATTTAAATAGTCGCTTTAGAGGGTTGGAAAATTTAGACAAGGTAGACAATAGGGAAAGACATCCACACTCAAAGGGTACTCAATCGTTTCATGTTGTAAAAGAAAAGAAGTCTTTATCATGTGCATTTTGTTCAGCTGATCATAGAATTACGTCTTGCCCGAAATTTGGTAAAGAGTCAAACGAAGCTCGGCGTACGTTCGCTCAGGAAAATAATTTGTGTTTTGTTTGCCTATACAACAACCACACTGCCAAACAATGTAAAAACACTCTCAAGTGCCAGGTGTGTAAACGCCGCCACCATTCTTTGTTACATCCAACAGATGTTTCTGGGTCTGTTATTGGTGAAGGTAGTAGTGCGGCTCACGAGGAAGCCTCATCATCCGCGGTAAAGGTGATGAAGGAGGCTAGTAAAAATAGTAACGCTGAAGTAACCGCGCAAGCGGAGGGATCTAGCAAACCAATGGTCTCATGTCTTTCGACAGGTAGTGGGCGAAAAACCGTTTTATTAACTACCGCTTTGATAAAGGCGGAGTCGAAAGACGGGTCCTATCGGGTAGTTAGGGCTTTGCTAGATCAAGGATCGCAGGGTTCTTTCGTTACTGAATCCACGGTCCAATATTTGGGTTTAAATAAAACGCCATCAAGGCAAACTGTGATAGGCGTAGGCGGGGACAAAAGTGCGACGGCCAAGTCCACTGTAGTCCTTAAAGTGAGGTCTAGAAGAGACCCAACCGTCCAATTCAAGGTTAATGCGTTCGTCCTGAAGTCAGTCACGGCCCTTCTCCCAGCTACGAAAGTAACCAGGGTAGAATGGGTAGACTTGACTGATGATGATTTGGCTGATCCAGAATACTACAGGCCTAATAAAATTGATGTTCTATTAGGTGCTGAGGTATACAGCCAAGTCATCCAGGAGGGCATTAAGAGGAACATTAGTGGGACTCTCTTAGCTCAAGATACCACGTTAGGGTGGATATTGTCGGGCACCTTTGAAGTGGACCATACTAGTGATCCCCCACATATTACCGTGATGCATTTAAGTCTAGAAGCCGATGATATGCTTAAAAAGTTCTGGGAGCTGGAAGCTGAACCGTCTGAAACAAAAAAGATGCTCACAGAAGAAGAGACTAAATGTGAACAAATATTTACAGCGACCACGACGAGAAATAAGGACGGCAGGTTCGTTGTAAGATTACCTCTACGAGCAGCTGACCCGGTCAGCAGGCATGGTGAGTCCAGAAGTATTGCTGAAAAAAGACTAAAGGGCATGGAACTAAGGTTAGGAAAGAACATAAAATTAAAGCTAGATTACACAAAGGTCATACACGAATATTTAGATTTAAATCACATGGTAAAAGTTCCAGAGAAAGAAAAGGGTAAAAAAGCAGCAATTTACTTACCTCACCACGCGGTTGTCCGGGAGGATAAGGATACGACAAAGGTCCGAGTCGTGTTTGATGCTTCCTGTAAGGGAACGAAAGGTAGGTCACTTAACGATGAATTGATGGTTGGTCCGTCGTTGCAAGCCGAACTCCGCCATACAATTATGCGCTGGAGATTGTATAAGATAGGTTTGGTAGCGGATATCATCAAAATGTATCGGCAAGTGCTGGTAAGTAGGGAAGATACTCCACTCCAAAGAATACTTTGGAGAGACAGTCCGGAAGAGGAGTTTCAGGAGTATGAGTTGATTACCGTTACGTTCGGCACTGCATCAGCACCATATTTAGCTGTACGCTCGTTACAACAGCTAGCTTATGATGAGTGTCAGGATAAACCAGGAATTGCAAAAATCATCTTGAATGATTTTTATATGGATGATGTGATGACGGGAGCTGAAAATATGGAAAGTTGTTTTAAGATTTACATAGACTTAACAAATGTGCTAGCTAAAGGGGGGTTTGAATTACAAAAATGGAAAAGTAATTGCAGGGAATTGTTAGATCAGATATGGAATGACAAGGGTGACAAGGATGAGGGTTTAAGGATAAAGGTAGATGACATAACAAAGATTCTAGGACTTACTTGGAATCCACGTGGTGACTTCTTCCAGTACTCCGTTGATCTTGCGCCGCTCGTTGAACCTGCAACAAAAAGAAAGATAATTTCCGATATTTCAAGGTTATTTGACCCACTCGGATGGTTAGCACCTAGTATTATAGTAGCCAAAATATTAATACAAAAGCTGTGGCTAGCTGGCATTGGATGGGATCAAGAAGTTCCAAAGAATTTATTAAATGAATGGGTTACTTACCGTCAAAACTTAGCTTCCTTGGTTGAAATAAAAATCCCACGTTGGTTACACACATGTAATAAAGAAAAGCGTGAGTTATACGGATTTTCTGATGCCTCAAAGGTGGCATATGCTGCCGTCGTATATCTCAGAGTAGTGGATGAGATGGGAAACATTCACGTATCTTTAGTGACTTCTAAAACGAAAGTCGCTCCTATAAAGCAAGTTTCGATTCCCAGGCTCGAACTTTGTGGGGCAGTACTTCTGGCTAAGCTCATTGTGCAAGTAGCTGAAGTTATGGGAATACACAAAGATCAACTTCATGCTTTCACCGACAGCGAGGTAGTTCTGGCCTGGCTCAATAGTCATCCGAGCCGCTGGAAGACTTTTGTGGCTAATAGGGTCTCAGAAATTTTATTAACTCTAGATACTCAGCACTGGTCACACGTTTCAACAAAGAAAAACCCAGCGGACTGTGCATCGCGGGGCATTTCACCTGCAGAGCTTTCATCAACTTCTATATGGTTTGAAGGTCCGGATTTTCTAAAACAAGATTTGATTGATTTCAAAAAGCCTAAGCACCTTGGGACTTTTCTTGAACAAGTAAGAGTACAAACGGCTGTCGTTGATGATACTTTTTGGCAAAGGTTTTCTTCGTTCTCCAGGCTGGTTCGCGTGATTGCCTATTGTCGACGATGGTTAAATATGAGAAGGAAATCAAATCTCAGGTCCGGCACTGAATCTTTGTCCAAGATAGAAATTGAAAATGCTATAAAGGTTTGTGTTATGAGATGTCAAAAAGAAGGGTTTCCGGAAGAGTTAGAGGAACTGAAAAGAAAAGGAGTTCTAGATAAGAAAAAGAAAAAGTTAAAGTCATTAAATGTATTCTTGGATTCAGAGGGTTTATTAAGAGTCGGCGGGAGATTAGAAATGTCTTCTCTAACATTTAATGAGAAACATCCGATTCTTATACCCAATAAATCATTTTTAACGGATCTTTTGATTGCGGATGCACATCAAAAAACAATGCACGGTGGTCCGCAACTTATGATCACGTACTTGCGGTCTAAGTACTGGATTGTAGGTGTCAAGGCTTTGGTTAAAAAGTGTTACCGAGGATGTGTCACTTGTATTCGGTACTCAACCAAAGCCACGTCTCAGCTCATGGGACAAATGCCTTCATCGCGTGTAACCCCGAACGAACCCTTTCTCATTAGTGGCGTAGATTACGCAGGCCCTATCAATATAAGAGTGTCAAAGGGAAGGGGTAACAAGTCGTATAAGGGATATGTGGCATTGTTCGTATGCATGTCGACACGAGCAGTGCACCTCGAGGCTGTCAGCGAATTAAGCACTCAAGGTTTCTTGGCTGCCTTTAGGAGATTTGTCGCAAGACGGGGTAGATGTGCCGAGCTGTACAGCGACAATGGTACAAACTTTGTGGGAGCTGCTCGCGAGCTACTGTGCCTGTTTAATGAAGAAAAGTCAAACTTTAAACCGGAACTAGCAGAGTATCTCGCGAACAACGGGACTCATTGGAACTTTATTCCTCCTCGCGCACCAAATTTTGGAGGACTTTGGGAGGCAGGAATAAAGTCCATGAAATTCCACCTTAAGCGGGTTATAGGGAACTCTACGTTGACATATGAGGAGATGGCCACTGTGTTGACACAAATTGAGGCATGCCTCAATTCAAGGCCCATGTCACACGTGGAGGATCAAAAGGAGCTTTTAGTATTGACTCCTGGTCATTTTCTGGTGGGAGAACCACTCGTCGTAGTACCAGATTCAAATTATGAGACTTCAAACATCCATAGTCTGCGACGATGGCAACTTCACCAGCGAATGATGCAGGACTTTTGGCGCAGATGGTCGCAGGATTACCTACATCAATTTCTGCAAAGAAATAAATGGGAATATCAGAACCCAGAACCATCAGTGGGTGACGTTGTTTTAGTTAAAGAGGATGACATGCCTCCTGGAAAGTGGTTGCTGGGCAAAGTTGAGCACAAACACCCAGGTCCTGATAAAATTACTCGGGTAGTTACAATCCGTACTAAAAACTCTTTGATTAAAAGACCTACATCAAAGTTATCGATATTGCCTATAGCAAATGAGGCTTAACTGTTGAGCAATTGCTTAAGTTGGATCGTTGCATGGTGGGCGGTTTGAAGGACATTCTGCATTATGTCCTTGGTGGGCGGTATGTCCGGATTAAACATGCACACTAGTTTATAAGTTTATTTTGTAAGTTCAGACCGTGATTTCTATTTTGTAAAGTTTACGTTGCGACGCCCTAGATGGCGTTGTACCTATGCTGAATCGCGCTATGGTTTCGTTACCGAGCCAAAGCTAAGTGTTTAAGATTTTTTTGTATGATGTGTGAGCCTCGAAATATACGCTATATACCTATAAATAGTGTTATATTATTTATATCGCCAATTCAGGACCCTCTGTCGTATTCAGAGATGTTAATTTTATATTGAGCAACTTTAGTCTTTTTATTTAGTAGTCCAAAGAAATAAATGTTTGCAGCTGCGCTTTTATGTGCCACTTAATAAATGTTGGTATATTGGCAAAAGCCAGTATTCCAGCAGTTCTTTAGCCATTTGATTAAACACTTACTAAAACAAGAAAGAATAATGTTTTCTGTACTTTTACGATCTGCTCAATCGAGAAAACATTACGTCTAAAATACTTAGTCAAACGGTTTTCAGGTAAAACCTGGTGAAATATCACCTGCATAATATACAGTTTTATTCATATAAAATTTAACTTATGTGTTTTCTGGGAGAACGAGCAAGCTGTGCCTGACAGTACTTTTATTACTTTTAGTTTTCCGGTGGATTCCTCGAAAGTGGAGCGAGCATATTCTCTGCATGATTCAAGCTTTTATCCCGAAATGTTTACATGCGTTTGTGCTCTTTCGTTTAAAGACTAGCAGGAGTTTAAGTACAGTCGTTATGCTACATAAAAGGTGGGAAAATATTCGCAATTGGAGTCTGCTATGAGAATAATTATGAAACACGGCTGATTCCATTATATTGATAGGTAGCAATCTGAATACTGATGATAAAATTACTGCAGAAACTGGGTTTTGAAAATCAGAATGTCAAATTTTTTGTTGCTTTGTCCTCGTTCAAAATATAAGTCATATTGTTTGACCTAACGATTAATCAACTATGAGACGTGAACCTAAAAACATTTACGCACTTTGTGACCAAATAGGTATATAATGCTATGAATTATGTTGAAACATGACAAAACCTAGGTACGATAGTGACTTTGTTTTGTCATGTTTCAACATAATTCATAGCATTATATACCTATTTGGTCACAAAGTGCCCACACACAGATATTCAAAAACAAAAGAATTATAATTAGGAAATAATGTTGAAACATGCCTGCCTGATTTCTATACAATTATTAAAGTGAATTTGTTGCTTCATTATAGGCGGATGTACACGACACGACATCACTAGATGGTGCTTGCTACTTTGAGTGATACCTAAATGATACGAACTAATTAGGATCGGAAGAATGTATCGCCAATGATGTATCATTGCGCCCCAAGTAGCACCCAAAGGTTGTACAGCAGCTGATAAATGGATTTCGTTTATACTTGAAGTTGAATAACATTTCTATACTAGCTGAATAACCGCTTTTTTAGCGAGTATAACTTATAAGAGGCACAATTGATTCAGCCATAAGTTCATACAGCTGCACAATAACGTTAGGTATAGTACCTAGTATTTAATTTGCGCATCACAGCAGATAGAAGGAAATCGTACGGGAGAAACTGATGCAGCGGGAGAGTCACTACCCTCAGTAATGAGGAAAACGACGTGAGGAGGAATTTGCGTTATTAAGGGCTACAGTTAAATAGGTACCTAGTTCTAGAGACTGAATATCGACTAATGAAGTAAGTGTGACCTTTACTCAAATCAAACCTTATATATGTGCACTTTAATTAATATCGGAAACCTCAGCACGTTCACACTTTTCTCTATAAAATGTATATTTTTATGCGTCACTCGTTCAATTTCTGAGCAGTAAAATTACGTCTAAAGTTATATAAATGAAGTTATTTTATTAATGGCGAATTGATATTAGGCGAATCACACACCACCCCGCGCTACGCTGCGGGGTGCGTGGCGACGGAGCCACGCGTGCAGGTACGGGAGTGCAGATCTGTATCTACATACAGATTTCTACGCACAAACGCGCGGACGTGCGGTGGCCTACAGGCAAAAACGATACGCCACCTACTAGTGTTGTCTTAGCAACTTTTTTGACATTTCTGTTGAACAGTTCATTAGTATCTAATTTATTACCCTTGATGGCAATGATTTTCTTGTTCTTGATACTGGCAGATTTAAAATAAAACAAACTTCCTAGCAACTTATGTAAGTATTCGATGTTATAGATAGTGTAGATGTCGCTGTTGCTACAGTACGTCTAGCTCTGTCAACATGAAATCACGCACGATACTGCAGATTTCAGTGTGCCATACCTTGCGTCTTGCCCCGCATCCACGTGCGGGGGTGCGTGTTTATCCGCATGTAGGCGCGTGATCTGCAACACCGCGCGTGAATTCGTTTTCAGTGTGTTGCACTCTGCCTGATTTCTATACAAACATAGGTACTTGCAAACAAGATCACGCACTCCCGCACTACGCTGCGTGATGTGGTGCAGTGTGTGAATCGCCTTAATCAAGAAATAAATAAGCAAGAATAAAATCATTACAACATATGATAAGTACATAAAACAAAGTCGCTTCCCGCTGGCTGTCTGTCCCTATGTATACTTATATCTTTAAAACTACGCAGCGGATTTTAATGCGGTTTTTAATAGATAGAGTGATTCAAAAGGAAGGTTTATATATGTATAATACATCCCGAAAAACGCGAGCGAAGCCGCGGGCGGAAGCTAATAAAGAAAGAAACTAGAAATCACTAAATAATATATCCGCCTTTACTGGCAAATTATAATATTACTTCCCATTTCTCTTGTCTATAAGATTGATCACCATGATTACAAATTGATTACTCTCTATTTTCATGGCGTTATTTCCTTTGAATGAATGACTTGTATCACGAAGTAATTTCATTTTAAATGAGCCTATTTACCTGGCCTTTTCCCGTTACACACTCGACCGATAAGTTGGGAGTTTAGCAGTGTTGGGATTGGATTATCGGAGTATCGATTAGAGATATCGATAAAAAAATCTCTGTCAGCTATCTTAAACGTTCGGATAACAATTTTAATACGCTTGGCACAGTGAGGTAAGTGAGATTATTTGATTTGTCGTAACTTACTATTCCGTTAAACATAATTAAGTTCTTAAAAAAATAACCGACTTCAAAAATCCACTACAAAGAAAATAATAATTTTGGTTTCGGAAGTCGGTGGCTTTGGGTTTTGTTTGCTTTTTTTGCCACCGACTTCCGAAACCAAAATTATTATTTTCTTTGTAGTGGATTTTTGAAGTCGGTTATTTTTTGTTAAAAAAGTTTTTTATTTTTCCCTTTTTAGTTCTTTATCTCGCGTTAGATTACTTTGACGACTTCGTTCAACAGTAAATCTTCTACGTAGTGTGTACATTTATGCATATAACTTTGTACATAGGAATTATTACCTAATGTATTATATACTAAAACCTTCCTCAAAGTACGTAGATTACGTTAGTGAAAACCCCATCCAAATCGAATCAGTAGTTTTTGAGAAAATCGCGCACATACAAACATACGTACGTACATACATACATACATACATACATACATACGGGACGAATACAGAACCTCCTTTTTTGAAGTCGGCTAATAATAATAAAAATGACTGGTTTTTTTTTAGAATGACAACAAAATGTACCTAAATAAAGTTAGTAAAAGTCGACTTCAACCGTTTCCAACAGCAATATTATTAGAACGGTTTACAAATACCTGCATACATATTATGATTTAAAATAAACTCCGTCTGGTACGCAAATATTGCAATAGCACGTTCGTAGGTATTAAAAAGTTTATTCCATCTAATATTTACAAATATTGCGAATCATAAATAGGTGATTTTTTTCATTTTTGAGAGATGTTTTTATTGATGATTTTTATAGATATTAATTATATTTGAACATGAGTATAATATTTATTTTGTTTAATTACTTAGTTTATTTTTATAATTGAAACATTATTTTTTATTATTTTATCATCACAACAAACGTGATTAAAGAGTTTGCTCTTGAAATACTTAATAGCATTTCGTTATTGAACTCATATAATAGTGAACGAGTGTCATAGATAAGATAAATTACGGGGTAATGTACTTACACAAAAATGAATAATTTTTCCTCAGCTTTTTGACTTAACAAAAATATCGATAAACCCAACGCACATCACTATTACTCGCCTCCCTAAGGCGCCTTTAAATGCCTTACGTAACTTATTTGTCCTGGCTCGCTGCCTTAAGCACTTACTTAACCTGCTGATGCTTTTAAGGCTGACGGAAAATTATTACTCTCACTTCAGTCCCCCGACAAACCCGGGTAGAGAGATGTGTTCATAATTTATATAAATAACATTCCAGATATGTCAAGGTATACACTCCATCTTGTATAAAGTAAGCAGGCATGAAAAAGATGTTGGTATTTTGTCACCGGATAAATAAAAAGAAATAAATGGTTTAGTAGGTATAAGGTATATAGTTCGTACCGAAGCAATAATATGCAAAGCATTTTTTGGGTAATGGCAGTAATAATTTTAAGAGTATGTACTGTCACTAAATATTTTAACACCACATTAGAAACCAAACCCAAACTCTCTTATTAGACGTTTGTAAAAGCTCTTCAAAACGTTGTATGTTGAATAAAGAAATTTCGACAAGATACCGAGAAAAAGCTCAAAACAAAACGTTCATTAACATTGCACGCCTACAATCTAATTTTAGACGGTGGTGTTTGTTTTTTGAGAGCAGTGACATCACAAACGGTGACAAGCCAAAATAAATCGAGTCTCTCGTGAAACGACTTCATTAACGCCTTGGAACCTGTTTTGCAAGAACCAGAGTAAATAATTGGGGATTTGTTAATTTTATGGCAGTATTATTTTGAGATTGGAGTATTTTATTTCCATTTATTTTGTCCAAATAACCCTGTCATTTGATATTTTGGAACAACTTGATGATCCCATTTTGGGTGGAGAAGAAAATTTTAAGAACGACAACAATTGGCAAAGGGATAATAAAATTTGCAGTTGCTAATATGGTGAATAAGTTGATTAAATACCTTTTTTTTTTTTTTTTTGTGGATGGGAAATCATCAAATGACCCCTCCCGCTCTGGGCGGAGCGGAAGGGAGTGTCAGACTCTTACTGACTAAAACCCACCCATGTTCCTTCGTTAGCCCTTTTGTCCGGGTCAGCGGTATCCCTTCCGGACAATCCCGCTTTCCCGGCAGGCTTGGGCCCTAGAGGGCCCCCTCTCTGATGCTGACATCTCTTTGAGGCGCGCGTAGAACACGTACGCGCCGTTCGGCACGGGCCTGGTCCTGATCGGACGGTGAGCTACCCATTACTCACCGCCCGCAGGCCCGCGCCTACGGTGGCCGGGAGTCGTCACGCGGCTCCCGACGCCCGGAGCGTCTACCGCGGCGGCTTGGACGGGAGAATCTCTCCCTCTCCCGTCCCGCCGCCTCCTTCACTAGCATGACTGCTTCGCAGAAGGAGGCGACTGCCTCCCACTCCCCCTCGCCCCGGACCATGGCTTGAACCAGGGCCGGGCGCGAGAGGTCGCCGCCGCTGCCGATCGCCTCTACGAGGACACGGCGGTGCTCCGCCCATGAAGGGCAGGCCCCCACCGTGTGCTCCACCGTGTCCTCAGGGCGATCAACGCAGTGATGACACCCGGGCGTTTCCTCCCGCCCGATGATGTGCAGGTACCTCCCGAAACTTCCGTGTCCGGTGAGGACCTGCGTCAGGCGGTAGGTGAGGACGCCGTGACGTCTCCCTAGCCACTCCTCAAAGAGGGGTCTTACCGCCGCATGACAATTTCATACTGACTTAACGATTACGTATTTATTTATTTATTAATTTTATGGCAGTATTATTTTGAGATTGGAGTATTTTATTTCCATTTATTTTGTCCAAATAAACCTGTCATTTGATATTTTGGAACAACTTGATGATCCCATTTTGGGTGGAGAAGAAAATTTTAAGAACGACAACAATTGGCAAAGGGAGAATATAATTTGCAGTTGCTAATATGGTGAATAAGTTGAATAAATACCTGATGTCTGATTTATTACAAAACCTTACAAGGTTTGGTTCACGGCAAATTAAACAAGATTTTTGGTACCTACCAAAGATTGCTCTGTTAAGTCCTTGAATTAAGACCCCATATTGTTGATGACTGAAAACGAATTTTTAAAATGCGTATTTGATTGTCCCATTTGAAATTCATCTCACCTACAAAAGAACACAGGCAGACGGACAATACACCCTGATTGCTAAAAGATCTCAAAAGCCTTTGCAAGATCCAAACTTACTAAGTGGCGTCGACTTTCGAGCCAACATTTTTGCGTAAAAATCAACGGCTAAAAGATTCGGGTTGGCCATTATCCCTAGGTGACGCAACAGCTCCTAGCAAAATGGCTAGTAATAAAACTAATGAAGTACGTAAAGTGTAATGAAAATGCGTAGGCGTTTATTGTCTAAAAGCTATCGTTTTAGTCGACGTTAACATGAACGCTGTTTAATTGTGACCGCAATGACGTCGTAAATGTCGGTACAATAATAATTCTCTTTCCGAGTTACTACCCAATTCTATTTCGATCATGGCTTGTATTTTGGAGGCTTGTCATGTTTCTACTTCCGTGCTCATAAAATGATGGGGTGTTATCTATCAGAGGATCAATATCTACCTAGTTTATCTTGTAATAACGCTAACCGAAAGAATTGGGTAAGTTTTTATACTTTATTTCATAGGCAGTTAATGGATGAGCGATAGGCTGAAAAAGCTGTCCAAAACTTGCTACTATACAGCCAATTTTCTTAACTTGCAACTCACTACATTGTAATATCAAACTGGAAAAAGTTTTCAGACAAAAATAAATACTTTGTTTATTTCTTTTGGACTCACACATTTTAAATTGTTCAAAACATAATTCCAATTTATTATGGTTGTTAGAAGAATACCATTTATGACATTGATGATATATCAATGTCAAAAATGGTATTTCTCTAACAACCAAGGACACATGGGAATTGATATCGCAATAGAATAGAAAATTGACCAAAATTGAATCAAAACCAAAGCGGTATTCTGCTAACATTCTGAACAGGCACATAACTAACAAAACTAAAAAAATATATTTTCGTGATAAACGAAGTCGAATCTACATTTTTGGCGATTTTAACTTTATTACAAAATTGTGTTCAGTGTTGATGTATCTATAAGATACACTGTTTTACTGCAAAATCATAAAAATATAGATCCGACTTTGTTAATAGGGACTGTCAAAATATACGACAAAACTGATTAACAAAACTGAATAATAATATACCATTTTTAGTCGATTCATAATCTAATCTCAGATAAGTTAACTGTTAGTTATAGTGCTAAAATAATTACCTTTTGGCTATTGGACACAGTTTATACTTATAAAAATACCACCAACATAATTAGCAGAACTCTCAAACATAAACTAGTTTTAACTACACTTATAACTGGCTGTAAACGAGTGCCGACTTCAACCCGTTGCCAGTGATCCATATTATAAATTACATGAATAATATTCCGAACTTTCACAACTATACGGGTAGATTTCCCTTGGGGAACGCCAATGTATGGTCACAGATGTAAAATAGTTTCATGCCAATGGGTATTGAATATGTTTTTTTAGGCGAGAGTGTGTTAATGTGGTTTCGGGACACGGGATGGAAGATAAACATGGGTTTCGGTTTAGGTTTTTGTTAGTTTATGTTTTCTTCGCTGTGTGGGTGTAAAGGACACGGCAGACGCCCATAGAACGCTGGGCTTCAGATTGTGTATGTCGGTACAGATATGAAATTAGTTTGGTGAGATCGAGTATTTCAAGAGTATTTAAATTCATTTTTTATTTGTTTTTGTACGTAATTGGATGAAAGAGAAATTATCGTATTTGTTACAGTGAGGTTAAGTATGGTGTGAATGATCCAGTGAAGTACAGCGCGACTAATGAGTTCTCAATTCAAAGGTTTTAGTTGCTGTCGTCATGATATTCTGTGGAGGCAGGCGCCAGCCAGACTGCCACCATGCACCCGTTTTTGTTTTATTGGTTTTTTCAAAATTTTAACGGCATAATCATTTTATTTCTTATTTATTTCGATTTTTGATTTCAATTCTTAATCTCTAAGATAAATTAGGAAAAGAACAATTAAAATATATTGTTATTTTTGGTTAAACTTTTATTACTGTACCATATCAAGCCCAAAACTGCCAATGTCCTTTCCGAGTAGGTTGTGTTATGTGGTTGAATTTCAATTGTAGCTGCAGGGGTTGTAATATATTGATGTACTTCCAAATTACGTGTCACATTACGAAGCTTCGAGAAACTGTTTTCTTTTTATTTATTTTGAAAAGACATTGCACCTTTTAATTCTTCTGGATCTTGGTACGTTTCCTATAGAAAAATGTCATATGCAAACAGACCTATAAAAATAAAATTAATTTAGATCATAAAAATATTATTTATTATGTTTCATGTAGGAATTAATCCCACGACCTGCAACCGAGTCAATTGATCACTTTACTGAGCCACTTTACCAACCATACGTACGCTCCCAACTGCGGTAACCACGAGTTAAGTATAGGTACTTTTATGACTATTATTTATTTTTAAAAAATAAAACTTGAACACTTCATGTAAAGCAGAACTGCATACGCGAGTCAAGCATTGACTTTTTAAAAACTGTTTTGGTAAACTTCAAGGATAAAACCCAAATATTCGGTGTATTTTCTACATTATTTAGCTTGAATTAGCCACATTCACAAATTCATGGTATGTTCAACCAAGTCGTTTCATGCACATGGCACGCAAGACAGACAATAAAAAGCACCATTATCTGATTCTGATGGGTAGTACCGCGTTTAATACGCGTAGTAAATATTCATAACAGCTCAACAGTCATTTTTAGTACCCAAAGCGAGCATTATGTTGGTAGTGGAAGTTTATTTAATGCTTCTACACATTTATTAAAAAACGCCTTATAGGTAGGTACGTAAATGTTTTTTTATACGGCGATGGTGGGTAACAAGGGAATCAAGGAATTTTCTTTCAAGTTTCAATCGCCTGATTTTGCACCATATGTGGTTCAATTTACAATAATGTAGAAAACCGGAAGCTATGTTACTGAAAGACGCGGCGCAGGTAGGCCCCCCCACAAGATAGACCAATGACCTGTACCCCTATCATGAGTTTTTTTGACGTATAGTTTCGTTAACGTAAGCATATTTTGAATTTAAAATACAGCAGTCCTGGAACATTTTGATAAAATTTTGTACAATTTGCACATTTTAAAAAATACAGAGAAATTAATTAAGTATTTAATTTATATAAATATTGTGTAACAAAGTGTATTTTCAATTCAAAATATGCTTACGTTAACGATACTACACGTCAAAAAAACTCATGATCGGGGTACTGGTGAACCGATCAATGTGAAGACGCTTGGGGGAAGCATATCTCCAATAGTACCTACCTATACGGCTTTCGGCTGATATTATGATAATGATGAACTACTGTAATTAAGTGACGCACTATACGATGGTTAAAGAATAACTTTAAAAAAAAGTTTATGCAATCTATGTAGTACTTACTCGTATCTACTTTCAAAATGTTAAATAATATTGTTCACCAAAAGAAACGTTGGCTCGTCCCAATATCAACGTCAGAATTGGCACAGGTTCTCTCATAAAAATCGTATCTATAGAAAGCCAAAACATTGTTCTTGTATACAGAACTGGACACAATATTGTAATCCAGATATGGTCACGAACTGAAACTAACGTCGAAGTACGGACGACAACGTAGTTTGTGTGAGATATATCTGTTTCGATGGTGTTCATCGTAGATACAAACACTTACACATAGATACGTGTGAGTAAAAACATAGGTGCCAATTATGAATGGTTTAGTGTAAGGAAAAACCAATCCTACCAAATTTAGTTTAAGAAAATATTAGAGGCATAGACTGAAAGTTACCATAGAAGAAACTGATGCAAAATATTCATAGGCTCTAATAATAAAATTGCAATGAAGATGCAAGGGACGTAATATTTTTTTCGGGTGAGTTTGTAATTTGAGGTTTGAGTATTTATAAACGCGCCCAACATACAGGAAAAATTACAAGTGAAAAAAAAAGATTACCAATAATAGATAATAATGACCTCATTTGAATGGACGCTTTTTCAACGCGCGTTAAAAAGCGTCGTAGGCGCGTCAAGGCACATTCAATTCAACGCCCAACGCCGGGCATCGAAAATCGAACAGTACACGATTTAAAAACGCAGCCCTAAAAAGCGCTTTCGTGCTAATAAATGTACCGTACCCCATGTTTCATTCGGGCGTTTTTTTAACGCGTGTTGATAAAACGTCCGTGCGAACGAGGCTTTAGTTATAGAAAACCGACATGAATAGACACATGTTACTTGAATGTTGTGTATGTGTGTGTATGTTTGACGTGTGCTCATACGTCTAGCTGACTTCTAACTTACGAAAACTTGGAGCAGCAACTTGGAACGAATGTGATGTGAATCTGACTAGTACATGCTTGAACAAGAATGATCATTGACATGATCATAACAAACTTTATTTTTCGATCGATATGATCGAAAAATAAAGTTTGTTTAAAAAAACCATTTTTTTGTCATAATAAACTGTTCAAAAGAAATAAAATAATGTTTAATTATAATGAAAATTCATCTCCTTAGCGAGAAAAATAAATAACTTATAAATAAATATAAAAAAAACATACCGTGCGTAGGCGACTCATTGTACCTATACAAACTTATGTTGCTTCGGATGAGTAGGTACGAGCCGAGAGGCACACAATGAGTGCTTCAGGCGTGTTGTGTCTACTTCACTGAATTTAACACAAACTACTAAGTTGGTAGAATATTATAAAGTGAATATGATTATGAATGCGAAGCGAGTTTTGCCTATTAAGTTTAGCTGTAGGTACCTAGAGAAATATTGTGGAGTGCGTTACCCCAGCCAGATAATGTCGAAAATGGTCATAGCATAGCATAGCATAATCGGCCTATAATGTTCCCACTGCTGGGACACAGGCCTCCTCTGTGAGAGGAAGTGGGCCGTAGTCCACCACGCGGGCCCAGTGCGGGATTGGTGGACGTCACATGTCTTCGAATTTTTGGTTCTAGGACATGCCGGTTTCCTCACGATGTTTTCCTTCACCGTTAAAGCAAGTGATAATTAATTTCTAATACGCACATGACTTCGAAAAGTCAGCGGTGCGTGCCCCGGGATCGAACTCGAACCATTCGCCGTGGGAGACACATGGTTAAACCACTAGGCTATCACTGCTTGCGAAAGTGGTCATTTAAATGTTATACATAATTAGTCATGATAGTCAATTTTTTTCTGTAGGTTTTCAAAAACGAAAAATTATAAGATAATTATTATCTATTCACATGACTTGACTTTTGATTTGTGTTTTACTTATGACTAATTTTCACATAGAAAACTTGACACAATTTAATTTTAAAATTAGTAGTTGTACTCTTCGTAGTACTAGCCACCCTACACTAAGAAAACCATAAAAAATAGTCAATTTAATGTAGTCCACGCGACTCGCGAGCGGAGTCACGGGCAAGTCTAGTATTTTATAAAGTTACTTGCGTCATGTAAAAGCGTACCATGTGTAATATTGTATCCAGTCATATAATCTTATTATACTTACCTACAGAAAATTAAGCCATTCTTGTTTATAACCAATTTTTATAACGCGATCCGCATTAATACTTTCGAGCAAAATGTAGCGCTGAAAATTGCACGCGGTGCGCCAAATCGCTAGTTTTAACGTGTTCCTACGAGTACTGTGTAAGCAATTAAAGTTGCTGCAGAGTTAATAAAAAGCGAAACAGCCGCTGAGCGGTGCAATCGCTGGGCGAATTACTGAGGTAGCATTTTGATTCGTACAGCGTAATGATGATATTTTCAGTTTAATTCTTAAGGGGATTATGAGACGCTTAGTACGGAAGTTGGTAATGGCAGTTTGAATTTCTTCTTGGTTATCTTTTAAGTAGGTAACTTGAATGTTACGTCGGCTCTGGTTGAATGGAGTTATACAAAATATACATTTTGCTTTACTTGATAGGGATACGGACTCAGTGTCTCCAACTTACTGTGTTAAAATTACGGTGTTTCCATTCTAAAAATAAGGTAGATGATGGAAAATTACAGAAGATTTACTTTTTTAAGGCCCTCCACGACTATCATCATCTAAACAACTAGGTACAACGACTATCGACAAAGATAAGCTGGTAAATCGTAGAGTATGGCGTACTACTATCACTACAATAGTAATTTATTAACTTCGTAATTTAGTCGCATAATTATAATCATCTTGTAAAGACAATACAAAATTAAACATAGGTGTAAAGTTTGAGGAGGATTCTCTCGTTCGAATTTGGTAATTTGGCCATTATGAAAGTAAAAACTTATTACTTTTGTGTTGTAATTTACAAAAATAACGATGATTCTAGTAAGAGATTGCAAGAGACAAAATTACGGTAGAAAGTGTTACCGTAATGATATGTCTAGGGTAGGTGGTACATTTGTAAAAAATACAGTAGGTCTACCGTAATTACTGTGTAGTTGGAGACAGAAATACGGTAGAATATTTAAGAACATTGAACAAGTACATTCATAAGAACAATAATACCTAAAAGAAAATTAATATATAATAATACGTACCTACAGAATTTATAGGTAACTAAAAAATGTATATTCTAAGAAGGTACCTATATATAGTTATATTTTTAATTTGTAATATAATTGAACAGCGGTCCACGACCCACAAAACAAAACCAATATCTTTGGATGATGGGAAAACAATGCGAAAAACATTAAAATGAATTCTTAATTATGAGCAACGTTCTAAATTCAGTTTGAATTTAGAAGGATGAAGTGGCCAGTAATTAAAAATTTCCAGTACCGTACTAAGAATTCAAATGATGAAGAATGACTTGTCACAAAGAGGTCATAATATAAAATGGTAAGGTCAGTAGTTCACGCGGACGGAGTCTTGAGCAAAATTCTAGTGATCTATAAAGTAATCCGAGATTATTCACCGTAGGCACCCTTCAGCAGAAAGGTCAAACAACAACATCAGTCAGGTTCGTAATGAAGAGAAAGGTGATATCATATTCCAAGATCGGGAACTGGGAACCCGACTCCTTCTCAAGGCTATTGTTTAAGTATGCATGTTAAACAAGGGTCTTTACATAATGTAGTCATCTAGTCATAACATAACAAACAATATTCAAAGTAGCTGAAATTAGAACTTTCCCGTGGCTTTAGTGTTACGGGATTTATAAATGACATCTTTAATTGACACAAAAATCGATATTTTTAGGGTTTGGTACCTTAAGGAAAACCGGCCAAGTGCGAGTCGTACTCGCGCACCGAGGGTTCCGTATCATTTTTGGACGTATAAAGTAAAAAAATCCGGACCGCACAACTAAGTTTGTTTGTGAAGGAATTTTGATGATTTTGAAAAAACTGTACTAGTTAGGAACATCGTTTTATTTTTTGGTGCCATATTTGGGTCAATTCCTATCAACTCTAATTATTTCAGATTCTTCGCCTCGCAAACTTCGGAGATAAGGAGGGGAATGGTATTTTTTTGGATATTTTTCATCATATGTCGAAAACTGTAAGACATAAAATAAAATAAAAATATATTTTGAAATGTGCAAATTAAGCCCTTTCATATGATATATCATTTGACTTAGTAACCCCACTTTAAAATTTCGGACCCCCACTCCGGCCCCTTTTGCAAAGAAAATAAAAATATTTTTGGACTTTTTTCATTTGCAATAAAGTTGAACAAGCATTCTTTATAACTGTTCCAAATTTCAAGTTGTAAGCATCAGTAGTTGCTGAAATAAGCAGGTGTGACAGACAGACAGACAGACGAAGTCGCACCATAAGGGTTCCTTTTTTACCATTTTGGTACGGAACCCTAAAAATGGAACCTTTATAGAATAGAATCACTCCCGTGTCCGTTCGTCTGTCACAGAGGTTATTCTCGAAGACTAATTAACGTAGAAACTTGAAATTTGGCATATTTGCAAAAAACACAGTTCTGTACAAAACTATCCATATTACTCGACAAAAAATATGGAATAGCTGATTTTTAAGGTTCCGTTTTTCCTTTTGAGGTACAAAAGGAAGAACGGCATCCTTATAGGATCACTTTGTTGTCCGTCTGTCATGACCATGAGTAGAGCCATCTGCTCATAGATGGTGCTACTAGAAGTATGCAGTAGCGCCATCTATGATCAAGTAGGGCAGCAATCCGACACCAATCGAAAGAACCCTTATATCTCGGAAATATTAGATACGCAAGTCGTCTCATAATCGTCAATATAATAACAAAAGACAGTTGCTTCAATTAATTTCGTCACAGCAATATTGTCCGAATTCTTACAAGCTGTGCTACGAATCTAATTAGGGATATTGTTATGTTAGTATAATAATTCTTATTTCCTTATACAAATGTTACGAAATATTACGGGGTTTTTTTGAGCATCGCTAGGTGGCTAGGTGGTTAATTGGTTAGAAAATATAATATACTATACTTACTATAATTATGTAGTAGCTCGTCCTAGGATTACGAAATTGTTAGCAATTTATTTTAAGTTATTTTGTTATCATACACTCAGGACCAGTGAATGAATGATATTGTGAAAGCTAGCTATACATTTCTGCTTACTGTTTTGGGGAATAGAAGCGCGATGTTGTGGCAAGTCATTATTAGTTAAGTTAAAAACTAAAGTGTTAACCGCCAGTTATTGCAGACTCTACTGCGTAGTACGCACGGCTAAATACTCTACATAGCTACCCATTTACAGTGTAAGTTGGCCTCGTATTGTATGAAATGTCTACTCAATGCGAGGCCAGCTTATACTGGAAAATCGCCGCGAGTACATTTATTTTTTTACTCTGTGGTTATATTAAATTAAAATATATTATTCTGTTCTGCTTGAAATGCTAGCAATTATGCATTTTCGTAACAACAGTGACATGTAAATTGCCTATAAATTACAAGTATCACAATGACCCAATTCTAGTTTGTGTTTCATTCCGAGAATAAAATTTAATTATTGAGTGATTTTAATATTATAATATGAAACGTTCGAGTGCAATTTTGTTATTAATTGAGAAATGAGTGGGTGGGAGTGTCAACATACAATAGAATTTAACAATAAAATTTATTTCACAAGCGCTCGTCTAATATTGTAATTAAAACCTTATGATGATGTACATAAAAGTCACATTTGGCGCGCTTGTGATTTGCAACTACAGCAGCACGCTGAGCATGACCAAGATAGAAATGGGTTTTGTCTCCAGAAGAATAGACAAAGTGATAGATTGTAGAAAGATTTATATCGTTTTATGCATATAAAAAAGAGAAGAAAAGTTTAAAAATCTTAAAAAAATACAAAAACATATTTTTTACGCTAAGGCCTGCTTGCACGACGACTCGCTAAATATAATTAACGCTAAACATATTTAAAACAGCGTGCGGTTTTGTTAATTGTTTGAAGATGACAGAGACATAATGAGGTTTTGATTAATGTTTATTTTTAAGTGCTAATTGTATTTAGTAAACTCTTGTTAAACAAGCGGAGTTTAATGTCAATCTCCAACAGCTTTAACATTAGTATAATGAAACATATACAAGAACAAAAAAATATCACGTCGAAAAATGTGGCCTCGCACTAGGGTTGCCAAGTCTACTATATTATAATTCCAACTAAAATATAGTAGGTCAAACTATTTTTAACCGACTTCCAAAAAGGAGGAGGTTCTGCATTCTGTTGGTTTTTTTTTTCTTTTTAGGGTTCCGTACCAAAATGGTAAAAAAGGAACCCTTATGGTGCGACTTCGTCTGTCTGTTTGTCTGTCTGTCTGTCACACCTGCTTATTTCAGCAACTACTTATGCTATCGACTTGAAATTTGGAACAGTTATAAAAAATGCTTGTTCAACTTTATTGCAAATGAAAAAAGTCAAAAATATTTTTATTTTCATTGCAAAAGGGGCCGGAGTGGGGGTCCGAAATTTCAAAGTGGGGTTACTAGGTCATGTGACATATCATATGAAAGGGCTTGATCTGCACATTTCAAAATATATTTTTATTTTATTTTATGTCTCACAGTTTTCGACATATGATGAAAAATGACCAAAAAAATACCATTGCCCCCCCCTTATCTCCGAAGTTTGCGGGGCGAAAAATCTGAAATAATTAGAGTTGATAGGAATTGACCCAAATATGGCACCAAAAATAAAACGATGTTCCTAACTAGTACATTTTTTTCAAAATCATCAAAATTCCTTCACAAACAAACTTAGTTATGCGGTCCGAATTTTTTCACTTTATACGTCCAAAAATGATACGGAACCCTCGGTGCGCAAGTACGACTCGCACTTGCCCGGTTTTTTTTATGTATGTACACCGATTGCTCCGTGATCTCTGAGCCTTTACTATTTTTACCCGACTGCGAGACGCAAAGGAGGGTAATGTGTTTATCAGTCTATGTATGTATGTATGTATGTATGTATGTATGTATGTATGTATGTATGTATGTTTGTTTCTATGTGGCGTTCTAGAGACCAAATGCGTAGGCCGATTTTGATAATTCTTACGTCAATCGATTCGTCTTAACCTTGCGAGTGTCACTAAAGACATAACAGTAATCAAAATTCACCACAGCGACAACCAGACGCCATATTGTCAAAATAAAAATAAAAAAAGTTGATGAACTATGTCAAGTGGGGTGTCGTTGAATAGGTATTTTAAAATCATCTTTAGGTTCCTTTTATCATTTTTCATTTTAAATAATAGTTTAGGATATATAACGATTTAAAGTTGTTTAACAAAGCAATCATTCTCGCTAATTCTTACTTATTGATTTAAGTTTTTATTTCAAGTATTAACGATATACAAACAAAAAAGAACATTACGAAAACATACATTAAAAACTAAAAAGTGAAAAATAAAAATAGTAAATTAAAAATAAAAAAAAACCCGACTGCCAAAAAACAACAAAAAAGTTCAAAACAAGAGCACTTTTCAAGCAGTCTGATGCAGTTGGTGGCATAAAATCTAAGATTTATCACAAATAATTGCCACCAACTGCATCAGACTGCTTGAAAAGTGCTCTTGTTTTGAACTTTTTTGTTGTTTTTTTAGTTGTATAAAAATTAAGCAAAATTATTCGTTTCAAAATATTGAAGCGTAAAACGGAACTTAAGTATAAAGACTCAAAGCAGTAAAAAATAATTCTTTAAAAAAATAGTAATTGATTTAAATCATACAGTAGGTAGGTACTATACTTTTTTATTTTTTAGCAATCTACTATATATTAATAGGTAATATTCTCGAAAGTACTGTATTTGTTAAAAACAAGATAGCAACCCTACCTCACACTATCGAACCCTTAAAGACGAATCAGTCATTGTCAAGGTAGCAGCAAAAACTGACTGAGATAAAAATCTATTTCTAATATATTATGTATTTTTTGTGGAACCGACCTTTAGGGAGTTATGTGGAACGAGAGTATAATATTATAATGTCCTTCTTAAAACTTGTCTAGACTGAGTAGAAGTCTAGACGAGGTCTTAAACGTCAAAGAAACTTAATATGAGTACCGTACTTAGGAATTCATGGACGGGTGTAAATTATATTATATAGGTACATGAGCAGGTATCATGTGTAGTTTTTAAACTTTCGCGAATTGTACACATGTTTTCAATTATATCGGGACTTTTCAAGCACAAACATAATCAAAATATAAGCATTTTGACTAACCTCGACGTTTCGATCAAGTTGCATTGACCGTGGTCACGAGAAGACTGTTTGTGCGCGAAAAGTCCCGATATAATTGAAAACAGGTATCATGTACTCAAAAACTAAAAGCGCACGGTTCCCTTAAGCGGCATTCTCTGCGTTAAACGCATTGCGATTGACACACACTAAATTTTAATATCGACGCACGCTGCAATTGCTGCTGCGTTCACCGAAATAATCAAGGCGTAGTAATTACTTAAATAGTAGGCGTAAAAAATAGTAGGCGTCTATTGCAATGCGTTTAACGCAGCCAACGACTCATAAAGATTATGAACGCGTTCAAAATAATACGAAGTATAATTTTTTGTAGCACGAGATAATAATAATCTTCCGGGAACAAACTACGGGCATTCAGTCATCATAATGATGTCTGATGTATCTTTACCGTATACAGATAAACACCTTAAACAGTGCCAAAACTAAGTGTGTTTGTTTCACTTGAAATAACATTTACCGAATGTATGGCCACTAGTAGTGCCAGAATGCAAGGAGATAAGAAATGGTGGTGTGGAGAAAATAAAATACTTTTACCCTAAATTAATACGATAATTTCTTATATAAATTACTAGCTTCCGCCCGCGGCTTTGCCCGCGTTTTTTGAATAAAAAGTAGCCTATGTGTTATTCTGATCTTTAAGCTATATTACTGTAAAGTTTCATCAAAATCCGTTTAGTAGTTTTTGCGTGAAAGAGTAACAAACATCCATCCATCCATACATCCTCACAAACTTTCGCATTTATAATATTAAAATTATTTTTAATGGACTTCTAACAAATAATTTGATGGATTCGAAGATAACCTAGCAAGTAGGATTTGAAGTAGTTGCAAAGTTTCTGAAAGGTTATAGATATTTGAAACAAAAGTGTAGGTTGTGTTTATGAGCGTGGTCGATATTAGTATTTATTATCATGTAGGTACTAGTAAAGATAAATACATATTTATTTTTAATTTTCTTGACCATCGAACCTCCTTTGATTAATTTTTGGTTCAACCCAGACAAAGATTAAGCATTGTTAAGGTAGGCACTGGAATTTTAGAGTCAAGAGTGTATAGAAGAAATACAAACTTAATCAAAATAATTAGGGTTCCGCACAAAACATTGAAACCAATGAAATTCAATATTGATATAGACTAAACTTTACCCGTAACTTTTAATTCTGTGCAACAAAATGAACTCACGGAGTAGTTTAGATTTAGGCACGTGTTTCAGAACGAACCTAAGCACAAATCTCGCCTTGAGAAGAGATTTAAAGCCATTTGATTAGTTGAAACTAGTTTTAAGTAATGCTTGGTTCTGTAACACAACCCGTAGGGCCGTATTACAGAACGATATTCAAGCACAGATTGCGCCTTGAGCATAGATTTATTAAAGCCATTTGATTGGTTGAAAATAGTTTTAAGTAATGATTGAGTCTTGAGTTCGGTTCTGTAATAGAGGTCTTAGGCTAGTATTACAGAACGATATTCAAGCACAGATTCTATAGATTAGATAATCTATGCTCACCTTGAGCATAGATTTAAAGCCATTTGATTGGTTGAAACTACTTTCAAATAACGCTTGAGTATTGAGTAAAATTCTGTGATACGGGCCTTAATGTATGACAGAACCGAACTCAAGACTCAAGCATTACATACTTAAAACTAGTTTCAATCAATCAAATGGCTTTAAATCTATGTCCGTGGCGTGATCTGTGCTTGAATATCGTTCTTTAATACAGCTAGTATTAGTAGTCCTGAAAATTGCACTCATGATTCAAAAAGTGCGTTGACGTGTGAATCATAACCCATTTTCTAAAGAGACATTAAAACTAGTTTCAATCAATCAAATGGCTTTAAATCTATGTCCGTGGCGTGATCTGTGCTTGAATATCGTTCTGTAATACTAGCCTTGGTCCTGAAAATTGCACTCATGTTTCAAAATGTGCGTTGACGTGTGAATCCAACCCATTTTCTAAAGAGACAGTAAATGCACAGCGCCCGGTACGACAGCCTCACACACATCTTTCGTTCCTTTAGTATTCATCCATCCATTCACTCATGCATGCCTGTACTGAACTTTGCTTGCACTGACACATCTCTTAACAATAGTGGACTACTATTAAAAAAGTACAAATAAATTATTTTATTCCAAAGAAGGAATAGGAATAACAAAAAAGTAAAAAAAAAAAAAATATCACAAAATGGTACATAGACGCTTTTAAAGTTTTTGGAGGGAGTATCGCTCCGTCTTTGTCGCGCGAAGCGGACATAGGTGGTGTTACGTCACTTATCATGCATGCCATCCGTGTCTAGCAAATCATTTTAAAACCCTTATAACTTTGCCAATTTTGTAGATGTTTCATCGGTTTTTTTGGTGTTCATTATCTTTTTAACCGACTTCTTTCAAATAGTTTACAGATTCACAATTAAAAAAATACATTCAACATCTCTGTTGTGATGATGCTCAACTGTTTGTACCAACTTTAAAGAGGAGATTGTAAGTTTTTTTCTACTATTCTTGCGAGAACCAACGGTAAGATGAAGGACATGAAGGTTGTTGGGTAGGAAGTTCAGGATTAGCAGTTGTGGAGCCAAAGTGAGAAAGGTTTAAGTCCTTTAGAAATTACCTGTGATATGCTTATTTGATTGATGAACCAAACCACCACTTTGGATTAATTAATAAATAAGAGATAAGCACGTAGCGTTCTGTAGTTTTTGCCTATATCCCCATGGGAACAAGGCATGAGTTTATGTGGTATGCAAAAATTAGGTCAGCCTTTTCTTATAATCATTTGCAAATTATCAAAACCAAAAACCGTTTAATTTATTTGTAAGTTTAGGCTATATTTTATCCCGACAATATTTAGGTTTTTAGCGAAAAAACAAAAAAAAAATTATATTAAGAGCAACATTTTACTCAAAAGAAGTCGAGGAAAACGCTAGCTTTGTAAAATTTGCGTGTAGTTTAGAGTTCAATATCGACGTGCCGTTATTTTTCGAAAAACAATTTGCGCAATCTTTTGTCGCATTTTTTATAGGTAGGTACGTATACAAAAATATAATAAATTATTATCTGTCATATTTTCTTCAAGTTGGTACTAACTAAACGTTTGCCACAAACGTCTGTAGCTTAAGCTATCTAGAACCTACGAATACGTGACGCGTGGGAACATTTTTACTTTTTACGTGATGCGTACCACTTTATTTTTTACGAGCCCATCACAGGGTCTTTGAATTCTTAAGACTTGTTAAGAAACTTGACGAAGTGTATGTATGTCAGTAATTTTTCACTTAAAATGCATAGGTATAAAAATAATTTATAAGTGAAAAAAACTTTTTTACCAAAAAATAACCGACTTCAAAAAGCCACTACAAAGAAAATAATAATTTTGGTTTCGGAAGTCGGTGGCTTTGGTTTTTGTTTGCTTTTTTTGCCACCGACTTCCGAAACCAAAATTATTATTTTCTTTGTAGTGGCTTTTTGAAGTCGGTTATTTTTTGGTAAAAAAGTTTTTATTTTTCCCTTTTTAGTTCTTTATCTCGCGTTAGATTACTTTGACAACTTCGTTCAACAGTAAATCTTCTACGTAGTGTGTACATTTATGCATATAACTTTGTACATAGGAATGATTACCTAATGTATTATATACTAAAACCTTCCTCAGAGTATGTAGATTACGTTAGTGAAAACCTCATCCAAATCGAATCAGTAGTTTTTTGAGAAAATCGCGCACATACAAACATACATACATACATACATACGGGACGAATACAGAACCTCCTTTTTTGAAGTCGGTTAATAAAAATTACTGAGGCCATTAAAGAATATCTGGTTTTTAAGGAAAATAAAGTATCTCTTCTAGCTTCCATTTCAATATTTGAACAAGAAAAAATACTTGTTATTTCAGACGAGACTTTTTTCTTCTTTCCCTCTGTGTAAATACCTAAAAATACTCGATTTACAGTAACAGTTCAAAGAACAAGTATTGACAATTTAAATTAATTCATTGAGGACCAGGCGGCGAGACGTCCTCAAACAACAGAATTATCAATATTTTTACTGTGTCTACCTAACGTTGTTTGATAGGCAGTGATCGGATATTCGGACGCTTATTTACCTAAACTTTACTTTTATTCCAACGAAAAAATTACATGGATTTCATCCGGCCAAGAAAAACAATAATATACATAGGATAAAATGTACGAGATGATCCCCTTAAGGGGAAATGATCGTAGTTTAAACGACATTCAACCCCGCCCTATATGAAACTGAGGGACGAAGAAAAATATTTTCGCGCACCCCTTCATGTGGGGTATCGTTGGATAGGTCTTTGAAAATAAAATAAAAGTTTCTAAATAACTTTTTTATTTAAGTGCATATTTAGCGAACTAGGAGCTCCGAAAGTCGTTTACAATGTGTCCCTGTAATTCTCCAACCGCGTTATCAAAAAATCTGAAAAAAATCAAGTTTATGAAATCTAATAAATACTCTCGATTAAAATTGGTTTAAACAAGATACGTTAATAACTTTTTGAAATATTCACTATTTTCAGTTTTGACCGCAAAAAATAACTTTGTATTTCATTATAATATTAGGAAATACAAACTTATGCATGCGGTTGGAAGACTGAAATACTTCTTCCTACGGAACCCTAGACTGTGCATGGTTCGACACGCTCTTGCACGATTTTCAAATCATTGACACTACTCGTTTAGAAGTGATCTTTAGTTTAAAATCTTTAATTTCTTCAGACATATTATTCTGTATTAATTTCTAATGACGAATTTTATTATTTCATTTTCTCCGTTTGTGACATTATTATTTCATTTTCTTTGACAAGTCTCATTTAGTAGTTTGATTTATTTAGTGTTTAATTTATTGACACAGTACTTTGCCTAATTATAATACTTTAGAAATGTTATAATAATTCAGATAATAATTATGATAAAATATTTTGTATGCCTACCGGCGAAACCTAGTGATCTATAAATTATTATGTAAACATCTCTGTACTACCTATGTTCTACAAAAATGAATGATTGATTGATTGATTGATTTAAAATTCGTATATCTGCGCCTTAATATGAGTATAGATATCTCATCGCACAGTGAATAAAACAAAAAAAAACTATAGTGAATATTGTATGGCGGCCGCGAAAAGGGAATTTATTTTGTAACATGCCCTCCGGCGATGGTTAAAGACACCATTGTTTCACGCAGGTCGTAAATAATGTGAAACCCATGTACGTCACGCGAACGGCTTGTTTATATCGTGATAAAAACTGACAGCACTCGCAAGGGAGGTATTCGTATTTTAAACCGACTTCAAAAAAGGAGGTTCTGTATTCGTCCCGTATGTATGTATGTATGTATGTATGTATGTATGAAAGTATGTATGTATGTATGTATGTTTGTATGTGCGCGATTTTCTCAAAAACTACTGATTCGATTTGGATGGGGTTTTCACTACTTAATCTACATACTTTCAGGAAGGTTTTAGTATATAATACATTATGTAATCATTCCTATGTACAAAGTTATATGCATAAATGTACACACTCCGTAGAAGATTTACTGTTGAACGAATTCGTGAAAGTAATCTAACACGGGATAAAGAACTAAAAAGGGAAAAATAAAAAACTTTTTTAACAAAAAATAACCGACTTCAAAAATCCACTACAAAGAAAATAATAATTTTGGTTTCGGAAGTCGGTGGCAAAAAAAGCAAACAAAAACCAAAGCCACCGACTTCCGAAACCAAAATTATTATTTTCTTTGTAGTGGACTTTTGAAGTCGGTTATTTTTTGTTAAAAAAGTTTTTTTTATACTGCCTGAAAAACATCGAATAAAGTAAAATATTATTAAAACTATTTATTTATATAAATTAGGCGAATCACACACCGCCCGGCGCTACGCTGCGGGGTGCGTGGCGACGGAACAAAAATCCCGCACGTGAATGCGTTTTCAGTGTGTTGCACTACGCGTGATTTCTATACAAATACAGGTACTTGCAAACAACGGAAGATCACGCACCCCCGCACTACGCTGCGTGATGCGGTGCAGTGTGCGAATCGCCTTATGGATGCTTTTATTTACAATAGTCTTATTTATTATAACTAGTGGTCGTCAAGTGGTCGAAATTCGACTCCGATTCGGAAAGTAGTTTGTTATCACGAGTACCTACAATCATGTGTCTAAGTATCGGTCACTACTTACCAGTCACCATATAAAGTTTACTATAGACATACATACATACATAAACTCGAAAAACAGTACCCTCCTTGTAGGGTTGTCGGGTAAAAGCTAATCTCTTATCGATTTTCTACGTCAATGTCGTATTAAAATTATTAGATGAAACATGTCTGAAATCTTGTAAATAATTCCAAAATTGGTTTTGCTAAAGATGTTGTCAACCTTTCTCAAACACCTATTCCTCCAGTCTGTTGGTAATAGACACTTAAAAAAAGATTGATTACAGAAAAAAGGGTGACACAGGCGGTATTTCTTACATCATCCACTTAGTTTTTAGGGTTCCGTACCTCAAAAGAAAAAACGGAACCAGTTTTCAATGTATCGCGGACTGTTAATTTGTTGGTGCACTTGGCCCTAAGTGGTTACGATTGAGCCATTTTCGTAACCGAACGTTTTCGTAATTAGTGCGGGTAAGTAAGGCAAACAAGGTTTGGCAGTGCTAGTTTTGGTTGCACTTCAGGAAGCATTTTGGCAAGAGGTCAAAATTAAGCAGTAAGCAAACAAGATACGGTCAGCAACGAAAATTGGTTAACACTGTTTTTTCACAACATCTAAATTAACACAAAATTGTTCAACATCCAGTTTTCAGAATTATATTTTGTAATAGTGAAGAGTTTTGTATTATTTTTATAATTAAATTAGTTTTAACATGTCACCACTTTAGTAGATTACCTATACCCGTACAAAGCAATGGCGGTTCGCTAGTTATTTATTACTTATTCTTTTATCAACAGTAACTTAATAATTTATCAGCAGTTAACTGCCGTCACTAGTAAAAACCGGCCAAGTGTGAGTCGTACTGGCGCACCGATGGTTCCGTATCATTTTTGGACGTATAAAGTGAAAAAAACCGGACCGCATAACTAAGTTTGTTTGTGAAGGAATTTTGATGATTTTGGAAAAACTGTACTAGTTAGGAACATCAATATATTTTTGGTGCAAAATTGGGGTCAATTCCTATCAGCCCTAATTATTTCAGATTTTTCGCTCCGCAAACTTCGGAGATAAGGGGGGGGGGGAATGGTATTTTTTCAGACAGTTTTCATCATAATGTCGAAAACTGTGAGACATAAAATAAAATGAAAATTTATTTTGAAATGTGCAGATTAAGCCCTTTCATATGATATGCCACAGGCCACTTGACCTAGTAACCTCACTTTAAAATTTCGGAACCCCACTCCGGCCCCTTTTACAATGAAAATAAATGTATTTTTTGACTTTTTTCATTTGCAATAAAATTGGGCAAGCATTCTTTATAACTGTTCCAAATTTTAAGTCGATAGCATTATTAGTTGCTGAAATAAGCAGGTGTGACAGACAGACAGACAGACGAAGTCGCACCATAAGGGTTCCTTTTTTACCATTTTGGTACGGAACCCTAAAAAGAGCGAAAGTATGTTTTCACGATGAAGATATAATAAGTGTTTGCTTGTGACGGTAGAGTACTTGAGCAACCGAGCTATGCCTGGCATGTTTTCAGCGATGACTAGATGAACTTTAAAGGTAAAACATTATCTAAATACGAAATTTCATTCAAATTGTAATAGCCGTTCTGAAAAACCAATTAAATATATTACATACAAGAATTACTCACTTAAAGTAATAAGATTTCAGCTTTCAAAGTCACCAATGATAATGGGGGTGAAAATAACAATACATGCAGTAATGAGCGCCCATTCTATGGTGTAAGATCACCATTGGAAGTCCGTTTTCCTCAATTTACTCTTACAAATTGCATTCAATGAGACGCAACAGGATGTACAACATTTTTTTCCTTTCCCAACAAACGAGAAAATATCAATGTTTTCTCAGTTTTTGTTATATTTTTTTATACGCGTAAAATAATAAAAATGAGTAAGAATTTTCGAAAAAATCTTATGAAAAATATAAAAATTGAATAGAAAACTGTAGGGGAAACATAAAATATAAGAAAAGTCATTATGAGTTTGAAAATATCGACTGCAAAGCATGGGTCCAACGAACTTTCCTCAACCTTGAGAGGCTGATTCTAACAAAAGAAGGGCATCGGTGTCTCCAAAACTGGTGTTACCATGGTCTGGCAGAGGTCACGGGTTTAAGAGAGCGGGTTTTGGAGAATCACCTCCATCTTGCAAAATGCCACAGCCAAATAACGCTACACTTCGGTAGTGTTATGTTCCAGTGGTTAATAAGGTCACCAAAGCTTCTGAGAGTGCGTTACATTGACAGCACCTGCTTGTTCCCTAAGCTGAGCTCAGCACAGCGAAACCTCATTTTAAAAGGTCGGCAAAGCCCATGTGATACTTGGTGTTTCAAGAATTTCATAGTATGGTAATCGTTTACGATCAGGTAGGCCGTACGCCTGTTTACCGTTTAGGTCTATAAAGACTGTTCTGATTATAAAAGATCACTAAAGATTACTTCTTGCACTGCACCCACTTAATTCAATAATTCATATTTAAACCGAAAAGATAGAGTTAGCAAAACTCTTGACGTATAAGGAAGTTTTGAAGTTTGCAAGTTATAGTGGAAATTGCTGCACGGACAAAAGCGGAGCTCTTGAGTTTAATAATATAATAATCCAAATGTTCTAGCCAGTTCTTGGGTGTAGTAATCCGTTGTATGCGCTAGGAATCATAGGGATGTGTGTAGACAATGTTATTATTACACTAGCTGTTTCCTGCGGTTCTTCACCCCCGTTCCTCAGCACTTGAGGGTTGTAGCGTGATGTTAAATAGTTTATACTATTCCTCATGAATCTGGCTAACATATACAAAAAGAATTTTTCGAATCCGACTGGTAGGTAAAAATTGCTATGGAAAATGGATTGTGATGATGGCTGTTTTATTAAAAAGGAGACAATTTATTTTCTCTTTGCTATGAGTCTAACATAATCTAGAGGCTTTCTTTATTTTTTTGTTAGTTTTAATCATTCTGTATCTCTTTGTTGGTGTTCCCACGGTGAAATTGTGAACAAAAACCATGACCAGATAATTTAATAGCTAGAAAAAAACGGCAGGAAAAGACAGCACGTTTTTATTTAATCAGTAAATCTATATCCTAAATAGAAAATGTCGAATTCCACATTCTTGAAGGCGGATTCCTAATAACCCCTCCCGAAATAAATTACGGGGATAAGGATAGAACGCCATCGGTCATTATAATCCGGTGTGACGTCACCATTCACGATATCTATCGCAGTAATCTGAACTGAGGGGACGTGCCTAAACTCGCCTTTAGGAAAGTCGTGCTTCGTAATGAAATATTAGTTTTTAAAAGGAGGGAAATGTCAAAGAAGTTTTGCTACCGAGCGAATTTTATAAAGTAGGAGTTGAGGTGGCTGAAGTATTTTTGTGATAAAAAGAAGGAAGAATAGTTTTTTAAATGATATTTTATGCTGCGCTTGCCGCGGTCAGTCCTTGGATGGGTGACCGTTCATTACACATCGAGACCCCTCCGTGCCTCGGAGAGCATGTTAAGCAGTCGGTCCCGGTTGTCATAGGAATATCTTTGACAATCGTTACGGGTAGTCAGAAGCCCTAAAAGTCTGACAGCTGGTCTAACATTTGAATACCAGTATTACCCATTAATTGGGTTGTGGAGGTCAGATGGCAGTCGCTCCACGTAAAATATTGATATTCAGCCGAAACTAGTTAGACTGGAAGCCGACCCCAATATAATTTGGGAAAAGGCTAGGCAGATGATGACTAAGTTAAATGAAGCAGTCCTTTTTATTTTTACCCGACTTCGGCAAAGCCAAAAGGAAGAGTTATTAAGTTTATTATTTTGTAGTATATTATGAAGTTTTAAGTTGCGATACATTTATGTAAGATCTCTCTTCAGGATAAGTAAGAACACTACCTCTCATCTAAATTACAACTATACTATAAATTCATATTATTATATGAACACGTCATGTATTTACTACTTTACCACTATATTATGTTTATATTACTACTTTATGTTTATTTGCTTCTTCAATGTTTTAATTTAAGACTTTCACTTTAATTATCCTCTTCATGCTTTTACACTTTCTACATTTATTTTTTAATCATCTTTCCTTGCGCAAGTCTGCTGCCAGAAGTTTCTATCGAAATAAGAATCTTTGTACTCAAATGTTTATTTTAAAATAAAATATTTTTAATACCATTTTGTGTTCTGTTGTGCGTACATAAACTATAATATTATATAAATAAGTATTTAAAAAAATATTGGACAATCCAAAACAAAACAATGAAAGTATTTCTGAACTAAAGAAAAATATGAACGATATAAATAATAGTCAGTGTAGTAAACGACAATGAAAGGAAAAAGTATTTAGCTGCAAGGCATATCGGGAAATTTCTAGAAATCAATTTCATTCGAGACAATGTTTCTTTGTCTATTTTCTGCACGTCACATAAGGCTTTCGTAGAAACCGATGCTGGAGTTCAGATATCACTTAGGATCAGTTCACAATATGGTGTCTTCACTGACATGTTTTTGCTACTACTAACGCCATCTATGTATAACGTGTGATGCATCGGCTGAAATATATGACTGTTTCTCAAAAGTAAGCTAAAAATTGGTGTGCGATTTATAGTTAGTAAATTATTAGGTACGTGGAACTAAATACAGTACTTATTAATAAATAAATAAAAAAATAAAATATTGTGTCTCTAAAACATAAAATTGAGGCAGCCCCATAAGTAATTAACAACACAAGTTAGGGTGAATACTTTAGTATTTAGTATCTACCACATACCACCAGTTGTATTTAACGGTTACGTGTCTGTAATTATCAAATATGGCGGCCTTAATGACACTTTCGTATCTTAATGATTACGTACTGACTTACAAATACAGACAGTTTGAATCCTTTCACACATAGTCATAGAAACTTGTTCAAAAACAATATGCTTTATTTTTATTGAAATAACCTGACTGAAATTGGACGACAAAGAAGCTAAGCATCAATTTAGTTGCAGAAAGTTAAAAAGAATAACCATAAACATTGGGTGGCAACAAGTAAAGTTCAGTAACATACCTCGTCCAATTAACCACGTAATTATCTTTTGAGATACATAATTATAAAGTTATTAATTAACAAACACAGTATTCGATGTCTTGTTACCAAACTCTGTCTTATGTGTAACTTTTCAAGAGTATCATCAAAGTAGGTACTGTATCATCTGCTTTATTATTCCAAAGATCCTATTTAGAACTACCCGAACTTTTAATAAAATATTAGATGGACCCTATTTATCTAAGTTAGACCTAAGCTTTATTGCTACTGAATTCTTTATCAAGACTTCTTTTGACTCCATCTTACTAAACTTACACGTTTGAAAGGAAACAATTCCTTCTTATAAACTGGGTACTTGCTTCAAGAAGCCTTACTAATTAATTTGGCAAGCTGGAGTCAGTGGCTGTTTAAATACTGAGCACAAACCTGCGTTACAAAGAGACCACTAACTTCATTACCACGATTTCCACAATTTGATTAAAATACTAGACAGAGCCAAGTTTTCATTGTAGGAACTCAGAAGGTTGTTTATTTCTTAGATTCGTACCTAATTGTAGCCAGTGTTTAATTATAGGTATATAGTCATATATACCTATAATTCAATAGTACCTACATATAAAGTATGAAAAATATAACTTTATAATAAAACAAGTTGCAGCGTCCGTGGTCGCAGTCGTCCTGCGACCACGGACGCTGCAAAGTGTTCGAAACGTCAGGAAAACTCTGTAATATACGCGATTTAATCCGTTTAAACTTGTTTTATTATAATGTGTAATAATCGCGAAAACCTAAGACATTATTAAAAATATCACTATTGACATAGTTAAAAGTTTGCTGCTTGTTAGTAAAACCTAAAAGAGAGCCGAATATTCTATACTAATATTATAAAGCTGAAGTCTGTTTGTTTGTTTGTTCCGGTCACTGACGTCATTGACGTGACTGGTCTCCACCACCTACTTACTGGCTAATAATGGTAAAGTTAAACCAGTTTTCAGACTTTCTAACTACCCGTATTAACTGCGATAGATATTCGCATGATAACCGGAACCGATTGCAGAACGTTTTCTCCCAGGCATAGAAAGGATACTATATATAATAGAATGGTCACCTAACCATAAACTGACCCCGGAAAGCGCAGCTTAACCTTGCTAATCGACCAAGCCTCTACAAATAACTAACAGTACCTGGGCTACCGAGCTTCGTACACCTGTCTAGATAAAGTAGGAAAGTAAAACATTATCTAAATACAAAATTCCATCTAAATCTTAAGAGCAGCTTACGAGAAATCAATTATATATTTACAAGAATTTCTCATTTAAAGTAATAAGATAGTAAAATAAAAGAATTATATTTGTTTAAAGTAATACGATAAAACCTATTAAAAAATAATGAATTACCATTTCACGACTCTAATAATATCGTCATGTTTCTAACATTGAAAAAAGTTTTCCTCAATTTCTATCAGAAAAAAAGATCTGTACAAGATTGATAATGATAAAAACAGATTGATATGGGCGTGTATGCGATTGGATTTTATTGAGATTTCCGCCAACATTCTGAATGTTTCGGGGTAGGTTATGCCGTAATAATTTTTGTGTGCGAAACCACTGGAGCGTCGAGCCGAAAAATAAAAGTTGTATAATTGTTTTTTTAACAGTTTGCTAAACTACAGCTCTACTCCAAAGCCTCCGTAGTAATACTATCCACTAGATAAAATAAAAAAATATAACAGAATTAATAGGATCTGTAAAGTAAGAAGAAACTTATTTAGAGGTAGTGAAATCAGTTGAAACTCATTTTAATAAAACGCTGTCTAGTTGTCTATGTATTTCAGTTTTTTCGCGATTTCTCTTGATTTTTCCGAAATCAGAAAAGTGCTTTATAAAACAATGTATTTTGTTTATTCATCAGTATACATAGGTACTCACACCTAAGTATTTTTTACACTCCGAATAACTCATATGAGAAATAAGAAAACATAAAAAAATGGTATTTCAAAACTCAACAAAATCAGTCTGTAGCAAATATACCTACTACACAAAAGCATTTGTAATGATTTCATTGAATGCCCGTCCATCCAATTTCCATATTACAAAACGTTCCACCCTTGTAGCCAAATCCATCCAAATCTATACGTCGAAAATTCAAACGCATTTATTTGTATCTATTTGAAATGTACAGCCAACAGGAAAAGTCAATGACTTTTTTGATATTTCATTTTCTATAAGTCAATCATTATTCACAATGTCGTCTTTATTATAATTATTATCTAGGTGTACTTGATCATTGCTTAATTATAAATTTTACGGAAAATAAAAAGTAGTAAATTTCCACCCATAAAACACTTTTATTCTAGCTAGCTTCCACCCGCGGCTTTGACCGCGTTTTTGGGATAAAAAGTAGCCTATGTGTTATTCTGATGTATAAGCTATATTACTGTAAAGTTTCATCAAAATCCGTTCAGTAGTATCCATCCATCTATCCATACATCCTCACAAACTTTCACGTTTTTATATTAGTAGGATAGGATAAAAATCCGACCAACTAAAAAGTCGTTTATCCCTGCCTACTATTTCATGGTTGTATATCACTATTGTGCCGATTCCTATAATACTCGTATATTTTGTCTCCCCATTATTCCTAATATACAAATGAAAGTGAGTCAGTAACACAAGAAATACTACATATATGATCTAGTAATAATTAAAGCAAACACAATTACTGTTACCGTTAAGAATATAAGTAATTACTTAAGGCATTATATTGTAATATGTCGATCTGCCCGCTTAAGTTGTTTGAGCGGACAATTAATGTTTAGTTATGACATAGTATTCACGACAATCTGTTATATTATATATAACGAGCATATTATACGTGTCCTTGCTTCGAGCACAATTTTATAATCAGCACAAGATTTTATTTTTAAGAATTCAATAAAAACTTAAACGTGTTTGTCTAATTTAATCTTGGGAAATCAGTACTACCTAAAGTCTTAAAAAAGAAAAATGTTTGTTCATATTTCAAGCAAAAAATCTTAAATTAGGGCCATAAATCCAGGCTACCTCGGAGACAAACTAGAGACTTTATTGAAGATTTTTCGTCTCAGAAAATCTCATATTTCATGAACATCAATTTACCTAAGTAAGCAATATTATGTATGTTAGTCCCGGGATCGCCCTCTAGGACATAAAACTTAATTTAGGTAAGAGTATTTTGCCATGAAAAAAGATCCATGTAATCATATTAGATATTTTTATCTTCGGGTCCATAACTAATTATCTATAAGCGGATTTCATGGGTCAGTGAAATTTTGGACACTTGAACGCCTCTAATCAGAAAAACATGTTTTGTCAACTGTAGAAGATCCTCAATTTTGAGCCGGTACCTTATTTTTATATTCCGCTTGATAAAACTCCAACAATCCACCAAACAAAGACGAATAAAATGTCACTTGCAAAAATCCAAAGCTTACCGACCAAAGAATACGATTAAACGAATCGTAAAATCATCTCCAATAATTTATCTTCCATGCAAATGCACGATTCCTTTACAACAATAACGGGGAATACTTTATCATACGAATACGACATCGGCACTTCAAAACCATTTTACACTAGAAAATATCATAAAAAATATCACTTCACTCACCGTTTTTTTATTAAATCACATTTGCAGCACGTAGAACTAGGTTAAGGAGTTAACGGTGTTTAACTTTGTGGGTAACTGTAGTTCGGGTAACGCGCGCCGAATTGTACGCACAACACACGGCAAGTACGTCTGAACGGAATAGTTGCCCGCGTAGCACTGGGAGACGCGCAGTCTCCGAATCATGCCCGTACCAGCTCCCAAATGACTCGCGTAGCCCGTAGCGCTACGCCGTAGCGTCGGCGCTACGACGCTCATAAATTATGATAAACGCGTTTATTTAATTACACCGATGGGCACGACATTTTTTTTTTCATACTATAAAGCAGCCGAGTAGAATAACAATTTTGATCTTGTTTGTATTGAATTTAGGTTAAATTTTGTTTGGTGTGGCAGCAATAAAAACATTTTGACACGGCGCGACGTGACGGCGATATTTTTGATATACCATTTATTTTATATAACTTTTCCTTAACTTTTGTTCAAACAAAAAATAAAACAGGAGGTCTACTTGAGTTGGTAAACGGCTTAAAGCACAGTCTCAACTGCCGTCTTAAGAAGCTTTTCTTTCAATGGTTGGATTAAGATCTTGACATAGAAGGCGTAATCCAGGATACGTATACTGCGTGGGAAGTTTTAACTGTGTAGTTACCGCTATCTGAAGCTTAAGTACACCATTGAAAAGCAGAATAAAATGGTGTTAATCGGGCTATTCATGAGAGTGTTTGTGATACGTAGGTAGTAGATACGAGTACAATAAGGATTACTCGAGATCTCATTTATTATACTTGATTTTTGGAGCATTTTTTTTAAAGAAGTATAAAGATCATTGTTACTGATATAGCTAGTAAAAAAATTACTAATATTATAAACTAGACTTTTTCCCGAGACTTTGTCCGCGTGGGCGACACTAAAGGACATCAACCACTTTGTATGGCGTTTGGGCTTGAACATGAACATAAAAATATTGCACTATTTTTGATTTTATTGAGTGGCTTACAGTACATAGAAAACATCTATGTAAGAAGTTTTGTATCAAATTGTTTAATATAATAATAAAAAATAAAACTTCAAAACTTTAAAATAAATCAATTTATTTGATTATTCATTTTCGTACGTTAATAAAACGTGATCTAAAAACTGGGCCTGTCTTAAAAAATCTTGCTGTTGCAGACAGACAATAAAACATCATACCTCATCTCTTATGATTTAGGCTATTCGTATAGCAATCATCCTTGTAAAAATGATTTTTTTTTAAGTGCATTAAAGACTTTAAAATAATGATCGTCCAAAACCTTTCACTAGTGCGAGCCAACCCAACTATTCAATTGCAATTATGTACTTAATCATCTCAGAAGTTGGAACTTACCACTTGTGGTGCGATCCATTGCAGTATAACTCGCTGCACTTCCACAAGATTAATAATGTGTCTTCTCCTGTGAGTGATTTCAAGACCACAATTTATACAATGCATAGATTCACTAGGCAAAATCGGGAAGTCCATATTCATGCGCGGGTCATGTAAAACGGGTTCATTTTCCGAAGAAATGCCAGGGTAAACGTTTAAAGCGGGTTCTGAGTCCAAGAGTGAGCCGGGGTCGTTAGGTAAAAAATCATCTGAATCCATTTTGAAAAGCGTAAGTCGTCAAAAATATCCAAAGTCGAAATAATATTCACAATAGTATACGAACAAGAGCACGAACACAGAGCGAATGACATTGACATTGACAATCGATCACCAATCGATTCTGGATCGGGGTTGCCAGTTCTCTGCACTAGGAATGAGTCGATTTGAAATCGATTCCTATGGAATCGATTTCAAATCGTATATTATATTATGCTCAGCTGTTTTGCTTTGCGTTTTATTTTTGTATATTATGCTGAGCTGTTTTGCTTTGCGTAATTATTTTGGTTATGGCCCATGTTGCATTCTAATTAGAATCTTCAAGAAAAGCACGCGTTAATAATACTCGCTACCATGACGGACAAAACTCAAATGAACGAAGACGAAATACCAATTACGAACGATTATTACAATAAATTGTTACGTTTATTACATTTTTTTTCTCGATAAAAACTTTCTTCGTTTGTTCTAAGTTGCGTAGGCAAGCTGATGATTTTTAACACTTCAAAAAAAAAAATGTTGTTCTACATTATAAACTATATTTTTTTATTTGTGTGAGGTTAAGATGATGATGATGCTAATGATGAATATTCCACAACGGCTAGATAAAGCTCGGTCTTCCATCAAACATTTTAATGTTTTGAAGCTCTCGAATTGAAACATCGAATATCGATGTTATTTTTTTTTAGTTTTTATTTTGGCAACCCTAACTCAATGCATCCCGCATGTTGCACAGCAAAGCAACTGTCACCATACACAACCAATAATCAATTAAAAATCTTTTTTATTCGTTTTCAATATCATTTAGTTTGACACTCCCAAAAGAAACCAATGTTTACTAAATATTATTACTAAATTATTTATGAATTTCTTTTTTCCCAATACACCGGTTCACCGGTTAGCCCATTTTGGTTGAAGTCCTTTACCACTTCAAGTGACCTCCTTAGTGTATGGTGGCTAGTACTAATAAAAGGTCAAACTGTATCTTTTCAAATCGTCATTTATTTCTTTGCAAACATGGGTTTGTTATAACAAACTTTTATTATTTCAACCGAAATTAGATGAAATATAGCGTCTATACGTCTCTAATTTCAAGAAACTCCGCAGATAGAGTAACTCTAGTGGCGAGTTTCAATGATCGTCAACCGTTTTGTTTTGTATTGGAAACTTGTATGTATAAAATTGACATTTACTTTAACCCAAGTTGCTACGTCTGTTAAAAATAACATAAAGATTTCTAAGTAATTTTCGTATCGATGCAGTGAAATATGAGTATAATATGTTCCTAGGCACATGCACATAGTTACACTGACATTCCTTCTCTCTTGAACCGAAACACAACAATGTTGCTTAGCAGTAGTAACGAATATGGTGGTAGTACATATTTCCTTGAACAAGCATTTTCAAAAAAATTTTTAGTTCTATTATAAATGTATATTTTTGTGAATTTGAAACATGTCAAAGCCATCCCGTTCGCGACATTCGATTTTTGAGAATCTCTTAAATATTTAATAACTATTTTTACTACTATTAAAAAAATCCTAATGTGTTTATGAAAATAAAGGAAGATATTATGCTTCTTTATTCTCTAAGAAATACCTACCCAAGATAATTACATAATATAACGTACGTCACCTATCTTTTACTCGAGGGATCTGATATTCGGTATTCTGAGAACGCACGACAGACTCCTTGTAATATCTAATATCACTTAATTAAGGAGACACTGTCTGAGCCAGGCTGAAACAACGCGTAATGAGGCAGATTTTGCTGAAGCCATATATGACGTAATCAATTTGAGAACGTGACGTTAGTGCCGTGTTTGTTATATCAGAAAGCGAATCGTTGTTATTAGTAAAGTTTAATGTCGTTTTATAGGGTTATTTGTAAAACATTACCAACCTTGCAAGCTCGTGAGGGGCTCGTGGCTAAATGACAGCCGCGCTGATCGATCGATCTGCGAGGTTAAGCTGCGCTTGCCGCGGTCAGTCCTTGGATGGTTGACCGTTCTTAACACACCGAAACCCCTCCGTGCCTCGGAGAGCACGTTAAGCAGTCGGTCCCGGTTGTCATAGGAATATCTTTGCCAGTCGTTACGGGTAGTCAGGAGCCCAAAAGTCTGACAACTGGTCTAACATTCGAATACCGGTATTCCCCAATAATTGGGTTGTGGAGGTCAGATGGAACTGCCATCTGACCTCCACAACCCAATTATTGGGGAATACCGGCTCCATGCAAAATATTGATATTCAACCGCAACCAGTTAGACTGGAAGCCGACCCCAATCATGTTTGGGAAAAGGCTAGGCGGATGATTAACAACCTTGCAGGTCTGTATTACTAACATCATAAACAACAACTTCTATTCTATGACTTTTTTCAAAACATAAATCATTGACTAAAAAAATTGAAAATTAAAAATTTGACACTTTGTGCAGCAGCCGATATAATATAGAACAAGTTAAAATTTGTAGATGTGTGGTTGACTTTCTGTACAGAGTTTGAATTGACACAAAAATGGTATAGCGCCCAAGGGACATACTACAGAGAAAAATTAATGTATCATACCAAGCAATATCCCAACGGTTTTTACGAAGTTAAAATCAGGGTCAGAAACTGTATACGAGCCATATTTTATTTATTGCTTCTTTTTTATTATTTTTTGTGATAAATAGAATGCAAAAATGTAAAATAGTGTTATCAGGTAACAACGCGTGTATTTTTCTGCCTAAATCTGTAAAATAACGAAATTAAAAGTTTTGTCAAAGTTTTTGTAAAAGGCTAGTTTTACGTAAGTTATGTAATGGAGTTAAAACTTCTTTAATGTTAAAAAGTAGGTACAATTTTGTGACTAATCTATCTATAAATACCGTACTTACCTACTATAATAAAATCGTAGCTCAGGTGAAAAAGTCTGTACATAGGAAATATTTTCACGAAAATATTTCCAATGTATTGTATTCCAATGTATTTGTAATGTAGACTTTTTCACCAAGCTAGAAATAATACTCGTAGAAATAAGCAACATAGCACGAAATATTTTTAGAATTTATGTTTGTTTGTTTGTTACCTTATCACGTGAAAACGGTTCAACGAATTTCAATAAAATTACTGTTATTTAGCCACTAGCCTAACCTAAAATCTAAGATATTTCATCTCAACCATACGACAAGATATTTTTATTTTTCTACATGCAAATTATAACAAGACATTCTAATATCAGTGTAGCCTCCATAATTTCATCTCAATCAATCAAACATACGACAAAGTATTTTTGTTTTTCTACATTCAAATTATACACAAGATATCTAAGTCATCTAGTATTAGTGTAGCCTCCAAAACTGAGACACATATTGACTCTAAAACCCTGTGTGACCCTAAGGGATAGCTGTAATCCAAAATCAGTGTAATATACGTCCGCTAGGAGACTACGAGTGACGTTATTATTAAGAAGACGTGACACGTCACAGCTACGCTGCTGTGGTTTAGGGGCTTAGATACTATGTATAATGTTGACGGCTCAGATTATAGAAACAAGGAGATGTGCCAAGGCGCTATCGAGCTTGTTGCCTGATCTTGAGCAAATTGCTCATATTAAAAACGTACGCGCTGGCGACGAACCGAACACGATCGATGGTATAAATACAGTGTTTTAGTTTAGTGCTAGTGTTGAGTGACGATTAACAGTGTTAGATTGAGGGTGTGCGGAATGTTCAATACGTGGGAGATCTTTTTATTCACAAGGAGCGCTTAATTATGCGCGTAATTGTGTCGAAAAATGTACTAAAAGTGACATCAGTTGTTCCCGTACTAATTTGCTATGATGGCATATCTCCTTGTTTTTATGATCTGAGGTTGACGGCAATGTGACCTTGACAAGTTTTGATGCCACAGTCTATGCATGGCTATAGTTGTTTGGTTTGATACTTAGTCTGTACTTGTGAGATTTGTGCCTGCTATATAAACACAAAATTACTACATATTATAAACTAGCACTCTTTGCCCGCAACTTTATCCAGGTGACATACACGAAACGCCATCTAGCGTTCTAAAGTAATTGTGACCGTCGCAAGTTATTGTTGTGTTCATTTGTTTTTTCCTATGTTCATTTTTGTACCTCTGACAATGTATTTGCGTAAACGTAAGCAACGTATTTCACGATGATTGGTTTAGTGGTTTAGGCGTGAAAAAGTAACAAACAAACAAACTTACTTTCGCATTTATAATATTAGTTAGGATTAAAGTTCCCGGTGTCGTACGTCTGTCGTCCTGACTGTCTGTATATAAATATAAGTATAGACTAATCTTAGAAATGACTATAGGAATTTTGATACGGTTTTTACCAATATATATAGCAAAAAATATACCTACCTCATGAGAACTTCCCGGCCTGTGCTTTTAATGCTACCCATGCAAAGTTAGGGTGAGTCCCAAGCGTGGAGCGACTGCGATCGTTGTACAAAAATCATCAATAACTCCTATCTTAATCAATTAGGGGTCGGCGCAGCATGTCCATTTCTTCACATCATACATCTTTATCAGCCGTCATCGTAACACTCACCCCTCAGTTAATAGAAACGAGGAGATATATTATCATATCAAATGAGTGCGGGAACCGCTGTCGCCACTTTTATGTTGTGTGCGTCACAACTGCAAACGCACCTTTGTAAATATAGAGATCTCCCACACATTAAAAATTCCGCACACCCTCAAAAAAAAACAGTATTAGATTTAACACTGATTTATTAAAAAAAAACGTTGCCCAACACTAGGATTTCTCCTGTGTTGTGGTGCGTTTATAAACACAAATTTCACAATTTCACATACTTATACAAACACTCCAGACCCGGAATAAATATTTAATCCGTTCGGGAATCGAACCCGCAACACGTCGCGCAGCAACCAATCTCAGCAGACAATTGTTTTTCGTTATGTAATTGTCACTCAAACTAAATTAAAACATTTTAATAGAAATTATACAAAAATATGGTTATTGGGCAAAACCAAAAACTGAAGATCTGAAAAACTTAAGAAAAGTTTAAATAAGAAAAGCCTTTGTCCTAATAACTAGAAGGACTAAAAAAAGGCCTAAGGTGAATAATCTATCATCCTTCAAAGTGACAGCTCAGAAAAATATTTTGACCAAGATAAAATTAATAGCAGTAAAGTCGAGTTTGAGTCAAAACTTAATTTAAGCCTTTATTAAGGTCCTATTCATTGGTACAACTTTGACAGAATGGTAGAGTTATAAAGATTTTAGAGCCAAAAAAAAACTATCTTAGTGAATAAGTGTCTTACAGTCTGTTAGGTTAAACTAAACTTATTATAAGAGAGTATTCAGTATACGATATTAGTTTGATTAATTATGAGACTAACCTTAAAATCACGAAAAAAATCATCTGCTCTATACATTTTGTGGAGTGATATTCGAGTAGATACACGCTTAGAGCATTTAACTTATGGAGATGTTAAGCGGCGAATCACTGGATAACATTTTCTGCTACTTTTTGCGGGGGCGAGGTGAACACGTATAGTACGTTACGGTAATTTGACAATCATACACAGAAAAGTCTTGAGCATCGGCGCAAAGTTGCTAGCCTATCGGTTTTTTATCGGATACATTTCGGGGAGTGTGCTTCAGATCTGCATGATCTAATTCCATCCTGCCCTTTTTTCTATCGGATGGCCAGAAGTACGAAAAAGCGCAAGGAGCAGTTCATGGTTGATATACCAAAAACCCGAACGAAGTGCTTTGATTCCACTTTCATTGTGAAAACCGCCAAACAGTGGAATGCACTGCCCGAGTGGGTGTTCCCCGATAGTTACAATTTGGGTGTCTTCAAGTCACGAGTGAATCGGTTTCTTCTAGGCAAGCGTGCTCCATCGTAGACCGCATCATCGCTTAACATCGGGCGAGATGGCGGTCAAACGCAAGCCTATTTACAAATAAAAAAAATGCATACAGATTGTACTTAAATAAAACCATGTTTTGATGCAAATTTATACTTACATGTGATAGGAAATTCCATAGTTTCGCAGATTTGAAGTAGCAGACCGCCTTTTACAAGAGGAAACCACACTATTAACCAAATCAAAAGGACAATACAAAACACAAAATGACAGCTGTCATGCATGATTTAGTTTTTGTACGGCCAAAACGGTTAGATGGCCAGTGTACTTTGGCAGAGAAGTTCATTCGGCTTTGCAACTCCATAGGTTAAATATTCTACAAATAGTTTTACATAAGACGAATAGCACCAACCCTTTTTCGCCATATAACTATTATGGCGTTTACACGTCACATTACGACCTCAGTAATGTTCGCAGGCAATTTTAATATAATTACGTCATCGGTCCGTACCGCTGCCGGCTTGCTGATATTACGACACAAAAAATAGAAGGGCCATTATTAGAGGCTTGGTTCTCACTGATAGATAGGTAGGTACTGTTGGGGACGGAAGTCTTAACATATTGTTTTTATTCTGTGATTTGACATTAAGCTCTTTGTATTACATTTATTTAAATGTGTATGTGTAACGCACCCACTATTTACTAAAAAAATATTCAGTAGGTATTGTTTCGTAGAAAAAATATTTTTATAATTAATCAATTGACCACTTTCACTTATCTTAATGATCGTCACGCATAATATTAATTTTGCATAAATGTTTAGGTATATTTTTTAATGTAAAATTAAATAAATAAACATGTTGGTGGCTTAACATGTTGGCGGCTTAACATGTTGGCGGCCCGCCGCACCTTAGCCTACTGTCACAGTTTAGTATACCCATGTTATTTTCTCAAAATGAAACCGAAAAAATTATAGCTCAAATAGTAGTGATGCCTACCTAAACAGTAGGTATGCCAAAAAATATTATGTTAAAGTATTATTATGACAATATCAACAGTTATGCCTAACTCGTTATGGAAAAGTAGATTTCAATTCACAATAATTTTGCCAATATAACGTCGTACGGTATCGGCCATCGGCCATTTTTTGAGTAAAAGTATCAATTTCAATGTCCTTAGAAAATAAAATTAATTTATTTAACAGTTTTGTTTACCTTCTATTCATAACGAAATCTCTGTCCACAGCAGCTTGCAAATGTTTAATCATTTTAAAATTAAGTTTATCTTTGGAAGAAATTTTATTCTAGAAATCTTATTTAATACATGAATAGCAATCTAATTTTAAAAGTATTAAGATTTAGTTTAGTTCAATTTTCTCTTCAATTCAGTTTGTTAATTAAAAGTGACTCATGCATTAGTTGATCTCACGATTGCCAGTGCGACTGCTGAGCGTGAGGTCCTGGGTTCGATCCCCAGGGTCAGGCAAATTATTAATGAGATTTTCCATTAATATTCGCAAAAAAAAAATTGGGTGTCAGGTCTGAATTGCCCGCTCTCACTAATAGGCACAACTATTTTACATAGAAGTTAAACATACTTGCCGGCCTAGCAAGACCACGATAGAAACGGGTTTTGTCTACATAGAAATGTACAAAGTTGTCACTTTGTCTATTTTGTCTTTTGTCTTGACTTTGTCTTTCTACAATCTGTCGATTGTAGAAACATTTCTACCGTTTCATTCATAAAACGTAGAAATGTTTCTACAATCTGTCACTTTGTCTATTTCTATGTAGACAAAACCCGTTTCTATCAGGGTCCTGCTAGGCCGGCTGGCAAAAGGGAAATTAAATATTATACAGAAACTCATGTTCCCTTCGAGAAACACGGGTGAGATGTTATATAAAAGTGACATCAAGTTTTATAATTATTTTCAAATAGGATAGGTAATTTGAGGTACCTAGTTGAGATTTATTTTGTAAATAAATATTATCGATGCAAAATATTGAGTAATTGCTGGCACTCCTTTTTCTGATTCTAATACCTATACCTAACATTTTTTTTTTCTTTTTGTTTTCAATTGTTTAACTTAAACTTTGAAAAACTAATTTTGACTAAATTCTACTCTACTCTACTCAATATTTATTTAATAAACAGTTTATCATTATATTTTTTCATAAAATACTTATGTATAAGATAGAGTTCACGAAAGATTTCTATCGCACTTCGCTCATCCCCATTTAACCATAATATCAGTCCCTTTATCACCTTAACTGTCCTTATCAGTCTAATGACTACCGCCATCTAACGGGAAAACGTAGAAGCTAAATTAGGGTGACCTTTTAATAGGTCTAAAAAAGTTACACACGTGTTAAAGATTTGGGAAAGTTAGAGGATTTTGTTATGTAGACTACTTTGAAAGACTTGTATTATGGGGGTAAGCAGAGATCCAGAGTATCCGTTGTCTCTTTAAATTAAATCGTAAATCAATCAGTTGAAGCATCTCCCAGCAATGAATGTACGTACAAATAGTGGGGCAAAAAACAAAGATAGTCGAAGCAAGAACTTAAGGCGAATCGCACACCACACTGCATCACGCAACGTAGCGCGGGAGTGCGTGATCTTCCGTTGTTTGTAAGTACCTGTATTTATATAGAAATCACGCGTAGTGCAACACACTGAAAACGCATTCACGCGCGGGAATTTTGTTCCGTCGCCACGCATCCCGCAGCGTAGTGCGGGGCGGGCGGTGTGTGATTTGCCTTAATCTGTAAAGAAAAATGTTACTTGTGTAGTCAGTCCTACATTATAGTGAGTCAGTGTAAGACTTACGTAAAACCTACTCCACAAATGACTGAACCAATAAATAATTATAAATAAAATCATATTGACGAGTGCTATTACAATTTTAATTGTTACTTTATCAGCTTGCGTGGCGACTCGTTTCCGTGAATAATGAGTGTTTCAGGATTAAATTGTATTTAAAAATAATAATTGTTAATTATGAATACTACAGAGTTCAACGTGTTATGAAAAATGGAAAAGTATTTTGATAGTTGATTTTGATTTGTTTTGATTTTGATAGTTTTGATTCTGGTCACTGGTGGTCAACCAGTGAATTATTTTAGTAACCATACGTTGGTTATATTTTGTACGCGTTTATTTTGTTTTTGCAAACTGTGTGTGTATTTCCCTTAACGGTCATGCACGCGTAAAACAGCAATTTAACCCAACGGTTAAAAACTGGACGAGCAAGCAAGAGGTCGTGAGTTTGTTCAAAAGCCGATATACTTTGACGTTAATTCACTTCTAAACCAAACAAAAAATATAGGTAATATACCTAATTATTTAGCTGAGAAAAAGTAAGTTAAAAGTACGTTTTAGGGTTCCGTACCAAAATGGTAAAAAAGGAACCCTTATGGTGCGACTTCGTCTGTCTGTCTGTCTGTCTGTCACACCTGCTTATTTCAGCAACTACTAATGCTATCGAAATTTAGAACAGTTATAAAGAATGCTTGTCCAACTTTATTGCAAATGAAAAAAGTCAAAAAATATTTTTATGTTCATTGCAAAAGGGGCCGGAGTGGGGGTCCGAAATTTCAAAGTGGGGTTACTAGGTCATGTGACATATAATATGAAAGGGCTTGCACATTTGCACATTTCAAAATATATTTTTATTTAATTTTATGTTTCACAGTTTTCGACATATGATGAAAAATGTCTGAAAAAATACCATCCCCCCCCCCTTATCTCCGAAGTTTGCGAAGCGAAAAATCTGAAATAATTAGAGTTGATAGGATTGACCCAAATATTGCACCAAAAATAAAACGATGTTCCTAACTACTACAGTTTTTTTCAAAATCATCAAAATTCCTTCACAAACAAACTTAGTTATGCGGTCCGGTTTTTTTCACTTTATACGTCCAAAAATGATACGGAACCCTCGGTGCGCGAGTACGACTCGCACTTGGCCGGTTTTTTTTAAATATTGAACAACTTTTTGTTTTTATATCGCGATTTATAATATTATTATCACTGTAATGTACACACTAAATACCTCACCTCTCACAGTAAATAGGGTGAATTTACATCCTCAGACGCAACGAGAAATTCAAACTATTACCATAAATAAATAATCCTTTAAATAATTCAATATTCGTAGCACTTTAGTCAACCTCTGTACAGTGCTTGAGTGTTTTGATAGATCATCGGAAATAGCCCCCTTTGTCTCATCTTCCTTACAACTTTCATTCCGAGGGGCTCGAAACGAGGGTGATTTATTAATTCCGTTTGCCTTGACAGCCAAATAAGTGAAATATTATTATATTTTTGCTTGTCTCGCTTTTTTTTCTTGTTAGCTTGTAAGGTAGACAGGTTGATAAGAGATGCTTGAAATCGTTATTACGTCATGAGTGTGGGTACAAAGTATACTTTTGATCATTGGGTTGATCGGAGATTTAGATAATGATGAAACCGAGGGCGGGATTTTGATTTTATTGACTTGAGGAAATATTGTAAAGTATAATAAATTTTTGTATTAGAGTTAGTTCCCTCTATATAGTAAACGTATATGTAGAAATCTTTTTATAAGTTACTAGCTTCCGCCCACGGCTTTGCCCGCGTTTTTCAGGATAAAAATAAGTAGCCTATGTGCTATTCTAGACTTTAATTTATCTCTGCGCCAAATTTTATCCAGATCCGTTCAGCCGTTCTGGCGTGATTGAGTAACAAACATCCATCCATCCAAACTTTCGTATTTATAATATCAGTAGGATAGGATTTACGACTTGAAGTAAATACAGCTTCCAGATCAATGTGCTGGAATATTGATAGGAATATCTTAGGAAAGTCGACATTGAAACACGTATGCGAGATGTTGACAGCGGGGGACCTGCTTGTCCCTTAAGCTGTCAGCACAGCAAATCCTCATTTTAAAGGGTTGGCAACGCGCATTGTGATACTTGGTGTAAGAGCTTTTCATAGCCTACAGTAACTGCTTATCATCAGGCAGATCGTGCGGTGCCTAATCTCTGAAACGGCTGGATCAATTTTCACGGGACTTTCACTAGCAGATAGCTGATATTATAAGGAGTAACTTGAGCTACTTATCCGAATTCCACGCGGACGAAGTCACGCGCACAGCTAGTAGTAATATAAAAAAGACGGTCTAAATTAGACCACTTTTATCTCACCACCACATACTCTTTATCGCATTACCAAAAACAGAGTTCATTAATATTAATAAAGTTAGATTAACTTTTCCTTTTGCGATGATGACATATTTAGTTACAACATGTTTCTATTTGATTACGGGGAAATGAAACTTGCGGGATGAGTTTAACTTTTGTTATTACATTATTTACTAGACTTTTGCCCGTGACTCTGTCTGCGTGGACTACAATAAAACCATTTTATATTACCTCCTTAGTGTAGGGTGGTACTACGAAGAGGTCAAGCTGTATCTCTGATTCATCGCACCGGAATTAGATGAAATGTGGCTTTGACTTTAAATCATTCCCGAGCTACCAAACTGTAGAAACCACATCAAAGTCCGTTCAGTACTTTTTGCGTGATGCGCGCACAAACGTACAAACAGACAAAAAAAATATGGGCATGATTACGTCCCGGTACGTTATCCCGGCTGTTATTTCCGAAATATTTTCAATGTACATACACGGTTTATTATAATTTTATAATAATATAGTTGCATTGGTATTTTTATAGGCATTTTTATACTCTTTAAGCCGATAATTAATAAAAATAATTAAAATAAATAAAATTGGATGCGGGCAGCGCAGTACCGGACGTGTTTGCTTGGAGGAGGCTAATTTTCAGAGTGGACGTCTTTCGGCTAAAATGATGATGAAAATATAAAGCATGATTTTTCATCAAGTCTTAACGTATTCTCAGTGTTTCAATAGATAAAAGACCAGATTATACTGGTTATTTAACGTGCAGTCGATCGTACGAGCATAATTACATTATTTTACAGTACATACAATAAATTAAACGAATATTAAGCACATAAATAATTGAAATAAGACTAGAAAACATTTATTAAACAATATTACAATATAAACACAAGTTCAAGTTTCCAAGAAATATAATCTAGTGCCTGTTCTTTGTATTTGAAAACGAATAAACAACTGAGAGACTTTATGCTCGGTATAGGATAAATAAAGTTATGTAAACATTATACAGGTACTTATGTATTCTGATTTTCTTGGTTGACTACAACCTAGATCCTAGTAAAAAAATTCCAATGCGAAAATTTGTTAATATGTATGAATGTTCGTCACTTTCTCACACAAAAGCGACTGAACGGATTTTAGTGATACTTTACAGTAATATAGCTTATACATAAAATCCGGGCAAGAGCGTGTCGGACCACGCACAGTGTAGGGTTCCGTAGTAAGAAGCATTTCAGTCTTCCGACCGCAAATATAAGTTTTTTTGCAGTTGTCGAACTCAAAACTGAAAAAAGTGAATATTTCAAAAAGTTATTGACGTATTTTGTTCAAACCAATTTTAATCGAGAGTATTTATTGAATGCCATACTCTTGATTTTTTCCAGATATTTCGATAGCGCGTTTGGAAAAATGACAGGGGGGGGGGACACATTGTTAACGACTTTCGGAGCTCCTAGTTCACTTAATATGCACTTAAATAAAAAAGTCATTTAGAAACCTCTATGTTATTTTCGAAGACCTATCCAATGATACCCCACATGACGGGGTGCAGGAAAATAATTTTTTTCATCCTTCAGTTCATGTATGGGAGACCCCCCTAATTATTTTATTTTTCATAATTTAACTACAGGCCTTTATGGCGGCTTATAAAAAACATCTACCTACGAAGTTTCATTCAAATTGGTTATGAACTGTAGATTTTACGAGGGTGTGACAGACGGACAGACGGACAGACAGACGGACAGACGGATACACAGACGGACATGACGAAACTATAAGGGTTCCTAGTTTTACTACGGAACCCTAAAAAAATACTTAGGCTATAATTAATTAAGATATGGTTAGGATTTCTGCGTAAATATTGAAAAACCTTTATAAATTACGCACAATTTGAATTTAGGCGGGCAAAGCGCGGGCGAAAGCTAGTACACACATACATGTATAAATTTCGCCTATATTTTCTACAAATCCAGACTTAAAGCTGCTTGTGGCTATAATTAGCAATTGGTGTAGGACTCTTTCAATTTAGACGATTGGTGTCTGGACTGCTGCAGTGCGGTAGTCGTGCGGCAGCAGTGCGAGTATCGCACTAGGCACCGCCGATTGTTTTTAGGGTTCCGTACCAAAATGGTAAAAAAGGAACCCTTATGGTGCGACTTCGTCTGTCTGTCTGTCTATCACACCTGCCTATTTCAGCAACTACTAATGCTATCGACTTGAAATTTGGAACAGTTATAAAGAATGCTTGTTCAACTTTATTGCAAATGAAAAAATTAAAAAAATATTTTTATTTTCATAACAAAAGGGGTCGGAGTGGGGGTCCAAAATTTCAAAGTGGGGTTACTGGGTCAAGTGACATATCGTATGAAAGGGCTTGATCTGCACATTTCAAAATATATTTTCATTTTATTTTATGTCTCACAGTTTTTGACATATGATGAAAAATGACTGAAAAAATACCATTACCCCCCCTTATCTCCGAAGTTTGCCGAGTGAAAAATCTGAAATAATTAGAGTTGATAAAAATTTACCCAAATATTGCACCAAAAATAAAACGATGTTCCTAACTGGTACAGTTTTATCAAAATCATCAAAATTCTTTCACAAACAAACTTAGTTTTGCGGTTCGGTTTTTTTCACTTTATACGTCCAAAACTGATACGGAACCCTCGGTGCGCGAGTACGACTCGCACTTGGCCGGTTTTTTTTCCATACATTTGACGCATCGAGAGAGCCGTCCGGTTATCGTTCGACGTGTCAAATGTATGAAAAAAAAACAATCAGCAGTGCCCAGTGCGACACTCGCACTGAAATACAATAAATACTGAATAAATAAATTAAGCTAGGCACATATTACTCGAAATCCGTAGGTAGCCAAAACGCCCCCGGCAGTGTCGCCATCCTAGTGAGTTACGGCCTTATATGGACAAAAATTCAACTCATAGAACCGGTATCCAACTTTCTGACTGACAAAATATTACAATGTCTGCGGTGTCATCCATGTCAAAGTTAACGTATTCTTCAAAACTTGTTCGTTATTAATTTTCTTGAGATCGTAGTAAGACATCAATCAACTCTGTCAATCATTCTGCATTGGTGCGATGAAAATGTCGCCGGAGTTTGTAATTACCTTGTAACAGAGAAGGACGAATAGCCCTCATTTTAGAGCTATTAACTATGCCCGCGATTCCTTCTGCGTAAATGTCGGAAAATAACGCAATATGGTTTTTTTAATACAATCTTTACCACCTCTTTTTAGCCCGTTGCGGATGGAATTTCAATTTTCATTTTCATCTCTTCATAGTGCACCTCTAGGATACTCAAAGAGTATTTACAGTAAAGGGCACTGGCAGACGCCCATAGAACGCTGGGCCTCAGATTGTGTATGTCGGTACAGATATGAAATTAGTTTGGTGTGATCGAGTATTTCAAGAGTATTTAAATTCATTTTTTATTTGTTTTTGTACGTAATTGGGTTAAAGATAAATATTCTTATTTCTGACAGTGAGGTTAAGTATGGTGTGAATGATCCAGTGAAGTACAGCCCGACTAATGAGTTCTCAATTCAAAGGTTTTAGTTGCTGTCACCATGATATTCTGTGGAAGCACGCGCCAGCCAGCATGCACCCGTTTTTGTTTTAGTGGTTTTTTCAAAATGTCAATGGCGTAATCATTTTATTTCTTATTTATTTCGATTTTTGATTCCAATTCTTAATCTCTAAGATAAATTAGGCAAAGAACAATTAAAATATATTTTTATTTTTGGTTAAGCTTTTATTACTGTACCATATCAAGCCTAAAACTGCCGACGTCCTTTCAAATCTCGAGGTCGATCGGTTTAGTTAGGTTGTGCGTTGTACCTATATCAGTCAATCATTCAGACACGATACTGTTTTTTAAGACATAAACTAAGTAATAAAGTCAACTGCTTTATCATTAAAGCAGTTGACTTTCTACTACTACGACTACATCATTGTTGTGGTTGCTAGTATGACAGCCGAGCATGGGATTGAACTCAGGACGTTTAGGGTCACCCCACTTTTATCGACGCGGAATCGGCTTAAGCCGAGTGCGTATCACCACACTGCGATCAGCTAATAGGTAAACGGCTCGTTTCGCCGTCGGGTGGTGTCGCGACGCGTCGTCCGAGCAGAGCCGATGCAAATGGTATTAGTAACACCTTGTCGCAGAGTGCCTCCCTCCTCTGTCCTCTCAGCCTCGGCTAGCTAAGAGAGGGAGCCTCCACAGACACAAATCTTGGTAGAATAAAACACTGCAGGATGGTTGGAGAGGTATTTTGCGAGACGTATATTGTATATTTGCACTTTATAACGTTACACAGAGGTATAAAAATAACTGTTACAAAAAAAGACTATTTGCTTATAGCTTTGCACACTTGATAAATAGGTAGTAGGTATAAAATATAACAGTACAGCGGTTCAGCGGGCCTCAAGTGACGTCGTTGGAGACCAGACAAAGAATGACGAAATAATGAAATAAATGCATAAAAATATGAGATGTTCAAATTTTGAAATTTGTAGTTTAAATCTGGAAGAATGGAGTGGATGAAGTGGCCAGTAATGGAAGTTTGCCAGCACTAAATGATGAATGAAGGATGACTCCGTCACAACCTAACACCCTTATTTCGTAGATATAAAGACTTTTTTGACCGGTGTTAGCCGATTCCGCGTCGATAAATGTGGGGAGACCCTTGATCCTCGGGTCGGGTAAAGTACATTATTCGATGGTTATTGTTTTTCCATCAGAAAATTTGCAGAAGCAGCTCAGATAATTGCAAAAATCTCGCCCTTTATACATGGGAATTGTAACGTAACTAGAGTAATTTCGATTTACTTACCTCTACTCAAGCCTTGAAAGAATACGAGCATAATGATAATGTTATGTAAATAATACAGGAGTGCTATTATGGCTTACTTAAGCCAATTTTAATCATTAATGATGAGTCAATTATTTATTGAACATTGGAGAGCTGAAATGTGGTAATAGGATTTAAATAAATACATTTTGAACTAAACTGTAAGGCTGTGTCCCCAGTAGGCAAACTGTTAGCGGCCAACTGAGTGTGCGGCGTATCGGTTTAGTACGGCCCTTCCATATATTTGAAATGGAGTGTCCACAGTTAGCTAGTTTTGCGCTAACAGTTTGCTACTGCAAACTGTTAGCGCAAACTCAGTCGGCCGCTAACAGTTTGCCTACTAGGGACACAGCCTAAAAAGAAAGATCATTTAAATATAGAGATTTAACCCTAGCTCACTAACCTTATTTTCGAGTAACGCTGTAACTAACCTTTCGTCTCTGAGACTACGAAAAAAAAAACATTCCTTTTAAAAATCAGTTTAATTTTCTTAAATCAAATTAAAGTTCACAGTAATTAAGCTCTTAAAGTATCATATAATAATACAAAAAATTGAAATATCCTAATCAGTACAGGAATTACACATAGAAACTGTATGTTCGCCACAAATAGCCCTCTTGCAGCCCTTGCAAAAGTATTTGGTCATGCGACGTTTTTTCGCTGGGCAATAACTGACGATCACGCGATATATGTCCACCTAATAATCGTGCATCCGCAATGAGTCCTTGCGGGTCACTAATTTCACTATCCAGGAAGGTACTAAAAGAGTGCGGGGCGGGGGGCAACGGGAAGTTGGCGAAATGGCGAAAGCGCTAGGTGCGCGTCGTCTATTATACGAATGGTTAGTGATCTAGGGTTAAAAAAACAACTGACACAAGCGGGGTTTCAACGCGCGACCTACCTCACAATGGCATCGCTCTTGCCAACTGAGCTACGGTGTCTCGCCTGAATCAGTTGAAATTTGAAATATTTTTTTTATTACGCCTCAGAAATAGAAAAGAAAGATCATTATTATCACATACCTTATTCCCTACCAATATTTAAATGTGAAAGATTGTTTGTTACTTTGTTCTTCTTTCACGTATGAACGGAGCAACGGATCGCCATGATTTTTTGCATAGAGATAGTTTATGGGCTGAAGACATAAGCTAGTTTTTATCTCGTGAGTACGTTCCTGTGGGATAATTTCGACATCCCGTTGGCGAAGTTGTACGCAAAAGCTGGTAAAACAGTGGAATTCGCTGCCGGAGTGGGTGTTCCCCGACAGTTACAATCTGGGTTTCTTCAAGTTGAGAGTGAATCGGTTTCTTTTAGGCAAGCGTGCTCCATCGTAGACCTCATCATCGCTTAACATCAGGCGAGGTGGCAGTCAAACGCAAGTTGCCTATCATATTTTAATAAAATAAAAGAACTGCATGAAATGATTAAAGGTTCTTATAGGTGTGTATCTATTTATATTTTTTAACATGACAGTAGTGTTGCCCAAATGCAAGACCGAGACGAGTCTAACCCCGTCTTTGGTCTCGGTTCTGCGTCAATACTTATAGTCATGGTCTTAGTTTTAGTATTGTACATTCATTCTTGGTCTTGGTTTTGGTCTTGCTGTAATTAGGTGGTCTTGATCTTGCGAAAATGATTGTTGCAAGACCGATTTTGGGCAACACTACATGACAGCAATTGGCATGCGTGCGATCCGGCCCCAAAGAGTCTGAAGGTATTTGTATTCGCACACTATACGCGAACATTTCCATTTTTAATTCAATGACCAATTATTTGCGGGTTAAAACAAACAAACAAACTCTTCTGCTTTATAACATTAGATAGATGTAACCAAAACCTTTGGTTACACTTTGTCAAACTTTGGTTATTCCTCAAAAAACTTTCATATGAAATACTAGCTTCCACCCGCGGCTTCGCCCGCGTTTTTGGCATATTACTGTAAAGTTTCATCAAAACCGGTTCAGTAATTTTTGCGTGAAAGAGTAACAAACATCCATCCATACATACATCCATCCATGCATCCTCACAAACTTTCGCATTTATAATATTATAAGTAGGAAGTAGGATACTAAGAGATTAAAAACAACTGACACGGGCAGGATTTGGTTATTACTTAAATAGCCGAAATAGTGTGGATAAATATTTTTTTCAGTGTACCTAATAAATTAAAACATTAACGAAAGTTCTATAAAATGAACATGTGTAAAACTAATCGCTGGAGCCACATGTTCGAGATCGTTCGGCGAGGTCATCAGCACTTGTCCCTGCTGTCAATACAATCTGCAACGAACGGTGGCAGTCGTTTACATTATCCGTTCACAAATGCCTGCAATCCCTGCAGTCTGTCCGAATTACAAGCTAACGTGCTTGTGAATGTGCGATTATTGGGACATAGTTTAGATTTGCATTTTGCTATTTGGGTAGTGTACTGATTATTCGATTTGCAAGGTTAATTCACAGCGGTAGTACGCTAGCGTTTTCAAAATTTTTTTTTTTTTATTAAAGTGGGTCTCCAGCGCCATGTTCGATGTTCAATTGGACATCGAACATGGCAACATTGAAATGGGTATAGCCGTGGTCGCATGTCACCATACGGTGGCATGCGACCACGGCTATACCCATTTCAGGCTGTCAGACAGGAATGTTTTTTTGTTTCATGCTTTTCAGTTCGATTTTTTTTCGTAGTCGCGTTTTAGTTTTTACTAACTATATTTTTATTTCGAATATTTTTTGTGGTTTTATTAACACCGAACAAGACGCAGTGCAAACCGCAGTCAGGTTTTCAAAATTTTAAAAACTAGTTTTATTTTTCACTTTAATTTTTTTATATTATGTAAGTATAAGATATATATTTTTTCGAAATCGTCTTTTCGAGCCCTTCATCTTGATACCCCACACGACCAGTTAAAGTCACATAATGGCGACTAAAATCCGCCATGTTGGTTTTTTTCATAATCTATGTAGCCTATGTTACCCGGACCATAACAACGAATCGATTGACATCTCATTCATCAAAATCGGATGAGTAGTTTAGGCGCTACGGTGGAACACACTTAAATACAAACATACCTACATATATACATACATACATAATAGACTGCTAAAATCATTACCCTTCCTTTTGGCTTTGCCGAGTCGGGTAATTACAACAAAATTATAAATAATTCCGTTTTATATAAATCATACCTATTTGCATATATTCAAAATATTAAATAGAGTGAATAAAATGGTAGGCATGACCTAAGTAAAACGGAATTATTTATAATTTTATAAGTATTTTAGTGTACCGGTTACCCCTTACCTTTTGCCATCAGTACCTTTGTACGTTTTTATCTTCACCAGTATAGTAAAACATATATTGCGGTATCTATTACGTGTAAGAATAAAATTGGAATATGTAATACCTACCGAAGGCTATATTTCAATATAAGCTAGACCGTTACTTGTCTTTACGGCTCCGATACCGTCTAACCTTTGGTCGTATCGCGTATAGAATACCATTGGGATAAGAAATTATATTAGAAGCTAAATATTTGGTTTTACAAAAAATACGGTTTGAGTATTCAAAATGGTGTAGGTACAATAAAGCATATATTATTTTAAAAATCATCTTAAAATATATTTTTACCAAAATTATAAATGAATAGCTTCCGCCCGCGGCTTCGCCCGCGTTTTTGGGTTAAAAAGTAGCCATTATGTTTTTCTGATGCTATCTGAGCTATATTGCTGTAAAGTTTCATCAAAATCCGTTCAGTAGTTTTTGCGTAAAAGAGTAACAAACATCCATACATCCATCTATACATCCTCACAAACTTTCACGTTTATAATATTATATAGTAGGATACTAATAAGCCCTTAATTGCCACTGATAAGCATAAAACTCTACAATGTACTTATAGTGAAAGGATACATTTCTATAATAAATTATTTAAATAGTAATAGTAGTTCCAGAAATTACCGCGTTCAAACAAACTCATCAACTTAATTATATTAGTATAGGCGATTCGCACACTGTACCGCATCACGCAGCGTGCGCGGGAGTGCGTGATCTTCCGTTGTTTGCAAGTAGGTACCTGTATAGGTATTTGTATAGAAATCACGCATGGTGCAATACACTAGAAACGCATTCACACGCGGGATTTTTGTTCCGTAGCCACGCACCTCGCAGCGCAGCGCGGGGCGGTGTGTGATTCACCTATACAACGTGAAATTTTAGTAGTTGTTTTCCCGCGGCACAACGATTTGCCCTAAGTAGTACTATCGAAACATAGGGTTAAATTTTAATAATTATTAGAAAAAAAAAAAATTTTTTTCAATAACCACATTTTTAAAACGATCTAAAAAGTGTAAAATAATTTCTAATGAAATGAAAAATGTAGGACGCATAATTGTAAGATGCGCCCCACGTTTTTTATTTCATTAGAAATTGTTTTATACTTTTTAGACCGTTTTAAAAACGTGGAATTTGAAAAAAATTTTTTTTTTCTGGTAATTATTAAAATTTTACTTTATGTTTCGATAGTACTACTGAGGGCAATTCGTTCTGCTGCGGGAAAATAACCACTAAAATTTCATGTTGTATACAGGGTAAAATTAAAACCAGTGCGGATATTTTAGGAGGGGAAAGTACACATGAATTTGATCAACTTTTATTATGGGACCGACACGGAAATATGAAAAAAAAAATCAGCTGTTCACGTTATCAAAATACAGTAGTACATAATGAAGACATTATTTCAAGTTACTATTTGGCTCCACATATATGATATTACCACAGACATAAAATAGGCTAGATGCTACAAGTCGTCCGTCCCAGTGTGCCCGTGTAGTGGGTGCAATGCATCTATTTGCCAGTGCCACGCGTTTACTTGAGTTTTCTTTCAAATGCGTCGGTGAAACTTGACAAATAGTGTTGTTGAAGACATAAAAATGCCAAATTTTGCCATTATTAACTGTAAAACTCTTCAAGGGTTGCCCAAGGCACTTAAATTACTTGCATGACGTCATCGTAAGCTTCACGTAATACACTAAGCATACGTCTGAAGAGTACCAAACCTCGCGAAGAAAATTCTTTACCAACAACTATTAGAAATATTTATGAAAAAGAATCTGTTTGAGATTCTATTCACATTTTAAGTAATGTCTTTCGTTAATATATTATTTGCCAGTCCTTTATTTTATACATAATATATAATAAAATAATTTTCGGCCACTAAAAGCTCGACTTTTCTTAGCTTATTTCCGTCGTTTATGAAGTAAGGTTCTACTTTCTATATTAATTTAATAATATTTTGTTTGTGGACTGGATTTTTCTAAATACTACAATGTCTGTACAATGTGAAAGGTGAATGAGCGCTTTATATTATAAAAATGGTACTCTCAATGCATTTCTAGATCAAGATCAGAAAATTAAAAATAGGATACCTAGCTACTTACACAGAAGAAAATCTTAGAGTAGGATTTTCTATTTTCCAACTCATAATAATAAAAGAAAACAGATTTTTGTCAAAGAGAATGGCGTAATTACACCTCATTGTCTGTGGTGCCGTCGCCGTCGTCCGATTGTTCGATACGAGTGATTAAAATAAAATTGTCTTTTATATATTGTATGCTTGCAAACAATTTTGAACTTTGTATCTTGGTTGTGAAAGTCGAGGTTCTATTTGAATCAATGCACTCGATGAATGCAAGAATTACTCGAACAGAACAGCAGGATACAATTAATGCAATTGATTAAAGTTGTAAGTAGTAGGTAGGACAAAGGGTATTAAAAGGGAATGCTTTTTAAAATAGTCCTGTTTCCAAGTAAACATTACATCGATTTATTCACTTTTTGAAAAAGGTATTGGAATCCGGTCATTGCTGGCAATGTTACTGGTTACTCTGTTTCAGCTATACGTAGTAACACAGCAAAAAATTTGGGTCCCCTTCACAAAAATATAAAATAATATTATAATATTTGCCGATCAGCAAGGTAGTAGTGGCGCTGATCGCACAAAAACGGATACAGACATTGCGAGGCATACGCAGCGTACCGCGCTCATCGCATGCTTCGCAATTTGTGGACGTTCATATTCGTGGTGAGGCATGTGCAAATGTATATCGAAACGTGCGTTGCATGGCGTGCGCGGCGCATGCCTTGCAGTATTGGTGTCTGCCTCAAGATGCGCCAGACGTACATTTAGGTACCTAATGCCACTCGTGGAGGCAAATATAGTAGATAGGTACAAAAATAGATTCGTATTTCATCACTGCTTCGTCCAGAGCAACAATGTCCATAATAAACTAGTAAAATCTTCAAATTGTCACAAACTACGTACTTCACGCAAACAGTTTTAAACTTAATTTACACTGTGTAAAAATATTTTACCACTCGGTGTTAGCGCTCGAACTAAACAGGCAAGTTTTATGAGTGCAGACTTACTAAGATACGTACTCACTGGATACGCTATTTTTATCCGACTACGGAAAATTCGGAGGGTTAGGATTTTAGCAGACTGTGTATGTGGGTATATTAATTTTATTTGTTCCCTCATAGTTTCTTAGCTCTTTATCTTAGTTTGACAAATACATGGGCAAAAAAGTAAATATAAAAATGTGTTGAGGGTAAATAAAAGAATTTTATTTTCTAGATATTAGTTGGGCGTAAAAATAATGTACCTACATTATTGTAACTTCATTCCAGACGGAGGTCCTCCGAGTGTATCACTAATAGGTTTTTTTAAACGAGACTGCCTCAAGATAAACTTTCTCTATTTATTTACTTTGAAAATACCCATTGTTTTATACATAATGATTACATAATGTACTTTATTAGCCCCCCGACTTCATATGGGTACTTCTTTTAAATCTTTTAAATCAAATCTTACTGACGATTTTGGAAGGATGGAATGGATGAAGTGGTCAGTATTGGAAGATTGCCAGTACTGAATAAAGAATTAAGGATGACTCCGTCACAACTTCGTACGTCAAAGTAGGTATGGATATTTCTGTGATTTATTTATGTTAAAATATGCTGGGTGATACTACTTTTCGGCTCGCAACATGTCTGCGTCTGGGCGCATCCTGCGTGGCTCCGCATCGCTGCCAATGCGGTGAAGCGGTTGATTGCCTCGGACACCATGGCCTGTCCTGCAGTAAGAGCGCAGGCCGCATAGCACGGCACGCCAGCATTAACGATATCATCCGTCGTGCTCTTGTCACCGCCGGCGTGCCAGCTATTTTAGAGCCCCATGGCTTGGCACGTGACGATGGCAAGAGACCAGATGGAATGTCGTTGATGCCATGGAAGTTGGGAAGGTCTTTGGTGTGGGACGCAACCTGTGTCGACACCCTTGCTCCATCTCATCTTCCTAGCACGGCGAGCTGTGCTGGAGCGGCCGCTGCAGCTGCGGAAAACCTCAAACGGCGCAAATACAATAATCTTGTCGCTAATTATTTGTTTGAGCCGTTTGGGGTTGAAACGCTAGGGCCATGGGGTCCGAGTGCTCGGCTGCTTTTCCGTGACATCTCGAAAAGGCTAGTCGACTCAACACGTGACCAGAGGGCTGGCCTGTTTTTCGGTCAAAGAATCAGCATTGCCATTCAACGTGGCAATGCAGCCAGCCTTCTGGGCACGTTGCCCGTTGACAGCGATGCGGACGAATATTTTGATGCATAATTAAATTAGGTTTTTATTTTTATTCTTATATTTTAATTTAAGCTTGTAAATACTTAATATGTGTATATTAGATAATAAGTTATGTATATAGGTAGATATTATAAAGATTTATTTGATGTTATAAATAAAGTTTTAAATACAAAAAAAAGAATGTTAAAATATTAATGTATTATACACATTAAACCTTCCGGAATAATTTTCCTAAATGGTGGTGAAAACCGCATTAAAATCCATTGGTGCTGATTCTGTTGAACGTCGCACTAAATTTTAAATTTTAATCACACTACATCTCTTTCTTACAAATAACATTGAAGAAGGACAGAAAATATTTAGAACTGTCAAATTAGTCTATGCCCTTGTGATTTACGGAAAATAGTCGTGACCTTTTGCGATTACGACTAAATTGACAACAAAACTATTCAAGTGGACCAATTTGACAGGATTAAATATCTTTATTTATTTTTTTATTATTTATTTATTTCAGTCATACACACATATTATTACAGGTTTTTTTTTGTGTCACTAATGCGATAGTGTAGTTATATTAATATACATGGTTATTTATAAATATAACATAGCTAAAATTTACAATATATAATAATGTTCAAACTGAATTTTGTAACTTCTATCCTTTTCTCATGTTTTTTATTAGAAAGAGACGTAATGAGACTAAATTAGTTTAGTTGGTAAACAACAGAATCGGCACCATTAGTATAGTTTGGAAGAACTAAGAGGAAAAAAAGACACGAAAGGCGACTTTATTTTATACTATTTAAAGATACATAACTGTATCATCGGTACTAAATTGGTTGCTCTTCATGCGCTTAGGGCATATCAGTTGTTTTAGGTTTTCCAATACAAATGTGGTTAGGTACTTTAACTTTTTTTATGGCATCGTAAATTTTCTGCAGAAATCGGTCCCTATATCGACCCTTCAGTTTTCTTTAGATCGATGTAACTCGACTAACAAGGTTGCGGGCTCGGAGGTAATTGTATGACGAACGATATCCCCCGTAGCTTGTAGTCGCGAGTTTTTTATATTTACCGCCAGTTGCTAGCGAAATTAGCACGCCTATGATATTACTTGTAATGAAAAATACTAGTTAAGAAGCTGTTACATTTTGTCACCTGTCTGGCTCGCACAAAACCACATATTTCTACTGTGTCATCCAATCAATTTAGGAGCAGTTATACTCAGATCATAGAAACAAGGGAGATGTGCCAAGGCGCTATCGAGCTTGATGCCTGATCTTGAGCAAATTGCTCTTAATAAAAACGTACGCGCTGGCGACGAACCGAACACGATCGATGGTATAAATACAGTGTTTTAGTTTAGTGCTAGTGTTGAGTGACGATTAACAGTGTTAGATTGAGGGTGTGCGGAATGTTTAATGCGTGGGAGATCTTTTTATTCACAAGGAGCGCATAATTATGCGCGTAATTGTGTCGAAAATGTACTAAAAGTGGCATCAGTTGTTCCCGTACTAATTTGCTATGATGGCATATCTCCTTGTTTCTATGATCTTCTATGATCAAAAATGCATCTTTTCATTCAACATTCTTAGAAAATATGGTTTTGTGCCAGCGAGACAAGTGACAAAATGTAACAGCCCTCTTAACTGTATTATATGGTTTTTAATCGTTGGTGCATTTTTTTTACACCACAATATTGGCAAAAAAGCGTACGGCCCGCCTGATGGTAAGCGGTTATCGTAACCGACGAAACGCTTGCAACACCGAGTGAGATGGGTATGAGACTTTAACAAACTTATTTAAGGCGCCTACATGAGCTAAACGCAAATTTTATAATGTCTTAAAGTATATGATCCACTGCAGTAAAAAATATCAGAAAAATATATGTTATTCTTCAAGATATATGCTAGTTAAGTACTGTGCTGAAAACACGATTCAAAATTATTTTCGCTCGATTGAAAAAAATCACGAAGATACCTCTAAAAAATCATTTTAACGAATAAAAACCATACCAATATACATGCAATAATTCAGATTTTTTTGTCAGATTATTCTACAAGCAACATACTAACAGAATACTGTGTTAGATTTCTCATAAAGTTTATATTTTCGCCGCAATTACATTGTTTAGCATGTTTTTGAACACGCCTCTTAATCTTTTCTTGATGGAACCCGACCCCTAGGAAAAACTTGGCAGAAAGCTCGTCCTACAATCGAGACGTTCGGGGGAGGGAGGGAATTCTTTTGATAACGCAATTTTTATAGTAAGCATCGTATTTTACCAAACTGAATGCATTATACTCATTAATTTAAAAAAATCAAAATCTCACTAAGGTACAGTCGACGTCGTTGACGGTCGACCACTTTTCACCCTTATGTTCTTAGTAATAAGGACGAAAAGTGGTCGACCGTCAATGGCATCGAGTGTACATACTTCATCCCTCCAGGTACGGCCTACGTGGATATAACAGTTTCAGCCTTTACAAGCTCCTGTATCGGGGATTGAACTGCCGTGTGCACACTACGATCTATTTACGAGTTACGACTACGTAACATACACCAAACTTTGCTACCTATGTAGGATGATAAAGGCAACGCTAACCGGATAACCGTAGTTTTGCATTTTGGGGCAATCTTTAAACTGGATTTGAATAATAAACAAAGCTGGAATTCTGTTGTTAGATCAAACATTTATTGTCAAATATACAGGGTGGCAGGTTAGACAGTGGAAATATTTTTCATCATTACACAACAACAACTTTTACTAATCAACCCTGAAATCGCGAAAAAAAATCAGCTGTTCCATACATTTTGTTGACATATGTGAACATAAATGTATGGAACAGCTGACATTTTTTCGCGATTTTTTTCGCGATCCCATAGTAAAAGTTGTTCATAATGATGAGTAGGTACAATGACCCCTTAAAATATTTCCACTGTCTAACCTGCCACCCTGTATAATATTATAATAAAATTCGCGGTTATATGAAGGATTTCTCACCTTACACAAGCAATGCGAAAATAAGCAGTTGAGGGCCCAGGGCCATGGCGACTTTGTGCATCGGTACAGAAGCGTTTCGTTAACGCGCTTCTTTCTTTTGGCCGTTCGTCGAATTTTCAAGGTGCGACTATCGATTATGCATCGATGGAAAAGCGCGACTGTATTGATTTAGGGTCATATCTGTACCCCGATCATGAGTTTTTTTGACGTATAGTTTCGTTAATGTAAGCATTTATTTTGAATCTAAAATACAGCTGTCCTGGAACATTTTGATGAAATTTTATACAATTTGCACATTTTAAAAAATACAGAGAAATTAATTAAGTATTTAATTTATATAATCATTGTGTAACAAACGTATATTTTCAATTCAAAATATGCTTACGTTAACGATACTATACGTCAAAAAAACTCATGATCGGTACCCCTATCATGAGTCTTGACGTTGACTTGAGTTTTGACGTATAGTTTCGTTATCGTAAGCATATTATTTTACTACTGTATTTTAAATTCAAAATATGCTTACGTTAACGAAATTATACGTCAGAAAAACTCATGATAGGGGTACGGGGTACAGTTTATTGACTTGCAATAGAAATTGAACGGAGTTACTCCGCGAAAACGGGGGGCTGGCACCACGCGCTCGCCACGCACCCCGCATATATGCGGGGTCAGCAGCGAAGTTATTATACAACCGGTGTTTTGCATTTTTGGGTAATATTACTGGATTTGAATAATAAACAAAGCTGGAATTCTGTTGTTAGATTAAACATTTATTGTCAAATCATATAATATCATAATAACATTCGCGGCTAGATATAAGATTTGTCACCCTGCACAAGTAATGTAAAAATAATCATATTAATTTAGATCTTGCATGAACATGGTAGGCTATGTAGAAAATAACCCTGTCTTTCCTATTGCACAATCCGTCATTTAGTTGCAAAAGATTATAATTATTAACATTTTCATAACAAAATACAGATAACTGGTTATTTAAAAATGTATTTACCTACCTCAGATCATAGAAACACGGAGATGTGCCAAGGGGCTATTGAGCTTGATACTTAATTTGGTCATATTGAGCATAGTACAAAAGTACACGCTGGCGACGAACCGAACACGATTGATGATATAAATACAGTGTTTTCGTTTAGTGCTAGTGTTGAGTGACGATTAACAGTGTTAGATTGAGGGTGTGCGGAATTTTAAATGTGTGGGAGATCTTTTTATTCACAAGGAGCGCTTGTAATTGTGTCGAAAACTGTACTAAAAGTGGGAACAGTTGTTCCCGTACTAATTTGCTATGATAGCATATCTCCTTGTTCCTATAATCTGAGGTACCTACCGTATGTATGACCGCACTAGGTTACTGGTACAAAACCCACGTACAAATATTATATTTTATTTTTATTCATACAGTAGACGTAGTAGTCGTTATTTTTTATTACGTACAGTTCCGTTATGAGATTAACTGATACAAGAGCGCTACTGATTCTAAAGACGCCATGAGAGAGCGTGCCTAGTATAAGTTCGAGTACGACTGGTGCCATAAGGGTTCCAAAATATGCAATAGCGCCATTTATGCTGCTATTAAATCATAGTAGATATAGTTACTGAGAGAGAGACTGCATAAGTTTTCCGATAGATGTCGCCAAACGCTTCTAGGAAGCGTATTACAAAAGGGTCTCAAATTTCAAATGAGTCGGGCGAGACCCGATAGCTCTCAGTTGGTTCAGAGCACTAGCCATGGTTCGGCAGAGGTCGCGGGTTCAAATCCCGCTCGGGTCATATGATTTTTGAGAATCACTTATATATTTAATAACTTAATAGAAGCATAACATGGCTTTGACATGTTTCAAATTCACAAAAAGGTCGTCGAGGCGAGGGGACGTGTCACACACGTAATAAAAAATCAGTATCTGTGTTTTTTTAAACCACTTGTGCCAAACCCGACAACTATGACATTGAGTTTACCAAAATAACGTAAATAAAGAAAAAACAACACACAAAATTTTGAACAAACAATAGAAATATAAAGGTACTATAATGTACGTCAAAATTTTTAGAACTGCTTGTTTTTTTCTCGCATATATAGTGCCTTTTAATCCATCTTTCAAAATATATTTTCTTAAGCCAAGACCCCATGTGACCAAATATTCTTTCCAATCAATATTTTTTGCATCGAAGTTGAAAATCTCTTGATCTGCAGCTGAGAGACTGTCAAATAGAATTGCCGTATTTTTATCATTAAAATTCCATTCATTTAAACTGAAGTAAGACAGTGCAACTGTCATTTTGTACAGTTTGCTGGCAAGTTTTACGAATCTGAAAAGTAATAAAAATGCTCGTTACATTATTTTTATATTAAATTTTTCTTTCTTTAATTTGGTGTTCTGTATTCAAACAGACAGTTTGTGCAAAAAACTGGGTTTACTGCGGCCGCATACCTAACTTCATGTTCACAGACTACTTTCGTTTGCATGGTGTATCATTTTGCCGGCAATATTCGTAGATCAGCATCGCCCCAACGTGTTTATAATTATTTGTATTAAACTTCATAGTATGAAGTTTAATACAAATAATTACTGCAACACACGAAATTATCAATCTGTCCTCGTTTCTTTATCTCATGTACAATACCCAGTAGTAAAGGTGACTGGTAATTAGTGACCGATAACTTGTTCCTTAACCCCCGCTACAGACACGCACTTAGAAATTGTATCAGTAAATTTATAATTTCGGTAATATAAACTAAACCCCTTACAAGACGCGTCTTATTTTAATCATTGATTAAATATACTTACAACTATCCTTGTCATATTTTGTATGACAATGAATAGAGATGGCAATTGGCTTAAGAGCTGTTTAATTTAATTATCGTCTACACGTAAGCGGGATAGTTAACCGTGCTCTAATTAATAATAGCATTAATCGAGGGAACCTTGACTTTGATTTACCCTGCCTAAAAATCCAAAGAATATTGACAAGCACACACAAAATCAGCATTCCTCTACACTACCTAGGTACGTATGCTCATTTTTGAAAAAAGATTGAGCAAGTAGCTGGATTTTATTCTGGTATTTCTATGATTTGTAGTTTTGCAATCGCCTATTTTAAGGTTTATTTTCTATAGCTAACATACCTTCTCTTGTTTCCAACAATAACGGATACCCCATCCGCAATATACGCAGGTATCAGATGCAATAACCAGGAGAATATCCAAAAAAGATTAGGATTGCTGGTGTACCAGCAAAAACCGTAAGATACCAACATTGGAGTTGGATAGTTTCGGAGTTCTTCCGACATATATTTTTTCAAGTTTTCTGTACAAAAAAAATCATAGTAAATCAAATTATTTAAAGTGACTACGCGAGTTTGAGCTACTCTTTAATGAATACTAATTTATGGTCAGTTACTGTTCCGTTAAAAAGTACAACAAGAGAAAAAGCAGGCACCCACTCTATAACATCGCAAGGTTTAAAAGCAGATTTAAGAGCCGAAATAGCTTAAGTCAACTGTAGTGATTACGGAAAACCCTGGCGGAGCTAAAAAAAAAACTGTGGCTTAAAATACACGCCCCGAATGCACATTACACCTGCAGTAAAGCTCCCAGCAATATTGCTGGTAATGGTTAATGCTGGTAATGATAAATAGTAATGATAAATGGTAATGATGCAACGGCTAGATGGGCCGCTGCAGTTACAAGTAAAATGGCGATACAATATATAAGTACACTGTAAAATTCTTACTTAATGTTGTAGTATTTCTTGAAGATGTAACAGTGTAGATTTTTGTTGTATCCTCGACTGTGGCTCTTTTCTTAGCAGTCTCCCATGCAGCAGCTAATATAGCATTATTTACATAGTCTACCGGTATTAAGTCTGTCTGACAACTATCCTTAAAATAACCTGTGTGCATTACACCCAAGCCAAGAGCGGTAAACATCTGAAAAGGAGAAAAAATATCAACCATGTCAATTTTTTATATTTATTGCGTTGCGTACCTATAGCATACAAAAACATTTTTTTTTTCATGTTAGAATTTTTTTTATAATATAGTGCCACAAACTTTTCTGTTCATCAGCCGGCCTAACATGACCACGATAGAAACGGGTTTTGTCTACATAGAAATAGACAAAGTGACAGATTGTAGAAACATTTCTACGTTTTATGAATGAAATCTGTCACTTTGTCTATTTCTATGTAGACAAAACCTGTTTCTATCGTGGTCATGCTAGGCCGGCAGTCATAAAAAAAAATTACTGACTACCTTTGAGAAGAAACACCGAAACAAACTCAAAGCTCAGGGTCTCTTTTGAAGTCCAGACCTCCAAAATAAAACTATGAAAGAACCATGCAGGTTAGTCTGGAATGGCCTTTAAAGGAAAGAGACACACAGATTTGAGTAGACCTGTCCTGACTGTGCAAGCATGTGCCGAATATCGTAGTAGATCAATCTAGACTTATGCGGCCGTACCACAAAAAAGATAAACACGTGTTTAACACGAATGCTACCAAAAATAATACGCACTTGTTTTAGCACTAACTTGTCTAAAACAAGTGTGTATTATTTTTGGTAGCATTCGCGTTTAACACGTGTTTATCTTTTTTGTGGTAAGGGTGATGGAGTTTAACGACTCGATGAACATTATCATCAGAAAGGACATTTGGGTAGGCCCCATACAGTACTCAAACTGTCAGACTGAACATCGGAGTGATTGGAGTGCACTGTGGAAAATGGTAGGACAATAGCATAATAAAAAAAAATCGGATTCACTTACACCACTGCCTCCGTACATACAGGACATGTCAACCCATCCTGGAATCGGTTCACGTATAGTAGGTACCACTGAAACCAAACCAGATGGTAAAATAGACCAATAGCTATGTCCACACTCGTGCGTTTTTACCTTCATCAGGCATCTTTCTCTGGCGTGTAACGCTATAGCTTATGCATTAAAATGCGTGCGTTTTATGAGGAAAGATCGCCGGAAGATTAATAAAAACGTTGGAATTACTAGAAGATTATCACCATCTTTACCATCTTACTCGTATTTAAACGTAGATAATTATAATAATGATGGGACGCGAGACACTAAAAAAACGGTTCGACTCGCGCATTAAGGGTTTCGTACGTCTCCAGGAGGCTGTCCGGCGGGCCAAGGACTTGGCCCGCAAGGAGATGCTGGAGACTCTCGATAGAGATCCGTGGGGGCGCCCTTACAAAATGGTGCGGAACAAACTCCGCACCTGGGCCCCCCCGCTGACGCAGAGTCTCCGCCCCCAGCTGGTGGAGGAGGTGGTGAGCACTCTGTTCCCTTCACGGGGGGAGCATACCCCCCCGCCCATGGCTCCGCCGCCCGCGGTGCCTGAAGCGGACCACGCGGACGACGACGACACCCCTGAAGTGACCGAGGTAGATTTGAGAGTGGCGGTAGGCAGGCTGAAGGCCAAAAATACCGCCCCAGGACCCGATGGCCTGCCAGGCAAAGCTTGGGTCCTGGCCTCGACGGCTCTGGGGCCTCGACTGGAGGCGCTCTTGAGCGCATGTATGGAGAGAGGCCAGTTTCCACTTCGTTGGAAGACGGGGAAGCTGGTCCTCATTCGGAAGCCAGGGCGCCCTGCGGACTCTCCGTCCGCATACCGGCCCATCGTGCTGCTCGACGAGGTCGGCAAGCTCTTTGAGAGAGTGATTGCGGGCCGCCTCGTCGGGCACCTGGTGAGGACGGGGCCGGATCTTGCGGACGGCCAGTTCGGCTTCCGCAAGGGGCGCTCGACGGTGGACGCCATCATGCGCGTGAGAGCCCTCACGACGGGGGACGCGGTGTCTCGGGGCGGGGTGGTCGTGGCGGTGTCACTCGACATCGCCAACGCATTCAACACCCTGCCCTGGAGCTGCATTGGGGAGGCACTCCGGTATCACCGGGTGCCAACCTACCTCCGTCGAATAGTCGAGGCATATCTGACGGACAGGGCCGTCATCTACCCTGGTCGCGACGGGGAATGGAACCGGCGAGAGATGTCGTGCGGTGTCCCGCAGGGATCGGTTCTGGGGCCGCTCCTGTGGGACATCGGTTACGACTGGGTGCTGCGGGCCGACCTCCCTGATGGCGTCAGCGTGGTGTGCTACGCTGACGACACGCTGGTCCTGGCGCAGGGGAGGTCGCATCAGGCGGCGGCCGACGCGATGACACGCGGGGTTGCGATAGTCGTGGAGAGGATCCGGCAGTTGGGTCTCGAGGTGGCACTGCATAAGTCCGAGGCCATGTCCTTTCATGGGCCTCGGAACAGGCCACCATCGGGATCCCAACTAACGGTAGGAGGGGTTCACATCGGCGTCGAGTCCACGATGAAGTACCTGGGACTCGTGCTCGATAGCCGGTGGAACTTCGTGGAGCACTTCCGACGTTTGGCCCCCAAACTGGAACGGACTGGGGCCGCTCTCAAGCGGCTCCTACCTAACCTGAGGGGTCCAAACGCCTCCTGCCGGAGGCTTTACGCTGGGGTCGTGCGGTCCATGGCCACATATGGGGCCCCGGTGTGGGCGCGTTCACTGCGGCGGAGAGCCGCCCACTATCTGAACGCGCCCCAAAAGGTGGTAGCCGTAAGGCTGATCCGGGGCTACCGCACGATCTCGGGCGAGGCGGCAAGCCTCCTTGCCGGACTGCCACCGTGGGATCTGGAGGCGATAGTCCTCGCGCGCCTGTATGAGTGGCGCGCGGAGGCACTACGTCGGGGGGAAACCCCGCTTCCGCGGCAAATTGCGGCGGAGCGGACGGACCTCCGGCGCGATCTCATGGTGGCATGGAAGGAACGACTTTCGCAACCCAGCGCAGGGCACGCCGCAATAGCGGCGGTAAGACCCCTCTTTGAGGAGTGGCTAGGGAGACGTCACGGCGTCCTCACCTACCGCCTGACGCAGGTCCTCACCGGACACGGAAGTTTCGGGAGGTACCTGCACATCATCGGGCGGGAGGAAACGCCCGGGTGTCATCACTGCGTTGATCGCCCTGAGGACACGGTGGAGCACACGGTGGGGGTCTGCCCTGCATGGGCGGAGCACCGCCGTGTCCTCGTAGAGGCGATCGGCAGCGGCGGCGACCTCTCGCGCCCGGCCCTGGTTCAAGCCATGGTCCGGGACGAGGGGGAGTGGGAGGCAGTCGCCTCCTTCTGCGAAGCAGTCATGCTAGTGAAGGAGGCGGCGGGACGGGAGAGGGAGAGATTCTCCCGTCCAAGCCGCCGCGGTAGACGCTCCGGGCGTCGGGAGCCGCGTGACGACTCCCGGCCACCGTAGGCGCGGGCCTGCGGGCGGTGAGTAATGGGTAGCTCACCGTCTGATCAGGACCAGGCCCGTGCCGAACGGCGCGTACGTGTTTCACGCGCGCCTCAAAGAGATGTCAGCATCAGAGAGGGGGCCCATTAGGGCCCAAGCCGGGAAAGCGGGATCGTCCGGAAGGGATACCGCTGACCCGGACAAAAGGGCTAAGGAAGGAACATGGGTGGGTTTTAGTCAGTAAGAGTCTGACACTCCCTTCCGCTCCGCCCAGAGCGGGAGGGGTCATTTGATGATTTCCCATCCGCAAAAAAAAAAAAAAAAAAAAGGGTTTCGTACGTATCTCTTATGTGCTGCCATTAAACTGCTATTATTCTGCTACTGTGTACCTTCTGTGAACTTAAGGCTGAATAATTTGTGCCCAAACCGATGGTATAAGGGCTTTATAGCGTGCTATTATAGAGCTCTTATAGAGAGCACCTTAAGGGTCGGCACCATGCAAAAGTTTTACGGGAAAAACAAAACTTTATATAGAAAAGGTAAAGCAGTAGCTACGAAAAAAAAGGTCTGACTAGCTAAAGAGTTTCACTAGTGGCTAATAAAATCGTGTTGAGAAATAAACCTTATAGATTAATATATAAAAAATTTTGAAAAAGTGGAAAAAGCACTGCTGTAGAGACATAAATAACTTTAGCGTAATTAAGAACGAACACTTAATGAAATTAATTTAATTATGGGCTACAAAGAACAGAGTATTATCTGATAGTTTTAAGGGTTCCGTACCAGAATGGTAAAAAAAATAGTAAATAAAAAATTTAAAAAACCCGACTGCCAAAAAACAACTAAAAAGTTCAAAACAAGTGCACTTTTCAAGCAGTCTGATGCAGTTGGTGGCATAAAATCTATGCCACCAACTGCATCAGACTGCTTGAAAAGTGCACTTGTTTTGAACTTTTTTTTTTTGGCAGTCGGGTTTTTTTAATTTTTAATTTACTATTTACCCGACTGCGAGACGCAAAGGAGGGTAATGTGTTTATCAGTCTATGTATGTATGTATGTATGTTTGTTTCTATGTGGCGTTCTAGAGACCAAATGCGTAAGCCGATTTTGATAATTCTTACGTCAATCGATTCGTCTTAACCTTGCGAGTGTCACAAAAGACATAACAGTAATCAAAATTCACCACAGCGACAACCAGACGCCATATTGTCAAAATGAAAAAAAAAAAGTTGATGAACTATGTCAAGTGGGGTGTCGTTGAATAGGTATTTTAAAATCATCTTTAGGTTCCTTTTATCATTTTTCATTTAAAATAATAGTTTAGGATATATAACGATTTAAAGTTGTTTAACAAAGCAATCATTGTCGCGAATTCTTACTTATTGATTTAAGTTTTTATTTCAAGTATTAACGATATATAAACAATAAACATACAAACAAACATTAAAAACATACATTAAAAACTAAAAAGTGAAAAATAAAAATAGTAAATTAAAAAAACCCGACTGCCAAAAAACAACTAAAAAGTTCAAAACAAGAGCACTTTTCAAGCAGTCTGATGCAGTTGGTGGCATAAAATCTAAGATTTAACACAAATAATTGCCACCAACTGCATCAGACTGCTAAAGTGCTCTTGTTTTGAACTTTTTAGTTGTTTTTTGGCAGTCGGGTTTTTTTAATTTTTAATTTACTATTTTTTTTTATTTTTCACTTTTCAGTTTTTAGGGTTGCGTACCAAAATGGTAAAAAACTATTATTTAAAATGAAAAATGATAAATAAAAGGAACCTAAAGATGATTTTAAAATACCTATTCAACGACACCCCACTTGACATAGTTCATCAACTTTTTTTTTTTTCATTTTGACAATATGGCGTCTGGTTGTCGCTGTGGTGAATTTTGATTACTGTTATATCTTTAGTGACACTCGCAAGGTTAAGACGAATCGATTGACGTAAGAATTATCAAAATCGGCTTACGCATTTGGTCTCTAGAACGCCACATAGAAACAAACATACATACATACATACATAGACTGATAAACACATTACCCTCCTTTGCGTCTCGCAGTCGGGTAAAGAGGAACCCTTATGGTGCGACTTCGTCTAGCTGTCTGTCTGTCACACCTGCTTATTTCAGCATTTCCTAATGCTATCGACTTGAAATTTGGAACAGTTATGAAAAATACTTGCCCAATTTTATTGTAAATGAAAAAAGTCAAAAAATATTTTTATTTTCATTTCAAAAGGGGCCGGAGTGGGAGTCCAAAATTTCAAACTGGGGTTACTTGGTCAAGTGACATATCATATGAAAGGGCTTGATCTGCACATTTCAAAATATATTTTCATTTTATTTTATGTCTCACAGTTTTCGACATAATGATGAAAAATGTATGAAAAAATATCATTCCTTATCTCCGAAGTTTGCGGAGCGAAAAATCTGAAATAATTAGGGTTGATAGGAATTGACCCAAATATGGCACCAAAAATAAAACGATGTTCCTAACTAGTACAGGTTTTTCAAAATCGTCAAAATTCTTTCACAAACAAACATAGTTATGCGGTCCGGTTTTTTTCACTTTATACATCCAAAAATTATACGGAACCCTCGGTGCGCGAGTACGACTCGCACTTGGCTGGATTTCTTTTCCATGTCAATACTTCTGTACTGTGTTAAAAAATCGCGAACTTGAGGAATTTTTCTGAATTATAATTTTTATGGAAATTTCGGGAAAAAAAGTGAAAAAAAATTTTCACTAAACGGATACATTGTTATGTAAAACAGAAAAAAAAAATGCGGGTTCTCTGTTTTTTATTGTGTCAAATTCATAAAATTTTATTTCAAAGTTATGAAAGTATGGCAGTGCTTTTTTGCACGTTTTTAGTGATTTTCTAATGCTTTTTTACATTCATCTACAAAATTTATCCTTAAACCGATTTTTTTAAAGAACAGTCAAACTCTTCAGCTTGTCAGACGTTTTTTTTCGTGGCTACTACTTTACGTTTTCTATATAAACTTATTGAAATCCCATAACACGATTTGCTGTAATGCACCCTTAAATAATGAATGTGTAGGTATCATTAGTCAACCGCTCCCTATGCTACCTGGGAAGTACCTAATCATGCAACAACGTGAGTATTTGTTCAGAAATTTGGTGTCATGTATTTTACTGGATCCGGTAAACGTCAAATGATGCTGGATCTGCCGAATTACCGAATCCAGTTTTCCGGATTGCAATCTCTATCCGTGATACACAGCTGAAGTTTATAAGTAACTAGATTTTGCCTGCGACTCCGTCCGCGTGGACTACAGTGAAATGACCAGTTTAAATGACCTCCGCAGTGTAGAGTGGCTACTACTACCAAGAGGTCAAGCTGTATCTCTGGTTTCTCCCATCAGAATTAGATGAAACGTGGCTTAGATTTTAAGTTGGACCACAAGCTATCGAACTGTGTAAATCACATCAAAATCCATTCAGTACTTTTTGCGTGATGTTTTTATTTTATTTTAATTTAAATATACTTTCGGCATGCTCGGCACTCGTGTGTCGGAAAAGGGATTCAGCAGAATAACAGCGTCAGGTACCCTGCCTGGCTTATGCTGAGCTAGATACCCATTCGGAGCAACCGTGAGACACGCCTTCGATGACATAAAGCGTTCCACGATTACGTGTACTACTCTCTACAGACTTTTTCTTTTTATTATTATTTTTTGGGTATAGTTACGTCCCAGTACCCTATCCCGACTGTTTTTTCTGGAATATCTTCAATGTATAGACACAGCTTGTTTACAATTTTATAATAGTAAAGATGTGTACTTACCGACAGTTGGTCTAACAACACACATAGGCAGATCTTCACTCATGGAGTTAACCAAATCCTCGGCGATCGCTTTTACAAATGAATATGTGTTTGGCCAATTATTTATCAAACTGAAATTTTAATAAATAATTTATTGAAGAATTATTTAATAAAAATTGTATATTAATTCCAGACAAAATAAAAAATGTAATTGTATCTCGAATTGAAATAAAAAATGTAGAAAGAGCGACAAAAACACCCAACGTGGCATCGAAAAGAACTTTCTCTGAAACTTTTTATTTATTTCTAATTCCATATTTGTTAAAGTTACGTAAACTGCAAGATTTTTTATTTTATATATAAGCAACAATTTATATTTTACTTGTGCTATCACTTTGGGAGAAGATCCTATAATGATGGTATACTTGTGTCTAAATAAATAAATAATAAAAAATAAAAATGTCAACATGGTAGGGATTTTGACAGTTGTTGCAATATATCGAAGGCGATGTCAATATCAAACCCGCGAGAATCACCCCCCTGATCATAAGATGACAGAAGTGATCGAAACGTCAGGAAAACAAAAATCAATAATATTCGCGATGTAATTCGTTAAAACTTGTTATATTAAAATGTGTAGTGATTTCGAAAACTTAGAACATTGCTAATTCTCATACTAGACAGGGTAAAACGCTAACATCCTTGCAGGACTGTATTACCGTAACCAACAACTTATGTTCTATGACTTTCAAAATCGTGAAAAAAAATCAGCTGTTCCATACATTTATGTTCACATAACTCAACAAAATGTATGGAACAGCTGATTTTTTTTTGCGATTTCAGTGTTGGTCCTATACTAAAAGTTGTTCATAATGATGAGTACAATGACCCTTTAAAATATTTCTACTGTTTAACCTGCCACGCTGTATAATAATAGATTTACCAAAAATAGACTTTCAAGTTTTTGTAGTACTACCTATCTGACACGTTTTAGATCTGTATTTTGTAGTAAATAAATACGTATTGTCTCCTGCGCTCTGCCATTCATAATAATAATTCGAAATAAGTAGGTACCTACCTACATTACGAATTTCCGCACTTTCTACGCTAAAACCAAATCATTTTTTAATTTTGTATGAAATATTATTTTATGAATTATCAAAAGTCATAGAACAAAAGTTGTTGTTTATGATGTTAGTAACATAGTCCTTAGAGGATGTTAGTGTTTTTGCAATAACCCTGTACATCTTAGGATCAGTCACCTCGGTGTAATGTCGTTTATTCTTCCTTCGTCGACAGTCTCAGCTATCTGGATCATAGTATGGGGCGCTATAGGACTTTTGGAGAATTCTTCAAAAACTTCAGTGTTTATTCGGCTTTTACAAGCTTGTGTATATGCTGTAGAAACATACACGAAGGACCTGTTGATGAATTTATTTTTATACAATAACAGCAGTTTTGTTACAAAATTTTAAGACATTCCAAAAACAACTGACACAAGCGGAGTTTAAACCTGCGACCTCTGCTGTACCGTGGCTAGCACTCTCACCAACTGAACTACTAAATTTGGAATCCCTTATAATAATACGCCTCTTTTAAGCGTTAGCGACATCTATCGGAGAATATCAGACTCCAACTCAATGTTTCTAACTTTGCAGTTAGAAGAACATCGATACGATATCACCATACATACATTATAAGTGTATATTTTTGCGAATTTTAAACATGTTAAAGCCATGATAATAAGCTTATCTTAATGTTATTAAATATTAAGACATTAAAAAAAAACTATCACAGGCGGGGTTTGAATCCGTTAAAATGTCTTAATATTTAATAACGTTAAGATAAGCATAACATGGCTTTAACATGTTTAAAATTCGCAAAAATATACATTTATAACAGCAGATTTTTTATTTTTTTTATTAACATGTATACTCTTGTGAATTTTAAGCATGTTAAAGCCATGTGAAGTTTATAATATATATTACTTTTAACACCCTTACCATAAAAAAAAATAAACACGCGTTAAACGCGAATGCTACCAAAAATAATACACACTTGTTTCAGACAAGTTAGTGCTAAAACAAGTGCATATTATTTTTGGTAGCATTCCTGTTAAACGCGTGTTTATCTTTTTTGTGGTACGGCCCTAAATGTTTTGGAGATTTAAAATTATTAGCCTCCAATAGATATCACCAACGCTCGTAAGAGATGTAGTATTAGAGAGATTTGCACTGACGTGCGTGTGACACGGTAACTTAGTAGTTAAAAGGACGCCACTTTATAATGTAGAATACAAGTATCGCCCATGTCAGCTGTTTTTAAATTTCAATATTTTTGATAAAAAAAAATTGATACCTAGTTTAAAATGTATAGCAAAAATACCTCAGTTTCTTGCAGGCCTTGCCGAGCACTAGAGTCTCCCTGGTGCCCCGCAGGTTGACCAAGGTCGCGGCACGGAGGGGTTCGTCGAACCTTGTAGTGGCTGCCATATGGATTACTATGTCCACCTAGATAATCACCATTCAATCGATAAGCCATTCACTTTGGTACTTTAAAGCTTTTTAAATGCTTTTGGCACACAGCTGCTGTATGAAGTCTGTTATTGATTAATTTATTGATATTTTAAAGAGTTTCATCGTGTCAACTGAAACACGAGCCGTTTTTGCAAATGAATGACACCAAAAATAGGTATAACAGTGCGAAGGGTGAGGGGAAGCCGGTAAAATTAAATGCCGGCTCCACACGACTGTCCAACAGTCAAACTGTTCGTCCAACCTTCCACGTGTGGAGAGATAGTTCGTGCATGGTTGACGGTGTTGGGTCGTGTTGGCTCTCGATAGCTCCGATGGCGGTAAATCGTACCCAGATCACCAAAGTTGCCCAACTCACACAAACAGACCGTAATGTTTTCACGAAATAATCGTATTTCCCTCAAATATAATTTCGAGACCTTATGATGATTTTATTGATTATAATTTAGTAACTATTATTATCTTTACTGTCGCAAATCTAATTTGGATTAACATACAACGTAAAATAGCGCTGCAATTTGCAAAAACCCAAAATATTTTGAATTTTGTGCGCAACCTTGACTGATCTCCCTTATAGCGAAACACAGCAATGCTGCCTAGCGGCAGAAATGGGTATGGTAGTAGGTACTCCCACTGACGGGCTCCTTCACAAAAAGCCCTACTACTGTATGTTCAATTGTTCAATATAGCGAGATAAAGAATATCGATCGTTGAAATGAGGCCTATAAAATCAAAGGATATATCCAAGTCTGTCAAATGTTCAGGAAGCTACAAAAATTGATAATTTTGTCAAGGTAGCTACGTTACTCCATATTTTAAACCAGGTTTAAAAGTTATGAGAATATTAATATTATTCTTAATTAAAAATAATAAACCATGTATAGCTTGTTTTTGATACCAATATCAGTTTTTGGACTAAATTTGCTAGGGACTTAGCTGCATTTGTTAGTAAAATGAATACACCAAAGCGTGCCCAGCCAACTAAACTTGATGGCGCCATATTTATCTCATTTTACGACTTTATGGAGCTTAATTGCCTTTGACTTTATAGGCTTCAAATATTGTTCTCGTCAAACCTGCTCGGTAATAGTATTCCAGTCTTCTTCACTGATGGCAAGTCTTAGTTCTGCCATGTCTCCCGATACTGGTACGATTTTTTCTGCGAAATCTGGCTGTTGTTCTCGTACCATGTCATACAACTGGAAACAATTGATGTAATCGTTACATTTTAGATTTTTTCTTCAGTATTTTTGTAGGTAATTAGCAAGATTTTAGTTCTTAATACTTCGTTGTAATTCACGCACCCAGAAAAATGTGATAATAGAATCCCAATTTTTTTTCTTATAAGTATTTATGCTTTAATATCGTCATACTTTTATAATATTCTGCTTTAAAATAATATTGCTTCTAAATCGTTATGCTATCAGTAGTTATGGATAAAAACTTATGCATATACATTTATGCACCATAAATAATTATTATGCGTAACGATCATTGGAATAAGTAAAAGTATGCCATTTTAAATTATGATATAATTTTATGCAAATCGATAGTGAACCGGAATTTACTCATTATTTACAGGAAAACGGAAAACCTAAACGAAAATCTTAAGTTTTGTGGAAAACAGAAAAGTAAAGAACTCGCTCCACGTGGGTTCGCCTCGCACTCTACCGGTTTTAATACTTCATTATTTATTATATTTTGATTGTTACCGAAGCTTAGTTTAATACATTTTCAAACTTACAGGATCCTGTAACATTTCAGACAGCCGTTGTTTTATGGGTTTGCCTTTTTTGCATCTTAGCAAGACAAAAATTTTTGCTATTTTAGTTGCTCTGAAAGAAAAAATTGGTCATTAGACCATTAGGTCACAAAATTATTCGAACCTTGCCGTACAGTTAATTTATTCGTTTTACTTTAACAAAAACGGTCAACTACATTAATTAAAAACATTATAATACTTTAAACTCATTATAAAATTAAAATACATATATTCATTCCAAATAAGTACATACCTACAAGGCTATACGGGTTAATAATAATGCTATTGACGTATTCCATGATTTTAAATTATTTTGTAAGTACGGTAATGGGTAGGTATAGAGTCAAAAGCAGCTCTATGTTTTTACAAATACGACTAATTAATTTTTAAACGTCTAAATCAAGCGTTACACAGATATCGATCTGTGTAACGCTTGATTCATACTAGATGGTCTAAGATCCGAGCTAAGAACGACTGTACCCAACCTGTTTAATGGATGAAAATCATTTCATATCAAATTTAGTACGTTAAAAAATATATCGCGAATGGGTTGCCTAGAGAAATCCTGGCCAGACTATGATTAATTAAAAAATGAAAAATGATTTTTTATTAAACAATGCACCCTTGCAAATATTAGTATCGACTTACCTATTTAGACCTGGCAACCCAGCAGTTTTTCCAGGAAAATACTAGGCAACCCAACGTTTTTATATTTTATAGGCTTCATACTTTGCTGTTATTAAAGGGAATCGTCCATTCTCGGCTAAAACGTGAACAAGCTGCTCGGTTAAAAGTATTTTTACCTAAACATATAATTAATTCTTAAAATAATATTTATCTAACCCCCGTTGCAGGAAATTCTATGTAAAGAAAGTCGTATTAATAAGTATTTTAAGCCATTTACATCCTACAAAGCACGCTATTTATTGGTTACAGACCCGTGTCATTTATGACCAAAGAGTATATAATCAACAATGAGGTTTTAGTTTTAATAATAAAAGTAATGAATAAAATTGTTTTGTTTATAAAAAACGTTATTAGGTATGTGACCTTATAATGTACCCTTATTTATTTTATTGGATTTAAAACCAACCAATACTTTTGTACACTAACATAATGATTATTTAATTATAATGACTACAGTCTAAAACCTCTTTAGTGATTATGAATCATAAATAACACGATCTGTAACCCAAAAAATAGCGCTGCTTTGTGGGATGTAAACGCTTTAAATACTTATTATTTAGATAATTTTTACGTAGAAATGTTTTCAGAATTAATTATATTTTTTGGTAAAAACACTTATAACTGAACAACTTGTTCACGTTTTAGCCTGAGCTCCGAACAAAGTGATCAATACCCTTTATTCATTAAATAAACACATAGGTGATAGGTGCAATGTTAAATAAAAAATCATTTTTCAATTTTAAAATAATCATAGTCTGGCCATTTGGCCAGGCTTTTTTTAGGCTACCCACTCACGATATATTTATTAACATACTAAATTTGATATGAAATGCTTTTCATCCATTAAACAGGTTGGGTACGGTCGTTTTTAGCTAGGATCTTAGGATAAGACTTAAGTGTCGTGTGATGCATCAGTACGTAGGTACAATATCAGAAGCTTATCGGTGACATATTTTCTTTTTACCTAAATTCGGCAAAGCCAAAAGGAAGGGTTATGATGTAGCGACATCTGCCAACAACACCGACGACTACCAACACAGCTAGACAGCTAACAGTGAATGTCAACTATTGGCTGCATCCTACATCGCGCAAGCAGAGTTTTCACAGCGATTTGCATATATACAGAAACCCGACTTCAATCTGTCGGGGGCAGTGGCCCGCCAGACCAATAACACCCAGTCTGGTAGGAGAATCCTCCCTTTTCAATGGAGGAATATTCCACCTCGTTCCTCCATTCCCCAAATGCATATATACAGAAACCCGACATCAACTGTCGGGGGCAGTGGCCTGCCAGACCAATATCACCCGGTCTGGTAGGAGAATTCTCCCTTTTCAATGGAGGAACATTCCACCTCGTACCTCCATCCCCCAAAATGATTTAAGCAGTAGGTACATTATGTATGTTTGTATTTAAGTGGTTTCCACCGTAGCGTCTAAGCTACTCATCTGATTTACATGAATATGAATAAGATGTCAAATGATTCGTTATTATAGCCCCGAGCGCCTAACATGCGCGCCGCGACAAATTTTTGTCGACGCTTTTATCGTGCATTTGTCTCGTATTCGCACGAGTAAGAGCGAGACAAAATAGTCGACAAAATTTGTCGCGGCGCGCATGTTAGCCCTGCAAGTGACATTAATTTATGCTTTATGGATTATGAAAAAAAAGACATGGCGGATTCTAATCTAATTTAAATAATATAAGTGCAATAGCTTAATAATAATAAATTCAACTCAATAGAATATAATAAATGTGTGCGATAATTATTAATGATCTCAAATTAATATTAAGTATATTAATTTGAGATCATTAGCTTAATAATAATAAATAAAAATTTAATAGAATATAATAAATGTGTGCAAAAATAATTGATCTCAAATTAATATACTTAAATTAATTATAATTATACATAATTAATTGCATTTTAAAAATAAAGCGATCTTCCTCTCTGCTACTAAACTTTGCTGTGCCCGACAGGATCCATAATTCGATCTAATCTTAAGCCTACCACCTACTGTACATTATGGAATGCAATAAAGAATTGAATTGAATTAATCGCCATATGAAGTCGTAAAGAATGTATATTTTTGTGAATTTGAAACATGACAAAGCCATGTTAAGCTTCTCGTATGTAAATTAATATTCTCTTACTAATCAACGCTTCTTTTTACCCACTGATTAAATATACAACCATCCTTGTCATTTGTATGACAATGAATACAGATGACAATTGACATAAGAACTGTTTAATTTAATCATCGTTTATGAGTAAGGGGATATTTATTTAAAAGCGTGCTCTATCGTAGACCGCATCGGTCAAACGCGAGCCTATTATTTAATAAAAAAAAACATTTCTGAAACCAACTGGCGCGGGCGGGATAAGAACCCGTGATCTGTGCCGAACCGTGGCATTGCTCTTACCACTAAGGTACCGCGTCTTAAACACAAATTTTTACATGGTCATCATTACCTACCTTAGAAGTTTTTCAATGAGCTGCTTGCCGAGGAAGCCTGAGCCGCCAGTTACGAACACCGTGGCACCGCTGTAAAACTGCTGGATAGCTGACGTTCCATGTGCTGTTACTTCATGTACCGGCTTCAGACGGGCTATCAATTTTGCCTCGAACACCTGGGCTGGATCCATTTCTTCAGTTTCCATCGTGAATTAGAAAAATCTAGAAAATAAATGACACTGTCTATAGTAACCTAAATAATATAATAATAGCATAGCATAGCATAATCGGCCTATAATGTTCCCACTGCTGGGACACAGGCCTCCTCTCTGTGAGAGGGAGTGGGCCGTAGTCCACCACGCGGGCCCAGTGCGGGTTGGTGGACGTCACATGTCTTCGAATTTTTGATTCTAGGACATGCCGGTTTCCTCGCGATGTTTTCCTTCACCGTTAAAGCAAGTGATAATTATTTTATATTTAATTTAATTTTTTTATTTTTAATTTAATATAATAATACCAGCCCTTTTAATACTTTGTCCAACTACTGGGCACGGCCCTCTTCGCAGAATAAGAGGGGATGGGCCATAGTCCACCACGCTCGCCAAGTTGGTGTTGGTAGACTTCAAACACTTTCAAGAATTTTATAGAGAACTCTTAGGCATGCAGGTTTCCTCACGATGTTCTTCACCGTTAAAGCTATAACCTAATTAGTAATAATTATCCCTGAAAGGATAGACACGATACAGTCATGATGTTTTGAAACGTTATTCTGAGGGTTCCGTATCTCAAAAGAACAAAACAGAATCCTTATGGGTGATCCTATAACGGACACCAAAGTGATCTTAGTTGTCCGTCGGTCAAGACCCTTTTTCTCAGGAACAGATAAAGGTATTAAATTTAAAGTACAGTAGCAAGCTACCTATATTTTCATAAATGGTGCTTATCATAATATTAAGCTTGTAGGAGTCCGGTGACAGACGGACAACAAAGTGATCTTATAAGGGTTCCGTTTTTCCTATTATATATTTAATATTAGTATATCAATATTTTTGTAATGGAACAGTATTTTTTTCATTATTTCAATGTTGGCCGTAGTTAATCGAATTAGTATCGAAAACTGAATAACTTCCTTCAACGCGTCTCTCGTTTACTCCAACACCCAGTATTTATCACTATACTATTGACTATTTTAAGGTTGACTCACAATAACCGTTTTTTCGATGTTCATATTTGGTCTAAAATAATGCTTTATTTGCGAAGGTGTTTTTACTAACATGATATAAATCCTTATCTAAATAAATATATTATGTTAATCATCTCAAGTATTTAATTTAGACCAAAATTGTACTTAATACCATTTAAATTGGATGAATATCTTAGGAAATATCACAGATTAAAATAACTCGCGCAACAAAATAATATCACGCCGATGACGGACGAACTTCAGGAGCCTGGCAGGCCAGTCAACTTAGATTGCACGCTGTAGGTACTTAGTGCTACCCGTGCGAAGCCCGGGCGGGTCGCTAGTAAAATATAAAGTTAAAGACTCACCCTAACCAAAGCAGGACACTAATAAATAATATTTGCTACTACTATCTTTACTGTTGAGGTTACAAATGAACTAAAACTATGCCAAATGAGTGCCGAATGAGTACTAGCAAATTTTAAATAGAATTTAAATATAAATGCAATCAGTATTTATATCGTTTTCATACTCAAGGTTACCTTATTAGAATTGCTTTATTTGGATTATTCTATAATGTTTAATACAAATTTCGAGCTCTCATAAAGTTTATCATTTACTGCATTAATATTTTTAATAATAGCTATTTATCAACAAAGGCTGCAGTTGGCCATTTAGTAACGTCAATACCTCAGATCATAGAAACAAGGAGATGTGCCAAGGCGCTATTGAGCTTGACGCTTTGGTTTAGTCACATTGACCGCAAATTAAAACATACACGCTGGCGACGAAGCGAAGTGCTAATATTGAGTGACGATTAACAGGGTTAGATTGAGGGTGTGCGGAATTTTTAATGTGTGGGAGATCTTTTATTCACGAGGAGCGCTTGTAATTGTGTCAAAAAATTAACTAAAAGTAGCATCAGTTGTTCCCGTACTAATTTACTATGATACATACTTACTTACATACTTACCTCCTTGTTTCTATGATCTGAGTTCAATACGTTTGCAAAATTAGTACAATAAACAAATCACCCATGAACGTGTGATCATAATATTATTATCTACACTTTTATAAAACTGAGGTTATTTAAAATGGTCAATTTATTGTAGTCCGCACAAACGGGGTCGCGGGTAAAACTCTAGCTTATTTTAAATATGAAGAAGCCTATGTTCACTAGAGGAGAGGAGTCACCCAATTCCTATATTATATTTTTTTTAGTAATTGACTCCTTTTTAGGGTTCCGTACCAAAATGGTAAAAAGGAACCCTTATGGTGCGACTTCGTCTGTCTGTCTGTCTGTCTGTCTGTCACACCTGCTTATTTCAGCAACTACTTATGCTATCGACTTGAAATTTGGAACAGTTATAAAGAATGCTTGTTCAACTTTATTGCAAATGAAAAAAGTCCAAAAATATTTTTATTTTCATTGCAAAAGGGGCCGGAGTGGGGGTCCGAAATTTCAAAGTGGGGTTACTAGGTCAAGTGACATATCATATGAAAGGGCTAGATCTGCACATTTCAAAATATATTTTTATTTTATTTTATGTCTCACAGTTTTCGACATATGATGAAAAATTACCAACAAAATACCATTCCCCCCCCCCTTATCTCCGAAGTTTGCGGAGCGAAAATTCTGAAATAATTAGAGTTGATAGGAATTGACCCAAATATGGCACCAAAAATAAAACGATGTTCCTAACTAGTACCTACAGTTTTTTCAAAATCATCAGAATTCCTTCACAAACAAACTTAGTTACGCGGTCCGGATTTTTTCACTTTATACGTCCAAAAATGATAGGAACCCTCGGTGCGCGAGTACGACTCGCACTTGGCCGTTTTTATTACTTTCCATTTGAACTAGTATGTTTTGGAATTAACTTTAAGTAGGTACCATTAAAAACCCAAAAGGGTAGAACCCATGTATGTTTTTACATGCGTCATATTCAGAATAACCCAAAAGTTTAATATAATTCTATTTAGTACCTACCTACCTATTTATGAAACATGAAAACAAATACTTAGTCAAAAACCTGACATTGACAATTCGTACATACGTGACATGCAATTATTATTTAAGTCTGATAATTATGTGCTTTAATTAACTAAATACAGTTTTATACCTAAAAACAGTAACAACTGTTACATTGATTATAAATTGATTTTCTTTCTTTCTTTCTTTCTTTACAGACAGAAAAACAGGCATGCAGACAGACAAACAGACGGAGTCATACCATAATAGTTCCTTTTTTACCATTATCATAAGGAACCCTAAAAATTAACATTAAAAAATGCCAATTTTTTTATTTCTGACTTTTGAGCATTTATGTTTTTATCTTATTCTGGACCTCAGATCACAGATACAACCGAGATGTGCCAAGACGCTATTGAGCTTGAAGCTTTTACATGATTAATGTGATCATATTTCTGACGGACCGAACGCGGTTGATGATTTATATACGGTGTTTTAGTTTAATGAGAGTGATAAGTGATGAATAATAGCGTTAGATTGAGGGTGTGCAGCATTTTTAATGTATGGAAGATCTCTTACAAAGAATCGTTTGTAGTTGTGACGCTTGTTAATGCTTTAAATGTGGCGACAACGGTTCCCATACTAATTTGCTATGATAACATATCTCTTTGTTTCTATGATCTGAGTTCTGGATTTATATTGTACTAGCACTTCGCCCGCAACTTCGTCAGCGTGGCCCGCAGAAACTGTAAATTTTTTCAAAATAAAAAGTAACTTATGTTACTCAGTAATAACCTAGCTTTCTATTGGTGAAAAAATGGTTAAAATCTGTCCAGTAATTTTGGAGCCTATTGGTTACAAACAAACAAACAAAAAAATCTTTCCTCTTTATAATATTAGTATACCTATATTTCAATTTTTCTCACCCGTAAACTTGACATCACTCCATCATCATGCATCATTTCGGCCCAGAATCATCCACTGCTGGGTATAAACCTCCTTTTCTTTTTGCCACCCTTCCCCGTTTCGTGTGTCTCTCGTCCACGTGTTTTTTTTTTAATAGGCTTGCGTTTGACGTTAAGCGTTGATGTTAAGCGATGATGCGGTCTACGATGGATCACGCTTGCCTAGAAGAAACCGATTCACTCGTGACTTGAAGACACCCAAGTTGTAACTGTTGGGGAACACCCACTCGGGCAGCGTATTCCACTGTTTCCCGTTTGTGTTTGTGTTTCCCGCAACTTTGACGATATCGTATATCGATACGATATTTGGTCAAAATCTTACTCCAGCGGCCATCTTTCCATTTCCTTTTGTGCCAATCGCACTCGGTGGATAGTCTCCTTTGTGAGCGTCCGTGTCCCGGCATCGTAATTCATTGTTAGCAGGACATATTAGTTGAAAAAGTGAGCTTTTAGGCACTGCCTTTTAGATCGAAATATGGGTTCCATCACTCCGGTCCAGACCATTTCTTTGAGCTTTTGATACTACTGTATGCCGTTAGGTTTATTTTAATCGTCAGCGCTTACATTTTTCCCGTGGATTCCAATCCAGAGCTTGTCTGGTAATGTATTCTCCGTCATTGCGAAAAGCATATTCCGATCTAGTTTCACTTGCTGCAGTGGATCTGCAGTTTTGGATATAAACAATAATACATACATTAAATACTAAATTAAATTAGAATTTGTATGAATAGACTTCAAGAATTAGTCAACTTCTAAATCAAATCAAATCAAATCAATATTTATTTGTGAACATAGGTATACATAAAAGGTCTTAAAATATACATGTCTGGTCTCTATGTTCTACCAATTATGTTGGTATACAAATATTATTTTAAGTTTAAAATTTATAAAATAGAAAATTATAGTTGAGATAGTGTTGAAAATGTCAGTGGCCAATAATTATATAAAATGTCAGTAAGTGTATATCAATTCTAAAATAGTTATGTCAGAGATAGTTAAAATAAATCATAAAATGTATTTCAATTCAAAGATAGTTATGTCAGAGATAGTTAATATAAATCATAATTTGTCATTTAAAAAATCATTAATGCAGTAATACGTTTTCTCTACTAAAAATAAAAATAGTTTACTCTTAAATTGGCAGACGTTTTCTATACTTCTTATACATTTAGGCAGTCTATTATAAATTTTTGAAGCCATTACAAAGATGCTTTTATGATACAATGCAGTCCTACTCACAACCAGGTTTAGTTTGTCGGCTCTACGTATACTAGCAACATGCGAAAATTTTTCACTATTACGTTTAATATAAATGGCAGTTTCGTAGTACATAGAGGGCATTGTTAATATTTTTAACTTTTTGAAAAATGGTTTGCAGCTATCAGTTCTATGCAGATTACAGATTGCTCTTATGCATCGTTTTTGTGCTATGAAAACCCTTTCTTTTCCAGTCGCATTACCCCAAAATATAATTCCATATCTTAGAGTCGAGGAAACAAGACCGTGATAAGCTGTAATGAGAGTGGCTTGATTTCCTGTTTTTCTTAGCATGTATAAGTTATATGAATATTGATGCAATTTACCACAAATTTTATCTATTTGTTCATTCCAGTTCAGTGCATGGTCTATATAGAGTCCAAGAAATTTTGTAACATTTGTTTCATTAATCGTTGTGCCTTTATAATTTATATTCATATTTAAGGTTTTGTGTACCCTTTGTCCAAATTTCATTATTGTTGTTTTATCCAAATTTATTTTTAGATTATTTGTTGTCAACCAGTTAATCACAGAAATAATATTTTGATTGATATCCGTTTCGAGAGTACTTATTTCTTTACCGTAAAAAACTAATGTGCTATCATCAGCAAACATTATCATAGGATATGTTGCAGAAGAGGGAAAATCGTTGATATATATAATGAACAATAAAGGCCCAAGGACGCTGCCTTGTGGAACGCCGTACGTAGTAATTCTTTGACTTGATTTGAACGTCACTTCGGTTTTCTTAATTATTCTTTTAATAATAGTTATTTGCTTTCGGTTGCAAAGGTACGATTCAATTAATTTAGCTATATTACCTCTAATGCCGTAACAATGGAGTTTGTACAATAAGATTTCGTGATCAACGTAGTCAAAGGCCTTTGACATATCCATATAGAGTCCCTCTACCGGTAATCTCTTGTCGACTCGGCTAATGACCATATTCAAAAACTCATAGATCGCTACATCGATAGACCTGTTTTTTCTGAAACCTTTTTGATTGTCAACGAATAGATTGTTATTTTCAAAATATGCATTTAAGTTTTTATAAATTACTTTTTCTAAAATTTTTGAGAAAATTGGTACTAAAGCTATAGGTCTATAACAAGACATATTTTCTCTGTCATCTTTCTTAAAAAGAGGTTTGATTGTAGTAATTTTTAATTTGTCAGGAAATACACCATCGGCTATACACATATTAACAACATGGCTTAGAACCGGAGAAATAATCAATGCTACATATTTTTTAACATTTCTAAACATTCTAAAATCGGCGTATCTACAAATATAATCCTAAGTGAGAAAATGTGTGTCTCGTTGCGTCGTCCTGGGTTTGAACCGGGTCGGGGTGTTATTGGATTTTTCAATAACAAAATCTCAGTAGCCGCCCGGGGACTTTAGATTTGTGCCCGGCTAATAGCAGTAAGGTCACCCCAGGGAACTTACAAAATAATTGGCGAAATGTGGATCTGCATCTTCGCTTACTATTTCGGAGAAACAAGCGTGGTTTCAAATAAGTCCGATTTATAAATAAGATTCAAACCTAACCTAGTGTTGTAGTGGTGTGTATAACCATCCAAGATTATGAGAGCTTACCAGATGACTACAGTCTGTATACCTGCAACAAGAAACTAGTCAAGATATTTCAAAAGAATCTGATAATTGCAGAATGTCAAATACATCCTCCTGCCCTTATCACAATTTATTTGGGGTCGGCGCAGCATGTCTTTTTCTTCCATACATCTCTATCAGCCGTCATCTCACTAGTCACCCCCTTTCTGGCCATATCATCTTTCATACAGTCCATACATCGCTTCCTTGGTCTTCCTTTATTCTTATAGCCCTCCACATTTATACTCAGGACTTTTTTCACAACATTTTCCTGTCCATACCACGACAAACGATTTCCACACAACTTTTCGGTCACCGGCGCTACTTTCAGGCTTCCTCTCACATACTCATTTCTTATTCTATCCATTTGCGTAACACCACACATCTACGTGTCAAATATTGTGTACAATGCTTCATCATATCATCATCATGCAGCCAGTCAATGTGCAATGACCAGTCCAGCGCTGCCCGCGTCCTGGTGATTCCCACAACCTTCACCAGGTCATCGTTGCAGTACTCAGTTGCCATTCCACCATGTGGGGGTCTACCCAGGCTGCGTCTTCCAGTACGCGGTCGTCACTCCAGTATTTTCGTCCCCACCAGAATATACAATACACTGACAATAAATGCTTTATCCAATGTTACTACTCACTCAATCGAGTGCAATGCACGGTCGAGTACGGACGTGTTTTGCACTACGAAGTACGAATAGTTAATTCGCGTATTGCGCGGCTATAGCCGCTGCCCATTATCGGCGCTATGAGTTCACAGGAGCTCATAGCCAACGAGGTTTTGGCATTTATGAAACATGCCATCGATTATATGGACGAAGTTAGCATCTTGCAGATCTGCAAGTCCAACTTCAAAGAGGAGATCAGCAGTGCCAAATTGTTGCTGTTTCAAACGCTTGGCAAAGCCGATCAGATGCCGTCCCGCCGGAGGGATGGAGGCGAGAAGAGTCTTCAGGATATTATCACCTTATTGAAGGCATGTCCTAGAACCAAAAATTCGAAGACATGTGACGTCCACTAACCCGCATTGGGCCCGCGTGGTGGACTACGGCCCACTCCCTCTCACAGAGGAGGCCTGTGTCCCAGCAGTGGGAACATTATAGGCCGATTATGCTACGATTATGCTAAGACCAAGCTCACTCTGAGGGTCGAACAGTTGGAGTCTCGCCACAGCGTGAATTTCAATTCGTTTGTGGTGAGGGTACCGACTGAACAGCTGTCGACTTTCACGAAAGAAGAATTTTGGCCGAGAGGTGTAGTGTTCCGGCGATTCCGAGGCCGGATACCCGACACCGCGCGACACACGACGCCGACTTTGCGTGTGAAGTAGTTTTTTTTTAGGTTTAGTTATAATTTATGTATTAGTTAGTAATATTATTGTTTGTATTTTTGTATTTTATCTATGGGTCTTAGCTGACCTGAAAATAAAGTAATAAATAAAAATAAATAAAAAAAAAAACGACTGTAAATTCCAAAGAAAAAAGTAGTTATAATCATTACAATTTGTAAAACACTCATTGTTTGTGCCTCATTATGCAAAGAAGATGGCTAAACTACTGCCCTAAGCATGTATAGAAATGTGTCTCTAGTTTATAACTTTCAAATATTCATTAATTAATTATTCCGTGTTTATTATTCTCCTAGAACATATAAGAATTAATCAATTAATTAAAAGTTTTTTACTTGTTTTCCTATGTTTTGTTTATCAAGGAAAAGATTATGACGTTTCGTTTTACGAAACATGTGCCACCCACTTTAAAAGATATTTGCTTATGCTGAAATAAACAGTAGGTATTAATTATTTATTATTTATTTTCGTATCATAATACGTCTCGAAACGTCGATTAGGATTGCCTTCATGTGATTTCTAGAAACGATTGGCAAAATCTGAAAACAAACCGCACTTGAATAGTGCTGGCTGGTGCTGGCACTAGTGACAATTGATTCTTGATAAAAAATAAACAAACGTCAGTCAAACGTAGGTACTATTCTGTCAGACGTATTAAGGTCATAGCTCATTAAAACTACCCGCTCGACAGCCAACCAGGCCCCAAATCCGCTATTGCAATATAATCGTGTCATCATTTCATAATGATATCGTTACGGTTGGTTTTGGTTTGAAAATATAGTCTTACTCTAAGCCAATGACCAAAGGTTTTGACTGTTATGTCATTATAAGATCATTCTTACACAATTACAATAGCAGACTTGGGGCCCAGGACCGCCTCGCCTCGAGCGGTTAATATTCTTTGTATGAAGTACTATGGATAAATGCTCACAACATCAACTCCGGAGCGCCTCGCCCGCGGGCTGACCACGCGCGGACGGCGAGTGGACCACTCGGTGACCACCCGTTGCTCGAACGCTTGCCTAGCGTTGCCCACGTGCAGGTCCCGAATGGATCGCGCTCTCTCCGCGACGTGTAGGTAGACCTAGTGATGATCCCCGACAAACTACTCATCTATTTGCGGACAACGCAATGATCATTCGTTGACCACGCAACGTTCACTGGCGTTCAACCATGGACCACCTGTCGATAGCGAGTGGACACCGAGCGACGAGGTGGTGCTGGTTGGGTGTCAGATGTCTAATGAGCCAGCCGTGAGACACAAACTTTTGTTCGTGAAAACGAAAATTAGTGTATAAGTTTTTTTCTATTATGCTGATTATTCTGTCCGTGTCTTTTTTGTGCTGTGTCCAAATAAATATTTTTCTTTCTTTCTTTCTTTCTTTCTTTCTTAGATAGGTCTAATGAGCTATGACCTTTAATCGCTCTGCCCACGCTCTCCATTTGTTGTGCCTTACCAGTATTTTTGATTTTTACTTTGGACCCTCGCTTGTTTATCGGACTTATTGTGTCTGCTCACCTACCTACTGACCTTTCGCTACTCTACACGGACTTGCCTTACCTATCGATTCATCATGAGATGTATAAGCCTACTGGTATAACTACTCAAAGACTGCGGAGGCATATCACCTCTTCTTTGCCTGAACTTCTACTCGCTATCCTAGCACGACGGTTAACAATCGAGGTAAGTTATATACACTTAGCGTGAATCATTCTTCAATCAAGTTCAAAGCAAAATCTTTTTTTACTTAGTTGACGTTTGATATATTAACGTAGGAGTTTCTACGATTTTATTTTCAGGATTGTAACGATAAGAGAAGTTTCTGAATCTTTTTTTCAAACAAAATACAAATATTCAGCTATTTGGCATTACATAATTACTAAGTGCAATGTTTATACAATGCTAGGGCAGTCGCCCATACTCTATTTAGCCGTCTCTACATAAACAATGTATCGTGTTCGAATTTGTAGTGAAGTAATTTACACGCGCCTAAAGAAAAAAAACAATCGTGATTTAAAAAAAAATGTGTTGTTTCGTATTTTTAAGGGTTTTGTCTTAGAGCATAATTACCTATAATTATGGAAAAATGCTAAGCGGAGAATCACCGAATACATTTTCTACCACTTTTTGAGGGGCGAGATGAACATGTATAGCACCTTACGGAAATTTGACAATCACACACAGATACATGCTTACAGATTGTACATAAATAAAACTAAGTTGATGCATAATTTATACTTACATGTGATAGGAAATTCCATGGTTTTGCATATTTGAATTAACAGACCGCCATTTAGGTACAAGAGGAAACTACACAACTAATTTTCAAAATGACAATACAAAATACAAAATGACAGCTGTTGTACATGAATTGGTTTTTTTATGGCCAAATAAATTGGTTAAAAGGCTAGTGTACTTTGGTAGAGGGATTTTCCTGACTTTGGCAACTCCATATAGGTTATTATGCTGTAAGGATTTTGTAGCTCAAAAGGAAAAACGGAACTCTATAGGATCGCTTTGTTGTCTGTCTGTCCATATGTCAAGATCCTTAACGGGTGAAGGCATCAGCTCATAGGTGGCGCTACTAGAGTATGTATTAGCGGCATCTTGCTCATAGATGGCGTTATTGCATTTATTTACAGTGGAATATATATTATATTTTTATGGATAAACTATCCACAAAAATAATTAAGTTTGTATAGAACCCTCAGGACGCAAACCCTACTTTGGGACGAGGGTATTTGTTCCGGTTTATTTTGGAACTCATAACTGACATACACTAACACTCAGATAAATACAGCTATCTGTAAGCTAAATTAAGAAGTTAAGTATACATATCGTCCCCGTAGAGCGAAAAGTCATTAAGTCGAAAAATCGTGTTTTGAGATAATGAGAGTTAAGGCGACGGTAAATAGTAACGGCCGTAAATCTCAAGTTTTAAATCTCTTATTTCGCCGTCAAATAATGCAGGTTAGTTGTGCAATTTTTTTATGTTAAACTAGAACATAATTACATCAATCGTACCTGTGAATATTTAACTATTGTAGTAAAATACTTAATGAAATAAATTCATGAATTACTGTCTACCCAAAACATGAAAACGTAATTACTTTCAAATCGCTTAAGATATTTTCATGATTTGTTTTGTGTGAAAAGACTATGTTATTACCTATAATATTGCCTGTTACTTTTTTTTATTTTATATTTTAGATACTAAAAAGTAATAATACGTCTAATTCGACACAGCGCGCTCCTTGATAGGCGAGTCGTATTGCTCGGTGGACGTATGTCGCGTTGCTTAAGCTCAGCGCAGAACAATCAAGCTATACCACCCAAATCACTCAAGGCCATTGGCAGTTATCAGCGCCTTAAAAGTATATATTAATTTTATTCCGAATTTCCGACCGGGAATTAAACCAGTTACCAGAAAAAAACTCGTCGCAGTTGGTAAAAAGCAGATGTGCGTCGAAAAAATTTCATAAAACATCAATTGATTGTTTAATGTTTATTACCTACAACCAAATTTTTTAAATTATATATGACCTTGAAGATACATTATAATACGAGTACATTTTAAAAATACAATGTAATCACGATACGTCACAATAAATTCACATTTAAAATACTTTATGCGTATGTTACTTTATGCGTACCTGTTTTTTTTGGCCTCCCTAAAAAATCACACGCATAAAATTAATACAAAATAAAAACCGGCCAAGGACGTGTACCATGCTCAATGTAGGGTTCCGTGGCATGAATTAAATATCAATTAGTATTTCAGTTTTCCAACCGCAATAATAATTTTGAATTTCGCATTGATACTAGGTAGGTGTTTAGTGGACTAAAAAATATATAGTATAACTAATTCTAAAGAAATGAAAAACGCGGGGCACATGCAATAGATAATAAATAAGAATGCACCTCACGTTTTTCATTTCATTAGAATTATTTTATGCTCTTTAGTCCGTTTTAAAAACACTTTAAAAAAAAATACAGAGTTTTATTAACTCACTTTCTTGTCTGTCTGTCTGTTTGGTACAAATTTTGTAGTTAATTTTTCAAGCACTTGCTGGCATCAGATAAAGCTGAAATTTGGCATACCTATGTAATTTGGATGACAATGCAATAACATGGACTAAAAAGTAAAAAAAATATTAGAAAAAAAAACACGTTTTTAAAACGGACTAAAAGTATTAAATAATTTCTAATAAAATGAAAAACGTGGAGCACATGCAATAATTGTAAGATGCGCCCCACGTTTTTCATTTCATTAGAAATTATTTGTTTACTTTTAGTCTTTATTATTGCGTTGTCATCCAAGTTACATAGGTATGTTTCAGTCAAAACTCTTAGCTAGTCAAAACTAGTTTTGACTGTTTTTTGCAGTCATAACTAGTTTTGCATGCGCTTGGTTAATACTAGTAGTTTCATTTTATAATAACATACCTAACTAGAGTCCAAGAGCGAGCGAAGCTAGCGGGCACCGCGACACGGATAGGTTAGGTTCGGAGGGGTTGTCGGGGGCTACGTAACAGGTAGGTATACTATATTTTATCGTCCAATGCCAGCAAGTGCTTGAAAAATGAATTGCAAAATTTGTACCAAACAGACAGATAAGAAAGCGAGTTAATAAAAACGTGGTAAAAACAATGTAAACAACTTGTAACGATCCCTAAAACTTGACTTCTTTAATCCAGAATAAGCAATTACCTTCATTAAAATTCTTTTAACATAATGACAATAAACGTTAACTACCTTAACTATAAAAGAGTGTGTAATTCAACACAACTGGCTTTCGAGTAAGTGTGTTGACCAACATGGCTCCAAACCCACAAATTGTGGTCACTGACCCAAATCCTGCAGAAATCTTCGAAAGGCCCTTGACTGGAGATGAGGTGGTCATCAGCGGGATCTCGGGCGCCTTCCCGAAGTCCGAAAACACCATGGAGCTCATGGAAAATCTTTACAACAAGGTTAGATTTCTTCATCCGCCTAGCCTTCTCCCAATTAGGTTCCGGTTTAATTAGATGCGGTTGAATATTAATATTTTACACGGAGCATCTGTCATATGACTTTTACAGTCCAATTACTGGGTTTTACTGATATTTTAAGTTTAAACCAGTTGTCATACTTTCGAACTTCTGTCCCATATTTATGAACAATACTATGAGGTCTCGAACGCACAGTGTACAAAATCTCATTCAAGTATGAACATTTTATGTATTACCTACGCTAAGGTTCATATTCGTATGACACGCTTGTTTATATTTGCTTATATGAATATGAACCTTATTTTTATACCTATAATGTTCATATTTCTTACGACTTTTCTGTGTCTATGTTTTTTAAACACAGGTGTATCGATTTCTCATAAAAGTTCCCTTCGACGCTATGTTGACTCCCCTGATTTCTTTTAGAACCAATTCTCGTTCACCACTTAGTGTTCTACGTATTATTTTAACATTTAAATCTAAAAAAAAACCGGACAAGTGCGAGTCGTACTCGCGCACCGAGGGTTCCGTATCAGTTTTGGACGTATAAAGTGAAAAAAACCAGACCGCATAACTAAGTTTGTTTGTGAAGGAATTTTGATGATTTTGAAAAAACTGCACTAGTTAGGAACATCGTTTTATTTTTGGTGCAATATTTGGGTTAATTCCTATCAACTCTAATTATTTCAGATTTTTTGCTCTGCAAACTTCGGAGATAAGGGGGGGGAATGGTATTTTTTCAGACATTTTTCGTCATAAGTCGAAAACTGTGTCACATAAAATAAAATGAAAATGTATTTTGAAATGTGCAGATCAAGCCCTTTTATATGATATATCACTTGACCTAGTAACCCCACTTTAAAATTTCGGACCCTCACTCCAGCCCCTTTTGCAATGAAAATAAAAATATTTTTTGACTTTTTTCATTTGCAATAAAGTTGGGCAAGTTCTTTATAACTGTTTCAAATTTCAACTTCATAACATTAGTAGTTGCTGAAATAAGTAGCTGTGGCAGACAGACAGGCAGACAAAGTCGCACCATAAGGGTTCCTTTTATACCATTTTGGTACGGAACCCTAAAAACAAAAAACGCGGACCTAGACAAAATGACAGACACGAGACAAGAATTCCCTTCGACACTATATTGGCTACAGAATTCCTAAGTGAAACCCACTAGGTATATCGCTATCATGGTGTGGCAGGACTCATTGCGATAATATGCGTACGAGCATTCGAAACTCGAAAACTTCATCTCAGGTCTACGGCGAAGTGCGTGGCCTCATTGGCCACGCACTTCGCCGTAGACCATTGCGATGTTTTTTAAGTTGACACAATTTATAGAGGTGTGACTAATATTTTTGTAATAGGTATAATTAACATAATACAAGCCACTTTTATTCATATTATGATAATATTATGCTATTATAACTAAATAGGGTACCCGGTATTAGTCAAATAATTAGGAATCTAACAGATTCCTATGCACAAGCATATTCACGACATTGAGAATCATATTCTAATATTGAATCGGTTCATTGTTCACTAATATTTGACTAATATCCAGTAATATGTACGGGATCCTAATATGAGAGAACGATATATTCAATATTAGTTTTATTTCAAATTACCTTAATGTAACCAATGATATATAAACCAAATGTAACATCTCTAAAACTTCAGCGACGACGTGTCGTCGGCTTTGGTCAAAGTGCGGAAGTCTTCGTGCTGAAGTGCAAAGTAGCACGATGAGTGGGGCAAACCATTACATAATATAATGACGCTGACGAGTTTTTTTGTTTGTTTGAACACGATAATCTCTGGAACATAAATCAATTCAATCAATTTTCAAATCAGACTGCCAGTCTGATTTGAAAATTGATTGAATTGATTTATGAAATGAGGAATAGTATGAGTTATTCAACATCACGCTACGGCCCTTAGGAGTCGAGCAAGGGGGGTGAAACCGTAGGGCAAGTAATAGATATTCGTATGACAGCCAGGACCAACTGATTAGAGTGCTCCCAAGGCACGGAGGTCTCAGCTTAACTTTGCAGATGGATTGATCAGCGCGGCTATTTTTACTACGTTTTTATTAACTCGCTTTCGTGTCTGTCTGTCTGTTCGGTACAAATTTTGCAAATTTTTCAAGCACTTCCTGTCATCGGATTAAGCTGATATACCCATGTAATTTGGATGACAATGCAATAATACGGACTAAAAAGTAAAAAAATAATAAGTGTAAATAAAAATACTTTTTAAAAAACCACGTTTTTTTAAAACGGACTTCTTCTTCTTGCTCATATCCTCATGACTGAGGGACGTGACTATAGTGCCTCGCCACTATCGTTCTCCAGGCCACTCGATCCTGCGCCAACTGGACGGCTGTCTGCAGGGTGGTCCCGGTGGCTTCTTGAGTTGTATCGGTCCACCTCGTTGGCGAGCGTCCTCTGCCCTTTTCCCCTCAACCGCACCAGTTATTTGGAGCCTTTCTAGGCTATCTGGGTCTCTCGTAACGGTGTGTCCGAAAAACTTAAGGACTCTTTCCCGGCAGATGGTAGAAAGGCGCTTCTTGACGCGCAGTTCCTAGAGAATTGACTCATTTGTGCGACGTTCTGTCCAAGATATGCGGAGCATCTTACGCCAGCACCACATTTCGAATGCGTCAATCCTCGAGCGCACACGAGCTTTCAATTTCCAAGTTTCAGACGCATAAAGGAATATCGAGAAAATAAGGGTCCGCATGAGTTTGATTTTTGTTTTGCGGTTGATGCCTCTATTTCGCCATAGCTTCTCGAGTCGCTTTACTGCGGATTTTGCCATTTGAGCTCTTCTGACCACTTCCTGCTCGCAGTCACCCTCATCACTGATTTGCGATCCTAGGTAGGTACACAAAGGGCACTGGCAGACGCCCATAGAACGCTGGGCCTCAGATTGTGTAAGTCGGTACAGATATGAAATTAATTTGGTGTGATCGAGTATTTCAAGAGTATTTAAATTCATTTTTTATTTGTTTTTGTACGTAATTGGGTTAAAGAGAAATATTCTTATTTCTGACAGTGAGGTTAAGTATGGTGTGAATGATCCAGTGAAGTACAGCCCGACTAATGAGTTCTCAATTCAAAGGTTTTAGTTGCTGTCACCATGATATTCTGTGGAAGCACGCGCCAGCCAGCATGCACCCGTTTTTGTTTTAGTGGTTTTTTCAAAATGTCAATGGCATAATCATTTTATTTCTTATTTATTTCGATTTTTGATTCCAATTCTTAATCTCTAAGATAAATTAGGCAAAGAACAATTAAAATATATTTTTATTTTTGGTTAAGCTTTTATTACTGTACCATATCAAGCCTAAAACTGCCGACGTCCTTTGTGAACCACTTCGAGGTCGCACAGCTCGTTAGTTCTCTGGGTAGCGCCCATTAAAACGGACTAAAAAGTATAAAATAATTTCTGAATGAAAAACGTGGAGCGCATGCAATAGATCAGGGATCGGCAACCCGCGGCACGCGGGCCGCATGCGGCCCGCGTGGCTACTTCTTGCGGCCCGCGACTGTTTTGAAATAAAGGTCGTATCTTTCTGAATTATTATAATTACACGTCAAAAATGATAATAAGAAAACCGGACAAGAGCGTGTCGGAACAAGCATAGTCTTCCGACCGCAAATATAAGTTTGTTTTTCTTAATATTATTATGAAATACAAAGTTATTTTAGTGGTTGTCAAACTCAAAACTGAAAATAGTGAATATTTCAGTAACTACTAAATACTTTCGATTACAATTAATACGTCAACGTATTAATTGTAATCGAAAGTATTTAGTAGATTTTATAAGCTAGATTTTTTTCAGAATTTTTGATAACAGGGAGGTGCCCCTGTAAAATTTTCCTTTTTTTCCATTTTCCCTGGACACATAATGTTAACGACTTTTGGAGCTTCTAGTTTACTTAATATGCACTTAAATAAAAAAGTCGTTTAGGAACCATAATTTTAACTATCATTCAAAGACCAAAAAACGACAATCAAAGACCTATCCACCAAAACTACACATGAAGGGGTGCGCCAAAATATTTTATGAACAAGTGCGGCCCGCCTTTACTTTATTTTGCCTCTATGTGGCCCTTTCCTGCTAAAAGATTGCCAACCCCTGCAATAGATAATAGTAAGATGCGCCCCACGTATTCATTTCATCAGAAATTATTTTATACTTTGTAGTCCGTTTTAAAAACGTGGTTTAAAAAAAAAAAATACAGTTATTATTTAGCCATGAGCTCCTCAATAAGGTCAGATTATTTACCAATCAGGTCAGATTATTTACCAATCAGGTCAGATTATTTACCAATCAGGTCAGATTATTTACCAATAAGGTGAGATTAATTACCAATAAGGTCAGATTATTTACCAATCAGGTCAGATTATTTACCAATCAGGTCAGATTATTTACCAATAAGGTGAGATTAATTACCAATAAGGCCAGATTATTTACGAGTGCTAAATGCAGTAGTACCATTTGCTATTTTTTTCTGTTCCCGTCGAAGGTGTACAAAGTCATGAGAGATCATGGTAATAAAAAGTAGTTCTTGCAAGAAGTTAACACTTCTTGCAAAAACTACTTTGAAACAAACTCTTTAGCTTATAATAATAATAATATGTATTAGTATAGTTTATGTAACCACAAACTATACTAATACATATTATAAAGCTAAAGAGTTTGTTTGTTTAAACCCGCTAATCTCTGGAACTACCAGTCAAATTCGTAAAATCTTATTGTATAGAATAGCTAGATTCATGAGGAAAAGTATAAATTATTTATCATCACGCTACTACTCTTAGGAGCCGAGTAACGGGGATGAAACCGCAAGAAACAGCTAGTTATCCCATAAACCTTGTTTACTGGCAATTTTTTTCTTGACGGGATGAACGAGTACGGTAGAGACCGTTCCACGTAAGAATTCCCCTATAAGTTATGTTAGCTGCCCTGAATCTCAGTTTATTACAACGTTTTTAACGAAGTTGGAAGTTTTCTTTCAGCACCAATTCACTTTCATCACTTTTTTTACGTTCTAAATATTATTTAAAAAACACAAAACAATATGACCTAAATAGGAATGACAAGCAGGGGAGCCAACAAAGCGTCGAAGGGAATTCTTACGTGGAACGGTCTCTACCTAACTTTTTCTAAGCGAATGTTTAAAATGAAGTTTCAAAAATGTTGAAGCTATGTTAAAGCTGAATAATGACTAATGTTTTAAAATTGTATATAATTTTTAATTTGTAATTTAAGTCTCGACAGTTGGCATTATAATTCACGCGGTTAAACTAATAAACAGTTTTTAATTAAATTTGGTAAGTATCAAAATAGTTTTCACAATCAAAGTCACAATCCGCCAGTTATTTATAACGTAAATTCATTCAATTTAAATGTATTTCTTTGTTCACGTTTTTCTGCAAAGTCATCAAACAGTAGGTAGGTATGCTAAATGCAATAATAAATAATTTATTTATTAACGAAAACTCATGAAATTTAAATGTGGTTGTTGAATTTGTTCCTGTGTTTCTGATAAATCACCAACCAGTAATATGATTTCGGTGCAGTGATAGCCTTGTGCCTCCCACTGCGAATGGTTCGAGTTCGATCCCGAGGCATCCACCGTTGACTTTTCGAAGTCATGTGCGTATTAAAAATTAATTATCACTTGCTATAACGGTGAAAGAAAACATAGTGAGGAAACCTGCATGCCTAAGAGTTTTCCATAAAGTTCCTGAAGGTGTGTGAAGTATACCAACTCGCACTTAGCCAGCGTGGTGGACTTATGGCCTATCCCCTCTCATTCTGAGAGGAGGCCCGTGCTCACCAGTGGGACAGTTTATAAACAGGGCTGATATTATTATATTAGATATTATATTTTATAATATGATTTTAGGTTGACATGATTGAAGAAGTGGAATGCTCCACTGTTAAACATCCTGGTCTACCCAAATACTACGGGAAAATGAAGAATTTTGAGAAATTTGACGCACAGTTTTTTAGAGTGACCCCTTGGCAAGCTGTCACTTTGGATCCCATGAGCAGGAAAGTCATGGAAAATTCATTCAGTGCAATTTATGATTCGGGTAAGAATCAGAAGCTTTATTTTAACCTCAACACTTTGATTCCTGCTGACTGCAGTTTGGGGATTCTCGTAATGAAAATATTGTTAGAATCCCCAAACTGCAGTACAAATCTAAAACTACAATCTGGGTGTCTTCAAGTCGCGAGTGAATATGTTCTACTTGGCAAGCGTGCTCCATCGCAGACTGCATCATCGCTTCACATCAAGCGAAACGGCGGTCAAACGCAAGCCCATTAGTTAGTTACAAAAAAAAATAATGCAATATTTGTTATCTATCACCGCTGCTCTGAAAAAGGTCTTTCCTTAGAACTAATAAATCAAATTAATAAATCATCAACCTGCATCGTACACACTTAGTTGACTACAGCCCACTCGTCACAGAAGAGAAACCAGAGTCCCAACAGTGACAATAATAAAGGCTGATTATGTTGATTGTAGGCTTCAGTACCCAGGGTAATTACATAGTGACAATACTTGCACGAACCAGAGACTTCCAAAAAATAATGATAATATTAATTTACTAGGTTCCGCCCGCAACTTCGCCTGCGTTTTCCGGGACAAAAGGTAGCTTCTGTGTTATTCTGATGTATAAACTTTATTATTGTAAAGTTTCATCAAAATCCGTTCAGTAGTTTTTGCGTGAAAGAGTAACAAACCTCCATACATACATCCATACATAAATCCATCTATCCTCACAAATTTTCGCATTGCCAAATTTCATCCAAATCCGTCCAGCCGTTTCAGCGTGAAGAAGTAACAAACATACACACACACACACACGCACAAAATTTCGCATTTATAATATTAGTGGGATAATAATTTAAATAATATTGTTAGGAGGTTCCTCTCTCTGGGGCCCTGACCGCCGGTGGCTTGGACCCTGTTTCCGACGCCGGTGGAGCACTATTTTTAACCGACTTCAAAAAAGGGAGGTATTCCATGAAGCACACCCAAACGAAGCACACCCAGACGAATTACACCATACTTTAGGTGTGCTTCGTCTGGGTGTGCTTCGTTTGGGTGTGCTTCGTGGAATACCTCAAAAAAGGAGGTTCTGTATTCGTCCCGTATGTATGTATGTATGTAAGTAAGTATGTATGTATGTATGTATGTTTGTATGTGCGCGATTTTCTCAAAAACTACTAATTTGATTTGGATTGAGTTTTCACTAACGTAATCTACATACTTTCAGGAAGGTTTTAGTATATAATACATTATGTAATCATTCCTATGTACAAAGTTATAGGCGTAAATGTACACACTCCGTAGAAGATTTACTGTTGAACGAATTCGTGAAAGTAATCTAACACGGGATAAAGAACTAAAGGGAAAAATAAAAAACTTTTTTAACAAAAAATAACCGACTTCAAAAATCCACTACAAAGAAAATAATAATTTTGGTTTCGGAAGTCGGTGGCTTTGGTTTTTGTTTGCTTTTTTTTGCCACCGACTTCCGAAACCAAAATTATTATTTTCTTTTTAGTGGATTTTTGAAGTCGGTTATTTTTTGTTAAAAAAGTTTTTTATATTTTTAAACGTTTTGTTTTTTATATTTTTTTTATGAAATATTTAAAAATGTAATTAATGTGTACATAAAATAAATAAACGGAATAAATAATATAATAAATAATAGTAGGAAGGATATTTTTGTGAATTTTAAACATGTCAAAGCCATGTTATGCTTGTATTATAGTTATTAAATATACATCCCACCCATATCAGCTGTTGTTACATCTTTTAATATTTTATAACAATAATATGTTATAATAAATGTTATGTTTTAGGTATTAACCCTCTACTGCTCAGTGGTACTAAATTGGGAGTGTTTATCGGTTCAACCTATTCTGACGCCGGGGCAAAGAACCTTTTCAACACACTGTTCCGAAATGCCTTTATTGTATCAGGGTAAGTACAATATTTGCTTTAAAGAAATATGCACTGAAAATGCGTTTCCGAAGTTGAGTTCTCATAAACAAGGTGAATTTTACAAAGGTACGTGGATGGCCAAATCCGAAACTATTAGAAATAGCGAAAAATTCTCAAAGGAGTCTCGGGGCTCATTTTGATGATAAAAAAAGAACGTGTGCGGTCGGGGGACCCCTGTCAGGAATGAGGTTCCAATGATATACATATTCGTATGAACGTTTCTTGTAGTACCCACTAGCTGACCCACCCCGGCTTCGCACAAGTTTAGTTTACCGTCACGCGTTGATAATACCGTGTCATCTCTAAATTATACGTCTAAATGGCAAAACTTATCTCTATTAATACTTGTGACGATGGAACCACTAAATTTGAGAAGTATTAATATTTTATTGATAAATGACTGTGTCCAGATAAACATTACCTAATAAATTATTGTTATTTTTAAAACATAAAAACAGCTTTTGTGGCTTAAATATAAAAGTTAGATCAGGTATAATAAATTATGCTATCGCGGACTTTTTCATAGAATTATTTATGGCCAACATTTTTGTCATAAATTATTTTCACATAAATATCAAACGGCTCAGGCAGCGCACGCGCAAACAGCCCCTTCAAATCGATGTTTTATCTGACTTCCTTGATGAACACCGTGGCAGCTCGGCTAATATAATATATAACTTTATAAATAACCCTCCTGGCGCAGTCGGGTAATTATATGCAAAAACTTTTCTCGGCAATTTGTCCTTCCATTGGTGAAAACCATATGAAAATCCGTAAAGTAGTTTTTTTAAGGCGCGTTTCCTAATGGCATGGCAACGCGCGCGCTACTCCAATTTGTTTGCGAATGCTCGAGGGAGAATCTCACCGTGATATCACGGCATTCAGCAAAATCACCTAATTTCTCACTTCTCACTTCTAGCAAGCGCATTACCTACGTGTGACTCACGCGTGACACACGGCATTCAAGCAAACTCACCTAATTTCTCACTTCTCACTTCACGCAAGCGCATTACCTACGTGTGACTCACGCGTGACACACGGCATTCAAGCAAACTCACCTAGTTTCTCACTTCTCACTTCACGCAAGCGCATTACCTACGTGTGACATACGGCATTCAGCAAAACTCACATCGCCTGACAAGGCTTTGTTTGGTAACGCTTGCGCTCGAGGAACAAACTTATTTACCTAGGTAGACATGACTTACGCGTAGCATAGTGAGATTCATATGCCGCGCATGCGTGTTACGTGCGCGTGACTCACGCGGAACGTAATACCTAATTCATAAATAATATCGATATGATTGTACTTTTTGTCAATCCCTACAGACGTCAGCAGCGCTCACGTGTGAATTCATGCAGTGAGCTCACGCGTCGTGTCGGTGCAAAATAGACATACAGATCTCAGTGTGCCATACCTTGCGTCTTGCCCCGCACCCACGCGCGGGGGTGCTTGTTTCTCTTCATGTAGGTGCGTGATCTGCAACACCGCGCGTGAATGCATTTTCAGTGTGTTGTACTATGCGTGATTTCTAAACAAACATAGGTACTTGCAAAAAACGTAAGATCACATACTCCCGCACCCCGCTGCGTGATGCGGGGCAGTGTGCGAATCGCCTAAGTTCGATTAAAAACTATTATTCTCCCACTTTTTTTTTTCAACTGCCGGGTAAAATCGAAGAAGAGCAAGCGTTTCACTTTTCGTCTAATCCAGGGCAATTCGCCCTAACGTATTTAAAAACTGTTTAGTTCATGGTATATTGAATACAATAACACCGTCTTTTTATTACAGTTGCAACAAAGGGATGATAGCTAATAGAGTCTCTTACTGGATTGATGGTAAAGGCCCTTCGTTTGGACTCGACCAGGCCTGTTGCAGTGCCATGGCTTGCTTAGAGATAGCCTACAATAGCATAAAACGAGGAGACTGTGATTCTGCCCTTGTAGGAGGCTGTAACTTATGTGTGAACCCGGTATTATCATTAAATTTGAAAAAGTAGGTATAAAAATGTTTTTTTTTATTGTTTTTTGAAAGAAACTACAATTAAAAAACACATCATACTACTTAGACTGCGGAGCACTAGCATTTTATCTCAGAACCTGTCAAAATTACTTCAATTTCGTTTGTTGAAAATTAAAAACCAAAAAAAAATTTTTTTTTTTAAATCCAGTTAATTGCAGATAATATCTAAACAATTATAAAATTTACGCTTTCATCGGATTTAAAACAGATTAATCGTTACTACAGCATAAGAATCTTAATCGTCAAATTAATGTTGTTATTAGGGTTCAAGATGTTGATATCTTTGCTTTTTTCATTTGTAGTTGACACTTTTACTTAAATAATAAAATTGGTGTAGTTTTGGTGGACTTCGAGATAATGCACTTTTTAAGGCTAGCGCTTATCCATTATTAGTAACCCGCCTCGGCTTAGCACGGGTGCTATAATAAACCTTCCTCTTGAATCATCTATTAAAAAAAACCACAACAAAATCCGTTGCGTAGTTTTAAAGATCTAAGCATACATAGAGACAGACAGACAGCGGGAAGCGACATTGTTATAAACTATGTAGGGATTCTATAAGTAACCCTTGAATATTCTTTTACAGTGCTGGTCAAATATGCTTGGATGGCAAAACTAAGAGCTTTAATAAAAATGGCGACGGCTATGTAAGGTCTGAAGCTGTCAATCTACTGTTTTTGCAAAAGGCCAAAGATGCTAAAAGGTAAAATAATTCATCGTAAGGAAATTCCGTAAGTGAAACATCCTATAGTTTCAAAATGTCCAATTAACATATTTATATTTTATTTAAGGATTTACGCGGAAATTTGTCATATCAAAGGAAAGTTCTTCACGAGACCTGATGCAAATTTCTTGCCGATACGTAATTCTGAAGATTTGGAACAATTTTTGCAAGAATTTTATACAGAAGTTAAAGTGTCACCATCTGAAGTTGAATATGTTGAAGCATTTGGGTCAGGTACTACATATTTATGTTATTGTTACCGGCATCGTCAAAAATTTTAATCGTAAGGTGCGCCCTACCGTGTTTAAATATGGTCACGTTTTCGTGTTTCAATCAATGTCAATTTCAATGACATCTGAAGTTTCAAATATAGTATTGTTTCGCTTACTCTCATTCAACTCTCAATATATATTAGCTCTATCACTCAACGCTGGATGTGTAAGCTCAATTATCTCATTATGGATACATTTTCGGTGTAAGTACTGTGAGGGCGTATCTACGATTAAAATTTTTGATTGTCATACAATATCTTATGTACCATAAGTATTGTATTATAATGTCACTGTAAATTTAACAAATTCAAATGTAAATATATACGTGTATCAGAAATGCATGGTCATATTAAAGGGGGTATTATTTAAGGGGGTTAAGCGATTCGCACACTGCCCCGCATCACGCAGCGTAGCGCGGGGGTGCGTGATGTTCCGTTGTTTGCAAGTACCTGTATTTGTATAGAAATCACGCATGGTGCAACACACTGAAAACGCATTCACGCGCGGGATTTTTGTTCCGTCGTCACGCACCCCGCAGCGTAGCGCGGGGCGGTGTGTGATTCGCCTTATTTGGACTCTTATTCAGAAAATAACAAAGAAAATCGAACCGATTTTTTTTACATTCCATACAAATGTTATGTTCTTTAGGTATTGCTGAAGCAGATGGCAATGAACTTGATGCCATTGGTAACTTTTTTGCAAAATCAAGATCTATTAAAGTTGGGTCCGTCAAATCCAATATGGGGAATACTGAAGCTGCCAGCGGTGTATGTTCATTAACTAAGGTAATTACCTCATAAATATTCAATTAAGTATATAGTACATGTTACACTTGAACCAAGTTTAAATTGTATAATTTAATTTCCACGTATTCGGCACGTGTATAAAACATATGAGTTCGTATGTTATATTTTAATGTCTACCTTCTTTTAGCTATGTTTGGCATATCACAAAGGCGAATTGCCTGCAAATCTGCACTATGATGAGCCCCTGACTCATATCCCTGCTGTACAAGATGGAAGAATCCAAGTGGTAACGGAGAATACTCCCTTTCGTAGAGGTTTGACTGCTCTAAATTGTTTCTCTTTCACTGGAAGTAATTACCACGTCCTTCTTAAAGGACATTATAAAAAAAAGGTGAGATAAAGCTACCCTAAAATATAATATTTAATAAAATAACTGTGTAAAATATATGTGAATTATTCACATATAAATGTATTTTTAATTGGGTTTAAAAAGGAAGAGTTCTTAATTAACCTGCATAATGTTTATTTTTTTTAGGATAATAATCGTTATAAATCAAATATTCCCCGTCTAGTACTTCTATCCGGTAGAGATGAAAATTGTGTAGACAAAGCATTTGATGAACTGAAGAGCAAGCCAATAGATCCAGAACAAATCGCTTTGCTCCATAATATCTATAAAATGAACTTCCCAGGTCACACAGGACGTGGTTACATTATACTAGGTAAGCTATCAATCTCTCAAATAAGACTCAAAATAATTGTATAATACAATATAATGTAATTTATAATACAATAAAATATTATAAATAATTATGCGGTTTCCCCATTTTTTTGTTTAACAAAAGGTTAAAAAAATTATCTAAACAAGAATAACGATGCATTTTTTAAAAATTAAAAAAATCATAATCGTAATTTGTTTTATTAATCTTTTTTTTTTGAAAGAAAGAAAAGAAAAAATATTTATTGCATGCCACGACATGACAACAATATAGTATTGTATGTGGTTTTGCATTATAACATAAAACGATGGAACAAATGAAATTTATTTCACATAAATTTTTGCTTTGTGTTATCTTCTATCACTTGTATTATGATTAGAATCGCTTCCATTTTGACAATTCTACAACAAACAATTATCAACACAATGTTGATCGCAAAGATGATTTTTTCAAACCCGAAAGCATTTTTTGAATTCTACTAATGAAAGCGATTGTCTTTATCATTGTTTTATTTAATTAGACCGCTGGTGTAAATCTAAAAAAAAAGTTTTAGTAAAACTAGAGGACATAATAATTGCAGATACAAATGATAACAATGAAACAATTAGTTTGGCAAGAAGTTTCGAGATCTATTCGGGCACCACCCGTCCTGTGTGTTTCTTATACAGCGGCATGGGATCCCAATGGAATGGTATGGGTGCTGAATTATTGCGCATACCTATATTTGCTGCCGCCATTGAAAGGTAAGGAACAAAATGTTTAAAGACATGAGCTTATAAAATCAGTCACATATTAATTTTCGTTTGTTGAAGATTGACTTTCTGGGCACTAAGTTTTTGATTTAAATTTAAATATTTATCATAAAACTGTTTTAGATGCCGCAGAGTCCTTGAACCTCTTGATGTAGATATAATTAAAATTCTAACAGATCCAGATAAATCTGTTTTCGACAATATTTTGAACTCCATGGTTGGTATAACTGCAATGCAAATTGGTCTAACTGATGTACTTAAGGCTATAGGAATTGTGCCTGATAATATTATAGGTAAGTAAAAAGAGAGTGTACATCAAAATTTCAATTTTATTTTGCATAATTTAAAAAAAAAATGTCATAACGATTTTTGTTCTTCATTGTTTGATTATTGTAAGAGAGCAAAATAGATTCACTTTTTGTCTTTCTTTCAAATAAAGTTCTCTTTCCTTTTTTTAACTTTTCAAATCTTATTCAGGTCACAGCATAGGAGAAGTTGGGTGTGCCTATGCAGACGAATGTTTCACTGCTGAGGAGACAATTCTTTCTTCGTATTACCGAGGTTTGGTCTCCATACAGACGCCGTTCATCCAAGGCTCAATGGCTGCTGTTGGTCTTAGCTACAAAGATGTAAGTATAAATGCTTTATGCTTCTTCTCTTTTCTAAACTCGTACTTCCCTGCAAGCGTGTTTTCATTTAAACTTCAATCTTCCGTTAGACAGATCCAGGGGTTGAGTTTCGAAAAACCCTTTTCTACTTTTTCGAACCTTTTATATCTTCATTTATTATACTCTTTTATATCTTTGTGCTTTATTGTTTCTATCTTCATTAATTTGAGCTGTATGTTGTTCTTAATCAGTCTGTCAGTTATGGAATTATTTTATGTGTGTAATTTTTCTAATTATGTTATTGTTACAGGTTCTTCCATTGTGCCCACCAGAAATTGAAGTTGCTTGTCATAATAGTGCTCAATCTGCCACTATTTCGGGACCAGTCGATATCATGAAAAAATTTGTTAGTGATCTCTCTAGTCGTAGTATTTTTGCCAGAGAAGTACCGTGTTCGAATATCGCTTATCATTCAAAATACATTGCAGCGGCTGGTAAGTACTAAATAGTATGACCGCATTTACGTACAAAGCTGGCTACTAGCCTAGTTCACCGACCTGTACAGATAAGAGTCAGTAGATCAACGCCGCGAGTTGGTCTAGACATTTGGTGCTAAGACTACAAACTACCAAACTGGTGTCACAAGTGCTGATAAGTTTTTTCCTGCTGCGCGCTTATATGACTATTTTGAGAAACACATTTCTAGGAGAAAATATGGTTTTCCTGCTTTTACTAGCTTGTGTTGTATAGTGATATCAACATCGATAAGCACCAGTAGACAAATGCCACCACGTTGGTTGTTTGCTTTCCACTCGATCGCGTTCTATCGATTTTATACTTGATTCACCGTTCTACGAGTCAAGTACCTAACCCCATCGATGCAATAAGTAAATCTGTTAAGTAATTGTGTATTTCTCTAGGCCCAGGTTTGCAATCTACTATGGCTACTATCATACCGGACCCAAAGTTACGCAGTGAGAAATGGATTTCAACGTCAGTACCACAGGAGAAGTGGAATCAAGATGATGCAAAATATGCGGGTTCTAAATATTTCACCAATAATTTACTGGTATATACTTGTTTCCTTATTCAATGTTTGATAGAGGAGGCAAAGTAGATTATGTATATTGTGTGTAGATAAGTAGTTCCCAAAATATATCTTAGGTGTCGCAAGTATCTACAGAGCAATAAGCATGGTCCTATGTCCGATTTCCAGGTGAGCTTTTGATGAAATGACTTTGTATAGAAATTCTAAGTAATTAAGTCGTTGGCGTTTGACATTGTGCATGTTAAGTGACAATAGCACATTATTAGATAGGTCAAAAATGTGTGAAAATGAACTTGTAAAAATAAAGGTCTACAGCAGTCTCTATCAGCACATCTTTTGGTTAGCGTAGTATGTAATTTTTCATAATTATTTTTATTTTTTTATTAGAATCCTGTACTTTTTGAAGAAAATGCAAGTCTGGTACCGAAAGATGCTATAATGATTGAAATAGCACCTCATGGTCTTCTGCAAGCGATTGTCAAGAAATCACACACAGAATGTATAAACGTATCATTGACAAAACGAGCCACTCCTGATCCAGTCAATTTCTTATTGCAAGCTATCGGAAAGTAAGTAATTTTCTTATCACTTAATAATGTCTTAGGTTTTTGCGATTATTACACATTATAATAAAACAAGTTTAAACGGATTAAATCGAGTATATAATAGATTTTTCCTGACATTTCGAACACTTTGCAGCGTTCGTGGTCGCAGGACGACTACTGCAAAGACCACGAACGCTGCAAAGTGTTCGAAACGTCAGAAAAAATCTGTAATGTACGCGATTGAATCCGTTTAAACTTGTTTTATTATAATTTCTTATCACTTTTACTCTGTGTTAGTTTACACTATACCTAATGTTATATTTCTGTTTCAGATTTTACGAGACTGGGCTTAATCCTAAGATTGATGTTTTGTACCCTAAAGTTGAGTTCCCAGTTTCAATAGAAACACCGTTGCTGTCACATCTAGTTGGATGGGAACACAGTGTAGATTGGTAAGTGATTGTGGTAGTCACATATAATTTTGTATTAATTTAATAAAGGCAAATTTTGAGATTCGTCTGTGTTCTGTGTGTCTGTGTTCGTCTGTCTGTCTTGTCTGGGATGGAAAAAAATCCAAGTATCGATTCCCTAATACTTAAACAACAGTATTTCTTTATTTTCAGGTATGAAACCTCAGCTATAAACAAAGTAGTTAAAGAGACATCGGCACGAAATCTAGTCATATCTGCTTATGACGACGAACATAAATTTATAAAGGATCATATAAGAAATGGTAAGTTACATGTAAAGACTTAACCAATTATAATGTCATATAAAAATAATGTATCGTTTGTGCAGAATCGAAAAATAACACTCTTACGCTGAGTTGCAGAAAAGGTCATTAAGTTTGGAGACTCTAACGATAGAAATTGTATGGTTAATGCCTCCTTTAAAATTTAATTATCTTTTTGCAACCGACCATTAATGACACATCCACAAGCAAACCTATTAAGTAACCCAAGAAACTTAAAAAAAAAATTATAACTTCATAATGTAATAAAAGTTTTAACAAGATTAATATTTCAAAATCTAATATTTTCAGGAATCAATGAGCTTCCTGAAACTGCTCTTCTAGTGTTTATTTGGGAGACTTTAGCAATGTATAAGGGAAAATATTACAAAGATATGTCAGTCACCTTTTATGACGTTACCTTCCATTGCCAACTGAAGATCGAAGTCGACGATGTGTTGAGACTTAGGGTCACCATTCAGGATGGTTCCAATCGATTTGAGGTATATTTTTACAAGCTTTATTTAACTTGCTCTGTTAGTGGGGGGCCAAATCGTACAACAGAATTTTAGACCAGTTCTCCCCCACCGATTGAGTGGAAATTTGGAAGCATGGAGGTGGTCTCATGATGGAGCCAGGAGGTAGCTATAGGAACTCCTCAACTTCTTAACTCCGTCGTGTTTGGGCTTAATGGATTAGTCATGACAAGCACTATAAACCTAAATGATGTCCAGGGTTTCTAATGGAGCTCGGAAGTATCATTATACAAGCTTGTTTTCCAGTTTGTTATGTTTAAGCCTACACGCCAATCTCTTCCATTATTGTGTGAAATATGTAGTTTAGGAAGTCGGTGCAGAAACAAACGAAATCAAAAATCAAAGGCATTGACGTCCGAAACTTTTTCGAACAATATTATTGTCATCTTATTGATGACGGTTTTAACTTTTTTCATGAATATAATCTAGTCCTACTTTTTTTTTCTACAGGTATTCACTGGAAACACTCACATCGTTACTGGGTTTGTAAAAGATTTTGCAAATTATGTTCACTTAAAAGACAGCAAATACGCCAGTGAGGACGATATACTGATATGTGGAAAGGATTTGTATACTCTTTTACGTATGAAAGGGTATTCTTACGGGTAAGTTGGTATCTCTATTATTACTATAAATATAAATTATTATAAATTTGGACCCCGTCAGTCAAAATAGGGCGGGCTGCTTAAAAGCAATAATTTTGTTGTTGGTGGTGGTGACTAACTGGTTGTTGAGTGACGTCTCTGAGTGTGGAAATTGTGACTACATTGTTGTATTGGGTTCCCACCTGTAAAAACAAATGTAAGTGGAAATAGTGAATAAATAAATAAATAAATAATAAATAAATAAATTACTGGTATTTTATGAGACTTTGGTTTTCTAAAGGAATTAAAGTGACGACAAGGTTGTGTTTATGTATTTTATGACCGTGTGCACTTAGATATTGCATAAATCAATCCATACTTACAAAATTGGGTAATCCCCAAATTGCGTTCTATCATTTAGGAACCGTCTATTTCCGTGCTGCAATGAAGTTGATCTTTGTAAAGATAACACTTGCCTGTTTGTAGCATGACTAGGGATGTAAAGCGGTAAATTACTTTCGTAAAATTCGGTAAAATACGATATTTTACGTAAAATATTATATTTTACGGTAAAATATGGTAAGATTGGGTAAAAAATGAATTAAACTACTACTAGAGGCGAGTCTCCTGCGACGTGTTTGACAAAAGCCCGCGCGCGCGCGCCGTCATACCACCATTCACCATACATAAGTAGCCGGTAATTTTACCGTAACTAACATAAATTACCGTAAAATACCCGTATTTTACCAGCGTTTTCGGTAAAATTACGTAATATTGCAACCCTAGGCATGACAGCTGAATAAAAATAGAATTTTATAAAGTCTTTTTTTTCAGAGATGACTTCCAAAGCATTCACTCATTAAATACTACTCGTAATACTGCATATGTCCAATGGACTGGTGAGTGGGTCACTTTCCTTGATTCACTGCTACAGCTCTATGCATTCGCGAGAGATCACGATGGAGTGTCTACTCCTAAGATTATCAAGAAACTAAGCATACACGTGGATGGTCATAAAAATGAAGAAGCAACTGTATTAGATGATGTACGGTGTTATAAAGCTGAGTTGGCAGAATTAAACACTTTAGTTCGGTAAGTGTATGGTGGCAGTAATTTAGTTAAAATAACTTATGTATTCATGCATGTACTAAGAATGTTACAATTTAGTAAAAAAGATTATTTTTTAAGTTTTGTTGAATGTTTTAGGTGTGGAGGAGTAGAACTTGATGGTGTTATCTTTAGTGATAAACCAAGATTAGATAAACAGCCCGATATTTTAGAAACTCTGGAGTTTTTACCACATGAACTTGAAGAATCAGTCAGTGTAAGCAAAGTTGTTGTTTCAGTACTAAGAATTTCAATTATACGACCAGCTTATCGGACACGGGTAATGATAGGTACATAAATCGACATTTTAAAATTCTATTTGTTAATATTTTTCAGATTGAGACAGCTATTTCATTAAACCTACAAGTACTTGCGGATAATGTAAAAAGTAATAAAATAAAAGTATTAGAACTCCTCGACTCGCATTGGGAAAGTTTATCCGATATCATCAAAGATACATCTGTAAAATTTCCATCTCATCAGTTTGATGTAAATTGTGTTGAAGTTAACAACAATGTTGACATACAGGATATTATTGACGTAAAGTTATTTATTATTCACAGTTTACTAGAAAATAAAAAGGTAAGTAAATAAAATACATAGATAGATACCTACTATAGCAGCTAGAAGAAAAAATAAGGTCATTTTCCTGTTTATTCAATATACTTAATTCTGTTTTTTAGATTCTGAATACTCTAAAACAAATGATAAGATGCGCATTTATTTTGACATTTGAACATAATATATTTGAAATAGAAACTAACGATTTTGAAGTTATCACTACTATGCCTGTGGATGGAGGGGTACTCGCTTTGTTGAAGAAAAGAGGCAATAATGATAGAGAAAATGTTATTTACGTTCCAATAGCTTATGATAGTAAATTTTCCTGGTGGCCTCGAGTACAGAGTGAACTGAAAAAAACGAGACGTGTTGTTTTAGTTTCTGAAAAACAGCCTTTCTGTGGATTATTAGGCAAGTATTAGAATAAACCAGAGAAGTATTTTAGCAATCAAATAGAAGGAGGTTTAAGAAAATATCCTTTTATATCTCTCGTGCTTTTTTTAAGGATTTGTCAAATATCTGAAGAACAAAGGTAACAATATTGGTTTAGTTGTTGTGGATGATTACCATGCATCATCATTTGACCCAGAAAAACCCATTTATAAAGAACAACTACAAAAGAATTTGGCGTTTAATGTTTTGAATAAGGTAAGTGAATAGGTACTTACAATGTTTTTATTTTAAGATATTAATAAATTCTATAATATATAAAATAAATTAAATATTAAAAAATATTTATTGTGAGTTTTACGCCCGTATTCCAGAACGATACTCGAGCACCGATCTCTGCTTGAGCATAGATTTAAAGCCATTTGATTGGTTGAATGTATGCTCAAGCAGAGATCGGTGCTCGAGTATCGTTCTGTAATACGGGCCTTAAACATGCTAAAGCCATGTAATGCTTATCTTATTGTTTTAAACATTTAACAGATTTCAGAAACAACTGTCAGTTGTTTTTGAAAACTCGCCCGAGTCAGTTTTTAAAATCTCTTAAATATTAAATAACCATTAATTATTTCATTAAGAATTTGACAATATTATTAATGCATGGCAAAATGGTGTAATCAATTATTATTATAAAATAACAATATTTTTAAAGGGACAATGGGGCAGTTATTACTATGTAACAAATCCAAAACCAGTCAAAACTCAAGATGTAAGTTTAACAAGTACAATTATTGGAGATCAGGATACTTTGACTTGGGTGGAAACACCTAAACAAAATGGCAACCTTATACAGGTAAATATTATACTAGTAATATTATTTGATTTTAATATCACGGTCAGTCGAAATAATACTTTTTGGAATGTTAAATACTGGTCCGTAAGATTAGTATTAACATGTGAATTGGATTATTCCGCGTTAACTGAATCAAAAAGTAATTTATAATCGTATTTCATTATTACGATATTCAACATAATTATTTTATATTATCTGTCTAGGTCAGTTATGCAGGTTTATCAGCGAAAGACTGTCAAACAGCCCCTGGAAATGTCAGAGATCAGAAAACATTATTTGGTATGGACTTCAGTGGAATAGATAGCAAGTATGTCATTATAAAAAGTTTTTCGTAGATACTGTATATTGCATGTTAAAAAAAGATATAAAATAATGTTTTGATAAAATGATGAATATTATTAAGAAAGTAATTTCTATTTTATCATTAGAGGTGATCAAGTCATGGGCTTGGTATCTTGCGGTGCACTTAGCAGCACGGTGGAAGCAGACCCAACGCTGCTGTGGCCAGTACCTCAGCATTGGAGTTTACAAGATGCTGCCACCGTACCCTTACCATACATACACGCATATTACATATTAGTAAGGAACTGATTCATAAAGATTTTACGTGAAAATAAACGACAAATTGACAATAACTATAAATTTTTACTTATATAAGGTAATGAAGGGTGAAATAAGGCGGAGACAACGAGTATTCGTATCGGGTGGAGCAGGAGCTTTGGGTCAAGCCGTAATCTCAATATGCCATAGTTTAGAGTGTACGGTCTTTACAACAGTTAGCGATGTGAAGAAGAAAAGATTTTTGTTGAAACTGTTCCCGAAACTGAAAGGTAACATGAAATTCAAAATGATTATTTTGAAGATTGGGAAGAATGTGGTTTTCATGAATTTGATTTATGAATGATTCACAGATGAAAACATTGCGTATTCTCGTCACGATACCTTCTTCACTAAAGTAAAAGAAGTGACTAACAATGAAAGGTGTGATATTGTAATCAATTGCTGCAGTGGATATTTAAGAGAGGTAAGTAATTTCCAGCTAATCATCTACAACAGAAGAAACAGCTGTATAGGCTGACTTCTGATTAGAAGCTTACTTCTTAAAAACGTTTTTGTTTACAGGCCGCTATGAAATGTGTTGCATTTTTAGGCAGATTTATAGATGTGAGTAATGTAGATATTGAAGCAAACAGAGGCTTTGGAATGTTCTATCTGGAAGAAGACCGGAATTACAGAACTGTTGATCTTTCCTCTCTGTTTAATCCACAAAATATTGGCGATAGGAAGGTAAGTTGTAATATAATTATGATGAAAAATTGTATAGGTACCTATATTATTCTTTGGTTTCTAATGGGAATTGTATTATTTTGGTAGGGTCTTCAAATGTTGATGGCTGAAGGTATAGCAAATGGAACAGTACGGCCTCTGACTCGGGTGGTGTATTCTCCTCTTGAGGTTTCTCGGGCATTCAAATTAGTGTCAACTAGCAAACATCGCGGCAGAGCTTTAATAAGGATGTGTGATTCGAAATCTTTGAATCTGAACGTTGTACCAAGGTATTTTATAATTTACCTCTAGGCATATTTCCAAAAAATAAAAATATTTGGTTTAATTTATCATAATTATTGATAAACATTAATTTCTTTTTTAGAGTGTTATTCTCAAGAGGTGTCCACATTGTAGTCTGCGATAAAAGTGATTTAGGAGTGGACTTAATTGATAATTTAATAAGAAAAGGAGCTAAAAATATTGTGATACATTTAAAGAAAAGTTATCAAACAGACTATTTATTCGCTAAAGCAGCGTGAGTATTTAAATAATTGTTTTTTTTTTAGTTGTATCTACTGAAAATGTCAAAATTATTTACTTTGTTATTTCGTCAGATCATAATTATTACGGTTCAGACACATATTTTTAAATAACCACAACGCTTTTAGGTCATGGAAAAAATTGGACGTGACAATAGAACTCAATTCAGATGACCTCCAAACAAAAGAAGGCTGTGAGCGATTGCTAAAAGCTGGACAAAAATTGGAATCAGTCACAAGTATTTTTATCGTTCAAAATTACAAAGAAACAGTTGATGATGACAATATTGGGCCTGAAGATTTTAAGTCAAGCTATAATGAAACGATTGTGGTCACAGCTAATTTGGATATGGTATCTAGAAATATTTGTATTGACTTAAGGTTAGTGTCACTGACGTATCTATTTCATATTCTTAATACCTTTACAAGATTTTAATTATTATATTTGATTGCAGTGATTTTGTGCTCGTCTCAGTTTCGTCACAGAATATCACCAGTGAATATGCAACTTCAGCTTGTGAAAGAATTTTTGAAGCTCGTACAAAGATTGGATTACCAGCCCTTATTTTACGAACACACATTCCAAATATGGTACGTATTTCAAATATTTTTGTAACTTTAAAATGTAAAATACAAATAACAACAATTTCAATTACCACCAACCACGGTGATGAAACTGTACGTGCCACGTAAATGTGGAGTTCCAAGTATTTTAAATGCTAAGAACCTGCACAACCGCGAGATATCCAGCCTTAGGCAATATTCCCTGAAAGCTGTCACTACAGCTTTCAGTAAATATTTCATCCCCGCTGGGATGGATGCACCGAGATGTGGTCGCAGTGTACATACAAGAGACTCACCCCGTTCTCCTTGGCTAAAGAAAACTGGCACAAGCTTGTAGTTCTGAATATTAACAATCGCTAGGAGGCATGACAGAGCAAGGAGCTACATGAATGCTTCTATCAGGCTCTTCATGAACCCGATGTTGATTTTTCGGCGGCCGTGTCTTAGCTGCGATTTGGGGACCTTTTGAGGGAAACCGAAGGTTTTGTTTGTGCAAATGCAGAAAATTATGATGACGAACAATCAACTCAGTCTATCGCAGTCCACTCTCCCAAGATACAATCTCATAACACCAGGTACCTATTCCGTTTTTCGCGTCCCGTCTGCCTCGATCACTTTTTTGAGGTCATTGGTCCATGTTCACGGTTTTTACTCAAGAATTTGTCTGTTCCAAACGTCATCGGTCTTTCAACATACATTAACAATAACTTACTTGATTTTTTTCAGGCTGACTGTAACAAAACAAGTTTACTATCAAAATTTGATGTATCATCGCTGTCTTCTCTTTTCAATGCAATGGATAATTGTTTGAAATTAAAGTATAACAATGTGCTAGCGATTAATTTGCCAAATAATGCTATCTGCGATGCTTCAGAAAAATTGGGAAGAATTTTTGGTTAGTCAACACTCTTACATTGAAAAAGTAAAATATTTACTTAATATATGCACCTGCTTCAATTTTTTAAGTTCTCATCTTTCCTATAGGTGTGCCACATATTGATGACATTGACGAAAATTTGATGCTTAAAGAAATTCATGTTAATGACATGATTATAGAAGAACTTCAATTAAAATTAAGCCCAGTTACCTATTCTATAGACGATCTACTAGATATGACGGTTGCCAGGTAAATGTTAACAATTTATTTAAGGCCCGATTTCACCAACGTCAGATAACATTTATCCAAGGAATAAAGTTGAGATTTGACAGATTTTGTGTAGAACATCTGTCAAATCTCAACTTTATTCCTTGGTTAAATGTTGTCTGACGTTGGTGAAATCGGCCCTAAATGAGCTAAAAATAATAATTACAAATCAACCTGCTTCTAGTTTTGAAATAAATTACTAAAATTAAGATACCAAGCAGTGCGGTTCAATAGTTTTTAATATTTTTCAGTCTCAAAAATCTGTTTTATAAATCTGAAGAAAAGAAAAACACGAATTTTGATGCTGGTCTTGGAGCCTTCTACAGTTATGTAGAAAAAAATGAATATGTTGCCGTTGACGCTGTTATTCCTATGAAAACCAGGATTTCTTTAGAGGTAAATAATTGTACGGTTGGTTAACCGTGGCCGCTTCCCTTTTAGCAAAGCTTGGTATATTTTAGTGAAAAGTAAGTATATTTTAACAAAGTTTTGGGCTAAGTATATTACTTTTTCTAAATAAATTGTGTATCCATTACCGTATATTATTATACCGTAGTATATTATTTATGGTAAAAATTAAACGTAGAATACGAAAAAAAACATGGATACTACAAATCATTAGGATCCAGAGCATTGGATGACTAATTCTGACTACCTTTGGCTATTACTGAGAATTAAAATAATCGGCCTTGAATTTCAGGAAGGTGGATATATAGACCGAAGTGAAAACCACCTTATGATAATACCAGGTTTTGAGGGTCGCCATCAAGTATTTGAGTCTGCGGCTGAACGGCTTAAAATTCGAGCAGGAACGTTACAGTTAGGACCTGACGTTATTTGTGATACAATACCTGAGATAGCTCAAAATCTCGCAAATGTAAGTAAAACACAAATTAATACTTACATAAACTCACGCTTTTCCCCATGAGGGTAAGCAAAAACTACAGTAGGTACGCCTCGTACTACGATTACCACATACTCCTTTTGCCTAGTCCACGTTTATATACCGGTTTACGATTCCGTTTTGTTCGGGAGTACGCAACTGAATCCAGTTCGAATCAAAATAGAGATCGTATCAGAAACAAAACTAAATAGTATCACTTTCGGGAGTAAGCCTCCCGAGGGCCTAGCACGAACGATTTTGACGTTGCGTATCGTAAACGTAAGCAATTATTTTGAATTGAAAATACACGTTCGCTACACAATATTTGTAAAAATTAAATACTTTATATCAATCTCTGTATTTATTAAAATGCGCAAATTGTATAAAATTTTATCTAAATGGTCTATGACTGTTGTATTTTAGATTCGAAATTCGCTTACGTTTACGATACGATACGTCAAAATTGTTCGTGCTAGGCCCACTGGTCATACACGCACACCGGTTGTGAGTATAGTTTGTGTCAATCCATTTTAATAAAAAGGTAAACAAACAGGTACCTACAGCAGTTTAGTGACGTCCAATTGCTAATTACAAATCAATTAAATAATTGCATGATTCGATTTTATTAATTGAATGAGTTATAAGCGCTTTGTGGTATAATTTTAACAAAATTGGGTTTGTTTACCTTTTTATTAAAATGGATTGACACGAACTATACTACCTAACCTCTTTGAAGAACATCTCCAAAAATATCACTGTCAGTATGTCCTTCTAGGGCTGATCACCTTTCGGCATTTCCACTAACATCTGCCTTATAAATTCCTTTTGTTAATCGCCTTTCATTCATCCTCTCAACATGACCAAACCATTTAAGCATAGGTACTCTTTTCATTTTTTGTAAGTAATATACTTATAAGTAATATAAGTATTTTTTGTATGCTTGCATTATGAAACAATCCGTTATTGAAGGTTTATAACTACCTACGTGAGATAACTCACATATTTATTTCAGATTTGATCGACTAGTTTCGAACTCGAACAGAGCCATTATGGCGTATGGTACCCTCAAAAAGATAAATTCCGTCGCCGTTGGGGTCGTACTACTCTTAAACTAACTAACATAAAAATCCAGAAAAAATATATACTAACCTTGATATGTTACCTTTATTTTGGACGTACACATAAAAAAATCGTAGCTTAAAAATTTTGCTAATTTTCGCGTTCGTCTTTGCGCGTGCGACTGGCGGCAGTAGGTACAGCAAAACGCACGCGTCAATAAGCAAAATTATTTCCTGCCATAAGCCACATCCAGATTAAATATAAATTGATTGCCTATATTCTCCAGCAAAAACCAAAAAAATATCACCTTTAGTTTAGGAGCAGTAGCGAATTTAGTTCAAACGACCTCATTTCAATAATTATTTTCATACAGTAATTTTTAAGCTACGATATTTTTATACTTCCAAAATAAAGGTAACATGTCAAGGTTTATTATATATTTTTTCTGGATTTTTATGTTAGCTAGTTCAAGAGTAGTAGGACCCCAACGTTGACGGAATTCATCTTTTTGAGGGTACTACGCGCCTTAATTAGCCCATCACTCGGTGAATTCGTAACACAAACTTTTATTGAAGTTCCAGAAAGAAGAGTTTAATTATTTTTTCTCAAATCTTAATAATATTTGCTTGATATATTTTACAGCTTATCAAATCACACTTTGAGATTTCATCGAAATTCTACATCTTGGGCTATTCATTTGGAGTCAATGTGGCATTGGAAATCGCAAAACTGTTAGAAGCTGAAGGTACATTACTGATTTATAATTTAGTTATTTCAATGAGTAATCATTAGTCACAAGTATGTGTAAACATACTTGTCATATCTTGATGGTACTTTTACTTCATAAAATAGTAACAAGATTGTAAATAACTCCGTATTGGATGATTTATAAACGAATAGGTACTAATATAAACGAATCGGAATTAATTTTAATTTTGTTATTATTTTATTGTACCAGCTGGGGAGCTCGTGGCTAAATGACAGCCGCGCTGATCGATCGATCTGCGAGGTTAAGCTGCGCTTGCCGCGGTCAGTCCTTGGATGGGTGACGTTCTTTACACATCGAGACCCCTCCGTGCCTCGGAGAGCACGTTAAGCAGTCGGTCCCGGTTGTCATACGAATATCTTTGACAATCGTTACGGGTAGTCAGAAGCCCTAGAAGTCTGACAGCTGGTCTAACATTCGAATACCGGTATTACCCATTAATTGGGTTGTGGAGGTCAGATGGCAGTCGCTCCACGTAAAATATTGACATTCAGCTGAAACTAGTTAGACTGGAAGCCGACCCCAATATAATTTGGGAAAAGGCTAGGCAGATGATGATTTTATTGTACCGGCTTCCCCTCACCCTTTGCTATTTGCTATTTATAACATCGCATTTTTGTTGTAACCTTTAAAAATATTCATTAATAAATTTCAGGACGCACTGGAGTGGTTTATTGCTTGGACAGCAGTCCAGGCGTATTGAAATCACAACTCAAAGCTTACATAGGCGATCTTACTGACGATCAGCTACAAAACGCTGTATTAGTTCACATGTACCAGCTCATGACCAAACATGAAGGTACTGAATTGAAACAGGAACTAGAAAAAGTAAAAAACTGGTCAGACAAAATTGAAATTTGTATGCACAGACTTCAGGGCTTAGTTCATTTTTCAAATGAACACAGACGTACACTTTTCGAATCAGCGTATAGAAGAATCTTGTTGGCTAAAGAGTATGAGCCTGATTTTAAGCTTGAATCAGAACTGGTTCTCATAAAAGGCATTCCTCATCCAAAAATGGAGAGTCTAACAGATGATTATGATCTATCCAAGTATACTAAGCAGCCAGTCAAAGTTTTCCACATAGAATCTGATCACGCATCAGTGCCCTACAATTGCGGAGTGTCCAACATTGTGAACAAAATGCTTGACCCTAATTTATTAGAAGAATTCAAACGAAAGAATTTGTGTGAATATTATCATACGCAGTAATATCGGTTACGAAACTTTAACATCAATGACAGAAACTGAAATTATATTTTTTTAATTTACGGCTCATGAATACCTAGTGTTTTATTTTTTCCTTCTATATTGTGCATCTCTTAGTAACGGCGCTGTTTTCATAGCTTTACACTATTAATTATTTTGTTAAAATCATAAATAATATCAACTTTGTAGTTTTTAAACTTTCGCGAATTGTACACATGTTTTTTTAATTATATCGAGACTTTTCGCGCACAAACATAGTCAAAATCAGTATTTTGAATATGTTTGTGCGCGAAAAGTCTTAATATCAGCTAATTATTAAAGTGTAACGAACTGTTTACCTACAATGTGAAAGCAATGAAACCAATTTCAAACTAGCAAAATAATAATTTCATAATTGAATCTCGTAATAACGCACTCTGTCTCCAAAGCATGGTTATATTACTACTATTTACTATTAAACAAGTAAATTATTATATGCAAGGAATGAGACCACATTATTCTTCAGACGTGTTGTGTAAATCATAATTTAAAGAGCAAAATAAGTGTAACTTATTAACTCAAAATTCAATTTTGTTTTGAGACAAAAACGTGTGACATTATTTTAACAAAAGAAAAGACTGATATCTATCTTTCAAGAACACGTTAACATTGTTCCCAAATATTTCTTGCCATCCCTCATTTTCGTCGCATCAACACCAACAATAATTGTGAGTGACAAAATGAATTGAATAAAAAATGCTTTCAAATTTCAATTTGTCTCTTATAAATATATGAGGCGTCTCCAAGCAATAATTTAAACATGAACGTCTAAAATTGGCCATAAATTATAGTGAGAACGCAGGCCTTGTGAATGTTGAGCAGAAAAACCTTTACAAAATATAATATTTATTACAAATTACATGATTTTCACGCCTATCCCAGTGTGTAATATTTTTGGGGTCATGTTGTATAGGTACAGTATCCTACTAATATTATAAACGCGAAAGTTTGTGAGGATGTAAAGATGTATGGATGGATGTATGGATGTTTGTTACTCTTTCACGCAAAAACTACTAAACGGATTTTGATGAAACTTTACAGTAATATAGCTTATACTTCAGAATAACACATAGGCTACTTTTTATCCCGAAAAACGCGGGTGAAGCCGCGGACGGAAGCTATGTATTATTTACGCGAAAGTTTGGATGGACGTTTGTCACTCTTTCATGCAAGGACTACTAAAACTGTTTTAAATTCATTTTCATTTCAAAATATCGTCGTTTGGTCAACATTTAATTACGTCTTATTAGAATTTGAGCGACAATATGGCCCTAAATCAATATACCGCGCTTTTGTTTCGCATCAGCGATGCAGAAGCGCGTTAACGAAAAGCTTCTGTACCGCTGCACAAAGTCGCTGTCTGCTGACCTGGGCCTTATTGCTTGTGTAGGTGACAAATCCTTCATCTAACCGCGAATGTTAGTTATAATATTACAAGTATATATTTGACAATAAATGTTTGATCTAACAACAGAATTCCAGCTTTGTTTATTATTCATATCCAGTTTAAAGATTGCCCCAAAATGCAAAACAACGGTTGTCCGGTGAGCGTTGCCTTTATCATCTTACATAGCAAAGTTTGGTGTATGTTACGTAGTCGTAACTCGTAAATAGATCGTAGTGTGCGCACGGCAGATCGATCCCCGATACAGGAGCTTGTAAAGGCTGAAACTGTTATATCCACGTAGGCCGTACCTGGAGGGATGAAGATTTTAGGTGAGATTTTGGATGTGATAAGTTTGATTACTAGCTTCCGCCCGAGTAAATTCAAATATTTCGTAATTTTTAAAGGTGTTTTTTTTTTTATCTTTGTGCTATTCTGATGTATTAACTATATTATTGTAAAGTTTCATCAAAATCTGTTCAGTAGTTTTTGCTAGAAAGAGTAACAAACATCCATACATCCTCACAAACTTTTGCGTTTCTGTGTAGTACAATACAAATAACATCACACCTGTATCCCCTAAAAGGTCAAGCAGAGGTGTATGTGCCCTCACATTTAACCGTAATGTTTAAGTCCTGTGTATTGAAGGGCGAGCAGTTAACTTTTCTTTTCTATTTTGAATTTCTTTATAGAAAAACTCAGTAACACTGTCCGAAACAGAGATTGAACTCAAGACTCCATCCACGTATATCAGTCGTGCTTGCGACCACCAGACCGGAGGCAACCAAGTTATTGAAACATACGTCTTAAACTGACTTCAAAGAAAGCAGAGGCAGTGCATTACGAAAGTGCGTTCAAAATGCAAATATCGCCGGTGCGACATAACTGTAGCGCAAACCACAGAAGATCGAATGCACGTTGGTTCGAAGAATTGTTATGTAGCTTGACGCCACTCACAGTGTGAAAATACATCACCAAGACATCCCATACGGTATCCAAGCTAGAGTGCAACCCAGCTAGCTGGTTAAATGGTTAATAAAATTAAAACGGAAAACCGATAGCTGAAAAACCGCTTCTGTTAGGTTAGAACGGTGACCACACAACGCACGAGCTAAGCGAGCGAAGCAAGCGATGCCGCGGCAGCGGCCGGCGAGTACTAGCAACTCTCAGCCGATCACATTTGGAATTACTTTCAATAAAAACACCGTGTTCTTTCAGATTACAGCTGAAAGAACACGGTGTTTCTATTGAAAGTAATTCCAAATGTGATCACGGTGTTTCTGTTGAAAGTATGGTGTCAATCTTGAGTCTCACTCATCTGCCTAGCCTTTTCCCAAATTATATTGGGGTCGGCTTCCAGTCTAACTAGTTTCGGCTGAATATCAATATTTTACGTGGAGCGACTGCCATCTGACCTCCACAACCCAATTAATGGGTAATACCGGTATTCGAATGTTAGACCAGCTGTCAGACTTTTTAGGGCTTCTGACTACCCGTAACGATTGTCAAAGATATTCCTATGACAACCGGGACCGACTGCTTAACGTGCTCTCCGAGGCACGGAGGGGTCTCGATGTGTAAAGAACGGTCACCCATCCAAGGATCGGTCCTTGGATGGGTGACCGTTCGCCGACCGAGCCGCGCTGATCGATCGATCCGCAAGGTTAAGCTGCGCTTGCCGCGGTCGGCCGCGGCAAGCGCAGCTTAACCTTGCGGATCGATCGATCAGCGCGGCTGTCATTTAGCCACGAGCCCCTCAATCTTGAGTCTCACTCTCGCACATAATTTTATTCGCAATTGAGTGGAATCTTCTTCGAATGAGCGTGCATTAGATTTTCTGTGGTTTATGCTACAGTTTTGTCGCACCAGCGATATTCGCATTTTGGTACTATTGTCGTAGGTACTTCTGTAATTGACGAACTAAAATAAAACTTACTTACCCATTAAAAAGAAGCAATGAGCTTCAGTAGGCCGATCACGAATAATTTTGATGTATGGTAGGTAAATGTAAGCATATTTTGAATTTAAAATATACGTTTGATACGCAAGGTAGGTATACTTAGGTACGTACTTTATTTATTTATCAGTATTTTTTAAAATGTATCAAAACGATCTAGGCCTCTTGTATTTTAGATTCATACCATACGTGGAAATTATTTGTGATCGGCCTACCAAATCAAGGTTGGTAGAAGTGTAGGTACCTCAATCTGCCACATCCATCCCATACCAAATGCAGTACAATAAACATTTGCTTGCAACCCCGAACCGGTCAGCTCTTTAAATCTAGATCGGGACTCAACCCGGAACCTTTTACGGGCTGACACAGCGTTCCCGTTGAAATTTTAAGCTACATCACTTTGTCTGTGGTGTGTTTATTCTGTTGAATAATCTTGATGTTTTCCTACCTTTGATGTTCCTACTACTCGGCCATTTGGAGAGAAAGTTCTACGATTGTAGGATCAGAATTTGAGTGACTGTCAGGTATCTAGGTAGGTACAGCTCGGCCTTTAATGAATTAGTTGCTGCCTTTTGTGAAGTAAAATACGCACAATATTATATATTTTGATCACTTGTCTGTCTGTCTGTCTGTCGGTCAGTCAGTCAAGTTATACATACTTACTTACAGCGCGTGTTGTATTCCTATAAATAAAAAAATAAAAAATATTTCGTCTATTTGTCATGCATTTTATTGATTTTTTAGGTGTTTACCTGTAACCTATATTACAGCGAAACATAAACATGAAACATAAAAAAATAATTAATTAAGTAGGTACAATACGACTACGGCCCACTCCCTCTCACAGAGGAGGCCTTTGTCCCAGCAGTGGAAACATTATAGGCCGATTATTATTATTATTATATTTATAGATCACATCCTATTAAATTAAATTATTATTATTATAAATCTGTAGCTGCCTTGTTGGTCTTCTAAGTGGGGTGCTGGGTTCAATCCCTGGTTCGAGCAAAGTGTTATTCGGTTTTTCCGTTAATAAATTAGTAGCAGACCAAATAGCGTAGTTGCAACAGGCTCGCACTCTGTTACATGGGACATAAAACTAGTGAATTGGGGTTAAACGATAAACTTATTTATCCGTTCAGGGATATAGGCGTAGTATTCAGGTCATTAAAACTGCACTGCTTTTGCACATTAAATAACTTGTCATTAAATTAGGGCTTTAAGTCTTGTGTTGTAGGTACAATATATTTTTTTTTATCAATATAGATTAGTCAACGGCTCGTGGAAAGCGCTTTTAGCATTATAAAATGTATTGTATAACACACGACTTAGGGCCAGTTGTATCAGCTTACTGTTACTGTAACCGTCAAATATGGCGGCTTGTACGACAATTTCATACTGACTTAACGATTACGTACTGACTTACAAATACAGATGGTTTGAAGCAACCCGCCCTTAAAGCCCTAATTTAAATGTCAAGTTATTTGCTGGAGCCACAGATTTTTTTTTTTTTAAACGTTGCCCCACACTAGGATTTCTCCTGTATCGTGGGTGCGTTTACAAACACAAATTTCACATACATAAGCAGCCAGACCTATGTGCAATGCGGGAATCGAACCTGCGACACGTTGCGCAGCAGCCAATCTCGCAGCCACTGCGACAACCGTGCGGTCGTAATATGTATAACAATTTCTGTGGCTGAAGCGGTGCGATCCGTTCTTGTGCAGTACCGGCGTCGCACCGTGCTCTCGATGCATCAATTGTGTGGAAAAACAACCCTCCGTTAGCAGTACGTCACCAACCACAGATTTAGATTAGGATAGTATGAAAACGAGCGTGCCATATTTTCCTACCTACTTATACATAATGCATAATCGGCCTATAATGTTCCCACTGCTAGGACACAGGCCTCCACTGTGAGAGGGAGTGGGCCATAGTCCACCACGCGGGCCCAGTGCGGGTTGGTGAACGTCACATGTCTTCGAATTTTTGGTTCTAGGACATGCCGGTTTCCTCACCATGTTTTTCTTTCACCGTTAAAGCAAGTGATAATTAATTTCTAATACGCACATGACTTCGAAAAGTCAGCGGTGCGTGCCTTGGGATCGAACTCGAACCATTCGCCGTGGAAAGCACATGGTTAATCCACTAGGCTATCACTGCACGCTAGGCTATCACTGCACGCTGACCTACTTAGCTGCTACCTACTTATGCTGACGCGCAAGTCATAATTTAAAGACCTGGGGCAACCCTATACGAGTTTTTACAGTTATTATTGGTACAATTTGGCATTTGTGTCTTCAACGACACTATTTGTCAAGTTTCACCGGCGCGTTTGAAAGTAAACTCAAGTAGGAACGCAGCAAGCAGGTGCATCGCACAAACTTTTCAGGCCTGCTGGGATGGACGGTTTGCGGTATTTAGTCTACTCTAAATCTGTGACACCAGCAGTCCAGCAACAAACATGTAAATTGAAAGAGCTTAATCTTAAATCAAACTCAAGCCAACTATATTTCTTCTATGAATAGGTAGTTTTCAATAGAGATATTTAATTATGTACCAACTTATGTTTTTCTTGGATATGATTTAGTGTAGTGACCTATTTAATCTGATAGGGAAAGTTCTGTCGTGCCAGATACTATTTAAAGTAGTATACAGTATGTAGTAATAAATATGAGCCAGAACTCTTGGCACATGTTTATAATAATTTACATAACGACTGGCTATCAGTTGACTCGTAATGTATGACATTATACAGGCTGTTACTATTTATAAGGAAAGGCTAAGGCTACGAATACTCATTTCATGGAAAACTAGCGACCCGCCTTCGCACGGATAGCACTAAGTATCTACGCCTGGAACCATGATATTCAATAGATGACAGTAATAGGCTTTACAAATATTTATATTCATATCTTCTGAACCCTGTAAGATATCAAAATAAAACATACGCTAAAATTGAAGGAAATTGAAGGTGGAATTTTTGTTTAATTCCCGAAAGTTTGTATAGAAAAATAGTGCTAGATATAAAAACAAAGAACTTGCTTGTAACAAAACTGTTATAATTTACTTCTAAAGAGGCGTCAAAGTCAATGGTAAGGAATTTCAAATTTAACTGATGCAAGTGTGACAATTGTTTTTAAATGTCATAATTAATTGTAAAGGCGGGTCTCCTGCGACGTGTTTGAGTGTTCATTAAACATCCAACATGTTTAATGAACATAAAAAGGGCGTAGCCTACGCATTTTATTTTGGCAAAAACACTCGACCACGTGACGGAAAACATGTTCAATGTTTAATGAACACTCAAACACGTCGCAGGAGACCTGCCTTAAAATTTTGTCAATCAGTTACACCAATAATTATACTTATACAACCTTTCTTGTCTTCAAATGCACCCTGTATGTTGTCATAACTTAAACATAACCCGTTACATTTGAATTATTGCACCATTATTGTGCAAATTTCGTGCATTATGTGCGGTTATCGTGTTGCTAACAGGGACGGACTCTGCATTTATTCAGGTGAAAGTTTGCACGGGCACGGATATCGTTTACAGGGTTACTTCTCTATTTGTATTCCTTAATTAATTTCAATAATGGTTGTGTGTCGCGAATGATCCCGGGTTCTGTTACTTTATTTTATTTTTATGTCTTTGCTTTCAAATGCTACGTTGGTGTAGTGTTTTTATTAGCGCGGCATTATTTTTGATCCTGAGATTGCAGTATTTATTATTTTTTTAAAATATTTCAATGTAGTCCGAATATTGATACAATGTAAAGAAAATTTAATAATGATAATCTACTATATAAAAATAAGTCGGGTTTTCCTTCCTGACGATATAAATCCAGAACGCACGAACCGATTTCCACGGTTTTGCATTCGTTGGAAAGGTCTCGGGCTCCGTAAGGTTTATAGCAAAGAAAATTTAAAGAGAAAAGCGGGAAAATCTTTTTTCACATACAGCGCCATCTCTGATACATAGCATGTACTACGGTGGCGAAACGGAGTTCGCCGGGTTTGCTAGTTTATAATAAAATGCTGTTTTTTTTTTACTTTATGCTGAACAGATAATATTTTAAATATATAAACGTTTTTAAAACTAAAAACTTCCAATGCCCCTAAAACAAGCCAATATTTACCTTAATCTAATTCTCGTAATTCTTAATTTCTTTCTTGGCTACGATCCTCAATGGCTATGCCAAACCAAGCCACACTAATACGTCCCTGCCATCACCGAAGTATCGTCTAACGAAAAAATACTCTGTAACACAAAAAACATTATAATATTTTAACCGCCTAATCGAGTCTCATGTGAATTTTAAATGTGTCGCGTTCCTTGTGTTGTCTTGAATTTGATGTAAATTTTGCATTATAGCCATAGTGTGTTACTTGGTATAAACCTAGTAGGTATATATGTAGTTTAGAAGTATAGATGAGAGTAAATTGAGTTTTTCAATGTAGTAGGTATCGGCTGCTCGACGAAGTATTTATGTGCTTACAACGATATTTACTAAATATACAGTGGGAACTCTACTGAAATATTGATATTCAAAAGTGCTGATTCTCTACCCATTTCGACTAGGTGAGTTTTGATTTTATTTGTTTTGGTTTAGTTTGATCAGTAACAAGTTCATGAAATAGCAATACAATAATGTTATCGTCACAACAATAAAGATCATACAAATCTTTTATATAAAACATCCAACAATCATAATAAGACTGAATTGAATTTTCTTATTGATTTTTTAAGTAACAAACGAACACGGGTCATCCGATATAATAATAAATTAAAGGTATATTTTTTTAAAGTTGTACCTATAGTAACAATCGCATAAAACTTTTACATTACCTATGCCTATAACGCATTCTGTCTCATAATAATTTCTCTCGCAATCCATAAATCAAGTAAAAATTATATAAAAAGATAAGGAGAAATTACTGCTTCATTCGTCTAGTGATCGCAAGCGCGATTGCTGAAAGCGTGGTCCTAGTTTTGTTCCCCAGATCGGGGAAAAGTGTTATTATAGCCTGCGCCAATAAAGAAGCGAATCTAAAATGGCGGCTGGTACTTGTAATGACAGGTTGGACCGTCAGCAAAACAGAGTTGCCAGATAGGTGATATTATTTTTATACATATAGAACTTTGTTGTTTGCAAGTAAATAGTACTGTAAGCAAAATATTTAAAAAAACTTTTTTAACAAAAAATAACCGACTTCAAAAAGCCACTACAAAGAAAATAATAATTTTGGTTTCGGAAGTCGGTGGCTTTGGTTTTTGTTTGCTTTTTTTGCCACCGACTTCCGAAACCAAAATTATTATTTTCTTTGTAGTGGCTTTTTGAAGTCGGTTATTTTTTGTTAAAAAAGTTTTTATTTTTCCCTTTTTAGTTCTTTATCTCGCGTTAGATTACTTTGACGAATTCGTTCAACAGTAAATCTTCTACGTAGTGAGTACATTTATGCATATAACTTTGTACATAGGAATGATTACCTAATGTATTATATACTAAAACCTTCCTCAAATTATGTAGATTACGTTAGTGAAAACCCCATTCAAATCAAATCAGTAGTTTTTGAGAAAATCGCGCACATACAAACATACATACATACATACATACATACATACATACATACATACGGGACGAATACAGAACCTCCTTTTTTGAAGTCGGTTAAAAACCCGACCAAGTGCTATAACGTGCGAGTTCATATCAATCATATTCCCTCTGAATATGATTAGTGCCGCCATTTTAGATTCGTTTCTTTATTGGTGCGTGGTTATATGTCCTGTTATTATGTACTTACTGACAGATACTCCCATCACAGTTCAACAATAGTTGTAAATCACCAATAAAACGTGTGTATCATAAACCTTTGTTTTACGACTTGCTGAGTCAAACGCTAGAAGCCAATTTCATAAAAAATGCTCGTCTAAAAAAGGTCTCCTACAAGGCTACTACGAACATGCCATGTCTTCAATTCTAGAAAATACATAAGTTAAAGTTGAAAAGTACATCTTAAGGTATTTATGGTAGCAAATAATAAAAGGTAAACTTGATTGTATTATGCCCCTGCCAGACTATGCTCCTTGCGCTGCTCATCGCTATGCTCCTCGCGCTGCCGTAATTTTCCGCGATGTTGCCCTCTCTGCCGGACGAGACGAGAGAGAGAGAGAGAGAGGACGAGGAGCATGACGTGTGGCATGACGAGTAATGTTACCACACTATGTCTCTGCCTCCTTTCCTCGCTACTTCCCATGCCACTCGTCGAGTGTGTAGCAGGCGCATTAGATGTACGACTGAGGAAGTACCTTACAGAATATCACAGCCAAATAGCGACTCTTCGATAGTGTTGTGTTTTTGTGGTGAGTACGGTGGCTAGTACTACTAAGACGTAACATTTTTTTTGGCCATGGTTTGTTCCAGTACCCTTTCTCGACTGTTTTTTACAGATACCTACGGTTTTTTTACAGTTTTATAGTAGTATAGATGTCGACGATACAGATGACTTTATACTTAATCAGCTAAACTTATCACATACAATTAACTTAATACTTTTTATCCTTTTGGAAACTACCACGAAAAACTAACAAAATAAAGTTAAGTTTCAAAGTAAGGTTTTTGTAAGTTTCTGAGTATCCTTCGCAGCTACTTTTGCTAGTTTGTAAATTCTTCCTAGATTGAACATTTAATTTTCTTATACAAAGTTTGAAAATTAAAACTAATTTAGTTGAGGTTAAATGAGTTTTACACTTTTTATTATGTCTACAGAGCAAATCTGCTTACCTTTAATACTCCGCAGACGTATTTAAAATAAATAAAATTGTTGATGGTAAAAGATTGTTTAAATTAAACTTTTTGCTGGCATTTTAAAAATGCTATTTGAAATATAAATACTAAGCTATTTCTTATTAAAACAGTCATTCGGAGACAGAACACTTATTTTAGTAGTTCTTTTTTATAGGGTTTTGTACCTCAATAAGAAAAAGGAACCCTTTTACGATCACTTCGCTATCCGTCTGTTTATCTATCTGTCAAGACCTTTTTTCTCAGGAACGCGTAGAGCCGTAGAGGTATAAGGTTGAAATTAATATCAAATACTCTCTTAGTCCCTTGGAGTACCTAATAAAAAAAATAAGCTTTGATGTCAATGCAAAAAAAAATACGGTCGCTTATGCCGCATACACTCGCAAATAAATTAAAACCTATAGGGTATTTCCCGTTGACCTGGAATTGACCTGAAATTTGGCAAGAAGCAAGATCTCAAAGCACAAATAAAAGGTCACACAAAATCCGAAAATTGATAATTTGTATTTAATATATTACACACATAAAAAAATCATTTTTGCTAACTTACAATTTGTACGAAACCCTTAGGGCGCAAGTCCTACTCGCACTTGTCCGGTTTTATGATATGTATCGTACTTTTTCTTCAGAAATAAAATAGAATTGTTTTTTACCTTATCCCAAACATCATGCTAGTTCTAAAGGCAGATTTAATGAAACCTTCAGGCGACAGACACGCCGGCAATATGCATAATGTCATGCACACGTGTCATGCTCATGTTTTGAGTTATAGCTCTATTACGCTCATAAAGTTGTGGTACTTCGTTCACTGTCGCTTAGATTATGTTGCTAATCATCATTATGATTGAAAAGAAAAAACTTATTTAGATTTTTAGGGTTCCGTACCAAAATGGTAAAAAAGGAACCCTTATGGTGCGACTTCGTCTGTCTGTCTGTCTGTCTGTCTGTCACACCTGCTTATTTCAGCAACTACTCATGCTATCGACTTGAAATTTGGAACAGTTATAAAGAATGCTTGTTCAACTTTATTGCAATTGAAAAACATCCAACAATATTTTTATTTTCATTGCAAAAGGGGCCGGAGGGTCCAAAATTTTAAAGTGGGGTTACTAGGTCAAGTGACATATCATATGAAAGGGCTTGATCTGCACATTTCAAAATATATTTTTATTTTATTTTATGTCTCATAGTTTTCGACATATGATGAAAAATGTCCAAAAAAATACCATCCCCCCCCCCCCCCTTATCTCCGAAGTTTGCGGGGCGAAAAATCTGAAATAATTAGAGTTGATAGGAATTAACCCAAATATGGCACCAAAAATAAAACGATGTTCCTAACTAGTACAGTTTTTTCAAAATCATCAAAATTCCTTCACAAACAAACTGAGTTATGCGGTCCGGATTTTTTCGCTTTATACGTCCAAAAATGATTCGGAACCCTCGGTGCGCGAGTACGACTCGCACTTGGCCGGTTTTTTTTACTAAGCCGGCTTCCAACGGTCAGTAATTTCAAGGATTATCAAAGACGAGCTCGGATTTCTGGTCATGGAAAAAAGCCAGTGTGTGAAGCCGCAGCCGCTAATAGACACATACATATAATCAAAATATGTTATGTCAACAGTAATAAAAATACTAATAACAATACGATGATTATAATAAAAATGACTCCGTCAAATCACGGCTGGGATAAATTCTGTGATCTTCACGAAGTTGTTCATATGCCTTCACGTTAAATTAAACCCAACTGCTGGATTATACATACACCCTTCTCTTTGAGGAAAGACCGGTATAACGTTGGTTACAATTAAATAAACTTGGAAAACTACAGTAAACAAGTACACAAATTGTAGTCCATTTACACTATCGTGCTCACAAATATTTTTACCGCAGGAGCCAAAAAAATATTTACTAGATTATTCGGACCAACACTAACCAAAAAACAAGGTACCTATTATTTCGAACAAACAAAAGAGAAAGCTAATTAATATGCAACGGGTCTCTTTGCAACTATTTTCATTGACCTTTTTATTAAAGTTTCAGCGAGCGTTCCCCGTCGGTCAGTCTCAATGCACGTGCAATTTCAGGCTTTTAGGCTTTAGTTCAAACGTTAAAAGGAAGAACAACGCTTGTTACTTATTTTTGTTCTGTTTCAATTGCTACTGTGGCTTTTGGCTTTTATTTCCACATAAAATCCATGTCTTATAGAGCTAGTAAACGGACTATAAAAATTGCATCTTGCTGGGAATCTTGCTGAGAGCTATAAATGGCCAATATTTACGGCGATACTCTTGCTGCAATTTAGCTATGCAAAATATTCCAGAGTATATTCTAACAAGGCAGCAACAACTGTATTGCTGTAGAATTGAGTTCGTATAAGTGCAGGAATTTGCGGCTATAGAGCTGAGCTAGTGAGATATAATAGTGGACGGCGAGGCTGGTCTTGTTACTGCAGAAGTTATTGTGATGTACCATCATTAATTTAATTTAATTGCAATATCGCCGGGTTATACTGCAAGATTGAGGCAATTGTTTTACTGAGTTGCGCGATATAGATCTCAACTCACGGCAATACAATTGCAGCAAGAAATTGTCATAAAATTTGCCTGTTTAATAGTACCTTTATAACACACATTTTATCAGATTCTTGAATATCTGATCCAATTTCTGATTAGATAATTTGCTGCACAATCTAATTTACCTGATTAGTTGACCTAAACACCAATCAATTCATTCCCAACAAATTCATCGGATCACTGAGTTTGTGATGGCGATGAAGGGTTGGATTTTAGGACAAATACAACTCAGATGTAGAATTTGTTGTAATTTACTTTGAAGATCAAAATGGGTCATTAAAACTTGCCTTCCTTCTACAGAATAATAAATATTTCCCTCCTCCTCAATATTTATTTCAAAATAATCTGTAGAGCTTCAAGTACATCTCAGCACTTTATCTTTGATTCACCAAATAAAACCATCTACTTAAGACTTTTTTCACCAGAATATTGCAAAAAAAATAGTAAATAAAAAAATAAAAAAACCCGACTGCCAAAAAACAACTAAAAAGTTCATAACAAGTGCACTTTTCAAGCAGTCTGATGCAGTTGGTGGCAATTATTTGTGTTAAATCTTAGATTTTATGCCACCAACTGCATCAGACTGCTTGAAAAGTGCACTTGTTATGAACTTTTTAGTTGTTTTTTGGCAGTCGGGTTTTTTAAATTTTTTATTTACTATTTTTATTTTTCACTTTTTAGTATTTAGGGTTCCGTACCAAAATGGTAAAAAACTATTATTTAAAATGAAAAATGATAAAAGGAACCTAAAGATGATTTTAAAATACCTATTCAACGACACCCCACTTGACATAGTTCATCAACTTTTTTTTTTTTTTCATTTTGACAATATGGCGTCTGGTTGTCGCTGTGGTGAATTTTGATTACTGTTATGTCTTTAGTGACAATCGCAAGGTTAAGACGAATCGATTGACGTAAGAATTATCAAAATCGGCCTACGAATTTGGTCTCTAGAACGCCACATAGAAACAAACATACATACATACATACATACATACATACATAGACTGATAAACACATTACCCTCCTTTGCGTCGCGCAGTCGGGTAAAAACACCTCGCTGCTTTCATCTTACTTCCGTTAAAATAATCCTCCACTTAATTACGATCTTAAAAAGTATTTCCTTCGCTGTCTTTCACCTCAACGTTTTCAGAAGCTATTTTTCAGAGTACGTCTGTCCATTCCGTTCACTCATTAATCTGCGGGTTGGACAGTCTGTGACGAACAACTGGATAGATGGGTTGAATGATGTTGAAACTTACTGGAATCTCCTGTGTTGTTTAAATGTTTAGCCAGAAAAAAGTTTTGCCAGAGAAGAGAACATAACTGATATTGGTACACCAGTTTATAATTAAATAGATATTTATTTCAGACAGGACACAATACTAATATACAAAATAAAACGTATTACAGAGCGTTTCACATAAGAAGTTGGCTCCCCTGTCTATCACTCTTGTATTACTAATGTTTTATGAGTTTTGTAGATTCATTATATGTTAAAATAATGCTTAGGACATTAAAAAGTGGTGAACGAGAGTTGGTACTGAAATAAAACTTCCAACACCGTTAAAACGTTATAACATGACATTCAGGGGCTAACATAGCGTTGAAGGGACTAGGTGAAACACTCTCTAAGTTACAACAGCCCCCTCTGTAGAGCCACTCTGTAGAGACAGTTCATGTGCTACTATACTGCCTTGAGGTCGCCACATACAGGGCTAAGTACTTCGGAAACCCAGGTACTCTCCGCGAGATTGCCGGCCACATTAAGTCCTTTCTCAAGTAGTTGGGGTGAATCGAATAATTTGACCCAACCGCAAGCAAAATACGCGCTTAGTTGTGGAGTTGTGGTAAACAGCCCGCTATACCATACCGAATACAGTTATTCGCCAAAGCACATACCAAGAGTAAAAATGTGTAACACTTCAAAATAGACATAACTTATAACCGCAACATCCGCCTTCCTCTCAACGTATAAAGGAGAACACTTTTAAAACGAATAAGACAGTAAAATAAATGGGTAGTAACAAAGGGTAGGAAGACACAACACCCTTACAGCTGCAGTGCAGCCTTAAGTGCTTACTCGTGTCAAGGGATGTTGTCAAGGGCGGAAAACTTTTCCTTAACGAAAGAAAAACGAAGTAGTTATTTATAAGGTGGGTTTTAATGTAGTGTTATTTGTTTCTTACGGTATTTGGTAAGGTGGACAGTGTGGACACGTCATGGATATTATAGGATGAAATTGTACATTGTTGGTAACTTTTTTCTGTGTTATGTTAATATGTAGATTGCAAGTCATTTAGGTGATCACTCAAAATCAGCGCTGTGTTGTGGTTCCGATGTCCATTGAGTCCTTTGACAGACAACTTTTTTGCCAATTGTGGTTTTTTTTTTTGAATTCCACATAATAATCATCATGCTTGTAATTCCCAAAGTGCTTAAAAGAGGCGGATATTATGTACACATTTTAATCACACTAATAAAATAAATGCAAATGTTTGTGTGTGTGTGTGTGTGTGTATGTTACTCCTTCCCACTGAAGTTGCTAGACGGATTTGGATAAAATTTGACAAGGAGATAACCTGAAACCTGGAAAATCACAAAGGCTACCGCTACTTTTCAAGTTAGAAGTTGCGGGCTTGAAATGAAGACTTCTCCTTACGTGACGATTTCTACCAGTCAACTCTTATATCACAAGCCGCGTTAAGAAACTTCGTCCAAAAAAGACATAAAGAATAAATATTCAAAATGTTCACTTCTAGTTTCTACGCAGCTTGGTCTAAGCCTCAGCGTTGGTTTTGAAGTGCACTAAGATTGATTTACACCAACCAGGTGGTCTGTTCTCGGCATACTTTGAATTTTCCATTGTTATTTTTATTTTCATTCCATTGTCTCACTCGCATTCTATTTAATTCATTCTTTGAGATTTCACTTCATTCGTTTATTATCCTGCTATAGGGGAGTATTGCACTATCAAATAAATATTTGGGTGAGTCATAGATAATTATAATGATAATGTAATACTTATCTCCCATAATCAAAATTTTGAGCTTGTGCAGTGCCGTGATGGGTTGTGGATCAAACTCACCATCGAATGGGGCTTACGCCATTGACCTATGTGAAACATATAGTTTAATGGCTTATGCAAAGTTTGACGTTGCGACGTCATGGCAGGTATAGAAGGAGATGGCGGGATAATCTAAATTCTAGATACCTATAATTATTGCAGGGATTAGCCCCGAAAATCCTTGGACCAACAAAGCTGGAAGCTGGACTGCGCTCTTTTAATTTACTTACCTCACAGAGTTCATTTATTGATGCTAATTTGCTAATGTCAACATTAAGGCCGCGGCCGCACTGGTAACGTGATTGCGGCGCGACGGCGATATCGTAAAAACAAACTCATATAAACATGCACTCATATAAATATGCACTGCAGCAATGCGGCCACCGGCATATGTTTATATGAGTTTGTTTTTTCGAAATCGCCGTCGGGCCCCAATCGCCTTACCGGTGCGGCCACGGCCTAAGAGTCAGAATTTATTTAATACGGAAATTCAAGTTCAGTTTAACTTTGTATCACCACCGTAACGTTCCTGTACCTTCGAGTGCACTTGACACACTCGTTTAAGTATCTGAGTTGCCGTAAGGACTTTACTGCGAGCGACGAGGCTGTGTGTTTGACGGGTGATGACGAGAAAAGTGTATGAAATACGTCATACCACTATTATTGGTTACAAGAAATATTTTTGTGTAAAAATATCTGGCTATCGCTGAAAACCAGCGCTATGGCTCTGTTCCGTGCATGGGTCACAGCATCATACTGAGTGATAACGGATGTGACGCATTTTCCTAACAGTATTTTTTCCGTATTTTTTTTTCATATTTCGTTCAAATACTCACCCTATGTGTAACAGTCTGTCAAAACAGTAAAAATATATTTACTACCTGTACATAAATGTAAGACAAAACTAACAATAAACATGCAAAAAAATATAAAAATATAGTATTAACTAACGCTAACTAAAAACAAATTCAGACAATAGGGTACCTATATATTCATGCACTTTTTTATATTTTTATTCGATTGGTTTAAACGCGGCCATTGTGGCGCGTCGCCTCAGTGACGTCAGAGTCCACAGCAACAACACTTAGGTATCACTTACACTTTGGCGTAAAAGTCTATATAATGATAAACAATTCATTGTCTTTTTTCCTTTCAATCAATAAATTCTTAATTCTGGAAGGGCATTTTGAATGTATGTAGCCGGCCGTATTACTTGTTATTGTGGACTCTGACCTCAGTCACGTAACGCTATTGGTTGAAACGAGTCAACCAATAGCGTTGCGTTTTGATATTTTGAATTTCCCTCGCATTTTTTCCACTCATAATTAAATAAATTAAAATATTAAAAGACTCTTAATTAAAAAAATATAGATATAGGTGTAATTCTATAATATAATAAAGATAACAAATAAAAATACTTGACGTATATTTGAATCACATGCATACACCCTATTAGTATGTTTAGTTTAACTCTCAATAAATGTATTGTTATATAAGCGCATAGTTTCGACTATATTTGCCGATAAATTTCAAACCAAAATTACAACACTAACATAATTAGCTACAGCAATATAACCCGCTCTGTTCCGAAGCTAATACGAGAGTGCTATTCAAAACTAATTTCTGATTGGAAACTTGTAGGTTCGTCTTGCAACTATTGAATATTGAAATGCAATAATCAGTCGCCGGGGAAGGCTGTCTCGGCTCGAGACTTCCGCTGTCAATTTGTCCCGGGAATAGTACATTTTGTTGGTGACTCTAATGGACAAGGAGCTATGAAGGGTTATAGATGGTGGGATTTCAATGTATTTGCTTTTATTGGTATTGTGGGATGAAGAAGTGGATTGTGTAATTATGACGTGTAACACTGATTCTTGTGGATTACTAAGCGTTCATTCGGGCTGGTCAAATCCGACAAAATAAATATATGAGTACAATTCACATTTCCTCTCGACTTCCCAAATGTTCGACTGTTCGAGGCTATTCTGGGTTGCTGAAGACCACTATAATATAGCACGACACACGATATTGCGAAAATATTCCTGGTATTGATTTTTTCCTATAACGCACGGCGTCGATCAATCTTGCGTAGCGTGCGCAAGCGAAGAACTGTTGTTTTTAGGGTTCCGTAGTAAAACTAGGAAGCCTTATAGTTTCGTCATGTCTGTCTGTCTGTCTGTCCGTATGTCACAGCCATTTATTTCCGAAACTATAAGAACTATACTGTTGAAATTTGGTAAGTAGATCTATTCTGTGAACCGCATTAAGATTTTTACACAAAAATAAAAAAAAACAATAAATTTTTGGGGTTCCCATACTTAGAACTGAAACTCAAATTTTTTTTTTTCATCGAACCCATACGTGTGGGTTATCTATGGATAGGTCTTCAAAAATGATATTGAGGTTTCTAATATATTTTTTTTCTAAACTGAATAATTTGCTAGAGCGACACTTCCAAAGTGGTAAAATGTGCCCCCCCCCTGTAACTTCTAAAATAAGAGAATGATAAAACTAAAAAAAATGTATGATGTACACTCGACGCCATTTACGGTCGACCACTTTTCACCCTTATGTTCTTAGTAATAAGGGCGAAAAGTGGTCGACCGTAAATGGCGTCGAGTGTACATTACCATATAAAATTCCACCGAAAATTGGTTTGAACGAGATCTAGTAAGTAGTTTTTTCAAAATCATCAAAATTCCATCAAAAACAAAGTTTGTTATGCGGTCTGGTTTTTTTCACTTTATACGTCCAAAACTGATACGGAACCCTCGGTGCGCGAGTACGGCTCGCACTTGGCCGGTTTTTTTCCTTTACGCACACAATACACGCACAAATCTCATATCAAATTGACCAACTACGGGCTAACTTCTTAACAATATCAGTCTGTATTTTGATCACTCTGGAACGTATAATTCAAAAGAGGGCCAGTTTTCTACACTGAGACCCCTCCTTGCCTCAGAGAGCAAGGAAAGAGATAAATACCTATTGCATTTTTTATGAAACAGCTGATATTTTTTTCGATATTTTAAGGTGGAAGTTGTTTATATTCATGAGTACTTTCACCCCCTGAAAGGAAAAGAGTGAATTAAAAATCACAGATTATTTACTGAATAATAATATTCAGTAAATATCTAATATTCAAAATCATAATAATGCGCGACGAGATAGTTATTCTACAAGTACAACGTTACTGTTGCGAACCGTAAGCATATAGCATAGCAATCTGATTCTGAGCTGCAAATTGTAAAAAACGTAATACAACATTCCCATTAAAGCAAAATTCAAGGTGGTAGGTAAACCTACCATTACCAATAAAAAGTGGATGTACCAATAAAAGAAAATACCGCTGCCTATTTCCTCGAGTAATTTGAGGAATTCGAGGAAGTTGTAATATTTTAATAAAACTCAAATTTAGTAGCTCAGCGGTCCATTTATTACGGATAGCTGCGCCTGTCAGTTTAGCAATAGCAATAATAGAGAGAATTTAAATTATTTCCTTGTGAATGAAATTATTGTTACGAACTTAGATGTCTATTTGATTCATTATCACCTGCCGGCCTAGCATGACCACGATAGAAACGGGTTTTGTCTATATAGAAATAGACAAAGTGACAGATTGTAGAAATATTTCTACCGTTTCATTCAAAAAACGTAGAAATGTTTCTACAATCTCACCGACCGCACGGTTGTCGCAGTGGCTGAGAGATTGGCTGCTGCGCGTCGTGTCGCGGGTTCGATTCCCGCATTGCACATAGGTCTGGCTGTTTGTGTATGTGAAATTTGTGTTTGTAAACGCACCCACGACACAGGAGAAATCCTAGTGTGGGGCAACGTTTTAAAAAAAAAAAAAAAAAAAAAAAAAAAGAACTGTCACTTTGTCTATTTCTATGTAGACAAAACCCGTTTCTATCGTGGTCATGCTAGGCCGGCTGGGTGTTATATAGTGATTAGAGATGACATTAATATTTGTAGGTACTAATAGTTAGTACCTATTCTATGGAGACTTTTAAATCAATTAGAACCTTCACTAAGGGAGATCCCTCAAGGTAGCCCACGAAATTCACTTTTTTCCATTTTTTACAAATTGCAGCACTGGTTTACGATGTATGTTGATGCTATATTTGCTAAATAATAACCATTAAAATCATCAATATGGCTCTCAAAATAATTATATTTGAGTAAATTCGTTGTTTTTTTACGAAATAGTCGTATTTTTCTGAAATATAATTTCGCCCAGTGACTACTGGTCGATCGTAATTAATATTTTTTAACAATCACATAATTAGTATACATTTTTAGCTTTCTGCACTCCTTCTCCGTATAAACTTCTAATATGCCAAATCTGACGCATCTGCGTGTGCGCAATATACTTAAACAGGGGTACAAAGTTTTCTCTTCATGTATTAATATGTAAAATTATAGATAGTTACATCATAAATCATATATCTGAGTCATTCAATAGAATTAGCACAGATGAGTACCTGCCGGCCTAGCATGACCACGATAGAAACGGGTTTTGTCTACATAGAAATAGACAAAGTGACAAATTTCATTCATAAAACGTAGAAATGTTTCTACAATCTGTCACTTTGTCTATTTCTATGTAGACAAAACCCGTTTCTATCGTGGTCATGCTAGGCCGGCTGAGTAGGTACCTTGACACATCTCTGCCAGACATGATACTGCCTCCTTAATCGTGTTTCATATGTCCAGCCGCGTTTCTGTCTTCATCAATTAATCTGTGAGCAGATTAGTCGAATGGATTGCTGAGGGCTAGCAGCCATGTTTGTTTCGAGTTAAAAATTGATTTGAACTGAAAATTGTAAGATGAATGTCTGTTGTATTAAAATGTGTTAAAACCTTCATTGTTTCTTTAAAGGTAGTTAAAAATGCTTAATTGATGCACAATACGCACAGAAAAAAATAACAAAAACTACAGATTAAAGACACAATTTAAAATAAGAATAAAATGTTATATAGGTACTAACTTAATTAAAAATAAGCTAATAAAAATATTTCAAATAATTATAAAACAACACAAAAGACAAGAGCGTTTTTCGTTTGTCCATTTTTACAAACGAAAAACGCGAGTCGTGTGTTTCAAGATTGCACCAAATGATTGGCATTTTTAAATACCTAAATTAGACAGACTCTACGGCTCGTATTACCTACAGAACGATGCTCGAGCAAAGATCTCTGCTTGAGCATAGATTTAAAGCCATTTGATTGGTTGAAACTAGTTCTAATCTATGCTCAAGCAGAGATCTGTGCTCGAGTAGCGTTCTGTAATACGAGCCTTAGACTCTACTATAGAGCGTTTCACTTCCCTTCCCTTAGGGAAGTCCCTTCCCTTATGTTGGCTCCCCTTTCTGTCACTTCTGTTTAGTTCTTAACGTTTTATGTGTTTTTTTACATTTATATGTTAACTAGCTTCTGCCCGCGGCTTCGCCCGCATTTTTGGGATAAAAGTAGCCTATGTGTTATTCTGATGTATAAGCTATATTACTGTAAAGTTTCATCAAAATCCGTTGAGCAGTTTTTGCAAGAGTAACAAATATCAATACATCCATCCATACATCTATCCATCTATCCATACATTTTTACATCCTCACAAACTTTCACGTTTATAATATTAGTAGGTAGTAATGCCTAAAACACTAAAAAGTGGTGAACAAGACTTGGTACTGAAAACAACTACCTACACCGTTATAAAAGTTGTAACATATGACATTTAGGACAGCCAACATAGCGTCGAAGTTGTAACATATTGACATTTAGGACAGCCAATATAGCGTCGAAGTTGTAACATATTGACATTTAGGACAGCCAACATAGCGTCGAAGGAACTTCTTATGTGAATGACTCTCTATAAGTAATTAGCTTGGGCAGGTCTCCTACAAGGTCGATCGATGACCAGGGCCCCAATTCTGCTATTGCAATTGTGTAAGAATGGTGTCGTAATGACACCATAACGGTCAAAATCTAAGCGGTCATTGGCTTAGAGTAAGTCTATCTCTTTCGTCATTGGTCAAAGCGATGTCCTTGAGAGATCATTCTGACACGATTATAACAATTGCATTAGCAGACTTGGGGCCCTGGTGAAGGTCACGGGAATCAGCTGGATGAGAGAAGCACAGGACCGGTTAATGTGGCGACGCTTGGGGGAGGCTTTAGTACAACAGTGGACGTTTTCGGCTGAAATGATGTTAACGATGATGACACAACAAAATAGGTATTTTGAAAATAATAATAGACCACTTACACATAAATTCAGATAAATCAAATTTATGTATCCTCCATTTATGTCAAAATCCAATGTATCTCAAAGTAACATTACAGCAAATAAAATTGACTTTCTAAAGAAAATGTTCCGTCGATAAACTCAAGTTTAAATGTAAATAAAATACGAAACGAAACGAAGTTTTAGTAATAAATCCGAAGGATCCTTAAGAATAGGTCTCGCTTTAAGCTAATTTTATTGAAGCGATATTCTTTGGAACAAAATAATGAAGTTTGATTTATCTTAAAATTTACTGGGTATTGCCCCCGACTTTGTTTGCATACAAACTTTAAACCCCCTGTCTGACCCACTTCGTGGAGGAGACTAGCCTATCTAGTACATACACCAACATTTACGGAGCACAAATCTAGACTCCGACTAATAATCATATTAAACCCCCTTAATTATAGACGATGATTAAATTAAACAGCTCTTAAGTCAATTTGTCATCTCCATTCATTGTCATACAAATGACAAGGATAGTTGTGTATTTAATCAATGGTTGAAATTAAAAGGCGTCTATAAGTAAGGGGTAATTGTCAAATAAACAGATCCCATCCTCGTCGCCAAATGATGGGTTTTAGGGTAATTGCGGAATGCAGTTTTCAATAGAAACAACGTCTTGTGCGTACGGTGGTTTATTTCTCACTGATAAAAGATGGCCGCTCGGCCGAACAGCGGCGCGCGGCTAGGTAGGTAGGTATACATTCATAATGCCGTCGGTTACAAGCAATGACTATAAGTTACAAGTAACTACACATCAGTTTCTGCCATTATTTTTGATACCTCTTCACGATCATTGATTGTTTTCAAGTTACGAAGCAGATCTCGTCAACATGAACTCGATTTTTATTTGCATTCACCAGTTTTGGTACGGTGCGCTAGGTTACGCCGAAAAGCATTTGATACAATGAATCACGGAACAACGAATGCATGTTACAACGAATCACGGAACATCGAATGCACGTTACAACGAATCACGGAACAACGAATAATTCACACAGTTACAACGAACAATTTCACACCTATCTACGCGGCCTAGAAATACCTAATGAAACAACCAAACAACCCAAGCCCTAATGAATCATTTTAATACCATAGCAATGTATAAGAAAAGTAGTACCTAAGTACCTTAATTTCTCGCTAATCTTTCTCTATAGCCTCGCCTTTACTTCAAAACTCAGACAAATCTCTAAAATTATCTGAAGAACGTAATTTGAATGTTTCGCTGACTAAGTTTGTTAGAATTAAAGTAAATAATATAGTTAGTTATACGTACTTAAATCTTGTTGATTATTTTTTAATAATCCTATAAGTTTGTAAACTCTTTTGAGGATTAAATGGAACTTTGTAAAATTGCTTTCAAAGTGTGATTTCATTTGATGTTGTTAGCTTGTTGAGTTGAATATTAATTATGTCAGTGTATTGCTGTAGATAATTTGGTATTTCGAATTGTTTTTAGGTATATTTTATGATATGTTACTATTAATTATTTTTTTTACCGATGAAACAAGAGAATTTGTTAGATATAAAGGGTAGGCCAAACAAAAGTTTCTTTTTAAAACTGCAATAAATTAACAATGAAAATACTTTTTTATCTATAAGTAAAAACTAATAAGTCTAGGTAATAAGTACGAATACAGTCAATACAGTGATAAAGTATTTTTGTATTTTCTTTTATAAAACCAGGCTGCTTATTTTTAGAGTTCCGTAAAACATTCGGTGTTTCAAAAGGGTTCCGTCGCCAAAAAAGAGAGAACGGTTGCTCTAAACTAATCTAAAGTCAGTTGCAAAATAATAATTGTTTTACAAACTCCACCAACTTTCCCGCAATCACAGCAAAGTAGCAAATGTCCCGACAATCGCAACTGTAATATGTGATACAACACGCGGTCGTACGTCGACAATTACGTACGTGACGTCATAACGCTCTCAACTTCGTGCCGTGTACTGTACACGTGACGCGCATCCTATGCAACACTGCAAGTGTTCGCACTTTGAATTTAATTTGTTGGTCTGTACAAATGTATACTGTACACTTTTGGAACGGGCAACTAACGGACAAATAGACTGACAACTATTACTTGACAATTTAAAAGTGACTGTAAATGGTCTAATTGAAATAAATGTTTTTGATTTTGATTTTATTGTAGACTATTTTACGGGTTATTAGTGTCACGGATGTTATGGAGGGGCTCGTGGCTAAATGACAGCCACGCTGATCGATCGATCTGTTAAGCTGCGCTTGCCGCGGTCAGTCCTTGGATGGGTGACCGTTCTTTACACATCGAGACTCCTCCGTCCCTCGGAGAGCACGTTAAACAGTCGGTCCCGGTTGTCATAGGAATATCTTTGACAGTCGTTACGGGTAGTCAGGAGCCCAAAAGTCTGACAACTGGTCTAATATTCGAATACCGGTATTCCCCAGTAATTGGGTTGTGGAGGTCAGACGGCAGTCGCTCCATGTAAAATACAGCTGCAATCAGTTAGACTGGAAGCCGACCCCAATCATGTTTGGGAAAAGGCTAGGCGGATGATGATGAGTGTCACGGATGTTATGGCCTAATTATAATGTGGTGGCCGATTTTTCAATCGCCTGATAAAATTTACTCTATGAATAAACTTCTTTATCACCTTTTGTTTTATGCAATCAATATTTTTAGGTATATTTATTCCAAAGCGTTTTTTTTTTGTCGGTTGAAAAATAGACTTTTAGAAAAAAAAAATCTTGTGTGATCAAACTTCCTGAAGAAATTCCTTACGCGTTGCATATAATAGAAAGAGGCAGAGAGAGAGAGAAAGTCGCATAGGCGGGGCATAACGCTTTTTTCTTACATAACAATTTTTACCAGTCAATTCCTACCAAAAAATACGATTTATATAAAAGTTTCACATAATCTTCTAAATCGGAGGCGTTTGAAAAATCCCAGCAAACCGGAGTCGGGATATTAAACGACAATTCACACAATCGTAAATCGCAATATGAGGAGACTTGGACAGGATGCAGCTGATCTAGTTTGAGCCACTCGCTCCTGAGTTATTGCATTGGCTTACTGGGAGACCTGGATTTTGAAGTGAGCTGGTTTTACAATGGAATGAGGAGAAATATTGTGTTTCCTTACCTTGTTTAGAACATTGTGAGTAATAAAAACAAATTAAGAAATAAAATGCACCTCTTGTAAGTTAGGTTTTGTTCTAACGAACGGTTAATGTTTGTTTCCTAAACAATTATGAACTTCAAGGCAGCCATATTTTACTTGGTCTATGGAAAGAACAATGCTTACTGTTTTCTTCGGGATCTACAAGACATCGTCAGTAGTATGTTAGCGATACACTTAGCAACTTCTAATGTCACTTTCTTGTAGTACTACTAGCAAAATAAACAAGTATGCAGGCAACTTAGTATGAGTACCTGCATTTTATTAGCGTTGTTCTTAGTCGTAAGTGTTTACTATTGCTTGTCTAAGCGTTCCTTATCAATGAAGTCATTTTCAAATGGACATAAGCTTAACGTCGAAGACGTATTCGGTAATAACAAAAATTGGGAAATGGGACAATATTGGCATAAAAGAGCAAAGAATGGCGTAGAAGAATGTTTATGCCATGAAATGGATCGAAAAAAGAAACTGTGATAGGTATACAAACGCATTTAAGAAAAGTTTCATTTAGGCGCACGATTACATTTTTACTGTTCTACAGCCAAAATTAAGTGGAAAATCTTCGAGGTTGAGCTAAAACACCTACCTACACAACTAAAGACCTTTGCGAAGCCAGTGACAAAGCTGTCGACGTAGCAAATTTTAGGTCTGGCATAATTTGAAACATCGACACGACGAAGATGTCAGCCTAAATACTTAACAATTTTGCTATGTATACAAGCAAACACTTAAAGTATGCGCACATAACGAAGACACTGATGAGCCACATGTTATGTTAGGCTGTGTCCCCAGTAGGCAAACTGTTAGCGGCCGACTGAGTGTGCGGCGTATCGGTTTAGTACGCCCTTCCATATATTTGAAATGGAGTGTCCACAGTTTGCTAGTTTTGCGCTAACAGTTTGCAGTTCTGTTAGCAAGCTTAGGCAAACTTCGCGTTGCACTTACACTTCTTTGTGTTGCACGCTCATAACATGTTCGTGAATTTTGTTGCCTTCGTACTTGCGAAGTTTGTTCGACAATTCTGTTCTTACAAGAACTTCTGCGCGCAAAGTTGAGCTCTAGATGTTGATGTAATACCTATGTAGTGCATTTACCTAATGTACAACTTACGTCAACTGTGCAAGCCAGAATTGCAAGTGTACCCCTAAGGCCGTTTTGCATCAGACGAGCGAATGCTCATTCTATCCCCACTCTATCAAATTCTTTTAGTGTAAACAGGCGTAGAGCACTCTTTCGTTGTTCTATTGTGCAAGAATATTATTCTAGTTCTTGGTTCTTTGCTCCTTCATATTTTGGTGTACACGCTGAAAACGACCTTTCGTTTACCTACACTAAAAGATCGAAAAAGAATACTCTTGTTCTACTCTAGCTCTTTATTTGTTTGGTTTAAACACACTTTGTGCAAATAATTATAATGTTCAAACGTGTACCTATGTCGAACTGGTATTATTTCAAGCGTGCTAAAGTTTATAAGCCTTTGAATTTGTTCCATGAGAGATGAGATGTAAAAGCCAATATAAATTGTATTTTTACGATATCATTGGATATTGTTGTCAATATCCAATGTAAAATGTAAAATTTTATTGTACCTACCTGTGAAGTTTAATTCTTCGTTCATTTAAGTACAGATAAGTATGTCCAGTACGTAGGTATATAATATACAAAACTTGAAGAAAGTTATTCCATAAATTAAGCTAGTTTAGCATTTTTTTGTTATTTTATATGTAGGAATAAAAGTTATTAAATACAAAACCTAATAAAATATAGGTAATAAGTAGGATTTTTATTTTTATACTTATTTATTCGAAACCAAAAACTATAAATTATGTAGTTTGTGATGGCAGTAATATCTATAAATGCGAATTTATAGCTGGTGTCTGATATTTTCTAGATAAACAAACGTTGCTTTTATATTTCTAGGCGAAATCATAGCCTAACTTCGCAGGATGAATAATAATTTCGATGATTGTACATCTAAGATATATTTTGGATTATTGTGTTATGCTCCTACAAATACATACAAGCCATTTCTAGAATTTTCTTGGTTTCTTTCTTTTGAACTCGAAATCCAAAAAAAAAACAAGCGACTTATTTCTGTATTTGTCTCGGACAGATGTCATCTACACTCCAAAAAAGTAAAATAACATGAATGTTATAAATGCTAAAGGTTATTTAAGTTTATGTGTGTGTGTTTGTTACTCCTTCATGCTAAAACGGCTAGACGGATTTGGATAAAATTTGACAAAGAGGTAGCCTAGAACTTTGAAAAGTACATAGGCTATTGTACACTCGACGCTATTTACGGTCGACCACTTTTCACCGTTAAGTTCTTAGTAATAAGAGCGAAAAGTGGTCGACCGTAAATGGCGTCGAGTGTACATCCATTTTCACACAGACCAAGTCGCGGACAACAGCTAGTTACAATAAATTATAATATGCTCCGCAACCCGAAGTAGAGAGGAAGTTCATAGACGGCTGAGCAATTAGCTTCTGTGAAGCGTATTGCGGCTTTAGTTCCACACGGAGCAAATATTTGTGTAGTCTACACTTCTACACATAGTTCTTCTGAATCTAAGTGTGAGTGCTAGTGAGTTTTGTATACTTAATTGTAAATAATTCACGATACGCGACAAATATCTGAGGTGGAGCAACTTTATTTTTAAAGTAGCAAAAATAAAGACACAATTAACAGATAATATTCGGTTTTTTATCGAATACATTTCGGAGAGTGTGCTTCGGGATCTGCATGATATAATTTCCTCTTGTCCTTTTTTCTACCGGGGCGACCAGAAGCACGAAAACGTGATATAATTTCAAGGTTGAATACTAAAAGCCAACCGTAATGATTTGAGAACCGCCAAACAGTGGAATGCGCTGCCGGAGTGGGTGTTCCTTGAAAGTTACAATCTGGTGTCTTCAAGTCGTGAGTGAATCGGTTTCTTCTAGGCAAGCTTGCTCCATTGTAGACCGCAACATCACATCTGTGAGATGGCGGTCAAACGCAAGCCTATTATTAAATAAATAAAACAATATCGTGATATCAAACTACATTTATTGTGAAAAATCTCACATAACCCATTAGCGTGTTATGCTAAATAATACCATAAGATCTCAGTATGTATCTGAACATGACATATTACTAACACTAAAGCTAACTACTCGTTCAAAGTTAAACTGCCTGTATTAGAAGTTAATTTACCGCACTAGTTCAACTGAACTGGTTTGGAAACTTTTTAACTACATTTCGATCAAAATCCCTGCTTCAACTTAGGCTATTAGGTGTAACTTCTGAATCAAATTAACACACGAACTTGAAAGCTATCTGCTACTTGGAATACTGCGTTGCAGTCGTAAAGGATGTATACAGGCTTCGTGTTTGATCGGGTTACAGTTTTGGTTACATACTTTTAGGCAAGCGTGCTCCATCGTAGACCGCATCATCGCTTAACATCAGGCGAGATGGCGGTCAAGCGCAAGCCTATCATAGATTAAAAAAAAAAACATACACGTTAGTGGGGTCAATTTTTGTAAGAGGTAATCCGAGGAAAAAATGCTTATCTTTGAAACGCGTGATGCCTGTAGAGTAACTTTATAGCTGTGGCTGGCTTCCTGGCTTCAAGGTCTTGTAGTACAAACTGTTTAAATTTCTATTTCGATCTACTTTCTATTATGAACTATATTATATGGTAATAATAAACACTATTGACTGCGCCGTTTTTCAGTAGGAAGCCGGTGAAAATCGAGTTGTATGGAGTCTTCGCCACTGATACACTTATTATTATTCTAAGCCATTGCAAGCAAAGTCTGACACAAGATCAAGCCTTAAAAATATTTATAAAGGCTTCTGAGTTGCATATTACAAGGGTAATGGCCCAGAATGCCCATATCGCTTGTTTGGGATACCAAAGAATCCTAATACGCCCTATACATCCTATCTTATAAATTCTTATTCGAGAAAATGGTGGAAGAAATCTATTGTATTTCTATTGTTGTATACAGTTCAGGGTTATTTTCGCAATATATTTTCCCTAAACATGTAGTTTTAGCGAAATGAGTTACAAGATAACTTTGTCAAGGCACAAAAAGGTACTGGAAGTGTTTGGTCCAGCATTATTGCTGTGGATTTTTAAAGCATTCTCTGAACCAGATTTTATGTGGATTACTAGGTGATTTTGGTGTACTAGCGATTATAATAAAGCCAGGTCTTCTGAACTTATTAATTCATTTAGTACAAATGTTACACTAATTAAAACCGTTAATAAGCAAAGTGACCAAAACTCTCGATCATTAAATTGCGCCATTATAATATTAAATATATATAAGAGGTCTTCAAAAATCGAACGACCCAAGCGGGATTTGAACCCGCGACCTCTGCCGATCCATGGCATTGCTCTGATTCCAACTGAGCTACCGGGTCACGCTCAAATCATTCGAAATTTGCGCCATTATTCTCTATTCTAATGTTATTGTAACGATACCCAAATCCAATTAATTAACGTTTTATTTTTAAACGTACCTACCTACCTACCCAAAAAGCTTTGTTTTCTTCATACATGGTTACAGAGTATTAATTACATTGGATGAATCACCGCCTCTGACAAAAGCTCTTATGAAACATTTTATATTTTCTAAGAAATCTCAACACGTTAGACTATCAACACCTTTAACAAATTATTGTTTACTTTAATAATCTTTAATAATTACGCTGTACTAGGAAAAACATACAAAAAAAGAAAGCCACTGAAATAAAGCGGCAAAATAAATTGTAAAATGGCTGAAAGCGCTGTAAGTAATTAGTAAGAGTTTGTGATATTCACATAAAGCGACTGGATGGAACTTGAGTTTTTGTGGTGAAAGTACCTTAATTACTTGTAAAACCGTGGTTTTAATTGTTAAAATGTTGATAGTAGCCAAATACGTAACTAAGTAGGTATACTAAGTTTATTAATTATGTAAACTAAGTACAAGTTTATTGCTGCAAACGATTTTGTAAATACCAGTTTAATGGCCCACTAACTGTGTTACTGTAAAAGCCCGAATATTGGTAAATCTTAGGTTTAACTAGTAAATCTTAGGATTTACCAACATGAATTGGCAAATGTAAGGTTTTAATTTGCAGGAATGGCGCGCAAACTTGAAATGCTCGCGCGCAGCTCACGAGCGGTTTACGAGCGGTGCATTCGTGGCGTATTCACCATATCTGGACACACCCTAACAGTGTATTCATTATTGAAGAGCCAAATCCTACTAATATTATAAATGCGAAAGTTTGTGAGGATGAATGTATGGATGTTTGTTACTCTTTCACGCAAAAACTACTGAACGGATTTTGATGAAACTTTACAGTTATATAGCTTACCTATACATCAGAATAACACATAGGCGACTTTTTATCCCAAAAACGCAGGCGAAGCCGTGGGCGAGAGGTAGTAAATAAATAAATCTATAATCGATTTTTACCCAGTATTCGGCATACGGCTAAGCCAAAGCATACATGCAGGTCAGAAATAAACAAAGAAAACTCTTTGGCACCTAATTTGGCTTTGACAGCAAAATACGTTCAAAGGAAAAGGCATAACTGCGGTTCCCGGTCAAAATACCATTCATAGTTTTAATAGAGATCGTCTGTGGAAACTTTAACATCAAACCAATTTGGCTTTCAAACAGTTTTTTTATTTTATGCATCACTAACTTAAATAGCGTAAATTTTTTACCACCATCCACAATTAAGATCTTTGGTGCAAATAATAAAATACTCGTTTTTAGGTTTTTGCGCCTCAAAAGGAAAAATCGGAACCCTTATTTCTCCACTTTGTTGTCTGTCCATCTGTCTAGACACTTTTTCTCAGGGAAAAGTAAAAGCGTCAAGTTGAAATTAATATCAAATAATATAAAAAAATGCGATCACAAAATTACATTTGTACGGAACCCTCGGTGTTTTTAGGAAACTTCATCTGACAGTTATCAAAGTCTTGTTTGTTATTTTACTACGTTTTTATTAACTCGCTTTCGTGTCTGTCTGTCTGTCTGTATTTTATTCTCATTTCTTCATTCTTTCATTCTTCATTTATAATTCCTCTGTGGGTATACCTATGTAATTTGGATGACAATGCAATAATACGGACTAAAAAGTCAAAAAATAATAATTGTAAAATATATTTTTTTAAACTTCGTTTTTAAAACGGACGAAAAAGTATAAAATAATTTCTGATGAAATGAAAAACGTGGAGCGCATGCAATAGATAATAATAAGATGCGCCCCACGTATTTCATTTCATCAGAAATTATTTTATACTTTGTAGTCCGTTTTAAAAACGTGGTTTTAAAAAAGATATATTTTTTCATTTTTTTCAATGGATCCACAATTATTTATGTCGTTTCCTGCAAAATTGTTGGTCTGTGCACTACTTTCCGGCTCCGTGTAATTAGCTAGGGTTAATTTTACGCATTATTTACCCACCTCGAGGTCTCGGGGATCAATTATGATTAACCCAATTTCTATGCAATGTTCACACTGCTGTTTTTTGTTTTATTTACGTTACGTGGTATTTTAAATATTATTTTAATATATTTTTTTCTGGGCCCTATCAGAATATCAGCGCTGCGGCATTTATTTTTAAATTTCGTGGCAATATGCTGAGATAGGAGCCTTTTGGCCTCGTACAGGTTTTACTATTTTACCTTAGTTTGTACTTTTATTTTTTTTATTTCATACTTTTGTTTTCTCTTTTTATGTATGTACCTACCCATGTAATTTACCTACTGTGCGAGTGTCAAATAAATAATTTTCTTTCTTTCTTTAAAACTTTCTACAATTTAAAAATTATTAGGTAGTAGCATGTGTCGTAATAACCCGTTAATGATAATATAATTTAAATCAATCAATAAATAATCAAAATACTAGAATTATTGCTACATTGACAAACATTATTACTAGAAATTCAAATGTAGGTATATTTTTTATAACCAACATAGATCATTATTTATATTCCGCTAATTATACTGGGTGATAGGTTAAACGATGGATTCATCAAATAAGGGGTATTCAGTACCTATATTAGTTTGATTAACTTCGGAACTAACCTTGAAATCACGAAAAAAATAATCAACTGTTCCATACAAAATTATCAGGCCAGGTGCATAGGACCAGATGTTTGAACTTAGACGAAGCAATAGGAGTACAATGCGATCCAACTAATAGAAACGTCAATGACCTCGAACTATCAACTATCACTTGAAAAGGAAGGCTTGCAAATAAAATTGCTTCGCGAATTAATACCGTTTTTTTTTTTTTTTTATTCGATGATAGGCTTGCGCTTGACCGCCATCTCGCCTGATGTTAAGCGATGATGCGGTTTACGATGGAGCACGCTTGCCTAGAAGAAACCGATTCACTCGTGACTTGTTTAATTTTTAGTTTTACCAAATCTATTGTAACAGATTTTTTAATACAAAAATACAGCTAAGGGTGGATCCAAACATTGTGAGACATGTGCCGCTCATTGCAACGCACGGCTCGATATACATTTGCACCAACGATGCTCATCGCATGTATCTCAATGTGTGGACGATCATAATTCGTGGTGAGGCATGTGCACACCTCACCTCGAATTCGTCCGATCGTCCGACCGTCCGACGATCGTCCACACATTGAGATACATGCAATGAGCATGGTTGGTGGCGCATGCCTCGCAATGTTTGAACCTTAAGACGTCACAAGTCACAATATGGCGCAAGGTCATTCTTATTCTTATTCTTATTTGGATAGCTTTATATGTAAGTATCGTTGAAGGTAGAGTGCTGTAGTTTCTGCCTACCCCCATAGAAAAATGACGTGAATTTATATTACTTAAATATGTTCAAACAAAATAAAAAATATAACAATGCGGAGTCTAAACAACACGTATGCAAGTGATTTTTAGATACAAGGTAACAAAACAATTGATCAAAATTACGCAGTGCTACAAATAATCCGAATTATAAATGAGGCAAAATGGTTGTTCAACTGAAAATTAATAAATGTTATAATAAAACAAGTTTAAACGGATTAAATCGCGTATATTACAGATTTTTACAGAGTATTCCGCACTACAAAACATCGAGACACCGTGAGCGGTTATTGTGTGCATCGAAACGAGTACGATTCGAATAATATCGATTAAAAATAAATCTTGTGCGGGTAGATCGAGAATATTTTTTCTATAAATTAGCTGTCATGACGCCTACCACCTCAGTCGTCCTGCGACCACGAATGCTGCAAAGTGTTCGAAACGTCAGGAAAACTCTGTAAAAATCTGTAATATACGCGATTTAATCCGTTTAAACTTGTTTTATTATAATGTGTAATAATCGCGAAAACCTAAGACATAAATTAATAAATGTCTTTTTAATTACCTATTCGTGTTTTCAGTCCAACACAAAATGCGTGCATTATTTGAGTTTTCAGTACAATCACATTACACTTACATTATAAATCCGAAAGTTTGTGTGGTGGGTGTGTGTGTGTTTTGTACTAAAAATACTTATAAATTGATAACTTCTTGTATGAAATAATTCAACCAGATAATCATTACTAGGTAATTAGTGTACAATATCAAGTTTTCATTGTTTTGTAAGGGTCAAATAAATGTCGTTCCTATTAACCTATTGATATCGAAGTGAATTGTACGATACCAATGAATCAGACATTTGAAAGACCTTTATTTGTGACGTTGGTTAGAGTTAAATGTTTGGTATTTGGAAAAAAATATTAGGTCCATAAAAAATATTTTTAAAGCCGTAAAAATATTTTTTTGTTTTAATAATAATGTTCTATTTTGAGTGCCATAAGCAAACAAATAGACACGCGATTGTAGCAGCGTGGATGATTTACTGTTGAAGTGTTTCATAATCAGTCTCAAACACATTTTTATGTTCCTCCTTAGAGATTATGTTTTATTTAAAAAAAATGTCCCATTTGCCCAATAGGTCAAAAATATTATAATGTTTATGTGTACTCGCATGTTTACTTATTTAGGCCAATAACTTGTATGTGTAGTTATATGCTGTAAATATAAGTTGGTCAATAAATTAATAAATAAAATATTCTATTGTATGTTGTTTAGTAATTACTAGTAAAAAGATCCTGATTCACTCATTGACTGAATTATCAATGCCTAGCCCAAACTGTTGGACCTAAAAAACTGTAATTTTGCTCAGAGGTTCCCTTTATGATGCAGACAAAGAATAAAGCTAGATAGTAATAAAGATAGTTTTGACATGTCGCCACCTAAGTAGTAAATCATGGAACCCATATTTTGGGTTACGCAGTACAAAGTAAAAAAAAAACTGCTTTGGCACACAAGTAATTCACAATATTTATAAGCTATTGTTATCCCACTCAGAATTTAAAGCATGTATAAGTATAATTATCGCCGTGGATCTTGATCACAAACATCACCTGCGCACTAACTGATTTTCGGTCTACTTGGCGGAATGAAGAAGACGGTGGGCGCCGAGGCTGCAGGCGATTGGTTCGTCAGTCGATGCTCGTCGTCTAATTGGACCATTCTCTATTACGTATTGTCAACTGTCTATTGTCTATTGGACGGAAAATGTACATGCGCGATCTGTGATCATCTTTAATACATACCTACCTATACCTATACCTACACCTACATACAATAACACATACATACATACCTATACCTACATACAATAATATTTTTACTACTTAGTGCACAATATGAAGTGTTTTCATTGTTTTTGTAAGGGTCAAAAATCAATATTGTTTACATTAACCTCTGGATTATGAAGTTAATCGTGCGATACCAATGAATCAGCAAATAAATAATATTATACACCATTACCAGTTTAAACGAGCTAGTTCATATAGTCCATGCACAAATTGCACAACTTTCGTATTCAAACAAAAAAATACAAGCGTAAGGATCTCTAATTATGTTAATACAGACCTTGCATATAAAGTCATTAGTACAATTAAATTAATTTAATTGTACAACAGAGCAAGTGGGAGAACGTGCGTGCTTCTTTCAACCAAGTGACTTATTCTAACATTTCAATATGGCGACACCTAAAGATATTGATGGCCATCATGTTAAAGATGTTCCAAGGCCATTATCTGGTGAAGAAGTGGTCATCAGTGGTATCTCAGGAGTGTTTCCCAGCTCGGACAGTGTTTTGGATTTTATGAACAATCTTTATAACAAGGTAATTGAAATAATTCGTTAAATCAATTTTGAAAGTGGAGTGAGTTTAAGTATTTAATTTTATTGACTTTTGATGATTAGGTGCGCTGAGTAATGCGATTAACATTCGAATGTTTAAAATTCAATATAGATAATTAGATTATGTCAACAACTTTAGTTTGATTTTAATTTATTAAACTATCATTTACCTATCTCTAAAAAAATATCTCAATTATTATTGACATTATGACTTTTAAAATCATTGAACAGGTTGACATGGTCACTAGTGATGAATCAAAATGGAAACTAAATGATCCAGATCTGCCAAAACATTCGGGCAAAATTAGAGGCACTGACAAGTTTGATGCGCAGTTTTTTGGGGTGTCCTTCCAACTAGCTTGTGCTTTGGAACCTATGGGAAGAAAACTCATGGAACATGCTTATGGAGCAATTTTTGATTCAGGTACAATTTATTTTATTTTGTGCCACATGGATGGAAAACTTGGATTATTGCAGTACATACTATGTACCTCTTGAATCTGTCTTGATTGACTCTTACTTCTAGGTACAAGTCCTCAATCACTTAGAGGAAAGAGGGTGGGCGTGTTTGTCGGTTCTTCTTACACCGACAATAGTGCATTGTCGATGTATAATGTAAACAAACGCAGCGACTTCGTTGTGAATGGGTATGTAACATTTTTCATATAGTTTGTGATGAATGAAAACTGCATTATCTGTTATGTTATATATTTTTGTGTACATTATTTATAATTAGTTGTAGCTTTGACTCCATCTATGTGAAAGTTAAGTGCAGTGATAGCCTAGTGGATTAACCATGTGCCTCCCACGGCGAATGGTTCGAGTTCGATCCCGAGGCACGCACCGCTGACTTTTCGAAGTCATGTGCGTATTAGAAATTAATTATCACTTGCTTTAACGGTGAAGGAAAACATCGTGAGGAAACCGGCATGTCCTAGAACCAAAAATTCGAAGACATGTGACGTCCACCAACCCGCACTGGGCCCGCGTGGTGGACTACGGCCCACTCCCTCTCACAGAGAGGAGGCCTGTGTCCCAGCAGTGGGAACATTATAGGCCGATTATGCTATGCTTATGCTATGTGAAAGTTGGAAAACGTCGCGTCTTCTTACAAATTTTACCAGCCCTTTTCATTCCTTTTCCTTTAGGGATGTCCTTTCCATTTCCTTTTGGGATGGAATTTCAAAACATCGCTTCTAAGTGCACTTTTGGTGTACCTACCTACCTTTTGGTACTTAAGAAAAATCTCCTCCAATTTTTAAATCTCTAAGTCTCAGTGGCGAAGGGTAATTTTTTGATAGAGGTAAACCGAGCATAAATTGCTTACCCTTGACAAACGTGACGAATGCAGTCCAGTAGGTAATGCTAAAAAAAACTTAACATCGCAAGAATGCGCGATGCAAATCGATTCAAAAGTTTTTGCGATACGTAGCGAGAGCTCGTAGACTTTTAGATTTAGATTAGTGTACACGCCATATTTCACTAACGCACAAAAACATTTTCGCTATTTTCAGATGCAGTAAAGCTATGTTAGCCAACCGCATTTCTTACTGGATAGATGGCAAAGGCCCATCTTATGGCTTAGACTACGCCTGCTCAAGTTCTACCGCTTGCTTAGAAATTTCTTACAAGTCCATCAAATCTGGAGAATGTGACGCAGCCATCGTTGGTGGTTGTAACTTTGGCGTACATCCTAATTTAACGTTGAATTTGAGAAGGTAGGTTTTCGTAATTCGAGTATATCTTAAGGCCGATTTACACCGACGAGCGAATGCTCATTCTATCCTCCCTTTATCAGATTCTTTTAGCGTAAACAGACGTAGATCATTCTTAAGATTCAATGGGATATTCTAAAAATGCTCGCTTGATGTAAGTATACGGCACAAATGCGTGCAAACAGTTCTTGCGTGTTCGGACGTGCTTGCTCCCCGGTCTCTTCAAAGCGTTTTTCTTGATTCTCATTTTTGCTGAAAACGAGCTTTCGTTTACACAAAAAATCGAGAAATAAATGCCCTTGTTCTAACTTTAGCTCCTTGTTCATTTGTTTTAAACGCACCTTTACGCGGCAATGGAACGGTACCTTAAGTTGTCATTTGGTAATTAATCCAATGTAATCTATTATTTTAAGTAAATTATAATCACATTAATTTTCTATTTTAGGGCTGGCCTCCTATGTTTGGATGGAAAAACAAAATGCTTTGACAAGAATGCTGATGGATATGTAAGGGCTGATGCTATCAATGTTATCTTTTTGCAAAGAGCTTCAGACGCACACAGGTACCCCATTAGTTTTTTTTGCGCCAAAGAGTGTCTTAATTAAATCTTTGAATAATTATTGTAATAATGGTTTACCTTTACTAAAATGTTATAATTATACATAGGGTATTAAGCCACCTATCAAGTTTTATTAAGCAAATTGAGGTTTCTCTTCCATAATAAATTATTTGCTTCTGAAAATTAATTTAAGATTTCATGATAAAAGCGAGCTAATTATATATTTACGGTTTTTGTGCAAAATATAATAATCTCGTATGATTAATTTAATTTTGAATATTGTAAATGTGGGTATTTCAATGATTTGTAATTATTACAAAATGCACTTTTTAAAGTAATATTGAATAAATATTTTATTATTGATGATTTATTTTAAACTAGCTTTTCCCTGCGGTTTTACTCCCGTTGCTCAGCTTTTGAGGATCGTATAGTGTTAAATAACCTATACTATTATTCCTCATGAATTTCGGATATCATATACGACAATAATTTTTCGAATCCAACTGATAGTTCCAGAGGTTAGCGCGTTCAAACAAACAAACAATTTAAACTCTTCAGCTTTATTATATTAACTAGCTGTGCATGTGACTCCGTCCGCGTGAGAATTAGAACAACTTTTTATTGTCCTAGGTATTATTTTAACACGTAAAACTAAAATAAACATAGAACGATAAGACCTAGACACAGTTACAGACAGGTGAACCAACATAGCATCGAAGGGAACTCTTATGTGAAACGCATTATAAATTAGAAATAATTATTTCTAATTAGAATTAGAAATAATTATTTCTAATTAGAAATATAAATAATAATGTTTATTTTCTTTCATAGAATTTATGCCCAAGTATACCACGCCAAAGGTAATTACAACATGCGAGCTGATGCTCAGTTCCTGCCTCATAGAGAAACTGAAGATATTGAGAAATTTCTTAATGAATTCTATACTGAAACTGATGTGGATCCTGAAAACGTTGAATACGTTGAAGCTCACGGCGCAGGTAAAACTATAACACATGAAATCTTAGTTGACCGGCCTGAAGTCAGCTTATATGAACAGTCTTTAAATAAGGTTTAAAATTAGCAGGAAAAAGTACCCTCGTTTAATGGCTAATATACAAAAAACCCGAAGCGAACGAAGCGTTTTGTTCGTAAATACCGCCAAACAGTGGAATGCGCTGCCGGTGTGGGTCTTCTAATCTCTGATAGCTACAATCTAGGTGTCTTGAAGTCGCGAGTGAATCGGTCTCTTCTAGGCAAGCGTGCTCCATCGTAAACCGCATCATCGCTTAGCAAAAGGAGAGATGGCGGGCAAAATAAAAAAAAATACACATGAACTGAACTGTGATGCTGTTCGTATGAACTTCAGTCCCGTCAACATAGATTGCGTGTATTATGCATATGTTATATTCGGCATCGAATAAAAGTCAAAAGTCAAAGTCAAAACATTTATTTAAATTAGACCAGTTACTTTGGAATTGTCAAACAATAGATGTCAGCTAGTTGTCCGTTCCAAAACGTAGATTCTCATGGAGAAAAACGGACAAGAAACTCCATGGTTACTCTTTTCCAACTAATTACATTACAAGTATAAATAAAACACTTAAACATGGCAAGACAGAGATGTTATCGGTAGAGCGCACGCCGGTCAACTGAGCTCGGTCCGTTTTTTTTTTTTTATGAAGGGCCTCTCGCAGTTGGCTTCTAACAGCCGTCACTGCTTAACCGGTCATCTGGTGAGGACTTACAAATGCCTCCAGCCAGGCTTAAAACTAAATAAAAACTACAAACTAAGCGACCACACGCTAAGGGCACCCCCTACTGGGGTACGGACCTCGGCTTAGGGCGTCGCTGGGGGGAGGACAACTAGAGGGAGGGGCTACTAGCTGGATCGGATTAATGTGCTCGGTCCGCACGAAGCAACGCCTTTTATACCCATTGCGTCAAATGACGTCAGCTCCGATAGTAGTTGGAAAAGATTCTCCCAACACATATATATTTTTTTGCATATTTTATGACGATTTGCGTAGCCCATTGAAAAACAACTTCTGACCCTGGCTTTACAACCTTATAGGTTACAAATTGATATAATAATGTGCTAAGGAAAAAATAAGTATAGGAAGTAAGTAAGGAAAATATAAATATAGCTTCTTCTTGATGCCAGGTAAAAATAAACCAGTGTTATAAAAACAGATTTTTTTACATTGGCATAATTGATATACCTATATGAGGGTTTTATTTATGGAAAAAGTAATTAATCTTTTATTTCTGTTAATATAATTAATACCGTTATTCCTTGAACTCATTATAATTTTTGGTTTGTGGTATGTGATTATTAATAAATTGCAAGCTGCAAAATATTATATTCCTCTTGAAAAAGCTCATAATTGAGAGGTTTTTAATGCAAAACCATTCGATGCTAAATAATAAATTATTTTTTAATTTAACAGCAATCACAAAAGCAGATGAGAATGAACTAAAAGCGATCGGCAACATTTTCGCTAAAAACACATCAGTTAAAGTTGGAAGTGTCAAATCTAACATGGGACACAGTGAACCAGCGTCTGGAGTGTGTGCTGTGACTAAGGTAACTAACTGTTTTGACAAGATAAACATAATTGTTAAAAAGTTTTATGTTAAAAAAAAAATTTTAACAAGTTTTCACAATGACCACTTCCCAACTCCATCATGAAATTCTGGACATCATATAGGTCTGTAGTACTTGTCAAGACAAATCCAATAAATCCAAACACGATGGAGTTATGTTAAAAAGTTGAGGAGTTCCTATAGCCACCTCCCAGCTCCATCATGAGACCACCTCCATGGTACCATATTATTAGTGACATATGCGTTCCAAATTTCAGCTCAATCGGTTGAGATGAACTGGTCTAAAATTCAGTTGCAAGATTTTGCTCGGTACACACACGGCAAGTTAAAGCTTTTAATAAATAAAATATATACTTAACTGTGTCATATTTGTATTTAAATAACATACTCTATATCACTCCTGCAACAGAGACAAATCTGACAACACATAATATTGAAATCTATCAAGCCGTTTATACTACAACGCGCGCCAAAGAAATATACAAACATACATACACTCCATCACTCAAAACATTGCCCTCCCTAGATAAGTTATCAATAAACACCCATAAATAAAGATGACAATTGACTTATGAGCTGTTTAATTTAAAGTACGGGTGTGTATGTTACTCGTAAACTATTGTTCAAATATTTTTTGATTGTAAAACAAACAGGGCCGTACCACAAAAAAGATAGACACGTGTTAAACGCGAATACTACCAAAAATAATACGCACTTGTTTAGCACTAACTTGTCTAAAACAAGTGTGTATTATTTTTGGTAGCATTCGCGTTTAACGCGTGTCTATCTTTTTTGTGGTAAGGGTGACAATATTTTATACAACAGAAATCATAGTTCTATTAATTGTATTGTAATCAATTTATAACAGGAAATTAATAGAATTTGTTAGTTACATAAATAGAACAATGTTGTATTTCATTAGCGGTTAATTTGCATAATCTAAAAACAAAATTAAAATTCATCTTTTATTATGCAAATATATTTATTACTAAACACATTTTCCATGCATCCAAAGAAACTTTATAATGATTGTACTAAACAATCATTATAAAGTTTCTTTGGATGCATGGAAAATGTGTTAAGTAATAAATATATTATAATAAAATAGTATGATGGTTGGAAGGGTTCTGCTTGTCTATTACACCGCGTGATATCACCGCGAGAAGTGCCAATTTGTTGCGAACGTTCGAGGGAGAATGTCACGGTGAGATTCTCTCAGGCTGGAGTGGCGACCGCGGAGCGGAAGACGCAGCGTGGGTAGGCCTCTCACGATATGGACGAAGGTCGCGGGAATCCATTGGATACAGAAATTACAAGACCGGTCAATGTGTGATGCTTACGGAGGCCTATGTCTAGCAGTGGACGTCTTTCGGCTAAAATAATGATGATGATACTGGTATGGGCAATAACTCCGTACACTGAGATGTGGTATGTACTTGTAGATGGACGAATCACAAGGGATGTGTACAGGAAATAAAATTACTGTTTTTTGTCCGTTAATATTGACGGTTTATTAGTAAAAACATTAAATTTTATAATGCATTAAGTAGGTTAGGTACTTGTGGTATATATGGTAATCGGCGAATTAGCAAATTTAATGCTTGTTTAGGTAAAAATAGTAAATTAAAAATTAAAAAAACCCGACTGCCAAAAAACAACTAAAAAGTTCAAAACAAGAGCACTTTTCAAGCAGTCTGATGCAGTTGGTGGCAATTATTTGTGTTAAATCTTAGATTTTATGCCACCAACTGCATCAGACTGCTTGAAAAGTGCTCTTGTTTTGAACTTTTTAGTTGTTTTTTGGCAGTCGGGTTTTTTTAATTTTTAATTTACTATTTTTATTTTTCACTTTTTAGTTTTTAATTTATGTTTTCGTAATCTTCTTTTCGAGCCCTTCATTTTGATACCCCACATGATAGGTTTTGAGGATAAGTAAGAATTAGCGAGAATGATTGCTTTGTTGAACAACTTTAAATCGTTATATATCCTAAACTATTATTTAAAATGAAAAATGATAAAAAGAACCTAAAGATGATTTTAAAATACCTATTCAACGACACCCCACTTGACATAGTTCATCAACTTTTTTTTTTTTCATTTTGACAATATGGCGTCTGGTTGTCGCTGTGGTGAATTTTGATTACTGTTATGTCTTTAGTGACACTCGCAAGGTTAAGACGAATCGATTGACGTAAGAATTATCAAAATCGGCCTACGCATTTGGTCTCTAGAACGCCACATAGAAACAAACATACATACATACATACATACATACATACATACATACATAGACTGATAAACACATTACCCTCCTTTGCGTCTCGCAGTCGGGTAAAAAGTAAAACAATACTAAGGTATCATGGGGCGATGTTCGTCCATATATAATTTGTTTTTAATTCACAATACATACCACTTTTTCTTTTTTTAAATCTTCAGCTTTGCCTAGCATATCACAAAGGGAAGTTACCAGCAAACCTGCATTACAACGAACCCCAGGATCAAATTCCTGCAGTAAAAGATGGGAGGATCCAGGTGGTCACTGAACATGCAGATTTTGATAGAGGCTTCACTGCATTGAATAATTTCTCTTATACTGGTGCCAATTTCCATATCGTCTTGAAAGGGCATTATAAAGAAAAGGTAATTTAGATTTTATTATCCTTTTGTATCTTATTTTCACTACTACAAGAACTATTGTTTATTTAATAACACTATTGAACAGTGAATACATTTTTCATCTAACGCCCATGTGAACGTAGCGAAACCCAAGCCACATATTTTGATTAAGGTGTAGAGTTTGTGAAGTTAGAGCTTGTAGAGTTAGGGCGTGTAGAGTTAGAAGCTTGACTCTACATGAGATATGATAACTTTTCGACAGTGCAAGCCTATTCTAAGCCTAGACTGTGTCCCCAATAGGCAAACTGTGAGCGGCCGACTGAGTTTGCGCTAACAAATTGCAGTAGCAAACTATTAGCGCAAACTAGCAAACTGTGGACACTCCATTACAAATATATGGAAGGGCGTACTAAACCGATACGCCGCAAACTCAGTCGGCCGCTCACAGTTTGCCTATTGGGGACACAGCCTTATGGTCTCGTCTTGGTAAGATCTTACATGAAAAATTATTGAATTTCCTGTATTTAATAGCCAAACTAATAATTCAATTCACCTATAATTAATACCATACTGTAATGCCCTCAGATCATAGAAACAAGGGAGATGTGCCAAGGCGCTACTAAATTTGACGCTTTGATACGGTCACATTGACCGTATATAAAATGTACACGCTGGCGACGAACCGAACACGATCGATGATATAAATACAGTGTTTTAGTTTAGTGCTAGTGTTGAGTGACGATTAACAGTGTTAGATTGAGGGTGTGTGGAATGTTTAATGCGTGGGAGATCTTTATATTTACAAGGGGCGCTTGTCAATTACAAGCGCCCCTTGTTGAAAAATGTACTAAAAGTGGCGACAGAGTTGTTCCCGTACTAATTTGCTATGATGGCAGATCTCCTTGTTTCTATGATCTAAGGTAATGCCTGTATAATTGTAGAATCTTCAAAAATATAAAAGCCACATTCCCCACCTAATACTCGCGTCTGGCAGAGAAGAGACATGTGTACAAAAAGTTTTGGACATCATGAAGAGACATCCCATTGACCCTGAGGAGATTGCACTACTCCACAAAGTTTATGAGAACGACATACCTGGACACACTGGACGAGGGTACATAATTCTTGGTATGTTATTTGGATATAAGATTCTAGCGATTGATCTCGGCTTCGCACGGCACTATTCAGTTGATCAGTCCGAAAGTCAAATTATGAGATTACTTACTTGACTTACTATGCGATCGCGATAAGAATAGGAACGTAAACCTCAAACTGTCAACTATCAATTGAAAAGTACGTCTTACAACGGTACAAGTAGGTAGGTACTTACGGTTCATGGTAGATATACCAAGAACCCGAACAAAGCGCTTTGATTCCACTTTCATTGTGAAAACCGCCAAGCAGTGGAATGCGCTGCCCGAGTGGGTGTTTCCCAACAGTTACAATCTGGGTATCTTCAAGTCACGAGTGAATCGGTTTCTTTTCTCTTAGGCAAGCGTGCTCCATCGTAGACCGCATCATCGCTTAACATCAGGCGAGATGGCGGTCAAGCGCAAGCCTATCGTAGAATAAAAAAAAAAAAAAAAAAAATCAATTGCAAATCAATAACGTAGGTATTTTTGTTTACTTTAATTTAACGGAGTCTTTCATTTACCAAATCTATTGTAAATATTGTAATAGATTTTTTAGTAAAAGAAAACACCTCAATTTTCAATACAAAACGTCACAATATGGCGCGAGGTCAGTACTATTCTTATTTTGATCGCATAGTACGTACTTGTATAGGTAAAGGCGCGGGCACGCGCACATTTGTAGCGGGTGCAGTTTGTGTCCTTGGTATGCGTGCTTGCGCGCTGATATACAGGGCCGTTAAATGTGTCGCGTTTCAAATGTGGCGCCAAAATTATCGTAACACAAGTGTATGTCGGGTGTGCGGCCCGGCTTACAGTACCCCTATCGTGAGTTTTTTTGACGTGTAGTATCGTTAACGTAAGCATATTTTAAATTGAAAATACGCGTTTGTTACACAATATTTATATAAATTAAACACTTAATTAATTTCTCTGTTTTTTTTTAAATGTGCAAATTGTATAAAATTTTATCAAAATGTTCCAGGACTGATCGGGGTACAGGTCGAAGTGACTTATGAGCCAATAGCCTTCAAATATTTAAATCGTATTTCCTATCCTGTAGAAGCTTTCACGCGAAAATTAATTTTAATTAAGATTTTGAAGGACGCTTACCTAAACTTTGGGAGTCATAATGAGTACAAATTATGGCCATTAGTCTTTAACAGTTAACTTGAAAATTAAGTATCCTTTGTTATATTATGTAACCTTTGTTATATTCATTTCCTTATTATCTATGTATTTTTAGTTAATGATTGTTTCGGGACAAAGAGAAATTTATTATTTTTTCATGATTTCAAGGAATCCCTTTAATCGAACTTTACTTAAATAGGCCGATCGTTTAAGACACCTTCCCACAGATTGGAATCAATACACCGACTAAAAACATTTAAAAAGATTTAAAGTAGAGTATTTCCCTCTGCAATCTTTGTTATATGAGCAAACGACAACGAACTTATTTCCATTGCCGCAATCGTTTATAACAATAAAACACTAAACCAGGGCCCCAAGTCTGCTAATGCAATTGTTATAATCGTGTCAAAATAGTGTCTCAATGGCATCGTTTTGACCAATGACGAAAGAGTTAGTCTTGCTCTAAGCCAATGACACCATTCTTACACTATTCAAATAGCAGAATTGGGGCCCAGTTTTATTTATTTTTAGACACAAATGAAAACAACGAAACTGTCAGCATATCAGAGAGTGTGGGGTATTATCCAGGAGTGAAACGCCCTCTATGGTTCGTGTATAGTGGCATGGGTTCCCAATGGGCCGGTATGGCAGCCGACCTGATGAGGATACCGACCTTTGCTGCTGCTATCTACAAGTAAATATTGTTTACAGAAACTAACGGAAAAGCATTATCCATCAGATAGGTACATTAAAAATCGAATTCGAATATTCTGTACGAAACTATTATGAGGGCTGTCGCATTTTGTCTCCTCTCTCACTCACACAGCGTATATTTTTAAGAATCCTAACTAATATTATAAATTCTAAAATATGTTTTAAGGTATGGCAAAGTAAAACTAAATTATATATAATTAGCTGTTGCCGGCAACTTTGTCCGCGTGGAAATTACAAATCTATCCCACGGGAACCGCACACTTTTCCGGGATAAAAAGTATCCTATGTGCTATTCTAGACTATAATCTATCTCTGTGCCAAATTTTATCCAGATCCGTTCAGCTGTTCTGGCGTGATTGAGTAACAAACATTCATCCATCCATCCAAACTGTCGAATTTATATTATTACTAGCTTCCGCCCGCGGCTTCGCCCGCATTTTTGGGATAAAAAGTAGCCTATGTGTTATTCTGATGTTTAAGCTATATTACTGTAAAGTTTCATCAAAATTCGTTCAGTAGTTTTTGCGTGAAATAGTAACACACATCCATACATCCATCCATACATACATCCTCACAAACTTTCGCATTTATAATATTAGTAGGATAGTATAGACTATTATATAAATTAGTATAGATTTTGTTACTAATTTATTGAACCGGCTTCTCTTCACCCTTCGTCACTGATCGTTAGTATTCATAAAATATCACACACTGTGTATTATTATTACACTCTGTATTGATACTTATAGCGGGCTATTTTCTGCAACTCCACGACTAGGCGCGTATTTTGCGTGCAAAATAAATTATTTACACTTAACAATAAAATATTAAAAATATTCATTAACACATTTTTAGTCGGCTTTGGCTTAAAATTTTTGAGATAAAAACCTCGAATATACCCTCAGATTATAGAAACAAGGAGATATGCCATCATAGCTAATTAATACGGGAACAACAGATGCCACTTTTAGTACATTTTTCGACACAATTACGCGCATAATTAAGCGCTCCTTGTGAATAAAAAGATCTCCCACGCATTAAACATTCCGCACACCCTCAATCTAATACTGTTAGTCGTCACTCAACACTGGCACTAAACTGAAACACTGTATTTATACCATCGATCGTGTTCGGTTCGTCGCCAGCGCGTACGTTTTTAGTATGAGCAATTTGCTCAAAATCAGGCATCAAGCTCTATAGCGCCTTGGCACATCACCTTGTTTCTATGATCTGAGAATATACCTAATGAAAAACTAACAAAAATTAAAGAGAAACAAATATTTGTGAACCATATTTAATTTTAGGCGCTGTATTCTTTTTCTGTTTAGCAAAATTATTATTCACAAGGCAGAGTTTAGCTTTCATTACATTAACTTCGTATTATAATGCTTCGTCAAATGTAAAATGAAGATTATTTTTAGATTCTTATGTTTGTAGAGGAATAATAATTATGCAGATTTTTGCCTGGAAACCTAAGTAAATAGGTAAGTACCAGAGTAATTTTAAAATATTTTTCAAGGCATTATTTTGTAAAGTTGCTCGGTATTGAAAAATTAACATATTGCAAAAAATAAGTACGAGTATGTAGATATGAGCAATGTTAATTTGTGTTTCTTTTTAGGGTTCCGTACCTCAAAAAGAAAAGCGGAACCCTTATAGGATCACTTTGTTGTCCGTCTGTCACCGGACCATTAGTAGAGCTATCTGTTCACAGATGGCGCCACTAAAGGTGAGCAGTAGCGCCACCTATGATCAAGATATGATATATCTACTATGATGTAATAGCGGCATAGATGGCGCTATTGCGTATTTCGGAACCCTTACGGCCTGGCCACGACCTTGCCGCTATCAGCGGCAGCGGCGAGCGGGGCGGCGAGCGGTAAATTGAAATATATGAAAATGTATGAACCATGCCACGAAAAAATCGCTCGCAACGGCGCGGTGAGTGGCGCGGTATCGGTACTATTGCCACTAAGGCCTCTGCCTCGAATCTCGCGGGCAACGGGGCGGCGGCGGCGGCGGCGCGGGAGCGGCAGGATCTTACGCGTATAATCAAATGGACCGGCCCTCGAAAACAGCGGCGCGGAAGCGGGGCGGGAGAAAGAGAGCCGCGCCGCCGCCGCCACCGCCCCGCTGCCCGCAAAATTCGAGGCAGAGGCCTAAAACCGCACCGCTCGCGGCGCCGCGCGTCGCTAAGCCAAAAATCGTGGCCGGGCTGTTAGGGCGCGAGTCGTACTCGCACTTGTCCGGTTTATTTTTTTGGTAAAATATAATGTGAAAATTAGAATCAGCAGTATGTTAACGTATGTACTCGTATCTATTTGTCGGGCACTGGCGCAGCGGCAACACTGCTCTCCCCCAATAGGCAAACTGTGAGCGGCCGACTAAGTTTGCGCTAGAGCTTGTAGAGTTAGGGCGTGTAGAGTTAGAAGCTTGGCTCTACATGAGATATGATAACTTTTCGACAATGCAAGCCTATCCTAAGCCTAGGCTGTGTCCCCAATAGGCAAACTGTGAGCGGCCGACTGAGTTTGCGCTAATAAATTGCAGTAGCAAACTGTTAGCGCAAACTAGCAAACTGTGGACGCTCCATTTCAAATATATGGAAGGGCGTACTAAACCGATACGCCGCAAACTCAGTCTAAGCACGATGTACAGTGCGCAATATTGAATAATTTGTGCGTAATGAAAATGATTGCATAGCTTTGAAACGGATATTTTGTTTTTTTTCTTCGTGGTTTATTAGTTAGTAGTAGCCTAGTTTTATACTCGACTTTAGTGACATGGTTTTTTGGTTTCCATCCATTGTACTGGGATAAAAGATACAATTATGTATATTTATTTCTATCAGCATACCACTCAGGCCTAGTGCCAAACAACTTTTCCTCTATTCTAGACGGCAGGTATCCACTAGGCTTTTCGGGATTTTTCCATATAAAACAAAGGAGATCCTTGACTGTTTTTACTACTTACCTAGGTTTTTTTACAAGCAAATGAAAACCCATTTATATGTATTTTTACAATAAAAAATATAAGGAACTTTAACATTAACTTTGTATTTATATGGAACTTTAACAATAACTATATAAGCAACTAATGTGACTGCGGTGACGAATACCAGTCGATGTCGCACCTTCTGGTTTGTCCACTGTGCCCAACCACCTGCACAAGAGACGATCTCAATGTGGCCACACCTAGTGCTGTACTGATGGCCACTTTTTACTCCAATTATATCTAAATTGAACCATTGACACGAAAGAAGAAGCAACTAATGAGTAGGTATCTAATTAAACGTATTATACAATGAACTGTCACAATAAATTTCAACACAATAACATACAAAGTATTACAACACAATCCTACTATTATATCCTACTGATATAATATAAATAAAAGTTTGTGTGAGTGTGTTTATGTTTGTTACTCCTTAACGCTGAAACGGTCGGACGGATTTGGATGAAATTTGTCAGAATACTAGCTTGTAACCTGGAGAAACACATAGGCTTTTTATCCATTTTCACGCAAACGATTCCAAGTTGCGAACAATAGCTAGTAATTAATAAAAAAGTTACATTCAATAGCTCAATACACTTGTCTACACTATATCTACTTACACATATATTTTATGATACTAAAACAGGAAAGACCCAAATTCCAGACATAACTTAAGCTATTTTTACAAGTTAAAGAGCTCCTTTGAACTTATTATGATAGATTGCCTTTGTTAATGTTTTGTTACCCTCTGAACAGCGATTAAGGTCAAATACTTGACTGGTTCTTCAAAAGATTTTATACTCTTGTAATATTTAATAATTTTCTTGAACTTGTAGTGAAAGGAAATTACAGGATGTGTCAGCTTTTATTATCTTATAGTCCTTATTAGAGCAAATTGGGGAATAAATCAATCTTATTTTGTACGAATGACTTTGAGTAATATGATACTTATGATGACCATCACTCTGGTTCTGTATAACAACACTCTTATTTACATATTAGTTTAGATGTCACCAACGCTCATAAGATGCGTATTTAAAGAGATTTCAAATTTCGAGTGAAGCGAGCGAGAACCTTAGCTATGATAGCCTAGTGGTTTAACCATGTGCCTCCCACGGCGAATGGTTCGAGTTCGATTCCGAGGCACGCACCGCTGACTTTTCGAAGTCATGTGCGTTTTAGAAATTAATTATCACTTGCTTTAACGGTGAAGGAAACATCGTGAGGAAACCGGCATGTCCAACCAAAAATTCGAAGACATGTGACATCCACCAACCCGCACTGGGCCCGCGTGGTGGACTACGGCCCACTCCCTCTCACAGAGGAGGCCTGTGTCCCAGCAGTGGGAACATTATAGACCGATTATGCTTATGCTATGCTATGAGCGAGAACCAATAGCTGAGTTGGTTCAGAGCACATTTTTTTTCCTCGGGAACAGTACTTCTTTTCTGAATAAAAGATAGCCTATATCCTTTTTTGTACCCTTGACAACGTATATGCAAAATATCATGATGATTGGTTCAGTGGTTTAGGCCTGAAAAGGTAACAAACAAACTTACTTTCGCATTCGTAATATTAGGAAGTTAGGATATACTATACAAATCCATTGAATTACGGTCGAATTTCGCCTGCGACCACCAGTCTAAATAAACTGTGTAACAATTTTACAGATGTCACAAAGTATTAGAACCAAAAGGCCTTGATCTCATAAGGATTGTGACCGAGCTTGATAATACCATATTCGACAACATACTCAACGCGTTCGTCGGCATCGGAGCGATACAAATTGGTCTGACTGATGTCATTAAAGAGATGGGGATTGTTCCTGATTATATTATCGGTGAGTACATTACACTCCCGTAGGGATAGGGGGACGAGTTGGTTGAATTATGGATCGGTTCACGTAGAATATTGTGCCTTTAGGTAGGTGACATAATAGAGTAGTACTCTCTAGAAATTACTAGAAATTAACCCTATTTCTAAAAGGCTTATAGCAGAAACAATACGTAGAAATAATTATTAAAATATACAAGAGCCTCGCACTTTTTTGGGAAGGGGGAATTGTTTGATATAGTCCAGCGTAACGGATTTTAAGTGGTGACGTCAACATGTTTGTCTTTATATAAAGATTTTAATTCTTTTCTGTATTCTATTCATTTATTCTTTGTTTTTCGGGTTTCTCAAATTGGTTCCAGTTTTAATAAACTGGAAACAATTCTTTGAAAAACCTTAAAAAGATAAGGTAAACTGAAAAAGATCAAGAGAATTATGTCTTAATCTTTTTCATAAAACTGCTTTAGTTACCTACCACAGAAAAGTGATCTAGGTATAGATAGAAAAATGTTATGTTCAAAATGGAGAGTGATTTATTTCAGTGAATAAAGTGGAAATATATTCAGAATTCTAGCAGTTTATAACGTTCAATCAAAATCAATTTACCGGTCGTATATCACTGCCATATTTAAAATACAATACGTTATTTTTGTACGATCAACACTATTATTTTATATTGATTCCGACGTATCTCTCGGGATTCATAATTTTAATTACTTTATGCATAAAACAGAATCGCTTTTTGCCTGTTTGTCCGCTTAGTTCTTCTAAATTACACAATGGATTTTAATGTGGTTTTTACTACTGTTTTTTTTTTTTTTTGGAAGAGTTATGTGTATAAAACTTAGGTATGTTTAGATCATGCCATCCACGAAGACGCGTCCTACTCCTCCTTCTAATCGCTTACAGTGCCAGTGTGCAACCTTCCGGTAGTGTTTCAGTTCTATAGTAACACACTAATTATAACATAACCATACTACGACGAATAGACCAATCACTAGACAGCTTTACTGTCAACTGGAAAGATCCTTCAAAAATTACTCCCGTCTGTTGGGACTGGTCATCTCTGGACTGCTATGGCTAAAATTTGGAGTTGTTTTTACTATTATTCTAGACTTATACATTGTTCTCTCATATTTGTGTTATTTCCGACAAAAACAATGTAACCATGATTATTTGTAATGATTTGATTTAAAAGAGTAACCATGGAGTTTCTTACCCGTTCTTCTCCATAGGAATCTACGCTTTGGAACGGGCATCTAGCTTCATCATTATGACTAACTGACAGACTCCTTGACAATTCAAAAGTACCTGTACCTAATTGGTCTAATTGAAATAAATGCTTTGTCTTTGACTTTGACTTTGATTAAAAAGTACTTAAATTATTATCTTTGTTTCAAAGGTCACAGTTTGGGTGAAATAGCGTGTGCATACCACGACGATACGTTTACGGCTGAGGAGTTGATTCTGTCTACGTACAGTCGTGGAAAGGTCTGTTTAGAAACAGATCTTGTTAAGGGATCTATGGCCGCGGTTGGTGTTGGATATCAAACGGTAAGAAATATTTTTAATTACTAGTGAAGCAACAGAAATGTATAAGAGGGATGATGAATGTCATAGGTGAAAGAATGTCATGACATAAAACAATATTATATAATGATTTTGACATGGCAATATACACCGTGACATTTTCATCGCTTTCATCCGGCGATGTAGCCACTATACTCATCATTACGAACAACTTTTACTATGGGACCAACCCGGAAATCGCGAAAAACAAATCAGCTGTTCCGTACATTTTGTTGAGTTATGTGATCATAAATGTATAGAACAGCTGATTTTTTTTTCGCGATTTCCTGTTTTGCCCCATAGTAACAGTTGTTCATAATGATGAGTATAGTGGCTACATCGCCGGATGAAAGCGATGAAAATGTCACGGTGTATATTTGTCACTTTTCAAATGATGTACGAGTTGTGAAAAATCCTGAAAATAGAAGTTAGCCACCATCGCAATCGATCATGACTATTATCTCGAAATGACAAGGGCGTATACAAATTTAACAGTTCTTAATATTTTCTGTCCTTTTTCTATTATATTTGTACAAGAGATACATAGTGTGATTAAAATTAATTTAGTACGATCTACAATTGAATCAGCACCAGTATGTTTTATGTCTTCACGATCTATCTATTTATGAAGTCACATTAAATTCGTAAACGCAGATGAACCTAGAGATGAGGAAAAAATAGGTCTGGTTAACGTCCCGAGTTAGCATATTGTAGCTCGGGATTTAACTGACTAAAAAGGTATTTTGATTTTGATACCGGCGATTATTTGAAAGTGTTGCCCAGGATACACATTATATTAAGTAAAGTTCAAGTGAATATTTTTTTGTTGTTATTTAGCAATATGCTTATTATAGGTATAGGTATAGGTAAATGTTTCAGATCGTCTATCAATGTCCACCAGAAATAGACGTGGCCTGCCACAACAGCTTCGAATCCTCAACCATATCAGGTCCAGCCGATAAAATGAAAGAGTTCGTAGAAGAACTAACAAAACGTGGAGTATTTGCAAAAGAAGTGCCTTGTGCTAACATTGCGTACCATTCGAGATACATCGCGCATTGTGGTAAGTAATACCTATATGTATTTTATTCCCGTATCATTTACAAATTTTAATAAAACTAAATGTAAGGCAGTACACATAATGTCTACCACCATCGTTGTATAAAAAAAAAAATGAAAATGAATTTTTATTCACATAGGTCCTGAGTTACTCAGACGTTTACGAGAAGTCATAAGAAACCCGAAGAAGAGAAGCAAGAAATGGATATCGACGTCAGTTCCTCAAGATAAGTGGGATGAACCCAATGCTATGTATTCGTCAGCTGAATACCATTCTAATAATTTATTGGTCGGTTTTGATTTTTTAATAGTTTTAAACTATGTTAATGTATTTAATAGTGGACATACTGTTTAGATCTTCATTGAACCATACTTAAACTTTTGTTACCTCAACAGAAACCCGTTCTCTTCGAAGAGATGTCAAAGATGATACCACATAACGCAATAGTCGTTGAAATTGCCCCGCACGGTCTGCTTCAGGCCATTCTAAAGAGATCGCATAAAGAATGCACGCACATACCTCTCACGAGACGTGGTAATACTGACAGTGTGAAGTTTCTTCTAAATGCCGTTGGGAAGTAAGTAAGAAATTTAAGTAAGTAATATAATAAGTAAGTAATAATATCATCCGCCTAGGCTTTTCCCAAACATGATTGGGGTCGGCTTCCAGTCTAACTGGTTGCGGCTGAATATCAATATTTTACATGGAGCGACTGCCATCTGACCTCCACAACCCAATTATATTGGGGAATACCGGTATTCGAATGTTAGACCAGTTGTCAGACTTTTGGGCTCCTGACTATGTAACGACTGTCAAAGATATTCTTATGACAACCTGGACCGACTGTTTAACGTACTCTCCGAGGCACGGAGGGGTCTTGATGTGTAAAGAACGGTCACCCATCCAAGGACTGACCGTGGCAAGCGCAGCCTAACCTCGCAGATCGATCGATCAGCGCGACTGTCATTTAGCCACGAGCCTCTCATAATAAGTATAATAAGTAAGTAATTAATAGGCAACAATAATGGAGCCTAGTTTGACATTGGTATAATCTTTAGTGGTAAATCTGTTAAAGCTGGCTATTTGTGTATGAGAAAGTGTTTGTAAACGCACCCACGATATAGAAAAAAATCCTTGTGGGTGTAACGGTTAAAAAAAATCTACATGGTATTCGTGATAACATCAACTTGACTATTTTTATATTATATTAAAACCTGTATTGTAACTGTAAGAAAAAATTTGGTAGGATCCGCCGATGACAAATCATATTATTTTGTTTCTAAGGCCGCGGCCGCACCGGTATACGGCGATTGCGACACGACGTCGCCGCACTGTCGCAGTGCAGCCACCGACATATATGTTTATATGAGTTTTTTTTCACGAAATCGCCGTCGCGTCGCAATCGCCGTACCGGTGCGGCCGCGGCCTAAAAGGTCGTTAGCGTAAGTCAGTTATTTATATGAATGTAGTTTTTATTTTTCAGATAAAACCTAATTCAGAAAAACGGATTTACGTTTTCTCAATCCCTAAATTCTTTTGTAGGTATTACAACAATTGAATTCAAGGACACCAGTCGCACTAATGTCCTCCAGACTTGAAACTATCTTGTTCTTATATTGATGTTTAATTTCAGATTGTACGAAGCTGGTGTTAATCCCAGGGTGGACGTTTTGTACCCTAAAATAGAATTCCCCGTTTCAACAGAAACGCCACTTTTGTCGCACTTTGTGGAGTGGGAACACAGTGAAGATTGGTAAGAAAATAAAAACATTTTAATTTTTATTTAAGGTTATTGAAAAATTTACACAAGCCTTTTTCACGTGATCGATTGAAAAATATGTTAGAGAAACTCCCACTAGGCACTCTGTTGAACATCTTTGGATATCTCATCAACGTTACCATTTGGGCTAACAATTTTTATTATTCGGACTTCAATAAAAATAAAATTAAGGAGAGACACCATCAAAATCCCGGCCCCCATTTTTGTGTATCTAAGCTGAACTTGCAATTCAAAGATTTCACTTGACTCGAAATTATGGTGTATCCTGATCCTAACGTTACACCGTCATAAACGGTTTATGGTTTAATTATACTGACGTCATGTCATGGCGCTGACATCTTGTCGCGTACGTCTGTAATTTCCCATGCCGAGTGTTGCCTTGTAGCCCTTGTAGGCTCAGTTTAGATGACATGCGCTCAACGCGTTTGATGTGTATTTATGATTGTGTTGTTGTATTATAGGGAGGACCATATTTTTTTATTGGTGTTTATGCAAATTTACTCTCAATAATGTAAAATAATTTAATTGCTGAGATTTGTTTTTTTTTATAATTTTGCTTATTAAAAAAATACATTTTATGACTTGCTGATTATTATAGAGATAGATCGACGATTGTAAACTATATATGTAACTTATATAAGTACGATCTGTTTTCTATGTAATTAAACTTAATTTCACTAGAATTTGCGAACTATGACAGCAATATCAGTGTGGCAAATTACCAAAATTTGATTAATTTCTATAGTAAGTTTGTTTACATAGTTTGCAAGTTATGTTAAAATGAAGTTTAGTGTCTTACGCAGTTTCGATCAAATCATGAATTGTATTACTAAATTGCTTCATTTGTATTGAAAGTCAAACATACAACTTTGCTTACAGGCCGCAACAGCTTTCATTCCTAGAAAAGGGTGAAGTGAAAACAGCAATGGAGCGGAAAGTTGCTATATCTATACAGAATGATGATTATAAGTTCTTAGAAGGATATTTGAGAAACAGTGAGTCGTACGATATTGCAGAATAAGTCAAATAGTTCAGCAGGATACTGTGAATAAATGTTTGATGCAGAAAATATTGCTCTTTGATAAAGTAAAACCAATAAATCTTTTCGAATTTGTTTTGGCTTTTGTTTACAGAAGCAATAAAATTTGTATTGTTTTCGTTATAATAATATTTATCGCCAATAAACTCACGACGATGGGTACTCTATTAGCAGATTAATTTTATTATTTTAGATATCACACTAATATCAGAAATGTGAAAGTTTATGTGTTTGTTAGGTACTCCTTCACGCTAAAACGGCTGGATGGATTTTGACGAAATTTAACGAAGAAGTAACCTTAGATCTGGATAAGCACATAGACTTCTTTTCACCCATTTTTGCGCAGAGAAAGTTGCGGGAATCAGCTCGTGGTGTACAGGTTAAACAGTGGAAATATTTTAAGAGGTCTGAAATCGCGGAAAATATCAGCTGTTCCATACATTTTGTTGAGTTATGTGAACATAAATGTATGGAACAGCTGATTTTTTTTTCGCGATTTCAGGATTTGTCCCATAGTAAAAGTTGTTCATAATGATGAGTACAATGACCCCTTAAAATATTTCCTCTGTCTAACCTGCCACCTTGTATAAATCCGAGGCATCAAACTCATGTGTATACTGCTGGGTACTGCATAATTGTGTATATCGTTATCAATTGCAACTATTATTTTATTTTACAGGTGCCAACGTACTACCTGAATCAGCAGTCTTAGTTCTCGTATGGGAAACTCTGGCTATGCACATTGGTGTAAGCTACATGGACCAATCCGTTGTCTTTCGAGATATACACTTCCACAGTGAAGTAATCATAAAACCAGACGTTCCTCTCAGACTTACTATTGCTATAAATAGAGGTAGCAACAAATTTGAGGTACGTATCAATTTTATCGTCACTTTGTAATAACGTCAAAAAAACTAAATAATGACCGTCAAGGTTTATAATTAATTAAGAAAACTTGAAAGCAATTAAATTTATTTGAGTACTAATTTCAGTAACAGCAACTGTCTGAAATTAATAGGTCTTTGCTAAATTGTTCTCAAAAACGTTGTCATTAATCAGTAATAGTTTTATTCAAAAGTTGAGACATTTATTTCAATTAGAGCATTTTCTCGTCCTGCCACTAACAGCCTTCCTCTATTTCTGCCAGCCTAGCATGACCACGATAGAAACGGGTTTTGTCTACAGAAGAATAGACAAAGTGACAGATTGTAGAAAGATTTCTACCGTTTTACACATACAATGAAGAGAAGAAATGTTTCTATTCTTCAGTAGACAAAATTCTGATGAGCCAAGCACGGGTCGCCGCGTGCTCGGGCAGAAGAGGTAACGAGTTGGATAGAAAGAACTTTGTCTATTCTTTGGTAGAATAGAGATAGAATTGGTCATGTTAAGACTGTCTTGATGTGTGATGTGTGAAAAACGTGGAAAAGTTCAGACATGAAGAGTCTTGTTTAAACTTTTTCACACATAGAGTAGCGAGAATTCTCGCAGTGAGCACTTTGTGTTCTTACGATGTTTTTATTTCATCGTCAATTTATTATTAGAGATGTACCTATAAACCATAGACTTTAGGCAGTTTCCTAAAAGAAACAATTGCGAAAGAGACAGGTAGAGAAAACTAGTCTAGATTTATGTCTTGAGAAATCAAAGAGTCAAATAGCATCACACCTCAAGTTTTACTTTCGTATACTTAAGTTGATTCACTCACACACATGTAGATCATGCAAACAAAGATATTTCTGTTTCTGTGACGCAGAAAATAGCAAATCTATTCCTCTAATACTAGGGGGCTATTTCACCAACCTATCAATAAAGGAATCTGTCATTAATTGACAGATTCCTTTATTGATAGCTTGGTGAAACAACAACACACAGTGAACAGTTTAAATTTTTGACAGATTTTGTATAGAAAATTTGTCAAAAATCTTATCTTTAGCTTATTGAACAGATATCGATAGGTTGGTGAAAATGCCCCTAGGTCTAACAAACTTTGATTAACATTTTAGGTTAGTCAAGATGACACACGCATTGCAAGTGGTATTGTTAGTAGTGTGAAAGTTCTCAAATTCTATAGAGATACAAAAAATACTGAGACCGACGAAGACGAAATCATATTAACCTCTGATGATGTGTACAAGATTTTTAGATCTCGAGGATATTCTTACAAGTAAGTTTAATTTAAAAGGAAAATTTGTCACTTTAAAAAGTGATTCTGTCTGTATTCGTTAGCTTAGTACGTAATTAAAAATTCGTTTGCATTCCACCACATTTCTTGTCAATAAATCCTTCACTATAGAAGCGGCTCGACTGTGGAATGCACTACCTCTTAACGTGAGACGTGCCCAATCTATTGCTGTTTTTAAAAAAATGGTAAAAGAGCATTACCTGTCAATTTAATCTTGCTACTTTCTTCTACTTTCTCATTTGTATTGAATATTTAGTTTACAATTGATCAAGTTATTAATTTATTTTATATTGTTAAGTATGTATAATTATTCGTGTCAAAGTAATTTTATGTAGGTACCTATGTACACCTAGACTGCCCACTATCTTCTCCTATCATTCAGTCCATCCAAAGGTTGTCTGGAAGAGATCGCCTTGTGCAATAAGACCGCCCATTGTACATTATTATTTTTAAGCCTTGTTCTATATTGTTACTAGTGGTGTACAATAAAGAGTATATAAATAAAAATAAATAAATAATTATCATTCAAGTGCGTTTGGCATCATTGTATTTATATTCTGTACTAGGTTTTGCGCGCGGCTACGCCCGCGTGGATGTCGGAAATTATCTTAGGGGAACGAACTACCGCAATAAAGGGTAAACCCTAGGGCCGTGGGGTCCGAGTGCTCATCTCATATTTAAAGAGATCGCAAAACGATTAGTTGACACTTCCCGTGACCAAAGGGCTGGCTATTACTTTGGCCAAAGTTTAAGCATTGCCATTCAACGTGGCAATGCCGCCAGTCTTTTGGGCACGCTACCAGTTGACGGCGATGCGGAAGAATTTTTTGATGCTCTTTAGTTGTAGATGTATTTATAATTATTATAAGGTTTTTTTTTTGTTTGTAAATAGAAATGTATATATATTATGTCATTAATAAAGGGTAGTTTTTATGACACTATTTCATTATAAAAAGTCATGTCGATTCGAGGCTCCGTGAAACACGGACAAACCAACAAACACTTTTGTTTTCATTTATAATATTAGTAGGGGAGTAGGGATTAGCAGCAAAAATTAACCCTATATTTCTATGTTGTTTCAAAAAACGTCTTATTCAAACAAAAGCGAACCGTATTGTTCTGTGGTCAAGTAACTACGAGGACGTTTTCCAGAAATATTCTTAACTAGCTGTTGCCTGCAACTTCGTCTGCGTGAAAATGTATAAAAGTAACCTACCTATGTGTTTTTCCAAGTTTCCGGCTACCACTTTGCCAAATTTCATCTAAATCCGTCAAGCCGTTTCAGCGTGAAGAAGTAACAAACATACACACACATAAACTTTCGCATTTATAATAAGTAACATTATTTTGGGGGCTAATGTCATCAGAAAACACGATACGTCTTTTGTTTTTAAATGTAAATTGAAATCCAAGCACACTGACATAAACCAAGTTTTCCTGCGCAAGTCATTATCACGTAATGTACCATCTTAATCCCGCTTTAATCCCAGCATCAACATAAAAATAGTAGCCAATTTACATCTAAACCATTTTCTCCTTGTTTTTACTCGACATAAAATTTGCAACATAAAATTTAAGAAAATAAGGCAAACAAGGTAATACCCATCAAATGAACTCCGGAAAAGAGGCTTACTTTATTGACATAACTTGACTTGTCGGTCCTCTTATTAATTTTTTGTAATAATCTTAAGTATGTTTTTTTTTGTAAATAAATAAATATGATTTTGGTAATTTGCGTTCAGTAGACAGAACACCTTTCATTTCCGAGTTGCGGCAATAGGCAAATCGCAACTTAGCTAGTTGCGATTATTTTCATATACCTACCTAATTTAAGATACTGCGTAGACATAGCAACTCTAGTTGCGAGTTTCTGTAATCGACAATAGTTTTGTTTTGTATCAGAAACTTGTAAAAAGTTGACGGTTGCTTCAACTAAAGTTGTTCCATCCGCAGAGCACTAAAATGTTTTTGTTCTTAACAATATTTGCAAGTTCTTCTAATTCAAGGTTGTAAAGAATTCTTAGTTTTAGCCTGCTAGCTATAATTATAATATCGTCATTGATACTCCCCATAACTGCTCGTCTAACATGGTTAAATACCACGTATATTATGTACACTGTAACAAATACAAGAGGGCCAAAAAACTAATAAATATAATTATTAAAAAGCAAAACAGTGAATTTTTAATGAACTAGTGTTTAAGACCATTTCGTTTTCCTTTAGCTAATGCACTCATTTTGAAGTTTCTTAGTATTTTTTTATAAAATCACATAAAATCATGGGTACGTGATATAATATATATGTATAATAATGTTACGTTTAATAAGTTACGCGTTTGGGACTATCAACATAACTGGCAAAATAAGGGTGCACTATCCACCATGGATAAGTGTTATGTACAAAATTAAATGTTTTTGAAATATTTAATTAATATTATACATTTTTAGGGACAAGTTCCAGTCCATCCAGTCATCAGTTCTCGACTGCCAAAAAGCATTAGTCCAATGGAACAACGACTGGGTAACTTTCCTGGACTCTCTGATTCAACTCAGTACATTGTCCAGGAGTCATGAAGGGATCTCAACCCCTAAGTTCATCAGGAAATTGAGAATCAGTGTTTTGGAACAACGGATATTGAGTACCGTTGCAGTGAATGGTGTCAATTGTTATCCTGCTCAGTATAATAATGTTCAGGGAATTGTAAGGTAGGTAACATTTGTTTTACGTTTGTTTGCTAAGTACTTGGGGCACACTGAAAGTTTTGCACTCCTGGCAATTTATCGATGTTTGAATTTACAGTTTAATATAATAAAAAATATAGATTTTTATTGTTTATTTACAATTGGTTTCAGCGGGAAATTGCTGGTCATTATTTTTTTATGATCGGTTGAAGTTTACGTTGCGCGCTAAAAATGGAACTAACGCGAAATAAAATTAGAGTGATGATTCTGTATGATTTTAAAAGTTCTCTTTCTGCACAAGACTGCAGAACTCGCCTTCAAAATGCTTTTCAGAATGAAGCACTTCATTTAAGCACCGTGAGGCATTGGTACGCTAAAGGACGTTGGTAGTTTTGGGCTTGATATGGTACAGTAATAAAAGGTTAACCAAAAATAAAAATATATTTTAATTGTTCTTTGCCTAATTTATCTTAGAGATTAAGAATTGGAATCAAAAATCGAAATAAATAAGAAATAAAATGATTATGCCGTTGACATTTTGAAAAAACCAATAAAACAAAAACCGGTGCATGCTGGCTGGCGCGTGCCTCCACAGAATATCATGTCGACAGCAACTAAAACCTTTGAATTGAGAACTCATTAGTCGGACTGTATTTCATTGGACCTCCACAGAATATCATGTCGACAGCAACTAAAACCTTTGAATTGAGAACTCATTAATCGGGCTGTACTTCATTGGATCATTCACACCATACTTAACCTCACTGTCACAAATACGATTTCTCTTTAACCCAATTAGGTACGTACAAAATCGAATAAAAAATGAATTTAAATACTCTTGAAATACTCGATCACACCAAACTAATTTCATATCTGTACCGACATACACAATCTGAAGCCCAGCGTTCTATGGGCGTCTGCCGTGTCCTTTAAGTGTGGTCGGGTTTTTATCCAGGATAAGATTCATGAAGGTCGTCCGTCAACGGCGGTAACTGAGGAAAATGTGACTGCTGTCAGGCGACTCATTGATGGAAATGAGGAAATTAGTGGACAATCAAGTATTGCTATAAGACAAATTCAAAAGATTTTGCATGAATATTGAAAAGTCAGGAAACTTTGATGTCGCTCGTGACAGTGATTTCTTAATGACTTTCATGTTTTCAATGGAAAACATGCACTCACACGAATGGACCACCTGTTTTCAAAAATAGTTTCAGCAAATGAAAAACTTTTTAAAATATACAAGAGAATATTAAAGAAAACTATGAATATACTACTTTCAATATAAATCGTTTTCTTTGTAAGTTACACAAAACTTTCAGTGCTTGCGCTCTATATACAAGTCATTCGTTTAAAATTAACGTTTTTGGGGTTCTGTACCTCAAAAGGAAAAATGGAACCATTATTGCATCACTTTATTGTCAGTCTGTCCGTCTGTCAAGATCCTTTTTCTCAGGAACAATTGGGGTTATCAAGTTGACATTTATATCACATACTAAAAACCTTCAATAAATTATTGTAGACATAAATAATTATCTCATACCATAGAATTTTTTTTTTTGTGTCTGAGTCATCATATTATTTTGATTAAAAGGTGAGTATAGACTAGATCATTTTCTCGAGCATTTCTGTGTAATTTAACGTTCTTACGAATGGTACAATACAGGTAATAGAGCGGCTCGTTGTTCTGTTACAAGTGAATGCTCTAGTCTATACTCACCTTAATAAAAACATACTCTGATGATGCTTTTATAAGTAATGCTATTTTATTTTAATAAACTTACTTTAATTTAGTCAAATGAACTGAATGTGCTTTTTTATACATTGAGTGCCTATTAGATGAGATACTCTCTAAGAAACAAAATAACTAGGTATTTTATTATAGATATAAAACTAAAAAATAATGAGATCTTTGAGAAGTGCAAAGTGTGTTCGTGGAGTCTGAAATAAATAGAGTGCCTATTAGATTTCAACTTATATATTTTGAGGCAAGAAAACTAAGACATTTAAAGCACAACCAAGAAGCTCAGTTTGATGCCGAGGTTGAGTAAAATATTATTGAATGTTATATTACGAACTTCTCAGTAGCAATCTGGAGTTTTGTTATCGTTCTCTATAACATTGATAGTCCGTAAAATTACCAACAGTCAAAGGACACTGGCAGACGCCCATAGAACGCTGGGCTTCAGATTGTGTAAGTCGGTACAGATATGAAATTAGTTTGGTGTGATCGAGTATTTCAAGAGTATTTAAATTCATTTTTTATTTGTTTTTGTACGTAATTGGGTTAAAGAGAAATCTTCGTATTTGTGACAGTGAGGTTAAGTATGGTGTGAATGATCCAGTGAAGTACAACCCAACTAATGAGTTCTCAATTCAAAGGTTTTAGTTGATGACGCCATGATATTCTGTGGAGGCACGCGCCAGCCAGCATGCACCCATTTTTGTTTTATTAGTTTCTTTCAAAATGTCAACGGCATAATCATTTTATTTCTTATTTATTTCGATTTTTTATTACAATTCTTAATCACTAAGATAAATAAGGCAAAGAACAATTAAAATACCTATATTTTTATTTTTGGTTAACCTTTTATTACTGTACCATAGCAAGCCCAAAACTGCCGACGTCCTTTCTGTGAACGTTGTCTTACAAGTTTACTTGCACAAGTTATCGTTTGCTGTAAATATTTGTATAACCAACTGAAACTATTGAAAGACAGCTATGCAGAAAGCGACTAGTGCAAAAAACATGGTCGTTGACACGGTACAGGTAAAATTACACAGGGAACTTTTAAACTGTGCGTCTACCTGCCGGCCTAGCATGACCACGACAGAAACGGGTTTTGTCTACATAGAAATAGACAAAGTGACAGATTTCATTCATAAAACGTAGAAATGTTTCTACAATCTGTCACTTTGTCTATTTCTATGTAGACATAACCCGTTTCTATCGTGGTCATGCTAGGCCGGCTGGTCGGCATTGGTGCGGACGGAACGATGCCTCGGCATTTATGAGTTGCCGATGTGTTGCTTCCAGCTTACTGATTTCGCATCCATTTTTATAGCAGTCGAACCAATGCTCGACTGACGTGCACTCGCATTAAGGAGGATAGTGGCACTGGGATGATGGCAGATCATGTTCAAAACAACGACGCCCGATGCCGATTTGCCGGTCTAGTGAACGCAGCTCTATAGGAATCAATTCAGAGCAAGAAGTCCTTACGCTCCATACACTTACACTCCGATGCCGACCAAGTGGACGCGTATCTTCACTCAGCAATAAAGCAGTTGATAAAAAGTTTATTACACTACTTTTGTGATGTATAGGACTATCTTTTTCAACTTTTCACTTTCAAAGCGTGTTGATTCTCATTCTAATTTAAATAAATGACTTGATTTTGATTGCATAAGTCAAATAATAAAAGCTTGTAAAAAACGAGACATCAAGTTGTATTGCGCAGTAATATTTATTGACGTAATAAGACGTGTAATATTTCTTACAAAGACAAGACAATAAATAAAGGCACTTCCAAAATATTTCACGTGTGGTATTTATTCGGATGTCAATCAATTTCAAGTCGTTTGAAGTGTACTCACGGGAGATGAAAGTAACATTTATAAGACATTGCCAAAGTGAAACATAATGTGTATTCCGGGAAGTTTCAATATCTTGAAAATATGTGATTTTATGTACATAATTAGGGTTCCGTACCAAAATGGTAAAAAAGGAACCCTTATGGTGCGACTTCGTCTGTCTGTCTGTCTGTCTGTCTGTCTGTCTGTCACACCTGCTTATTTCAGCAACTACTTATGCTATCGACTTGAAATTTGGAACAGTTATAAAGAATGCTTGTTCAACTTTATTGCAAATGAAAAAAGTCCAAAAATATTTTTAATTTTATTGCAAAAGGGGCCGGAGTGGGTGTCTGAAATTTCAAAGTGGGGTTACTAGGTCAAGTGACATATCATAATGAAAGGGCTTGATCTGCACATTTCAAAATATATTTTTATTTTATTTTATGTCTCACAGTTTTCGACATATGATGAAAAATGTCCAAAAAATACCATTCCCCCCCCCCTTATCTCCGAAGTTTGTGGGGCGAAAAATCTGAAATAATTAGAGTTGATAGGAATTGACCCAAATATGGCACCAAAAATAAAACGATGTTCCTAACTAGTACAGTTTTTTCAAAATCATCAAAATTCTTTCACAAACAAACTTAGTTATGCGATCCGGATTTTTTCACTTTATACGTCCAAAAATGATACGGAACCCTCGGTGCGCGAGTACGACTCGCACTTGGCCGGTTTTTATGAAGGTGTTCCGCTTATAATAAAACACTATATATAGTTTAAGCTGAAATAAAATATTTTCTAATCCCGTGGGCTCCTCATACCAGTCTCCTCTCTGTGAGAGGGAGTTGACCATTACTCTGCCACACGGGCCCAGTTCGAGTTAGTTGATGTCATATGTCTTGGAATTTTTGGTTCTAGGTCATGCCGGCTTCCTCACGATGTTTTCCTTTACCATTTTTAGAGCAGTGGTGATGAAACAAATTGCATAAAGTGAACGCCCGCCGGCGCCTACCATTATCACTACGGGCATGATTTGATTATAATAATTTATTTTGTTTCATGTTCATTTGTTTTTCAGATGCGCTGGAGTCGAGCTTGATAACGTAACATTTGTTGATAAACCTGTAATAAAGCAACAGCCAGAAGTATTATTAACTAGAGCATTTTATCCACACTACGCAATGGACAAAGTGGATGTAGGTATAAAATAAGGGTTTTTTGTAATATATCAGTCATGATGTAGTAAGTACTCATAACCGCTACGGAAGTATGAACATATAAACATGGACGAAGCAGAAAGACTATCGATTACTGATGACCGATGTGATTGTAATCACCACATATAGAACATTATTAAGAGATACAATGCTTCAACGCAGACGTCCCAGAAAAAAAACGACTCTCACCGATCTCTTCTTATTTTTGTATTCCATCAATAGTGAATCTCCGTGTGTCACCGATTGACACAGAAAAATTGGCCGCTATTGGTCATTAAGGAACTTTTATCTCTGGTTCCATAGGGACCCAAAAGTCCACGCAAAAGAATTTTCAGAAAATAGCTAGTATATAAATAAGACACATTGTATTGTTATGATGGAATGGATAATGTCTATATTTAAAATGTATCCTTGTTTCGTTTATTTTGAAAGCAAGCTGAAAATTTAAATCTAAAGGCAGCGTTCCCTCACATTTTCTCATAGGATAAGCAGATTCTTAATGGAATGTCAATCATGTTGGAGCTTTCTTGGCACTAGATTTAATCTGCAGCCTTGCATCTAAGATGAAAGCCAGCAAAATTTAAATAGCTTAGTAAAATACATAGTTTAACTAAAAATACCTATGTTTATACAATCTATACCCACTTACATTATAAGAATAAAGAAATATAAAATCTATTACGCGTTCGTCCAGCCGTTTTATCCAACCGATTTGTTTGATTTTTTTTTAATGAAAGATATTTATGCATAATTTCATCATCAAGCGTTGGAAATCACTAAACTTTCACCCTTCTCAAGTTATCCTAAAACGCGTTAAACTAAAATTTCCTCCTGGATATCTCCGGTTCTAATTAAGATATGCGGTTTGTTTTGGCCTAAAAATACTCACTGCAACGAGTTCTTTCATTTGAACTTCAGTTTGCTTAAATTGGTTGAGTTGGAGGGGAGCTAGGAGTGTACAACCAACTTCACTTTCAATATGCGTTTCAAATAGTTTACAATAATTACTTATCATAATATAAGAGCGTTATTTTTGAATTATAATGCTGCGGAGGAGTACTACGGGTCTCTCGTATTCATGAATAAAATATTTTTTTCTGAGTATCATGTTTTTTTGATAACCAAAATTAAAGTTGCCTTCGCATTTCAGCTAAAAACTGCCCTTCAAATAATAATTCAAATCGTTGCCGAAAATACAACAATGAAGGGAATTAAGGCCACCCAAATCGTTACGTCAAATACAAATATAAATTGTATTATCAAAGAGATATCGGACTATATTCCGAATGTTACAGTTGACGTGGCTTCAATTACAAATGTCAATATTGATTTTGATACTTTGTTAGTTCAGAACTGCGATGTCGATAAAGCCAATGTTTTTATTGTTGAGAATCTGTTGGGAGATGAAAAGGTAAGAAATACTTATATAATTTATTTTGTATTAAAAATGCTTTTCATTTTGTATTAAAAATGCTTGTGCTGTGAATTTTTATCGGAGTCGCGGGATATAAAATATAGGAAAATTATCCGCAGAACCATCACAATATCAATATCAGGTTGTTTTTAGGGTTTCCTACCCAAAGGGTAAAAACGGAACCCTATTTACTGAGACTTCGCTGTCCGTCCGTCTGTCTGTCTGTGTGTCTCCAGGCTGTATCTCATGAACCGTTATAGCTAGATAGTTCAAATTTTGCTCGTTTTTGCTCGATATTGATAACGACAACAGGTAGATGCTTGAAATATTCACAGAATATTTAATTATAAATTTACTTTAAAAATAAATAATTAAATTAAAATAAAATAGATAATTAAGGGGGGCTCCCATACAACAGACATGATTTTTTTTCCGTTTTTATAGATAATGGTACGAAACCCTTCGTGCGCGAGTCCGACTCGCACTTGGCCGGTTTTTTATTTTATATTTCACTTTCAGACATGGTAGGCGTGTTTTTATTTTTTTAATTAGGTAGGTAGGTATTTCTTTTTTTTTAAGTCTTTTAAAAAGGAAAGGTGCTAATTCATCTTGTATAGCTCCATCTCTCTCTTTATAAATACGGCACCAGAAATAAGATATTACCTTTATCCTATTTTAAACAAAAATATTAACAGTTTTACTTATAGATCAACACTTTTTCAATTCAACATTCCAATGACCTAAATCGAAAACTTATCTTTTCCAGAAATTGGAGTCTCTACGACACATTTCGAAGGACATTTTCATTTTAGCACTGGAGTCTAGAGTGCCTAAGCTTCAAGGCCTTATAAACGAGCACTTTAGTATCATGAGTTCCACGTCAGATGGAAAGCAAATATTAATATTATTGAGAAGGCAGAATCTCAAGGATGTTACTTATGTGCCTGTAAATTGTGATAATAAATTGGATTGGGTTCCGCGCGTGTATGATGAACTTAATACAACGAAGCGGGTGGTGTTGGTGTCAGAGAGGCAGCCATATTGTGGTGCTTTAGGTATTTATAGATTTCGGTATGAAACAGTAGTAGAGGGGCTCTTGGCTAATTGACAGCCGCGCTGATCGATCTGCGAGGTTAAGCTGCTCTTGCCGCGGTCAGTCCTTGGATGGGTGACCGTTCTTTACACATCGAAACCCCTCCGTGCCTCGGAGAGCACGTTAAGCAGTCGGTCCCGGTTGTCATAGGAATATCTTTGACAATCGTTACGGGTAGTCAGAAGCCCTAAAAGTCTAACAGCTGGTCTAACATTCGAATACCGGTATTACCCATTAATTGGGTTGTGGAGGTCAGATGGCAGTCGCTCCACGTAAAATATTGATATTCAGCCGAAACTAGTTAGACTGAAAGCCGACCCCAATATAATTTGGGAAAACGGCTAGGCAGATGATGATGTATGAAACAGTAGTAACACAGCAAAATAGTCTAGTATGCAAGCAGGAGATAAACACGGAAATCATGCTCATAAGGTAAATGACAGAGAGCTCCCACAGTCTCAACAGCATGATCAAATCTCAAATCAGTAAATGTGCTAAAGAAGCTCATATTTATCGTTATGATTAATGAAACGAATTAGTAACAGCCAATCACTTAGTTTGACATGAGATTTGATATCAGATTAAATTGAATTGCCTTATAGAAACTGGGTGACTGGGGGTCTCGAGCACACAGCCTACACGGAACTCTGTTAAAAATCTCCCCGTATTCATATCTGTTTTGTCTATTAAACCTAGGTTTAACTAAACTTTACTCCCTGTTATTTCGCAACATTCATTATATCAATAATGTAAAATAAGCGAAGCTATATTTCATTTCACTTATGAGTTCCCTTCGACGCAATGTTAGCTTTTTTTTAGATGTTACAGTAATACTTAGGATACTAAGGCCCGTATTCCAGAACGATACTCGAGCATCGATCTCTGCTTGAGCATAGATTTCAACCAATCAAATGGCTTTAAATCTATGCTCAAGCAGAGATCTGTGCTCGAGCATCGTTCTGTAATACGGGCCTAAAAAGTGGTGAACGAGTATTTGTGCTGAAAAAAACTTCCAACACCGTTAAACACGTTGTAACATATTGATATTCAGCGGAGCTAACATAACGTCGAAGAAAACTCATAAGTGAAATGAGTGACTGTAGTTTTGATTGATTAAAAATTCAGGTTTTGTCAAAAAGTTGAGAAGCGATGGAGCAGACAAAATAGGCTTGGTGATTATTGAAGATTTCCATGCACCCTCTTTCAATCCCAACACTGGGCTGTACAAGAACCAGTTGAAGAAAAATCTCGCCATCAACATCTTAAGAAAGGTTGGTAGGGTCATACATCTATCTTTTTTTCTTGTCTTGTTTCTTCGTAGAGAAACATTGAACACTGTTTGTAATTCCTCGCAAGTTTCGAAATGCTTTTCTGTGACGCTTGAAGGCGACAAGCTAACGATCTGTCAATATGTCTTGTGCACAATCTTGGCCTTTTAACACTTCGCTACATGGGGTGAGAATTTAGCAATGTTGATACAATTTTGCTGCTGTCGTAAAGGAAATAAGTCTAAAAATATATTTTGGTGTTAGTGAGAGATATTTTTCCATAAAAAAATAAATATTTACATGACAATAATTTGCTAAGCTTTTGCTACATCGTGTAATGAAAAAAATAAATAAAATACGTTTAAATTAATTTGTTTATTTATTTAAACAAAACATTAACACATTGAAATATACTACAGTTATACCTACCTGCAATCCAAAAAACACAATAAAAAGAGTTAAAACTATACTTCCCCAAATAGAGCAGTGAGGCTCTGTGTTATGGGATAAGAACCTAAAGAAAGAAAGAAAAAATACTACTGTGCAAAGGACTTTGGCAGTTTTGGGCTTGATATGGTACAGTAATAAAAATATTTTAATTGTTCTTCGCCTAATTTATCTTAGAGATTAAGAATTGGAATCAAAAATCGAAAAAAATAAGAAATAAGATGATTATGCCGTTGACATTTTGAAAAAACCAATAAAACAAAAATGGATGCATGCTGGCTGGCGCGTGCCTCCACGGATAATGATGTCGACAGCAACTAAAACCTTTGAATTGAGAACTCATTAGTCGGGCTGTACTTCATTGGATCATTCACACCATACTTAACTTCACTGTCACAAATACGAAGATTTCTCTTCAATCCAATTACGTGCAAAAAGAAATAAAAAATGAATTTAAATACTCTTGAAATACTCGATCACACCTAACTAATTTCATATCTGTACCGACATACACCATCTGAAGCCCAGCGTTCTATGGGCGTCTGCCAGTGTCCTTTCGGTCCAAACTATTAGCATATTTTTTTTATATAATTTCATTGAGCCATTGTATATAGGGCCAATGGGGAGGATTTTACTATACTCCAGCCATAAAGACGACTAAGCTCCGAAATGTTACCCTAAGCAGTCCAGATGGTGACTTGGACAGCCTCACGTGGATCGAAGCACCTCCTACTAGTGCCAGTAGTAACTTGGTTCAGGTAAGCATTTAACATACGTATGTAAGGTACTACCATACTAGTTTAGGTAGATAGGTACCAGGCAGTAGCGTGCCTAGCTAGAGGGCAAGCCGGACTCATATTTTTGGTTATTGACGGTATTTATGTTTATTTTTAGGGTTCCGTACCTCAAAAGGAAAAACGGAACCCTTATAGGATCACATTGTTGTCCGCCGTCAGTCACCGGACCATAAGTGGAGCCATCTGCTCATAGATGGCGCCATTGGAAGTATGCAGTAGCGCCATCTATGATCATATTTCGGAACCCTTAGGGCGCGAGGCATACTCGCACTTGTCCGGTTTTTTTCATGAATTTAAGTGAGTTAATGTCGTTATTAAAGCAGTACGTACATTAAAAATCACTTACATTCATGAAAAATTAGTATAAAACTCTCTAAAACGAAAAAAATTGCGTCGAGTTGCTCTCTAGGCACGCCACTGCTTGTCAGCCTTATTAACAACCGATCTTTATCATTTTTATAAAATTGACAAATAAAAAAACCATGTAAAATAACATTATAAACATTTTATTTTATACAGGTTTCTTACGCTGGCATATCATTAAAAGATGTTCAGAAAGCAGTAAGCAATCACAGTGAAGACAAAAAATCTTTTGGCATGGATTTCAGCGGTATTGATTCAGAGTAAGTTTTGAATTTAAAGTTTTATAATCCTGGCATTTGCCGTATTTGATCAGATACTCCCGTTGTATCGCTAATATACTTCATTATTTTATTAATATTCTATTGAATAAAGTTTATTTTGTATAAACGAAATAACGTGAATTTTTGGTCAAATACTCCAAATGAAGTCCTGTAAGACTTGCTTTATTGAAAGCCCTCAGTCAATAAATAAAAATAAAATAATGTTTTTTCTGTTTGTTTTTTTTAGGATTCCGTACCAAAATGGTAAAAAAGGAACCCTTATGGTGCGACTTCATCTGGCTGTCTGTCTGTCTGTCACACCTACTTATTTCAGCAACTACTTATGCTATCGACTTGAAATTTGGAACAGTTATAAAAAATGCTTGTCCAACTTTATTGCAAATGAAAAAATTAAAAAAATATTTTTATTTTCATTGCAAAAGGGGCCGGAGTGGGGGTCCAAAATTTCAAAGTGGGGTTACTAGGTCAAGTGACATATCAAATGAAAGGGCTTGATCTTCACATTTCAAAATATATTTTTATTTAATTTTATATTTCACAGTTTTCGACATATGATGAAAAATGTCTGAAATAATACCATTCCCCCCCCCTTATCTCCGAAGTTTGCGGAGTGAAAAATCTGAAATAATTAGAGTTGATAAGAATTGACCCAAATATGGCACCAAAACTAAAACAATGTTCCTAACTACTACAGTTTTTTCAAAATCATCAAAATTCTTTCACAAACAAACTTAGTTTTGCGGTCCGGTTTTTTTCACTTTATACGTCCAAAACTGATACGGAACCCTCGGTGCGCGAGTACGACTCGCACTTGGCCGGTTTTTTTTTTCAGTTGGTTTGCATACAGTGCGCACTACGACACCCGTACGGCTGCCACATCGCATCGCCTGGCAACAGACGTTTAAATTGAAAGAGCCCTTAATGTTACTTTGTGTTACTAACAAGTTGTATCTTTCTCAGTGGTGACAGAGTGATGGGGCTGGTTGCTGGTGGTGCCTTAGGCAGCACTGTTGAGGCAGACTCGTCCCTGCTGTGGCCAGTTCCAGACTCCTGGAGCCTGCAAGATGCCGCTACTGTACCGCTGCCGTACGCTATGGCGTATTACTGCTTGGTGAGAAACTGTCCCCATCATGATCCGAGTCTGCCGCCGAGTATGACTCAGACCCCAAACCGACCCTTGCTCGAGCCAGCCCGCGCTGAGCCTGTAGATTTAAATTCGACCCAAAATAATGAACCGATCCAGCTAGTAGTCCTTCCCTCTAGTTGCCCTCCCCCCAGCAACGCCCTAAGCCGAGGACCGTACCCCACTAGGGGGTGCCCTTAGCGTGTGGTTGCTTAGTTTGTAGTTTTTATTTAGTTTTAAGCCTGGCTGGAGGCATTTGTAAGTCCTCACCAGAAGTCCGCGTTAAGCAGTGACGGCTGTTAGAAGCCAACTGCGAGAGGCCATTTCAAAAAAAAAAAAAGGTGAGAAACTGTCACCTTCAAACTTTTTATAACATTACAACATAACATTATAACAATTGGACATTTTGTCATTTTAATATTTTATCACATGGTCGTTTTAACCGTAATGACAATATAACAATTGAACGAAAATGAACTCTTGGCATTTTGACAATATTGAACCAAAGTTACCCTAAGCGAAATTATTTACCCAAAGAGAACATAACTTGAATAATAATTACGAGGTTTGGCGTATTATGAAGATCTCTGCTCACTTAGGCAGTTACTAAAACATTATACTATGTAGTTTGAGAACTTTTTTAACAATATAAGTTTCTCAAGCTTTCAAGTTCTAAGCTATTATGTAATATTACTTTATTTGTTGTTGATATAATATTCCTGTGAACATAATTATGCTAGTACCAGTGGTAAAGAGTGAGAGGAAGCCGGTACAATAACATAGTAACAAAATTATAAAAAATAATTACATCTTGCTTATGCCAATTCCTATCATTTACTGTACTTATTATATTTTGAATAGGCGAATATAACAAAAGTAAAACGGAATGATTTATATTTTTTATACTATTTCATTGTTTACCTACTGGTTTTCCCTCACCATTTGACACTAATTAGTTCCTATATTCCCAAAAGGAAAAACACATACTATATATATATATATATGGTGTGATTTAGTTATATATATATATACATATATATATATATAACTAAATCACACCACAACATATATGTGCAGACGACGTGCCTCGCTGTTACCTGAAACATAAAGAAAACAAATTACTATAAGATAGGTATAAGGTGGGGTAAGTATAAGGTGGGGTACTATTTTTTATATTTTTAAATGTTTTTTTATTAATAATTTTTATTGAAATATTTAAAAATGTAAAAAATATGTATTTTAAAATGAATAAAGAAATATAAACTAATGTTACTTACCTTGTTAAAAACAGAATAGCACGTACACTGGAACGTAACCGTTCCATATTACCTGACACTGTCAGTGTCAAAAATGTGAACTGTCATGTTGTTGTTCGCCGGTCACGCGAATGTGCAAAAACTGTTACTTATTCAAAATTGCCAAACTGAGTCAAATAAGTGTTCATATTCTATGATCTGAGGTTCTCATTAATCACTCCCCGCTCCACTCCACCTGCATCACCTACAATATGGTTAAATAACATTGGATCTCACTTATTTCATATTGAGTAGTACTTAAGACTTTGGCTTATCATACCTACAGACTTTCAGTCAGTTGAAACGTTTTCGGTTTGAAGATTTAGGCTCGTATTACAGAACGATACTCGAGCACAGATCTCGCCTTGAGCATAGATTTAAAGCCATTTGATTGGTTAAAACTAGTTTCAATCTATGCTCAAGAAGAGATCGGTGCTTGAGTATCGTTCTGTAATACGAGCCCAAAGATTGTGATCACTCACGTCCTTATCATTTGTCTTGTTAACTCGTAGCCCGCGTCGCTTACCATCGCGCCGGCATAATCGTCACTGTGTAATCACCCTAAGTTACGTCTTTAAAAAATATATATACAGGGTAAAATTAAAACCAGTGCGGATATTTTAGGAGGTAAGGAAAGGACTCATGAATATGATCAATTTTTATTATGGGACCTACAATAAAATATGAAAAAAAAAATCAGCTGTTCCCTACAAAAATGCACTACAACACGATCAAAATGTATGGAACAGCTGATTTTTTTTTTCATATTTCAGTCTTGGTCCCATAATAAAAGTTGATCATATTCATGAGTACTTTCACCTCCTAAAATTTTCGCACTGGTTTTAATTTTACCCTGTATAACATGTTCTAACCAAAATTCACCTAGCATTTTCCCAAACTAGATTGAGATCGGCTTTTAGACTAACTATGAGTATCAATATTTGACATAGAGCGACTGCCATCTGACCTCCGCAACCCAATTATTGGGTAATACCAATATTCATAGACTAGCTGCCAGACTTTTGGGCTTCTGACTACCCGTAACGACTGACATGAATGTTCATTGACTAGTTAACATGCTGGTGGCGTTATCAATATCCAGCAAATACGAGCTAAAAAATCACGTTTGTTGTATGGGAGCCCCCCTTAAATATTTATTTTATTCTGTTTTTAGTATTTGTTGTTATAGCGGCAACAGAAATACATCATCTGTGAAAATTTCAACTGTCTAGATATTACGGTTCATGAGATACAGCCTGGAGACACACACACAGACAGACAGACGGACAGCGAAGTCTCAGTAATAGGGTTCCGTTTTTACCCTTTGGGTACGAAACCCTAAAAATACTTAAGTAAACTTTTGACTTTGAATAATTATGTTTTATTTTCGTGCAGGCAATGAAGGGTTATCTCACAAACCATCAAAGCGTATTCGTGACGGGAGGAGCAGGTGCTCTAGGACAAGCAGTTATATCTATATGCTTATCTTTAGACTGCACCGTATTTACAAGTGTCAGTAGTGTACAAAAGAAGAATATATTACTCCGATTGTTTCCTAAACTCAATGGTAAGCATTTTTTATGCCTAAATACTCAAACGCAAGTTAATTCTCAATCAAGTTGAAAACCATAATAATGGTTGGTTAAAATAACAACAATTATATCGAGTGACACGAGAGTTGAGTGCAGATACAATTTGAATAAGCTTTCAGCATACGGGAGTTAATAAATTATAGCTACGTTTATACCCATTATATCGAAGAATTGTGTGAATAGATTATGAGCATTATAAAAACAGAGTAAGAGCAAAATATCCAAAAAAGGTTCCAGTAACCTTTTTTGGATATTTGCTGCGAAACACGGAATAATAGCGATAAATTATCAAGCATGTTGCATTAATGTTTTTGCTTTCCTGAATTTGAAATCGTAATTATGCATTTACTTTAGGTCACTGACCGAATACTTTGAACACGTAAATTGGTTTAACCGAATGTGTTCGTTTTCATTTTTTTGGTAGGTAGTTTTTTACACGTTTGGTTCCATACATCCAACCAAAATAACAATTTACATTATTGGGTAACCGAAAACGGACTATCTTCATTATAAGTATATTTAGTATATCTTTGTTACAGAAAATAATATCAGCTATTCTCGTAACGATTCGTTCCTGAGCATGATAAAAATAAATGCAAAGAATAAAGGTTGTGATTTTGTCATTAACTGTACCAGTGGGTTTTTGCGGGAGGTGAGTGCTTTTTCTAACTTTTTATATTTTGTAATAAAATTAATTATTTTTTAAAAATGTTTATAAATTAATGTTTATTTGTCTGTTTGTTCGTCACCTGTGCGAGCATGCATCGTTTATCCTTTATACTGGGTGACAGGCAGGTATGGAACAGCTGATTTTTTTTTTCGCGATTTCAGGCTTGGTCCCATAGTAAAAGTTGTTCATAATTATGGGTACAATGACCCCTTAAAATATTTCCACTGTCTAAACTGCCACCCTGTATAGTTGTTGTGCTCACGCCCAGGTAACGTTCTGCCAGAAAAAATAAGCATTGCAACGGCACAACTAAAAAAGCCCTTTTCGATACGCATCATAAAATTGTAACTTTTGACGTTCAAAAGGTAGCTCTTAGCATAATTCGAATAAATTCGTTTTAATTTTGATTCTATCGTGTTCTGTTGTGATTCAAAAAGTGAATTGTTAACTAACTTTTGTTTCTGACTGTACTAGCACTACTTTACATTTCATAAAGTATCACATTCAATTTATATAGGTACACTTTCGCCTGTTAGCACTTTGAGACATTATTTTAATACATTCTGTTTTAGGGATTAGGCTGGTACTTGCGAACAAAAAGACTAAACATCTGACCTCCATTTCTAGTTATTGTTAAATAAATAACATTTTCTCGAGATAAAGCAAAACCAAAATATTTCAAGAAATATTAAATAAGAATCCCCATATTTATTTTGGTATAAATATTCGAATATCAGCTATATTCGAATGAATATGACGATATTTTTACGAACAACTAACGATAACCCTAATACGATTTTTTATGTACAAATATACATAATTTTGACATCTCATTGCTGTGGCTTTATTCCGCGCATGAGTCACAACATTATGCTGAGCGATGGCCGTTTTGTGCGGATGTGACGCATAATTATTTTCCTTACAGTTTTTATTTTCACTTGTCTTAAATTTTTTTTTGTTTTTTTTTTATGCGTCATGTTGACACAAATAAAATGCATTTTGTTTCTTTTCTTATGTAAAGACTAATAAATTAGAAGTAGACATGACACCGTTTTGGCGAGCGCCGCTTTAGAGGTGTGTGGCTGTTAGTATCTTTTTTTAGGAAAAACGTATCAACCGGGTTTGGAATTGTGCCCACAGTTACGTCACTACTGTTAGAGCCAGTACCCTCTGTCGACTGGTCTCCAGCAATTCGGTCTCTCGACGACCAAAACATAGGCTAAATACCTACAGTTTCTTGGCTTTGGTCTCCCAGCCTAGTTGCTTAAGTTTTGGTCACCGAGAGGCACGCAGGATACACGGACCACAGTACATATAATAGTTGCAATTGAGGCAGCTAAGAGTAAAGGTCAGATACCTGGGTTGGGCAATCATTTGACCTTGATTTTTTAGCAATTAAGATACCTTCAATAGTTTTGTAAATATTACACATCGAGATTTAGAAAAAGATATCGGCTAGCTTCGGCTTCATAGAGGGTCATCTCTGTCGCACGAAGCACAAGTCTGGTACAAGTCTGCGACAAAACGTCACATAGGTATAAGTGACGGATACGGCGCTCCACAAAGCCGAAGCTAGCCGATTATCGAAGTGTTGTATATCAAACTTATCGTGACGTGACCGGACGAATGTTTACACTTTTTTTTCAGACTGCAATGAAGTGTGTCGCTTCCAGCGGCTTCTTCTTAGACCTTAGTTCTTACGATATGTTCGAGAATAGAGACATTGGCATGTCTTTCTTAGAAGGAGACAGATCATACAAGGCTGTTGACCTCTCCAATATATTTAGAACAGAGAATGCTACGGATAAAAAGGTGAGGCTTGACTTGACAATATTTTAACATTTTTTTTTATTTATTTAAAAACTAGACTGCTGCCTACATACTAATAATAATATTATAAATAAAAAAACAAAAATTAATTATTTTTTAATTTTAATAAATTCTGCTCGCGGCTTCTTTGACACTAGAGCGCAGATCGTAGCAAATAAACTTTATGTCGAGCAATCAGTACATATATTGCCTTAAGTAAGTTTTTTTTCGTTTTTTTTGTTTTTTTAATTTCACCAGGGGAGAAATTAATTACAAGTTACGCAATAATATATAATTACGCACAGAACAGAAAACGATGCAACACCAAATAATAGGTACTTTTAAGGATCGAACAGGGTTGTTTTTGGGCTGTAGGTATATGCTAAAAAAATATGTGTAAGTATTTTCTCTCACAGCATTTTTACAGTTGATACTCGCAAGAGAAAGTTACCTTGCAGCTGCAAATGTTAAACTCAGAACACGTAGTAAGCGGCTTTCAGCGCTTTCAACGCTTTTAGCTCTAACGTCACCGTCATTCGGAAATTCCACTCGGCAACATCGGATGCAGTAGGGAATCTTTCACACACGTTGACGAGTGGTCTTATAATTCAAGTGTACTTACTCTATTTAGTAAAATCGTTGGGGAATAATTTGTCTAAATTAATTGTGAACAATTAAGGTTGAGTACGGGTACAAACATCGATCGTTGAATTTGTTAGAAAAAGACACATACTCGTAAATGATCATTAAATTAAACAGTAAGGTCCAGATGTTATCTGGATAAGCACTATCCATCAGATAAATTCAAAATTTGAAGAGATTTTTCATGAAATCTGTCAGATAAATTAACCTATTACTACTAAGCTTACGCCATCCATCTGTCACACGGCTGTATCTTACGAACCGCGATAGTTAGCCAATTAAATTTTTCACAGAATATGTAGATATCTTAATAACAATGAAAAGTAAAAACTTGAAGTAGTCCCCAAACAACCGAAAGTTAGTGCGCGAATTCTATTTGCAAATTATATTTGCATTCGATTTGGCAACTAGTTTGTTTTTATACAGGGTGGCAGGTTAGACAGTGGAAATATTTTAAGGGGTCATTGTACTCATCATTATGAACAACTTTTACTATGGGACCAACCTTGAAATCGCGAAAAAAAAAATCTGCTGTTCCATACATTTATGTTCACATAACTCAACAAAATATACCTATGGGACAGCTGATTTTTTTTTCGCGATTTCAGGGTTGGTCCCATAGTAAAAGTTGTTCATAATGATGAGTACAAAGACCCCTTAATATATTTCCACTGTCTAACCTGCCACCCTGTATATTGTAGTTTAATTGCAGCGGCCGGAGTATTATTACTTTGCGCAAAACTTCGTACCACACTTTTTTGCTCATTCCAAGCCATATTCTCAAGGGTTGTCTACGTTCATAAAAGTAATTAATCTATCAACAAAGGTGGGTATTCACCAAGCAAAAGTATTTTTTCGCTGTTTGCATGGGAAAAGCTACCAAAGAGATGTTTTTTCAGTTAGAAAAAATATTTTTTATAGCTTTGTTTAACTGTTCAGAGGTGTTCCAGTTTCTTTTAATTATTCTTATGAAATTGGTTCCCTGATTAATTGGTAGCAGGTGGGCTGTGGATTTAAGGACCAGAATTTGTTTTGCAGTTAACTGGACTTTTTTAAATTAGGATTTTTTATGTTGATTCTCGCTTATATTTTGAAGCTTGCCAATCTTTATGTCATATTTAAAATATTAAGATAGTTATAATTTAAACCTATCCACGCATCAAGATCAATTAAATAATTAGTGTCTCTGTTTTTCTAAACGTCCTTGATCAAATTACACTACTTATATCACAACTTTACGTAGTCAATATGATACTGTAATACGAAGCGGAAAGAACTAACAGAACCAGTAGTTAGTGGTAAATGTAGTATGTAAATAGTTGAGTTATATAAGATTATATATAAGAACAATAATTATAACTTGCTGTAATATTAAAAGGGCACGGACGAAAAGTCTGTGGTGTAAGTATAACACGATAAAAATTATATAAAAATATCATGACATAGAGCGAAAGTATACTGTAGGAAGTAGGTTGAAAAATAGATAATTTCATTCAAAAGAGCCAACATTTATTTGTTTAAAGTAAGATAAATTTTTTTTCAACTTGCATCCTTCATTCGAGAATCGAACCGACACAAAATGCGCGAAAATACTACCTATCTGTAATTTTATCGCATCAATCGATAGGGTCAATAAAAAAACTCCAATAAATACATCATCTTATAGCAAGACAGGCTAAACTAAATAATTCTATTAAATAATACCTTATTCTATGTATTTAATTTTATGGAAAATCTACGGTCCTATGTTGAATACCTAGAATTCGGAATACATAGTACTCGTAATTATTCAATATTGTTAATGAACCGATAGATTGCATTTCGCACTAAACTATTTCAATCAAATAGTGCTCAATGTGCTCATATTTAATCTGAAATGTTACCTTTCGAATCTGAAATGTTAATTTTAGTGTAAAAATGAGTTTAATTAATTATAATTATATATTATATGCCATACGACAATTATATTAAATGTTTTTAATAGTATAATGTAATATCACCACAGAAAAATATGCACAAATTAACAATTTTAGAGGGTAAACGAGGAATTTATTGAAGAATCCTTAAACTTGCCAAAGACTTAACAACTACGCAAAGTTGCTACTCTATCAGTTTTTTATCAGATACTTTTCGGAAAGTGCGCTTCGGATCTGCATGATCTAATTCCATCCTGCTTACTTTTCCATCGGGCGGCCAGAAGTGCAAAAAAGCGCCATCGTTTCATGGTCTCTATACCAAAAATTTGAACGAAACTTTTGCTTTGCTATACGAAAATTTTGATTCCACTTTCATTGTGAAAACCGCCAAACAGTGGAATGCGCTGCCCGAGTATTCCCCAATAGTTACAATCTGGGTGTCTTCAAGTCACGAGTGAATCGGTTTCTTATAAGTAAGCGTGCTCCATCGTAAACCTCATCATCGTTTAACATCAGATGAGATGGCGCGGTTAAACGCAAGCCAAAATAAAAAAAACTCGCGAAAAAAAACATATAAAATATCTATATCACTTGATAAAAAGTAAGGAACGGGTAATTTTTTCATTCGCTATTTCAAGATTGCGCCCTTATTATCGTTCCTTGCTTAACGAAATAAATTTTAACGCTATTTTCCCATAGGTGTCGAATAGATCGTAGAAATATGAAACAATACATAATAAATAGTACGGTACACATATTATGTTTGAAAATCATGTATGCACAACATCCAATAATTTCAATAAAAACTTTCTGAGTAAACCGCATTTGAGTTTCAAGAAGTGTATCTGTATATCTACATAATTATGTATTTTTGAGGCTAACCGTATCATTTTTGCGTTGACCAAATTAATCAAGAACCTTGTATTTATATGTGAAACAAATATTTTTAATTTGTAGGTAGGTACTTAAACTGGAAAATATCCATGGTTACAATAACCATGTCTGTTTGTGGCCGGCTCCCTTTATTATGGGATTTATTAAGTTTCAGCATAACTGGCGAAATCTAGGTGATTCAAGGAGTGTTTTTATGTATAAACTAGCTTCCGCCCGCGGCTTTGCCCGCGTTTTTGGGATAAAAAGTAGCCTGTGTTATTTTGATGTATAACCTATATTACTGTAAAGTTTCATCAAAATCCGTTCAGTAGGTTTTGCGTGAAGGAGTAACAAACATCCATACATCCATCCATACATCCATCCATACATACATCCATCCATACATCCTCACAAACTTTCGCATTTATAATATTAGTAGGATAGTATAGACTAGTATAAATTAGTATAGATTTTGTTACTAATTTATTGAACCGGCTTCCCTTCAGCCTTCGTCACTGATCGTTATAATATATATTCATAAAATATCACACACTGTGTATTATTTACACTTGGTATTGGTACTTATAGCGGGCTATTTTCCGCAACTCATGACTAGGCGCGTATTTTACGTGTAAAATAAATTATTTACACTTAACAATAAAATATTAAAAATATTCTTTAAAACATTTTTAGTCGGTTTATAGGTATAATAGGTATTAGGTAAGAAGTAAGATTTCATACATTCGGATTTTAACAGATTCTGCAACGCATGGTAACCGAAGGTATTTCAAAAGGCGTCGTAAGACCTATTACGCGAGTCGAATATTCACCATTTGAAATCTCAAGAGCATTCAGACTCCTTGCATCGAGTAAGCACGTGGGCAAAGTCTTAATAAGAATGAGGAGCCCGGAAATCATGAAACAAGGCTTTGATGTCGCACCAAGGTGAGTAAGAAATATATTAAAACAGTTCAAAATGTCTTGAATTGCAATGGCTCCTTCTTGATTGACATACAGATTAAATTCGGGTCATAATGATAATAATTTTTTAAATGTCTCATTTCCAAAAAAACGCAAATTTATATTGTAACCAAATGCCACTTAGAAATACACTTCTGAAAGCTACAATTGGTGAATAAAATTCGACATTTATGATCCTAGAATGTGGGTCATATAACCTGGCAATTATAGTGAATATATTTTGCTTTGCAAAACAAGACCATAAAGTGTACTTTTAGTTTCAGTTCCAGAATCTTTTTTACACAAAGCAATGGCAATTATAGAGACCGGCAAACATCTTGAGCAAAAACGACATAGTGGAAAAAAAATTGCGTACATACGCTTTCACGCAAAATGCAAAAAAAATAACAGCCAAAGCATTATTCATGATATATATACTTTTAATTTTTAAATCCATTACAAACAACATTACAACATTTTCCTGGCAAAAATAGCTGATTGTGATAAGTCTGCCCATTGCCTATTTATTTTTCTACACAAATAATAATATCATTATTTTTGTTACTTAATAAATCATGTTGTAGAATCAAGAAACCCTAAGTAGATAAACAATTACATCTTCTGTGTCTTCAAACTTAGTTTCAGATTAAGCAATAACATTACACTAAATAAATCAAACTGTTTCTTTTGCACAAAATAAATTATAATCACCCCAATAGATAAGGATTAATGTAATGAATTTCGAAGAAACAGGTCAACAGTCCCTCGACTTTCATTTGTACTATTTTTGACGTCAGCACAAATATTTATTTGTTAGCGTCGATAAGACTCATTGTTACTGCCCTTCATAATATTACGAGTATTTCTTTAAGAATATTTATTTTTGTTGGCATTTTCGTGTAAATAAAACTTATTTACAACTTTTCTTTCAATATTTTATTCATTGATGGAATGATGGCTATTGTAGGTTTAAGTTCTTCAATTTAATTTTTTATTGCTAATCGCTTATGCTTTCGATTCAAGATTTTTTATGTCTAAGTTTAAATAAAAAGCTAGTCAAATATTATTTATCTCGTAAATAAACTTCAGCTTTTGTTCAATTATTATGTGAAGAAAATTTTGTTTCAGAAAAACTTTTCATTTATATCTCACACATTTTGTGCATTGCAGCGATTAGTATTACTATTTATTATACCAGTCCATACTATCACATCGTCGGCCAAATAACTTGCTCCATTATTTCCTTTTTTTACGGCTGTTTGCTGTTGTGGTCTAATCAGTAATCACACATCAAGCAGTATAATCCATCTCGCCATCTTCCTCCGAGCCTGTCACTTCGTAGTTGTTTAGACCTTTGGTAACCATGATGTCATTAATTCTCATAAACCTGTAATGTTCCCGTTTCGAACATTGAAGTTTCTTTCTTTTTAATATTTTCTTTATAATAGTCTAATTGAAATAAATGTTTAGACTGACTTCATCATGTATCAGTGGTGTCTTAAATTTTATTAAATGTGCTTATATAGTGTTAAAGTTAAAGTTTTTGGTACTAAACCAACAAGATATGAATTTGTTTTTAAAAAACTGGGTCCATAACAAGCGGGACTTTAATATTTTAGGATGAACTACAGCTCAACCGGTGTCTACATAGTGGTTTGTGATGAAAATGGCATAGGAATCGAGCTAGCTGACAGTTTGATAAAAAATGGAGTCAGAAATATTGTATTACACTCGAGGTCTAAAATCAGTGGATATTGGCAATCAAAGTTTGTGTAAGTAAATTTTACATTCTTTCTTTACTGACAAAACAGAAAAGTTCTTCTATATTTTACGTATTATTAAAAAAAACGAAGTGGTACATTATATCCTGTTATTCAAAGTCGTAATTTAAGTCTTAATTGGTATCCTTCAAGTATCATTCTTCATTGAAGCTATTTAAGAATATGCAATGATGACATTAAATCTAGTAGAACTGCAGTAATTATTGTAGAGAAAAAAAATATTGTGTAAGTATCATAACATTTTTTATTTTATCTAGATCGTGGTACAAGTACAACGTTACAATAAAAATATCAACGGAGAACCTCCAAACACAGCAAGGCTGCACCAAAATGTTGAAAGAAGCTGCAAGAATAGGATCTGTCAAAGGAATTTTCATAGTTCCTAATATTGAAGATAAAAACGAGGAGAATGCACTAGATTTTGTTCAAATGTTCAATAAGACCGCCTCTGCTGTGATAAATCTTGACTTGACGTCTAAAAACTATTGTAATGAGTTGAGGTAAAATTTAAAGCTTTATTCTTGGAGATAAATTATTGCTGCCGTGGCCATTTTGAACAAAAGACGTACCTAACTAACAAAAAGTTTCGCAAAAATGAAGTCATCAAATTGAAATGAATGTGTCTACACATTTAAGACGACTGTAGTTATGTAGAAAAACAACGTATTATTGTAACTATAGAAAAACAACGTTTTAATTTAAAAAAAAGGACAGGAGTGACAGAAAAATCACAGTACTAGTTTTTGAGCCAGCAACTTGCCTTAAAAGTGGGTCTTGCATAAACTTATAATTAATTACCTTTTCTATATTATTAATTTATTTTTAGCCATTTTGTAATACTAGCAACGTGCTCACAAAACGCCAGCAGTGAGTTCACCTTCTCAGTATTGGAGAAGATGTGCCAAGGAAGGTCTGAAACTGGTTTCCCAGCACTTATTCTACGAACAAATACACTATCTGGGGTGAGGATAACATGGATATTTTTTCTCACATGCTGACCAGCCACATAAATGTAAGGAAAATCCTGTAACTACAACCCATTCACAGTTATCTTACCTCTGAAGATACTCTTAATATGATGGGAATAAAGATCATCCTGATACGAAATAGTATATTATGCAATTAGTGAATAAAGGACGGATTTAAAGCGAGGGCCATAGATGAATCACGAGCTAGTGAAGGATTCTAACGATTGAATCACGACCGTAGGGAGTGATTCATGATGATTGAATCACGAGCGTAGCGAGTGATTCAAGTGTTAGAATCCTGAGCGACGCGAGCGATTCATGGCCCTCGATATAAATCCGTTTTATTCAAGAGTTGCATACTATACTTTATACCATGACTACGAGAAAAAGAAAGATTTAAGTGAAAATATACATATAATGAAGAAAAAGTAAAGTTAAATTGGCTTTGATGTAAACCAGCCGTGATTTTTTGGGTAGCAAGCATTCCACCTTTCCACTATATCGGCCGCCCTCTCTTTCACAAACTCAGGTGTGAACACATCTTCATCACTAGAATGCATTTTTAATCGATTAGAACAACACTAAACAAACACAAAATTAAAGATTAAAGTAACACTAAACTTTGTGTTCGTACAACTTACAGTGTTCAAAATAGCGCCAATTTACTAAGGACAGCAAAGAACACAAAACAGTTTTTATTCTAATGCTAAACTCCTTGTCGAAAATGTCGACCAATCAAATTGAATTTAGAACACATCAATATAGGTCGAATACACAGATTACACTTACACTAGATACGGCAAGCCACGACCAAGCGTGCCCTGCATGTTCGACTGTTCGTACTAAAAAAAGTCTGTTAGCTCAGTGACGCTTAGTGATTGAAACAATTCTGTTTACTCTGAGCACATCACTAAATGGCTGGGGTGAAGTTATCGTAGGTATAAAAAAGATGACACGTTCGGTTTTCATACAATGTAATAACGTGCCGCATCTAGCATAGGTTCTTTAAATCTGTGGTCGAATTCATTGGTGTGTTCCATTTTCAAACATCAAAACAGTGAGTAAAAGTGCTTTTTATTCACTGTTTTCAGTGAATAAAATAAGCTTTTTAGAGGGGGAATGGTATAAATACAGTTTTAAAAACCGTGAATGAGGTGTAGGTTTTCACCCATTTTCCGATACATTTTTATGATACCTTCAATGACCTACATTTTTGTTATACATGTTTTATTAACCGTAATTAACAATACTACATGGGATCGTAGCTACATATTAAGCTACAGATTTTCACTATAAGCTGACCTCATATTGATAAAGCGCAGGCCACTCCGCCAGCTAGCGAGCGAGCTAGCGAGCCGGGCGAGGCATCGTTTCACCTCTCTTCATACTTCGGTTCACACCGCGAACTTATCGTCAGCGTGTGAAATGCCTCGCCCGCCTAGCCCGCCCGCCCGCTAGCTGGCGGTGTGGCCTGTGCTTTAGGCTTTCCGTACTAAGTGAGGCCAGTTTATACTAGAAATATTTAGCTTAATTTATGTAGCTGTGCATACGGCCCCTGATGTTAAGTCCAAGGTCAATGGAGCGTGTGTTTTAATTTTTGAACTAAATAAAAATATAAATTATAATCCTCTTTTCATAAATTTTAATGTATATTATTATTTATTTTTAATCACAGCTGAACAAAATTTCCAACAATTCAGAAACACTTTTTGACCCACAAACTTTGACAGCATTTTTCAACGCAATGGAAAACAGTTTGAAATTAAAATACAACAATGTTTTGGCCTGCAAAATGAACAAAGATAATGTCACAGATTATGGGATTAAACTAGCGAAAATATTTGGTAAGTTAATAATTATTGTTTTTAGGGTTCCGTACCTCAAGAGAAAAAACGGAACCCTTATAGAATAATTTTGTTGTCCGTCTGTTAAGACTGCCGACGGTCTGAAAGACCCATAACGGGTGGAGGCATCTGCTCATAGATGGCACCACTAGAAGTATGCATAATAGCGACATCTTGCTCATAGATGGCGCTATTGCATATTTCGGAATCCTCGAGGCACGAGTCGTACTCGGACTTGTCCGTTTTTTTTTTCATAGATACCTGTCTTTTTAATTCGAGTAAAAATCCCTAATAAGAATTTAATATGAATTTTTATCACTTCTGCCAGTCAGAAGCCAAAGGGTACAATCCGTTAATTAGATTTCTGTGGGTATATGTTGTACAATAATAGTTGAAGTATTCACAGCTACCTACCTTATTTTTAAAACGTTTTTTTATTTTTTTTCTCTTGGAAGTGTTATTGTATTTTTGTTTTCCAATATCGTAACCGCCACTCTGTAGATAAAATTAATGTACCTATGTAATTTGTATTGTGTTCTCATGTAAGTGAATGTAATTCCTTATGAGAATAAAGTTTCTTAAACCCGATATTCATCCCACCGACGAAAACCTTTTATGATTTAATCAAATTAATTAAATCATAAAAAATAAAATTGTGTCTCGTCTGGACAAGTTTAAATTCGATAAACAACCCATTCAGCGTTGGTTACATAACCAAACATGTTTCCAATTCTAAAGTGCTAATGTTAGAACCTAATGAGTTTGCCGTGCGGGATTTCAAACGGAATTAATGCATCTGGTATTGGGGAGTGCGGTGCAATGAGCGCCAATATTAGCCAATGGGGACATTATGGACACGTATTTAGTGACAACCGGCAAAGTTCAACAATGTGTGGTGGAGACTTTGAAATTCATAGTACTATAAATTAACGCCTCGTTTGTTGTAAGCGCGACTGTTGAGCAGTCCTGGGTTCGAGCTTCGGTGTGATTAGGTTTTTCCATTAAACTTTGGAGATAAGGGGGAATGGTATTTTTGTAGATATTTTTCATCAGTGTCGAAAACTATAAGGCATAAAAGAAAACGATAAGCAGCTGTGATAGACAGACAGAAAGATGAAGTCGCACCATAAAGATCCCTTTTTACCGTTTTGGTACGGAACCCTTAAAATGATAATATAATATTCAGAAGTTATAAATCCAATGCAATTTCAGATGTTGCCAAAATCGAAAATGTTCAGAATGATGTCATTGTCAATGATCTGAAGCTAAACGAAGTCAACTTACTGGAATTACAAACCCTTATTAAAAACATAAACAAAATCGACTATCCCATCGAAAAGATTCAACGTATGACTGTTGAAAGGTAAGTCAGTAGCTATATTTAAGTAATTACTTGGTTATTTGAAATTTTGCTTCGGCGACTTTTGACCAAAAGCAAGAGGGCTAATTTCATTTAATACATCTCCAACTATTAGTTTTTAGAATCAATTCGTTTATCGACATGTTTGATGTCTCAGATTGGTAAATACAAAATAATGTTGCTCATTGACTGTACCTACACCGAAGTTTACAGCAAAAGAGACCGAAGTATCTATTATATTGATTTGAAACGAACGTTTTAATATCTATGAGATTTTCACAAATCCACTGACGCGAGCGGGATTTGAACCCCGAATTTTGCCGTATCGTGGCAAGTGCTCTGCCAGCTGAGCTATCGCGTCCCTGCTCGCTTCAGTAGAAATTTGAAATCTCATTTATTACGCCTCTTATGATACGCCTCTTATAAAGTTTATAGATTTAGTAAAGTTATAACATAGGATCCACATGTTGAGGATATTTATTTTGCCATTTAGTATGCTAAAGAAAAACCAATTGTCTTCTTCATAACGCAGTAAAAACATTAGCCAGCCATCAGATTAGTAGCGCAAGAGACTGCCAAAGTACACCGTATGATCGTTTACTACCGTCACTCGTGGAGGCTAACATTTTTACCATAATCAGAATGCCAACTAGAGGTCTAGATTCCCTTCAAAAATGCATCATCAATATTATTTTAGTTGAGGGGCTCGTGGCTAAATGACAACCGCGCTGATCAATCGATCTTCGAGGTTAATCTGCGCTCACCGCGGTCAGTTTTGGATGGGTGACCATTCTTTACACATCGCTCTCCAAGGCGATGTGTAAAGAATAGTCTCTCACTCCTTCGTGCCTCGGAGAGCACGTTAAGCAGTCGGTCCCGGCTGTCATAGGAATATCTTTGACAGTAGTTACGGATAGTCACCAGCCCGAAAGTTTGACAGCTGGTCTAACATTCGAATACCGGTATTACCCAATGATTGGGTTGTGGATGTCAGATAGCAGTCGCTCCACGTGTTAATATTGAGCCGCAACTAGTTATACTGGAAGCCGACACCAATCTAGTTTGGGAAAAGGGCTAGGCGAATGATGAATATTATTTTAGTTTACTGATACAACGTCCTTAAATTAGAAGCTAACTATTACTGCATTGTCATAAAAGTAAAGGACAACATCAGCTACTTATGTTCAGTCGTAAAATTTTACGGAAAATTGCTTTGTGTGAGCAAAGTTTATTATAGTCCTCGTACGCAACATGCATTGAGTAGTGATGAGACGGTACTAGGGCACTACTATTTGGTCTTGATGTGTCCTAGATATAGTCCATGTCTGTGCGGTCTCCGATTGGGTCCAATTTATATCCTAAGTTTGACAGTTTTTGAAGTTACTCTGTCTTAAGTTTTTGACGTAGGTCTTGCTCTCATAGCTTAGTGTATACTCGTATTTAGTGCTATATATTTTAATGTAGTAGGTCTATTCGCTTTTTGTCTGGGTAATGTATCAAAGAGACTTCTGAAACTAAAAACGAAACTTTTTCACCCTTAAAACCTTAGCTATTATATAGCTAAAATTAGTTGTTCAATACAATGTGAACATATATTTTTGTATTCTGAATTATTATACATTATTGCAATTAATTGCAGTGATTTATAATAGTTCAGAATCAAATTTAATGTTTTTTTTGTTTTTCTTTGCTTTTTTTATGTGTGTAACATTTGTATGTCATAAAAATATTTATGTTGTGTGGCAACACACTTTTTTCTTTTGTCTTGAAAATTAATGTCGTTGAGTGTAAGTCGCCATTGTTAACTTTATTTTTAATTCAAGTAAATTCTATTATTTTCAAGTTCTCTCTGTTTTATTTCCTACATTAGTTAAAACGACCTTTTATATTTTAGCCTCAAGAACATTGGAAATAAAACAACAAAAAATTCAAAGAACTTTGATGGTTTAGGTGCATTTTATACTCACATTGATGATGAAAAAGAACATTTGGCGACATCACACCCTGTTGTACCAATGGTCACGCTATTTGATAATGAGACAGAGGTAAAAGGGTTGATTATAATTGTGATATTTTTATTTGTTTAGAAAATAAAAGTTTCTATCAATTATACTGCTGAAGCTGCATTAAAAGCAGAATAAAGTTATTATGTATCAATCGAGCAATCAACTCAGCCTATCGTTATCCATTGCTGGACATAAGCCTCTCCTAATTTTACCATTAGTAAGCATAACACTCCAAAATCAGAACTCTTTGTAAGATCTACAAAATTTTGTCAAGATTAAATCTTTAGGGATAAACTAGATAATCACAATTGCTTAGATAAGAGATCTGATGGTACATTTGCTAATGAGTATACGAATAATTTTGTAAAACAAAGTTTACCTGACTAACAAAGCCATAGGATGAAAAAGAAAAAAAAGTGTTCTCCCCTACAATTAGTATTTAAATTTTAAATGACTCGCAATGGCGTCGTCATTTCTGCTCTAAACGATACACTACAATCACCACAATGTCTGACAAACGTAGAAATTATGACTATTTTCTCATCGTTCATGAATTGCGACTTTTGTTTTGCAGAATGATCTCGATCCTAACGGAACATATTTGACGCTGATACCAGGGTTCGAAGGCCGTTACCAGATCTTCAATTCTGTGGCAGAAAGACTCAAAGTACAAGCAGTAGCTGTCCAATTAGCTCCTGATATTGAGGGAAATAGTATACCAGAAATAGCTGCTACTGTTCGGAAGGTAAAGTAATTTTTATTTAATTATATCAATAGTCCAATAGCAGCTTTATCATTTTTTTTATGAAAGCGCCAAATAATTTTTTTATGAAAAATTGATCTAAGGCTAGAGGTAACTCAAATTCGATCTTCTTTGGCAAACACATTTTTCTATGATTTTAAAACACCGATCAATTTCTGATAGGAATCAAATCATGCTAATAAAATAAATGTATGCCAGGCCAAACCGAATAAAATAGTGTACTTTATTATTCGTAAAACGTATCATTTTTTGAGGCGATAACAGATTACAATTTATTCGCCTAGCTCGGGACGCGTCGCAAACCTAATTTTAGTAATACTTTTTTTTTAAATACCTCCGAGGGCTTGCCTATTATAATAATCGTAGGCTATTTGTTATATCAAATTTCTTAAAGAAATGAAAAGTCTTTATGAAATATTCTTATAAATTGTTTCAGTTCATGAAAACCAAGTTTGAGAGCAAATCCAAATTTTACCTCCTGGGGTATTCCTTTGGAGTAAATGTTGCTTTGGAACTGGCTGCTATATTGGAGAAAGAAGGTAATTAAATATTCATTCCAAGAGACATCATTGCTTTAATTGTCCTCAAATTCTCATTTGTAAAATGAATTAACTTTGCTATTTCTGTGAAATAAACAATATTACGCTCTGATAATTTCAAAGTGGAAAGTTAGTTCCAATTCACTGATTACTTTATAATTCGACTGATAACTATACCTTGTATTTCTAAAACATTTCTAATGCATATTAATGTAATGTTGTTTCTTGATTACAAACTCTTTGATTACCATCTACTCGACTTGTTTACCATAAGTGTACCTACTCGCTTTCATGCCCCGACGTTGAAACACAGTATTATGAATTCGCTTCATAAATTATTCTCTAAAGTGCTCCATTACAAATGGTTGGTTACCATTCACATTTCCATGTTTACACTCCTTGAAAATTACAGGACATACTGGAGTTGTATATTGTTTGGATAGCAGCCCAGATGCATTAAGAATGCAACTTGATTCGTATTTAGGGGAGTTGACAGATTCAGAGCTGCAAAATGTTGTTTTGGTACACTTATATCAGCTTATGTCTGGAAGAATACCTGAAGAGCTGACCCAATATTTGGAACAGATAGAAGAATGGTCAGCAAAAGTCGATGCTTGCATGTATACACTGAAAGGTGTAGGTAATTATTCCAAACAATACAAATGGTCTATATTAGAATCAGCGTATAGAAGAATCATGTTTGCAAGAAACTACGAACCCAATTTGAAGCTGAATTCTGAAGTGGTTCTTATAAAAGGTATACCGCACCCAAGAGCTGGAAGTCTTCCTGATGACTACAACTTGTCCAAGTATACTAAGGGACCAGTGACAGTGTTCCATATAGAATCTGATCACGCATCAGCTCCTAATGATTGTAGTGTGTCCAATATAGTAAATAAGATGCTTGATCCAACGTTACTGGAAGAGTTCAAGAAGAAAAATCTTTGTGATACATATGTTATTCAGGCTAAGTAAGTTAGTTTTAAGATACAGCCATGAATAAAGAATTGTTTAATGATTTTATTGTACTAGATAAGGAACAAATCTAGGACCCCTTGAACCATCAGCGCTTTGTTATGGCATGGGGGCCGCTAGGTGTGGACACACCCCTATCCCGACTGTTTTTTTCTGAACATCTTTAATGTACAGATACGGTTTTTTTACAATTTTATAATAGTATATATACCTATAGTTATAACCGTACCTTCATCAAACAGTTAGCTATGCTAGATGTACAATCAACAGTTCAGTGCTAGAAGTGCCTTCAAAAAAAACTAGCAAGTTTCAGATGCTTCGTGTTCTTTTTTTCATAAATCAACTATATACCTTAGCCTGATAAGAACTTAAACAGGCCCTGTTTAAAGGATTTCATTTGAAAGTTAGCAACAAACGCAGAATTTGGAGTCGCCAATATTTACTTTGTGTAGCGGTTATTTATTCTCATCAGTTGATACATACGGGTACAATGTTGCGAATTACTCGTCGATTTTAGCGTTTAAAAGCTGTAAACTAAATTGCTGTTGGCTGATTTAGACTGAATCAAATAAATAGTTGTACCTATAAAGGCCGTAAGATCAATCGTAGTTTAAACCACAGAAGAGAGTTTAATCTCCCGTCTTCGATTGTTTCTTTGGCTTCTTGTATTAGAAAACAATCGAAAACGGGAGATTAAACTCTCTTCCGTGGTTAAGCTACGATTGATCTTACGGCCCTAAGAAGTATTGAAGAGAAATTGAGAAATTTTGACAAACAAAGTGGTGGTGACAGGCTAGCCTCATGGGCTAGACATGGGACTTACCATAACTGACGAAATTGTGAGTGTGCCTCCTCTACCTCTGCCTTACCTTTCGGAGATTACAGCTGGCGATGATAATATGAAAGTGGTAAGTTTATGGGAATGCGTAGATATAACTTAGTTAAAAGTTTTACACCACAACAAAATAGTGAGCGTTTTATTTCCATTCAGAAAAAAAAAACTTTGAATCTTGATTGAAAAAGAGACAAAAAATCTTGAAATAATAAACGAGTCCCTATTTCTTCTCCATATTCTGAAATTCCTAGTTCAACACCTACATTCTCGTATGATAACACTGTCGTTACCAAACCAAAGTTTAGCACCGTACACAGCGGTTCAGCACCTCAGGTTCCAGTTATCGTTGCTAGATGGCGCTGTACGTTTATGTGCTATAAAGTTTTGACACAAAATGCGAGCTGTTCAAGGCTGATGTCAGGCGAAAACAGGTCGTTACATTTTACAGCCCCTCTCCTAACACTACGATATTGGCGTGTAGTTTAGTCATACATGTGAATATTAAGTTATTTGTTCTAATCGCTTTTGTGTCTTGGTTCCCGTCGCGGTTTGATGTAGCTGCAGCCATAATGCCATCCTTACACCTACGGAATAGAAGTCAAAATCGATTGAATAAACTTTTTTTGCTAATGTTATTTCCAATATAAACAAAAATGAAAGGTTTCCTCTGTGTTCCAAATTCATCTTATCTTATAATACAATACGCACTTGTTCTAAAAGGTAGGTATGCGACGAAAGAAAAAGTTATCTAAAGCGATCGATGGCGTATCTGTACCAATTCTCAATAACCTAAGTTTCCACATTTAGGCATCTGATTGTTTTCACTTTTGTAAACAGAAACAACTTCAGAGCGCAAAACTTTCTTTATTTGCAATTAATTTCTACTCTTTCAGTTCGCGAAGAAGAGGTCTGAGCAGAAATCAAAGTTCTCCGGTTTGGCCAGAACGCTTTGAAGTTAATCTATTTATTTTAGAGCAAGTAGCGTTATATCGCAAAATTATATCTAAGAAGTTTGTTTGGAGACTATTTAGAGTCGAGTTCACCGACAAGATAGCAGTCCGTTATATTGAAATCAGCCGTTTAACGTGACTTTTTCTATAAAAAAGTTATGCTAAACGGCCGTTTTCAATTTATCGGACTGTTTTCTTGTCGGTGAACTCGGCTCTTAGTATTTTGTTGATTGGAATTGATATCTAAAAGTTCCATTAAGTTAAAATTTTCAGAGATCTCGTAACCAACTTTGGCGTTTAGGATTTAATAAATGTCTGTTTAATTATTTTATAGTAATATAATATTGATAAAGGCTATCTCGTCAGTTACATTTTATGATTGCCTTTAATTAAATAATATTTCAGTATAGAGTCGTTTTTAGCATAAAACCAGTCACCCTCTATTCGTTAGTGCGTTACCTAACTGATCTACGAGTATCTGAAATAAAATAATTTAATAACATGTATAATTTCAGTTTGTAAGGAACCCTCAGGGCGCGCGTCCTACTCACACTTGTCTGTTTTTTTTCCGTCTTGTCTAGAGTTTCACAAAACCAACACCTTTCCTTCTCACATTTCATACACCAAACACTACAATAAGTAGATTTATCTCAATAATTTTCGGGTCACGTCGTCTCTTGGACATCGTCCCAGTATTCGTACACTAGACGGTAACATAGGTAATTTGTCATGACCGCAGCTGCTAAACAATGTTCCACACTCCATGTATCGACTTCTAAATGGACTTTGAAGTCAGATGGCGGCGAAAATTGAGGCTTTTGAAACCACATGCGGCTACAAAGTAATTACTGCGGCTATTAAGCGTTTAGCTTTTGACGTCACTAAATTGTGGGTTTTGGTTTGGATAATTAAGTTGCTAAAATTAACTGTTCAGTGGAGTAGTCGAGTTGTTTCAATCGCCGTGGGATGTCTGGGGTTAAGCAGGCTCTCTACTACATACTACACTTTGTTCGCAACTTCGTCCGCGTGACCCACATGAACCGTGCATTTTTTGGGATGAAAAGTAGTCTTTAGCACTTAAGAATAATCTATCTTTCTATTAGTGACAGAATTTTCATAATCGGATCAGAAGGTCCGGAGATTATCCTTCACATAGGTATACACAAACTCACAAAATTCTATGATGAACCACTAAAAGAGCTCTTTCAATTTAGACGATTGGTGTCGAACTGCTGCAGTGCGGTAGTCGTGCGGCAGCAGTGCGGGTATCACACTGCGCACCGCCGATTATTTTTTTCCGTACATTTATCACGTTGAGAGAGCCATCCGACTGCTTGCGGCAGCCGTGCGGGTGTCGTACGACAACGAAATATATATATATTTTTTTGAAATGGCCTCTCGCAGTTGGCTTCTAACAGCCGTCACTGCTTAACGCGGACTTCTGGTGAGGACTTACAAATGCCTCCAGCCAGGCTTAAAACTAAATAAAAACTACAAACTAAGCGACCACACGCTAAGGGCACCCCCTAGTGGGGTACGGGCCTCGGCTTAGGGCGTCGCTGGGGGGAGGGCAACTAGAGGGAGGGACTACTAGCTGGGTCGGTTCATTATTTTGGGTCGAATTTAAATCTACAGGCTCAGCGCGGGCTGGCTCGAGCAAGGGTCAGTTTGGGGTCTGAGTTATACTCGGCGGCGGACTCGGGTCATGATGGGGACGTCGCGACGGGCCTCGTCGGCGAGGTCGGAATGAATGACAACGAAATTGAAAGCTTTGATTATTTATAATCAAACACTAAGGCCAGTTTTAGTGCTCGACCGACCGTCGGTGCGTAGGTAGGTCGGTCGCGCTTGTCATTTGTATGAAAATTCACAAGTCGTGACAGTGCTCCACCGACCGTCGGTGCGTACCATCGTTCCTGACGATACGCATAACCGACGTACGCACCGACGGTCGGTTGAGCACTAAAACCGACCTAAGATATATAAACACTGTGATTTTACTATTTCTACTGTTAAATCCCTTTCACCAAAAACTGTGAGTCAATAACGACTACAATTTATCTAAGTCCAAAAGGGATCAAATTAAGACAAGTGAAAAATATAGCCTATTAGTGCTTAAGCACCAAGTTATTGTGAAAAGATTTATGTTCTAAGCAAAGACATATCAATTTCTTTACGTTTCTTTGTATTTTTTCAATGTATTATTACACTAATTAGGTCTTAAGGCGACAGTGGCAGCTTTATTACAATTCTTTGACACAAAGCTTTTCTACTGCGTTACTATTGTTCCCAAAACTCAGACTTAGTTACATTATGCCCATCCTTTAGGGTGTAGTTTATTGTACCGGCTTCCTTCACCTTATGCCACTGGAGGCCTTAGAAGCTAATGTTTTAGGGTTTTTTTTTGGGACCGTAGAAGTTTCAATAGTTGCGATTGCTTGGCGTTCTCATTTATCCGTTTTAGATTACTCATTATATTATTTTGAATAGGTATGACTTAAATAAAACGGAATTTATTATTATTTTGTTACTTACTATTTTATTGCACCGGTTTCCCCTCACCCTTCGCTACTGAAGGCCACTAACTTTAAATTCCGAACACCAAATTTCTTATTCGACCAAAATACAAAATTTTCTCAACCATCAGATTGGCAGTATTATTCAAGAATACTAATAATGGCCGATCGCTTCCACGCTAGAAATACTAAATCAAATTCTATCAGCTGAATTGCTTATTCTGTAGGTATACTTGTAGAAATTCTGGCTCCTTCTAGTCACGTAGACTATTGATCTTGGTGTAAATCACATACAAGACTAGATGTATGGTGATAACCTTTTTTCCTTTGTGGTATATTTTTGGAATGTTCATGATTATAGCGAAATAGCGAATCATCTTGGAAGGAAATCATTGTTGTAACTACAGATAGCATGCGGATTGGAGCAATTACATCCTTGGGCATAGCCAAGTACAGGCAGAGGGGGGGGGGGGGGGGGGCAGCTGCCCCACCCTAGTAACTCCCGAACCGAAAATTGAATAATTTTAGAAATAAAAAAGGCATTTTAAAATTGATTATTTCGCGTCAAGTTTAATATCGATTAAACTGCGAGCATTTTCTCCTTATGGGGATTTTTTTTTTTTTTTTTTTTTTTTTTTGAAGGGCCTCTCGCAGTTGGCTTCTAACAGCCGTCACTGCTTAACCGGACATCTGGTGAGGACTTACAAATGCCTCCAGCCAGGCTTAAAACTAAATAAAAAACTACAAACTAAGCGACCACACGCTAAGGGCACCCCCTACTGGGGTACGGACCTCGGCTTAGGGCGTCGCTGGGGGGAGGACAACTAGAGGGAGGGGCTACTAGCTGGATCGGATTAATATGATTTAGGGACATATTTAAATCTACAGGCTCAGCGCGGGCTGGCTCGAGCAAGGGTCGGTTAGGGGACTGAGTCATACGCGGCGGCGGACTCGGGTCGTGATGGGGACTTCGCGACGGGCCTCGTCGGCGAGGTCGGAATGGCGCCGGTCTGTATTTGTACCTACGCAGAGTGCTGGTCTCCCTGCTGCTCTCTTGCAGTAAGGTGATAGCATCATCGGGAGTATTTAAAGCATGCCTCGGGCGGCGAATTTTGCTAATCTGAGAGGGGGTGTATCGGGCGGCCGATACCACCAGAGGATTCGGGTGGTTCGGGGCAGAGTCAAAGAAGCGCTTGGAGGCGCGTTTCAAGCACTGCTGGATGGTGGGCAGTTTTAAGTCTAAGTGCAGGCGATCATTACGAACGTACCAGGGAGCTCCCGTGGCCTTTCGCATGAACCTGTTTTGGATGATTTGCATCCTATGGATTCGAGATGCCTTGACGTGTGCGAACACAGCGCCAGCATAGGTCATGATAGGGCGTATGCAAGTCACGTAAATGCGCACTTTGTACTTAAGTGCCAACTTGCTACGTGCATTAAGGATGGAGTGGAGGCGACCGAGAGCGAAGGCGGCGCGAGAGCGGACCGTCCTTATGTGCTCGATAAAGTTCAATCTCCTATCGAGGATGATGCCCAGGTATTTGGCTTGCCTATCCCAAGGGATCGGCTTGCCGAACATGGTGATCGGGGAGGGGTTATCAGGAGGAGTGCGCGGTTTGGAAAACAAAACCGCCTGGCTCTTATCGGGGTTTACTTCGATTCTCCATTTCCGAAACCAATCGCCTAGGGCGTTGACCGCGGTCTGTAGATTTCGAGCTATGCTATTGGGGCTGATGCCTGAGTAATAGATGGCCGTGTCGTCAGCAAATAAAGCCAACTGGGCCTTTCCCTTTTTGGGAATGTCGCTTGTGTACAGCGTGAACAGGAGGGGGGACAGCACGGAGCCTTGAGGGACTCCGGCTTTTATGGGATGAGGGGAGGAGAGAGCGCCTCCCTCGATGCGATAGCGGAAGGTGCGATTCGACAAAAAGTCTCGGATGATGTGCACGAGACGATCTGGCACTCCGAGTTCGTACAGCTTGTACAATAAGCCGTTGTGCCAGACTTTGTCGAAGGCTTTTGCCACATCGAAAAATACTATGCCCGTCATCGTTCCATATGTGAAGCCGTGGCTTACATGTTCAACAATACGGTGGACTTGATGAATACAAGAGTGTCTGGGTCGAAACCCAAACTGCTCGTCAGGAAGGAGACTCTTGGATTCTACGTAATCCTTGAGTCTTTTGTAAATTAGCCTCTCGTAGATCTTCCCGAAAACCTTGAGGAGGCTAATGGGGCGATAACTGGAGGGTTCGGATTTGGGCTTACCGGGTTTATGGATGCCTATAACTATGGCGTCTTTCCACGCTTGTGGAAATATATTATTACTTAATGCACCATTGAAGATGGCGGTCATTAGCAGTATGAGGTGGGCGGGGAATAATTTAATCACTTTGTTGGTGATGCCGTCGGAGCCAGGGGCTTTTTTGGGGTTAAGCCCCTTAATGAGATCTTGCACTTCATCAGGGGTGATGGGGGGCAAGGGATTATCGGGGTCGTCTACGGGAGGGAGCGTAGCTCTACGTTCGACTTCAGCGTCTACCCGGGAAAGGTGGGCTTGGTCTACTGGTAGCGTACTAGGCGTGCATTGGGCTTCAAGACTGTCGGCTAGGCATTCAGCTTTGTCTTCGTCGTCGAAGGCGATCGACTTGTCGGGACGTACTAGGGGGGGCATGGAGGTCACCTGTTCGGATTTTAATTTCCTCTGCAAGTGCCAAAAAGCCTGATGGGTCGGTTCGAGTTCGCTCAACATCTTGTCCCAGCGGGCTCCCCGCACTTCTGATATGCGTTTCTTTACAGATCTCTGTAAATAGCGCATATGAGCACGGTTCGCTTCACAGGGAAAAGCGTCATACGCACGGATGGCCGCGTTCTTCTCGGTCAGCAGAGCACGCACATCATCGGGCAGTCTCCAGCGATGGTCGTCCAACCTGCCTCGAAGAGTCGTCCAAGATGGACTGTACGTGACTGCCGATCGAGAAGGCCGCCGCCTGCGTTTCGTCGACTGTGTTAATAGCGTCGGGGATAGAGTCCAAGTGTACGGACCGGGTGGATTTTAAGCCTTCGCTCAAATTCCCCCAGTCCGTAACGGTCTTGGTAAGATCGGGATCTCTAGGACCCGTGAGAGGGCCTAGTACCATGACAACTGGTCTATGGTCCGAATCGAGCTCTTGTAGCGTCTCAATAGAGCGCAAACCGAGGTTCACGTTCTTAAGAAGCGCTATGTCGAGGACGTCAGGACGGTGGTCTGGGTTGGGAGGGAAATGAGTGGGATTCATCGGAGCGATGATGTCGAAGTGGAGTTGGCCACACATAAGGTGTAAGAGCTTGCCTCTCGTGTTATTCGAGTGGCTATTCCAGGCGATATGTTTGGCGTTAAAGTCGCCCGCTATGATAACGGAGCTACTCAAGCCAAGAAGTGTTTCAAGATCTTTTTTAAGATCGTTGTTATCGGAGGAAGAGGGAGGGAGGTAAGCCGATACTAAAGTGATCGGTTGATGTCCTGTCATGCCTAGTCGACAGATTGAGACCTCTAACTGCAAAAGAGGTGGGGGATCCATAGGTATGCAGTACAGTGACCTTTTGTGGTAGATGAGGGTTCCGCCCTTGTGGCAGCGAATCCTGTCATTGCGTACAACTTGGTAGTTGGCAATTGACGGGTTACGCGTGCTGGGCTTTAGGAAGGTCTCCTGTACGAGGAATATATCAATTTGATGGTCGCGGAGGAAGGTGGCGATCTCATCGCGTTGATTTCTAATACCGTTGGCATTAAAGAAGCCTAAATTAAGGGATCGGGGTTTGACTCTGCACCTTTCTTTTGTACTATCCATACTAAGGGTTGAATCTAAGGTTTTGCAGGGCGACTATGACGTCCTGGTAGCTTTCCCATATTTGCGAAAGTGCAAAAGGGCCTTCGTTGGCGCGTATGGCTTGCGACATTTCACATGCCCTGGGGCTCATGTACACCGACGTCAGCTTAATTATGGGACTAGCCACCGACATGACGTCTGAGACGTTGCAAGCGGGGCGGGTAATGGGGGCGGGGTACGCGGCGGCGACTGGCACGGTTGCGGGGGCAAGCGCGGGCTTGGGAGCGGACGCGGATTTGGGAGCGGACGCGGGTTTAGGAGCGGACGCGGGTTTGGGAGCGGGCGCAGTTTTGGGAGCGGACGCGGGTTTGGGGGCGGACGCGGGTTCGGTGGTGACGGGCGCTACTTGAGCGGTCGCAGGGGGTGACGCGGCGATGGGGGGGACTATCGGCGCGGGGATAGGGGTTGGAGTTGAGGGAGCCACCTGCAAAGCCGGGAAGGCTTGCTGGTGGTTGAGCTGGTTCCACGGAGAGGGTCTCTGTGGACTGAGCCTATTGGGTAACTGTGCCGAGGGAATCGGGACAGTGGGGCTCTCCCTCTTTCGGCGGGCGTTATTGCGCTTGGCCGATTTGCGGGAGGATTTGGGGGCTTTGGGGCAACCACGGTAATTAGCCGGGTGCCCGGATTCGCCGCAGAGCACGCAGCTGGGTGGGCCAAGAGGGCCGCAAAGGGTGCGGTCTTTGGGGCGTTCGCACTGAGAAGTGCCGTGGTCACCCAGGCACTTGACGCACCTGGGCTTCGCAAAGCAGTTCCTCTGCGAGTGACCGTAAAATTGGCAGTTGTGACACTGCGTGACTACACCGTTTTTATATGGTTTTTCAATCGATATGCCTGATAGGTGGCATACGGATTTAACATTGAAGATGGGGTGGTGGCCTTCAACGGGGTCGCACACCACAAGTACCATGTCGAAGGCCTGACGTTCAGGCCCTCCACGGTGCATGCGGTGTACTTCCGCAACGGGAATACCTTGCGACTGAAGGTCGCTAAGTATTGATTCGGAGTCAAGCTCCTTGGGGATGCGCTTAATAACCACGCGAACTTGTTTTTCCTCCGGAAGGGAGTAAGTATGAAAGGATATTTGAACTCCTTTCAAGAGTTTTACCAATGATCGATAATCATCGGACGTGGGGACTTGGACCTTAATACCCAGCTGGGTAGCTACGGCCTTTGTGTAGCCAATTGAGCGGCTACTACACATTTTGGACACATCGGTCCATTTTCCCTTATCATGAATATATAAGGGTGGGGGAGGGCGCTCCTTTTTGGAGGACGCTGCAGGAGCGGCGTTAGCCTTAGGGCTGGAAGGGCGGCTGGCCTGGGAAGCGGCCGACGGGAGCGGGGTGGGAGCGCGGGGAGCGTCTGTTTTCTTGGCTTTAGAAGCCTTAGAGGAGGGAGGGGTAGCCCTCTTTCTCTTCCCGTGGGTTACCACTTGGAATCCCTCTTCCTCGGAAGAGGAGGGGTTCGAGTCACTCAGAGAGGGCTCGCTATCAGAATCGGACACAGGGGAGGTGTCCATGGCTTCGGCGGTCTGCACAAAGGATTGCGCAGGTGTGCCGGTTTCGGCGGAATTTGCTTCAACAATGGGATTGTTGGAGACAAAGGGAGCGATTTCCGGAATCGCAGGTACGGGGCGCGGTTGCGTTTCGTTAGAAACGACCATTGTTGTCGCTTCTATTGTCTTTTCGGACAATAGAGGCGTCAACAATCCTACTTCGAAGGAAAGTGCCTCGGTGGAGGCTACCTCTCCTTCGTTGCTAGGGAGGACTGGGCTCGCGGGCCCGGAACTAAAAGCGGGGCTAAATGGAGGATCGGGGGATTCCGGGGCATCCAGTGTTACTGGACCGATGGAGCGGGCTAGCATGGGCCCATACTTCGCTCTAACTGCCGGGAATTCGGCTATGATCTCTCTTAAAATGGAGAGCGCTAGATCGGCGCTCTCCATCTTAGAAAAATTGCTAAAACTACTGAGGGGAACCTAACATTACTCCCGTAGGAGTCCTAAGAACCCTAAATACCTAACTCCCCGGGTGGATGGGCCCGGGGATGTGTAACCCTCCCTGTCGGGTGTAGACAGGGAGGTGAGTACCTATGGTGAGCCCTAAGCTTGTAACCCGTCGCCAGTCTTATTGTGCGAACGGGGCCCTGACCAGTCTAGCGCTAAGGGTGTTAGACAACACCCTAACGACACTAGGTGTGTAGCTGTGAACGAAACCAGAGACTAGGACCGACTAGGAGACCCCCCAAGGCCGGTGGTCTAGCTCCCGACTCCAATTGACTGCCTCACCCTGAAGGGGCTCGGCGGGTGTGATTGGGGCAACACCCCACTCGGTTTCGTTGGCACCGTAAGGTTTCCACCGAGGACCACGAAACTGTGGTTTTTGCCCTGAGGGGGCCTAGGTGAAGCTACACAACGCGGGTAAAGAAACAGTAATCAGCCACCGCCTTGAAAAAGGCAGCTTTTGATTAAATGGTTGTAGTCGGGTGACTACGATGACGTCACGAGCGAGCGTGACGAGAAGGGCGGCTTGACAGCGTCGTAAACAGCGAGCGCGGAGCGACACGTCCGTTCACGGCGAGCGTCAGGCGGCGAGTATCTCCTTATGGGGATCATCTCATACACTTTTTCTCCTACGTATGCCCCCCCCACCCTGAACAAAATCCTGGCCACGCCTTTGATTGCAACCAGCAGGTAACATAAAAATCTTGCGTTTATTAAAACAAAACACTGGTGCCCGTGCTAATTCCATAAAATATTCACTGTATATAATTACATAATATATTTTTATTCCTATCGACGTTTTTTTATTGGTTAATACCCCTCTCTATGTACACTTTTACCGTAGGTGTGCTACCTGGAACAGAAATTAAATATATTTAATTTCTTTTGGTTTGCACACCTACGGGTGTGCTTCGGGGAATAGTTTAGGTGCGGTTCGACTTGGTGCGGTTGGGTTGGGTGCACTAGGAATACGTCAACAATTTTGCTACATAACATGCTAAAATGTAATAGCAATTTGGTACATGATTGGTGATTTTACTTTCTGTTGAAAGTTTTTTTATGACAACACGGATGGAGAAAAGATTTTTGCCGAAACGAACTCGTTGAAAACATCAATCTATTATTACCAATTTTTATTATATTTTAATGAGGAAACTTCAAGGAAAATTTCTGTTAAAGTCAGCATTTCCGCGAATAAGACGATAATATAAAAAGTTTTACCGAAATGTTGATAGAAGGAAATTTTCGGATACTTAGGAATTGGCAATTTGTTGAGTGTTTTCTTGTAAAATCTTTGAGAAGTTCCAGGAAATTGTAGGAGTTTCCTGTATTAGATACTTTTTACAATTAAATAAAGAGGCAACAGCCATATCTATGAGGCTCAATAGATGAGCGAATGGTGCTAAGTTAAAAACTCACACATCCCACAATTGAAAGAAACATTTATTCAGCACAAAATAAACAGATACAAATAAAATAAATTATAACAAAAACATCCCCATAATAACATAGTTGCTGTGTCTTTGTCTTTCTTCTTTCTTTTTAGCTTTGCCAGATAGGTCCAGTTCAGCATAAATGTGAGATCACTGGTGCCCTGACACTGGTTTTCAACTGGACCCATTGCGAGTCGGACATAATGGGTGTAAAGGACACGGCGGACGCCCATAGAACGCTGGGCTTCAGATTGTGTATGTCGGTACAGATATGAAATTAGTTAGGTGTGATCGAGTATTTCAAGAGTATTTAAATTCATTTTTTATTTGTTTTTGTGCGTAATTGGATTAAAGAGAAATCTTCGTATTTGTGACAGTAAGGTTAAGTATGGTGTGAATGATCCAATGAAGTACAGCCCGACTAATGAATTCTCAATTCAAAGGTTTTAGTTGCTGTCGACATGATATTCTGTGGAGGCACGCGCCAGCCAGCATGCACCCTTTTTTGTTTTATTGGTTTTTTCAAAATGTCAACGGCATAATCATTTTATTTCTTATTTATTTCGATTTTTGATTCCAATTCTTAATCTCTAAGATAAAATAAGCAAAGAACAATTAAAATATATTTTTATTTTTGGTTTAGCTTTTATTACTGTACCATATCAAGCCCAAAACTGCCTATGTCCTTTGCACAACAATTTTATTTGTTAATTAGTTGACGGTCCTACTCATATTTGGTAGATTATTTCATAAAAAATCTCTTAAATCTATGAATTTATCTAGTAAATAGTGCCAATTCAGACTTTGTTGACTTTGTTAAACAATTCAAGTGGCTCGCAAGAACGTTTTTACTTAACGTATAACCCGATATTTACAGTAGGTAGCCTCGCCAATAGCGTTGTCAGCTTCCTGACTGAGGTCCTTTGTGATGCGGATATGAGGGGAAATGGGACACTGGGGCAGTATTTTGCCTTTTTGGTACACAATGTATACTTCCTCTTGGCAAATACATACAGTATGTACACCTGTCGCGTTCCCTTCGTGAGTTATTAGAGCGTAACCAACACGGGACGCGTTTCGCTTAAAGAAAAATCTGTACCATTTTTAAAGATTCTGAGGAATATATTAATATTAAAGTGACAGAATATTTTAAGTATCGTATTTCCCTTTTTATGACTTGTACAAGTCATTAAATTTTAGAAAGCAACATTTTAGAAATATTTAAAAATAATATCTGTGTAAATGTTACACTTTTATACCTACGTCATTTTTTTTTACTTTTGAGAAGATACATCAAAACAAGCTCAAAAGTCAAGGTCTGTTTTAATGTCTAGACATTTTATGATTAGATTATGTAAGAGTCAGGTTAGTCTGATACTCTGTTTTGAAAATAAATAAACGAAACCAATTAAATAAAAATTATTATTCCCGAAAATAATCCATCAATAGAAAACTTTAAACAAAACCGCTAGGTATCGAACAAGGCAATACCTACAGCTGTAGTACAGAACGGTGTAAATAAAAAAAAAATCGATTCAAACAAGGCAACGTCGCACGGTATCAGCCATCGGCCATTTTTTATCCGCTAATCTTTTATTTCCAATTACAACACCAGAATAATTTGCACAATTATTACAAAGCCAATGAACTGAAATCCAATTTTAAAGGAAAAAAACGAGGAAAAAAGTGGTCGCTGCTTCGAGTTGAATAATTGAATTTATTGGCCTCGCGCTGACAATAAAAAGCTTTTAATTAAAAGGAATGAGGAGAGCAAATAGTGAGTGCTGTGTGCTCGTAATTAGATTATGTGGAGCTAGAGTTAACGGGACAATCGTCTCTGTAATAGAAATAATGGAGGCATATGTGGAAATGCTTTGAGTAATATCAAGTTACTTGCTAACTTGATAATGTCCTAGAGGTTGAGAGAACCTAATTTTTGAGCCGGATCGAACTAATAATAGACTTGTTTAACTTAAACAACAATAAGTTTTATTGGACACCACTATTACTTGCGGTGGAGGAATCGTAATATTTAGGCATAAAATGGTGTGAAATCGATAACCTCGAGAGCTTTCACAAGGGAGGTGTTATGAGTGCTTACGCACTGCGTTCAATCCGAATGCGAGAAAATGATTCGAGAAAATTCACAACTCAAAATCGGATCGGACGCAATGCGCAACCAAACACACCTATAAATAGTACTCGGTGCGAGTATATCAGAGCGCATTTTCTCTGGTTTAGATCAGACGTAGTGCGTAAGCGCTTTAAGCGTTTATCTAACGCACCCAGAGTAGTTAATTGCGCTACGAAACTGCTGACTCGCAAATCTTTTTACCATGGCATGAGAGATTCTCCTATAGTTTACGTTAAAACGAAAGAAGAATAATCACCAACAAGCAATGGGCAAGCTCGTTGATTACCTAATGCTTGTTTCTTCTCTGTGTGAGAAGCAAGAATTTATTTTGTACAAATGTTATCTAATAGTCCCATATTAGATAACATTTTGTACAAAATAAATTCGGTTAGTCCCACTATGCTCTAGTTTCGCTATGCTCGACTCATAAAATACCTACTAAAAAGTTTCGCTATGCACGAAATTCTTCGATTCTACTTAAACAATGGAAGGTACAGTTGGAAAGAAAAGTGTTTTAATTAAAATTTGTTGAAATTTATAGCGATATTCGAATAAATGCGTAAGCGTCTGTAAGTTAAAATTTGTTCCGTCTCGTTGTGACACACAAAAAAGTCAAAATGACAGATAATGATGATTAAAAATAGGGTTTATTACTTAATTTACTTTTTAAATGGTTAAATAAAATATTACACTGTAACAGTTTTCTTCATCACTGCCCGCGAATTTGATTTCGTGCATAGCGAAACTTTTTAGTATGTATTTTATGAGTCGAGCATAGCGAAACTAGAGCATAGTGGGACTAACCGAATAAATTAAATAAAAGTCCAAAATTATTTGCGTGGATTTATTTGTTAATTTACTTTATGAAGCGTGTATCTTAAGTATGACTAACACCTAAAAATATGACTTACATTATAAGAACATAAAAGGCGCCTAAATCAAGACCCTATTTTCAAGACACTTATTAAAACTTACATTCTATTAACTCCAACCTAATCGAGCTACGTCGTGCAACCTGCAGTAAAACTTCACTGCTAATAAATTAAATAATTAAAACTCTTCAATTTTCACCTTCATACAAAGTTGAAGCCAAAGAGAAGTACGACCAAGTTGTGCTCAGTACCTGGAATGGAATATTAAAAGTAAGTCATGGATTGGAACTATGCCAGGAAGCTAATTCCATCACACATTATAAAAAAGTTTAAAGAATAACTGATTAGTTCCTTAAACCTACTGCTGGGCGTGCCATTGGAAGACACCACACTTATTTGATAGATCACTATTTGCACCACCAGAAAACGCAGTGTGGGTTGCCCCCACTCCTAGCAAAGGTCATGAAGTGCCAGAACAGCTATCTAGAAGTCCTAAAGATACAGATTCTGAAATCATTCTTCGACATGCATTTCTCGATTAAATCGATCGCCAATAAACGATGAATTTAATTGCATGTACTTGTGTGTTACCATTAACTGGGCATAAATCCAGCCTACTACTGAAAATTTCCTAATGTAAAATCCAATAACACTGACCCGGGGATCAAACTTAGGACCTCACGACCCCTAGACTAACGAGACAGTATCTTTGTATTGTAATTTATAAACTCCAAGAATTCCAGCAGACATTTTAGCTATCTTCCAATCGCTTGAGGCACGAAAATCAATTGTATACGATCATAATAATACGACATGTTCCTAGAACCCATAGTATCACGTCCCACCAACTCTCGAACTAAAGTCTCGCTGCGAACAAGATATTAGATTTTCAATATTATTTGAATAGGACACGTACCCTTAGGAAATGGAATCAGATGTCGTGTTTACTTGAGAACAGAACGTTCTTGTGTATCTTCAAGTATACCTATTACTTTAAAGACTAGCCCTCATGTTTTAAATCTCTGCTCAATTTGTTTGTGCTATTTAAATCCATCAATCTCAATAGCTGAAATGATTATGTAACGGCAGATTTACTGCACTCTAAAAATGAATCGAACTTAGCGTAATAATAGCAAAACCTGGACTACAACCCGGGTTTTGAAAGTCCAGTTTATGTAAAAATCCTGTTTATAAAAAAATACAAAATTTTCGGTGTTGTTTAATTAAGTATTAGTTGGACAGAAAGTTGTTAGATTGACATCTAGGGCCGTACTATGAACTATTAAAACATCAAAACTTAGACGTTGTAATCTTTCACCTAAATTTTGCAGTCCATTATAAAAAACGTAATAAAATTACCGTTGTAAATGTTGATAAAGTGATAGGATTATACTTCATTGACGTCAAACAACATGGCTTTTGAGATCTGAAACAAAAGTAGTTTTTATCTTAACCAATGTGTCTAATTAAACTGTATTCCATTTGGATTTGAAATATACGTGAAGAGAAAACTTTACATCCCTTTTTAAATACGAGTGGGTATTGCGCGCATGGAAGAGAGTGAGATTTGACATGTTAATGTCACAAAATCAACACACGAATGCGTGACAAATTCGTGACAATGCGTGACTAGCTTGACTGGGGGGTGATTCTCGCGGGTAATATGTATATTGATATCGAATTCGATATATATCGCAACAAAATTAAATGTCAAAATGGTAGGGATTTTGACAGTTGTTGCAATATATATCGAATTCGATATCAATATCGAACCCGCGAGAATCACCCCCCTGGTCGTTAAGGTACGATTTCGTAGTTGACCACCACAGACAGCAGCAACAAGCGACGTGTCGCCGCGACACTACTGGTTTCTATGTATTTCTATGAAAATGTCGTGTCGCTAGCTATGAAAGTTATTTCATATAAATACATATAATGTTGCCCAAATGCAAGACCGAGACGAGTCTAACCCCGTCTTTGGTCTCGGTTCTGCGTCAATACCCATAGTCGTGGTCTTAGTTTTAGTATTGTACATTCATTCTTGGTCTTGGTCTTAATCTTGCTGTAATTAGGTGGTCTTGATCTTGCGAAAATGATTGTTGCAAGACCGATTTTGGGCAACACTAATACATAAAACCAGTCATGTCGCGGCGGCGACACATCGCTTGCTGCTGTTATAAACAACTAAGAACCCATATCTTTTGTTAGAGCAACAAGTCTTAAGGTATAGTAAAAGTTTATATGCAGAAAGAGTTTTTTTCACAAGGTCGAATTTCGGCCATAAGCGACACTAGCAAGTAGTATAGTAGTAATAAATATTACCTTCTCATGACAAACCATAGAAGTTTCTGGTAGCGGATATCACCTTTGTACCATAGATTGTGGTACACAGAATCTGCCATTCCTGTACTCTGTAAAACAAAAACACAATTAATAAAATGTTAAAAAACTGTTATAAAAACTTTAACTTATCCTGACGGGCCCCAAAGTAAGGGACTGTTCCCCTATATAGCCCTATATTAATAAGTCCCCTATTTAGTCCCCATTTATTCATACTTATTCGCTTATTCGCTGTTTTTACGTATTTTGATTAGGCGAGTTGGTATAATACCTATAGTTATTATTTTGTTGTACCAGTTTCCCCCTTCGCCACTGATTCACAAATTATCTAAACAGGTAAGTCCTGAAAATGTTTTTATTTTTAAGTTTTATAGGATTCTGCATTTATTAAAAGACATCAGGTAATGCAGATTAATAATGTTTCATACTTACAGCCTCCATCAACAGTTCCCCGTAATAGCACAAATTGAATAATGGCAAAATCAAGCCGACTACTGCTAAAAAATTGTTCGCCATATTGAGTGCACCATGGGCAACCTAAAAAAACTTTTTTTGTTATTATTTCATAATAGCTATTGCCTGCAACTTTATTTGCGTAAAATGGATGGAAAATAGCTTATGTGCATCTCCAGGTCCCAGGCTACTTCATTGTTAAATTTCATCCAAATCTGTCAAGCCCTTTCAGTTTAAAAGAATAGAAAACACACAAACACACAGACGCGCGCAAACTTTAGCATTTATAATATTAGTGTAATGACCGGGAAACTGACGCTAACGCCTAATTAGCGGACAAATTAACGCGTTAAAAAAGTGGCTCCGCTAATATTTCACTTTTAATATCTAATGTTACGTTTGTTCGAATCAAAATCGAAAAATGTATTTGTTACTATGTATGACAAACGCTAGAAGTGGTTAACGCTTTACGTGACGTATTATGGCATTGTTTGAGCTATCGCCTAGCATGTAACGTCAATAATAAATAATGCCGTTACTAAATTAGCCACATTTTGGTCTGTCTGTTTCATTTTACTGTTAAACTGCTAAACCCTCAGATCATAGAAACAAGGAGATATGCCATCATAGCAAATTAGTACGGGAACAACTGATGCCACTTTTAGTACATTTTTCGACACAAAAACGCGCATAATTAAGCGCTCCTTGTGAATAAAAAGATCTCCCACGCATTGAACATTCCGCACACCCTCAATCTAACACTGTTAATCGTCACTCAACACTAGCACTAAACTAAAACACTGTATTTATACCATCAATCGTGTTTGGTTCGTCGTCAGCGCGTACGTTTTTAATATGAGCGATTTGCTCAAGATCAGGCATCAAGCTCGATAGCGCCTTGGCACATCAGTCTCCTTGTTTCTATGATCTGAGGCTAAACCGATTTTGATGGGTAGGTATAGAGCTTGAAACCCTGGGGTATGACTAGACTACATTTTTTCTACGTTCATCAAGTAGGTACTTATCCTAGCCTGTGAGTAACACCGCGAACAATAGCTACTAATTTGGTATTATAAATGCTTACCTTAGCACCAAAACCGAAAAAGCATATCGAAATGCTAGCAGCAGTTAAATTGACAAAGATAACTTTGTCAAAAATATCGTCCAGTTGTTGAGACAAGCTGTAAAAAAAGTAAAATTATCGTTAAGAAGCGTATAAGACCTAATTATATCGATTAACACAATTGCCGCTCGTAAAATCTGATACGTATGGGTCACAATATAGTGAACGGAAAACCGACAAAACGTATTCAATAATAGGGTAAAATTGATTAAAATTTGTAATTGGGGCGAAAATATAAACTTTATGAGAAATCTAAAACACTTATGTTAAAATTTTGCTTGTAGAATTATCTGACAAATAAGGATAAGAATGATTGCATGTAATATTAGTATAGTTTTTAATCGTTAAAATAAAGTTTTAGAGGTATTTTCGTGATTTTTAGGGTTCCGTACCTCAAAAGGAAAAACGGAACCCTTATAGCATCACTTTGTTGTCCGCCGTCAGTCACCGGACCATAAGTGGAGCCATCTGCTCATAGATGGCGCCATTGGAAGTATGCAGTAGCGCCATCTATGATCATATTTCGGAACCCTTAGGGCGCGAGGCATACTCGCACTTGTTTTTTCTATAGTATCAAATTACCTAGTTGTTTCATGTTTTCAACACACTATCTAACCAGCATTTATATGCTGAAGAATATCATTTTTTTTTTTGCTGCAGTAAATCATAATACTTTAATCATTAATGCATTATAAAACGTTTAGCTCCTGTAGTCACCAAATATAGTATTATATTTAGCGACTTGTAGTCGCTAAATATAAACGAAGGCTTTCCACACATTCGCAATAATCGGTGTGATACAAGATCTACTGTTGTTTTAAATCACGCATGATTTCATGACGATAATAAAATTTATTATGAATAGAATATCGGAAAATTGGGTCGCAATGTCGCCTCGCACCTGTTTGAAAGTACCCTTATGTATCGATAAGACTACATCTGGATTGAAACAGTACGTCTTTGTGTTCAGTTTCAATGTGACATTGATGTATTGAGTACTTATCAAAAAAAGTCTCAATCCGTTATCAGCCCCCTTTTTTACGTGTGGAATCTTTAAAGATATTGCCCGCCTTGAGGCGCGCGCAGGGGTATCTCAGACTCTTACTAACTAAAAACCATACGGTGGGAACACCGTATGGGGCTAAAAAAATTATAGCTGCCGGGATAGCGGATGATTGGAAAACCATCCGCTATCCCGGCAGCTATAATTTTTTTAACCCCGCTAGCTGCTGGTGTGGTTACGTAAATCAAAAAGTGCGGCCCCTTAGCCGGCGACCTTGATTCCATACCGTGCATTCGACCCGCCGCAACTAAAACTTAATTTATGACTTTCTCGAGAGGTGCACTTGAAATATTTTAACTATTCTGTGTAGCCATTTGCACTTGAAATATTTTAACTATTCTGTGTAGCCATTGAAACAAGAAAAAGCCTGCTCAAATATTCCAAATAGCTCACAAATTAATACTTTGTACTTTGACCTTATTAATTTCTGATGATTTGCAATGATGATCTTTAAATCTGTAAGGTTGTTTCCAGGTTTCAGGTTTAGTAAGTCTTCTTGAAGCAATGTGAATTCCGTTGCTAAGTGAGAGCATATCGTTATCATGATGAATTCTGTCCCTAGGAAGTAATAGACAATGCGGAACACTGCAAGAAAAAAATATTATTATCTCCAGTGTAGAGTGAACTAGACAGAGTATACACAGCTTATAGATACGTCGTTCTAACTAAGCTGGTCTTGGCTATATACTACTAACAATATTAATAATTGTATTATGTAATTCTATCGAGATTTTTTTTCCTGTTTCTCTGATAGAAATACTAATCTTTTTCACATCATACACAAGTAGGTTACAAAAGCCATCAGATTTTCTTGAAGGACGTTTTAAATAACTCCCGATCGTCTACTTTTGGGAATTTATTTAATAAGTATAATAATATACACACGGTTAAACGATTCCTATTTTAGAACATTCTAAAATAAAAGTAGGTACGGTACCTATATTTCAAATCTCATTCTTAAAATTACTGTCTGATCCAATTTCAATGCACAAAACTAGCAATGAAACTCAGTCTCATGACCTAATAATTTTAGTGGTAAAATACTTTTGCCTCTAAATTAAATGCGTTTGATCGGCGGAAATTGTACATTTTATTAATAATTGAATTTCATAGCCAAATAGAAATAAATTTATATGAAAAAGATTTTAGAATTCAGGTAGGACTAAAATCACGTAAAGACTAAAGACGACTGTCGGCATCATCACCATCATAACAGGGCCTTCAGTCTTTAACTAGGCATCAGATAATGCACCTTAACTACCAACATATTGAATTGAATCTTCGGCCACAAAAAAGAACCTAAAAATATTGTTACTGTCATCGAACTCAGTTCATATATCCCACATATTCAAAGCAAAGTCGTGAGAATTTCACAAAAGGTTTCTTGCCATTAATCAAGGTTTCCGAGAACCGTTGACGCCTGAAAATTTGAGGCACACTTCACTCATTACATGAGAACGTAGGAAGAAAGGAATTTTTGAAATTTCACCTCTCGAAAATAGTTCAAAAGGGTTCCGGAGTGGGGACCAAATTAAGACCGTATGTTTAAAATTTTAATAAGATTTTATAAATTTCAGCATCGTTGTATAGACATTTTTGGCAGGCAATTTTAGAATGCTGTTTTGGTTAAATTATTTGGCATTTGAGGAATTTGCGGTAAACATGGCAATGTTTGGAATAACGTCAATGTTTTGATATGATATGAAACCAATGTATTTATATAACTATACTTTTAACACTAAATAACAAATACTATAATGAAAATTAAAAGCAGTTTTATTACATTAAAATACAAATTAAACATAAAAAATTGAGACCATTATTACGCACTGAAACTATTTATATCATTGCATATTGCTGGTGGATTTCTTCCGCGAATTTACCGTGGTCCCCAGACCCCATACTATATAAGCATGCCTGTATCGTGGGTTCCCTGTATGAAGTATCAGAATAAACAACATATCGGGTCATATGATTTTTGAGAATCACTTATATATTTAATAACTTAATAGAAGCTTAATATGGCTTTGACATGTTTCAAATTCACAAAAAATATACATTTATAAACTACATATTTTTTGTGGACGGCGATTGTTCGTTATCGGTGAACATTTTGATTGTCTCCTTCATTCGATTAATCCAACATCTGCCTACGTATCAAATTCAAGGTATTAAAGACAAATACAATGCATAGAGTGGAAACTCCTTCAGATATAGAATAATGATTCAAAAACAGAACAATGCAAATGCTTGTCTCTATTTAATACAATCCTTTGATACACAAACAAATTTTAGTTCAGCAAATGTTATTACGTCTCAAAATGCTGTTAAAGATTTTATGATTAAGAAACAGCTATCTTTGAGTAAGACTACGATGTTGTTGAGACTTGTGTTATTTAGAATTGAGAAAATAAAACTGTTTTCTTTAAGTGGTTGAGTGCTCTTTTTTTTTCTTATTGAAGAACTAATATATTCGGAGATACACGAGCGTCTTGCTGCAGCCGCAAACAATAGAATTTTAATTGGGTCTCATTTTAATGCATTAATGGGTTAAGGATCTATAGCAAACTGGCATAATTAAAATATTGATATATTTTGAACATTAGCGGTCTATAGATGAATTCCGTTGGCCACATAACCTCATACAAATTATGTGCCATTTTTGAATTTATCTGGTCATTAGAACCAATTAGGAGAGTGTGAAACTAGTCTTGACTGTGATGAAATAAAAACCTGAACATTGGAATCGCAAACACAAAGTGAGCAACCTAACACGGTGATCAATGGTAGTACAAAGAATAAAACTTAAACCAAAACAGTGGTATCGCACGTAACACCAAACAATACTAAAACACCTCACCTCTATTTATAATCCGGCCTAGTTACAAAAAGCAACGCAATGATAAATCAAGAAGCGTCCCTAAAGGACAATAGTTCTCCAAGAACAATAAAGCCCCACTTACTGCTGTAAGTCTCAAAAATATATACACCGATATATCTTTCCCAGTTCCCCGTAGGATCAAACGGAAAGCTACAAGAAAATGGAAGCAACAGCCCACATTCCTGTTGTAAAACAAATGTTCGGAAAACTGTTTCCAATAATGGGGCCAGTATGTATTGCCAGGATCCAATCATATTAATCCAGTAGAAAACTGCAAAGAAATAATATAATTATATGGCGTAACATGCAATAAACTTGCAATTGCTAGTTGCAATAAAGTTGGAGATTCTCGTACTAAAGTCTCGGAGGTTGTTTGTGATGTAATTATTGTTGAAGGCAATATAGTGCGGGTAGAGCGCAATTTATACAAGTTAAACAAATTAATAGAAAAAATAAAAAAAACCCGACCATGTACGCCCCGTAGGTACTGTTGCCCGCGACTTTATCTGGGTGAAAATGGATGAAAAGTAGCTTATATACTTTTTTATGTCCCAGGCTACAGTTTTGTCAAATTTCATCCAAATCCGTTTAGCCGTTTACGGGTGAATGAATAACAAATACACACACACATCCATACTTTTGCATTTCTAATATTAGTGAAATTATGACCTATGTCACTTGCAAAATTATTAAAGTAAATCTAACAACACCTCATTTAATTTATGGCTGAAATCACTGCAATACCTTCGCTGGTACGTTGTCTACCCTATTTTTTTTTTTTTCGAGGTGGAAATCCTCATGGATGTCCCCCGCCCTGGGGAGGGCGAGGGGGTCTGTCAGACTCTTACTGACTAAAACCACCCCGGTGTTCCTCCAACTACCTTACGCCGGGGGCACGGGAGTCGCTTGCGCATTCGTCCGCACCCCCGGCAGGTATTGGCCCGCCAAATGAAAGGCGGGCCCCGTCACCCCATGCGGCCGTCATATACGGCCGCAATTCCTCTGGAGAGGCGCGCGCGGAACACGTCGCGCCACCGTCTCGGGCCTGTTTCCGTTCGGGCGACGGACGCCCCAAGTCCGCCGCCCGCAGGCCGCACCCTATGGTGGCTGGAGATCGTTGGCCGCCCTACGGCGCCCGGTGCGTCTGCTGCGGATGGGGAGAGAGGACACCGCCTCCCTCTCCCTTTCCGCCGCCTCCTTGGCGTCCATCACCTCCTCGCAGAAGGAGGCGACGGCGTTCCAAGCGCTCTCGCTGCCGACCATGGCCTCAACCACGGCAGGGAGCGAGAGGCCACCCGCAGCACCGACCGCCGCGACGAGGTCACGGCGCTGCACTGCCCAAGCTGGGCACTCCTCCAGTGTGTGCTGCGCCGCGTCGTCGGGGCAGTCACCGCAATGATTACGTTGTCTATCCTACACAAAGTTAAAATGTCTCAAGTGGCTGCAAATATACTGGCACATAATATTTAAAAACCCTTTTAACCGGAACACAACAATGTTAAATATTTTGAACCAATAATATCCTTAATTCAAAATGAAGGCTCATAAACATATACCACGAAGCTTGTAAAGCTTCATAAAAGAAAAAATAAAGAATGTTCGCAATTTCCATATTGCAGGAAAACCGTCTACACCGAGTTACATGGCGTTTTTATTACGAACGGTATTATTAATACGCCTCCTCTCAGCTTTTGAGCCACCTTTACGAATATGGTTTAAAATAAAACGATGCAAAGTGATTTTGGAAAAAAAAAATACTTTTGAATTTGCCAGACAGTAATTTTAGTAAAAACCCGTTCTGGCAAAATCTTTTGCCTCTGTGTCATGATGCTGACAATTCTCCTAAAAATAAAATTTATAAGTACCACTTGATTTATTATTATTTCATTACCTTTTTTACCAAATCTTACTTTCGCTCCAATGACAACAATATTTTTACACGTTTTTCATTGTGAAATTGCCATTTGCCACCTCCACAAGCCAATAAATTACTAAGCAATACTGACATTCTAATGTTAGACTAGCTGTCAGACTTTCGAGATTCTGAATACTCATAACGACACTATCAGCACAAGAAGAACTATAATATTATACAGGGTAGCAGGTTAGACAGTGGAAATATTTTAAGGGGTCATTGTACTCATAATTATGAACAACTTTTACTATGGCACCAACCCTGAAATCGCGAAAAAAAAATCTGCTGTTCCATACATTTTGTTGAGTTATGTGAACATAAATGTATGGAACAGCTGATTTTTTTTTTCGGTAACAGCTACACAAACGCAAGTGACGCTATCTTCTAAAGTATAAAAAAATATTGAAAATTAACTATGCAGTCTTTTGCCTATAATATTCTGATATAACATTTAAAAATGTCAAATATTTCTATTGATTTTTGTCAAAGTTACACGCGTTAGAACCATTACACTGGTACACTGTAAAGTTGTGTTTTTGCACTTGCACTAGTATACGTAGGACCCGTCGATATGTACCTACTATATAACCAATAAATCAAGAAACAACTTTAATGCGACCATACCTTCAACAAAAGCCGTGAGATAAGACGTAAAAAGATCGTAACCCGTCCACTGTCGCCCAAGTTTCGAAAAAATAATGGAGCATTCGGGAACGATGGACAAAGAAATGACGTCAGAGATGCAAAAAATGCTACAAATGAGCATGTCAGTGGCATAGCTACGGAAAATAATCTGTTTGAGTTAATTAAAATGGCTATTATTACTGAAACGGCTGAATGGATCTGAATGTTTACAAAAAGCCTGAGATCTGGAGAAGCTATAAGCTACTTTTCATCTATTTTCACACAGACGAAGTCGCTGGCAACAACTATACCCTATCCGTTTTACCAAAAAATAAAATGTAAACAAACCATAAAAAGGGTTGTTTGGATGTCGCATTTACAATGATAAAGTTAATAATAACATTACTATAGCAAAATTTAATTATTTATTTCAAATATCACCTTAAACTCTTTACATTTATAAAAAAACATAAAATCTTAGATTTTACAATATTATTGATAATGATTAATACGTATAAAATTTTTATTAATACAAAATAATACGAATAACTAACTTACCTTATAAAGAAACTAAAATGGCAAGGTTTCGTAATCTGTATTTCATTTTATACGCTGATAATTAAAAGTGTACTTTATAACTGACTATTTTACATTGGAACGAGTGTTTCTTAATTCGGTCGGATTATAACCGCCATGTTTTGTTTACAGCTGTGATTGAACTTGTTGATGCCACCGTGTTATTATTCGATATTTCGTTGTGTTTTCGTTATTATTCATTAAGTTATTGATTTTGTTGAGTTTGTCTTCTTTGTTACTCTTATTTTTATTGTTTTTTTTTGTAAAATGAGTGAACCTGGGCCGAGCAATATTTGCACTTCTTCATCACCGAAAAAAAAGCGGTCCAAGAGGACAGTGATGGGTTCAGTGGATAAGGAGATCCTTATCAACGTCTACAAGCATGTAGAAGAGACGTGGCCTAAGGATTCCTATGCTTACAAGTACGACATAGCCGATAAAACTGCGGAGATCATGGGGATATCTCGAAGCTATTTGAGAACCATTGGTTTGTTTGTTTACATTTTATTTTTTGGTAAAACGGATAGGGTATAGTAATAAATTATAATTACTGCTTGTATTACGAAAATAATAAAAAAAATCGTAAAACTAAAACTATGTCAATTAAATTCTTAATTTTCTACAGCATTGTCCAAGATATAATTTTTATATTTTTAATGGAATTCACAAATGACCAAATTACTAAGGATAGCTCTTGAACACCACTCAACGTAATCCTTTCCATCTTAATTAATTTCAAGTAGGACCACCTGGCTGAAGAAGTTTTAAGTACAAATCTCAATTAGCTACACTCAACAACGTCGCCAAGAGCTCCCCTGGTCAAAATTACTACAAAACTTTAGTTTACAAAAGTCTTATATTAAAATGCGAGTTCCCACCTGCATAACAAAACTTTAGTCTCTTCAGTAGCGCATTCTTCTTATTAATCTGCACTTCGGTGAGACCCTCTATCCTCCACATGCGGCCCACTTCAAGGATTATCGACCTTATTTCCTTCTTGTTAAAAACCACTGTCGCAACTTTGAGGATAGCTGAGAAGTTCAGAGTTCTGTTAACGTATACAGCATGTTTCCGTATGCAAGGTGTTGATATAAAACGTTGGAGCAAACGCCTTTTGTTCTTTGAATTCCGTGAAAATATAAAGGAAAAATGTAAGGGAAAATTTGGAGACTCTTGTGTATTCGAAAGTTTTGTGACGTATGAACAAGGTAAGAGTAGACTCGATGTTTGAATAGTAATGCAAGAGAATAAGGATAGAGTAGCAGTGACGCTGCAAAGACTGATTTCAGCAAATACTTTGTGAGTGAAAATGACTGCATGAAAATATCGAATCTTGTTATTTTTATACACTGTGGGCTCGAAATACGCGAAAGATTTTAACCACGCCTTTTTGATGGCATTATGCGTCAATAATGTTACATCAAAATAAGTCCAATTCAGGGCGGGTTGCTTCAAACCATCTGTATTCGTAAGTCAGTACGTAATCGTTAAGTCAGTATGAAATTGTCGTACAAGCCGCCATATTTGACGGTTACAGATACGTAACTGTAAGTTGAAACAACATGGCCTCAATCAACTTAGGTAACTTTTTTCTCGGTACAAGATAAATCAATTTACTTTCTTTGGTAATTTCTTATGAACAATACCCTAGATTGAACTACACGTTTAAATGATAGTGGATAAGAAAATAATACGATTTTTTACGTAAGAGATTTTTTCGCCTTATGAATGTTCATAAATAATCTGGGTGACCAAACTTCAGCCCAGCCAAGGAAAATCGTGCGGACTGTATTGCTTGAAATTCACAATTCAAAAATCATTAATCAAAGTGGGCTAAAAAAAATTGCATTGTTTGAACATCAACATACGAGTACATAAGACAGCCCCAAAAACGACCGCCTTTTACCGCTTCCTAGTGTTTTAGCTGCGAAGAAAAAACGGCTCAACAAACTCCGCAGCAACACAATTCTGTCTGTCAGTTACTTTATGTAAAAAATATATAAATTAAAAATGGATAAACTAAGCTTTAAATAGAAAAAAAAAGAAAAATTATAAATACTTAACAGTAAAATAGTGATGTAACTTAACATATGCCCAATTGCCCGTATACCTAATCAAAGAAAAAATAATGATGTAATCTAACACGCCAATATACCTAATCAAAGAAAATAAAATAATATAGCAATGAGTATGTACTACTACTGCTCAATTTAAGGGTTGTATTACAGAACCAAACTCAAGACGCATTACTTAAAACTAGTTTCAACCAATCAAATGGCTTAGGCTTAGATCTATGCTCAAAGTGAGATATGTGCTTGAGTATCGTTCTGTAATACGAGTCTAAGAGTTCACCAACTTAATTATAGTTAAATTGAACTCACCTTGAATACTAACCACATAGATACTCACGACGTACGCCAATTCATCTAATAGAAGTTTTCCTCTAAACACTTTTCCCATATACATTGTCAATGACGCCAGATAAGCAACTACGCACCACTCATTCATAAAAATACTAAAGTACTTATTCCAAAAAGATTTAGATGTAGCATAAATATGGATATTGCTTTTTTTTAATAAATTCAAGCAAGGCAAATATGGTTCTTTATATTCCTCAGGCATTTCAGATAACTCTTCCATTTTTGAAAGAACTTTGAGTGCAGCTATGAATCGTCACTCGTCAGTAATTTTCCAATGGTGTGGATCGTGATAACCGGTCGTTGTTTCAAACCGTCTGAATTTGTAAGTACGTAATCGTTAAATCAGTATAAAATTGTCATAAAAGCTGCTTTAACGCTTACAAATATGTAACCGTTAAGGTGCCTACGAACGACCCAATTTGATGCCCAATCCAATAGTCAATGCGGATGGATCTCGATAGATTAGCACGTTACCACTAGCCCAACTTACCTATTTACCTGCCAATTTGCCAAATCGTCCAGATTGGCTCAACACATTGGAAATCAAATTGGGTCAGGCACCTGGGCTTTAATGTGTTACACTGAGAGTTATAAAAATAAATGTTGTTCTCAATTTAATCTTTGATCTCAAATGTTTTGTTAAGTCTATAATTTTATTTTCTAAAAAGAAAAATTGGGAGAAATTAAAATATGGTTAGATCTCCTATTTTTACTGTAAGTAGATGCGAGAGTGAAAGACGACTGAAAGTTATGACAAATATACGGCGAAGCTGCTTTTATAGGTACTTTTTGTTCGTAAATTGCTACTTTTAGTAAGACTAGCATGTTCCTAAGGTTTTGTTCGTGTGGTTTTATCGTTTCTGTAGAATTTATTGCCACATTTTTTTTGCGTCTTAAATACAAAAATAATGCCATCAAAGTCTACGGTGAATAAAACGGATTCATTTAAATCGTTGAGCATTGACGTTGTTATCTACCGCTTTTGAATAAGTTGTGTTGTGTGAATACTTATGCTTAAAAAATTATCTTTTATGATTTTTTTTTTATAATTTCTCGACTAAATTATTTAATTTGTTTTGATGTAAACTAACCGAATAATATCCATGTTACACTAGTTTGTCTGATGCAAGTATTTACCATGCATTTTCTATTAATCTACCTATTACGTAAAACACCTAGTATTCTATCGAACACTAAGCAGCTCTGCCTTATAATATTCGCTACGGATAATAACACAAACACTCTTTGTGAATTTATAACGAGAAAATGGACCTTAATAAAGGCTCTTCGATATCTAAATATTTATACAAAAATTCATAAGCTGTATTTTGTTTATATTATAACAGATTTTCCAATATTGGCAGGACCTTAAAATGTTACAATGTCCATCATCACTAATTATAACAAAAAAGAAAACAGAAATAAGACACCGTTTTTAGTACATTTCACAACGAAGTTTACTAAAAATACAATACGAGACTCTTAAAATATATTTTATGACAGAAAACAATAAAACTTGGCATCATAAATATGAATGGTGAAAACATTCGCAATCGAGACATGTAACAATTTGAATAACATGACCAGCCATTGTAGATACCTCATTAAAGGAGGAAATAAATAACTTTTGCTTCATATTCAGAGCATGTAGTGGCAATCAGGGAGGTTAAGTTACGCTGGATGTCATGGCAATATTGCAGCAAGGAAATGGAAACAAAAGAATAGAGATGCGGCACAAATAGTAAACTGTAGCGATGTCTATCTGACATATTGCAAGATAGAAACGGTTCATTTTGTACAGCCTTTACTAGTCATAAAGAACTTTGAATGAACAATCTTTTAGCATGATTAAAAGGCGTGAGTTTGTGTATGTATTCCTTGCAAGCAGTTTTCTATAGTTGATAGCTAAGTTATAAGAAGTAGAACCAAGTGGAATATCTCGTTCAAATCTGGAGCTTCCCAACTAGGGAAGTATCTCTACCTTGCAGAGTACCACAACCATACGCTACTCCTTGGTAGTGTTGTGTTCCTGTGGTGAGTAAAAGGGCGCCAGAGCTCCCGAGGATGTGTTGTATTGATAGCAGAGTGCCTGCTTGCTGCTTAAGCACAACGAATCCTCATTTTAAAGGGTAGGCAACACGCATGTGACGCCACAAAATTAAAACTACATAGAAGAAGATACGGGTAGAAAATTTTATACAATTGAATTTATCGGTTGCATTTCCTTTCCTCTATGCCTCTCTCTCTCTCTCTGTTTTAAATTCTTTAAATATTTTTAATGTAATATTTTTTTGACTACCTATTATTACTCTACAATGATATGGGGCTGACTGGACAAATTATATGTCAACCACTAACTGGATTGGTAGTGTACCTACTTAGTAAGGTTGTAGTCATTAGTAAGATTTTTTGCGTTGGGATCAGAATGATGATTACAAATTAAGATCTGGTTATTTTTCTTTTAATCATACGCTGATTGAGCACGCTTTTAATATGCTCACTTCAAAATAGGACTTATCCTCTTATTGATACAAGATTATATTTATTTTCTCTAGATATAAATCTTATAAAGTTTCTCTAGGTCCTGCTAAAATTCAAAATCTTATTCCCTAGGTACGTAGGATGTAGCATAATTATGGTATTCCAATATGTTGTTTCTAGATTTCCGTTTGTTAAATTTCCGGCCTAGGCATTCAGTTGTATTTTTAACGTGTCTGGATTGTGATATCCAAGCAATAAGCCATTATGGTAAAAATCACAAATGTTCTGTCCTAGAATATTATCTGAAATTGAATTCAAGTACCTAATAAAAATCAACAAATAGTGCTTACAATTATGGAAACCTAAAGTTTTGTTCTCACAACTATTTAAACACTTTCAGCTTCCAATATTTTTCCGACATCTAAAGCTACGTTACCTCCAAATAAATATCCCAGACTTTAGAATTTAAATATCCATCTATCTCATAAAAAAACGACAAAATAAAATACATAACTAGCTTAATTTTATTAAAACGAAAATATCATTTTTAGGGTTCCTTACCTTAAATAATAATTGTAAAATTATTATTTTTTTAAAACGCACTAAAAAGTATAAAATAATTTCTGAGGAAATGAAATACGTGGGGCGCATCTTACTATTATCTATTGCATGCGCTCCACGTTTTTCATTTCATCAGAAATTATTTTATACTTTTTAGTGCGTTTTAAAAACGTGGTTTTAAAAAAAAAATACAATTATATTTTTTTAACTTTTTAGTCCGTATTATTGCATTGTCATCCAAATTACATAGGTATACCAAATTTCAGCTTAAAAAATGCTTGAAAAATGAATTGCAAAATTTGTACCGAACAGACAGGCAGACAGACACGAAAGCGAGTTAATAAAAACATAATAAAAAAGGAACCCTACGGGATCACCTTCTTGTTGATTACGTACGAAACGCCGACATGGTCTTAGTGATAGGGTTTATTAACCGACTTCCAAAAAGGAGGAGGTTCTGCATTAGGTTGGTTTTTTTTTTTTTTTTTTTTTTTTTTTTTTTTTTTTTCATGTATGTACACCGATTACTCCGTGGTTTATGGTTTATGAGCCGATTTACGTGATTCTTTTTTCATATGGTAGAAGAAGCTCGCGAGGTGGTCCCATATAAATTTTATTAACTTTGGTTGAGTACATTTTTAACGAGGTGTAATAAACGGTATTTTTGGTGTATCTCGATGACATCATGACGATGATGAAAAAGTGATATTGTGTAGGTACATGAATTCCTGAACGCAATCGATCTCGATATTATGCATACATAACATCACGCCGATATTTCCCGCAAGGTTAGACAGAGGTGTATAGTACACACAATTTTTTTATGCTTAAGTCGCATTTGATAGAAGGCTAGGGAGCGAGCCTATTGCTATTACTACTATCTACAGTTCATAACCAATTTATATGAAACTTCGTAGGTAGATGTCTTTTACAAGCCGCCATTAAGGCCTATAGTGAAATTACGAAAAATAAAATTATTAGGGGGGGCTCCCATACATGAAACTGAGGGATGAAAAATAATATTTTTGCGCACCCCACCATGTGGGATATCGTTGGATAGGTCTTTGAAAATAACATGAAGGTTTCTAAATATCTTTTTTATTTAAGTGCATATTGAGTGAACTACGAGCTCCCAAAGTCGTTAACAATGTGTGTCCCCCCCTGTAATTTTCCAACCGCGCTATCAAAAAATCTGGAAAAAATCAAGCTTATAGCATTTAATAAATACTTTCGATTGAAATTGGTTTGAACAAGATACGTCACAAAATTTTTGAAATATTCACTATTTTCCATTTTGAGTTTGACAACCGTAAAAATAATAATATTTCATAATAATATTATGAAATACAAACTTGTATTTGCGGTCGGAACACTCAAAATACTTCTTGCTATGGAATCCTACACTGCGTGGTCCGACACGCTCTTGCCCGGTTTTTGTTTACTGAAATGCTCTCATCCACCAACATCTATAAATATAAGTACATACCTATTTAAATTCGTGGAAGTAATCGATCTCGGTAAAAGTACATAAATGATCAAAGTCGCTCTGTCCATGATTTAATGGTACTTTATTGTAATAAATTAACAACAACAAAAATGGTTACACTACACTAAAAAGATAAAAATAAAAACAGGTTTAAAAAAAACCGACTTCCAAAAACTACACTAAAAACTATGAAATAAAAATGTTAAACTTCCATAAATAAAAATCTAAATGTATATTGAAGTCGGCGGGGCCTAGCATAAATATAAGCAACATTATAGATTAAGGAGGAATGAAAGAAAATTTTAATTTGTCGAGGCGCAAAGCAAGCTGCACGTTCGCTGCACACACTGCGCACGTTCTTCCTGTTCAAAGGCTGAGAGGTAGAAACCTGAAGAAGAGGCCCCGCCGACTTCAATATACATTTAGATTTTTATTTATGGAAGTTTAACATTTTTATTTCATAGTTTTTAGTGTAGTTTTTGGAAGTCGGTTTTTTTTTTACTATTCAGCATCGCGTCCGTCTGTCTGTCACGGTGTTGTATCTTATGAACTTTAAGAGCCAGTCAATTGAAATTTTAACAGAATACGTTTAAGTATTCCGTTATTATGGAAAATAATAATAACAATTAAAAGTGAAAACTCAGTGGGGGTAAAGTCGAAACGGAACCTATAGTGCACGAGTCTGACTCGCACTTGACCCGTTTTTAGGGTTCCGTACCTCAAAAGGAAAAACGAAACCCTTATAGGATCACTTTGTTGTCCGCCGTCAGTCACCGGACCATAAGTGGAGCCATCTGTTCATAGATGGCGCCATTGGAAGTATGCAGTAGCGCCATCTATGATCATATGTCGGAACCCTTAGGGCGCGAGGTATACTCGCACTTGTCCGGTTTTTTAAACAAGCTGCTGCTAAAACATTTTTAACATGCAAATTAAAAACTGATTGAATTCAGCTTAATCAATATTTGCTTATAGCAAAAAATATGTTTAAAACTTGAAAATAATGTGATATCTATTGAATTATTTATACAGCAAGATACTACTATTGTTTTTGTCATCAATAAGTGGTTTAGCAAAATAAATTATTGGCAGTGTTTGTCATCATTATTCCATCAATCATTTGTTTTTGATAAGTAAATATATTGCTGATTCAATAACTTGATGGCGCTAGCCCGTTTCACTCTTGAAATTATACCTATGATATTATTTATTAGATACTAGGCTCGCGTTTGGTCGCCATCAAAACCGCGGGGTATGGCCAGTAGCGAATAAAGGATAGTTCTATTCATTTTTTATTAACCCAATCTTTTTCATTAAGGTAAGGAAAAACGAGCTTAGTTTCGCAAATTGTGAATCGCGATTTTAGCATCGCGTAATTTACGGTGCATTTGGTGTCTAAGGCTCGTATTACAGAACAATACTCGAGTACAGATCTCTGTTGAGCATAGATTGAAACTAGTTTCAACCAATCAAATGGCTTTAAATCTATGCTCAAGCAAAGATCTGTGCTCGAGCATCGTTCTGTAATACGAGCCTTATAAAAGTCGAGTTTGCGCCACATGACAACGCAAAATCTATAAACATAAATTACGCGACTCAAAAAACGTGACTTACGACATAACTCACAAAATGACGACACTTGGGCTCATTCTTATCTATCAATAATTGATAAAGAGGATGAATGAATGATGACTTTAATGCATAATAATACGACCCTAGAATCTGTTTGTTTCCATACGGTAAACTTAAATCAGCCTGAACAGAACCTGTACGTAGGTTTTCTATGTGCTCATGCATCTCTCAAACCATTTACCTAATCCAGTGAAGTACGACTGAATTTTTCACGTTACTCGCTTTACTCCAGTTTTAAATGGCACTCCGGTTTCTAAAATAGTTTTAGGTAAATTCTAAAATGGTTTAACGCTGTAAAAATGTGTTTGTAAAGGTGCTCGAAACTTGATAGTTTCGGTATCGGGTAGTGCTTACGATAGTATTTTGTTTTATAAAAATTCACACTTGGTGCAAGCTTGACTCCTTTTGTTGTATTATTTTACTTGGCTCTTGCTTGGATCGGCTTGGTTCGATATTTTGATGCCTAGGTACAAAATTTTTGTATGTAGGTACCTATGATAAAATTAATTGTTTCGTAAGGCGTACATGAATTTATTTGATTAAAGCTTCCGCCCGCGGCTTCGCCCGCGTTTTTGGGATAAAAAGTAGCCTATATATATTATTCTGATGTATAAGCTATATTACTGTAAAGTTTCATCAAAATCCGTTCAGTAGTTTTTGCGTGAAAGAGTAACAAACATCCATACATACATCCATCCTCACAAACTTTCACAATTATAATATTAGTAGGATTAACTATACATAGGTGATGTAAAAATACTCAAGAATGATTCTTAATGGCTTAGGGATCTTATGATCAATCGTAGTTGAACCACGGAAGAGAGTTTAATCTCCCGTCTTCGATTGTTTTCTAATACAAAGACCCAAAGAAACAATCGACGACGGGAGATTAAACTCGCTCTTCTTTGGTTTAAACTACGATTGATCTTACGGCCCTAACAGTAAGAGTCACGGGTTAGATCCCTGCCCGGAAACAATACTTATTGGTTTGGATATGGGATAGTTATGTCTAAACACTCTCTTTCTTTCGGTACGTCGTACCTATGTGGATAGTTTATCCATCGCAGTAATCAGAATGATAAGTAAAATAAAACAATCTACTAAAAATATGTAATAGCGCCATCTATGAGCAAGATGCCGCTATTACAGTCATACTTCTAGTGGCGCTATCTATGAGCCTCCACCCGTTATGGATCTTGACCTCAGATAATAGAAACAAGGAGCATAGCAAATTAGTACGGGAAAAACTGTCGCCACTTTTAGTACATTTTTCAACACAATTACAAGCGCCCCTCGTGAATATAAAGATCTCCCACACATTAAAAATTCCACACCCTCAATCTAACACAATCGTCACTAAACAATAGCACTAAACTAAAACACTGTATTTATATCATCGATCGTGTTCGGTTCGTCGCCAGCGTGTACTTTTGTACTACGCCCAATTTGCTCAAAATAAAGCATTAAGCTCAATAGCGCCTTGGCACATCTCCCTTGTTTCTATGATCTGAGGTCTTGACATACCAACAGACGGACAACAAAAAGATCCCAGAAGGTTTCCGTTTTCCCTTTTGAGGTACGGAACCCTAAAAGATTCAAAATAATAATAAATAGCATAAAACTTATAAGACATAAAGCATACCCAAACACATTATCAACAACCAAAGCCTTGTTGAAATTAATATTCATTACACAATAAATATACTTTTGTTCGATATTTACATCCTCACAATGCAATTATCAGCTGATAAATGTTTCAATAATGATAATTTACATTTTAACACCTTGTATAACTGTATTTTTAATGTGCAACATTCAATGATTACGAGTATGTTTGCATATTTTTTATATGAAATAAATAAGTCAACTGTACGTAGGTAGTTTTAGGCCCGTATTACGGAACGATGCTCGAGCACATATCTCTGCTTGAGCGTAGATTTAAAGCCATTTGATTGGTTGAAATCTATGCTCAAGCAGAGAACGGTGCTCGAGTATCGTTCTGGAATACGGGCCTTAGTGTTGGTAAGTTGTTTTTAGTTTGACACCTTACCAACTTTTTATTTTATGATGACTTATTTCACACCTTATTAAAGCTAACTTTTTACGTTGCCTGGCGCACCTAAAAATATCAATCATCAAAAAATATAATGACTGCGGCATTCGTTGGTCTAGTGATTGCAAATGCAACTGCTGAGCATATGATCCTGGGTTCGATCTCCGGATCGGGCAGTGTTATTGGGCTTTTCCTTTTGAACATTTTCAGTAGCAGCCTGGACTCTAGATTTGAGCCCGATTAATGGAAATAGGCTCGCCCCCTATTGCACAGAAAACAACTGGCGAAATGTATGTGTGCCAATACACATCTCTGACTTACCCCCGGTATATAGGCGTAATGATATATTGTATGTTTTAGTGAAAAATGTGGCAGAATTTCTTAGTTAATATACATCTGCATCTTGCCTTAAAAACTCGTTTATATTTAAATAAGATTTTGTATTTCATATTTTACTAAAGCCCCTGAAGATTTTGATGAATCTTTTAAATCAGTATTTCATAAAATCGTAAGTAGATATTTTATCTTCCTACCTTTCCTTATATTTCACGGTGTAGGTCTTATTTCTATGGGTCAGTAGATAGATGAGCTAATTAGGACATTAATCTTTATAAGGAGAATGTAACATTATCATAATATCTAGGATCATTTACATATTATAGGATCATAATAATCTCGTAATTTATCTAGTAATGATAATTTTTTAAATCTTCAAAGTCGAAATAATTTATAATTATGTCTATATTACCTACATGTCATTATATCTATGACTATTATGTCATAGATATATGACAACGTAAGATTATTACATAGGTATTACATACATTTTCTTAACAAAATAAGATGCAATGCTATTTTTCATCATCGTTATATTTTTGTTTACGTCACTAAATATACGCACCAAAAAAGTAAATAAAAGAAATACGATCAAAGTTTTCGCACCAAAGGTTTTCCTGTATAAATCTGCTGGGTGCCCTTAAATCGTGCAGATAAGTCCAAAGTTACTCAAGTTCCCCCATTTTATGATATTATCTGTGCTAAGGTCGCAACTTGTGCATTTTAGAAACTTAAGTTTTGAAAAATATCAAAATACTGGCGGTCTGACCTGGTTTTATTTGGTTCAAACATGTGGACTAATTATACTTACCTAGTAGAAAAAAAATTACTTACATTCAGTTAATTAGAATCAAATTATTTCAGCTTTCGACGTAAGCTGTTCGCTGGTATTATGATCATGATTTTTTTATACCCCTCTTCCACTTACGTTAATGTTTATGTTAACGCTTGTACCCAAATAAAAATAATACCTTACATGAGTAGCTATTTAGTTCGTAAAGTTAACGTCTAATGTTTGCCATAATCAGCTTAGTTGTAATGCGTACCTTTTATAAACAAATTTGGAATAACAGACAGACTCTCGTATTTATTATAAATCTATATCTATAGGTTATAACTTAAAATCTTAGTAGCAAGAAGTAGGTCGATCCTATCTAATCTTACAAATTAGAGAGGAAACAGCAAGAATTTTGATCTTCATCAAAATTTCGCTTCTAAAATGGAAGGTACCTACCTAATGCTCCCCGAAGTGGCTTCAGCGGTTTCGTGGTCATTTAAAAATTCATTTCGTTACAGGGAAAATTGCGAATTTTAATAAAATGCAACGTGGAATCCGGTTGAAACACAAATTGGTTTTAATTTATATTGGTAAATGAAGGCATGTTGGCACAACATACTCATAGCACCTATTGATTTATTTTAGTATCTTGTTTTGTTTTTCTCCGAGCAAACTACCTCCTTCTAATTGATAATAGATTATGATATTTCAACAATCTAGAAATGCAGAAAGTTTTAAGACAGCAGAGAAGTCTATCATCAATATATAATAGGTCTTTACCTATGAAATTGCCGTTTTGTATGAAAAAATTTAAACGAATTTTTTTCATGTATTTTCTATTTGTATTAATCGAAGTAATCACCCATGCAATCAATGCATCTTTGCCAACGCAGTGGCAGTTTATTGATGCCCTTCTTAAAGAAATCAGCTGGACGGGAGGCAACAAATTCTTCAAAGGGATTTTGTACTGCCTCTCGGGTATTGAATTTTTTTCCCGCCAAGAAGTTATCCAAATTCTGGAAAAAGTTAGTAGTCTGTAGGCGCAAGGTCTGGTGAGTAGGGCGGATGACGGAGAGCTTCCAACCCCAGTTCTTGCAACTTGGAGACCGTCTGCTGTGCAGTATGAGGTCGCGCGTTGTCGTGCAGGAGCAGTGGAGACGAGCGATTGACAATGCTGGTTGGAGATGTGCCAGCTTCTTCATCATTGTGTTCAGTTCTTCACAGTACACATCTGCAGTAATGCTCACCCCGTTTGGTAAGAAGCTGTGATGAATCACACCGGCGCTAGACCACCAAACAGTGACCATCACTTTTCTAGGGGTAAGTTTTCGTTTAGGGCATTGTTTAGGTGCTGAATCAGGATCCAACCAACTTGCTGAGCGCTTGCGGTTATCAAACAGAATCCATTTCTCATCGCAGGTAACAATGCGGTTCAAAATTCCTTCATTTGTGTGTCTGTTGAGCAGTGCAAGGCACGTCTCGACGCGTACTTCGCGCTGGCGATCATTGAGTTCGTGGGGCACCCATTTGTCAAGCTTTTTTACCTTGCCAATTTGACGCAAATGGACCAATATTGTTTTGACGCTAACGTCGAAAGCTGCTGCTAATTCAGCCGTAGATTGTGTATCATCAGCTTCCACAATCACCTTTAATTCGTCATTGTCAACCAAAGTGTTCGGACGACCGCGAGGTTCATTTTTCAGGTCGAAATTTCCAGAACGGTAGCGAGCAAACCAATAACAGGTGGTGCGTTGGTTTGTAGTGTTAGCTCCGTAAACGTCGTTGATGTTGCGTGCCGCTTGTGGCGCGTTGCTGCTACGACGGTACTCGTATTCCATAATTACTCGAATTTTTAACGTATCCATGATGACGAAAAAGATTGAAATGCGATGAAAATGTAACACTAATCAATAAACAAATGACTACATTTGGAAAAAAAAAAACATGTTTTTAAAATAAAATTAATTTGAAATTGGAATTCTTAGCCAAACAAAAAATATTTTGATTTGAAATGGCCAGTACTGCAGAACGGCAATTTCATAGGTAAAGACCTAATATTTGCATCCTACTATTCTACTAATATTATAAATGTGAAAGTTTGTTTGTGAATGTTTGTTCGCTACTTCTTCACGATGAAATGGCTGGACGGATTTAGATGAAATTCAACAGAAAGGTAGCTTGGGACCTGGAAAAACACATTAGCTAGTACTTACATAAAATGTCTAACACTGGTTATCAGTTTAATCTCTCCACCGATTTATTTGGGTATCACAACTTTTAAACAAAGTTAATTAAATAAAAAGCTTTGTTTTATTCTTAATTAATATTAAAATTGATGTCCGGTAATTAAGTATTCTAAAGCCTAATTAATAAATCATAAAAACCCAGAAGTTTTGATACAATGTCAATCAATGCCTGATTGATGTTCAGGATTTAAACGTCTATAGAGATAATTAAAAATACATAATAAAAGTAATATAATTTATTATAAAACTAAATGATCAATCAATAGTCGTATTTAAACTAACTTAGATACTGATATGATTTTTTTATACTTAACAAACATCTGTAAAATCACTCATTTGTTTGCCAGGTGTGATTTACAAAGTAGTATTCTGTCAAAAAAATTAAGGACTATACACTATGAAATGTAAGATCAGGATCACATATTTTATCCTACCTATAGATATTGATAGTTAGGATTTAAAAAATCAAGACATCTATAATACATTGTCATAATTCTATGATCCCAGATATTAAGAACAAGTGACTGAACAAAGAAAACAATAGCAACTAAAATTACAGATTATGTATTATGCATTTTGAACGTATCAGCCAAATATGTTTCACAACAAACTTCTTTTTCGAATTTCGATAACAGCTCAGGACCTAAGAACTTATTCACGATATTGGATACTCTACAATCGTAGGGTGCTAACGCATGATCAGATTCTAAGTGGAACACTTTGACTTGTTTCTTGGTGTACTTGGATAGATTGTAGTCTTCAGCGAGAGCCTCTGCCCGCGGATGAGGAATGCCTTTCATAAGGACTAGTTCTGACTCCAGCTTGAAATCAGGCTCATACTGCCTCGCCAACATGATCCTTCTATACGCCGCTTGAAGGATAGAAGTCTTGTATTGGTTGGAATAGCTGGCTAACCCTCTAAGTCTACTGACACACGCTTCAACTTTTTCTGACCAGCTCTCTGATTTCTCCAAGTCTTTCTTAAGTTCTTCGCTATCCGTACCTGTCATAAGTCGGTACATATGTTCTATTATAGTATTCTGTAGCTCTGTATCAGTTAAGTTGCCAATATAAGCGTCTAGTTGTACTCTTAATGCATCTGGGCTGCTGTCCAAGCAGTACACGGTTCCCACGCGACCTGGAAAAATTAGTTCAAATAATTATCTCAAACAGATTTCTGACAGTGGAAATCCAACTCTATGACATTGTGATTAGAGTTCAAAACTGCACGGTTGCTGTACAAAGAAAAGCGGTGTTTTAATAGATAAGCAAGAAGATTTTTTGAAATTAAAATGTGCTCCATAAAAGTCAAACTTTGAAATAATGTGACGCAAGGGATTCAATCTTTAAAAAGTCTTCCTTTTTGTATAATATTGTCTTAATAATTTTAATATTATTTTCTGAAAAGACGACAAAAAGGAACTGAAATTGGTTGAAATTTTTTTAAATGTTACTACCAAGAGGCGCCAAAGTTTAACGGAACAGTTAATAAGTGTTCTATTTCCCTAATAACCAAGAAACCTTACGGTTGTGTTGGAGATTAAGTAAAAATTATACGTACCCTCTTTTTCTAACATAGCAGCCAACTCTAAAGCAACATTTACACCAAAAGAGTATCCCAGTAAGTAGAAATTAGATTTCAGCTCAAACCGCTTCTTCATGAACTGAAACGTACAATAGTATTGTTACATAATTTTCGACTGCGAGAGTTATTCAATAAAATATTAGTCGTCCGGTTTTTTTTTTATTGTGAATATTTGGTACCGTGAATTTTATCATACTACAAGACCAATCCTGCGTACCTATCATGTGATATAAACAAGTATCTTAAAATTATTTTTTTTGTGAATTTGAATGTCAAAGCCACGCTTTACTCCACGGCTTCACTCTTTTCAATGAGATTTCAAATTTCGAGTGAAACGAGTGAGACGCGATAACTCAGGGTTTAGAGCACTAGCCACGGTACGGCGGAGGTCACGGGTTCAAATCCCGCTCACGTCATTCTAGTTTTGAAAATCTCTTATGCATATTATATTCAATAAGAAAAGTCTCTTAATTGTAGTATTAGGTCTACTTGACATGATCCATTTTTATAGCAGACACTCGGCTGTTGATGATTCATATAATATATTTGTATAAAAGTGTAAACAATCTCTCAAAGCAGAAATATCCTGTATCTCAGGAAGTGTTAAATTAATTGCAAATAAACTCAAACGGGGAACCGTCCGTTCAGTTTACAAAAGCAAAAACAATCCGTTGCTCCGTCGAGTAAAATAAATAGATTCGACACAACAAACAAACTGGAACTTCCCGGATTGAACTTCAAAAAGACCAGCTGAATGTGTTTTTGTATGGAGTTTTAGTATCAGTAAATATGACGATGTTTTTACTAACTTGATCCCTTTTTGTTTCGGAAGTCGTTATTGGTCCTTTCGACATTTACAATAAAAATAATATGGCCTTATTAATTATAAAAAATAAACATGGAAAATCAATTAGATATGTTCTTTACGTCATAACCTAAAGGGAAATGCTCACTTTGTTCGGAGCTCAGGCTAAAACGTGAACAAGTTGTTCAGTTAAAAGTGTTTTTACCAAAAAATGTAATTAATTCTGAAAACTATATTTTTCTAACCCTCGTGGCAGGAAATTCTATGTAAAAATTATCTAAATAAAGTAAATAAGTATTTAAAGCGTTTACATCCCACAAAGCAGCGCCATTTTTGGATTAGATACCGTGTTATTTATGATTCATAATAACTAATGAGGTTTTAGTCTATAGTAAATAAATAAGGGTGCATTATAAGGTGATATAATAACGTTTTTAAAAACAAAACAATTGTATTCATTATTTTTTTATTATAATAAATAAAACCTCTTTGTTGATTAAATACTATTTCGTGATAAATGACACGGATCTGTAACCAATCAATGGCGCGCGTTGTGGGATGTAAATGGCTTAAATACTTATTAATACGACTTTTTTTACATATAATTTCCTGCAACGAGGGTTACATAAATATTATTTTAAGAATTAATTATATTTTTAGATAAAAATACTTTAAACTAAACAGCTTGTCCACGTTTTAGCCGAGAATGGGTGATTCCCTTTCAAACTTTTGAATGGGTATACATGTTTTATAATCCATTCATCAACTTCAGTACAAGATAAACAATTCAACATGTTCACGAAACACTGCAATTAATCCAACTGTTTTTCTTTCGTTAGCAATCGACGTTAAAATTTAAAATTTTATTATTCGAATGGATATTTAACGAAGTGATGAATAACTTAACGAATTGGGGTCCCAGTTGGCCGAACAAAGAAAACAAAATCTACCGCAATTTATTCACCAATCACGGTCCATTTTATTACGACGACCACTGAGTTCTGCATCAGTGTTCCTTGGAAATATCATTGAATTAATTCAATCTTTTATAATAAAAGAGAACGACAACTGTTAGGCAACGATAGTAGTTCGCGTGCAAGCACGAACGGCTCCCAATACTAGGTCACAACGTTCAATACTTAATAAATATACGGGAAATTGTAGATGAATCGAGACGCTGGATTTTCTTTAGGAAATATAAAGAGTAAATGCAATATTTTTCGTGAACGCTACTAGGGATAGGATTGTTTTCGATATTCCGTTAAACTAGACAATGGTTATTGGAAAAGTTTTGGAACAATAACGAGTTTTGGAAGATTTTTGATTCCTTATTTGGCATGTTGTAACTAAAAACTTATCCTCTGGAAACCAAAGGAGATTGCCTAATTTGTATATTCGAAATGGGCAAAAGTATTGATTTCAAAATTAAATGGTCTTGGAATATCAATTTAACAACCAGACAAATGACTTGGGTTTTTTTTTGCTGCTGTAATTTTGATCTCCAGACAAAAACCATACTACGGTTGCCATGGTTTAAACTGACTAAAATAGATGCTGAAGGCCGGCCGATGTGGAGGAGAAAATCCTGCCAAACTGGAATGCCGGCTAATGGCATTTTATGTTAAAACGCTACACATATTGATAGCTGGCACACCTATTTCTAGAAATGCTTCTTAAAGTGTTAGTTAAAACCTCAGATCATAGAAACAAGGAAGATGTGCCAAGGCGCTACTAAAATTGACGCTTTGATATGGTCACATTGACCGTATATAAAATGTACACGCTGGCGACGAACCGAACACGATCGATGATATAAATACAATGTTTTAGTTTAGTGCTAGTGTTGAGTGACGATGAACAGTGTTCGATTGAGGGGTGTATGCAATGTTTAATGCGTGGGAGATCTTTATATTCACGAGGGGCGCTTGTAATTGTGTTGAAAAATGTACTAAAAGTGGCGACAGTTGTTCCCGTACTAATTTGCTATGATGGCATATCTCCTTGTTTCTATGATCTGAGGTTAAAACCCTCCTCGCTACCCAGCATGGGAAAAATATCAAACGACTTGTAATCTTCTAACATACGCTAATAACAAGCATATGAGCTACTAGCAAACCCTCGTTACACATGCCAGCAGCTCACACTTAACAGTATCTGGCATGCTTTTGTGCAAGCTACAGTGTGTGTATGTGTATCACGGAATTATAATCAGGTAAGAGAAAACTATTCTGTTAGGACGATCTTCGCAGGGTGGCTGGTGGCAACTGGATGAGAGTGGCCAAGGATCGAGTTAAATGGCGTGCAATTGGAAGGGCCTATGTCCAGCAGTGGACTACTTTGACTGATGATGATGATGAAAAGAAAACTAGATTACCTTCAAAATATTGCTAGCCATTTTCTGGATGCTGTCTTCAGTCATATCAGGCCCAAGTTGGAAAGTAATAGCTTGGACCTTCAACCTTTCGGTGACGCGTGGGAAAATTTGGTGATGACCTTCAAATCCTGGTATCAGCATCAAATATGTTTCTTTTGGATCTAGCTCTTGCTCTTCCTATAAATAAAATGCTGTATTTATAATCATTATCAATGTCATCATACTTTAATTATGGACACTCTTCAAAGAAGATAAATAAAATAACGTAATCGAATAATTGTTTCTGCACAATTCAGAAAAGTTCTCAATGCAAGCTAGTGCAATCTGCATAAGTTTGTAGTAAGACTAATAGTCAAAGTCAGTCAAAACTTTTATAACTTTGCTGAGACCTTCAATAACTTGACAATCTTAATTATCTTATGGTTATGGTATTAATTTAATGTAGGTTTCGGTTTCCAAAAGTCTCTTCAAGTATATGATCAGTAATTCTTCTGTCAGATCTCATGTTAGTTTTAAAAGTTGACATAAAATTAAATATTTACAACAAATATAGTACTGGTGGACTGCTTTTCAAATGCAAAGGAATTTTAATACAAACCTCGGAACCATTACTAAGTTTGGTCGGCATTTGTATCATAGGTTCCGTAGCCATGCACTCGTCTTCATCAGTGTAAGTATAGAATGCTCCTAAACCAGCATCAAATTTGGTATTTTGTCTTTTCACTATATTGCCGAAGCTCCTTAAGCTGAAGAAAGGTATAAACGCAAAAATAAGATAACATTTATATTAGAAAGTTTTTGTCTGCTCATGTTGAGACGAAAAAAGTATTCGCGGTACGTAATCAAATGCTCAATAATGTACTAGCAACACTCAGATAAATACTCCGGTCTGACCGGAGTAGTAGAAATACTTTTAAATCTAAGTATATCTGTTTATACTGAAAACTGGTATGAAGATGACTTTTAAAAGTGCAGAACATAAAAAATATTTGCAAGGTAATTCAACGCGCAATAAAATCAAATTTTCTCATATACTTAACAATGATAAACGTAATCGTGGTCACATCAATAATTCAAACCATTAAAACATCAATTTATGCTGACTCGTAAGCAAAATTACTCACGAGCTTAAAAAAGGAAATACCTACGCAACTACGTATCCTCAATATTAATAATGAACTATTCATAACTTACCTTGCAACATCAAGTAGTGCTAGTCTCTCAGTAGATAATCTGATACCATAAACATTTTGTATGAGCAATTTAATTTCTTGTAAGCTGGTGTCGTTCAGATTCAGCTCGCTCAAGGGTAGGTTTTCTCCAATATCGTCAACATGTTGCACCCCTGAACAATAAAGACCGGTTTTATGAGAAAAATATTTTCAGCGATCGTATTTCAAAGTTGTACACAATAGTTCAAGAGAAATAAGAGTAGATACTAGAATAAAGATACAACAATTTTTTGGTCAAACGTGCGGCTTCTGACTCAATCATCAGTTGGGCAAAGTGGTATTGGGTTTTTCGATTCGGAAACTCAGTAGTAACCCGGAATCTAGGTTTGTGCCCGGTTATTGGTAATAGGCTGATTTCCTATGATATGGGACTTACAACATAAATTATAAAATCACTATTATTCTTTTTAGGTACTTCGATAGCTGCATCTACTATTGACACCATAATATCACCTCTGAATGTTTTATTTACAAGTACTTAGCTCATTTTTAACAATACGAAACAAAAAAATTAACTTACCAATGATATTTGCGACTTTTCCAAAGAAATCATAATTATTTCGTTTGTTCAAATCAAAAGACACAACATTCGTGTAATTTAGTTTCAAACTTGTTTCCAAAGCGCTCATAACTGTTGATAGTTTCTGTGGTCGTATTTTTGTTCCATTGTCTAAATCAGTATCGAACTGAAAGAATGGAAGTTTGTATTAGTCCTGTCTCGACGGGAAAAGGAAGCAAGCATTCATCTTTTCGAGATTTCAAGCACTGCTACTTAGAATGGTTCTTTATTGTGCATGAATACATGTTTGACATGGTTATGGTTAGGGCGAAGTGGTGCCCAAAGAGCGACACCTCATTTGTTGAAATCTATCAAGCTGTTTAGGCTACAGAGAGTGCCAAAGAATTAGACATACATAAATACTGACTACTGACTCGAAGAACATTAACCTCCTTCTAGGACAGTAGGATAAAAATAAAGTACCTACTTAAGTATTTAAGAAACCAAAAACAAGGATACACTTGTGTTAAGTGGCGTAAACTTTGTTTTTAACTAAATTCCAAAAAAGGAGGAGGTTAGGCATTCGGTTGGTTTTTTGATTATTATAAACACATTAGAAGCAAAACGACGATGACGTTCATTTCAGTACTAAATATACATACACAAAGCTCAGAACATCAACAAACACTACGCCAATTTCCTTTACCGATACCGTTCTCACACCGCGTCAAATGAAATGCAAATATTGAAATAACTTGAACAGGAATACCTCATTGATCGAATGGATGCGGAAAGCGAGGGCTGGCAAGCACGCTTCATTGCGCGCTTCACATATCTTCTCAATCACGGAAACCGCATACTCGTCGCTGGCACTTTTTGAAGAATGGTTCAAAACCACGAAATGCCTGTAGGTAAATATTATAATGAATATTATGATATACTTTATAGGGAATAATCTCAGATCATAGAAACAGAAGATATGCCATCATAGCAAATTAGTACCGGAACAACTGATGCCACTTTTAGTACATTTTTCGACACAATTACGCGCATAATTAAGCGCTCCTTGTGAATAAAAAGATCTCCCACGCATTAAACATTCCACACACCCTCAATCTAACACTGTTAATCGTCACTCAACACTAGCACTAAACTAAAACACTGTATTTATACCACCGATCGTGACCAGTTCGTCGCCAGCGCGTACGTTTTTGATATGAGCAATTTGCTCAAAATCAGGCATCAAGCTCGATAGCGCCTTGGCACATCTCCCTTGTTTCTATGATCTGAGGGAATAATAGACGGATAGGTGAAGGAGCTGGCCGTCAACAGAGGGAACTGGAAAACGCTGTAACTAAGAAAGAAGATAGAAGAAGAAGATTGACAGACAAAAGTGAAACTCAAAAACGGTTTTATCCGAAAGTTTTCTATTGAATTTATTAAGTGTTGTGCTTAACCTCTCCAGTTCTGCTGACCCACTAGTGAGTCAGGAACAATCGTTTGTTGCTTAAGTCCTATAACTATTAGGAGTTTGATGGAATCTTCAAACATAAATAGTGTATAAAAAGAATTATGTAATTTTTATTGTATGTGAAAATCGCGTTTAAAGTTAATTGACTCTGATTTATTATTATTTAAAAACTTACTTTTTTTACGTTTTTCTTTAAATTAAACTGTATCTACTTGTATCCGGCACCAAACTGCTACTCCAAGATTGTGTCCTTTTCGCGTAATATTTGTATTAAAAGAACGTAAATGACAACCTTGCAATAAAGGGCACCCTTTATCCAGGTTATGTGATATTAAAATTTGTAAATTGTTACCTTTCTCATTATATTTTTTTTGTTAGTCTATTCTATTCTACTTCAGGCCTTTCTTATTATTCATATAAAATTAAATATGTTTATTATTAATTTTGCTCCTACTGCCAACAATCAACATCATAAATTGCGTTCTTTTGGTATTTGTCCCAACATTACTTTTCTAAATTGGATGTCTAGCATTCTGTACAAGTGCTCATAACGTATGTATGATTATTCAACGGTAATAACTTTAGTGGGTAGTGTTTTGTTTCTCATAAATTCAAATTGGAAGGCAACGTTTTTGAAAAAAAAAAAACTGTTATACCTATTTTAATGTAGGTAATAAAAAATAGCTGCAGAAATACCTAGTTGCTGATAATATAAAGTGCTATAAAAATATCTACCACGGCTTTACTGGGAGGTAGTATTGTGTTTATAGATTACAATAGTGAAGAACTTTCGTACCCCGGAACAGTTAATTCAATTTGAGAAAATAAAGAAGTTAAATTAACATTGACTCTACTCTGCATAACGTGGTTCACAAATTACGCGCGATGTGTCACCTCGTCAGTAAAAACAACTGCTATCTCTTTCCATCTGTTCTGTGAATGAAAACTGATATCAGCTGACTAGTTCGTCACTACCTAATCTACTAAAAATACGTACTTTTTTTTGTATGAAAAAATATATGACAAATAATCAATAATTTATCTTTACTATTGTAATCTATAAACACAATACTGTCTCCCATTGCAGCCGTGGCAGATATTTTTATAGCACCGTATATGTATATGACTTTTGTAAATTGGCTGAAATACATAACATTTCCAATATATAAGTTGCAATAGATTTTACGAACGATGTGTTCGATGAAAAGAATACTTACTTCAAATTACTGCAGAGGTTTCTAGAAGACACATCCAAGTTTGCAACAACACGAACAACGTTATTGAATTTCTGTATCATACTCTCAGATTCCAGAGTTACTTCGTTAGCTGCATTATGATTCTGAATTACGAAAATCCCAAAAACTGGTGCCATTTTTGATCCTTCTTTAATTAAATTGACGCATTCCTTATCTGTAGATAAATTCTCAGAAGACATCTTGACTGAAACGTTGAGTTTCTTCCAGGACCTGTATGGTAATATAATAGAAATTTTAATTTTGGGAAAAAAAAATTTTTGCTGTAGCAAATCTCTTCTCTGTAAAAGATCTAAGTGAAATATATTGACTTTGATTCCAGATCATATTATTTTAAGACCTTTCAACGTTGTGATGTCATGAACAGCCTGTATTAAAATTGTAATAATTATGCAGAAGTTACCGATTAACATTAACTCAACTAAAAAGAAAATATATCAAAATGTGTTCCAATTTCGTGCTCAAGGATTAGTAAAGTAAATAATCATAAAGAAAAAATAGATACTTACGCTATCTTGGTATAGTAATAACCAGCCAAAGAGTTCGGTTTTAGGTGAATAACCAGATTTCTGGCACCACGCTTTACTAATCGATCAGCCACTTCGATTCCAAGCTGACTTTCACCACATACAACTATGTAAGTCCCTTTGGAAGAATAGCTAAGTCTAAAAAAATAGGAGTTTGGTATGAAAGAAGTCGATTTTTTAAAAGAACTAGAGTAGAACAGGAGCATTCTTTCTCAACGAAAACTCGTTTTCAGCGCTTACACCAAAATAACAACGAGCAAAAATGAGAACCAAGAACTAGAATAAAATTATTGTACAATAGAACAACTAAAAAATGGTCTACGTCTGTTTACAGTAAAATAGTTTAATAGAGTGGGGATAGAATTAGCATTCGCTCATTCTATCCCTGATGTAAATTGGCTTTTAGATGTAGTAAAAAATAATAAAATTTGTATGTCATAGATACCTTGGTGTGACGTTTAACACTTTACTCGATACCTGGGAATCTTTCATTCTTATTAAAACCTTTCCACCGAATCTCTTTAAAGACAGGAGTCTGAAAGCCCTGGACACTTCCATAGGAGAATATACCAGTCGGTTCAAAGGTCTAACCATTCCATTTTTAATGCCCTCGGCTATCATATATTGCATTTTCTGAAAATGAATGTCACTAAATTCATTTTTCTCGTCAAATTTGAGTAAGAAGTTACATTCAGACGAATGTTCATTACCTACTCGATTGAGCCAAAACACCTTGACGAACTTATTTTTTCCAGGGTTTGCTTACCTTTTTCTCTTCTGCATATTCTGGTTTAAATATACTGGATACTCTGATGCTTTTGTAACTTCTCTCGCCTGCCAGGTATGACATTCCAAAATCTATATTTCTTTTCATGTCGTCTTCACAGGTGTCCAAAAAGTATCCATCGTTGGCTGTGCATTTCATAGCAGACTGAAAGAACATTAAAGAATGAGCAAAAGCTTGAATACAAAATCTTGTATTTATGGCATTCTAAACTAATGATCAATACTAAAAATCAATTTAAATAATAATAATTATGAGATGTACACTCGACAACATTGATGGTCGACCACTTTTCACCCTTATTACTAAGAACATAAGGGTGATTGGAACATTGGAACATAAGGGTGAGTGGTCGACCGTCAATGTTGTCGAGTGTACATTTTGAATATAGGTAATAAGAATAATAATCTTAAATATGTATTTCATGATGGCTATTATGGAGGTATATCATTATGAATGGATTACTGTTATAAAAGGAAACTTACTTCACGCAACACTCCTCTGGCGCAATTAATTACGATGGTGCAGGCTTTTGCCTTTGAGTTCGTAAGGACCATGCAATGAGAATCCAAACGGGAACAGCAAATGTTTTTCTCTGTAAGGAAAAACAAATAAAACATAATATAAATTGAATAGAATTAAAAACAAACTTTTCATGATAATATCACGCCTGTAAACCAAATTAAAATTTAAACAAATCTTAACTAAGTAAATAATTTCTTACCATCCAACTGTGGAAACATTGTGAGCAATATTTTTTTCTTTTGTGAATCCTCAACACTTGCATATACTGGATATCCCAAGAATAGAGCCATAGATATGACTGCCTGACCAAAGGGTTCTGCTGCACCATTTATAAATACTGATTTTTCATGGAATGTTTCCACTTCTAATGATGAATTACTCTGTGGAATTATTCAAATATTATTACTTTAAGCAATGAGGTAAATGTACAGTATACTGGAGAAGACACTGCATAAACCTATGCGTCCACAAGTCGGTATCGTACGCATCGGACGCATCGCATTTAACGGATCGTAGTATTCTTGTGATCCGTACAATGCGGATCAGTGGACGCACTTCTGTGACTTTCTATACAAAGAATACTACGATCCGTTAAATGCGATACGTCCGATAAGTACGATACCGACCTGTGGACGGTTAGTTTTAGGCCCGTATTACAGAACGATGCTCGAGCACAGATCTCTGCTTGAGCATAGATTTAAAGCAATTTGATTGGTTGAAATCTATGCTCAAGCAGAGATCGGTGCTCGAGTATCGTTCTGGAATACGGGCCTTAGACAGTGCTGTCCCAATCAACTGCGGTAAAACAGCCGCACTTCACGTATAGTAAATATCGCATCTATTCTATTTTCATTTCTATTCTATTCTGTCACGTGTCACACGGCGTTTGGAACATGACGTTTGTTCAAAAATTGTCTCTCTATTATACTTCAATGACTTTAAGATTATGTATGTACTAGCCGTTGCCGGCTACTTTATCCGCGTGAAAATTGACGAAATGTAACCTATGTGCTTTTTCAAGTTCCAGGCTACCTTGTTGTCTTTCATCTAAATCCGTCGAAATGTTTCAGCGTGAAGGAGTAACAAACACACTCATACACGCAAAAACTTTCACATTAAAATAATACAAACGGCTCTAACGATTTGGATGTAATGTTTTCTAATCCAAGTTTACCTAGATACATCGGGCTTGCCCTCTAGGCGTGCCACCGGTAAGAGGGTAGTTGTTTTAGTATCTTACCAGAACGTAATACGCGTTCACGTAAGCCAGGGGAACGGTGGCAGCATCTTCTAAGCTCCAGTGTTCTGGAACTGGCCACAATAGTGCTGGATCTGCCTCAACTATACTACCCAATGCATTTTCTGGAATTAATCCCATTACTCTATCGCCACTGAAAATAAAAAACATAACTTTCAGTTGTGTCACCATCGTCCACCTAGTCTTTTCCCAAACTAGATTGGAGTCGGCTTCCAGTCCAGTCTTACTATTTGTGGTTAAATATTTATATTTTACATGGAACGACTGCCATCTGAGATCCACAACCTTATTATGGGGTTATACCGGTAACCAAATATATTAGACCAGTTGTCAGACTTTTCGACTACCCGTAACCACTGCCAAAGATATTCCTATGAGAACTGGGACCGTGCTCTCCCAGACACAGAGGGGGTCTTCATGTGTAAACAACGGTCACCCATCCAAGGACTGACCGCGGCAAGTGCAGTTTAACCTCGCGGATCGATTGATCAACGTGGCTGTTCATTTTGCCACGAGCCCCTCTCCTACTACATTCAGTAGTATCTTATATGGTTATATGTAATTAATTGTAACCAGGCGTATTACCGCCGTCATTGTTTCGGCGTGAGAGAGAAATGGAGCTAGTTATAGGACAAGATAAATAGTACCATTATTTTTTCGCAACAGAATAATTATAGCTTTAACAGTTCACGATACGGCCATGTAGTATTCTATCAGTAAAAAAATATACATACTTGATATTGTAGCCACTGAATTCCTTTCCAAAGCCGTTGTTTGGTGCAAGAGAAGTACCAACAGCACTCTGAGCATCGTCATTTGAAAGTCCAACGTAGCACACCTACCCAAAAGAAAAAACAAACTTTTTTAGAATTTATCTTGGAAGGTTTTGTATATAAAACGTTATTATTTAACTAAAATACAGCACAGATATCTGATGTTTTGACAATCATGTCACCATATCAGTATATTGCACCCGTGCGAAGCAAGGGTAAGTCGCTAGTAACTTATATTTTATTGTTTCTATTCACTTACTTGTACCATGGTGTTGCTCGCAGGCTTTTCAGGTACTTCAACCCATTTCAAACTATCCAGATCACCAGGCATCGCGCTGGTCAAGGTGACATTTCTTATGGTTGTATCTTTAGAATTTGGAATGGTGTAATAGCCGCCCCAGCGCCCCTAAAAAAATATTTATTATAGTTTTAGGAAGAAAGCCATTGATGAAATTGATGGAAGAAACTAACATCATGACAATATTTTTTTATTTTTTCAAAAAATATTACTCCACACTAGCAATTACTCCTGTATTATAGATAGGTACACTTACAAATACAATGCACACATACACAAACACCCGGAATAACTATCTGTAGGCAGTATAGGCAGGCACCTGTTTTCCGTGCGGGAATCGAACCAGCGACAAACACCGCTGCCTATCGTTCAACCACTGCCACAAACTGTACTTTTTTAGTTGTTCTTATCATACTTGAAGGGAAAACAATATTTTGTTATGATGTAATAATATTATTTTTGTATGTATAATCTTAATATTTACCTTCTTCAAAACATTTATTGACAGTTTCTTCTGAAGCTGATCATTAAAAATATCCGTTTCCGGGTTGAAATTGGCCACGTGATAATCGTCGACTAATATCAATCCAATTTTATCGCCATGCTCTTCTCTTAACTTCTTGACCATACCTGTTAAAAAGTTGTCATTTTTGTTAACTACATTAATTGAAACAAAAATAGGTATATTTAATCCTATATTAAGGAAATTATAAATTACCTAAGAGACCAGAGTAAGGTTGCCGTTCCGAGACCAAAACCAGTTTTCTTGTCCTCTCAAGCTCTAGTCGCATTTGTGAAACCCAAGTAAATTTGTTATCATTAGCTATTGGCAGATACGTAATATTTTCACTGTTACTAGAATCAACTGTGTTCACTAAAACAAACGTATGATTTCCGACGTTCATAGCTGTTATGACATTAAATAATTTGTATTTTGGATATATTTTTGTCGAATCTTTTTCAATTGCCAAAATGAACGTAGATTTTGGTAAAACTCTTGACATTGTTTCCATTTTCTGAAAAAACAATTATAATTTAAACAATAATAATTAAATTGTGGTTTAATTACATCCAGCGGAATGTTTATCTGGTATGCTTACATGTTCATTTTCCAATAAATTGTCGACTATAAAAACTGTAGATGTGTCCACGGCATCTTTTATTGATCCATGTAGTATAAAGTCTTTGTCTGGAATTTCGTCAGTTATTTCTTTTATGACATTTGTTATTTCTGGATAATCCGTTGAAAATAGTTCAGTCACTTTTATTTGACTGTGGGTGGTGTTATCAGCTACTATTTGCATGTTCACGTGAACTGCTGATTTTAGCTGCAAAATATTATGTTCATAGGTTATGCGTAGGTCTAAAAATTAATAGTATCCATTATTGTAATATTTTCAAATGCACTCACGTCAATTTTTCCTTGAAGGATATGTGGCACAAAGCATCGTGTATGTAGGATATCAGGATCAGACTCGATGACTGGGTTATCTGTGTAAATAATGTTTTCGATTTCTACCCCACCGCAACTAGAATAAAGTAATATTCTATTATAATTAACATGTTTATAATATTCTATTATGAAAAACCTTGTTGACACCCTTGCTCTATCCCATCTTCCAAGCACAACTGGCTGTACTGGAGCAGGCTTTGAGCTACAGAAAACCTCAAATGGCGCAAATACAATAACGTCGTCGGTAATTATATAGGGTGCCAGGTTAGACGGTGGAAATATTTAAATGGGTCATTGTGCTCATCATTATGAACAACTTTTACTATGGGACCAACACTGAAATCGGGAAAAAAAAATTAGCTATTCCATACATTTATGTTCACATAACTCAACAAAATGTATAGAACAGCTGATTTTTTTTCGCGATTTCATAATGATGAGTACAATAACCCATTTAAATATTCCCACTGACTAACCTGCCACCCAGTGGCATGCCTAGAGGGCAAGCCCGAGGGTATTTGACTTAATTTTTCATGAATGTGAGTAGCATACAATAAAAACACGTTCAAAGTCAAATACCCTCGGGCTTGCTCTCAAGGCACGCCACTGCTGCCACCCTGTATATTTGAGCAGTTTGGGGTTGAAAATTAGGATCATACGGTCAGAGCGCTCGGTTTCTTTTTCGAGACATCGCCAAACTGCTTATCGACTCTTCACGTGACCAGAGAGCTGGTCTGTTTTTTTGGTAAAAAAATCAGCACTACCATTCAACGTGTCAATGCAACCAGCCTTTTGGGCACGTTACCTGTTGACAGCTATGTGGATGAATATTTTGATTCTGCTATTTTTATTCTTTTCCATATTTTCTTTGAGCTTGTATACATCATCGTAGTATACTAGTATACATCACATATTATCTTACCACCAAATCTTACATACATACAAAATAATGTGTGCTATTTATGTTAAAATTATCCAGCAGTTTAATTTAACGGTTAATAATAGTTTTATCGTAGGAAATTACCTTATGGTATTATGCACATCATAGTATTCAGCGTTCAAACATGTAACACCATCTACATCTTGTTTAACAGCCTCTGAGTGCTCTTCAACATCGATGATCAGTTTGTTAATATGTCCGAGTTTTGATAATCCAGCGTATTCTCTCTTGAACACACTGAATTGTAAAAGTGAGTCAAGCAAAGGAATCCATTCATCAGTACATTTTATATTTGCCGTTGTACCGTTAGATGTTATTGAATGGATTGTTTGGAATTCACTCCTGGAAAGATAAAATCGATGAGAATTGATGACATTAATAAGAAAAGTTTAATTTACACAGATCACATGTGAAGACTACGTAGACTAATATTCCCGAATACTCAAACGCATGTTAAAGTTGAAGGCCTATACAATTTCAAAACTGTTGTGATTGGCTGGCCAGATTACCTTAATCAAACATATCGGGTGACAAATTCGGATAAGCTTTCATAAACTGGAGAAACTTTTTTTATAAATACTTACCCGTATAAATATCCTTTCATGCGAAGAATTTGGTAAATGTCTTGGGTAGAGAGAACGTTATTTTCATCTGTTGTACTCTTTCCTATTTGGCGCTTAACCTTTTTTGCAGCTTTCATTTTATTTATATAGCCTGTAGCTATCGTTGATAGATTGTGATTTACCTGTGATTCAATATTGATTAATTATAATTATTAAACAACATAACCTCTCGCCAGTTATGTTTAAGGGACGTTGTAGGCTGCCCCGTGCATTTCGCAGCATTAATCTGAGCGACGGTCATATTACGTGGACGTGACGCATATTTTCCCAACAGTTTTCTTTAATTTTGTTGTGTTATCCTAATGTTTTGTGCGTCATGTCGACGTTAATAAATACAGGGTAAAATTAAAACCAGTGCGGATATTTTAGGAGGTGAAGGTACTCATGAATATGATCAACTTTTATTATGGGACCGACACTGAAATATAAAAAAAAAACAGCTGTTCCATACATTTTGATCGTGTTGTAGTGCAATTTTGTAGGGAACAGCTGATTTTTCTTTCATATTTCAGTGTCGGTCCCATAATAAAAGTTGATCATATTCATGAGTACCTTCACCTCCTAAAATATCCGCACTGATTTTAATTTTACCCTGTATATTTTTCATTATTTCTTCCTTTTTTCTTGGGGACGAGCCTATTGCTATTAACTGGGCAAATATTCAGACTCTGGACTGCTACTGAAAATTTGTTAATGGAGAAGCCCGATAAGACTGCCCGACCCGGTGATCGAACCCAGTAACCCACTCAAAAATCACACTGGCGACCACTAAATCAATGAGGCAGTTATTAATTTATTTTTTATTTATTTTTTAATAAAAACGTTGCCCCAAAGTAGGATTTCTCCTGTATCGTGGGTGCGTTTACAAACACAAATTTCACATACACAAACAGCCAGACCTATGTGCAATGCGGGAATCGAACCCGCGACACGTCGCGCAGCAGCCAATATCTCAGCCACTGCGACAACCGTGCGGTCAATATTATTTATTGATTATTTTTGTATAAATCTACTTTCTCTACAAGTACTCGCTTTACTTTATCGATAAAAAATCTTAATTGAAATCAAAGTAGTAAGTAGGTTTAATATTATGTGGTTAAATAGTTTTCTCAAATACCTCAAAATATTGATTTCCCTTATGAATCATTATGCCAAGCTTGAGAGGATCATCTGTCTTTATTTCAACTTCCTCAAGAAATTGCACGTTACTAAATTCAATCGGCATGGTCCTATAGTCAACCCCATTATACATCGCAAGAGTTTCCCAAACTGCAGTCAACAATACAGCTTCAGGGAGAATGTGGATACCTGAAATTTTGCACAGTCATATTTATTTATTAGAATCTCCTAGAATTAGCCTACAAAAAAAAAACTTTAAAAGTCACTTCTTTTCATTTTTTTAATTACCTATAGAGGTCTTATTTTAATTTAAAATTAATCATTAGATAAAATTATTTGACAATTAAAAAATCGACCCTTAGGGCTAAGATCAATCGTAGTTTAAACCACAAAAGATTGTTTCTTTGGGTTTTTGTAATAAAAAACAATTGAAGACGGGAGATGAAACTCTTCCGTGGTTAAGCTACGATTGATCTTACGGCCCTTAGTCATATTTTCCAAATAACAGCAGCAAATATCTCAGTCAAATGTAATACTAACAAAATTAAAATTTCATTTAAATGCAGCAAAATGGATCTGTATTTGTGCTTTTTATCTGGTGACAAAAGAACACTGGCAGTCGCCCATAGAACGCTGGGATTCAGATTGTGTAAGTCGGTACAGATATGAAATTAGTTTGGTGTGATCGAGTATTTCAAGAGTATTTAAATTAATTTTTTATTTGTTTTTATACGTAATTGGGTTAAAGAGAAATCTTCGTATTTGTGACAGTGAGGTTAAGTATGGTGTGAATGATCCAATGAAGTATAGCCCGACTAATGAGTTCTCAATTCAAAGGTTTTAGTTGCTGTCGACATGATACTCTATGGAGGCACGCGCCAGGACTCATGCACCCGTTTTACTTTTATTGTTTTTTTCAAAATATCAACGCCATAATCATTTTATTTCTTATTTATTTCCATTTTTTATTTCAATTCTTAATCTCTAAGATAAATTAGGCAAAGAACAATTAAAATATATTTTTATTGTTGGTTAAGCTTTTATTACTGTACTGTAGATCAAGCCCAAAACTGCCGACGTCCTTTTTGTCGTGTATATTTTTGCTATAGATAAATTAAGGTGAAGAACCTTACACTGAAGGTAATTTAAATATTATCATCATCACATACAGGCTGGCAGGTCAAACAGTGGAAATATTTTAAGGGGTCATTGTGTCCATCATTATGAACAACTTTTACTATGGGAACAACCCAGAAATCACGAAAAGAAATCTGCTTTTCCATACATTTTGTTGTGTTTTGTGAACATAAATGTATGGAACAGCTGATTTATTTTTCGCGATTTCATGGTTGGTCCCATATTAAATGACCCCTTAAAATATTTCCACTGTCTGACCTGCCACCCTGTATACGTTGTGTTTAAACATTCCTATAACCAGGTTCTACCCACTTGTACCAGAGGACAAGTGTCTTTCTACCCGATTTTCTTTACTTACCATCTCTTTTGTAATTTTCAAAACATTTGTAGTCGTCATCATAGATGGATATGACGAAATCTCTGCTCGCCGTCGTAATCCTGCTCCTTGCATTGTATTTCGCTTGAGGCCTAAAACAGATAAATGAAAAAATTATAAATTCTTGTTTAACCGTATCGGTGATAATTTTAACATTTTTATTTTATTTATCTAATAGTATTACGTATATTATGGCGAAAATTACTTTACGAAAGATACTATGAAAAAAGATTAACCGATTAAAAATAATATAAAAAAACCGGCCAAGTGCGAGTTGGATTCGCGCACGAAGGGTTCCGTACCATTATCTATAAAAACGGCAAAAAATTCATGTCTGTTGTATGGAGCCCCCCTTAAATGTCTATTTTATTTTAATTTAATTATTTATTTTTAAAGTGAATATATAATTAAATATTCTGTGAGTATTTCAAGCGTCTACCTGGTGCCGTTATCAATATCGAGCAAAGGCGAGCAAAAAAATCACGTTTCTTGTATGGGAGCCCCCCTTAAATATTTATTTTATTCTGTTTTTAGTATGTGTTGTTATAGCGGCAACAGAAATACATCATCTGTGAAAATTTAACCTGTCTAGCTATTACGGTTCATGAGATAAAGCCTGGACAAACACCAAACACACACAGACAGACAGACGGACGGACAGCGAAGTCTCAGTTATAGGGTTCCGTTTTTACCCTTTGGGTACGAAACCCTAAAAAGTTATATGGTCGCTTGAGGTAGGTATACATTATGTACATTATACCTCAATTAATAGTGTTGTTTTTGAAATTACTAACAAGTAATAGTGAAACGGCGGAATTCGGAGCATCGAATTAGTTAACATTATCGGAACGGTTATAAATAACACTCTGAAAATGGTGCCCTCTTTATAAAAATAGTTTTCCTAGGATGATGTAAAACTGCGACCACGACCTAGGTATGCCAAGCTTTTTATACCTGCAGTCTGTGGACCAGATACACGCTAAAAACGTACAATGCCCTGCGCGTGCAATACATCAATGCGTTTAGGATACTGTTGTCGCTGCCACGATTTTGTAGCGCATCAGAGATGTTCGCAGCAGCGCGTACTGACGACTTCTTTGCAATAATGCGAAAAAGATCTGCATCACTGCTGCGTCGGCTGCGTGACAGCGCCAACAGTCTCCTGAGCATTGCTGCTAGTAAAACTGAGGGCCACCTGATGGGGCACTTGTGTGCACTACATGTGTTGTTGCCAAGTGTCTCCAGAAGATGATAGCAGGTCATAGGTTTATTACATCATTTATTATGTGTCTTGTGTAATTACTAACATAGTTTAAGTCACTACCTACTAACAAATTTATGGGTAATTTGCCTGAAAAAAAGATACATAAATAAATAAATAAATAACTTTAGATGACGGGAAAGCAATCAGAAGCAATGCGAAAAACATAAAAATAAAGTGAAGTGGCCAATAAAGAAAGATTGCCATTACTAAGTAATGAAATGAAGATGAAGAAGGATGAATTCGTCACAGGATGTTGTATAACTGCGGGCAGTGGCTAGTTTAAATAAGGCATATTACCATTTTTCACTGTGTTCCCACTCGACTAAATGCGCAAGTAAAGGAGTTTCTGTCGTCACAGGATATTCTATTCTTGGGTAGAGCGCCTTTACTTTTGGAGTAAGACCTGCTAAGTACAACCTAAAAAAAAACCACCGTAATTATTAGACACACTTAACTATCACTGTTTTTATTTTATTAAAATTATTGATATACATAACTTATTATCTAATATACACATATTAAGTATTTACAAGCTTAAATTAAAATATAAGAATAAAAATAAAAACCTAATTTAATTATGCATCAAAATATTCGTCCGCATCGCTGTCAACGGGCAACGTGCCCAGAAGGCTGGCTGCATTGCCACGTTGAATGGCAATGCTGATTCTTTGACCGAAAAACAGGCCAGCCCTCTGGTCACGTGTTGAGTCGACTAGCCTTTTCGAGATGTCACGGAAAAGCAGCCGAGCACTCGGACCCCATGGCCCTAGCGTTTCAACCCCAAACGGCTCAAACAAAAAATGTTTTTAAATAAACATATTACTCTGTAATGTCTCCTTTATTTTTAAAAGTAAGTTGCATACATTTTTAAAAGTCGCTTTATTCATCCTTTTACATTCTGTATGTGATCATTGATAACACAAAACTATTCAGACTTACTGCAGACATCTTTTAGTTCTAAATCGATGCGAATTACATTAAATCACATCAATTTAGAGTTGAAAGGTGTGAGTAATAGTGTCAATTTTACTCTAACTCGAAGCAAACCCAAGGATATCAGGGCAAAGCCCTTTTACTCTTAGTCATTGCTACTTACTTTCCAACAGCTTCCAATAAGAACTTCACAGGATCAACATGACCACGCCTGGTGAGTGGTATATGAATACATTCTTTTAGTGAACGTTTCAGAATAGCTTGCAGAAGACCGTGAGGAGCTATTTCGATGACAATAGCATTCGACGGTATTAACCTAGAGGTTTCGTCAAAGAGGACTGAATTCTGTAATAAAAAAAAGTTTTAGATGGTACAATACCCGGAACGAATTATGAGCTCTGATCCTTAATTACTTTAAAATAATAAATTTGGACCTTACTCCAGAGACAATACGATGTGCGCACAAACTCCCACCATTACGCTGAGAGGTCCACTTAAGATAAATACATCAACCACACGTTTCATATTGGCAAGCTCAATGCCTTTAGAAACAAATACGATACTATGTATAAGATAGTAAGGCTAATAAAAATGTTTGTCATTATTTTTAAGAAAGAGGTGAGTTCCCTAGAGTCCCTTAGGTCACTGGTCTTAGACAAGTATATGGTCTAAACTAAGCTGGTGAATCAATACCATATTGTATTTAATTTTGGGGGTACTTAATATTTGGCATCTATTTTCATCTTCCTCAATTATCATGTAGAAAATCTTCTTTATTAGTGGGTTATCTTACCAGTAAATTGTTGGTGTGGTATTCAGCCGAAGAATACTGGGCTGCAGCCTCGTTCCACTGATTTTGCGGTACTGACGTAGACACCCACTTTTTACTGCGTTCTTTTGGGTTTTTGATCACTTCGCGCAAATATTTTAAAAGGCCAGGACCTAGAAAAAAATATTGCTTTTATAACTTCATCTTAAGTCATTTTTTTTGAAAGAGGACGTTGGTCAAAATTTATTTTTTCCAGAACCAGAACTCTTTGTCATGTTACAGTGATAAAATTTGCTAAGGTTTCAACCATTCCTTATAGTCTTACCAGCTTCCTGGATATATCTTGAATGATAAGCAATGTTGGAGCATGGAACTTCCCTAGCAAAGATGCCGCGAGATGTGAGTTCTGCTACGAAGTTCTTCATTACATCAGCTGGGCCTGATATGGTTGAGGAATCAGAGCTGTTGTGGCAGGCCACTTCAATTTCTGGTGGGCAGAGGGCTTGCACCTACGAGAAATGAAGAATAATAAACATTTTGAGTAAATAAGTCTTTGTTCAAGTGCCTGGGTAGGTAAAGGCCGAGTGTGGGAAAAATAAACAAAAGACAATATCATGACAATCATAGAAAATCCATGCAAGAGGACCACTAAAGCCCGAGACATAGAAAACCCGCAAGTAGTCCAATATCTAGCAGTCCGTGAATGGGTTAAAGAAACACAAAAATAATGTACACCAACGTATACTATACATTACAGTAGGTACAGAAAATTCCAACATTTTAAAAAAATACGTCATGTCCTTAGTACATAACTTACCGCCTTAAAACCCAGTCCAACAGCAGCCATAGAACCACGAATGAATGGTGTCTGCAAAGACACGAGACCGCGACTATAAGCTGAGAGAATCATCTCCTCAGCCGTGAAACAGCCGTCAGCGTACGCGCATCCTAGTTCGCCTACGCTGTGTCCTGTAATGATTATGATTTTGGTTAACAAGAAGAGGAACAAAGTTGGTATCATTTTAATGTTGAAACAATTGAAGTCGGAGAAAATGGATATGTATTTTTATAAAGCTCATTTCAGACTACGCTATAATATATAGCATTATAGCTGATAGCACGAAAATATCGCGCACCATACATTGTTATGGACACGTTCACACTGTGCTATACTATATCGATACCTTTGGGTTCAAAGGGCGTAAAGACCATTTTGACCAAAATGAGATTTGAGCCATATAATTGATACCTTTAGGCCCAAATTTCATTTTTGCCAAAATGGCCTTTACGCTCTTTGAACCCAAAGGTGTCGATATAGTATGGCTTTGTAGGGGCTCAAAGGGCGTAACCACCATTTCGGCAAAAATGAGATTTGATCCTAATGTCACCTTTAGGCTCAAAATGGTGGTTACGACCTTCGAACCTAAAGGTATCGATACTATATAGATAGCATGCGCTATACTATATAGTATAGCGTAGTCTGAAGAGAGCTTAAGACAAAAAGTTATAAGTTTTTAGCTAGGTATTTTATAGTGATTTAACCAAAAAATGCCTAATATTTTTCATTATTAATGTGTTTTTTTTTTATTCTAATTATTTAGCAAACTTACCGATAATATTATCAGGGACAATTCCCATCTCCCTCAGTATATCAGTAAGACCGATTTGCACGGCCGCGATACCGACAAACGAATGAAGAATGTTGTCGTAGATAGTCTTGTCTGGATTGGTCAAAATATTCACAATGTCTATGCCTTTCGGTTCAAGTGCTCGTTGACATCTAAAAGAAATCGTTACAATTATTTTATTTGAAGCTTTTATCATATTTGCTCTTGACGAGCAGTAACCTTTGCACTGACAATTTCGAAGTTTTAGTTCATGTTGGATAATCCGTAGCAATAAATCAATATTGTGGGCGTTTGAAAGCTAGTTATCCTTATGTCTAAGCTAGTTATACTAGTTCGTATTATAGATATTTATTGAGTACTAACTTTTCGATAGCCGCAGCAAATATCGGGATGCGCATAAGCTCAGCACCCATAGTGACCCATTGTGATCCCATACCACTGTACACGAACCATACAGGACGAGCCAATCCGTCAATGAATTCCACTTCTTTTGCTGCACACACTGTTTCATTATTGTCGTTTGTTTCTGAAATAATGAAAATAATTATTATACCGATGAGCAATATTTATAACTAATACAGAATTATCCCTTAATTATACAGATTGTTTTGCTCAAATATAACAGTATTTTAATATGCACAAATTTTTTCGATATTTTCTTCAAAATGGTGTTCAAATAAGAAATGTTGACATCAGCAAGCATGTCAAAAACTAGTGTGTAAAGGACGTATCTAGTTACTGAATAAAATCATTTCATAGACATGAAGTCAGAGAAAGTAACATTCAAAGGGATATTCTAAGAAACGAATATTTATATCACGTACCAAGTATTGTGTAACCTCGGCATGTATGTCCAGGAACTGGTTTCTCGTGAATATCATGTAAAAGACCAATTTGTTCAGGGTCTACTGCTTGTTTGTTAAGTTTATCCAGCATGCTCTTTACGCATTGATCTTGTCTTCCAGATGAGAGGACTATGTGTGGTATACTGCTTCGGTAACGATCAAGATCCTAAAAGAAGAGATTACCAAATTTTAATGAAATAATAATATATATTTTTTTAAATATTCATATAATTTATAAACAGCAATGGACCTAAAATAGATCCCTAAAAAACTCCACACGTTTTTTTGTAATGTAATGAGTCACTTTGATAATAATTATTATAGAATCTATTCTAACCAACTGCGATCTGTTTTTTAGATAAGATTCAAACATTATATGGCTCTGTCGGTAATATTCATGGTTTCTAGTATTTTCGTAACAATTTATGACTTAGGATTACTTTTTTACGATAAATCAATAAATATGCTAAAAAATATTTTTTTGACTAGACTTGATTTCTGTGAAAGGTTAGATTTGCTTCTTGATTCTTTTTTTAATACCTGTCTCTTAAATTGTGAATACTGTGAATAGTATTAACAAAAGTAGATAAAATTATTTAGTAACAAAGAAGAGTATAAAAAATTGTGTATCAAATTCTACTAAAAGTACAATGATTTACCTTAGGCTTGTAATGTCCTTTCATTAGAGCATGGAAGTTGCATCCACTGAATGAGAACGAGTTTAAAGCTGTAAAACCTCTTCCAAATGGTATGTTCTCAGTAACAACTTGTACTTTACCCTCACTTACTGAAGAGATGTGGTCTTGTGGTTCATTGTAGTGCAAGTTAGCAGGAATTTGACCAGTTTGGTATGCCAGACAGACCTAAATATAAAAAAAAGAATTTATTTCCCAAACTGAGGTAGCTAAAAATGTATATTAAATTAAGAGTAAATTTAATAAACAGTGACATATCGTGCACATTGCACGGAATTGGCAAGCTATTCTCTGTTGGGAGTAACTAATTACTACATAATAAAATAATATTGAAACCGGTTTCAGCAAGGCATTTGATACATTCAATCATAATTTTACTGTTGAAAAGTTTAACATGTAAAAGTCCCTATGTAATGTGTACCTATGTAAAAGTCAATATCATAAATTGATAATCACTTTGACTTTTACCCTTACCAGTGTAACTGATAAGTAGCATACAATACAAAAAAAAAAAACATTCGAAAAATGACACAGCTACTTCAGGAATGCCACAAGGCTCACAGTTAGGTCCTTAATTTGTTTTATGAACAAATAACAGTAACTCATAACTCAAGTGAATTAATTTAATAAATAACTTAATAAAATAAATAAATAAATTGTTTTTTTTCGTTTATTACCTTCGTTAGCGAGCATGCCCCGGAAGCTGGTTCACTGTGACCCATATTGGACTTGACGCATCCAACCTGGATAGTTTTATCTTTGGCAAACACATTTCCGATTGCCTCCAATTCATTGCCATCAGCTTCGGCAATACCTGTTTAGACATAATAAGGAAATGAATAAGTATTGAAAAATTCTGATGCAGTAATTATTCTAGGTTAAAATCTATAAGAAATAGTCTACAATAAAATACCATCAAAAATGCCTACAAAGCAACATTGTAATAAAAAAGTAGACCTACCGGAAGCACTAGCTTCAATGTACTCCACATCACGTGGTGAAACGCCTGCTTCCTTGTAGAAACCTTCCAGAAACTCCTGGATTTCTTCCGGCTTTCGAACTGGTAAAAACTGTTCTTGCAAGTTGGTACTGTAACTGGCTTTGGCATGATATACCTCAGAATAAATTCTGTCGAAAAATTTAGAAATATTATACTAAAGCTAAATTATTCAAAATGGGTGCGCTACTTTACACCGAAAACCATTACAACAAATCACGGAACAACGAATTCATGTTACAATGAATGCAAGTTACAACAAATCAATGAACAACAAATGCACGTTACAACGAATCACGGAACAACAAATGCACGTTACAACGAAACACGGAACAACGACTGTACGTTACAACGAATTCACGGTACAACAAGAAAATTTCACACCTATCTACGCGGCCTCGCAACATCTAATGAAACAACTAACGTACTAACTAATAAAATGATTTATTAGTGCTGAGGTGTAGTTAGTTAGTTATAGTTACTAACTACACCTCAGCACTAATAAATCATTCAGGCCACGTAGATAGGTGTGAAATTTTCTTGTTGTAACGTGAATTCGTTGTAACGTACATACATTCGTTGTTCCGTGTTTCGTTGTAACGTGCATTTGTTGTTCCGTGATTCGTTGTAATGGTTTTCAGTGTAACGTAGCGCACCCCAACAGATTTATAGAACAACGTAATAAAAGTTTTGTTTTCTGGATTTTCTTTATTTTATCAGGATTCATTCTTCTATGTTCTATGGCAATTCAATTTCTCGAAACTATCAAAATACGCTGAAAAAGTGGGCCAGCGAAAAACTGCAGTGCAAATGCATTAACCCAGTCATACGGTCGTCTGTCGCGGATGTCATGTCACGGTACAATTTCGACGGTTTCGGCGACCGAGCAAAAAAATTAAACCCCGTTTTATTGGACCTTGTAATTTGACTTGCAGTGTTTATTACTATTGTGGATATTTTGTGACACTGTCGTATCATGTATTTCTTTTACTAAACGATTTTTTTATTATAAGACAACTGAATTTATGTTTAAAAAATGTTAGTATAAGCCTACATAATTATTATTATATTAAACGCGAAAGTTTGTTTGTATGTATTTTATTCTTTCACGCAAAAACTACCAAACGGATTTTGATGAGACTTTACATACACCTAGTTTATACATCAGAATAAAATATAAGCTACTTTTTATTCAGAAAAACGCGGACAAAGCCGCGGAAAAAGCTAGTTGGCTATTTAAATTTTATAAGTACTTACTTATCAAGACAAAACTGGCTCAAATATTCTGAAAACGGCAAAGAGATAACACAATTTTTGGACTTCAAAATGTGTTAATACAAGCTACGAAGAATTTAGCCGTATACCTTACAACTTCTAGAATTAACGGTAAAGTAATAAATAACGAGTCACCACTAACTTTCAGATTGATGTGAGTGCAGAAACTATACGTTAAATTAGAACTGAAAATAAAATTTACTTTAGAAAATAGAGGTTGACAATGAAAAAGTGGACGCTAACACTTGCTTGCTGAGTAAGAAATGGTGTATGTCGCTGTTCCATTGTCGCGTCAGAGTAGAGGGAACATATTTTATATATGGGAAATAATTTATTTCTGTTAGATGTGGCTCTGAATTTATGCTATGTGGATAATCCCGAGACATTGTTTGCAAAATGCAGCTATTCCTTCCTGTGATTGTAACGGGAGGTGATGATAATGATTATACGGTTAAAACAGGTGTTGTTAACCGTATAATCATTATCATCACCTCCCGTTATATGAATTTTTAATAAAGAAGGATCTTTATTAAAAATTGAAGCAAACAAACATACATACACCCACACACAAACTTTCGCATTCATAATATTAGTAGGATTTATTCGTCCATTACCCTCGCAATGTAACGAAATTGTAATGAATCATTTAAAATCAATTCATTAATATGTAATGAGTTTCACTTCCGATAATGGTCGTACATTTCGAAGTCCATTGTCACAATTTATTTAAACGTATCGATTGATTAATGATGTTAAGGTCTAGTTCTGCTGTCGCCGGGTTGGCACTATCTGCCAGTTAAATTAAACAATGAGACGGATTTTTTATGAAATTATCTGCCAAATAAGTAAAACACTTACATAACAACTTGTCACTTTTAACCACTGATTAAATATATAGCTCTCCTTAACATGTCTGTGTCAATAAATAAAGATGACAATTTATTTTAGGAGCTAATTTAGTTAAATAATGTGTAATCGTCGTTACTAAGGAAAAATATGGGCTCTTTCAATTTAAACTTTAGACGATTGGTGTTGGAATGCTGCCGTGCGGTAGTCGTGCCGTCGTGCGGCAGCCGTGAGGGTGTCGCACTGCGCATCGCCGCCGCTACTTGTTTTTTTCCAAATACCTATTTGACACCTCGAGAGAGCCGTCCGGTTGTCGTACGATGCCCGCACGACTGCCACACGACCACCGCACTGCAGCAGTCCGAAACCAATCGTCTAAATTGAAAAGAGTCCTAAAAGTAGCACAGCTTTCATAATTTCCATGTGAGTAAAAGAGACATAAATAATGTAAGAGCATTCATTGTCAAGTTTTTCTACTAACGTCTGATAATACGAGCAGTAATGTGATCCAGTGCTCAATAATAGCATCATAAAATTCTCATAAAATTCTCTTAAGGCGTACCTTTTTGCATCCTTGGCCTTTTGTAAGAAGAGGATGCTAATGGCATCAGACCTAACGGCGCCGTCTCCATGCTTGTCGAAGCATTTTGTCTTGCCATCCAAGCATAGGAACCCGTATCTGAAAAAGATGAATTTGATTATATTGGAAAATAGTATATTAATTCATTACAAGTGCGGAAAGACTGTCATTGCAAAGAGTTCCGACAAATGTCTACCCGAGCCGAGGCGCAGCCGAAGGTGAGGGTTGACAGTCGGAACAAGTTGCAATGACGGTTCCGCACGTCTACTAAACAACTATTTTTAATACAGTTGCGAAAAAATGAAGCAATTTAATAAAGAACATTTTTGGAAAATGGCGCCAACCGTAAAAGAATATAAGCAGTTTTTTTTTGTTTTCCACACCCATTCTGGGTAGGCAAAGGGAACTATGCCCATACAGCCAAGTCTTCAGAAGATTTTTTTTATTGATATGAAATGAAAATGAAATTTAATGAGATGAAATGAAATGAAACCTAACCTAACTCATTGAATCAAATCATTAAATCTGATATTGAAACAAATTAGTAGCTTCTTTTTAGAAATATTTGCATGAATCATAAAAACTTCTATGATTTTTTTTTAGTAAAAACTTTATGGTTGTTTTTTTTTTAATAGACATTATTTTGACAGTTGGGAAAGAGAACGCACGAGTTCGGAAAAGGTAAAGAAAAAGCTCGAGTATGTAATAGCCCACATCCCGAACGCTATACGTCCCTGCAATACGCCACTTTTTGAGCAACTGTATTAAAAAGATTATTTAATCAGGTGAAGACACAGTAGCTCACTTGATTAGAGCGCTTGCCACGGTACGGCAGAGTACCCTCGCCTATGTCAGTTGTTTTTGAAATGTCTTATATGTTTAATAACATTATTGCCTGTCCTTGTCATTGTGAAATTAATTAACTGAGAGGGCAATAACATTATTTATTTTAAAAGGCGCAGTAATTACTTACTTTCTCATATTCAACGCCACATTGGGATGCATGCACAGGTTACATCCACCAACAATGGCTGCTTCACAAACTCCACTGCTGATGCTCTTGTATGCATGCTCTATGCAGGCCATGGAGCCTGAACAGGCCACGTCCAGGGCATATGAAGGGCCTTTGCTATCCAACCAGTAGGAGATACGGTTGGCGTACATGGCTTTGTTGCACCTAAAACAATAGCATAAATCAATATTATACTTAATTCAGTCATTTGGGAGTTTTACTGGGAAAGTTTTCCAGGTGTTTTGAAAATTGGTATTTTTATAGATACCGCTCGCACCGCCATATCGTAAAAATAGCACCCAAAAACAGTTTTTGACAATATCTCTTTTCCGACTAATTAGTTACCACGTTTTTTTACGACTAGACTTTTGCCCGCGACTCCGTCCGCGTGGACTACAATGAACTGACCAGTTTAAATGACCTCCGTAGTGTAGGGAGGCTAGTACTACCCAGAGGTCAAGCTGTATCTCTGGTTTTTTTCAGTGAAATCAGATAAAACGTAGCTTAAATTTCAAGTTGAACCCTAAGCTATCGAACTGTGAAAACTACATCAAAATCCGTTCAGTAGGTACTTTTTGCGTGATGCGTGCACAAGCAGACAAACAGACAAACAGATAAACAGACAAAATTTCTAAAAAAAATATTTTTGGGTATGGTTACGTCCATGTATCCTATCCCGATCCGACACGGCATTTTTACAATTTTATAATAGTCAAATAGACGTGATCATCGTAATCATCACTAGAGATATTAGAACTATTCATTGAAAAAAAGGTTACAACATGCCTAAATCATAGAAAATGTTCTCTAGTTTAATTTATTACAAAAAAATGCAATGCCCGGTAATAAATATTGCTCATCGAGCTTTAAAAAGAGATAATCGGTTAACTTCGGCTTCGTAGAGCATCGTCTCTATCACACATATCTAAGTTTTGTAGCTATTACTATAGTATTCTTTGACGTACAATTCGGCGACAAAACGAAAGCCTGTGTTAAATAAATACTCGTGTACCTAATTGAAACAGTTATATGGACACCGTATCTATATAACCTCAGTACCCCTATCATGAGTTTTTTTGACGTGTAGTATCGTTAACGTAAGCATATTTTGAATTGAAAATACACGTTTGTTACACAATATTTATATAAATTAAATACTTAATTAATTTCTCTGTATTTTTTAAAATGTGCAAATTGTATAAAATTTTATCAAAAAGTTCCAGGACTGCTGTATTTTAAATTCAAAATATGCTTACGTTAACGAAACTATACGTCAAAAAAACTCATGATAGGGGTACAGATCATAGAAACAAGGAGATATGCCATCATAGCAAATTAGTACGGGAATAACTGATGCCACTTTTAGTACATTTTTCGACACAATTACGCGCATAATTAAGCGCTTCTTGTGAATAAAAAAATCTCCCACGCATTAAACATTCCGCACACCCTCAATCTAACACTGTTAATCGTCGCTCAACAGTAGCACTAAACTAAAACACTGTATTTATACCATCGATCGTGTTCGGTTCGTCGCCAGCGCGTACGTTTTTAATATGAGCAATTTGCTCAAGATCAGACATCAAGCTCGATAGCGCCTTGGCACATCTCCTTGTTTCTATGATTTGAGATATTACCAAACAATATCTATATAATATACACAAAAAGTGTACCGAAACGGAAAACCAAATTGAACATTTCAAATAAACAACATTTCAATGAAGCGAATAAACTGAGACGCGTATTTATTGATACTAATTATGAATGTTTTGAGTGATTGAAATGGTAAAGGTTTTGTCTGTGCAATGTTTGTATCAAATTGTATTGTTTTGATTAGCATTCAATGTATTGCTTGTAATATTGTGGTGTGGTAGATTTGAAGTGGAATGGATACAGCTGTATCCTGCAGTACCTACTCGTATGTAGTTGGTCGAAATTGGTTGATGAATACACATGGTTACATATTCAACATAATATAAGCCTGATACAATATATCAAACAGTAGCGGTATTGATATACTTTTGCATCTTGAACATCCAAACACCAGTATACTAGAAATAAAAAGGGTATCTGCTTCTACATACCTACTTATACAATGTAAGGTTAAAATCAAGAAAAAAAAATCAACTGTTCCATACAAAAATATTCATAACACTCATTTCAAGATTGGTTCTGTAGTTCATAAACTAGTATTGAATACTGAATACCCTCCTTCAATACGTCCGTCGTTTAACCTTCCATCCTGTGTTTGTGACGACAACACCAAAAAAACGCCATAAAATTTCACCTTTTAACCCGACACTAGTTTTGTAAATACGCTTCCCGAAACGTATAAATATTTACTAGTGCATTCGGAAGTCTCGTTAATGCATGTCGCCGTAAATGTTTTATAGCCTTTTGTTCATCGGAGAGTCAATCGCGTCCATCATGAATATAAATATGTTCCGTTAAAGAACTGCTTTTATTATGTATGCGCTGTATTTTGGGGTTGATTAAATAGGGGCTTATTTAGTATACTGTTTTTGCTATTGTTTTAATGTAAATGGACAACGGTATTTGTTAGTTTTAAATGATGCTTTGAAATTTGTACGAAGTCAATATCAATTGTTTGGCTTGATTTTGATAATTTGCATCAGTTTAATAATATAATTAGTTAGTCATTAATTATTTTATTATTATATCATGGACGTTACCAGCGTTTTTTTTCTAACAATGCTTGGAGGCTCTACTTTTCTTTTTATACCTATATAAAATAGTACTAACTGTACGAATTACATAGCATAATAAATACGTCTGTTTTGGCTAAGAACATTCACATGTCACAAGATTTATCAAGGGGGCGAGTCTATTACAATTAACCCAATTCAAATTTGCCCCAGCCGATAATCAAATCTAGGACCCCACGCTTAGCACTGCAGTCGCCCTTGCAATTACTAAACCAACGAGATAGTCAAAACACTATGCCTTAAAGAAAACTAATAATAAATCGTTATCTGATTTTCAGTTTCCATTTTCCATTTTCAGTTTGAACCCTATTTCTCATCGAACCCCGAAATAAACTGAAATAAATAAAAGCCCAAAGAAAAGACGAAGGTACGAGTATCGTAAAGCGAAACTATCTCGAATGGGAGGCGATCGGATCATATCAGAGATTTATTGTTTTACATCAAAAATAAAAAGTTACTGCGTTAAGTCGCCTCAGGGGTCACAAGAGAATGTAACACAGAAGGATCACTAACAACATTGCTCAAAGGTTTGCTGGTAGAAAACTTAAGTGTTGAGTTGTGCTCGTCTTTGTTTATACCATCTCAATTTAGATCTATGTGTGGAAATTATATGTGTAGGTATTATAAAGAATAATAGACCATCTATAAATAGTATAATTAAAGCAATGTCGCTTTTCGTGTGTCTGTTTGTCCTTAGTTAGTTCTTCTAAACTACACGATGGATTTTAATGCAGTTTTCGAGAATTTATTCTGAAGGATTATAATTATGTATATATCTAATAAGTTAATAATAGTACAGAAATAGTTTTGACGATATACATTATTATGTACTGTATTTTAATAGATTGCACCCGTGCGAGACAGGGGCGGGTCGCTAGTGATATATAATTAATCATAAAAATCAATGAAATTCGGACCTGAAGAAGCACACAGACTACTTTTCATCCATTTTCACGCAGGCGAAGTCACAAGCAATACCTAGTTATCCTCTCAAGTGTCGTATTACAAAAGAACAATAAAGCTCAATATACAGGGTGAATTTTTCAAGTCGGGTTGGATGGCCAAATCTGAAACTATAAGAAATAGCGAAAAACGCTCAAACGAGTCTCGGGGCCGATTTTGATAAAAACTAAAATTGCATCATTAGATTTTTGGAAAATCAGTTTTCCTAGACAGGAATCGAACCTGTTGATTTTGAAAAAAAAATATATGGCAATATATACAATATTGCCATTTAATATATTAGATAGAAGAGGTTTTTAAGCCTTGAGATTATTATCGTGGTCAGTGTTAAGTGGACCTTCTCTTCTTTCCCTTTCTGTTCTAGAAGGCTGTACAAATGATGGTATCCGTCAAAGTTACGACCAATCCCAAGGTTAAGGATACGACACTAAGTATAATGAAGGGATGGACGTGCGTTAGAATCAGTTGGACGACTCAATCGGTCTTGAGGGAACGTGGTGTCGTTTGTTATAATATCTGGAGTTTGCCACTTTTGTTTGGATTGGTTTTTCCTTGAGTTCAATGGTGTGATGATGTTTTTGAGCTTCGTATGATAAAACGGCGTCGCTCCTAGGTCTGAGCAAGCCAAAGACCAATATTATACCTATATTTTTCATATAAAGTCATGACAGAAGATTCTGCTTTGATAACACGATATTGTATATATTAACTTTCTATTTTAATCGATGTGGAATTTTACTGTGACGTACTGTACTCATGTTGATCAAGGCTCGTTTTTTTTTGTTTTGGTGAAAAAATGCATCTTTAATTGCAGGCAGGGGGACAACCAATCACTATCATTATATATATTAAGTAGCTATTCTCCGCATTTTCACCGCTGTTGCTCAGCTCCTAAGAATCGTGGCGTGATGTTAAATAACATACTCTATGTATTTCTAATTTTCTCATGAATCTGGCTATCATATAGGTAAAAAACCGGGCAAGAGCGTGTCGGACCACGCTCAGTCTAGGGTTCCGTAGCAAGAAGTATTTCAGTCTTCCGACTACCAACATAAGTTATTTTTGCGGTTGTCAAACTCAAAACTGAAAATAGTGAATATTTCAAAAAGTTATTGACGTATCGTGTTCAAACCAATTTTAATAGAGAGTAGGTACTTATTAAATGCTATATGCTTGATTTTTTTCAGTTTTTTGGATAAAGGGGTTGGCAAACTACAGGGGGGACACACACATTGTTAACGACTTTCGGAGCTCGTAGTTCACTAAATATGCAATAAATAAAAAAATCATTTTAAAACCTCCATGTTATTTTTAAAGACCTATCCAATGATATCCCACACAAAGGGGTGCGCGTAAATATTTTTTTTCTTCACTCAGTTTCATGTATGGGGGCCACCCCTAATTATTTAATTTTATGTAATTTCACTACAGGCCTCTATGGCAGCTTACAGAAGACATCTAAATGCGAAGTTTTATACAGATTGGTTATGAACTGTAGATTTGACGAGGGTGTGACAGACGGACAGACAGACGGACAGATGGACAGATGGACGGGATGAAACTATAAGGGTTCCTAGTTTTACTACGGAACCCTAAAAAGAACTTTTTAAATTTTACTGGTAGTTCCAGAAATTAGAGCATTCAAACTAACAAACAAAAACTCTTCAGCTTTATAATAATAAGATAGATTCAAACCCCAGGCGATCATGATCATTACATCAAACTAGACTTTAACGATCAACCCTAATACCCTCATAATCTTTACTACTCCACTTAACCTTGAAACACTACATTTGAACTCACATTATAAACTTCAAGTTGGCTCATTACCATTTTAATAAACGACCTAAATTGCCAAGTGGTCCAACCTTTATTCATAATTATTTTCTTATTAGTCGAGTCGGGAACGCCACCTGCGCACCACGGTTAGATTGGGATCCGTTTTAGGATTCTGCAGGGTTTAATGAAAATGGACCTTTATAGGCAGTAATCTATTTATTGGGCGCTGCCTATGGAAATAAATCAATTATTTGCCACAAAAAACATTGACTCAAAAAAATAATAAAAAAAACTTTGACTTTAAAAGTAATGCAGTTTAGCTTAAATATAGTGCTTGACGCTGGTTTTCGACTGAACCTGATACATTATGTTAATTAACAAAAGGCGTTTTTAATCGATAATATAGTATAGGTACACTCGACAACATTGACGGTCGACTACTTTTCACCCTTATTACTAAGAACATAAGGGTGAAAAGTGGTCGACCGTCAATGTTGTCCAGCGTACATACTAAAAAAATATTACCACCCAAAATAAAAATATTTTTAATTAGTATAAAAAATCTATAAAACGTAATAAACAGATACCTACGTAAAAGAGACATGCATATTATATGCACTTGACTTTCAATGTTCAGGCGAATCACACACCGCCCCGCACTACGCTGCGGGGTGCGTGGCGACGGAACAATAATCCCGCGCGTGAATGCGTTTTCAGTGTGTTGGACCATGCGTGATTTCTATACAAATACAGGTACTTGCAACTACAACGGAACATCACGCACCCCCGCGCTACGCTGCGTGATGCGGGGCAGTGTACAAATCGCCTAAATAGCGGCAATTTAATTCAATTTATTTACCAGAATTAATTGATATTGATAGCCAATTATATTGATAAGTTATTTAATACTAATTTCATTATAACATAAAATATGAAACCTTTCACTCAACCTTCTCATAATACGCATTCGAAAAAAGCCAACAAAGTCAAGTGAGCCTGTAAGGGTGTTTCTATAACGTATCCGCTATCGTATCGGATCGGTATCGTTATCGTTACCGTCCGTATCCGTACAAAAGTATAAAAATAACTGTATATTTACTTGCAAAATATTCAACCGGTTCATTTCAGAATCTATTAAATTAAAAATAGCTACAGAACAACTCCTACGTTTGTACTAATCACACTTACTCGCTTTTACTTTTACATTGTTAGCGCGTAAGAAAAATAAAAAGAGCAATTTTCGTCCGCACACTACGTAGTATGAAATGTAATAATAAAAGTCTGTACGAAAATATTAAGTTCTGGCAAAATTGTTATTTTGGCTAGATTTAGACATTTGATATTACTTTAGGCATACGAACATTATTACATAGTGACCTCAGATCATAGAAACAAGTAGTGACTGACCGCCGTATTTTGGACTTTCGTGGAGGCGTTCTTTGTAAAGGACATTGCTCTAATCGTGCTATGACTCGATAAGCATGTGACTTACACTATAATATACAGATTTTTTTATAGTGCAACGCACAGTTATTACAGACAAACTATGTATATAGTTTTGTTGGACATTGTATTATATTAAAGACCTTAATATGTACACTCGACGCCATTTACGGTCGACCACTTTTCGCCCTTATTACTAAGAACATAAGGGTGAAAATTGGTCGACCGTAAATAGCGTCGAGTGTACCTTTTACTATATAATAAATAAATAAATAGAAAGAATTCATACACTTACCACTTTTAATTTTGTGACCGTTTCCGGCTCCATTTTTTATTTTCTTTGTGTATGTGTGTTGATTGATATCAAGGCCGTCCGTTATATGAGATGAGATTCGTTAATCTCAGTAGCATGATCTGTTACCATGCCATAATTTCTAGAGGTTGTTGGAAGAATATTTGATACGTCAAACAAAAAAAATAGATTTTTATTCGACTCCTTCATTCATTCTAATTATGAAGCAATTAAACCGGAAAATTAAATATTCTATCATTATTCGATATTTCCTATTAAAGGGGAACTACCCTCGCTAGCCAACCAGCGTGCAAAATCTACTCAAAAATAAATTTACTCTTAAATGAATTTAGTCAAAGCAAATATGATTTAAAGGGTCATCAAAACACGCTTGAGGCTAAACCGGCTCATCTATTAGCGCATTATAATGTTTAATCTTGACTAACGATGTGTTTAGTTGAGTAAATAAGGTTTTGTTTTGTATACCACGTAAATAAATAATGTATGGTGATCATGGTTCTGCAATAAAATCCATTAACGAACCTCAAGGGAAATAGAAGTAATGAGGGATGCTTGTAATCAATTATGTGCATACAGGGTGTCCCACGGCTATGCCACATGGAGGGAAAGTACTTTAAATATTTGAGATACGAAGTTTTGCTTCATGAAAACTTTACTTTATTTTTAAAATTAAGTAATACTGCATTCAAAGATCTTTAAAAAGTTGCTTGCTTCATCTGGGAATCGAACCGACCAAATGTGAAAAAATGAACATTCTGTATTTTTATGGTGCTGATTGAAAGGGTTAATTATAAGTATTAATTCCTTTTAAGTAACATGGTATCCTAAATTAAAGGAACACCGTAATATTTTAGTTTTTTTCATTTAAACTACTTTCCCTCCATGTGGCATAGCCGTGGGACAACCTGTATACTATATAATATGTATAGCACTAAATATACAGGGTTATTGGAAAAACATTAACAACCTCTCAGGACTATATTACTAATCATAAACAACAAGTTTTGTTCTATGACTTTTAATAATTCATCAAATTTTTGTTCGTAATATAGTCCTGCAAGGATCTTAGGGCCGTACCACAAAAAAGATAAACACGTGTTCAACACGAATGCTACCAAAAATAATACGCACTTGTTTTAGCACTAACTTGTTTAAAACAAGTGTGTATTATTTTTGGTAGCAGTCGCGTTCGACGCGTGTTTATCTTTTTTGTGGTAAGGGTGTTAGTGTTTTACCAATAACCTTGTAGAGGATGCCGATGTTATCAGTGTTGTCACATTAAATAGTACAGCAGCTAGTAGGTTGATATGTTATGAATATAAACAGAACGGTTTTGGACTACCTTTGTCGGCTATACGTACGCATAGTAAATATTCTAAGCCTGTTAATTTTTCACATCAATACGGTAGTGGACTACTATTAAAAAAGTACAAATAAATTATTTTATTCCAAAGAAGTAATAGGAATAACAAAAAAGTAAAAAAAATAATAATAATTTATCACAAAATGGAAAACATAGACGCTTTTAAAGTTTTTGGAGGGAGTATCGCTCCGTTTTTGTCGCGCAAAGCGGACATAGGTGGTGTTACGTCACTTATCATGCATACCGTTTAAAACGCTTATAACTTTGCCAATTTTGTAGATGTTTCATCGTTTTTTTTGGTGTTAATTATCTTTTTTCAAATAATTTACAAATTCACAATAAAAAAAATATATTCAACATTCAGAAAAGAGCTCATAACTTATAAACAGCTGGACTAATTTTTATCAAGTATAGCTAAAAACTATTCCGATTAAACAGGCTTTCATTTTTTTTTAAACGCTTCGAAATCGGTCTATCAATTTGGAGCTACTAAACCACAGATAAATACCTACACAAAAAAAGGCGTCAAACTTATAATATCCCTCGTTTTTCAAAGTCGGGGGTTAAAAATACGTTATTGAATATTAATTTGTTCTAAGTATTTCATAAAATAAATTGGATAGTATTGAAAGAGGCTGTTCTTCAGTATTTGATACCAGTACAATTTATAAATGTATATTTTTGAGAAATTTTGAACATGTTAAAGCCATGTTATGCTTATATAATGTTATTAAATATATAAGACATTCCCAAATCACCAACGCTCCTAATAGGCGTAAAAAGAGGTTTCCAATTACAACTGATACAGACACGACACCGTAGCTCAGTGGTTAAGAGCGTTGCTCCGGTTTAGGCAGAGGTCGCAGGTTCGATTCCTGCCTGTGTTAGTTGTTTTTGAGAATGACTTATATAAATATATAAGACATTCTTTGGTTGGTCCCGAAGATAAATTGAACTGTTATTAAATAATAACAGTTCAATTTATCATCGGGACTAACCCTGAAATAACAAAAAAAGAAACTTCCATACTAAAATATCGACAAAATGTATGGAACAGCTGATTTTTTTCCTGATTTCAAGGTTGGTCCCGAAGTACCGAACTAGTACCAAATACTGAATACCCTTCTTTAATACGTTCTTCGTATAACCTTATACTATACAATAATTTTCTTCCCACCAAATTGATGGCATCGTTAACTTTCAAGGGTCTTACTATGATACGCTATTTTCATCATTGTTTGAATATAAGAGAAGGATGGATCTATAAAAGACGAGTAACGCTATCCCTTTTTCACACCGAAACAGTGTCGATTTTAACACTACAGTACGGCCCCTTCACAAATTCATGGGAAAACCTACCATGATACAGATAAAAGTATAAAAGAATATTCCTTGCCACAATAGGGTAGTGATAAAGGGCACGAGCAGGTGGCCTCGTAAATCTTTTTACTTTTTCACCCAAATCTACGTATAAATTGTGGGATCCAATTGACCTTTGGCTTTGACACACCGGAACGCTTGGAAGGTTAATTAAGAAATATGCAGCACGCAAAGACAGATTTTTTTACAAGGAAATTGTAGCAGCTATAGATTTTTTTATTTTTTATATGTATCCTATGTATGACTGTCTGCGATTTTTATAAAAAAGAATGAACCAATTTTGATGATTCTTTCACCCATTTCATTCCGTCCATTCCATTCATTTAAAATACTTTTTATTTTTATACATGTTATTTTGCGCTCTTTTCCAGCCCATTTTGTATTCAAGGGTTATTTCCTTTACACTATTTTCACGAAAATAAAAATACGCATCGAACGAATCCACTTCGATACACTTCGAACACACTTCGAATTTTTTTACTGTATTATTTTTTTGTTCTGTCCATTCTAACAAAAATTTAAAATAAAAGTAAGTTTTTTTTTTGTTTCTGTAATGTCTTTCTTTTACAAGTGCATTGTTGTAACGTAATTAAAAATGTAGACAAACATTTTTGTATGTCTATTAAATAGGTAGCATTCGTACATGGCTTGTTTCAATTTAATTATCTACATTTACATTTTAGTCATCAGATATGTATTTATTTGTATTATTAAAATTTTAGGTTCATTAAAATATTATTTAATGTGCATTGTAATAAACATCGTATTTCAGACCTTTGTTGAGCATTTTAGTTGAGGGTAATTTTGTAGTTTAAAAACAATAAAATCGTGACTCTTTTTCATTATGTACAAAAAGCAAACATTAAAACCATTTTGTTAATTTTTTGTATCGAAATAATCATTTATATGCACTTATTCAAAAAGGATAATAAAATGAAACAGTTATTTAATTATTATGCGGTTATTAAAATCAGATAAAAAATAACACTACAAAACGTACATCAATTTTTTTACTTGTAATTCTGCTCAACTCCCTGCTAACGAAAGGCTTGAACATATTAAAATATCACTCCGAGCCCCATTAACAAGCAAAAACTTTCGTCCACTCGCGACTAACGATGTTAACAAAACAGCTAAACACGTCCAAAATTCATTTAGAAAATAATTTACTAGATTCAATTAAACTCCTAATAAAATTACACGTAGTTTCGGCGCCGGCGATGCTTCGTTGTATTTAATTTACTGCTATCGAAAACGAAAATAAATTGGTATGCTCTCTAAATCAGTGTTGGGTTTCCTTGAGGCATACGATACGATAGATTTCGAAAGCTAGATAGGCAAATTTTGAGGATATAAATCTTAAGAGGCGCCAATTTTGTACCTATTAATTTTATTAGGATTGATTTATTTTTAGTGTAAATTTTGTTATCTGTTTATTGTGGTGCTTGTCGCTTAATATACTGAGTGTATGTTTAGTCAATCGCAATACGAAAAGGGGTCATTGTACTCATCATTATGAGCAACTTTTACTGTAGGAAAAAAAATCTGCTGTTCCATACATTTTGTTGAGTTATGTGAACATAAATGTATGGAAGAGCTGATTTTTTTCTCGCGATTTCAGTGTTGGTCCTATAGTAAAAGTTATTCATAATGATATATTATATTGCGACTAACTAAAATGACACGTCGTTTATTTTTTTATTTGATAATAATAGGCTTTCATTTAACTGCCATCTCGCCTGAGCGATGATGTGATCTACGATGGAGCACGCTTGACAAGAAGAAACCGATTCACTCGTGACTAGAAGACACCTAGATTGTAACTATCGGTGAACACCCACTCAGAAAAACGATTAACCATAGGAATTCATAAAACAGATGTCAGAGCAGGAAGCGGAACTAATAATGGCGAATGAATTAACTTACCCTGTAATACCAAATCCGTTTCGTTGAATGGATTCATAGATGACAATTTTCTCCGATTCGGAGAAGGCAGCTCCGATAAAAACGCCGATTTTCTTTCCCCGTAGCTCCACAGGGTTGATACCTGCAGAAAAAAAAGTTGATTTTAATGTACGACTCTTCTTTTATCCCTAATTTGCCTTATTTGTTATCGCGGGAAGGTTTTTAATATACCGTTTAAAAAAATGTCCTTTTCAAAGTACAAAATCAAATTTTTCATCAGGTTGAGATATATGCAGAAGTTAAATTTACTTTAGTAGGTAATACGACTCTTCTTTTATCCTTAAATTGTTTAATTTATGGTCCCGGGAAGGTTTAAAATATAACGGGTTAAAAAAATATCCTTCTGAACACGAACTCGGAGTGCCAGATCGTCTCGTGCACATCATCCGAGACTTTTTGTCGAATCGCACCTTCCGCTATCGCATCGAGGGAGGCGCTCTCTCCTCCCCTCATCCCATAAAAGCCGGAGTCCCTCAAGGCTCCGTGCTGTCCCCCCTCCTGTTCACGCTGTACACAAGCGACATTCCCAAAAAGGGAAAGGCCCAGTTGGCTTTATTTGCTGACGACACGGCCATCTATTACTCAGGCATCAGCCCCAATAGCATAGCTCGAAATCTACAGACCGCGGTCAACGCCCTAGGCGATTGGTTTCGGAAATGGAGAATCGAAGTAAACCCCGATAAGAGCCAGGCGGTTTTGTTTTCCAAACCGCGCACTCCTCCTGATAACCCCTCCCCGATCACCATGTTTGGCAAGCCGATCCCTTGGGATAGGCAAGCCAAATACCTGGGCATCATCCTCGATAGGAGATTGAACTTTATCGAGCACATAAGGACGGTCCGCTCTCGCGCCGCCTTCGCTCTCGGTCGCCTCCACTCCATCCTTAATGCACGTAGCAAGTTGGCACTTAAGTACAAAGTGCGCATTTACGTGACTTGCATACGCCCTATCATGACCTATGCTGGCGCTGTGTTCGCACACGTCAAGGCATCTCGAATCCATAGGATGCAAATCATCCATAACAGGTTCATGCGAAAGGCCACGGGAGCTCCCTGGTACGTTCGTAATGATCGCCTGCACTTAGACTTAAAACTGCCCACCATCCAGCAGTGCTTGAAACGCGCCTCCAAGCGCTTCTTTGACTCTGCCCCGAACCACCCGAATCCTCTGGTGGTATCGGCCGCCCGATACACCCCCTCTCAGATTAGTAAAATTCGCCGCCCGAGGCATGCTTTAAATACTCCCGATGATGCTATCACCTTACTGCAAGAGAGCAGCAGGGAGACCAGCACTTTGCGTAGGTACAAACACAGACCGGCGCCATTCCGACCTCGCCGACGAGGCCCGTCGCGACGTCCCCATCATGACCCGAGTCCGCCGCCGCGTATGACTCAGTCCCCTAACCGACCCTTGCTCGAGCCAGCCCGCGCTGACCCTGTAGATTTAAATATGTCCCTAAATCATATTAATCCGATCCAGCTAGTAGCCCCTCCCTCTAGTTGTCCTCCCCCCAGCGACGCCCTAAGCCGAGGTCCGTACCCCAGTAGGGGGTGCCCTTAGCGTGTGGTCGCTTAGTTTGTAGTTTTTATTTAGTTTTAAGCCTGGCTGGAGGCATTTGTAAGTCCTCACCAGATGTCCGGTTAAGCAGTGACGGCTGTTAGAAGCCAACTGCGAGAGGCCCTTCAAAAAAAAATAAAAAAAAAAATAAATATCCTTCTGAACACCCAGGACCACAAGCTCAGGCAGGTAGTTAGTATTGCCATTATAAAATTGTAAAAAAGCCGTGTCTGTCAATTGAAGATATTCCATAAAAGTAGTCAAGATAGGGTACTGGGACATAACCACATCAAAAAACATTTTTTTTGTTGTTTTAGACTGTTTGTGCGCGCATCACGCAAAAAGTACTGAACGGATTTTAATGTGAATTTCACAGTTTGGTAGCTTGAAGTCCAACTCGAAATCTAAGCTACATTTCATGTAAATTTGGTGGAACAAACCAGGAATACAGCTTGACCTCTTCGTAGTACTTAGCCACCGCACTAAAGAGGTCATTTAAAATGTAAATCTTTCTCATACTAACCTGCATCAAAAATAGCGCTATAAGCTTGCTCCAATAATTTCCTGCTCATCGGGTCCATGATAAGCGCTTGTTTGTAATGCACTTTGAAGAACTGGGCATCGAATCGGTCAACGCCAGTAATCATCCCGAAGTGCTTAGGAATCTCGGGGTGGTCGATATCCCAGCGAAGATTTTCGTTTGTTACCATGTCAACCTAAGGAAGAAATTATATTAAAATTAAATTTTCGTCGCACGCATTTGTTTCATCTTTAAAATACTAATATAATTTACATTTTAAAATATTTCTTAGTAATAATAATAAAAGAAAACCCGACCAAGTGCGAGTCGTACTCGCGCACCGAGGGTTTCGTACCATCCTTGGACGTATAAAAATTAAAATAAATTGTATGAGCGCCCATACAACTCAGAGTATCTTAATTGGAGTCAACTATGTATGTATGGGAACCCCTTTAATTTTCGTCATTTTTTATTTTTTGGATTTTTTCCTTAATTTGTGCTGTAAAACCTTTCTTTTTGCCGAATTTCGTGATTCTAGGTCAACGGGAACTACCATATAGGTTTTCGACTTATTCTACTATATATATTATACTACTTCCGGTTGACCTAGAATTGTCAATTTTGGTTAAAACAAGGTCTTACAACACAAGTAAAGGGAAAAATCCGAAAATTATAAAAAATATGAAAATTAAGATAAATTTTGGTACTTAGAAGTTTTCGCGAAAATCTAAATTTGTTCATATATCTTTTTAGTGTGTTGACTCAGGACCGAAAAAAAAATATATTCGTATCAGGTCATCGGTTACTGGTGTAACCACTGAACGCAGTTCACCAAAGTTGGGAATTATTTTTATTAATTTACAATACGTATTCTATTTTATATTTACTTAAATACCTATTTCAAAAATAAATGAAAATCTATTCAGCCTAATTTTAACACATTCTTTTTCATATCCATCTCTTACGAAAAATTAAACTTTCACTTTTCACTCTTACCTTATTATAAAGATTCTCCTTAAACTCCAAGACGCTGTCTGACTTGGGAAACAAGCCAGATATGCCAGTAATCACCAATTCTTCACCAGTCAATCCCCGTGGAATGGTCTTTGGGTGCTGATCCACCATAGTTTCTTGTGGAGATGGAGCCATGGTGTATCAAACTGTCAAAATGTATGAAGATGAAATGAACTATGAGGGCAATGATTGCCTTGTAGACACAGTCTTGACTGAGTACTTTCTTTAGAAAGGGCCTATTTATACTATCATGAATATAGATTTAATTAGGTTCGTTAGGATAATCCGTTATTTAAAAATAAATGATGGATGGTTCCGTAAGTACAGTATATTGCGATTTTTTGTAATAAGCTCTTCATTGAATTTAGCCAATGGATAGCTTACTCTTACTGTATTAAAATACACCCGAAATCACACTATCCGATCAGCGATCCGATATCGGTATCGGACGCCGATACGAGATCGGGGAAAGTAAAATGTATGAAATATGTTGATCCAATATCGGAGCGGACAATATGAAAGGCAGGTACATTTTTATTAACCGACTTCAAAAAAGGAGGTTCTGTATTCATCCCGTATGTATGTATGTACGTATGTATGTATGTAAGTATGTAAGTATGTATGTATGTATGTAAGTATGTATGTATGTATGTTTGTATGTGCGCGATTTTCTCAAAAACTACTGATTCGATTTGAATGGGGTTTTCACTAACGTAATCTACATACTTTCCGAAAGGTTTTAGTATATAATACATTATATAATCATTCCTATGTACAAAGTTATAGGCATAAATGTACACACTCCGTAGAAGATTTACTGTTGAACGAATTCGTGAAAGTAATCTAACACGGGATAAAGAACTAAAAAGGAAAAATAAAAAACTTTTTTAACAAAAAATAACCGACTTCAAAAAGCCACTACAAAGAAAATACTAATTTTGGTTTCGGAAGTCGGTGGCTTTGGTTTTTGTTTGCTTTTTTTGCCACCGACTTCCGAAACCAAAATTATTATTTTCTTTGTAGTGCATTTTTGAAGTCAAAAAAGTTTTTAATTGATGGTATAGAACAAAACCTTCAAGAAAAATGACGTCTTCAAGTCGCAAGTAAATCAGTTTCATCGTAGACCGCATTATCGATTAGCATCAGGCGAGATGGCGATCAAACGCAAGCTTGTTAATAAAATAATAAAAAAAATATTAACCGCCACAGTCACTTTCGCACTCTGTATGTTACATAATAATGCATAATCCTCACAAATTTGGGCTTCTCCATAGTGAGAGGAACTAAGCCGTTATAGGTAGGTAACACGCGGGCCCAAAGCTCCGAATTTTCGGTTCTAGGACATGCCAGTTTTTTCGTCATTTTCGTGAACACACCTGCTTTGGTTCGAACCTATGTTTTCGCAAAACGGAGCCGTTACCACTTGGCCTCCGATGGTGCTAATGGTGCAAAACAAAATTGAGGCATCGTCACGCGGAACCCTAAATTAAAATTCGAAAAAACCATTCTGTAAACATAATATGAATATAATTCAGGGCAAATAACACCTATTGCATATGCATAAACCGGTTTATACCTACTTACTACGTAGGTATAAACCGTTTAAAGTGATTGACTGGCCTACAAATAAATCTAAATGGACATCCAGGAAGTACTTAGAACATTTACATAAGTAGTGTTTATCCGTCTTGTGAACAAAGGACGTCGGCAGTTTTAGGCTTGATATGGTACAGTAATAAAAGCTTAACCAAAAATAAAAATATATTTTAATTGTTCTTTGCCTAATTTATCTTAGAGATTAAGAATTGGAATCAAAAATCGAAATAAATAAGAAATAAAATGATTATGCCATTGACATTGTGAAAAAAACACTAAAACAAAAACGGGTGCATGCTGGCTGGCACGTGCTTCCACAGAATATCATGGTGACAGCAACTAAAACCTTTGAATTGAGAACTCATTAGTCGGGCTGTACTTCACTGGATCATTCACACCATACTTAACCTCACTGTCAGAAATAAGAATATTTCTCTTTAACCCAATTACGTACAAACACAAATAAAAAATGAATTTAAATACTCTTGAAATACTCGATCACACCAAACTAATTTCATATCTGTACCGACTTACACAATCTGAGGCCCAGCGTTCTATGGGCGTCTGCCAGTGCCCTTTGTCTGGCTTTTATTTTGAAGTTGGTCTGCTTTCTTTTTTTGAATAAAAGACTCGGCTAAGCTGGTTAAGCTGAGGTTGCCACGGTCAATCCATGGATGGTTGACCATTCTTTACGCGTCGAGACCCGTCCGTGCCTTTTGGAGAGCATTATAGTCAGTCCCGGTTGTCATACGAATATAAGATGTTAAAAAATTATACAATTTTCGGTATCGAAAATAAACATTTAAAAAAAAAAAAATATTTTGAGCGATGTTAATTTTTCTTTTTTTTTGGTAACATGATTGTGATGGGATTTTTTTAAGCAGTCAACGTGTTTAACAGCGGCAAAACACGGCCTAAATACGATGGACAGTACCCATTTTGAATAATTTTTGCGTAATAAAAATAATTGCTTATTTGGGTGAAATCGTCGAAAGTTAAATTCGTGTGTAACTGTGTCTTACATGTTTTGCTGTGTTATAAACTGTACTTACAACACGACAGAACATGTAACACACAATACCTAATACACTCCAAATCAGTAACACACCAGAACTCAACTTTCGGAACATGACCGATTTGACCCAATTATCTTGGGAATGGATAGTTTTTTTATTTGTGATATAATTTAAATATCATTTTAAACCACCCATTAACTTAGAATAATTTTTTTAACACCTTGTATATGACGGTTTTTAAGGGTAGTCAAAAGTTTGATCTAACCTTGATATACCGGTATTACCTAGTAGTTGGATTGTGGAGGTAAGATTGAATCATTCCATGTAAAATATTGATATTCGCATCAAGTAAGATGGGAAGTGAACCCCATTTGTCTGAATCTGATTAGCATAATTCTTACTGTAAATTCTGCTTGCGCGTTGCTTATATTAAGTGTGACTGATGTTTTATTTAACGACGATAGATTAAAATTCCGAAAAATGAAAGATTTTCTTGATTATTTGATAATAATTCCCAATGTAGAACTTTCCTTTCCAGTACCTATTTTTTTATGTAACGTTGCCCCACACTAGGCATTTCTTCTGTAATATGGGTGTGTTTAAAAATAAAATCGTAAATCCACAAATGCATAGACCAATCACTACAGTATACATCAAAGTCGCCTCCAGTCTGTCCCTATGATGTATGCTTAGATCTTTAAAACTTCGCAACGGATTTTTTTAATAGATAGAGTGATTAAAGAGGAAGGTTTACAGCACCCGTGCGAAGTGGGGCGGGTCGCTAGTTAGATATAATCTAATCTCAAAAGTAACAGATGTCAGAAGCCAGTGTCAAATCAAATCAAACGCATCGACTTCTGTTTCACGCATAACATTATTGTTTATTTGAAGGCGGTTTTAACCTTTTATAAGTTTTTTTTTTACAAATAGGTAAGTACAATATGTTGATAATCGAGTAAAGTTTAAGAGCCAACAATATTCGGAGAACATTACTTGCTTCTAATATCCATTGTACATTAGCCTGATGAGTGACGTCACATATACGTTTTGGCGCTCCCTATACATGACGTACAACGAGTGAAAACGAAGCCAGTCTGATAATCTAGCAGTCCGTCACGCCCTCCCAACAGAACGGGTCGCTAGTTTCCATAAAATTACTGTGTTTTCTTTGGCACATATCAGTGATTCGCACGGATTTGGATAGATGTCGCTATTTTCAACGTTGAGTGTATGAAAATATACTGAAATATATCGTAATTTCAGGTTTTAGAATAATAAAATAGACAAATTAATGAGAAATTATGATATAAATTAATTTTAATAAACTAGACAGCATTTTAATTTTGTTGTGTCGATTGTAACTTAGTACAAATTGAAAACATAATTTATTTCATCATTTTACATCCCAACTAAATGATTGCAAATCAGCTAGACTGTGTATCATTATTTAAAAAAATAAGGTAAGTTTGATAAACATCAGCCCAAAGTTCGAGAATATTTCATGAATAAAATTTTGCCATAAATAATTGAAGAGCAAGCAATACTTCTAAAACTAGTATACTTTTTTATAAGCTAGGTTCTACGATATTAAATTATTAAAATTCCGAATTGATCAGCGTGCCTATATTTTATCTTCAACATCTCTGTAAAGTATAAAACACTACACAATTCCTTTTCTATCCTTTATAGCAACAAATTTTACAGTCATACTTCATACACCATTTCAATTCCTATGGGAAGCGACACAAATGCAGACAGAAACAGGTAGCATTAGGTAGAGATCTGATCTCTACCGTAGAGTCGTATCCAATGCTCTTTTACTGTCTTTTTACAGCCTGCTCTACACGTGACTGCAAAAGCATGTTATTAAATGATAGAGCTTTGAGTATTAATAAGACAAAGCAGAGCAGTGGTGGCCCAGTGGTAGGAACTCCGATTTACAAGCCCCTGGCAGGCGCTCACTTTGGGCAATTTGTGTCATCACCACTACTCTAAAAACGGTGAAAGAAATTATCGTGACGAAACTGACATGTCCTAGGACCAAACATTCTAAGACATGTGACGTCCACCAAGCTGAATTGGGCCCGCGTGAGTAGTGGAAACATTATAGGCTGATTATGGCTAAGACAAGGATTTGCCCGTATGCTACCGGCACAGAATAGCACCAGGTTATGTCTTTCCTTAGGTAGGTATCGTAAAAATTAGATTGAGGGATCTACCAAAGCGTGAGCAGTAAGCATCCTTTAAGTAACATACAACACTACTGGGATTGCCAACCTGCCTGCCAAGCGTGGCGATTATGGCATATCTCATTTTTTGGGAACACCTATATTCAGCAGTGGACGTCTTTCAGCTATTATGATGATAATGAAGATAAGGCAAGACAAAATGTTGAACATGTAGATCATTATGTTCATTGCTGCACATCGACTTTTTATAGACCTTTTCTTCTTTCTATTAATTATAGAAATACACCGTCTTTATTCCCCAAAGGGGTAATCCAATGGTGAGTTGCTGTATGTCCGGGACATTGTCTGTTTGTCGCCATTCGTGTTTAATGATCAGTCTATTATTAGTCGCCTATTTTTTGTCAAAAACCTATTGCTGCGGTTTTATAGTAAGTCATTTGTCGAGTCAATTCTTGACCATAATATATATTTAGATTTCAGTCGAAAAAGATACAACTGCATTGTGTTAAGAAGTTGTTGTCACTCTTCATTTTCGAAAGCGCGCTCTATAAATTTATTCATACTCTTAAGTGATAGTGCTTTCCTATTTATTCAGATGTTCAGATACGCTTCAAAGATAGAACATAAATTATCTCGCCGTGTTTTAAATTTGAGAATTTAATGGTTTTTGCGACGGTAACAATTTTCAAAGCTTGCATAATGCACACAAGTTATGAGGTAAAAGGACACACGGTGCTTATATGAAGTAGGTAACAGTGTGCAGAAAACGTTATGAAACTTCATATAAGTTATAAAGACTCATACAAACTTGTCAACTACCTATTTTCTTGCATGAAAATTTCAATAAAATTGTAATAGAGTGGGTAGAATTTTCCGTTCCCTCGCGGTGACTAAAGCATTCATATCAGTCTGATCTTCGCGAATTATGAACCGATTTTAATGATTATTTTTTAATTTGTAGAGAAAGCTTGCACGGTGATCCCTCATAAGTTTGATTAACTTTGGTTGAGTTCTTTTTTAACAATTTCAATAAACGATATTTAGTTCACTTTGCGTATGTTGATGATATGATAATATTCGCAGCAAAAGTGGTACGTAGGTTCGGTTAGTGGTAAATTGATATTTAATCACAGGTTAGTAGTAATGAATTCACGCTATTACTATAATCATGTGGGTTTCTATTTAAGTCACTAGAAATACAAAAAAGAAAAACTTACACAATAATGACGTGTGAAAGTTTCGGAAGGCAGTACCTAATCAAACCAGATTAAAAATCAAAGGCATCGACTTCTGAAACCATTTCACACAACATTTTTGTAATCTTTTTGAAGGCGGTTTTCACTTTTTTTTTGTTGGTAGAATTCTAGTATAAAGAAGATGAAAAATAATAAAGAAGAGTAGATATTCTCATACCTTTTAGATTTTCCCAACCATACTTTATTTATGCAATAGATGCGTCACATATCAATTACAAATTGTGAAGAAAAACAGCAGTTATTGACGCTTTATTAGTTTTATTTAGATATAAAGTCAATGGTATCGTATTTAATTGAAAAGTAGGAATATTTCCAGTTATTTGGCATAAGACGGTATAAGAGGTTATAAGTATGAAAGTTAACTTCAATTTCGAATGATTAGGTTTATTATTTCAGTATTATTATTAACTAGCTCTAACTAACTCCTTTCTTTAAAAAACACAAAATACTAACTTTTCCTCGTATATACATTCTCGAAGTAGCTATATTCGTGAAAACCAACAAGCATTTATTTCCTGCACTGAATGAAACGAGGATGCGAACTACTGCCTTGAGATCTAAATATCAGAGCCTATTGTGTACTGGTAGATATAACACTGCATTGCTTAAAAAAAACATTGTTGGTATGGCACCTATTATATTTAACAAATTGCCAAATTGTATTAAGGATCAGCCCTTAGTTAAATTCAAAAAACTCCTGTCGTCGTTGCTGATAGAGAAATGTTACTACTCTGTTACCGGTTTTATAAATGATGCAACGTAATATTTGCTTAATTATGTAAATAATTTATTAAATATATAAGTGATTCTCAAAAATCATATGACCCGAGCGGGATTTGAACCCGCGACTTCTGCCGAACCGTGGCTAGTGCTCCGAACCAACTGAGCTACCGGGTCCCGCCCGACTCATCTGAAATTTGAGACCCCTTTGTAATACGCTTCTTAGGAGCGTTTGGCGACATCTATCGGAAAACTTATGGAGTATTTCCAACTTACTTTATATATTTAATAACTTAATATAAGCATAACACGGCTTTGACATGTTTCAAATTCACAAAAAAATATACATTTATATGTAAATAATTTTAGACTTAGCTGATGATCTCATTTTGAATTTAAGTACCTAGTTTCTAATTTATCTGTAAGCTAACCACTATATTTTTGTATGCCAACGGGCAGAATGTACTGGGAATATATTTGAAACTAACACCATATTACACCTGCATTCTATATAAATAAAGAAATTATTCTATTCTATTATTGTATTCTATTCTAGCTCTGTCCACGACTCCGTCCGCGTAGAAGTCGAAAAACAACACAATGTCATTTTTTCTTACAAACTTTACAACACCCTATTGCTGTATTCCAGCTTGAAGGGTTTTTATTAACCGACTTCATTAACCGACTTCAAAAAAGGAGGTTCTGTATTCGTCCCGTATGTATGTATGTAAGTATGTATGTATGTATGTATGTATGTATGTATGTATGTATGTATGTATGTATGTATGTATGTATGTATGTTTGTATGTGCGCGATTTTCTCAAAAACTACTGATTAGATTTGGATGGGGTTTTCACTAACGTAATCTACATACTTTCAGAAAGGTTTTAGTATATAAAATATGATGTAATCATTCCTATGTACAAAGTTATAGGCATAAATGTACACACTCCGTAGAAGATTTACTGTTGAAGAATTCGTGAAAGTAATAGAACACGGGATAAAGAACTAAAAAGGGAAAAATAAAAAACTTTTTTAACAAAAAATAACCGACTTCAAAAATCCACTACAAAGAAAATAATAATTTTGGTTTCGGAAGTCGGTGGCAAAAAAAAGCAAACAAAAACCAAAGCCACCGACTTCCGAAACCAAAATTATTATTTTCTTTGTAGTGGATTTTTGAAGTCGGTTATTTTTTGTTAAAAAAGTTTTTTTTATGCTCGTGTAATTACAGGCACTTGAGACATTTTCAACCTAGTCCCTTGATTGGACAACGTATCCTATGATGCGTCTGATATTACAGATAAGTGGTGGTGACCATTTACCAAATATCACCGCTTACCATCAAGTTTCCTCTTGCTTGTCTGCAACCCGATAAAAGATCTTCCATCAAATTCAAATTATTATTTTTTTCTCAAATAGACTTCGAGGTCATCTTCGTTTGGACAAACAAACATCCCAATTCAGTACAAACATAAATACCCACGATAAAGGTCGTTGTTCAGCCTCCTGGTCTATAAATCCCCGAGACATTAACTGCAGGCACTTAATTAGGTAGATCCGGGGACTGCAAGTGGTCACATAATATTGTCATAGAGTAACTCTTGTTTTGGGAGAAAGGACAGTGTATCCTCTAAGTTGAGGGTGCAAAGTAGATGACATCTCTAACCAAATCCAGTTGAATGGATTAGGGTCATCTTTCAGTTTATGTAGATGAGCTGAATATCAATATTTTTTTACATGGAGCGACTGCTATTTGACCTCCATAACTATGTATTTACAAATGGGTATTCTATTTTAGATCTTTTATTAGACTTTCGAGCTTCATAATACCCTTATCGCTTATTACAGATATTTGGACTGTTTAGCGTGCTCCCCTAAGCACGGAGGTATCTCGATGAGTAAGCGTTTATACCCTCTGTGCAACCGCACAGTGCGTATAAGACAAGACACCCGCATTGCGGCTGGTCGTTCAGTTGAATAAAAATGTATATCAAACTTATTCCTATACGCACTGCGATTCGGCTGCCCGCGAACAGCTCCGGTTACTCGAAGGGCTGTGGCCCCATTGCAGTCAGCCGCATGTTTGTTATGCGCATTGTGCGGTTAATTTTTGGCTGCCCGCCATTAAGTCAGGTTGCGGCTACCCGAATCAAATGCATCCTGCGAGCAACCGGACTGCAAGACGCAATACGGAACCGCATGGTGCGTATGGGCGCTAAAGCATCCATTCGTCACCCATCCTCGTCACTAACCATGACAAGCGTAGCTTCACCTCTCAGATTGCTATTTTACTTTCAGTAGGTAGGTACTGAATTGTGAAATAACAGTCTGCATAGTGGTATAAATACGCTGAATATTGAACATAACTATTGATAAGTACTATTTTCGTACTACTACAGCAGTGGTGGCCGAGTGGTAGCAGCCTCGACTTACAAGTCGTCGTGGGATCAAATCCCGGCAGCCACACACTTTGTGCAATCTATTTCATTACATCTAAAAACGATGAAAGAAAACATCGTGAAGAAACCAAAAAAAAAAATAGGTAAAGTTCACTAACACTCACTCATACTGGATCTGCGTGGTGGACTACTGTACACTCTTTCTCACAGACAGGAGGCCTGTGTCCCAGCGGTAGAGACATTAAAAGGCTAAATGTGTGTATTTTCTGTTGGTGTTTATTTTCCAGCAACATCTTCTATTTTCACTCTAAACAAATCCAGCAACCATATTCCAAGATTTTGAAATACACTGACAATTCTCTAAGAGTCACACTACTTATAGGCAGGAAAGGTTTCCACTTTAAATTATTTAAATCTATATTCATGTCTGAAATCCTTTGGGGCTAGATTAAAGCAGTAATTTCGAGCGAGTAGGTGTCTACAGGCCGAGATTAGTCAACGTTATTGTTATGTAAATATATTATTTATCACTTATTAACAAAGGATGTTGGTAAGTAGAACTTGGGAACTATTAATTAACATGTTAATACAGTGGCCAGTTGTTCACTGTGCATAATTAATGGGATGATAAATGAGGTGTTTTTATTACAAAGTCTAGGGGTCAGATTAGTGAGTCTGAGAATTTTGGTAAGCTAGCTAATATTTACGTTTAATAGTTGTAGGCATTATTTGTGTTTGCTGTTTAACCTTTCTTTTGATTTAATTACCTTGTGTTTTCTTTTACAGATATGTAGACATACAGTCTGCACCATCTTACTTGGCCGGGTAGAAGTTATTACGAGTGGCTGCTAATTCAAATTTCTAATGATTTATTACTTCATAAATCATTAAATAACTAATTAATATTTTTTTTAGTTATCATTTAGCTACGAGCTACGAGGGGCTCGTGGCTAAAATGACGGCCGCGCTGTTCGATCGATCTGCAAGGTTAAGCTGCGCTTGCCGCGGTCAGTCCTTGGATGGGTGACCGTTCTTGACACATCGAGACCCCTCCGTGCCTCGGAGAGCACGTTAAGCAGTCGGTCCCAGTTGTCATAGGAATATCTTTGACAATCGTTACGGGTAGTCAGAAGCTCTAAAAGTCTGACAGCTGGTCTAACATTCGAATACCGGTATTACCCATTAGTTGGGTTGTGGAGGTCAGATGGCAGTCGCTCCACGTAAAATATTGATATTCAGCCGAAACTAGTTAGACTGGAAGCCGACCCTAATATAATTTGGGAAAAGGCTAGGCAGATGATGATGATCATTTAGCTACGAGCCTCTCTTATATTTATTTAACAACAATGATCTGTTATAATCATATTATCATACTACAGCATCCGAGCTAGTCGCATCAAGATCTAGCTCACAATAGACGAGCAATTACCGGTATCTAGCCTGTGTGTACTCTAAACAAACACAAGCTCACTCAGGCGCTGTTGGATATGAGATCCAGAAGCGTAGTACTTACGTATTAATTAATTTACTACCCGCAACTAGAGTTGAACTCAAACAAACGAATTTGCGTACAGCGTAAGTTTGTTGTTTATACAATTTGCGTTGAAGAATATTTGAATTCACTTCAGTGTATTAGAAATGTGATTGTTTTGAGACGTCTCTTGCTTATATAAAGGTTTTTGTTTGGGGAATGTAATGAAACATGGAATTACATTAGTATCTTTTGTATTGTGCAGAACGCATAGTTGCGGAAAAAAATTTTAGTTCACTTTTGACTCAGTTGCAAGGTTTTTTTTTTGACGACGACGATGACAAATGGGCGTACGGTTCGCCTGATGGTAGGCGGTCACTGTAGCCAATAAAACGTTTGCAACACCGAGTATCACATGCGTATTGCCAACCTTTTAAAATGAGGATTCACTGTGCCAATAGTTTAGCTTAAGGGATGAGACAGTCCCCCGCCCTCAACGGAGCAGCTTTGGCGACCTAACTCACCTCAGGAACACAACAGTAGCGAAAAGTAGCAATTTTTGGCTATGATATTCTGTAAAGTGGAGGTACCTACTTCCCCAGTCAGGTTGCTCTTTATTAAACGTAACAGGAACCTTTTCTAGATTGCTATTGCCTCGTTGTCGCGCCAGGATAAAAAGTATAATACATTTCATAACCTTTCATTAAACGTGAATTTGTAATAAATAAACAGACAGAGTCACTATATATTTGTTTGGTAATATGGATGATGGATTTTGAGCTACATCCACTCAATAATCCTTTACTCCAATGTAATATTTTGAGCCATGAATATACGTCATACAAATTAAAATCAAAATCATCTACATTTAGGTACATAATGAAACTCTCAATGACGTTTGATTATATTTTTGCGCAAATTAAAATCGTACAGTCATACGGGCACGCCATTGAATCCAGCATAATGGGTGAACAGGCAGCAATAATTGCAGTCATCATTATCTCGAATCTCTCTATGTCTCTTTAATTTAGTCTTATGTACAGTAAATGGGTGAATATGAGACATTCATTATTTTTTCATTGTTCACATCATAATGGAACGGTGATTGCTCCGAGTTGTTATTTATGTCGAATTGTCTCTAAAGATAATTTGCGAAAAGTTGTAAAAAAAAATTTTGGACCAGAATTTCGAGCTAAATGAAATGTATTAAGTAGGTATTTCTTGAAGTAAAATATTCAAAGTTAATTATACTGCATGTAACAAAAACCCAGTTCGATCCTAAAAGAGGCCATTCTGCTCATCATTATGAATAAGTTTGACATGGGACCAACCCTAAAATAGTGAAAAAATAATTGCTGTTCCATACATTTGTGTTCACATAAATCGGTAAAATTTACAGAACAGCACATTTTTTTTGCGATTTCGGGATTGTGTCATAGAAAATATTGTTCATAATGATGAGTAGGCTCCCTTTGGTATCGAACAGGGTTTAGGATACATACTGTGTTACCGACGGGACGCATTTTTTTTTTATACCTACCACACTGGTGGCAAAGAGGAGTAGGTAGGTAGGTAGTTACGGCCCGCCTGATGGTAAGTGGTGACGTGGCCTATGAAACGTTTGTAACACAGGAGTATCACATGCATGTTGTTGATCCATTAAAAACCTACTCTTTTCTTGAAAAACCTCATATTGTAGTCCCCCGGAAAACCTTAGCAGGAAGCTCGTTCCACAATCGAAGTTTTTCGCGGAAGGAAATTCCACTGAAACCGTATTGTACGAGTACGTTCTTTCTGGCATACTTATCTCTCTTACCAAAAACTACAGTTAGGAAGACACCACCAGTTTTAAAAGCCTGGTCAAGCAACTGCAATAAATCTGCTATCAACAAGAAACTGTGTTGAGGGGCTCGTGGCTAAATGACGGCCGCGCTGATCGATCAATCTGCGAGGTTAAGCTGCGCTTGCCGCGGTCAGTCCTTGGATGGGTGACCGTTCTTTACACATCGAGACCCCTCCATGCCTCGGAGAGCACGTTAAGCAGTCGGTCCCGGTTGTCATAGGAATATATTTGACAATCGTTACGGGTAGTCAAAAGCGCTAAAGTCTGACAGCTGGTCTAACATTCGAATACCGGTATTACCCATTAATTGGGTTGTGGAGGTCAGAGGCAGTCGCTCCACGTAAAATATTGATATTCAGCCAAAACTAGTCTGAATGCCAACCTCAATATAATTTGGGAAAAGGCTAGGCAGATGATGAACAAGAAACTGTTAATCAGACAATGTTAATTTTTCATTTAGACCGTGACAGCGCTTTTTGTGAAATAAGGAACATTACCACGGTTTCTCATACCTCAAAGTTAATTGATGTGGTTTTTATAATATTCTCGAGCGTCTCCTTAGCCGTGGATGTATGCGGGTGGATGTTTATGGAAATGTTCCAAATAATACTATAATAATATATGTATAATAATACGCGTCATGTCCGTGAACGGGCGCTGTCAGTTGGTACTGGTCATCTCTTGACTGCTCAAGCAATATTTTGGCATTTTATAGGTTTAAATGGTTTTTATTTTAGTACCATTGATTTTATTTTTTATCCTAAGGGATTTTTAAAATATTTCACATTGTTCTCACATACTAGGCATAAATGTAAACAAAGAAATTGTATATTTGAATTAGTTGAAAAAGAGTAACCATGGAGTTTTTTGTCCGTTCTTCTCCATAGGAATCTACGTTTTGGAACGGAAAACTAGCTTCAACTAACGGACAAACTGACTGACAACTATTGCTTGACTATTCAAAAGTGCCTGTAAATGGTCTAATTGAAATAAATGTTTTGACTTTGACTTTGAATATTTATTTAAATGCTATAAAATATATGATTTTTATATGCGCAGCTGTTGTTTTTCTTAAAATATTTTTTGATAAAATTACAATGAAATTCATGATGATATTTATGTTGTTTTACATAAACACTTAATTATTTCGAGTCATTATTTGTATACGTAGGTACGTCACCTTGCCATTTGAATCAACAAAGATAAGATTATTAAGAGGCATTGAGTGCAAAGGGAAAACATGTAACATCTTTCTACAGCAGTAAACATTTAACGATGATGTCAATCAAATGTTATCATTGGTAGCGGTTCTCAGAAATGTCAATTATAGTTAATTTGCCATTAACTAACGATTACTCAAGAGCAACCAGCATAATTATCTTAGCACACTGTCCGGTTATGTAAATATGAGTAAAATTCAATAAACAAATGGTTAATTAACTTCATTAACCAAATAAAATTATCACAGTTCGGTCTTTCTTAACCTCCCCCCAAATGACGTAAAACGGTCACCTTGTGATCAAAATATTGATTTTAAAATTTTCCAATTTTGTAAGTTTACACAGGTTTTTATATTAATAGGTTACAGACTTCTTATATTTTCAAAATACAAGTATACCTAAAACGGTAGACATTCAAAGTGTAATTTTAACATCATAAAATTAAATAGCACCGCTGACAGTTTCAGTATAACAAAAGAAAATTAGTGAAACTCTTATAAGAAAGTTATTGAACATTCTGAAAATAAACTATATTGTACAACAAGTTTGCGTGTAGGTATTGCTTTCGTTATTGTATGACGTCAAACCATTGTTGTTCAGTGAATTTAATGAAATTGATGTCACACTCTTTACTATTTTTTAAACGAAATTCATGATAATTATTTACATGAGGGCATTGTCCGTTAATTCTAGTATTTCTGCGCGGCATTTTTTAAATTTTAGTACATTTCGTTAATCCGTTTTGAACATTGTATTTTTAATTTATTAATGTCATTAATTGGGTATACATTTACAAGTCCTCATATCAATTATTATGCGATATAAGTAGTTAATAATGTAGGTAATAATTCTTGCAGTTTAAAATGTTTTATAACACAACATTAATTCGCAGATGCACATCCAACTTACTGATTGCTGCTTGTCATTTTAAAAATGTCTGTAACTGGTCCAATTAAAAAGAAAACTTTGAGAACGAATAACATTTCCTTTTGTATGCCCACCAAAAATGTTATTTCTGTCTGTTAAGACTTAAAATCTGAGTTGGATTGAATAGTTTATCAAATTATCACAAAATTATTTGCATTTCATCGTCTGTGTGCGATGTAAAAGCTTACCTTCAGCGTTATTCCTAAAAATATACAAACTAAAAGGTAAAATGCTTTTAAATTAAAACATTCCGCCTCTAGCGGTGAGGTGAGCAAAATTAATAAACGTCAATCAAAAGGTACGCCATTTTATAATTACCACACCAAGTTTGGGTTGTATGGAATTCAGAATAATTTTCCCTGGCATACACTTCTCGCCTGTCTCATTAATGGCCCAGGTAGTTTAGAATTTTATGTATTTATAGTCGGGTTTCCTGCACTTGTTTTGCTTATAAAACTTTTGACATTCGACATGAAAGCAGTGAGCCTAGCATGAATAATTTTGACGTAAACGTAAGCGAATTTTGAATCTAAAATACAACGGTCCTAGACCGTTTTAATAAATTTTATACAATTTGCACATTTTAAAAAATACAGAGAAATAAATAAAGTATTTAATTGATATAAACATTGTGTAGCAAATGTATATTTTTAATTTAAAATATGTTTACATTTACGATTCGTCAAAATTATTCGTGCTAGGTCCACCGGGAGACGAGCAGTAGAGGGAGTGGAGTTTGGATATTATTTATTACTAGCTGTGCTCGGCATGCATTTGGAATGCCCGTTTATTTTTTTTCTTTTTTTTCTTTATCAGAAATCTTCTTAACTTTCCCACAATAACTGTACAAAGTTTCTAGTCAATTGTGTTAATGGTTTAGGAACGCATAGAGGACTAAAAAAACCGGCCAAGTGTGAGTCGTACTCGCGCACCGAGAGTTCCGTATCATTTTGGACGTATAAAGTGAAAAAATTAAAAAAGTAAAAAAAGTAAAAAAAAACGGACCGCATAACTAAGTTTGTTTGTAAAGGAATTTTGATGATTTTGAAAAAACTGAACTAGTTACGAACATCGTTTTATTTTTGGTGCCATATTTGGGTCAATTCCTATCAACTCTAATTATTTCAGATTTTTCGCCCCGCAAACTTCGGAGATAAGGGGGGGGAATGGTATTTTTTTAGACATTTTTCATCATATGTCGAAAACTGTGAGACATAAAATAAAATAAAAATATATTTTGAAATGTGCAGATCAAGCCCTTTCATATGATACGTCACTTGACCTAGTAACCCCACTTTAAAATTTCGGACCCCCACTCCGGCCCCTTTTGCAATGAAAATAAAAACATTTTTTGACTTTTTTCATTTGCAATAAAGTTGAACAAGCATTTTTTATAACTGTTCCAAATTTCAAGTCGATACTATAAGTAGTTGCTGAAATAAGCAGGTGTGACAGACAGACAGACAGACAGACGAAGTCGCACCATAAGGGTTCCTTTTTTACCATTTTGGTACGGAACCCTAAAAACGAACATTCATTTTTATTTATATATTTTAACCCAAATCTTCCCAGAGGCTGCAAGTTGCTCGCTGTTAGCCAACCTTTTTTGATATCACTATACCTATCCTATTTATTGCAAATAACCCTGTCCACGCACTGAAGTGGCAACATTAAACTCAGCGGATTTCCGCCCTGAGACAGCCGCGCTGCGCGCGCATCATCTGTTTTGCTTCTTGTCCGTTGTAGCACGAAATGACATTGTTCGCGAATATTATTTTAATGTAAATTCTTTAGATGGTTTTCCACGAATAAACCAGCACAAATAATACAGTCCATTTATTCCCGCAAGGACCCTAACAATGGTCCTTCTCGGAAAGTAGAAAATCGTCAAGAATTTTGCGATTTTTCTTCGTGATCGTCATTTTCGTCACCGTGTCGTTCGCCATTTTGAATCATCAACGGCGACTCCCGGAAAAAACAAAAAAGGATGCCGGTTGAATTGTATCTCACAATCTACGTATCAGCGGGTTTGCCTACTTCGAGACTCCGCACCTACATACATTCAAAACGTGATTTCTACGGGTTTGCAAAATTCACCGTTCCGGGAAGCCAACGAAATAAAAGGATTGGATATAAGTGACTTTAAAGGATTGATTTGGCCAGCACTGTGAGTTCGTTCCAATTAGTTCCTTTATCTCCTATCCAATACCATTACCTATACCTACACGAATTATTCGTATTTTCCTGTTTTCCTATTCTAGTGAAAATTTTAGTGAGTACATACATAGACTAAGACTTATCCTTGCCTTATGTATTTCGCTACAAAAAGCATATTATTGGTAGTGTCATAATCGCCAATAATTATTGTTGGTACATGCACAAGCAGTGCCGGGCGGCTTGGGGTCAAAGTCCGCGCTTCATGATCGGTGATTCATTCACATCGCTAATCGCAGCTGTTTGCTTATCAGTTCATCTCTTCAGTTCTTTTTGCTAAATATGTACAGTCATTGTTAGAAATAACATTAAACTGTCAAGTTTATTGCGAATTTAAAGTTACTGCATAACTATTTAAAGATGCCTGACGAAATAAAGCTTGCGAAATTAAAGAAAAGCAGGGCTAGCATTAAAACGAAACTAACGCAGTTTGGATCTTATTTAGATCTTGCTCGAACATACACAGAGCTTAGCGAGCTTAATGCTAATGAGCTTAGAGTTCGCTTATCTCGAATTGAAAATCTCATACAGGAATACGACATTTTACAGACTGAAATTGAGTCCCTCGTCGAGTCCCCTGATGAACAGTTTGAAGAACGAGAAAAAACTGAAACCAAATACTATCAGCTGGTTGCTGAAGCTCGCACTCTTCTCGAGAAATGTGCTGACAAAAATGATGTTGACAAACGTTGCCGGAGGCACTCAGGTGCCGGATCAAGCTTCAGTGATGCTAAATCAGGTGGGACTTGCAACCATCATAATAAATTTCACTTACCTAAAATAAATATTCCTAAATATGATGGAAACTATCAGAATTGGCTCGAGTTCAGAGATACTTTTACTTCAATGATTCATGAAAATGATAGTTTAGATAATATAAGTAAATTTCATTACTTGCGAGCTTCACTTGTAGGAAGTGCCGCAGTGGTAGTAAGAAACATAGATTTCACAAAGGAGAACTACGCTACAGCGTGGAAGTTGCTAAATGAACGATACAATAACTCCAGGTTGTTAGTGAATAATCATGTTCAAGCATTGTTTAATGTTGAGTCAATTTTGAAAGAATCAAGTAGGTCTATTCGCAACTTAATTGATATCACTAACAAAAATATTAGGGCGCTCACTATATTAAAGCAGCCCACGGAACACTGGGATACATTAATAATTTATATGATGTCTTCTAAGCTAGACTCTGTTACTAATAGGAAGTGGGAGGAGTATAGAAATACATTATCTGAATCACCCACTCTTGATCAATTCTGCACATTTTTGCGCAACAGGGCAGATTTATTGGAGTCTTTAGAAGAAAATAAAAATTCAAAAACACAGAAACTTGATAATTCAAAGTCACGTTCGTTTCACACTGTTTCTTGTGATTCAGACAGTGCACCTAAAAACAATTTAAAATGTCCCATGTGTAAATCCAATCATTACTTGTTCTATTGTGATAAGTTTCGAGACTTATCTATTGAAAATCGCGTAGCGAAGGCTAAAGACTTCAATGTATGCCTAAACTGTCTACGGCCAGGTCACACGCATCATAAGTGTAAGCTTTCTCACTGTCGCTATTGCAGATACAAACATAGCACTCTTTTACATTTACATAAGAATGATGAGAGTACTAGCCCACCGGCTATAACGCCTAATCAAGAAAGTGTCGCCTTTACTACCGACATTAGTGGACCGTCTTCAGAGTCTGACAATCATACAGACAACGTCGCCCTGTCTACAGACACCACTCAGCATGCTACTTCCCCGCATATACTTCTATCCACAGCGCTGGTGAAAGTCCATGACAACTACGGCGGCGCGCGCACAGCCCGGCTCCTGTTAGACAACGGAAGTACAGCCAACTTCATAACACAAGACTTATGCGGTAAGCTGGGTCTGTCGAGGCGCAGTACACGCTCCACGGTGTCCAGTATCTGCAACCAATCCTGTAAGAGCACACAATCTTGTAAAATTGCGATTCACTCGTTATACAGTGATTATAAAGCGGAAATAAACTGCTTAATCTTACCTCAAATTACTAAAACATTGCCTTCCAAGTTAGTTAAAATACAAAACGTACCGATACCTTCGTGCATACAGTTGGCTGACCCTTCATTTAATATTCCCGCCGCTGTAGACATCCTGGTAGGTGCAGAGATATTTTGGAATGTCATATGTAATAATTCCATTGATTTAGGAAAAAATCAACCCAAACTATACGAGACTAAATTAGGATGGTTAGTCTCTGGTTACGTAGCACGTGCCAATCCTTCTTCTTATCAATGTCATTTTATAAACCAAGAAGAAAATATTACTCAATTTTGGGAATTAGATTCAATTTCCTCAAAATATTCATTAAGTGGTGAAGAACGTGCCTGTGAAGAAAAATTCAAAACTGATACTTACCGTAATGAAGAAGGCCGTTTCGTAGTCACCATGCCTCTTAAAAAAGATCCTCATGAATTGGGTGATTCTTATGTGATGGCAAAAACTCGATTTCTTTCACTGGAGCGTAGGTTTCAGAGAGATCCTATTTTCAAGGAAAAATACGTAGAATTCTTGCGAGAATATGAAATGTTAGGACACATGACTGAAAATACGTTGCCTATACATAATAATACAAATAAGGTCAATTATTACTTACCGCATCACGGCGTTATTCGTGAATCAAGTAGTACCACTAAACTTCGAACAGTTTTTGACGCTTCTGCTGTCACCACAACAGGATTATCCTTGAACAACATACAAATGGTAGGACCTACCGTCCAAGATGATCTATTGTCCATTGTTATCAGATTTCGACAGCACAAGTTTGTGATCTCTGGGGACATAGAAAAAATGTACAGAGCTATTGAGCTCAATGCCAGTCAACGCAGTTTGCAGCAAATTTTATTTCGTGCTGACCCGTCCCAGCCCATTAAAACATATACCTTAAATACGGTAACTTATGGGACGGCCTCAGCTCCCTACTTAGCTACTAAATGCCTCACTAGTCTTGCTGATTACGTAGACGACCCTATCGTCAAAGCAGCTATTTCACGAGACTTTTATGTAGACGATTATTTGAGTGGTGGAATGTGCAAAGACGGGCTTATTAAACAAACAAAGACAGTTATTTCTGTTTTATCATCTGCTAAATTCAATCTAAGAAAATTCAAGTCAAATTGTCCTGATATTTTGAATGAAATTGTCGGTGACAACTCTAATTCTGATCATGTTTTAGAATTGTCAGAGAATAGTCAAAACACACCTTCCAAAACATTAGGGCTTAATTGGCACTCGAACTCTGATACTTTATCTTTTACAATAAATATTGATCAGCATGATAAAATTACAAAACGAAATATACTGTCAGTAATCAGTCAGATCTTTGACCCACTTGGTCTCGTTGGCCCATCTGTGGTAGAAGCTAAAATTCTATTACAAAAGCTTTGGACATTAAAAATTGGTTGGGATGATGAAGTTCCAAATGAAATTGAAGAACTCTGGGCTTCATTCTTAGATAAACTCCCACATTTAAATAATATAAAAATTCCACGATGGGTACTACAAAATAATTATGTAACTATAGAATTACATGCTTTTTCAGATGCCTCTGAAGGTGCTTATGGCGCTTGCATCTATGCTCGCTCCGTAAATGGTAACGGTACTGTTCATACTCAATTAATTGCATCAAAAAATAAAGTAGCACCAATAAAACCTACAACAATGCCGCGTCTCGAGTTATGCGGTGCGTTATTGTCTACAAGATTGTGTGCTAAGGTACTGACGTCTATAACGTTGCCAGTTACTTGCAGGTTTTGGTGTGACTCCACTATAGTTTTGGGTTGGCTATCAACGCCTGTACACCACCTGAAACCTTTCGTTCGCAATCGTGTGAATGAAATTAACGAAAGTACTGCCGGGTCCCCGTGGAGCTACGTGCCGTCTCTCGATAACCCTGCGGATCTCGTTTCGCGCGGGGTGAAGGCTAATCTTCTTAGCACTTCGTCATTGTGGTGGTCAGGCCCACCATTTTTAAAAGGCAACGTAGATAAATGGCCTAAAATGCCGAACTCGAACGAGAAACGGGATCTACCGGAAGTATTGTGTCACCTAACTAATGACTCTGCTAACGACAATGCACACATGACAGACACTATTTCTTTACTAATACACAAACATTCTAATCTCACGCGTCTCATTCACACAGTCTGTTATATTCACAGATTCATATTTAATTGTAAAAATAAACATAACAAACTTAAAGGTTGCTTAACTTCAGACGAGGTGCAGAATTCTTTATACACTATATTAAGAAAGAGTCAAGCTGAAATGTTCAGTGAGGATTATGATCTTTTAAGATCAGGCAAAACATTGCCACCTAAAAACAGATTGTTGTCTCTGTCTCCATTTCTCGACACAAATCTTTTAATACGTGTAGGAGGCAGACTCGACAACTCGCCTTATACTTTTAATCAGAAACATCCAATTCTTTTATGCTGTAAACATCACTTAACAAAGTTGATCTTTCGCAAACAGCATTTGAAACTTTTACATGCAGGCCCTCAACTACTCCTTGCAGACATTAGACAAATTTATTGGCCTCTAGGTGGCAGAAATCTAGCTAGATATACTGTCAAACAATGCGTAAAATGTTTTAGACATAAATGTAAAAATGTTCAACCAATCATGGGTCAATTACCTGTATCTAGGACTACATTAGAGTTTCCGTTCTTGCACACTGCAGTCGACTATGCCGGGCCAATTTTGATAGCCGATCGAAAGGGTCGTGGTTGCAAGTTACTAAAGTCCTACCTGTGTATTTTTGTGTGTTTAGCAGTCAAGGCGGTTCACTTGGAGCTTGTGACAGACCTGAGCAAAGAAGCATACATGGCTGCATTATATCGCTTTATTAGCCGTCGAGGCAAGCCTCAGACAATTACATCCGATAACGGAACTAATTTTGTCGGTGCATGTAACGAGTTACAATCTTTTCTTTCTAACCCAGACATAGCTGCTGATTTGGCCGATGAAGGCATTAAATTTCTTTTTACACCAGCATACTCACCTCATTTCAACGGAATGGCTGAAGCCGCCGTTCGCTCTGTTAAGCATCATTTGCGTAGAATTCTGAATTTAACTCATTTTACTTACGAAGAAATGTCAACTAACTTGTCTCACTCAAATTGAATCTATTTTGAATTCTCGCCCCTTGATACCTTTCTCTACCGAACCCGACGACCTGTCTGTCCTAACTCCTTCCCATTTTCTAATTGGACGAGTCTTAACGTCAGTGCCAAGTCCACAGATAGCTGAAACTTCTAATGTCACTCTGCTGCAGCGCCACAAGCGGGTGGAATACATAAAACAACATTTTTGGAAACGATTCTGTAATGATTATATTTGTACACTTCAGCAGAGAACTAAATGGAGGAGATCCAATGACAGCATTACAATTAACTCGCTTGTACTAATTAGAGACAAGACGAGTCCACCCCTGCTTTGGTCTCTTGGACGTGTAATCCACGTTTATCCCGGAGTCGATGGCATCAATCGAGTGGCAGAGATCAAAACTAAGAAAGGAACCATTCGGAGAGGATGGAACAACCTCTGCCCCCTGCCCATGGACCTTTGAAGACCACTCTTCAACCCGGGGAGCATGTCCACGCACTGAAGTGGCAACATTAAACTCAGCGGATTTCTGCCCTGAGACAGCCGCGCTGCGCGCGCATCATCTGTTTTGCTTCTTGTCCGTTGTAGCACGAAATGACATTGTTCGCGAATATTATTTTAATGTAAATTCTTTAGATGGTTTTCCACGAATAAACCAGCACAAATAATACAGTCCATTTATTCCCGCAAGGACCCTAACAACCCTTACATAACAGAATTACGAACTTTCTTATTTAGACACAAGAATAGAAATAATAATAGCCGTAATTCCCCCATAATACGGGCCGGTACTTATATAGTAAGTAATTAACATTGTTATATAGGGGAGCCCCGGTAGAAGTTTTCTCACTTATTTGTTAGATTAATGCGCTAAGTTCTGCACGTAATTCGGTTGCGTTCTCCAGGAGTCACGTATTGATTGAAAGTTATGTGATTTTCGGGGATTTTATTGGCTTTTGTGCGGTTTACCTGGACTTTAGATCTAGTCTATTTTCGAGAATATGGCAGAATAATAAAATAAAAATCTGCTTCGGAAAAAATACTTTTATGTGTAAAACAATTTCATGTGTTTAATATCAGAATAAAAAACAAGAAATCTTAACGCATCATTTTTCTGATTCACGTGTTCAAATAATCTTCCTAAGAAACTTTTACTGACTGACTGACAAAGAGGCAATGGAAACATGCAAAAAGTCTCTTTCATACAGATCACTGTAGTATTGTACTGTAAAATAGATGTTATTATGGGTTTCGCAAAATAGGGTGGATAATTTATGGTAAAAAAGAAAATTGTTGCTGTTATCAAAAACCTTCATGATTAGACTAGCAACCAAAATCACAGCAGATACAACTTCCCAATTTTTCTAAAAACAACTTTTTCGATTTTGGATGCAACCAAACATTCATGGCCGAGCACTCTAAAAACCAACCCGTTTTTTCCAATTCAGCAAACATGTTTCTAGAAAAACCGGGATTAGGCAAACAAAACTGAGTGCATTGCAATTTTTTAGCTTCGCTAAACTCCGATTGATATCAGGTAGCCTGAGGCAGGTCATTTCGGGTATGGAATTGATCTAGTTTTTATTATCTATATAGGCAAAGCTGTTCGCTTCAAACGATCCATTATGTGATGAAACGGTCAACAAAAAGCAACTTAGTTATTAATAGTATTTAGTTTTATATTTGAGCAGATTGGTCCTGAATTACAAATCCGTATTCATGTTTTTCTTTAAATGAAAACAAGTTTATTTGTAGTTCATCAACTTGATAGGTGAGATAGAATGAAAATTGAAAAGATTCAAAAATAATAGTTTCAAATTATTTTATTGTTGTTACTTATATGCGTCGCAGGACCGCTAAGTAAGAAAAAAAGTTAAAATGTACCTACTACTAATAAACACTACTGGTTTTTAGATGGTTTTATGACTCAGATTTTTAATTTTTTTAATTTAACGCACGCAAATTAATGAAAATGACGATCATACTTTTTTTTGCTCGTTGAATAGCGTTCGCTCATTATGTTGTTCTTTTGCAAAGGACACGGCAGACGCCCATAGAACGCTGGGCTTCAGATTGTGTATGTCGGTACAGATATGAAATTAGTTTTGTTTGATCGAGTATTTCAAGAGTATTTAAATTCATTTTTATTTGTTTTTGTACGTAATTGGGTTAAAAAGAAATCTTCGTATTTGTGACAGTGAGGTTAAGTATGGTGTGAATGATCCAATGAAGTACAGCCCGACTAAATGAGTTCTCAATTCAAAGGTTTTAGTTGCTGTCGACATGATATTCTGTGGAGGCACGCGCCAGTCAGCATGCACCCTTTTTTGTTTTATTGGTTTTTTCAAAATGTCAACGGCATAATCATTTTATTTCTTATTTATTTAGATTTTTGATTCTAATTCATAATCTATAAATTAGGCAAAGAACAATTAAAATATATTTTTATTTTTAGTTAAGCTTTTATTACTGTACCATATCAAGCCCAAAACTACCAACGTCCTTTAATATAAACCTAAGGGCGACTTCCTTAGGTTTATATATTAAGTTTTCAGAATGCAATTAAACGTTATTACTAGCTGTCAGTCCTTTCTAAATTTAGAGCCACGTTTGCCGTAGTAAAATATTTTCCTAGATAGACTTTAATTTAGTCGGAGCCAAGTGCTAAGCATCTAGCATTCTTTTGTACTAAGAATAGCGTTAAATAACAAGTTGTTATTTCAGTGAGATGTAATTTTGCTCTCTAGCGTGTCAGCCTAGACTAATACTAAAGATAATTAATACCTATAGAAAATTTGCAATATTATTTCTAAACAAAGAAACTATGTGCCTTATTTTCTACCTATTTGGTGCAGCCGTGAGACACATAATTTATGCAAAAAACACCATCAGCTTTTTGCAGATATGCAGCTGTATTTAATATTTAAATTATGTTGACAGTTATTTTTTTAATTTTCATACTTACTAGGGTTTTTATTTTTCTGAAGAAATAAATGATTTATTTTTTTTCATATGACTGAATGTAAATTGCGTCTCACATGCTGCATATATTTGCCATTTTATTATTTGAGACGTGAACGTCTAATCACAATATTGTTAGCATCCCATTCTGCTGTAATTTTGCTCCCGCTATATTATTATCACAAGGCCCTTTTTTCTTTTATCTTTACCTAAGTTTGGTTAGTCAAATGAAATGTTCCTACAGAAATCTAATTTAAGGTTATTTAGATTTCTGTGATAGTTCTATTTATTTCAATGACACTAATAATAAAAACCGACCAAGTGCGAGTCGTACTCGCGCACCGAGGGTTCCGTATCAGTTTTGGACGTATAAAGTGAAAAAAACCGGACCGCATATCAAACTTTGTTTTTGAAGGAATTTTGATGATTTTGAAAAAACAGTACTAGTTAGGAACATCGTTTTAATTTTGGTGCAATATTTGGGTCAATTCCTATCAACTCTATTTCAGATTTTTGGCTCCGCAAACTTCGGAGATAAGGGGGGGGGGGAGGAATTTGTTAGATAGATAGGCCGGAACCTGGAGAAGCGCATAGGCCACTTTTCATCCATGTTCACGCAAACAAAGTCGCGGGCAACATCAAATTAATAACTAGCCAAATCACTTAGTTTCTATAATAATAAATTCATGTCCCTCAAAAATATCAATCTCTATCGGCTCCATCACACAATGCACTGTACCCCTATCATGAGTTTTTTTGACGTGTAGTATCGTTAACGTAAGCATATTTTGAATTGAAAATACACGTTTGTTACACTTTATTTACATAAATTAAGTACTTAATTAATTACTCTGTATTTTTTTAAATGTGCAAATTGTATAAAATTTTATCAAAATGTTCCAGGACTGCTGTATTTTAAATTCAAAATATGCTTACGTTAACGAAACTATACGTCAAAAAACCTCATGATAGGGGTACTGTTCACCGAATTTCCACTAGTTTAAAGCCTCGCATGTAGGTGATTGCAGCCATTTTAATTATGCACCAAGTGTAGACACTGGCCGGCTGAAATATTGCAATGGCATTTAATTTTATTTATGTATATGTTACGGTTAGTGTGATTAATTGGAAATCATTAATAACTAGCTTCCACCCGCGGCTTCGCCCGCGTTTTCCGGGATAAAAGGTAGTCAATGTGTTATTCCACTATAGTCTATCTGTGTGCCAAACATCCAAATCCGTCCAGCCATTTCAGCGTGAAGAAGTAACAAACATACCTACACACAAACATACACACACGCACAAACTTTCGCATTTATAATATTAGTAAGATTACCGAGAATTATTAATACTAAACAACACAGTAGGTTAATTGGATAAAATTGTCACATTGACTGACTATGGCCATGTTGTTTCAACTTACAGTTACGTATCTGTAACCGTCAAATATGGCGGCTTGTACGACAATTTCATACTGACTTAACGATTACGTACTGACTTACGGATACAGATGGTTTGAAGCAACCCGCCCTATCTATTACTAATCATTTTGAACGGTGACTACACGGCACACGAGCCGATCGAGCAAAGCGAGAGGTGCCACGGCAGCAGCCGACGCCAGCGAGTGCCAGAACTGATTGGCCGAACACTTACCACCATTTATTCATTAATATTATACAAATTACGATATTTTATATCTTTTACCAAACACATTATGAAATTATTAATCGCCAAGAGAATGTAGTGTACTTACCTACTTATAGTGTAGTTACAATGTGGCAAAATTATTGACATAAAATCAGTTCGGAAAATAATATCAGCTAAGAAAAAAAATATAAAATAATGGTTCCTTTTAAAGCAACAAAAAAAACTTCACAACCTAAAATGGGATGTAGCTTTTAAGATTTATAAAGTCCAGAAAATAAAGCAAAACATTTTGATCTCACGGAGTACATTTAACAAAACGGGAACTCAGACAGTTTACAAAATAAGATAGTAGCTGTCTCAAAAATTGAATTGTGCAAACATTCTTGGTACAGTCGGTGAAATAAATCCCGGTTCACCCTTGTCAGGCGAGATAACTGACCGAACTTTCTAGCCCAGTTTGAAACAATTATCTCAGCAGCGATCACGTAAATTTTTCTAATCTCTCGACGATACTTCTCTTTCGTCTGACTGTACTCCACTTTCACGTAGTATAATGTAAATTGAAAACTGTTTAAGTTTGTTTTCCTTGTGGTTTGTTTAGGTATTAGGAGTACTGATAGTGTACCTTTGTCTTTAAAATAGAATTTCCCTAATTGCATCAGTTGGGATTCAAAATTTATTTTGAGCAATAGACTCCATAAATTAATCTTTTGCGACAATTTGTTTCTAATATTTTATACATAACTATTGTTTTTCAGTCGGTTAATAAAAATATTCTATTTTCATCATGATCACTCAAGAGCAATGAATTCGGGTCAGTCACAAAAATCTTAATATCTCCGAAACATTAATTACATAATAATATGTATTTGTTTGGTGCAGTGATAGCCTAGTGGATTAACCATGTGCCTCCCACGGCGAATGGTTCGAGTTCGATCCCGAGGGACGCACCGCTGACTTTTCGAAGTCATGTGCGTATTAGAAATTAATTATCACTTGCTTTAACGGTGAAGGAAAACATCGTGAGGAAACCGGCATGTCCTAGAACCAAAAATTCGAAGACATGTGACGTCTACCAACCAGCACTGGGCCCGGGTGGTGGACTACAGCCCACTCCCTCTCACAGAGGAGGCCTGTGTCCCAGCAGTGGGAACATTATAGGCCGATTATGCTTATGCTTATGTATTTGTTTTATTGCTTGTACTGTTATGTATTTTTTTTTATTTTTATTTATTAATAAATAGACTTCACACGGTTTAACAGTATAAAGTTAGCATATGAACTCAGTGGCATTAAGATTTTTGCAAACAACTCGGATTCATTGCTCTTGAGTGTAGGTATTCATCTAAACATTTCTCAAATACTTAATTGTCGTCAAAATAATTTTACTTTATTTTTCCTTTTTTAGGGTTTCGTACCCAAAGGGTAAAAACGGAATCCTATTACTGAGACTTCGCTGTCCGTCTGTCTGTCTGTGTGTCTCCAGGCTGTATCTCATGAACCGTGATAGCTAGACAGTTGTAATTTTCACAGATGATGTATTTCTGTTGCCGCTATAACAACAAATACTAAAAACAGAATAAAATAAATATTTAAGGGGGTTCCCATACAACGAACGTGATTTTTATGCTCGTTTTTGCTCTATATTGATAACGACATCAGGTAGACGCTTGAATACTCACAAAATATTTAATAATATTTTATATTTACTTTAAAAATAAATAATTAAAATAAAAAAAAATATTTAAGGGGGGGTTCCATACAACAGACATGATTTTTTTGCCGTTTTTATAGATAATGGTACGGAACCCTTGGTGCGCAAGTCCGACTCGCACTTGGTCGGTTTTTTTTTCTAGTACTAAGGAGCTGAGTGTCTCCTATTACTTTACCATTACAATGAAAATGCAATCTAAAAGGCCACAATATCTTTCAAAACTCATTTCCCGACGAGCACTTTCTTTATGAAATTACTAAGTTTTTACTTGAGAACCGAGTTAAGTGCTCTTCAAGAAAAACCATGGCGTTACTACCTAGACTATAAGCTTAGAACTGTCATGCTTTGGAATTGTTAATGCCTTGAGTATGTCGTGAAAATGTTTTATTTAAGTTTACTTACAGCCGTTGTCATGTTAGCTGTTAAGAAAATAATCTGCAAAATTATGTGGAGTGTATTAGTCCCACAGAATACTACAGAGGGACGATTCTGCTAAGACAATTAAATAGCAACTCCCAACTGTTTTTTCTAAAATATCTTCAATGTACAGACACGACTTTTTAACAAATTTGTATTAGCACAGATAGATATTATTCAAAAACTTTTTGATATTGTAATAACTTTTTATTAAATAAAACTAACTTGTGCTAGCGAAACCCACGCAACAATCACAAAATTATACGTCACTACAGCAGTAGCAGCAGTACAAGCGCGCACAATAGTAGTGCACAACAAAACAAAAAATCCCGGATATAAGTCTGAAGTCACAAAGCTTTGTCCCGGCCAAGTTCGCCGTGCAACCTGATTCAATTTCCATGTTAATCCGAAACACGACACAAAGTCTCCTTTGTACTGCACAAGTCAAGTTTTATCGTGTAAGGAGTTTTTTGGTGACTGTACTAGTGATGTAATAGTTCTGTAATAAATAGTTTTGATATGCAAAGATATTTTTTTTTATGATAATTTACTATCGTTCATGTAGCTCTTTATAATGAAAATAAAAAGCTCTTAATTTCTATCCAATCCAGTAAATATTATTTAAATTCTAAACTTAACTCTAGAACTTTGATCTATTATAAGATCTAGGTACAGTACCCGGCAATAAATATTGCACATCGAGTTTGAGAAAGAGATAATCGTCTAGCTTCGGCTTTGTAGAGCGTCGTATCCGTCACTCATACCTATGTGACGTTTTGTCGCCGACTTGTTTATTAGATACCAGACTGTTAGTGCTTCGTGCGACAGAGATGACGCTCTATAAAGTCGAAGCTAGCAAATATCTCTTTCTGAAGCTCGATGTGCATTATTTACTGCCACGTACTGTATGTTGTCCAGGTTTTTGTAAACGTCATTCCTGACGAAAATCATGTGGAAAATTTTGTCTATTCTGAGATTAAACAATGTTTAAATATATTAATAATTATGTCAGCATTCACCCAACCCAAAACATTGTTGTAGATGAGTATACTTTCCACCACCGCAGACCGCGTTTTAAGATCAAAATGACTTGCGAATATCCTTGTGAACTATAAAATATCTCAGTCGTAAATTGTATTATTTTCACATCACTAAAAGTACACGAAGCATAAACTACATGAACAAATTCAATGAGCAAACCCAGCAGTGTTTTAGGTTGTAATCTTAGAACGTGAGAGTCTGAGCCACATTCGAAGTTTTTCTTTCTTTGAAATGTATCGGAAAGTAACAGTTGTATTGGTAATTCAAGATTTATTGCTGAATTTTGCAGTGAAGTTATTAGTTCGACTTGAATATACTTTTATAATAATTGAATTTTTAATATTACCCTTGAAATGTATGTAATATCGATTTATTGCTAGCGACCCGGCCCTTTTTCGCACGAATTACCTACGGGTGCAATTTTAAATTACCTTAGGTGTAGGGTGGCTAGTACTACGAGTTCAAGCTTTAACTCTAGTTCATCGCACGGTAATTAGATGAAATGTGGCTTAGATTGTTCTTACTCTGTATTGAATCTTAAGCTACCAAACTGAAAACCACATCAAAACCAGTGATGCGCGCACAAACAGACCAACAGACAAAAGTAAAAAAAAATATTTTTTAGCATCGTCCCAGTACCTTATACCGAATGTTTTTCTGGAATATCTTCAATGTACGGATACGGATTTTTTACAGTTTTATAATAGTACTAGCTGATCCCCACAGTTTCATCTCCGTTGTCTGCCTCAAATTTTACGGGCAGCGGGGCGACGGCGGCGGCGGCGGCGCGGCACTCTTTCTCCCGCGCCGCTGTTTTCGAGGTATAAATATAAATTATAAAAATTCGAGGCATAAAATCAAATGGACCGGCATTTGATTTTATGCATAAAATCCTGCTGCTCCCGCGCCGCCGCCACCACCGCCAAAATTCGAGGCAAAGGCCTAACGGTCGGTTGCAGAAAGATAATAAAATTTTAACGGAGACATTAACCATACAATTTCGATCGTTAAAGTCTCCTTTAAAACTTAATGACCTTTTCTGCAACTCAGTGTAAGGGTCTTAGCATGATGTTAAAAAGCCTATATTCCTCATGAATTTGACTATCATATACAAAAATAAGTTTTCAATACATCATATACAAAAATATCATAAATACAAAAATAAGTTTGCAGCGTTCGTGGTCGTCCTGCGACCACGAACGCTGCAAAGTGTTCGAAACGTCAGGAAAAATCTGTAATATACGCGATTAAATCCGTTTAAACTTGTTATAATATAAGTTTTTGAATCCGACTGATAGTTCTAAAGATTACCGCGTTCAAACAAACAAACTATTTAGCTTTATAATATAGATAAGACAGATAGATGTATGAAATTCTCATGACAATTTACGATTTGACAGTCCTATATGCTATATATGAGTGAGTTTCAAAATGGAAGCAGTTTCTAATTTAGGCTTAAGCGTATTTCACTCACGTGTCTAAATAATGTTTATGTAGCAACCAATTGCGCTGGCATTCAACCGCGATGATCTCTCTAAAGCTTTACAGTGCTCCAGCGCTTTGTGAGCATTGACAAAACCAATTTCTCTTATTTGATGTTACCAGTAACATAGTGGAACTTCATTAAAAGCAAGTTGAGTTATTATTAGAACAGGGCCGGAGTAAAAATGTTAAGGCAATTATTTTTTCGTTGCAAAAAAAGAATGGTACCTAGTATTTGTCCAGTATAGCTGTATCTGCTCACACTGGAACAATCTGTACTAATATTATAAAAAAAGTAAATTTTGTAAGTAGGTATGTAGGAGGTAATCTCTGAAGAAACTACTGATCCGATTTTGAAAATTCTTTCTCTAATTTTAGTTATTATTTTTGAGTACTATAGGCTACTTTCCTTAATAATTATCAGTTCCTGTGGGTCAGGCAGGCAAAATCACGAGCAAAAGCTAACGATGGATCCATCGAGTTCATCAGGCGGGTTATCTCGTCTTAGTAACCTGGACGAAGTTGTAATTCTAGTCATGCCTGACTTAAATTTTAAAATTGTTGTCAAAACTTTAAAAAATTAATAATTAAAAAAACCCGACTGCCAAAAAACAACTAAAAAGTTCAAAACAAGAGCACTTTTCAAGCAGTCTGATGCAGTTGGTGGCAATTATTTGTGTTAAATCTTAGATTTTATGCCACCAACTGCATCAGACTGCTTGAAAAGTGCTCTTGTTTTGAACTTTTTAGTTGTTTTTTGGCAGTCGGGTTTTTTTAATTATTAATTTACTATTTTTATTTTTCACTTTTTAGTTTTTAATGTATGTTTTCGTTATCTTCTTTTTTGTTTGTATATCGTTAATACTTGAAATAAAAACTTAAATCAATAAGTAAGAATTAGCGAGAATGATTGCTTTGTTAAACAACTTTAAATCGTTATATATCCTAAACTATTAATTAAAATGAAAAATGATAAAAGGTACCTAAAGATGATTTTAAAATACCTATTCAACGACACCCCACTTGACATAGTTCATCAACTTTTTTTTTTTTCTTTTTGACAATATGGCGTCTGGTTGTCGCTGTGGTGAATTTTGATTACTGTTATGTCTTTAGTGACACTCGCAAGGTTAAGACGAATCGATTGACGTAAGAATTATCAAAATCGGCCTACGCATTTGGTCTCTAGAACGCCACATAGAAACAAACATACATACATACATACATACATACATACATAGACTGATAAACACATTACCCTCCTTTGCGTCTCGCAGTCGGGTAAAAAGAGACAACTTTTATTTTTCAAATATTGTAAATTAATATTAATTTAAGTTTAACAGATTTCGATTGTCATTGACCATCTTCATAATTTGCAGCTAAGCCTGGCTCATGAATATTTAGAAGACGCAGTTTTGTCAAACGTCTTTACAAATAAACCTAAGTCGTAAATTGAGCTTACTTTAAATATAGGTAGTTCAATTAAATAATAAAACACTAAAATTCACACTAGCGAACTTAAAACTACTATCGCACCGGCTCAGAGGATCAAGATTTGAAAGTACTTAAGGCCGCCGGGAAATTTATTTTGTCCCCCCAAGCGGAGCGGCGAACTAAGCCTTATCATCCACCTAATAGGTTTCCACAAAGAAGCCTTTGGAGCCAATAGGGGCACCTAAAATTTATTGCATAGTTAGATAGAACATTCTCAGAGGCTGTCTTATAACGTGTAATCAAGGGACTGGACTGGCCAATTTTGTTTGTTGATAGTTATTGAACGCGAAAATAATTTTATGACGTTGTTCTTTTTTATTAACTTTATTTTTTTAGAAACTAGGTGATTGTTAGGTCCTATGTTAGATTTCTGGACTATGAATTCAAAAAAGTGAAGTTTCGGTGTTAAAGCAGAGGAAACATGCCATCTATTTATTAAATGGGCCTAATGCTAATATTCTATTTTTTATAAAATTGAATTCTTGTCAACAAGAATATAACAAAAATATTAGATAAATGAAACAAAATGGCGAACTTCACGGCCAAAACACCCAAAAAATCCTAGCAGTAGCGTCAAATAACATGATATCATCTTTAGCAGAAATATCCGCTCATTGGCTATCTTCTATCTGTTTATCTAAGTATAAATAAGGCAAGCCATAGAGTACTTTAGTAGTTTGAACTTTTTACAAAGTAAACGTGTTTTTTGCTTATTGAACAGGCTTTTATGTCATAGTTATTCTTATAGAAAGTGAGGTTTTCGACAGCACAAAGAACACGTCTACTCTTTTAGAGTGTGTCGCAAAAGGTGAAAAGGCAACACCCTATTCTGTATCATTCACAAACATCATAACATAGCGGCAGTGACCACCAATCTTCATTATTTAGAAATCATGATGATGATAAGAATTTCTTCCATTGTTCACTATTATCTTTTTATAAGAATCTATAATATTCTGCAGCTCACGTTTACAGATCAGTATAAAATAAAACGGTTTCAATATAGATTACACCATCGTTAGAAAACAACAACCAAGGAATAAAGATGAGATTCAACTGAATTACTATAGAAAATCTGTCAAAAATTTACAAATAATCCTTCGATAAAGTTATCTGACAATAGTGAAATTGACGCTTAGAAATATTGAAACCGTTTTCTTTAATATTGATGTATGCAAACGTAAGCTGCTGTATATCATAGATTCTTAAAAAATGACGATCGTCTAATTCATACTCTAAGATTAGTACCGTTATGTCGCGCACGTACTACGCTCCAACTTCCATCTCCTATGAAAAGGGTTGAAGATTTATAACCTTTTGTAACAGGCTACCAATATATTCTATTATATCGGATGACACCTGCTATTATATGTTAAATCGGGTGACGTTTTTATCTTTTGCGTGCTGATAAGTCAATTTATGCGGATTAGGTTTTGTAATTTGTGCAAATGTAAATTTAACATTGTTGGATTTGTATTGATAAATGTTTACAATTTGTTATATTGGCGGCTTGGATGAGTTTTTGATATTATTATATCAAAAAATAATAAATTATAGATTATGGCCAATGTTTTGCATTTTAACATATCATTTGCCTAAAATTATAAACACCATGATGTGTAAAACCATCAAAAACTTTATGTGAGTAAATGAAACGAAATGTACACACACATCGTTTATCTTATCAAAGTGATGCTCTATATTCAGTGTATGAATAACTTATTTATCATCAATGCTGAGTTTTTGTCTCTCGCTTTTTTTGTGTTCATTCTTTGTGCCTACATGTTTTTTTAGGTTTCCGTACCAAAATGGTAAAAAAGGAACCCTTATGGTGCGACTTCGTCTGTCTGTCTGTCTGTCTGTCTGTCACATCTGCTTATTATATATATATAAAGAATGCTTGTTCAACTTTATTGCAAGTGAAAAAAGTCCAAAAATATTTTTATTTTCATTGCAAAAGGGGCCGGAGTGGGGGTCCGAAATTTTAAAGTGGGGTTACTAGGTCAAGTGACATATCATATGAAAGGACTTGATCTGCACATTTCAAAATATATTTTTATTTTATTTTATGTCTCACAGTTTTCGACATACGATGAAAAATGTCTGAAAAATTACCATTCCCCCCCCCCCCCTTATCTCCGAAGTTTGCGGAGCGAAAAATCTGAAATAATTAGAGTTGATAGGAATTGACCCAAATATGGCACCAAAAATAAAACGATGTTCCTAACTAGTACAGTTTTTTCAAAATCATCAAAATTCCTTCACAAACAAACTTAGTTATGCGGTCCGGATTTTTATACGTCCAAAAATGATTCGGAACCCTCGGTGCGCGAGTATGACTCGCACTTGGCCAGTTTTTTTTTTGTAACCTGTAGGCGAGAGCAAAATAAATTGATTTCCTTTCTTTCTTTCATCTTTCTTTAAATGATCCTTCAATCAAAAGCTCTGCAGTAATGACAGTGAAGCCTGGTTACTGCGCTGCAACGTTGGTTAGCAACCGCAGCGCTTTGTGCGATCAACACCCGTGTTAGTTAGTGACTGATACCGTGCTGTAATTACATTGATTCGTTTCAGTAGTGGATTGGGTTTAGCCTTTTTTGGTTTCGACAACGAGGCATAGATGTTACGAAGTATTTTGGATCGTAAAGTCTCGTAAAGAAATTAGTCTATCGTATTTTTGCCTACAGTATTTTCGAAAATATTGCCGTATATATCTACGTGGTTTGGCGATCATGATAAGTTGTTACAAGTGCACGTAAAATTAATGGCTATTGAAATTTATTGCTTTTGCAGCCACCTCAAAGAGGAAACGAAGAATAATTTGCCCGAGTACCACACAAAATGAAAACACGGAGGAGATAAAAATAGCCGTCACAAATTAGGTAACTTAATTAAGTCACAGACTAGGTAAAATCACGAAAAAAACTTATTCGTCTGACATAAATGACACAATGCTAAAAACTGTAGTAACATTATTAAATCTACATAAAATTTAGCACAGCTAACGAGGTGCCAAAACTGTGCTCGGCACGCAACAATAGTTCGGCGCAAACAATTTGTACAAACAAATTCATTTCACACAAACGAATACCAAACGACCGAATACCGGGAGAAAAAAATTGGTAAATGAAAATATTTTGGGTTTACCTCAATTACTGAATTTTATTAGTGACGGTTTTTAGTGAACTACATATTATGAAGGGAATTAATTTTTAAAGTATGATGTAGGAGATAAAGTTAATTTTTATTATAACATACTCAGATGAAGCATTCAGTGATTTTCTTTCGTAGTCACCTGATAAAATTAAAATTAGGAAAAACACAGTAACTTCAGTGCTATACATTTTATTCTACTCCCAAAACATCCGTGCATTTAAACAAACATAACATCCATATTGTCTTAATTTGGCGTCCGCTAAAATATTCCGCTTTCTGCTTAGTTGAAAACAAAAAGTTTTAGTTGCGAAATGAAAACAATTAGCGTTTGCAGCGGCTGCAGCGAAGTGTAGCGATTTAAGCTGTGTGTGTGTACTAATTGAAACTATGATGGCATTTTGGTTCTTATAGCTGTAATATATTTTTAAGACAGTGATTATTGAATTTATTTTTGGATCGAAGTTCCTCAACGTTTTGCTGTTTAAGTTGACTGGTAGAAACCATCACATAAGGAAAAAGCCCCTTCCATGCGGCTTTCTCTCTGTGTCTCTTTCTATTAATACCTTTTGACTCTCTTTGACTGTCAGTCTTGAGACACAACTGATTTTCTATTGTTATCGACCTGAATAAGGTTTGATCGACAGTTGAACTAATAACTGCTTAAAGAACTTCGTTCTTGACCCGGTTCCGCGATCGCACTCGTTTTTTTAGTATTTTAAGTTAGTATTTTGTTAAATTTCCCATTGGGTTTGAACTCATGACTCACCCACGCCAAAATCCCATGAAAGCAAAAACTTATGGCATTTTATAGCAATAGTTTATCCATATAACAACGTAATAACAACCTTCGCAATCGCAAAACTCAATTATTCACTCTCGTAAAGACCAAACGGTTGCAACTGTGAACAACAATAAATCCAAGCTAAACCGAGCAACAGCATAAGTTATGAAAAGTATTCGCGCCGCCAATTTACTGGTAGCAAAAATTCGTTGTTAGTTGAAAACAATTAAGCGGTCTAACTGGTACTGGATAGTGGGCTAGCCGGGAACTTTGTTGGAACTCATTGTAGAGCACAAGGATTTTGTAATGTACATTTTGTGGGATGCGGCTTGAATAAAATAGTTATTTTCGTCGATAAATTAGTCGGTTGTAGTTTCCTGGCGGGTAGAGGTTTATCCGCTTTAGCTAGCTGAGTGACGACTTTACCGACAAGTTTCCGTGTTGGTATCCCAAGCAATGACAACAAGGCATAAGTTGATGACTTTGCAGTGTAAGCTGGGCCGCATACCAGAAATACTTGCATTACGATAATTTTGGCGCCATATTTGAAACGCGACACATTTAACGCCCCCGTATATCTGCGCGCAAGCACGTATACCAAGGACACAAACTGCACCCGCTACAAATGTGTCCTTGGTGTGCAATTGCATGCTTGCGCGCAGATATTACACGGGGGCATTATATCTGGTGTACCTACTTTATGTCTAGTGCTATGTACGTGTATGTCTGGTGTGCGGCCCGGCTTAGAAAAAAGACACCTTTTTACACGATAAATTGCTTTGATAAACTTTTTACAGCTTATTACTAAAAAGAGGTACCTACCAACTAATTACAATAATGTAAAGTCTAATCTATGTCTATGACTGTAAAATTGTTTAGAAATTATAGTGTCTAACGTAAAGACTAACTTACTGAGATCTAAAGCATATTTTCTTAATAATTTATACCGCATCAGAATTCACAGTTCTGTTTCGAAATCGGCGTCCAGAAACCACCGGAGTGCAGACTCGCGGTACAGTGAAGAGCAATTTATTACTTTTAAGTTGCCCCTGCACTATGGGATTAGACGGAATGCTCGTTCCTACAAATATGTACGATAATAACAACAGTTCAGTTGCGATTCGTTGCAGCGTGTGCGGTTAGTTTGTTGGATTAACTTCGGTGTCGTTGTTTTGGGTAGACATGTCGTAGATTGTTGTAAAAGGTAGTCGAGGACTCTAAATGGGCCAATGTTTTTGTATTGAAGACAAAGTCCATGCTCTTATCTCTAGTTTCACTGTCTAGTTTTCTTTTAGTATGTATACACTGTATACAAGGATTACCTTACCTCGAATATTCAGTTTGCAATTTCAGATAGGTAGTACATAGATAAGTAAAAGAAAAAACTAGTAATTGATTTGCAAATATATAATAAACTATTGCTTCTGTTTCTCTTATTATATTTTTCACCTTCGTGATTGATTCTACCAACAATTTATACCATTCATTATTAAAATAGATTAATAATAATAAATTATTTGCAGTTCCTAAGATGCTTTAAATTTCGGCTCTTTCTTATTAATAACTACTCTCGATGCTGACACATTCGATGCTTGGAGCTTCACATCGACATCCGAGTAAACTTCACACAGGTTTTGATTTCTATATTGCTCTAATAATTTAGGCTCAAGCATTTTATTTACTATATTAGATATTGCGCAGTCATACGGTGCCAATGCGTGGTCAGATTCTATGTCAAATACACTGACTGGTAGTTTAGTATATTTGGATAAGTTGTAGTCATCGTTGAGTTTTTCTGCCTTGGGATGTGGTACACCTTTCATGAGCACAAGTTTAGACTCCAGCTTGAATTCAGGTTCATATGCTTTTGCTAACATAATCCTTTTATACGTTGTTTCAATTATTGCTCTCTGGTATTCACGAGAATGGGTTACTGTTTTCTGCAGTTTCTTCAAACAATATTCCACTTTTGTCTCCCAGTCATCTAGCTTGCTTAATTCTTCATTCAGACTATCAATATCTTTTCTTGCAATAATATTGTAAAGTTCTGCTATGACGGAATTTTGTAGTTCAGACTCCGTCAGGTTTCCTAGGTGCGTATTCAGATGGACTTTGATTGCATCTGGGCTGCTGTTTAGACAGTATACGACGCCAAAATATCCTGGCGATAAAAAAGTTAGAATAAAATAACAAAAAGGAAAATGAACACAGCTCCCAACATAATTGTTCTGCCTGGAGAAAATTATGGTTTGTGGTCAATATTATATTTGATCTGTTCATATAAATTAAGATTTTGATGCATTTTACTGGCGCAATGTTCTCAATTGATTTAAGCAAAGTGTACAATTTATCGTAATAAATATGTGGAGGTGTGTGTCGAATTACCTTCTTTTTACAATAATGCTGCTAATTCTAAAGCTATGTTAACTCCAAATGAATATCCCAAAATATAAAATTTAGAGTTGAACTCAAATGTCGCCATAATGTGCTGAAAATAAAAAAATATAATTATATTTATAAAGTACTAAAGTAGGCCAAAGCACAGATAAGACAATACTACGCGTAGCCAAAGTAAAATTACTAGAATGCAAGTCTGCTTAAGTTAGTACCTATGCAGAATTATTTTATCTTTCGTTGTCTTGGCAAAATCTTAAATTAATAATGATTATGAAAAGACAGGGTTTCTATAATTTACCTTCAACAAATTTTCGGCCATTTGAGGTATGGTATCTCCTTCTAAATCAGGCGATAGTTGCAAAGTAGCAGCTTGTATCTTCAATCTCTCACCGATAGATGAAAATATGCGACAATGACCTTCGAACCCTGGTATCATAATTAAATAGGTTTCTTTCGAATCCAGTTCATCTGGCACCAAAAAAATATAATTACAAGTATATTTTAAATGATCTTGCCGAATTTATTGAGATTAGTCTGTATTTTCTTAGGTACCTTATTAGTGCAACTAGCGATTTTGCTGGGCATTATTACAATTGGTTCTGCTGCAAAGATTTCATCACTTTCAATGTAATTGTAGAAATCTTTCAGGCCCTGTACTGATGATGTATTTTGTATTGCATTGTTGCATATTTTTTTGAGACTGAAAATGGCCATAATTAATTAAACGTCATTATTTCTGAGATAGTGTAAAATATGGTAAACTTCGCTTAAATGAAATTGTCACAACTTTGTTTAATATTTAATATTGTATCATTTTCTGTACTAAATGTTTAATAAAATAACAAAACTGATAATAAGATGCTGCTAAAGACTCGAATCAAGTTTTGAAATTGTTTACGAATCCTAATACACTTAATTTTAAGATCAGCTGTTAACATCAATATTTAAAACAAGTTTGTTGAATGAATTAATCTAAATCTTAAATCTGATCAAAAGAAATTTAATCTTACTTTAAAATAGAAATCCGTTGCAGCTCTTCAGTTGAGTAATCTATTTTAAAAGTTTTATTCAAAAGATCTCTTATTTCGTCTACACAGGCTTCGTTTATTTTAAAACTATTTAAAGTTTTAGTTTCTTCGATAGTTTCAATTTTAGGGATACCTAAAAGTAAAGCAGTTAATTATAATTGTGCCTTCGAATTGCATTATAATTGTTCGTTCGAGTAAGATTTAGACACAGGCTCTTTAAAATAAAACCTACCCAAAATTTTAGAAATTGTATTAAATAATTCCACGCCCTTTTCTTTTTTATGTGCACGAGTGACAACATTGTTGTATTTGTATTTCAAGCTCTTTTCCAATGTATTAAAAAGCGCTGATATACTTTCTGACATCGATACTTCTGAATCTTTATTTATCTGAAATACATACAAGTAACCTTTCAATATGTCATTTACGTTGTAATATGTAAGTTATTATGCCACCTTAATAATATTTCATGATTCATCAATTAGCCTTGAAGTCATCTTCATAATCTTAGCTTATTTTTGATTCTATGGCAGGGTCACATTTTTTTTTTTTTTTAAATTTGACTATTCCTGCTCAAAAAAAAATCTTTATCATAAACTTTTGACGCGGTGAAGGAATTTTAAAATTATTAAATACATACCTTGTTTAAAACGTCAGTTTGCAAAAAGAGTGCTGGTTGTTGATTCTCATTGCGGGTGTCACAAATGTCTTCAATAGCTGACGTGGTGAAGCTTCCACTAATTTTATTTGTAGAAAATGAGATTACCACAAAATTACTGAAAAACAAGAATAATAAAAGTTGCAGACTTGTAGTAGGTAGGTACTCAATATTTATATATTTATAGCACTTCGTCCACTGTACATTTTTCCGGGATAGAAAGTAGCCTATAGCACTCAGTAATAATGCAGCATCCTATTAGTGAAAGAATTTTCAGAATCGGATCAGTAGTTCCGGAGATTATCCCCTACATACTTTACAAACTTAAAAATTTTACCTCTTGATAATATTATTAGTCTTAGTATAAATAGTATAGATAGTTTTTCAAATCTTTATCTTACCTTAGATTATGGCAGATTTTTCTGGAAGCTTTATCTAAATTCGATACTACCATTACATTTTGTCTAAATTCTTTACTAACATTCTCTTGTAGATCATCATTTAACCCAGTATTGCTTTCAGTATTTTGTACAATAAAAATTCCTTGCACTGGATCTAATTTTTCACATTCATGTAGTAAGGTTGCACAACCTGTACTAGTTTGAAGGTTTTCTGTAGAAAGTGCTGATAGTATGCCAAATTTCTTCCATGATCTGCAATAAAAATTTTAAAAATGCTTCAAATTCAAAAATAATGTAACTAGGTATTTAATATTGTAAATAAAAACAATACACATTTGATTAATAATGTTACTGGAGCCTTTTTAGGGTTCCGTACCTCAAAAGGAAAAACGGAACCCTTATAGGATCACTTTGTTGTCCGCCGTCAGTCACCGGGCCATAAGTGGAGCCGTCTGCTCATAGATGGCGCCATTGGAAGTATGCAGTAGCGCCATCTATGATCATATGTCGGAACTCTTAGGGCGCGAGGCATACTCGCACTTGTCCGGCTTTTTTTAGATGGTGTCACTCTTTAGGATATTATAGCTGGAAAAGCCAGAAAATTTCAACATAAATAACTTACTCTCTTTTGGCTTTGAAATATGCTGTTCCAATATTACTTTTCTGGTGTAGAATGACTTTCTTGACACCCTGTTTTATTAGCCAACCAACCAATTCCACTCCTAAAATATTTTCATCGCTTACGACTATGCATGACGCTTCTGGACTGAAAGATATGCTAAAAAATAATAACATAAGTTATTTTATTATTTGCTATTTCCTTACGGAATAGATTCAAAAGGTTTCTACGTCATGAATTTTTCAACTTCTGAGATATCGGGATTTCTATTCGTTAGCACGTAATATCTGGTTTCTGGGATTTAATTGAAAGTTCATAGAAAAAAAGCACTTTCAGTTTTTTCCGTATCACTTTCAATTTTATTTTTCCAATTTGCCGGGCAACTTTCCCATTTTTTTTCATACAAACCTCGTCCTGACAATCACGAATACAACAAAAAAATCATCCAAATCGTCGAGACATTCTCAAGTGATGAGCTTACAGAGCTTACAAACATGCGGCAATTAATTTTTATTTATACAGAAGAAGGAGAAGAAATGAAGTCGCAGGTTCAAATCCTGCTCGCGACAATTCGATTTTTGAGAATCTCTTAAATATGTAATAACTTAAGGAGAAGAAGGTAAGATAATAAGATAATGTTGAGATCTAAAATACACTACTACTACTACACTACACTACACTTACCGTCCTGTAACGTTCAATTGTTTATTCAATGCTACCATGTCGCTCATACTTATCAAAACTCTTCCAATACGATGTCTTGAGGACACAAATCTTAATGCTCTCGTTACATTATGAGGAGTATAAACAACTCTAATAAGTGGTCTAACGACTCCTGAGGCTATGCCATCACTAATAAGTCCATGCAGGATCTTAAAAAGAAAAATACTGATTAACTTAATAATTTCGATAAGTAAAACGTTTGTATTAGGTACTTTTTGTCCATTTCTAAAAAATAGAATTTTAAATAATACAATGTACGTATTAAATTATTCAATGTAAGTAGTACCACCAAGAAAAAGAAAGAAAGAAAGAAATGGGAAAGAAAGAATAAAGAAAAAACTGTACACCGCATCAAAATACCCTTTTGCACCGTTTTGAATAGATAATGTTCTCAAAAGGTTGCCTATAAGTCGAGTAAAAGTATTGTTGGGATGTATTTTACGATCGAAAATTATTTTTTTGCTGTACGTAGGTACCTTGTTTTCTTCCAAATTTTCCGTCCTAAATATACTTGAAATATCCAAGGACTGATAATTTCTGTTTCTTGTATTAAGATAAGAAAGTCCCCATTCCTTGTTTTCTTCTTTATCATGTTCATCTACGTCTACAAAAGTACCGTGTATGCCAACACATTTCATAGCATACTGAAAATATTAAAAAATAAATTAATAATACATTAGATTTTAGACTAACTGTAGTAGTAGTAGTAGTAGTATAACTGATGAGTTAGTAGATCAATGTTTTTTTTGCTGAGTAAAGGTTTAATTTTCGAAAACATCTTGCAATTTTAGAAGTTTTTGACAAATAGCACAAAATGTAATTTTATATTAAGGTGGATCCGTCAAGGTTGCGGGTGAAATTCAAAATATCTTGGGTTTATTGCAAATTGCAGTACTGTTTTGTGTTTTGTGTTTTGTTTTACGTTGTATGTTGATCCAAATTCGAATCGCGACAATAATGATAGCAAAAAACCCAAGATATTTTGAATTTCGCACGCAACCTTGACGGATCCACCATAAATCTTGTTATCAGAACATAAATTAACTCAATAAGTTTTAATACAAAATCTTACCTCGCGCAAGTCGCCTCTAGCGCAATTAAAAACATAATCGCAACAGAACTCTTTCTTTGTATGGTAAGTTATCATTGAAAGCACACTAAAGGGCTCTGAAGCAGTAATATGCTCCTCTGAGAAAAGATAAAAATATTTAATAAAATAACAAAGATATCAAATTATGTTTAGGTACCATACATACCTTTCAATTTTGGAAACATTTTAAGTAAAAACCGTTTCTTGTTCCTGTTACTCACTGTAGTAAATACAGTACAATTTAAATCAAGGCATATGGAAATTACGGCTTGACCTAAGGCCCCTGCACCTCCTAACACAAGAACAAAATCTTTTTCTTGCAAGTTGTTTCGTACCATCTGAAAATCATAACAGTGTACAGGTACATTTATGTACGAAACAATCATTATTTTTCTAGAATAAAAGTTGTTCAGACTGTGGTCTAATATTATTCTAAAGCATTAAATTTGTTATTAAAAAAAAACTAAACTAGGCGTTCTCAAATAAGTCTTATGTTGCTCAAACATTAATCGTTTCATTAAAGTTCACTCACCGCGGCAGCGATACGGCATTTAAAAGAGATAAGAGGAGTCCACGTGGGCTAACAAGGACGTCAGGATAATGCGGGCCGAAATGCAAATAAATCATTAGCCAATAATCGCGTTTACTTTCTCCTTTTATTATTATTTGATGCTATAAAACAGTAGTAGACCATAGCCAAAAGATGTACAGTGATTGTATAACATGGAAAATAGATACATTATACGTTTAGATGGAGTTCCTCACAATATTATATTTTGGCGTTGAAGTTTGTATGAAAACGTAGTTAGACAACCACTGATATTATAACACTGAATGACTTAATTAAATAAACTAATCCTACTAATATTATAAACGTGAAAGTTTGTGACGATGTATGGATGCATGTATGGATGTTTGTTACTCTTTCACGCAAAAACTACTGAACGGATTTTGATGAAACTTTACAGTAATATAGCTTATACATCAGAATAACACATAGGCTACTTTTTATCCCAAAATCGCGGGCGAAGTCGCGGGCGGAAGCTAGTATTAAATAATTAAAACGCTTACCAAACAGTAATACGCTTGTACATAAGGCAGAGGTACCGTGGCAGCGTCTTCCAAGCTCCAGTGTTTTGGTACCGGCCACACGAATGTTTGGTCCGAGTCTACTGTGCTACTCAACGCACCACTAGGCACCAAGCCCATCACTCTCTTGTCCCCTTATGGAATGTTTGTTCAACTTTATTGCAAATGAAAATAGTCCAAAAATATTTTTATTTTCATTGCAAAAGGGGCCGGAGCGGGGGTCCGAAATTTTAAAGTGGGGTTACTAGGTCAAGTGACATATCATATGAAAGGGCTTGATCTGCACATTTCAAAATATATTTTTATTTTATTTGATGTCTCACAGTTTTCGACATACGATGAAAAATGTTCGAAAAATTACCATTCCCCCCACCTTATCTCCGAAGTTTGAGGGGCGAAAAATCTGAAATAATTAGAGTTGATAGGACTGTTGACTTTGACTTTGACTTTAGTTATGCGGTCCGGATTTTTTCACTTTATACGTCCAAAAATTATTTGGAACCCTCGGTGCGCGAGTATGACTCGCACTTAGCCGGTTTTTTTTTTCGAAAGAAACTTCATAAAACTACTTACATTATTATACAAATTATCCATGAACTCTTCAACATTATCAGAACGAGGAAATATCCCAGATATACCGCTAATAACCACTTCATCGCCACTCAGATCAGTTACTGGTTTCCTTAACACTAGATCCTCTGCTGAATTCGGCACTATTTCTTGGGGGTTCGGAGCCATGGTTGAATATCAAGACTCGTAGAATGATCAGGTTCTTACGGAACAAGAAAACAATTACTACTAATAGGTAGATGGGCAGTTACTACTTAACTATTCGTATGAACCTTTTATGTTACCTTACGAAATTGTGTATTTTAATTTTAAATGACCTTATATATTACATTGTCTCGTGTCTTCTTCTAGGTATTTTTAAATTTTATTTATTTGGTAGTCTCCTTCTAGTTCTATTGTTAACCTGATGAGGAAACAGATGCGCTTACTTCTTAATTAAAAGAAGAAATATTTAAAAAACATTATGTACCTACCTATATAAAAAACCGGCCAAGTGCGAGTCGTACTCGCGCACCAAGGATTCCGTATAATTTTTGGACGTATAAAAGTGAAATAAACCGGACCGCATAACTAAGTTTGTTTGTGAAGAAATTTTGAAGATTTCTAAAAAACTGTGCTAGTTACGAATATCGTCTTATTTTTAGTGCAATATTTGAATCAATTCCTATCAACTCTAATTATTTCAGATTTTTCGCTCCGCAAACTTCGGAGATAAGGGGGGGGGAATGGTATTTTTTCAGACATTTTTTATCATATGTCAAAAACTATAAGGCATAAAATAATATAAAAATATATTTTGATATGTGCAAATCAAGCCCTTTCATATGATATGTTACTTGACCTAGTTACCCACTTTCAAATTTTGGACCCCCACTCTTTTATTTTGCAATGAAAATGAAAATATTTTATGACTTTTTTCATTAGCAATAAAGTTGAACAAGCGTTCTTTATAACTGTTCCAAATTTCAAGTCGATAGCATTAGTGGTTTCTGAAATAACGAGCTCTGACAGACAGACAGACAGACAGACGGACGAAGTCGCACCATAAGGGTTCCTTTTTTACCATTTTGGTACGGAACCCTAAAAATGATGATTTTGAACTCTTGTAAAAAATAATTACTCGATATTTTATGGAGATCTAAATTAATGCTCGACGAACAAATTCAATGCACATAAGGGACAGGTAAATTTTATGTAATAGATCTTTCTTTACTTTACAACTGTGTAAGTTGAAGGCATAATGATAATAACACAGTGACAGTGAACACAGTGACATAATGCAAAACAACATTAAAATTTGAATACAATAATCATGAGTGATTCTAAGGAGTAAATAAATATCTTTAACAAAATGACATTCGAATTCACAATTTTTATACCTAACTACAGAGTTTCAGCCACTGTCTACCACATCGCACCACTCGCCATCAGCAGAGAGTTCATCCACATACATTAGAACCTAAATGGTCACGCACAGTGCGATTTCAGAATAATTTTCTCTCGTGAACGCTTCAACTGTGGAACGAGCTTCTTGTCAAGGTTTTTACAGGAGACTACAATATGGGGTTCTTCAAAAAGGGAGTGCTTTGCGATTACGATAAAGCTGTCTTCAGACTACGCTATATATACTATATAGCATTATAGCATTGAGCTCATAGCACGACAATATCGCGCACCATACATTATAATGGACACGTTCACACTGTGCTACTATTTAGTTCCTATGGTTTTGTATGGCGCGCTATACTATATAGCATACGCTATACTATATAGTATAGCGTAGTCTGAAGACAGCTTAAGAATAGGAACGTTAATGACCCCGAACTGTCAACTATCACTTGAAAAGTAAGTCACATAAAGAAATTTAGTTTGCGAATCAATAACTTTTTCATTTTGTTTTACCAAATTATTGTATTGTAATAGATTATAATAGATTTTTTAATTGTATTGTAACATTATTATTACCTACAACACAATTGTAATACCCTATTGTAATAGATTTTTTAATACAAAACAAATGAACATTTTAATACAAAACGTCATAATATTGCGCAAGGTTTGATCGCATAGTAAATAGGTTTTGAAAGGGTTGGCAATGCGCATATGATACTCCTGTGTGAAAATGATTTTACAATGGTTATGTCTTTGCAATTAATCATATTATTAGTGAAAAGAAATAATAATGAACGCTAATTATGCCACGTAGATCATGAGGTCAAACCAAAATTGAAGTGTATTAGGTTGAAGGCCCATGCTAATTTTGTTTATTTAGATACTAGCTGAGCCTCGTGGTTCCACCCGTGAAATCGGATAATTTACCGGCCCGCGTTATTAGGGTTTCGTAGTAAAACTAGGAAACCTTGTAGTTTCGTCATGTCCGTCTGTCCGTCTGTCTGTCTGTCTGTCTGTCCGTCTGTCACACCCTCGTAAAATCTACAGTTCATAACCAATGTGTATGAAACTTCACAGGTAGATGTCTTCTGTAAGCCGCCATAAATACCTGTAGCGAAATTATAAAAAATAAAATAATTAGGGGGCCCCATACATGAAACTGAAGGATGAAAAAATATATTTTCGCGCACCCCTTCATGTGGGGCATCATTGGATAGGTCTTTGAAAAAAAAATCAAGGTTTCTAAATTACTTCTTTATTTAAGTGCATATTTAGTGAACTAGAAGCTTCGAAAGTCGTTAACAATTTGTCCCCCCCCCCTGTAATTTTCCAACCGCGTTATCAAAAAATCTGAAAAAAATTTCAGTTTTGACCGCAAAAATAACTTCGTATTTCATTATAATATTAGGAAATACAATCTTATGTTTGCAGTTGGAAGACTGAAATACTTTTTCATACGGAACCCTAGACTGTGCGTGGTTCGACACGCTCTTGCCCGGTTTTTATTTCCTTTTTGCTTAGCTTTTTTCAGACGTTTTTCTTTTTGCTCGGCTCTTATAGGTCATCGCGCGATGTATGCCTCATGGATCTGGCTATCATATACCTACAAAGAATTTCTCATATTCGACTGGTAGTTCTAGAGATTAGTGCATTCAAACAAACAAACAAACTCTTCAGCTTTAATAAGTTTGTATTAATACGAGTAGCTGTTACCAGTGAATTAGTGATTGTTGAGTGGTTTTTCAGATACGCCATCCATTATAGTAATAATTTGTAACTGCTGTAGTTTTTAGAGGCCGGTGTTAGAAGCAAACTATTTACACAGCCTCTTTTTCAGGATTCCGTACTAAAAAGGCCAAAACGGAACCATTATGACAAGATTTTGTATACCGGCTTTCGTGATACTTTCATAGAATTTTAGTCAATTTATATTCTATACATACCTACTAACTACAATTTTAAAGTATGTGTGTCATTCTATGAAGTTTCAAACATACAAAGAGTGGCTTTTAGCGTAGATCATTTGCGAAATATTATCTACCATTCATTTCATACACAAAATTCAGAAAAAATGCAACCATCGCAGCTAAATAGGAATCTGAAACCAACAAAATCTCATTCGAACTAAATTTTTAAAAACTGCAACAATACTCGTAAAACCACGGTCGGTATATTTTGACGGCGACAGTTGCACAATTAGTCGTAGTCGCAATAAACGACGGCAACCGGTATTTACCGTTGTACAATGTTGTACATTCGATTAATGCCTACGTATGCTGCGGTTAGTGTGATAGCCCACGAGATAGCAGAGCGTCCTTTATACAAGTAGGTACCTATAATGTTTGATAACAATATTTTCGATAATAAGTCTGCCTTGACAGCTATTAAAAAGTGCAAAGAATATTTTGTTTTCTGTATTTATAGTTTTATTTTGTGATGTTCTCATCCTTATCACAGTATAAATATGTACAGTACGGAAACTACGTACTAACGGTCGAAACGGCACACTCACACAAACACGCGGCAACCACTCGTCTTGACACGGCACTCACGACTGACAGCACCGCGATGTCCGCTTAGAGGTCTCGTCGATTCGCGTGTTTGTGTGAGTGTGCCGTTTCGAACGTTAGTACGTAGTTTCCGTACTGGTGTACAATAAGATTCACGAAAGATGACCACTGCGCAGAAGGCATATTTTAGGTCCCTTTGGAGGTGCGAGGTGAGGCGCGGGTGGAATGCGTCAAGACCGGAGCGACGCCATTGGTCCGCGCCAGTGTACGTGCGCAGACGGCCGCCATTTGTGGTCATCTTTCGTGAATCGTACTGTACATATTTTTACTGTGTCCTTATGCTGTTGCCACACCTTGAATGTCTTGCTACCTGTTTAGGCTTGCACGTTCAACCACTTATCAACATGAAGTAATTTTATTTAGATTTTGTCCAGATTATCACTAAATGACATTTGTGAAGCGTGTAAGTACAGCTTAATTTTGTCGTTAGCAGAAACTAGTTAGCAACGAATCAACATTTGCCTAGCATTTTTCCCAAATTATATTGGGGTTGGCTTCCAGTCTAACTAGTTTCGGCTGAATATCAATATTTTACGTGGAGCGACTGCCATCTGACCTCCACAACCCAATTAATGGGTAATACTGGTATTCAAATGTTAGACCAGCTGTCAGACTTTTAGGGCTTCTGACTGCCCGTAACGATTGTCAAAGATATTCCTATGACAACCGGGACCGACTGCTTAACGTGCTCTCCGAGGCACGGAGGGGTCTCGATGTGTAAAGAACGCTCACCCATCCAAGGACTGACCGCGGCAAGCGCAGCTTAACATCGCAGACTTATTTATTATTATTGTACAATATTTTAATTGATAACTAATAGTAAACTAATTATTTAAATGTCATTTTTTTGTAAAAATATTAAAAGGTCACTGCAGATGGCATTTTTTTTTATTTAAAAACTTAGCTACATTAGAGTCATAGATCTTACGATTTATTTACACTTACAGGCACGCTCGTTTAGCGTTTTAAGTATTCAAAATGTTATATCACATAATCGTAACACTGACCAGATAAAGCTTATTCTACCAACGCGCTGGAAATCCCCGTCTACCCAGCACTAACACAAACGGTTTACAAGCAAAATTGGAAGTTATAGAACGGTCGTTCCGGCTACGGCTTAACGAGAGTTAAACCATCCCATCTTAATAGTCGACTTTATTGTAGGTAATAATTTTATTACCGACTGTTCAGTATTGTGTTTTAAGCTGGTTGTGTACTTACAATGTTCCAGGCTTCTGTAGTAGTAAGGGAAACTACATCTACATAATATTGCTAGCAGTAATCTGGGTTAGTTAGGAACAATTTTGCAAATTAAAAATGTACTGCAGATTTGCGAAAGACTGCATTAATAGAATCTTGAATTTAATAAGAATACAATGTAGTTTAATCAGTTTTGATGTCAGTCTACACCCAAGCACGACCCAAGCATGACCACGATGGAAACGGAATTTGTCTACGACAAAGTGATAAATTGTAGAAAGATTTCTAACGTTTTATGCATACCATGAAGAGAAAAAATGTTTCTATTCTTCAGTAGAGTCGACAGCTTAAGGGACAAGCAGAGGCCTATTTGATGTAACTACTCTGCAAGTCTGCACTCCAATTCCGAACTCTTCTGTCAACTGAATCATGTTTTATCTACACACATTTTGGAGACTGAAAATTTAATTTTGGAAGAGTAAAGAGTGAGCTCGTACAAAAAGAAAAAAGCTCGTTCGAAAAGCCAATATTTTTTTATAAAAAACTTTCACTCCACACTCTGCAATATTTGAAAAGTGTAGAGAAGAGCGCAGAGTGCAGACTTGCAGAGTGGTTTTATCAAATACGCCCCAGGTCCCTTGCTGACAACACAGCGCATCCTGAGGAGCTCTGGTGACCTTAGTTAATATTTAAAAATTATATGAGGAATACTTAAATATATTATTTATACTTATACTACATTAGGAAGTCCGTATAAGACGTATTCATTTTAAAATGGCCATCATCTTCATGCAATGTTTCATAACTTTTTCTGAACACTTATGCGTTTTTGTAGGCCATTTCAATTTATAGGCGGTGAATTTCAAAGGATTACAAATAATATCTCTGCACACACTCATTTTTAGGGTTCCGTAGTAAAACTAGGAACCCTTATAGTTTCGTCATGTCTGTCTGTCTGTCCGTCCGTATGTCACAGCCATTTTTTTTCAAAACTATAAGAACTATACTGTTGAAACTTGGTAAGTAGATGTATTCTGTGAATCGCATTAAGATTTTCACACAAAAATAAAAAAAAAACAATAAATTTTTGGGGTTCCCCATACTTAGAACTGAAACTCAATTTTTTTTTTCATCTAACCCATACGTGTGGGGTATCTATGGATAGGTCTTTAAAAATGATATTGAGGTTTGTAATATCATTTTTTTTTCTAAACTGAATAGGTTGCGCATGAGACACTTCCAAAGTGGTAAATTGTGTCCCCCCCCCCCCCTGTTACTTCTAAAATAAGAGAATGATAAAACTAAAAAAAAAATATATGATGTACATTACCATGTAAACTTCCACAGAAAATTGGTTTGAACCAGATCTAGTGAGTAGTTTTTTCAAAATCATCAAAATTACTTCATAAACAAAGTTTGTTATGCGGTCCGGTTTTTTTCACTTTATACGTCTAAAACTGATACGTAACCCTCGGTGCGCGAGTACGACTCGCACTTGGCGGTTTTTATAGGGAGACACAGTACAAAAAAATATTGTACTATGTAACTAGCAACGCCATCTGAAATACGATGGTGTTAACTAAACACGCGTAGTGTAATCTGTCGGATATGCAGGGAACTATAATTATTTTTGGGTTTCTATATAGATGAGGCCTAATAAAATGACATTACAATAACTATACCGATAGGTACGGTACGTAAACATTTACACCCTTACCACAAAAAAGATAGACACGCGTTAAACGCGAATGCTACCAAAAATAATACACACTTGTTTTAGACAAGTTAGTGCTAAAACAATTGCCTATTATTTTTGGTAGCATTCGTGTTGAACGTGTGTTGAACAGATGTTTATTTTTTTGTGGTACGGCCGCTAATAGCCAACTTGGGCATCGAACTACGCCTTTTGCATTTCTGTGACCATTTTTAAGGGTTTTAAATCGTAACAGATCCATTTGGTTATATTTAATAATTAATACAAAGAAGTCTGTTCAGACACTTACATAATATTTATGATATACCTAGTTCACGGCGATTGTTCGATTACCTATTATGTTGCTTCGCGAACAGTGAACATGAAATTCTAGTTTCTTCTTTCTCGTATTGGCCCGAGTTATACGATAAATAGGTCATACCGTAGCGCAAAAGTACTGTAACAAATATGTATCTATTTATAGAAAAATAATCACAAAAATCATCGATATAACTCTCTAAGTTCTAATAATTTGGTCTCATGAATATTTCATGAAATATGAACACGGTTGGCGCAGTGGCTGAGCAATTGTTTGCTGTATTACGTGTCGCGAGTTCGATTTCAGCACAGAACAAATACTAAGATATTATTATTATTTATTAAGGAGTTGTTCAGGGCCTTATTGTTTGTATATTTGATATATTTTGATATAGTTTTCTTTGTGTAAGCGCACCCACTTAAGTGCAGGAAAAACTCCTAGATTGAGGTAACGTTTAAAAAAATCATAAACAAACAGTTGCTACAGTTCGGCCGTTGAGAGAATGCGTTACTGACACTTGATTAATTTAGGACTAACTAAACCATAGTTTATTGTAGGTTGATGTCATAATAAGAATTTTAGTTAATTTAGTATTTTAATCGTAAAATATTTTCCACTTCACAGTTTAGTCGCCCATACAATCACGAATTGTCAGAAACGCATTCTCTCAGCAGCCAAACCGTAATGTTTACCGGTTTTACTCAGATAGGTGTTGTTTATTTGTGGTTTGTTTGACTAGTTTTGAAGCTCTTAGTCATGAAATCATCACGCATCTAAATCGTGGTTTAAACCCTAGAATTAGCTCTATTCATACCCTTCAAATCCTAGATTAGTACGCCGTGTACATAATTTAAACCAAGGAACTAGGATGGGGCCACACCCTTAGGCAATAAACCCTACGATTTGACGCACCCGTTTGCGTCGACTCGACGTCAAACACAAACAACAACAGTATATCATTGTATCGCCATTTCCCTCTCGATTTGTACCCAAATTGTTGTATACGTCTTTGTTCCCAAATGTTGCCGAATATGTAAATACAAAGTACGCAACGGCTCATATATATCACGTTAAACACGCATAGTCCTGAATAAAATATCAGTTACGTGCACATTCGTGGATTGGCAGCAGCGTACGTTAGCTGAATATGTATGATTGCTTAAGAACCAACGAATTGTGTAGTTTAGTGGCATTACGCAAATACGCACATTGATGTCGGTTTAAAAATAGTTTCGCTGATTTTGTTCAAGTGTTAGAGTTTTGCTCCATACATAATGCTTCTTTAGAGGGTTACAATCAACAGATAATTATGATATCAACAATCGGAAGATATGCTTCGGAACATCAAAAAATCATGGAAATACGCTAAATGTAGGCAGCGCTGAACCCATAGTTGTAGATAAGCCACGTCTTTATCCAGCTACAGATATAGCCATAAACAATTTCTGGACAAGAGATAACATGTTTTCAATTATATCGTGTTTTCAATTAATTCGATCAAGTTGCATTGACCGTGGTCACGAGAAGACTGTCTTCTCGTGACCACGGTCAATGCAACTTGATCGAAACGTCGAGGTTAGTCAAAATGCTTATATTTTGATTATGTTTGTGCGCGAAAAGTCCCGATATAATTGAAAACATGTGTACAATTCGCGAAAGTTTAAAAACTACAAGAGATAACATTTTTAACCACTTCGAAGTGGGACAACTTTCTCACATTTTTTTTTGTTGATTCTTGTAAGTATAACTTTAGAATCAGTCTGCGATGGTCCATTGTATAAAAGTCATGTTTTAATATTATTTTATGAAATTGATGACTTTTTATAGAAAATGACTCCGTAAGTACGAGCTCCCTATAAAAAAGTAGGTATGTGATCTTCTTCACGTAAATATTTCTCATCTATGATAATTCTTACCTGAAAAAATAACGTAGGTATAATATTATTAAGTTCACCAACCTATTTCTATCCTATCCCATCATAAAATAATTACTCCTACAAAAACGAAGCCTCCAAAATTCTTCAATGCAATGAAAATTCGGAAACAAAAAGTGGAATTAGTAAGTTAAAGAAAATTAAGTCAATTTACCGAAGTTGTCCCTTGCAGCGAGCTCTTTCTAATTATGTTTTATAGGTGGTGCGGCTCGATATTACTCGAGCCCCTGTTTCGGGTTAGGATAGGTTAGATAATGGCGAAATATTCCGGTTAATATCCTGGAAAAAGCTCGCGTTAGAATGTCAAAAGGTTTAAGATAAAGTTTGGTCAGTTAAACGTAGGGTTTTGTGGTTTTACTTGATAAATTCTTACGCTGTACAAAAAGTTGGTAGTAAAAAGATATTGACAAGTTTGAGTTTATTCATAGAAAGCTAGTTTTTGCCTGCGGCTTTGCCCGGGCGGACAAAGGGTAGGTCGGAAATTATCCCACGACACAGGGTCTCATCAGGAACAAAGTAACATTTGTTGAAATAACTCATAATTAAATAGATGGCGTTATATATATCGATTTGTTATTGAAGTTTGTGTAAAATTGAGAACATGAAAAAATACATCATGAAAAATATTAGTTCAAATTTTGAAAAATGCTTTAAGCACAGAAAAATGTATAGCCCGAAGATAGCCCGCGCTAAATCGGTCACATTTCTTTGTATGAGATGAGGCATCTGTACGTACCTATAGTATTATATTATCTGTGCCCACGAGAACATACTACCAAGATAAAAAATAACCTATGTCATTCTCAATGTCAATAAACTATTTCTATGCAAAAAATCACGGCGATCCGTTCCCCGTTGCTGCATAAAAGGACAAACCAACAAACACGTTTTCGCATTTATAATATAAGTAAAGATAGTAGGGTAGTATCTACTTAATAGGGATGATGTAGAGTGCGAGGCATTTTTTCCTGTAAATACCTATCCCGTTTTACACTAAGAAAGATGACATCACGTTTGTCATCCCATTTTCCCCAAAATAGCTATTCACCTAAGCACATCGTAATCATTCAGATCTAGAATCTATCCTAAATTCGTGATAATCATGTGAAATAAATCATTGAGAAGTTTCTATATAACTTTAGTTGACTTTATACGCCCTTAATTATAGCCAGCCGTCAAAATACAGGCTATTTTGATTCCCGAAAGATCTATTTATTTATTACCTAGCTAAATAGAAGGCCTAACCATCAAATGACCCCTCAATACATAGCACAAACCATTAGCCTGAACAAAACCGTGAAACTCACTTTTTGCTTTACATAATTCTCCCCTAACAATGCAACTGTCATAACCCAAGACATCAATTTCCGATGCATTCAGCGAACTAAAATGGAAGAGAAAAAATACTCAGACGAACAAAAGTGGTGTGTGGCGCAGCGTTATTTCATACCACTGCGTTAACAATAGACCGTTTTAATATACGGTCT